>CM065775.1:67253552-68503552 GCA_033296515.1 Macrochelys suwanniensis
TTTATTTAGATTAAAGTGAATTAAAACGTGGCTATGAGAAATTTACATAGTATACATTTTCCTCCATAAGTGTTTAATATGATACAATAATGAAGTTCCCTAGGTGCTAAAAATTACACTGCAGGTGATGCTTAGAAATAAAATAGAAATATATACAGGTTGGTTCTGCAGCTATTTATTAGTCCTAGATGATGACCAAACATTATGGTTTAAAATTATTTAAAATGTATTGTGGAGAAAAGTTCTCATAACATTGTGTTCAGAAGTCTGGACACTAAAATAATTGTTTCGTGGGGTAATTCAGCATCTGTTGCTCCAGATACATTAGAACAGACTGTCAGTAGGTAGAAATGTGTACAAGCCTGCTTATAGTTATGCATAAACCATGGGCTCAAATTCATAGGCAAAGCATTACACGTTTGTATTTTAGATATAAAGTATGTGAAGTATGGAATACAGAAGTGTGTAAATGTCACTCATGCAAAATTAATGTGTATTTTAAAAATGTAGCAGCTTATTATAGCTTGTCTTTAGTGATTGCTTAATCAGTTTTATAGGATTAATTTACAATGCTCGTAATCTTGCCAGCAAAGCCTCTACTTCAGGAACAACTTCTCCTTTGGCAGCAGAGCCAACAAGCTCCATTTCCTTTTCTCTGTTGCTCTCTCCATTGTAGGTCTCCTTTTTTCCAACAGCCTTGCTCCTTGCTACAGAGGAATTAGCTTCCATGTCATAATTAAGCTCCTTGGTGATTGGAGTCCTTGTGAAGTTGAAATTGATATTGTGGTTTGAATGTGACTTTTCTAGGTGTGCTTTCTGGTTCTCTGTAGAAGAGAAGAAAATAAAAGCTTCATCTCATGGTTAAACAAAGACTGTTGCTCTAATTATTTTTTTCAATATAGAAAGCCTTCAAAATATACAAAGTTGGAGTAATTTTACATGTAGAAGAAATAGTATTGTGGGCATGAGGATGAACAGTTAAGAATTAAAAGATGGCATAAAAAGAAAATCGTTACTTCTGAAAAAGCTATTTCTAGACAATGGAGTACTTGTGGCACCTTAGAGACTAACACATTTATTTGGGCATAAGCTTTCATGGGCTAAAGCCCACTTCATCAGATGCATAGAGTGGAACATATGAAGTGGACTTCAGTCCATGAAAGCTTATGCCCAAATAAATGTGTTAGTCTCTAAGGTGCCACAAGTACTCCTCGTTCTTTTTGCAGATACAGACTAACACGGCTACCACTCAAACATTTCTAGACAATGTGGCTCAAGGGAAGCAATATGGAAGTAAGTAAATCATATTTATCAAACTAGCTTCTATTTTCACAAAACCAGGGCCAGATCCTCACAAGTGCTGAGCACCCTTGATTGACACTGAAGTCATTTGGAATGAAGAACACAAGTGCCTCACAGGAATGGGCCTTCACTTGAGAAGGGAAAGACACAGAAAGGTGTTTGACATTTTTAAACCCATGCTAGACTTTGTGTGTGCAGTGTTGTAGCTGTGTTGGTCCCAGGTTATGAGAGAGACAAGGTGGGTGAGGAAATCTCTTTTATTGGACCAACTTGTGCTGGTGAAAGAGACAAGCTTTCAAGCATCACAGAGCTCTTCTTCTGGTCTGACAAAGGTACTCAGAGTGTCACAGTTAAATACAAGGTGAAATAGATTATTAAGCATGAGAGAAGTTCACATTACAAGAAATCATTCAAAATGAAGCAGGCAATTAACACTACTGCAGTCATAGGTCCAAGGAGAGTTAGTGGGTTACAGATTGTTATAATGAGCTATCAAACCAGTCTCTGTTAAATCCGTAATTTTTTGTGTCTATTAGACTTATCAATTTAAGCTCCCAGGTGTGCCTTTTGAAGGTGTTGTGCTGATTTCCTTTGAAGTTGAGGATTGAGAGGTCAGATATGGAGTGATCATTTTGTACTATCTGTGGGTACTTTGTATTGTGTTGCCCTGGGTACAATTGGCTCCCCAATATTCCTACCTCTTCATGAGCCACCTCAAGGAAGAATTTCGTGAAATATACAACACTAAACTGATGATACACTTGCGATACGCTGATGATATTTTCATCCTCTGGACAGACAACCTATACTTCCTCAGAGATTTTTCACCACAGCTTCAACAACCACCGACCATTCATCAAACTATCTCAAGAACACTCTCACATCCACATCAACTTCCTGGACACTGATAAAAATTCATCAACAGAACCCTACAGACAACTATATAAAGGAAACCCATGGATCACCACTCTTACCTCCACAGATAGAGCAAATATCCCAGACACACCAAGAAATCTTATCTACAGCAAGGCTCTCAGTTACTATAGAAAATGCTCTGAGGAGAAAGTCCAGGATACTTGCCTTAACATACCTAAACCTGCCTTCACTAAACAAGGACACTCCATCAGCGAAGCGGATTTGCCAGCAGAACTGGCTTTGATACAGAAATGCCCCCACCCCTCCCCACACACACCTTGTTATCACGTAGCACTCCACATTGAAACCCATACAGGATATCATATAATTACAACCTATACTTGATGGGGAACACATCCTGAAAGAAATCTTTCCTGAACCCCCTCTTCTGACATTCAAACAACCCTCCCAACATCACCAAACTCATCATCAGAAGCTAGCTCCTCACAGACCAGGACCCATCGACTCAAAGCAGCACCAGACCCTGCCATAAACATAAGATGCAAAACCTGCAGCCATACATCCACTGCTACAATGATCAATACCCTCCGCAGCACCCATTTCAAGATGAATGGGTCCTACTCATGCCTGTCACAACATGTGGTGTACCTCATCCGGCGGATCAAATACCACAACAACAAGTATATGGGGGAAATCAGACTATCACTATGCTCTCCAATGAACTCATACATAAAAATGATGAAAGACCAAAACACCCTATCATTTGTGGGGGAACACGCTTCACAAAATGATCATTCCACATCTGATCTCTCAGTCCTCGTACTCAAAGGAAACCTGCAAAACACCTTCAAAAGGTGAGCCTTGGAGCTTAAATTCATAACTCTTCCAGACATTAGAAATCATTGACTCAATAGAGAGACTGGGTTTATGTCTCATTACAACAATCTGGAACCCACTAACTCTCCTTTGACCTATGACTGCTGAAGTGTTAATTGCTCACTTCATTTTGAATGGTTTCCTGCAACTTATCTCTTTACGTTCAACAATCTGTTCCACCTTGTACTTATCTGTGACACTCTGATTACCTTTCCGAGACCTGAAGAAGAGTTCAGTGGAACTCAAAAGCTTGTCTTTTTTACCAGCCAAAGTTGGTCCAATAAAAGATATTACATCACCCACCTTGGGTCTTTTTTTTTTTTGGTATCATTTAGAATTTGTCAGACAGATTTGTAAACCTTTCAATCAATCAAAATTGTATTGTAATTTAATCATCCAAGATAATCTACCTTCTTTCCTTTCTGGTCTCTTTGTGGCTATGTACAACTAAGTGACAGCGAGCTTGACTTATCTCACCAGCTGTAAGAGTGAGTTGCACTGGCTGATGAATAAATGGCTCTGCCTGATTGACTTTCCCACAGAGGACTAGACAAATTGCTTTTACATCAAATGACTCTTCCATCTACCAGCCTTTTGAGTGATCCCTCTCATAGATCTTATACTTTTTAAAAACAGGCATACTCAATATTCATGTAACCTTGAACAAGGCTTGAAAATGGCTTCAACAAACTTGACATGACATTTAAAGGTTTTTGGTTATTCGCTGAAAGACGTTCCATCATCCCAATAGTAATGACTTTGGAGCACAGGCAGTCACTCATGACAGTGTGTTTTATGTGAGGGCTGAAAATTCCTACCGAAAACAGCTTGTACATTCCAAGGCGGCTGCTGAAGATATTTACTGCACTGTCATTCCCTGACCAGGGGCTCATAGTGATGGATGAGTATTTTACACACTATCTTGGACAATCTCAACAAATTTTATTAGTATGATCACCTTTTGGCTGTTGGAAGAAAATAAATACTCTCTCCTTCTATAGCAGGTGGACAATTGTTACTTAAAATCTAATAGAGCTGCAATTTTCACTTAGCTGAACAGTTAAGCTCTATTTTATATATATTGCATGTTGGAAACAAGACAATAATCCACATGACTATAGTTGCACACATTGAGTCTCCCTGTAACACATAAGGCCAAAAGAAAAGAGCTTTCAGCAAGTGAGACCACGCATACACACAAATTATATACAATTTAAAATAATTGTCGTATTTACATGTTTATATATATTTCTCCATTTAATATTCTGTACTTAATAATTGTATTATAATGAATCTGCACACACCTCTGGGGGCTTTAAGATCCTGTAGGACTACATTGTCTATATCAATATACAGAGCGCCCCTAACCTTTGCTGCTGTCCATATTCTGTTGGTCAAAAGGATGCCAGGGGGGCGGAGGGAGGGGGAAGAGAAGGAACCATCTTTTTTTTCTTTCTTTTTTCTTTTAAGAGAATTTAGGGCTTGATATATGCTGGCCTGCGAACACTAAAGAATGAAGTTGAGATTTTCAAAAGAGCCTACATGTGTTTAGGGTGACCAGACAGCAAATGTGAAAAATCGGGACGGGGGTGGGGGGTAATAGGAACCTATATAAGAAAAATACCCAAAAATCGGGACATCTGGTCACCCTACATGTGTTACATACTCCTTTGAAAACTGCAGGCTGAGGTCCGATTTTCTCAGCTAAAGGTATTGAAAGAACTGTTGTGATCTTGACTTGTGCTTCAAGCTGACCTGGAGGGGCCACCTACTACAGATAAATAAGCTTAGTAAACATGTGAACTCTGACCTTGGTCTCTTACAGTGCTGCAAACAAAGGAGCTTTAAAACAATGAGGCCCTGTTTCAGTGAAAGATTTAAGCACAACTTTAAGTTTGATTGACTTCACCCGGGAATGAGCTGTCTGTAATGATCAGATACAAAACGACAATGGTAGAGCTGAAAATGCCCATCTTTCCCAGATTTAAAAGTCTTTTGATTCATCTCATTGATACTCTTCAATAAGAGAGTGAACCAACTCTAGGAAGTTCAAAGATGGCTTGAGAAGCTATGTCCTGGGCTGGGGAGCTAAGTGGAAGATATGCTGAACTTATCAAAACTGGAGAATGGTATATTTGAAACACCTATGTCTGTCATCCTTTAATACAATGGTCCAGATCCACAAACGGACTTAGGTATCTAAAACTCAGATTTAGGTGCCAGTATGATTCACAAAACCCCCACTAACCTGCCTCCTAACCGTAGGTGTCTAAACTCACAAATTTTTGCTGTAAGTCCCCTATGGGGCCTACGTTTCTGCCTCTGGCATGCATACTGCTGCCTCATGTGCACTGCATCCTCCTCTCCCCATCCTGCCCTGCCATTTTGCGTCAAGTGGGCGTGCAACACTGCCATTCTTGTCAGAAATAGCTTAGATGCCTGACTTCAGATGTCTGTGGATCTTAAGCAGGGATAGGCACCTCCCTCTTGCTTGGACTTAGTTGCCTAACTCCCTAAGAGG
Source organism: Macrochelys suwanniensis (assembly GCA_033296515.1). Taxonomy (NCBI): domain Eukaryota; kingdom Metazoa; phylum Chordata; order Testudines; family Chelydridae; genus Macrochelys; species Macrochelys suwanniensis. Next base: position 67,259,128 of record CM065775.1, read on the forward strand.
GACACGGTTTAGGACAGATCTGTCTTGTCGGCATCTGCTATTGGCCAAGTTAGGTGACTCCCTGCCTAGTATGCTGGCTTTTGTGGATCCCATTCTCAGTTGCCTCTCTCTCCCTGTGCATTGTATAGGGAGCTTAGATACCTAATCAAGGGTTTGTGGATTACATTGGATACCGAGGTGCCTAAAAGTCAGGTGTTGCAACGCTGAATGTGGGACCCCCAAAGTCTCTCTATGGACCTGGGCCTAAGATCGTACAAGAAATCTAGATTTTTTTGGACGTTAAGTTTGAAATGTTGAAAGCCAACTATGAGTTTTAACCCCATGAATTACATTAATTGTAATGAAACATGTGTGGCTAAATCTACTAGTTGTCTTTTATAATTTGAAAATTGAAGATAATCTGATTTGTGTGGTTATATCTTCTACTCTGCTTTGAAAATCTCAGCCTAGCTAGGTCCTGAGTTTATAGTTTGCCACCTCTGCATCACACTACCTAACATGCTTCTTCAGTTTCAATGGTTTATAATATTCTTCCCTTCCTGTCTTAAACTATTTTATATGGATATTTCTTAGATAATCTATTCACAGCTCTAGCCCCTTTTGTCAATATTTAGCACAGTTACAGTGCACAACTTCCTCAGTTTCATCAAGCTCCTCCCAACCAGTCACAGCGAGACAGAAAAAAGGACACTGAAAAATATTGTCCCTTCCTCCAATGCCAAATAATTAGGGTTTGCACAATGCCTTAAAGTTCAGCAGATTCTGTCTACGTTAGATGAAGTGGTTGGAGTGAGTTCCAGAATCAAAGAGACCCATAGAGATGATCCCACCAATAGTTCTTATATTATAGTAAGGGAGCTCCAGCCCTAATATCATCTGTGGCACGAGGAAAGAGGTGGTCTCAGGTAAGTATGTTCCAGGCCATTTACAGCTTTTATAATAGGTCAAAAACAATGCCTTCAATTGTATCTAGAAACCAATAGGCAGCCGTTGAAGATCATAGAGCAAACAATTTTGTTAAATTTCAGTTAAGGTTGCTAAGCCGCTTCAAAGAGAAGGCATACCATTAATCACATCTGTTTAAACAATTCTGATACTACCCTTATCACCTAATTCAAACAGAAACATTTTCAATTGCCAACACCCAAACAACCTTACCTCAGCTCCTAGAATTGTGTTACTTTTTAAGAGCCACTCCAAACCTCCACTGAAAATAATAGCATTTCCCCTTTGATTTTAATGGGTGTTGCCCAGGCCTTTTAAATAAAGTTTGGATAATAGAATGTATATGTGTTTTATTTGCTCAGCAGTGTCAAATTTGATGGTTATTACACAAGTCGTTCCTGTTTAATGTAAAGCAGTTTTAATGATGGGTGTAAGTTATGTTTATATATTTAGCTTTGTCTCTAATGTTTTGTCTAATTAAGTATATATAGAATTATTTCTCTCAGCAGGAAAAGAGTGCTATTTGGATATGCTCATATACATCAGTGATGGATCGTAAAGAGAAAGTTGAGAGAGATTCATTTAGGTAGTCTTGAAATGCTAAATGTCTGATTTTTGTGGATTGTGTATGCTTGTTTGAGTAACTACACATTTACAATATTTGTATGAATAAGAGTGGGGTATTAATGTATCAGGGGCTAATTCTCAGATCCGTTAAGTCTACTGTGTGCATTTCCCCAAGAGCAAAGAAGACTTAAACTAGGTGGTTCTGTCCCACCAAGCCCAGGGCTACACTAGGGGAGGGGGTCGATCTACGATACGCAACTTCAGCTACGGGAATAGCGTAGCTGAAGTCGGCGTATCGTAGTCGGCTTACCTGGGGATGAGGACGGCGGCGAGTCGATCGCTGCAGCTCCCCCGTCGACTCCGCTTCCGCCTTTCGATGCGGTGGATTGCCGGCGCCGACGGGGAGCGTGATCGGGGATCGATTAATCGCGTCTTAACGAGACGCGAAAAATCGATCCCCGATAGATCGATTGCTACCCGCCGATCCGGCGGGTAGTGAAGACCTGCCCCAAGAATTCCCCTATAACTGAGGAATCCTCCAGAAGCTGGAGTCTATACTGACACCTGTAACCTTGGTTGCTGCTTTAGGGTATGTTTACACTTGGAGCTGGGGGTATGATTCCCAGTGCACACAGAGGTACCCATATTAGCTCTGCATGAGCTATTGTGCTAAAAATAGTAGTGTAGTTGCACAGCATGGGCAGCATGTGTGGCGGCATGGGCTAGTCTCTCCCAACACAAACCAGTCCGGACCCCATGGCTATATACTCGGGATCGCTAACTCATTCAGCCACCACTCACCACTGCCTATGGTATCCCGGCTACACTGCTATTTTTAGTGCGATAGCTCGAGAAGAGCTAGCATGGGTACCTCTACACAAGCTGGAAATCACACCCCCCCCCCCAGCTGAGTGTAGCTGTAGTCTTTGTGAGTAGGCCCTCTCTGCACTCTGTTAAACCCCAGCTGACAGAATGGCTGCTGCTGTATACCACACCTGAGACCAGGCTGTGTGTGTATACACAGACACTTAATCAGGGGCGGCTCTATGATTTGTGCCGCCCCAAGCACGGCAGTCAGGCAACCGTCAGCAGCGTTTCTGCGGGAGGTCGCCGATCCTGCGGATTTGGCGGCGTTCCTGCAGGCGCTCCACCGGTCCCATGGTGTCAGCGGGACCACTGCCGAATTGCTGCTGAATCCGCGGGAACGGTGGACCTCCCACAGAAACGCCACCGCAGGCTGCCTGACTGCCGCCCTCACAGCAACCGTCACGCTGCCCCCCGCGGCTTGGCGCCCCAGGCACGCGCTTTCTGTGCTGGTGCCTGGAGCCGGCCCTACACTTAATTTGTGCCTTCTTTCAGCTGTGCCCAAGGTTTAATGGTTAGTCAAAACTGGGAATCTGGCCTTTTATGGAACATTGTGTGATGAATGGATAAGATTCATTTACACTTTGTAACCAGTGTGAGTGTTTCTGTTTCACTAAATTATTTAGGCATTGGACTGTTTCGATGTGCAGGTCTGTGTGTGTCAATAGGGTATTAAGGTTCGTCTCAAGTGTACTTTAAACTAGAGAAATCATAACCCAATTATATGTTTTAGTGAGATTTTTTTTCACATATCCACATTAATAGCACATCCTCTACGGAATTCCACTTGGTAAACTTAATGGATTTTTTTTTCTTTTGGGCTTTCCTTTTGTTTTCTGTAAAATTCTGATTTAATACAGTGCCAGGCTGCTTCATGTGAAAAAGCTCTGCATAGTCTAGTGAAAGCATGAGAGTCAGTTTAAAACTCTTTTTGCTGTGCATGCAAAGATTTTCCCAGAGCAGAAATGTGTGTTTTGCTAAGGCCCTCCGACTTTCATTGCCATCAGGCTCTGGCTGGTCCTTATTTCCCAACAGCAGTTCAGTGCCTGGCTCCAGCCCCAAGCTTTCTATTGTAAGCTCCTTTGTACCTGTTTCTCCTTCTTTCTCCAAACTTGATTATTTGCAAACTAACCCCACTCCAGGGCTCAATTCCAGCTCTGTCCTCTTCCATGCCCTGTCTTTACCCAATCTCATCCCTCTGTCAGTGCCAGTGCTAGCCCACTGTGGCCCTAAGCAGGAATATCCCCGCCCCCCAGTACTAAAACAGCCACATTCTTATAATAAAAAGCAAATGGGGACCCCCTTGATCTGCTTGGGGCCCTAAGCAATTGCTTAGTTTGCTGATGCCTAGAGCCAGCGCAGCCCTCTGCTAACATCGGCAAACGAAGAGCCCTGCTCTCTCGGACTGTTAGGAGGTCTGACATCTGCCAAAGTTCCCTATGAGTGTGGAAAATGTCTGTCTGTGAACTTGGAGTTGTGGAATACTTGCTATGCTGAGAACATGTAGGTTGATAAATCAAGGGAGACAGGGAATCATTTTAAAATAGGGTAATTTTTGATGTTCTAGTATTTGAAATCTTTTAATCATAAATTTTCAAACATCTCCAGAAAAATTCTACTCCTAGTTTTAAGCATACCAAGCTGTAAATAAAGTGGTCAAACTAATGAACAGCCAGAAAGGGAATAAACAGAGAATGTACAGTGGATATCTAGACTCAGCTTGAACTATGACACCTTCACAATCCCAAAGCCTCTCACAGAATCACTGTTCGCTTTGTTTGGCTGTGGTATTTCTACCAGCTGCCAAGTATAAATATCAGATGTTTGCTCCTGTTGCTCCATTGTGGTGGAATTCTTTACAGCACAGGAGTCACACTGGGGCCTCGTTCTATTTCAAGTCAAAGCTTTAAAAGTCATTTTGCAGGTATTAAGAGGGGGAGAGGGAAACTCCTGTCCCTTTTTAATTAAAAATTCAAAAGACTCATTTGTTACCCTACCAAATCTTTTCATTTTAAAATTACAATGGGAATTTTATTCCGCTAAGATGACACTCTCAGGATCCTCTTTACTGCTGCACACAATGCTTCAAAGGTGCCGCATGCATTGTTGCCTATAGGACTCATTCACCCCAAGATTATCTCTGCCAGCTGCCGTAGCAGCTCCCTGAATTATCAAGTTTACTGGTAATATCCAGGAAATATACCTTCAGCCTAGAGGCACTGGCATGGCTAGTGTCTGATTTGCAACTGGCAAAGAGGTTCCCGGGAATGGATTAAAAACTCAGAAGTTGCCATCTGCTGTGTTTTAGCAAAGAATCAGGACCCTACTGCAATTTACAGGTTAGAAATGTGTGTAATTTATCACCTTAAAAAAGCAATGTTGAGACCAGATCATATAAATCTATTTAGCTACTTGTAATTGCTAGCTGGCTAGTACTGTTGAGTATCAAACTTCTGACCATAAGTTTGAACTCTTCTGTGCTAGGTTTCAGTGTAGTAGCCGTGTTAGTCTGTGTCAGCAAAACGAAAATAAGAAAGAAAAACTTGTAGCACCTTAGAGACTAACAAATTTATTTCAGCATAAGCTTTCGTGGGTTGTTACCCACTTCATCGGATGCATGGAATGAAACATACAGTACACAGATATTTATACAGTCAGAGAAACATGATAAGGTCGAGGTGCATAGACCAACCTTAAGAGGCGAATTAGTTGAGAGGAACCATAACAGCAGGGGAAGAAAAACCTTTGAAGTGATAAACATGATGGTCACACAGGTGTGAATGAGGATCGTTAACTTAAGGGAAATAGATTCAATTAACGTAATGGCTGAGCCATTCCAAATCTCTATTTAATCCGGACGCAATGCAACCTAGTTTGCATATCAATTCGAGTTCAATAGTTTCTCTTTGAAGTCTGCTTTTGGAGTTAATCTGTCGCAACACTGCTACCCTCAAGTCTGTCAGTGAGTGATTAGGGAGGTTGAAGTGTTCTCCTACTGGTTTTTGAATGTTATGATTTCTGATGTCAGATTTATGTCCATTTATTCTTTTGCGTAGAGACTGTCCGGTTTGGCCAATGTACATGGCAGAGGGGCATTGCTGGCACATGATGGCATATATCACATTGGTAGATGTGCAGGTGAATGAGCCCCTGATGGCGTGGCGGATGTGATTAGGCCCTGTGATGGTATCACTTGAATCGATATGTGGACAGAGTTGGCATCGGGCTTTGTTGCAAGGATAGGTTCCTGGGTTGGTGTTTTTGTTGTATGGTGTGTGGTTGCTGGTGAGTATTTGCTTCAGGTTGGGGGGCTGTCTGTAAGCAAGGATTGGTCTGTCCTCCAAGATCTGTGAGAGTGAGGGATCATCTTTTAGGATAGGTTGTAGATCTTTGATGATGCGCTGGAGAGGTTTTAGTTGGGGGCTAAAGGTGACGGCTAGTGGTGTTCTGTTATTTTCTTTTTTGGGCCTGTCTTGTAGTAGGTGACTCCTGGGTACTCTTTTGGCCCTGTCAATCTGTTTTTTCACTTCAGCAGGTGGGTATTGTAGTTGTAAGAATGCTTGATAGAGATCTTGTAGGTGTTTGTCTCTGTCTGAGGGAATGGAGCAAATGCGGTTGTATCTTAGAGCTTGGCTGTAAACAATGGATCGTGTGGTGTGTCCAGGATGGAAGCTGGAAGCATGTAGGTAAGTATAGCGGTCAGTAGGTTTCCGGTGTAGGGTGGTGTTTATGTGACCATCACTTATTAGCACAGTGGTGTCTAGGAAATGGACCGCTTGTGTGGACTGGTCTAGGCTGAGGTTGATGGTGGGATGGAAATTGTTGAAATCATGGTGGAATTCCTCAAGGGCTTCTTTTCCATGGGTCCAAATGATGAAGATATCATCAATGTAGCGCAAGTAGAGTAGGGGTGTTAGGTGACGAGAGCTGAGGAAGCGTTGTTCTAAGTCAGCCATAAAAATGTTGGCATACTGTGGGGCCATACGGGTACCCATAGCAGTGCCACTGACTTGAAGGTAAATATTGTCCCCAAATGTGAAATAGTTGTGGGTGAGGACAAAATCACAAAGTTCGGCCACCAGGTTAGCCGTGGTAGTATCGGGGATACTGTTCCTGACAGCTTGTAGTCCATCGTTGTGTGGAATGTTAGTGTAGAGGGCTTCTACATCCATAGTGGCCAGGATGGTGTTGTCTGGAAGATCACCGATGGATTGTAGTTTCCTCAGGAAGCAAAATCACTTGCCCCATAACCTCAGCCGTGCAGAACACAATGCCATCAACAGCCTCAGGAACAACTCTAACATCATAATCAAAAAGGCTGACAAACGAGGAGCTGTCGTCATCATGAATAAGTTGGAATATGAACAAGAAGCTGTCAGGCAGCTCTGTAACTCCACATTCTACAGGCTCTTATCCTCTGACCCCACTGAGGAGTACCAAAAGAAACTGCACCATCTGCTCCAGAAACTCCCTGGAAAAGCACAAGAACAAATCTGTACAGACACGTGCCTAGAACCCCGACCAGGTACATTCTATCTGCTACCCAAGATCCATAAACCTGGAAATCCTGGACGCCCCATCATCTCAGGCATTGGCACCCTAACAGCAGGATTGTCTGGCTATGTAGACTCTCTCCTCAGGCCCTATGCTACCAGCACTCCCAGCTATCTTCGCGACACCACTGACTTCCTGAGGAAACTACAATCCATCGGTGATCTTCCAGACAACACCATCCTGGCCACTATGGATGTAGAAGCCCTCTTTTTCTTTCTTATTTTCGTCTTCTGTGCTACTTACTATTACGCTGTGCACATGAGTGCTTATGCCAGGAAAATTGATGTCGCTCAAGGATGTGTTTTTTCACATCCTTCAGCGACAAAAGTTTTGCTGACATAAATGCTAGTGTAGACATGAACTAAGCCACCTTCCCTCTTTGTCAGAGGCTCCCAGTGCCTCCACATCTGACTGCCAGCTACACCAATGAAAGGCTGCAAAACCTCTCGTTGCAAGACCAAGACCTTTTCACTATCTTTTTAAACTGGAAAACTCAAACTAATAGTATTTGAGGCAATATGAAGGCTTCAAACTTTTTGTTTCAATATTACTACTTTTATCTGTTTTGGACAGCTTTTCACAGATTGAAGCATATAAGATGAAGCAGTACTTAGAAAATTCAATGTACAACAGAACAAATGACAACATAGAGCACAGCCTTTTTTAACTACATTTCTCCACTAACAGACTTCGCCTAGTCTATGTCAGACCAGTAACTCTTGAAAATGCAAAAATTCTCTTTGTGAATTTGGCAGTGGCACATTTCTGTAAATATTTGCAAAAAATATATATACTCAGTTCAAAATTTACTCTTTATAGGCTGAAAAGCATTATATTCTCCCTGGAATTTAAGCACAACTCTTTAAAAAATGACAGAAGAACAACAGAAGCCTACTTCTGGAAAGACTCTTCAGCATGAACTCTTGTTATGAAGACACTATTTCTTTGGAGTGCAGCCTTTGTTCATCAACTCCATGAATATGCTACAACCCTTTCACTTAGTAGCAAGACCAAAAATCAGAAAAAGGCCCTCAAAATTAGACATGTTTTATTTTTAAATGTGCAGGAAGAAGCAAACAATACCAATGGGGACAGTTAGAAATTCTCAGGCTATTTTTAAATTGGGAGGTAGTTCTCTGGGAGACAGACTGAAGTTGATTTTGGATGTTGTGTCACCTCAAGGAACGCCAACCATAATGAAGGGTTGACAATAACAGACAACATAGCAATCGCTGAAGTGTTAAATGCCCTTTTTGTTTCAGTTTTCACCAAAAAAATTGGCAGTGATTGGACAACTAACATAGAAAATATCGTTGTAAATGGGGTAGCATCTGAGGCTAAAATAGGAAAAGAACAAGTTAAGAATTACTTAGGCCTTGTCTACACTGCCATTTTACAGCGCTGCAACTTTCTCGCTCGGGGTGTGAAAAAACACCTCCCTGAGCACTGCAAATTTCAGTGCTGTAAAGTGGCAGTGTATACAATGCACCAACGTTGGTAGCTGGGCTCCCAGCACTGGTAGCTACTCCCCTCGTGGAGGTGTTTTTTAGGTGTTTGGTGCAGCGACTACACAGCTACATTAAAGCACTGTCGCGGCAACGCTTTAACGTTGCTAGTGAAGACATGCCCTTCGACAAGTTAGATGTCTTCAAGGGGGCAGGGCCTGATGAAATACATCCTATAATACTTCAGAAACTGTCTGAAGAGATCTGTGAGTCATTAGACGTTATCTTTGGGAACTTGTGGAGGACAGGAGAAATATCCCTAGGACTGGAAAAGTGCAACTATAGTACCTATCTATAAAAAGGGGAATAAGGACAAGTGACAGAATTATAGACGAGGCAGTTTAACTTTGGTACCAGGAAAAATAATGGAGCAAATAATCAAACAATAAATTTGTAAACAGAGAAGAAAATAAGGTGATAAATAACAGTCAACATGGATATGTCAAGAACAAATCATGTCAAACCAACCTAACATCTGTCTTTGACAGGGTAACAAGGCTTGTGGATAGAGGAGAAGCAGTAGATGAGATATATATCGACCTTAGTAAGGCTCTCGTTCTTCTTTGAGTGATTGCTCATATGTATTCCAATTAGGTGTGCGCGCGCGGCGTGCACGGTCGTCGGAAGATTTTTACCCTAGCAACACTCGGTGGGCCGGCTGGCGCCCCCTGGAGTGGCGCCGTTGCGGTGCCTGATATATACCCCAGCCGGCCCTGCGCCCTCTCAGTTCCTTCTTACCGCCCGTGACGGTCGTTGGAACTGTGGAGCGCAGCTTAGCTGATCTCCACCTCCCTAGCGTAGTTAGCACTCGTTTACCATTGTTGATAGTTTTAAGTACTTCTTAAGTAGTTGTGAATAGTTTTTTGATAGTTGTTTGTAGTACTTAGTGTAAATAGTAGTGGGAGATAAGGGGTTTCTCCCCTATCTCCCTCCCGGTACTGGGCCAATGCCTGGCTCTCCAGGATTCAAGCCCTGCTCGGCCTGTCAGAAGCCGATGCCCACGGGGGACCCCCACGACTCCTGTCTAAAGTGCCTTGGGGAGTCCCACCTTCCAGAGAAGTGTCGCATCTGTAAGGCTTTCAAGCCGCGAACCAAGAAGGAGCGGGACTTTCACTTGAAGCAGCTCCTCTTGGAAGCGTCTCTTAGCCCGATGTCGGCCCCGCACCGAAACCCGGTGCCGACTCCAGCAGCAGGTGCGGCGCCAGCGGCACCGGAGCGCCCGAGCTCCAGTAAAGAACCTCGGCACCGAACACCTCAAGCCAGGACCCCTCAGAGGTGCCGTTCCCTGTCTCCAAGAGTAAGGAAGTCGGGTCCTGCACCGACCACGACCCCGGTGCCACTGCAACCACCACCAGTTCAAGACCGCACCAAGCCCGGCCCCAGCACCGATGACTCCGGTACCGCAAGGACCGTTGAGCTCGGTGCCTGTGGCCAGGATGCCTATGCCACCTACTCCGACTCCACAGGGGTCGTTGAGTCCGGCACTGCCGCTGATGCCGGCACCAACCCTGTCGACTCCGGTACCACAGAGACCGTTGAGCTCAGGGCAGCCTGTTAAGGCTCCGGTACCGACGACTTCGGTCCCGCAAGGGCCGTCGAGCTCGGTAACCACTAGCTCCCCGGTGTACACCGAGGTAGAGCTTACGCTGCCGTCCACTCCGGACACCTTCTCGGCAGCACAGGACCTGATCGCTATGACAGATCCGGCACCAACTCCATCTTCGGTACCGCCGTTACGAATCGTCACGTCCCGCGGCAAACCGGCCATGCTACGTTCGGTGCCGAATGCGGAGGCCAGCCAACATCAACCTGGTTCTCCTCGACGCTGCTCGCAGTCCCAGCACCGTTCACCCTCTTGGCACCGGTCGTACTCGCGGTATCGCTCCAGGTCGACCTCCAGGTGACGATACGATAATTCCCGGTACCGCTCCCGGTACCGCGGCTGGTCGCAGTGAGGATCTCCGGATGATCGACCTCGTTACCGCTCACCGAGGCGTACACGTTCCAGGTCGGGCTCCCGGTACCGAGACAGTCGTCGGTACCGATCCAGGTCCCGGTACCGATCCCCGGCACCGCGGCACAGCATGGCTACGCAGACCGCCCCTCAAGGTCACTCTGCACCGCCTTGGCCCTCCCGCTCAGCCTCCAGGTCCTCTAGGGCCGGTAGCGATTACTATGCGGACCAGGACTACGTGGTGAAGGACCAGAGTCACTGGCCAGTCGAGGGACAGGAGATGTCGCAAGCCCCAACGCAGTGGCCCTTTTGGACTCCGATGGCATACCATCTATCCCAAGGGGCCCCCTCCAGAGCCTCCCAAACGGCTCATTCGGAGTCCCGGGCACTGGAGGCAACGGTTTCCCGCCCTCCTCCAGACAGCTCAGATCCTCCAGCCCAGCTATTGGCCGAGATCCCAAACCCGGAGGCCTTGGGCATGGAGACCTCGGGCATCCCGCACCACGACTTATCCCAGGATCCCCAATCCCGGGATTGTCGTCGTCCTCCTCCCCGGACGAGGCAGTGGCAGGAGCATCATCTTCAGGCCCGCCTCCTATCGATCTCCGGGACCACCAGGACCTACTGCGCAGATTAGCCCTCAACATGAATTTGCAGGTCGAGGAGGTGGCAGAGCTGGACCCGGTGGTGGACATTCTCACTGCTGACAACCTCACCAGGGTAGCTCTTCCCTTTGTACGAACTATATTGGCCAACGCCACCTCAGTCTGGCAATCTCCAGCTTCTATACCCCCCACTGCCAGGGGTGTGGAGAGGAAATACATGGTGCCCCCAAAAGATTTTGAGTACCTCTACACCCACCCCCCACCGTGCTCCCTGGTCATTCAATCCGTGAATGAGAGGGAGAGGAATGGCTAACAGGCACCCGCCCCTAAGTGCAAGGACGCCAAGCGCCTGGACTTGTTTGGCAGAAAGATCTACTCAGGGTGGGGCCTGCAGCTTAGAGCGGCTAACCAACAAGCACTCCTGAGCCGATACGGCTATAATACCTGGACCTCCATGCAAAAATTTAAAGAATTTATACCCCAGGAGTCCAGGCAGGAGTACGCAGCGCGTGTAGAGGAGGGCAAAAAGGTGGCCTGGACGTCGTTGCGGGCCTCCTTGGATATCACTGACTCAGCCGCAAGGACAATAGCTTCAGGAGTCGCCATGTGGCGTATCTCCTGGCTCCAGTCCTCCACCCTTCCTCCGGAGGTCCAGTATACCATCCAGGACCTACCGTCCGAAGGTCGGGGTCGGTTTTCCGAAAAGACTGACCCGAGGCTGCAGACCCTAAAAGATGGTTGCACGATCATCCGCACGCTGGGGATGCATACTCCAGCCATGCAACGCAGACCCTTCCGGCCCTTCGTGCAGCGTCCCTACACCGTGAACACGCCTCGACACGACTTTCTCGAGGAGACCACGTGGCCGAGGCGGCAGGAGGCAACAGTCCGGTCGCAAGACTGGACAGAGACAGGGCCCCCACAAACCATCGTCGGGGCCCAAACAAAACTTTTGAAGGGACGCCCGAGGGCGGAGTACCAGTCTCAGTTCTCGATCCTTTCCCCCCCGTTCTGAAACCGCCTTTCCCATTTCTTCCGTGAGTGGTCGAATATCACCACGGACCGCTGGGTCCTACGCACAGTGGAAAGCGGATACCACCTTCAATTTGTCTCCCCCCCTCCCTCCCACCCTCCTTCCCCGTCCCTCTTCAGGGACCCTTCTCACGAGCAACTCCTCAATCAGGAGGTCCAAATGGTCCTATCCATAGGAGCAATAGAGGAGGTCCCAAGGGAGTTCAGGGGCAAGGGTTTTTATTCCTGTTATTTCCTAATCCCCAAATCAAAAGGGGGGCTACGTCCTATCTTGGACTTGCGGGGACTCAACAAATTTATGGTAAAGTTGAAGTTCCTTATGCTCTCCCTGGGTACGATTATCCCTTCTATGGATCCTGGAGACTGGTATGCCGCCCTTGACATGAAGGATGCATATTTCCATATTGCAATTTACCCACCACACAGGCGCTTCCTTCGCTTTGTGGTGGACCAAGGACACTTCCAGTTCACGGTTCTGCCCTTTGGCCTCTCTACAGCTTCAAGGGTATTCACGAAGTGCATGGCCGTGGTGGCAGCCGCCCTTTGTTGACAGCGAGTTCAGCTGTTCCCCTACCTAGAAGACTGGCTTATCCACGGCAATTCCAGCAGCCAAGTCCAGTCGCACATTCAGATGACCTTGAGCATGTTCAAAAAGCTCGGCCTCCTCCTGAATGTAGAAAAGTCCACTTTGGAGCCAACCCAGAGGTTAGACTTTATAGGCGCAGTGCTGGACTCGACTCTCGCCCGAGCTTTTCTGCCAGAGGCACGCTTTCAGGCCCTCGTAACCATCATACGCGGCCTTCAGAGCTTCCCAACCTCGACTGCCCGCTGCTGCCTCAGCCTCCTCGGTCACATGGTGTCCTGCACGTTTGTGACCACTTACGCCAGATTGCGCCTCCGTCCACTCCAGGCATGGCTCTCGTCGGTATACCATCCACGCAGAGACAGCTTGGACTTAATTTTGATGGTACCATCGCAGGTCCTAGATTCCCTGAACTGGTGGCTAGACCCCAAGAAAGTGCTGGAAGGAGTGCCGTTTCATCCGTCACAGCCATCCCTAGCCCTAACCACAGACACGTCATCCCTCGGCTGGGGAGCCCATCTGAAAGGCCTCCAAACGCAGGGTATGTGGTCAGCACAGGAGTTAGCCCTGCACATCCATGTCAGGGAACTGCGGGCAGTACGACTTGCCTGCCAAGCCTTCTCCCAGCACCTGCAGGGTCGTTGTGTCGCGGTCCTCACGGACAACATGACGGCCACGTGTTACATCAACAGGCAAGGAGGGGCACGCTCCTCCCCGCTCTGCCAAGAAGCAACGCAGTTGTGGGAGTTTTGCATAGCCCACTCCATTCACCTGGTAGCCTCCTTTCTCCCAGGGGTCCAGAACACCTTGGCGGACCGCCTCAGCAGATCCTTTCAGGTGCACGAGTGGTCCATTCGACCGGATGTTATCCACTCTGTCTTCTGGAGGTGGGGATTTCCCCACATAGACCTGTTCGCGACTCGCGAGAACCGGAAGTGTCACGCGTTCTGCTCGTTCCAGGGATGCTCCCCAGGCTCCCTGACGGACGCTTTTCTCCTGCCTTGGACAGACCACCTGTCCTATGCCTTCCCACCAGTGCCGCTGATCCACAGAGTCCTGCTCAAATTACGCAGGGACAGGGCCCGCCTAATCCTGATCGCCCCGGCGTGGCCCTGGTACACCACTCTCCTAGAGCTCTCGATGTCCGACCCGATCACTCTACCATTGTGGCCGGACCTGATTACGCAACAGCACGGCAGGCTCCATCATCCCGACCTGCACTCCCTCCATCTCACAGCATGGCTGCTGCATGGCTGAACCCGTCCGAGCTATGTTGTTCCAGCCCGGTTCAACAAGTTCTACTGAACAGCAGGAAGCCCTCTACCAGGTCCACCTATTCGGCCAAGTGGAAACGTTTTTCCTGTTGGTGCGGCCCTCGGGGTCTTAACCCTTCGCAGGTGCCGGTACATACTATTTTGGACTACCTCCTGTCTCTAAAGGACCAAGGTCTGGCCTTTTCTTCATTGAAGGTCCACCCGGCAGCAATCTCGGCCTTTCACCCTGGTGAGAATGGGCGTTCGATCTTTTCCAACCCCATGGTCACCAGGTTCCTCAAGGGGTTGGAACGACTACACCCGTTGGTTCGCCGCCCGGTCCCCACTTGGGACCTCAACCTTGTCATAACCAGGCTCATGGGGGCCCCATTCGAGCCTATGGCCACCTGCTCGCTCCTGTACCTCTCCTGGAAGATGGCCTTCCTCATAGCCATCACCTCGGCGAGGCGCGTCTCTGAACTCAGAGCGCTTACTTCGGAACCCCCTTACACGGTGTTCCACAAGGACAAGGTACAGTTGCGACCACACCCGGCCTTCCTTCCCAAGGTGGTGTCGGCCTTTCATGTCAACCAGGACATTTTTCTGCCAGTCTTCTACCCGAAGCCACATACCTCTCCAAGGGAACAGCAACTCCATTCCTTGGACGTCCGTAGGGCCCTCACCTTCTACATCGAGCGGACGAAGCCCTTTCGGAAAACGACTCAGCTATTCATCGCCATGGCAGACCGGATGAAGGGCCTTCCGGTCTCCTCCCAACGCATCTCGTCCTGGATCACATCATGCATCCGGACGTGCTATGACTTGGCTGGTGTTCCCACCATGCACCCCACTGCCCACTCCACCCGAGCTCAAGCCTCGTCCTCTGCCTTCCTGGGGCACATACCGATACAGGAGATATGTAGGGCAGCAACCTGGTCATCGGTGCACACCTTTACCACTCACTATGCCATAGTCCAGCATTTCAGGGAGGACGCTGCGTTTGGTTCAGCGGTCCTACACTCTGCTGTAGCACAATCCGACCCCACCTCCTAGGCAAGGCTTGGGAGTCACCTAATTGGAATACATATGAGCAATCACTCGAAGAAGAAAAGACGGTTACTCACCGTGGTAACTGTTGTTCTTCGAGATGTGTTGCTCATATCTATTCCAAACCCGCCCTCCATCCCCACTGTCGGAATAGCCGGCAAGAAGGAACTGAGAGGGCGCTGGGCCGGCTGGAGTATATATCAGGCACCGCAACGGCGCCACTCTAGGGGGCGCCAGCCGGCCCACCGAGTGTTGCTAGGGTAAAAATCTTCCGACGATCGTGCACGCCGCGCGCGCACACCTAATTGGAATAGATATGAGCAACACATCTCGAAGAACAACAGTTACCACGGTGAGTAACCGTCTTATACGGTCTCCCATGATCTTCTCATGAACAAATTAGAGAAATATAGCCTAGAGATGAACCTACTATAAGGGGGTGCAGAACTGTCTGGAAAACTATACTCAGAGAGTAATTATCAATGGTTCACAATTGAGCTGGAGGGGGAAGAACATATCGAGAGGGGTCCCCCAGGGATCTGTCTTGGGTCCAGTTCTATTCAATATCTTCATAAACTATTTGGATAATGGTATAGAGAGTACACTTATAAAGTTTGCGGACAACACCCAGCTGGGAGGGGCTTCAAGCGCTTTGAAAGACAGGATTACAATTCAAAATGATCTTGACAAGCTGCAGAAATGGTCTGAAATAAATAGGATGAAATTCGAGAAGGACAAATGCAAAATACTTCACTTGGGAAGGAATAATCAACTGCACAAATACAAAATGGGAAATGACTGCTTAGGAAGGAGTATTTCAGAAAAGGATCTTGGGGTTAGAGTGGATCACAAACTAAATATGAACCAACAGTGTAATACTGTTGCTAAAAAAGTGAACATCATTTTGGAATGTATTAGCGGTGTGTTGTAAGCAAGACACAACAAGTTACTCTTTCACTCTACACAGCACTGATAAGACCTCAACTGGAGTACTGTGTCCAGTTCTGGGCACCACACTTTGGGAATGACAAAAGGACAAACTGGAGAAAGTCCAGAGGAGAGCAACAGAAATTATTGAAGGACTAGAAAACATGAGCTGTGAGGAAAGATTTTAAAAATTGGTTTTGTTTAGTTTGGAGAAGAGAAGAGAGGGGATTTGATAACAGTTTTCAAGTCTGTAAAAGGTTGTTATAAAGAGAAGAGTGATAAATTGTTTCCCTTAATCAGTCTGTTTATAGGAAATAAGGCAAATGTTATGAATTTAGAGCTAAAGCTACCAAAAACCATGATTTTGACTTTACTACTGTGGTATAGTTCCACACATTGCTCTTGGACATATCCCAAAGGCTTCACAGACACAAAATCTTTTAAAGCACATATCACCCAGCTTCCCCAGTATCCTGAGGAGCTAAGCACCCGGATGAACAACACAAGCAGAATTGAAGTGATATTGGTTAGTAGATGGAGGGAGAGATGAGGGGAGGCATTTAGAGGTTCTAGTAGAACTCATGCCTACTTCTTCAGTGAAAAGCATATGTCCATTGATCCTCGAGATAGTGTGCAATGTGGCAGTCGTGTAAGACTTGGCTCCCTATTTGGATGCACAGTGTCAGAGGAGAGGCAAAAAATACCTTTTTCCACCTTCATGTGGATAGGAAAAATCTACCAGCTTGTTTTTGACAAAGAGCTGGTGAAAGTGTATTGTCTCTCACTTCAAGGCTGGACATTGCATTGCTCTGTACCTGGGGCTGACAGTGGATGCCGAAAGGAAAGTGGTCTACAACAGTGGTTCTCAATGCCGGTCCGCCGCTTGTTCAGGGAAAGCCCCTGGCGGGCCGGGCCAGTTTGTGTATCTGCCGCGTCCGCAGATTTGGCCGATCGCGGCTCCCACTGGCTGCGGTTCGCTGCTCCAGGCCAATGGGGGCTGCAGGAAGGGCGGCCAGCACATCCCTCAGCTCGCGCTGCTTCCTGCAGCCCCCATTGGCTTGGAGCGGTGAACCGTGGACAGTGGTACCCGCGATCGGCCGAACCTGTGGACGCGGCAGGTACACAAACCGGCCCGGCCCACCAGGGGGCTTACCCTCAACAAGCGGCAGACCGGCTTTGAGAATCACTGGTCTACAATACAACAGCCTAACTGGAACAGGCAAGCAAGAGCATCTCAGAACAGTGCTCTGCATTCTACATTGAATCTCCATTGAATATTAGATCCTACAGGAGTTTACAATGCACTCACGACTTCCTTCCTTCAGAGTATATGCAAGATTTCTCTTTACATTTTCCTTCTGACAGGACAAGCAGTGACATTGTGACAAACCCTATTTCAGCCGCATCTGAAAAAATTCAAGTGAAAACAACCAGCACCAACCAAGACTAAACAGATGTGGCTACGCCTCCAATTATTGTTATTCTGCCAGGAACTTGCCCAGATCAGTCTCCCATTCTCTACTTCCCTTGACATATAGAGCCAAATACTCCTTTCCTTCATTCATGCAAACCCCGCAAACACAGCTTGTTTAGTAACAGGATGGCTAGAGTTGTAAAATACACTATACATTATTTTGTAATTAAAATCACAGCCAGAAGAAACCCACTGCACTACTGGCTCGCCATAGCTACTAGGAGGGAGGGAGTTGATCAGCAGGATAAACTAAGAAAAAGCAACCTGACAGCTGTTGTTCCCTTTTAAAGACAAATAAGAAAAAACAATCCCTAACCAATGTTGTTTCAGTTGTTCTCACACATTTATTTAACTGACAGGGTTTATGATATGAAACTCTTAGCACAATGGAAAGAACAACAAAACTGTGACTCAATCCTGTAGTTCTTAATTAGGTAAAACTCCCATTGTCTTCAAAATTCAATCTATTAATGTTTAGTTTTCCCACATCTGAATTTCCTGAGCACTGCTGTTCATCAAAATAAGTTATTACAGAATTGTTACGAGATTATCTGATTTGTCTAGAGATTCTTATATTTTTGCTACTAAAATACGTTACTGAATTGACTTCCAGAGAGTTTTTTCTGAGTAAGGACTTTGGGATAATTTCTTTGTTTTATAAACATAGAATGTGAACACTTTAGAATTAATGTTTAGTCTTTCAAACAAACAAACAAATCTCCGGTGCAAAAACAAATTCAAAATTATCTTCAGATCACCTAAGGGCATCCAGCTAGTATCATCCAGACACAAGTCTTTCAAAATTATTTTGATGAACAGCAGAGCTCAAGAAATTAAGTTAATGGAAAATTGTGCTTAATATCTTTCCTTTGGTTAAATGGTGATCTAGCATGGAACAGAACACAACGATATACATATAGACTCTTAAGGGATACTTATTTTCTCTGAATGAGAAAAAGTGTACTGTGCTTTACCAAGAAGAAACACTAATACTGGGGACTTGCTATGAACTTCATGAAGCAAATTTATGCTTGATCCTTTGGAGATTTTTAAATCCCTCCTACTCCTGGAATATAGGATAATTAATACTGAATACAAATGACTTCCAGATTTACTGAAGTGAAGGTATGATTTTTTTAACCACTGACAAATACCTAAAAAAAATTAGAAAAATGTTTAAATAGCTTTATTATATTGCAACAGAATGCCCACTTTCTTGATACTCAAGACACTTGATTTTTTATTTAAATATTTGTACACTGTTTCTATACTAATCACTTTTGGTTAAAAAAATAAAGCAACAAATGTGTGTGAGAGACTAATACAACAGCACTGTATGCTTACATGATCGTAGTTTTCAATAGAGGACATGATAAGATTATAACTGAAAGAAAAGAAATGCAGCTGTAATCTCATTAGATTTCCCTAATTGAATCTCTGATTTACACAGAGCAAATACTACAATGGCCTAAGGGACTATTTCCTAAATTATTGTCTTGCAGCTCCACATATTGCACCATGTTACTGAGAGTCTATACCTAACTACTCATGGCAGAAAACTGTTGCAAAACAGAGATGTGCCTTCTATGGAGAACATCCAATACTCTGACATTACTAACTGAAATTATTCAAGTACAGCTTTCCAATCCTGAGTATAGCAGAGTAATAAACAAACAGCAAAAATACAGAGCTTGTAGAATCAGGATTATTCATTATGGAGGAGGTCTTGTTTATCGCTCTGTGCATTGCTCTCAATATCCAGAAGCAGTCTTTAAAAGTACTCAGAAAAATTGCAATAGCCGGAGACCTTGTGTATTGCATCATAGCTCTCATAAAATACAAGATATATCTCCTCTCTCTATAGCACAGCAGAAGCCGCTTAATATACTTTAGTGTCACTTTTTATTAGTTTAATAGTTTTTCCAACAATGTCTATGATTGACAAAGGCAGGATAAGAAAATGTTCCTGAATTGCAAAATAAGTGCTGTGGGCTGCTAACAACTTATTTCATTTATACCTGGTAGCCATGGCCTAAACACCGGATGAACTGTCAATTGCACTTAGATGACGCCACCATACGTTTGAAATGTAATTTCTTGCACCTTAAGGCTTTACAATGGACGCTCAACAACCTTACTAATCAAAAACAGATGATACCACCAGAATTAACGAGGCACTCAATTGCATTACTGAATAGTGGGGTTTTTTTTTTTTAAAAAAAAACCAACCTTTTATATGCATTTAATTCATTTAAACGTTCCTGCTCTTCCTGGTATGAAAGAGTGTGGAATTTAAAGGAATAAAACATTCAAATAAATAAATTCAGGTAGCTGAATTTTACTAAGTGTTCAGAAGCAGGAGATACAAAATATTTTTCTTTGTTTCAGAGGGAAAAAGAGAGGGATGTGAGTACTAAACGATGTTATGAAAGGAGACTGACTTATTTAGCATGAATTTCCCCTGCTTTCAAAGAACAATGTGTTGATTATGAGCACTGAAGAAACTAATTTATGAAAAAATGAACCTCACTGGACCGTAATTTGACTCTCTCATTCAACAGAGTCTAAATCAAAGGTTTCACTGTTCAGATTAGATAATATATACAGTTTCTTCTCACCTACTTGACTACTGCTGCTACCTCCTCAAAAATCATCTTCAAAATAGCTGCCCCTGACTAATCCATTCAATCTTTCTCCCAATTTCTTCTCTAACCATACCTTGCATACATGTAGAGTTGGAACCAATTACTCAATTCATCCGAGGGCGTTACCACAACCCCTCTACCAATTTCTCCGACACATCATACTAATCTATTCTCTTTCCCCCATCCCATAGCAATGAGAGTAGCTACTCTAATAACTTTAGAATGCAAAGATTTAACTAAAATCTGGGGTGCATCTAGGGATGGCTTCAAAGCTTATTAATTAATTTCAAAATTAACCAAGAAATTGGGCACAATTTTAGGTTAAATACATTTCTAAGTTTTAAAAAAACTGGCATAAACCAACCCTGACCATATCTCAGTGGATGTGAAGAGTCCAGGGGCACAGGAAACAGTATGGTTCAGCTAGGTGAGAGAGGGGCAGGATTTGACTGCCATTCTTCCTCCATTTACCCCGAAGATTGCACCCAGCCATGCTACTTGAGGTGGATGATGAGTTATGGATTTGCCCCAATGTACGCAGGAAGAGGATTAATATTGAGGGCATTAAGTTTTCCCACTTCTCTCAAACATGTGAAAAACAACAATCATCTGAGAAAAATATTATTTCTGGAATTACAATGGACTCCAAAGGAGGCAACATGCCTTACGATCATTCTAAATTGTTAGAACATAGTTTCTTAATTGGCCTTTTCCTTGTGCATAAGCAATATCTATAGGTTCAGAGGATTGGTAACATGATAGAGTCATTCAGTTGTAGGTTGCCATTTCAAATCCAGTCCAGGTCAAAAGAGATTAAAAGAAGTTACCACCAGACAAATATATGATTTGGTGCCCTCAGACATGTTCCTAGGAGACAGATGGTTGTATTCCAAAGCCACCACCATTGCAACGGGCAATAATTGAAAATATTTTGGCAGTTTCAATGAGCGGGGAAGAATTATAGATCATAGGCACTTAATTATACCTTGCAACCCTACAAGGTTACTCCTGCTTATGTTGTACTTATGCGGTAGATAAACAAAGGACTTCAGTTTCCTGGGCTATTATCTATCAATCAATACTGACTTCAAGAAACATTTTGACAAGGAATTTAAGCAAAACAGATAACCTATTAGTAGCACAATTAAATTTCTGTGACAAGGGGAAATCCACAGACACCTGCAGAGGATAGTTGGATGAATACTGTTTGGAAAGTGCTGATGAAGATGACCAATCTGAAAAGAGACACAAAATCTGTGTCTTCCTCTCATTAATTACTCTGAAGAGGACACAGTAAAGAAGCCCATGCAATAATGACTGTGGGCAAATAAAAAAACAAAAACAAACCCCAAACCTCTGACCTACTTGTGTAGGGATATTAAAGAAGGTACTGGCAGTGATTCCCCAAGTGAAAGTAACTCCCCATAATTTGTCCCCCACAATTTAAACCTCATAGCATTACCAAGTAAAAAGATCTCTTGGGTCTCCTGTTAAAACTTATAAGCTACTGTCTGTGTAAACCATTGATTGTATCTGTTCTCAGAAAGATACTGTATTGCTATGAGAAACTTGCAAACAAGTTATTTGACTTTGTTCTTTATGCATGCTTTGTACCTAGAAACAGCATAGAAAGACCCCCACCCTCAAAGGGCAGGGAGTCTCAGCCCTGGTCTACACTACGAGTTTAGGTCGAATTTATTAGCGTTATTTCGATTGATCCGTCCACACGACGAAGCCCTTAACATCGACTTCTAGGGCTCTTAAAATCGATCTCGCCACTCCACCCCCAACTAGGGGATTAGCACTTAAATCGATATTGCCGAATCGATGTAGGCTAGTGAGGACGCAATTCGACGGTATTGGCCTCCTGGATCTATCCCACAGTGCAACATTTGACCGCTCTGGACAGCAGTCTGAGCTCCAATGCTCCGCCCAGGTAGACAGGAAAAGCCCCGCGAACTTTTGAATTTCATTTCCTGTTTGGCCAGCGTGGTGAGCTGCAGGTGAGCGCAGATCTCATCAGCAGAGGTGACCATGATGGAGTCCCAGAACCGAAGACGAGTTCCAGCATGGACCGATGGTGAAGTACGCGATCTGATCGCTGTATGGGGAGACGAAACCGTGCTAGCAGAGCTACGGTCCAAAAGAAGAAACGCCAATACATATGCCAAAGTCTCCAAGGGCATGCAGGACAGAGGCTACAACAGAGACGCGCAACAGTGCCGCGTGAAAATTAAGGAGCTCAGGCAAGCCTAACCAAAAAACCAGAGATGCAAACAAACGCTCTGGGTCAGAGCCCCAGACATGCCGCTTCTATGATGAGCTGCATGCCATTCTAGGAGGTGCAGCCAGCACTGACCCACCCATGTGGTATGACTCCGTATGTGGATCATCAGAAACCAGAGAGGAGCATGATGATGATAATGATGCTGAAAATAGCGCCCAGACACAGCAAGGAAGTGGAGAAGCCCTTTTCCCCGACAGCCAGGAACTCTTTGTCACCCTGGAGCCAGTACCCTACGAACCCACCCAAGGCGTGCTCGATGCAGGAGAAGGGACCTCTGGTGCCTCTGGTGAGTGTACCTCTGTTAATTAATACATGTTTTATAAGCAAGCGTGTTTAATGATCAATTCGCGGCCAGTACAGCTACAGCTACTGGAAAACTCTGTTAACATGTTCGGGGATGGAGCAGAAATCCTCCGGGGACATCTCCAGAAAGATCTCCTGGATGTACTCCCAAAGCCTGTGCAAAAGGTTTCTGGGGAGGGCAGCCTTATCCTGTGCTCCGTGGTAACACACTCTACCACGCCAGGCCAGTAGCACGTAGTCTGGAATCATTGCTTTGCAAAGCATGGCGGCGTATGGTCCCGGTGTTTGCTGGCATTCAAGCAACATCCGTTCTTTATCTGTCTGTGTTATCCTCAGAAGAGTGATATCATTCATGGTCACCTGGTTGAAATAGGGGAATTTTATTAAGGGGGTATTCAGAGGGGCTCCGTCCCTGCTGGGCTGTTTGCCTGTGGCTGAACGGAAATCTTCCCCGCTGTGACCCACGCGGTGGGGGGAGGGGGAACAGCGAACATCTTGGATGTGTGTCTGTGTGTGTGTGTGTGTGTGGGGGTGTCGATTAGGTTCGCGCTGCACGTTAACCCGAAAACCGCCGCCCCTCCCTTTTCAATTGCCAACCAGTTTTAAATTGCCAGCCCAAAGGCTGTTTGTTATGGGAAATGAGGGGGTTGCTGTTTGAAAACATTCCCACATGTTATGAAGGTTAAAGAAGCCTATAGACTGTGGCTTACCATGGCTGCCTGCAAGCCGAATTCTGTTGCCCGCCGGACCTGCTTGTGTGATCTCTCACACCAAACCGGCAGACCCTCAATATAACAGGCAAAGTGCAACCTTGGACCAAATGCATATGTGATATGTAATGTTTGGAGCATTGTTCTCTAATATGTGTCTTTTAAACTACTCCTCTCCCGTTTGTTTCCTCCCGCAGCTGCAAATGTTTCAACGCCACCCCTTTCATCACCGTCCCAGAGGCTAGCGAAGATTAGAAGTAAAAAAAAAAGGAATCGAGACGATATGTTCTCAGAACTCATGGAATCCTCCCACACTGAAGCTGCCCAGCAGAATGCGTGGAGGCAGACACTGTCGGAGTCCAGGAAGGCAGAATTTGATCGTGCGGACAGGTGGCGTGCTGAAGACAATGACTGGCGGGATGAAGAGAGACAGCGGCGGGATGAAGAGAGTAGGTGGCGTCAGCGTGCAGAGAGAAGGCAGGATGCAATTCTGAGGCTACTGGAGGATCAAACGGAAATCCTCCGGCTTATGGCTGAGGAAAGGCGTAGGGTTCAGGAAAGGCCGCCTGAGCCCAGACCGCCGCTACAGCCCCTGTGTAACCAACAGCCCTCCTTCCCGAGTCCCATAACCTCATCCCCGAGACGCCCAAGAACGCGTTTGGGCGGCCTCCGTGCACCCAACCACTCAAGTCAAGAGAACAGTCCAAGCAAGAAAGGGCTGGCATTCAATAAGTTTTAAAGTGCTGTGTGTCCTTGTCCTTCCCTCATCCCCTCCTCCACCACCCATCCTGGTGCTTCCCTTCCTCCACCAGCTATCCCGGGAGACTGTGGCAGTTAGCCCCATAGTTCCCCCTCTTTGTTTTACGAATTAATAAAGAATGCATGATTTTTAAGCAACAATGACTTTATTTCCTCTGCGAGCGGTGATCGAGGGGGGGAGGGCAGGGCGGTTTGGGTAAAGGGAAGTAGAGTGAATGAAGGGGCGGGGCTTTTCATTACAGGGGAAAAACAGAACTTTCACACAGCATCCTGGCCATTCATGAAACTGGTTTTCAAAGCTTCCCTGATGCGCAACGCACCCTGCTGTACTCTTGTAATAGCCCTGGTGTCTGGCTGCGCATAACCAGTGGCCAGGCGATTTGCCTCAACCTCCCACCCCGCCATAAACGTCTCCCCCTTACTCTCACAGATATTGTGGAGCGCACAGCAAGCAGTAATAATAATGGGAATATTGTTTTCGCTGAGATCTAACCTAGTCAATAAACTTCGCCAGCGAGCTTTTAAACGACCAAATGCACATTCCACCACCATTCTGCACTTGCTCAGCCTATAGTTGAAAAGGTCCTGACTACTGTCCAGGCTACCTGTGTATGGCTTCATGAGCCATGGCATTAAGGGGTAGGCTGGGTCCCCAAGGATAACTATAGGCATCTCAACATCCCCAACGGTTATTTTCTGGTCTGGGAAGAAAGTCCCTTGCTGCAGCAGCCGAAACAGACCAGAGTTCCTGAAGATGCGAGCGTCATGTACCTTTCCTGGCCATCCCACGTTGATGTTGGTGAAACGTCCCTTGTGATCCACCAGTGCTTGCAGCACTATTGAAAAGTAACCCTTTCGGTTTATGTACTCGCTGGCTTGGTGGTCCGGTGCCAAGATAGGGATATGGGTTCCGTCTATCGCCCCACCACAGTTCGGGAACCCCATTGCTGCAAAGCCATCCAGTATGAGCTGCACATTTCCCAGACTCACAACCCTTGGTACCAGCAGCTTGGTGATCGCCCTGGCTACTTGCATCACAACAGCCCCCACTGTAGATTTTCCCACTCCGAATTGATTCGCGACTGACCGGTAGCTGTCTGGCGTTGCAAGCTTCCACAGGGCTATCGCCAGTCGCTTCTGTACTGTGAGGGCTGCTCTCATCTTGGTGTTCTTGCGCTTCAGGGCAGGGGAAAGCAACTCACAAAGTTCCATGAAAGTGCCCTTATGCATGCGAAAGTTTCGCAGCCACTGGGATTCATCCCAGACCTGCAGCACTATGTGGTCCCACCAGTCTGTGCTTGTTTCCCGGGCCCAGAATCGGTGTTCCACTGTATCAACAAGCCCCATTAACACCATGATGTCCACCTTGCGGGGGGGCCTTTTTTGAGAGAGGTCTGTGTCCATGTCCTCATCACTGTCCTCAGGGCGCTGCTGTCGCCTCCTCGCCTGCTGTAGCTCTAGCAGCTCCTGGTTCTCGTTCTGCATATACTCCTGGACAATGCGCGTGGTGTTCATAATGGCGAGAACAGCTGCGGTGATCTGATCGTGCTCCATGCTTTCCCTGGTATGCTGTTTGCAGGACAGCAGAGTGGCAGCAGAAGCAGCGGGTGGATAACAATGGAGTCAGCAATATGGCGCCCATATGAAAAAAGGCGCGAAAGGATTTTTTGCTCCCCCCTCAGTTGCTTTCACGGAGGGAGGGGGGAGCAAGGGTTAGGCTCATTTCCTTCTAGCTGCAGATGGTACAATATGCAGTGAGCAAGGAGGCGCCTTCCCTTCTAGCAGCAGATGGTACAATATGCTTGATATCCATCATCAGCTCCTGGCCCCCTCAAGGATTGAACTCGCAACCCCGGGTTTAGCGGGCCAATGCTCAGACTGCTGAGCTATCCCTCCGCCTGTGTTCCAGGCAGTACTGAATCTCCCTTAAACAAAACGTAAAAAAGAGAATGACCAGAGTCACTCTGGTCACTCCCATTTATGTCCAAGCGCCCCAGGCCAGCCACACCATAGGCCGCCGGCCAGGAGCACACGAATACCAATCATATTGTACAATCTGCTGCGAGAAGGCAAGGAGCTTCTGCTGTGTAGTCCCGCGACTACCAGCCTCAGGCGGAATGGCCCCCTCAAGGATTGAACTCGCAACCCCGGGTTTAGCGGGCCAACGCTCAGAACGCTGAGCTATCCCTCTGCCCGTATTATAGTGTGACTGAATCCCCACTAGACCTAATGTCCAGGCGTACGCTGGAGATGTACGGTAATTGTGAGCTGAGCAGGCTTCCGTAGCAAACACGGAAACCCCGGAAAAAAGGCGCGAAAAATATTGCTTTCACGGAGGGAGGGAGGGAGCGAGGGAGGGATGACATGTACCCAGAACCACCAGCGACAATGTTTTCTGCCCCATCAGGCTTTGGGATCACAACCCAGAATTCCAATGGGCGGCGGAGACTGCGGGAACTGTGGGATAGCTACCCGCAATGCAATGCTCCGAAAGTCGATGCTAGCCCCGCTACTGTGGACACAGTCAATTGACCTCATGGTCTTAACGCTTGTGTGTGGGGACACACACAATCGATTCCATAAATTCGGGTTTTAAAATATCGACTTCTATAAATTCGACCTAATTCTGTAGTATAGACGTACCAAATTAGTACACCCCCCGAAAGTGGTGGAGACAGTATGTCTGCTGATGAATGCTTGGTGTACATGAATGAATGAGCAGGGAGGTGCCAGCCTAGGAATTCAGTGACCACCGGCTGAAGGCGGCATCAAGTGGGAACGACCTGACAACATCCCCCGGAGGGTAAACTGGGATCCACCCGACCATCTCAAAGGATGGGAAAAACAAGATAACATCTGACAGCACAAACATCAGAAATGTGCCATCTGCTGATTGAGTTAGCAACAGCAAGATGAAACAGTTCCCATAGACTAACATAGGAAATAATTCCTATAAGAATGGCTTCTACACACTGAGGACTTTGAGTCTGGTTCTGCAACCACCCTCCAGGAGCATCAGATGAATCTGACAAGGACTCGGCTCCACCCTCATGCCCAGGTTACCTGGCCAGTAACTTGGCATGAGCAACTTCTAGGCTGGTAACTATGACACGTGTGTGTGTGTGTGTGTGTGTGTGTGTGTGTGTGTGTGTGTGAAACTGAATGAAATGTTATAGCTATAACTGACTGCTTACTATGATTCTTTTTGTATTCACAATAAATGTGACATTTTGTCTTATCCCCTTTAAAAAGATCCTGCTGGTTTTTATTTTATTGGTATAACACTTGTTGTATATCCACATGTTACATGTTTAGCAAACTGCGTCTTGTGGAACTTAACCTTCCTTTCTACTATAGTTTCCACTGACTGACTAACTTACCATAACAATTTATTTAGGAAATTTTTTTACTAATGGCTAATAACCAAGAGTTTTAACTCTCAATTATTTTTAATCATCATACTTTACATTTTATATACTAAAGCCCTAACTATTCTGAAGAAATTCTTACATACTGTATAATTTGTTAGGATTGTCTGTTTCCCATCCCTTGCCTCCACTTCCTGGCTGAAGCCAGAAATTGGGTCACTGTTTGGGTGTTGTCTAAAGCAGAAGGCAACAGAGGAACACTCAGCAAAGACACTTTAAAATTCCACCTCTGTTCCTCCCAAGGAGATGGTGTTGTGGGGAGGAGTTGACCTAACGGGTCTTACAGCTGGCTTACAAACATTCTGGGGGCAGGGTAGAGGGCTATGACTGAAAGAAAAGGGTGAGCAGAGCAACTGGTAGGTTAGGTGGCCACTAAATTCTGAAGAGTTGAGTAGGGGCACAGCCTTCTCTGAGCTATTCCCAGACCACTGCTCTGAGGCAGCTCCTGCCCCCACAGGTGGTGGCTGCAGCAGGCCGTCATCTGCTCTTATCCCAAAGGTGGCAGTAGCAACATACGACTCATCAGCTCCTCTTCCAAAACACGTCTCTTGGGAGAAAGAGGAAAACAACAGAGAGGCTCACATTGTTGCTGCTGTTGCAACAGGTGCAGGTGAGGTGATTAAATAATCTTGGATGGTATTTGTGCCATTAGAGCGCTACGTCTTAAGGAGATCAACACATTATTTTAAAAAAGAAAAACTTATTTTAGGATGTCTTAAAAAATGCTTTGCACTTCCCTAAAACTGGTGCCTCTGTACATTCCTTTCTTTCTTGCTTCAAACCCCTAGTTTTCTGTATCAGAAAAGAGAATTATTTGTGAAGTTTATCTGGGACGAACTGGTAACCAGGATTACCTTTGTGAATAAACTGGGCATGGGGAAAAAGCAGAATCAACTTAGAACATGCAACTTTGACCATTAAAACCTTGGTAATCAAATATGCATCTTGTTCTTACAACCCACTCTAGGCATCTATGTTGCAAATAACTTGATATAGGTCAAAAACAAGCCAGCATGTTGTCTGAAAGTGTGTAACAGAAGATACTGCAAACCACTAGATAGGTGACCCTTGCCCAAAGCTAAACATTAGGAAGCAATAATTTAAAGACACAGGAGAAGTAGCTCTTTCCTCTGCATGTGCACAAAACATACTGCAAATATATTCAATATTTATAAAGTGCTTTCAGAATACCTAATATGAAGCACTATATTAGTGCTATATATTTGTACTATCTGACTTCCTATATTTGGGCTACAGTGTACTTGGCCTTGTGCATGTATGCAAAGAGGTAGTGGTGAAGGATACAAGGAGCTTTTCCCTGCACAAAAGCTGGTCACAGTTGTAGTCTTTGTGCATCTTAGGCAGCAGTTACATATCAAAATAGGAAAATTTAAAATATCTTAGAACAAGGACTACAACACTTTAGCACTGGCAGTAGAAACCAATACATATAAGAAGGGTCGCCTAGTACTTAAGGTACTGAACTGGATGTCTGGGTTCAATTCTTGGCTCTGTTACAGATTCCCTGTTTAACTTTGTATATCATTTAATTTCTCTACGTCTCAGTTCCCGATCTGTAAAATGGGAATAATACTTTCTTCCACTCTTTGTCTAGTGTGTCTGCTTAGACTGTAAACTCCTCAGGGCAGGGCATTTGTTCATGTTTGTTAAGTCCTAGTACAATAGGGACCTTTTCTCAACTAGGGCCTCCAGTAAAATATAATACTAACAAAGTGGTTGGGGAGGAGGCAGAGGCAGAGCCAGGACATTCCACCTTCCACTCAGGCCAGTAGAGCTGGTTCCACAATAGGGATGGTTCACACTGAACCTTTTCTTACTTCCCTGTGCTCCTTGTGCGTTACAATGGTCCCACTGGACAACTGTGCTTCTGCGTGTCTCCTGCATTTCATTTGCTGAAAAGCCTCAAAATGGCCCACTCCTTTTGGTCTCTCATCTCCATGTCACCTCTACTTTCAACTGTACACAATCATTCTAAGTTATCCATAGTGGAAACCAATCCAAATCAGCATGTAGAAATCCCTCCAATGTAAAATGCTCATGGAAAGCCCCTTTTCTGTAAGGTTAATTAATAAGATCTTGTTCTGTTAATTTGGGTAAATTTTGGCTGCTCTTAATAGCTGGTAACTTACATTTCACACTGCAACCTCAAACTCATTTGTAAAGCATTCTCCAGATTTATTAGTTTGTTAGCATGTAATTTGTCATTTTATACTGCCAATGGTAACAATTTGGGGAACCTGTCTATATCTGACTTATGAATTCTGGCTGTTATGAAATTGTTGAATCCTGGAAGGCACCAGTGTATGTGGAATCCACCATTTGCTAACAAGGACTGTGCCACATCGCTACCAGATCAAGGACAATGGTAAGGTCAGAAAGGACTACCAGATCGTCAATTGACCTCAACAACTGTGCTCTGACCAAAAAATGGCTATGCTCATATAAGCCTGAGCTGGGAAACCAGTTTGACCAAGCTTCTCTTCAGTGAGGGGGAAGTGGAGAGTGGAAAATCCACAGCAGCTGAACCAAGAATAGAGGTGTTAATGGTGGAACATATACATTTGTGGGACTGAAAGAGCCACACAGGAAGCTTGAGCAGGAGAGAGGAGCATGCTTTTGTAGTGAGGTTATCCTGTTTAACTTCAGGATCATCTGAGGAAGAAGGAAGCTATCTGACCTAATGGGAGAGACTGACTCCATGATTCTGAAGAGAAGCCAGGAACTACCGAAGGATCCTGGGCACCACAGAGGACTCTGTTCAAGCTCATAGAACTTTTCAAAGTGATGGAAACCGAGGCAGGGAAATGCATACGGAGGTGTTTATTATTTTGTCTAGAGCTGTGTCTCTGTCTTGCTAAATAAAGAGTCATCGTGTTTAGAACCATCTGCAAAGTCTCTCTTTGTGTTTGTTTGTTTTCACTATCACCTGCCCCAGAAAAGTCAAACTGTAAATCCAGAATACCCACATGGCTGCAGTTATGGGATACGGTGTGCTTAAACTGTGAGCACACTTGAGGGGTCAGCACTGGTCGTAGGGGCTAGGTAGTTGGACCACAGGGTCTCAGCTCTCAGAAGGGGGAGCTAGACCGAGGATCTGCACCTGAAGAGCGTGCTTAGAGAACTCAAGCTGGGGATCATCCTTGACTGTTCAGACTTAGGAAGCTTAAAGCCTCCAGTGATATGGGCCATGAGCACAACAGCCTGGTGAGTGATAAGCCAGAGGGAACTCTCGAGGGCTGTGTGTGTGACGCCAATATATCACACATGAAAGTAATGTTTCCTAGCATACTGTATTCTACAAATGAGAGAAATTACCTTTGTGTAGAGTCAGGCTTTCCTCTGTATTTAAATGTGGATTTTATTTTTGAGATACGATTTACTACTGAGGCTGGTCTTGAGAGTTCCAGATTCCATTTACTTATGATCTGAGATAGATTCTAGACACATTGCCATAGGTGAAAGTGAATTATTCAGCTGTTGTACCAGCCCCTGAAGGCTGTATTTAAGAACATTAATGGCATACTACCACCATCTTTCCAGTGATAAACACATTTATTACTTTACAGTCTAAGGTTTAGAGTCCTAGCATCTATTTTAATACAAAGACTTCAGCTTAATATCAGAAATTGATTTGTGGCATTTACAGTTGCCTACCTTCCTCATCAATTATACAACTGCACTTTAGCTATAACTCATAACAGGTATGCACAATAAGTCAGATAACTAAGGGTACGTCTACACGGCAAAACAAAAAAGACCTGCAGCAGCGAGTCTCAGAGCCTGGGTCAACTGATGTGGGCTCATGCTATGGGGCTAAAAATAGCAATGCAGACATTTGGGCTCTGGCTGGAGCCCAGACTCTGAAACCGAGAGAGAGGGGAGGGTCTTGGAGTTGGGGCTCCAGTATCAGCCTAAATGTCTACACTGTTATTTTTAGCCCCATAGCGTGAGCCCCATGAGCCCAAGTTGGTTGACCTGGGCTCTGAGATTAGTTTCTGCAGGGTTTTTTGGCAGTGTTTTCATACCTTATGGATACATTTTACTTGATTGCATTAGAATGGATGTTTATCATAATTTACAGATTGAGGCTTAGGGCTTGTCTACACTGGCACTTTACAGTGCTGCAACTTTCTCGCTCGGGTGTGAAAAAACACCCCCCTGAGCGCTGCAAGTTTCAGTGCTGTAACATGCCAGTATAGACAGTGCACCAGTGCTGGTAGCTACGTCCCTTGAGGTGGTGGGTTTTTTTAGAGTGCTGGGAGAGCTAAGCGCTTTAACGTTGCCCGTGAAGACATGCCCTAAGTGAATTCTAACTCAGAACTCTTAAGTGGCACAGCACATCTAAACCATGTAAACAGGAGCATTTACAGAAACAACCTTCAGAAGTAGAACAGAGAGCCAACACAACAATCAAAAAGACTGAAAGAACCAGAACCTTTCATGTTCTTTCACAACTCAGGGCAGAACAAAGTATAGAACTTCTGAGCCAATGAAATAAAGGCTCATGTACAAACTCATTCAGCTTCCCTTTGTCTGCTCTGACTTAACTAAGCAGCCCTGTAAATAGTGTGTGTCTAGACCAAGAGGCGATATTAAAAACAAAAGGTTAGAGATCATCATGGGACATTAATTATGCAAAAGAAGCCAAACTGAATTTAATCAGAAGCAGTAGATTCCAAGCAGGAAATATTTTCCCTTTTTTTGACAGGGGTGGTTAAGAAAACATTTATGGTAATACCAGAGCATCTGCTGATTACAGTCAAAGCTGCAGGACACTGACATTAAATCACTGAACCATCTTGACAGCTTCTGGGTACTCAAGTCCCATTCTAATAATAATTTGCTGTGAAATTCACCCAAATTTGAAAATTAGGCAGAAAATGTTTATGAAGAAAACAGGTAAAAGTAATAAAGCAGTTATAAAAGGGATTTACATCTGACAAAACTTTTAATCTAAAATGAATGATCAGCCATCAGACATTTTAGCGTTACATTTAAATCGACATATCATTCAAAGAGGTGTAAGTATCTTTTTAAAAGAGCAGAATGTAATTTTATGATCCATTTATGTAGTTGTCATGTGGCACTTTTTTGTTTAGAAGATTTTTTTTAAAAAAATACAGGTTAGCCTCTTGAAGAAGGCCTGAATCATGGTAAATGGAATTTAACTCCTGATACCACAGAATTCTGAACAAAACAATACTTCATTGTAATGCTTTAATTGATGCTTCTGTGTGTTGCAGAGGGTGATTACTTGAATAATAAGTATAAAAGATGTGTGAGCTGGTTGCTAAGCTAACTTGAGTAAGAGAAAAAAAATCAAGGAAATATACAACCATGAATCAAGGTGATGATAGGACAATTATTCAATGAAAGGTCATGCTGAAGGACTTGCAGAGCACTGACCTGCACATTATCACACATCAGAAAATTACTTGAGGGGTAATTAAGAGAATACTACACAAGTGCAATCAGTGACACAGAGACACATAAAAATTTAAGGTATTTCCCTGGGGTTTGAGTGGTCAAATGCATTTCGGATCTATATTTAAATCTTTGAACAGCCCAAGAGCTCAGAGAACAAAAGATTACACCAACGCCCACTGAGATTTACCAATCACTAAAGTTATCATTTCATACTTTATCAAAATTATCAACATTTTTATCTCAATTACTTTAAGAATTTAACTAAATATTATTTATAACAGGACACATTAAAAGTAGCAAAACTGTAAATAGGTTTTTCTGAATGATGTCAGGATAGAAAATTTTGTTTACATGATTGTTTCCCTTTCCTTTGGTAAATGCTTTCAAAATACATTTAAGGATGTAACATAATATGTTACAAGGAATTACTGTTATCACTAATAATTCTGTACTTATTCAAGTGTCGGATATCTGCATTTTTGAGGCCTGCATTATATTTCAAATCACAGTTTTAAGACTTTTAAATAAAAGATGTGCCTAAATCTCATTTAAATGTCCCATTTTTTCCTCTAGTTATGCATTCTTAAAAATGTGACTGTGTATATAGAAAAGCTACTTTAATAAATTTTTAGAAATGTCTTCTAAGCCCTTTGTGATTGAATTCATAGTAAATAGGGCACCTTTCCTTACACAGCAAAGGAATTTTTTTTAAAAAGTCTCAATGAAAATTTTTCAAACTTTCTAAAACATTGTTAAAATAGTGTTTCAGTAACATATACAGAAAATCAAAAAAATAAACAATGGTGTGGAATGGGATAAAGATTTTATCACCACTGTTTGAGGTAACCTCCTAACTCACAAGCGGCTATTGTGGTTATAAGCAATGCATGCATCTGAAACTCATCATGATGAAATCTTTCTACTTTGTATCATACCACACCATCACATTATATATATATTTATTTCTCCATTTGTCCATGTCATGTAAGAATGAATCTCAGTACTGGAGAAGGGAAATTTCACACTCCACTTAACTCCAGAAGTTAAATTTGCAAGAGTAAAAATAAAAATTGGTAAACATGCTAAACATGATGTTAAATTAGAATATTCCATCAAAAAATAAAAGAGTTTAAGGAAGCATATTAATCAGGGGGGGGAAAATGTTAAAGGAACCCAGAATATAATTATGGTAAAAACAGAAATCACAAATGAATGTTATTTTTGAGTAGTAGTATTTTAGATTCATAAACCATTGGAGACTTTTTTGCTGATCTCTAGAGAGGAACTTTTGCTTACTTCTAAATAAACTTATTACAAAACTTGTGCATTTAAAAAAGCCCTGTGCAACATTCCATCATTCATTCAAAAGTAAATCTGAGCTGTACATCCCTCTCAGAATCTAAACAAGAAATAAAAATTTCACTTGCCATATCAAATTACATATAGCTCCATCTTCTTCCAAGCATGCAGGAATAATACTGTACTACATGAAAGAGATCCTGCTGAAATGTATTTTAAATTTATGAGGCACTTTTTATATGCAAGTACATAATCCATTCGCAGATGCTTGACTGAGGATGTTTAGTTCTGTGTAAACTGTATTACTTTCACGTGTAACACAAACTGTCGGATGTAGCCCACTGATCCTATGCAAACATTGGAAAACAGTAATTCTAACCCTGACTGAAACACTACAGTAACAAAGTTAAAGATGAAAGGCTTTTGAAGCGGCCAGACCAACATTCAGAGTTCTGGTTCTCTCCTGCAGTAGCTACTTACAGTACAGGAAAGAACAAAGAGGAGGAACTGAACACTCCTTAAGGTAAAAAATCATGGGAGCCATGGAAGGTCCCCAGTGAAGAGGAAGCACTTGTGCTGGGTGGTTGTGCTGATGCACAGAAGTTACACAGGAGACTTTGCAGCCCTCTTCATGCCATGAAACTCAGCTCTACTATAGTCTATTCTGTGGCAATTGAGGGGGGTTGAGATGGAGGAGTGGCCAGTTGGTCCACATACTGCTCAGACTCACTGCCCTACAATCTGTATCTAAGTAGTAGCTATTTGTGGCCGCTACTCTTATTCACATCCTACCTTAGTGGTCATTCAGCAGGTGCATACCAATACTGTAGGTTGGGGCTCAGGATTCTGTTTCTCAATCTTATATACATATGGCTGAACACACAGTCCAGCACAGTCAGAGGTCTATTCTAAACCTATGCTATGTTGCAACGGCCAATAGTGGCTAGAAAACAACGGAGGACTAATGTCATGTAAGGGAACTTCTTCCTCTTGCCATGCCTATTTTCTCCGCTACACTGGCTGCAAAGAATGGGAGTGGCATAAAAGCCTCCGTATCAGCTTCCAGCCATCAGAGGATCACTAGGATGATTCGCCAAGCACATGTTAATGTCACTAGAGTGTCAGATTTCCAGGATAGTGTGGTGCAAAGCAAACTACTCTGGAAAATGTGGCCTGGAAAATGTGTACAGCTGACTCTCTTATGAAAAGTCTCTCATGTATACTTAAAGCATTGTTTATAAACATGTAACCCTCTTAAAATATAGTGACAGCATTTCACAGTCCTATGAACTAGATCAAGAGGAAGAATATTTCAGAGGAACGAAGGGCTGATGGCCTGTAATACTTTGCTGGCACTCCATTCTGTTTGGGGAAAAAGGACTGGATTATGATTGGAAACGTAATAAAATAACTAACCAGTTTTCCAGTTTTAAAAAAACTTATGCTAAACAATTACTGACTGCTCAATCCACAGGCATAAAACTGAAAGATATACTATTCGAAATAGATATTCTTATAACATATTCATTCAACTGTATAGAATTTTAGAGGTGCTTCTTCTGGCACTGTACATCTATATATTTTTAAAATTCTGACAAAACAACGGTTTATGAACTATTAAAGAGTGGTTTAAATATATCATTTGCTTGTTGTTACTTTGTATTAGATGTCATGTTATGCCCCCTGCATTTAAAAAATATTTTAAGTGACTTTTAATAGCAAGTTTGGCTTATCAGTGTGGTGATATATGTATAACAGATAAACCATATTTCCTTCAACACCAACTCTGATTCTTGATATTTTTCCCGTCTTAGGCGCTAACCTTTATTTGGAATAAAAATACAGAAGTCTTTAATTTTAAAAATTTAAAATTTGTTTAAACTCCTATCTACATTATGTTTGGTATTATGAAATAAATAAATTAAATCTTGCATAGTATGATGTATGCTAAATATACTACAGTATGTAACATTTAAACAGGGCTAGGTAGGGACTGTTCTAACTTAATGCTCTTATTTATTTATAAGTGGGTATCACATTATTGTTTCCAGTTGGGTTGTTACAGAGAAGGATGTGTATCTCTTGGCTACAGATAGCAAAAAAAAAAAAAAAAAAAAAAAAAAAGTTATGATGTTCTCTTTCTATAACTGATAAAATTGCTAGCAGCAACAGGAGAATTTGATACCTTCATAGAATCATAAATGTTATAATTCAATTGAAATGATTAGATCATCTAGTCCATCCCCATTAACAGTGCAGGATCATTCCCCACAATCTTCTTTTTTATATAGGAATCTGCTCCCGAATTACATTTCAGTGAGGGAAATGCCTTATTCTTCTGCTATGGACTTCTTTATGCAAGATGGCATGGTTGCGTATGGTTATCTTTTTGCCTTCAGCATGAATGCAGCTTGAAAAGTTATGTAGGGGGCTTTTGGTTGCTGAAACACATACTGTATTTGCTAAGGGAATAAGGATATTCACTCAGAATGGTGTGAGACAGAGTGGGATATGCCCGTATCAAATTATGAATTTGTATTATGTGTTGAACATGTGTAAACTTTCCCGAGGGAAGCCGATTGTACTGCATTCCAGACAGCTACCCTAGCCTGGAGAGGTGCTTCACACTTCACTGAAGTACTAATCATTGAGAGGCATCTGGAGC
Source organism: Macrochelys suwanniensis (assembly GCA_033296515.1). NCBI lineage: Eukaryota > Metazoa > Chordata > Testudines > Chelydridae > Macrochelys > Macrochelys suwanniensis. The sequence goes on from CM065775.1 coordinate 67,295,982, forward strand.
TATCCATTTTGAATGAGTCAACTTCAACTGATGGCCCACCCCCAAGAAACAGTTTTTTTCTACACAGGTAGGGCCAGCATGACTGGGGGAGGGAGCTGTAGCTTCCCAGTGGAGCACAGGGCAGAGACACAAAGGTCTATTTAAGAGCGAGATTCTATGTGCAGAGAACGATGTGCATGAGACAGAGGACATGAGGGACTCTGCCCAGTCTGAAATGTTGACAAACTTGGACTCAAAGAAAGGATGAGATCAGACCAGGGGAGAGTGTGCCTCATGACTTTTGTTGTTTTCAAATATGTGTAACTCCAGAGTGTTCTAAGAGTAATATCACCATGGCTAAGAAATTCCTTTGCTATATCTGTATTCCTTGCTTACCTGCAACGTTGCCCCCACAAAGAGGTTAAACTAGACACCTAGAGTAGAGTGCTCACGGCCTTGGGGGAGTGTGTGTAAGAGACTGGGGGAGGGGGTCAGGAGGTCTCAGACACTGATTTTGCGGTTGAGGCTGGCATCCCACATCCCAAAGAAAGATGTTAGATAAGAGGTTTGAGCCTGGGAGTATGCCCTAAAATTCCAAAGCTAGTAACAGTGTCTAGCTCTATCCAGACCCAGCTGACTTGGAAACAATGAAACCCAGTGACTGGGTCCACTCACAACAGACCGGTGACAGTACAGTAGATCCTAGGCAAATGCTCCCGAATTACATTTGACCGATCACCTGTAATTTGTACATTAAAAAATATATACATAGGCAATCTAGGCATATTAGAAAAATAGTTTTAAAAACATGCTAAAAATTAAGAAATGTAGTGCAAATGCAGGACACTTTTTATGTAAAATCTCTTCAGATATACCCCAATTCCTGAAGAAACAGTTTGGGCTTGATACTTCATCCAACCTCTCTTGATCAGGTGACATAGCAACAGAATTACATCAGCAAATGTTGCTGATGTGACACTTTAGCTTACAAGTGTCATTTATTATTATTTATATAGTGCCAACCGTTTGTAATATGCTTTATACTTTTATTGGCTTAAAGTAGCTTAAACCTAGATGTAGAATCACTACAATATTTTCTCTAATTATAAAAAATCCATTGATCTAATAAAATTATTTTTCTTCCTAGTATAGTTGTTACACTATATATGGGAAAACAAAATGAAAAAAAGTTACTGCTGCAGGGTAAAACAAAGATGTTCACTAATTTGAAATGTCTGTTATTGGAACTTGAATTTATACTTCCTAACCTGAAAATATGTAATGTAAATATTTGCAGGTTACGAAGTATGATTCCAAATAGGCTATCAAACCAAAAATATACAAACACCTGGAGAACAAAATCCATCTGTCTGAATGAATTTAGGAGCCATTTTTTAGCTGTGTTAGTAAAACCTTCATGCAAAATTTATTCAATGTGAATAATTTACTCAGTGCATTTCCATAGGCATCATAAAATGCAATAGCTGATAAAAGATGAATATTCAAATAATCCTCTCAATCTCCAGCAAATCACACCCATAGATTTCAAATTATTAAAATTATTACATTAGGAGAGTTTATCACAAACATGAAATATTAACTTTTGCCTCACATGAAAATTAAGTTTTATAGAACATCTCAAAACTATGTTCTAAGAAAAGAGAGAAGGTACAATCAAGTACAAACAGCACCGCTATTTAACTATAGTAGCTCAATACTGAAATCTACAGTACTGTACTCTTCTCTAATGAGAAACACCAATCTATGGTTTTACACACTGTTGCAAGTAAGACAATGCTTGCTATGTAAAAACTTTATTGAAGGTCATGCTTTTCTAACAAAAGAAAAATTAAGCAGAAGAATAGAAAATGCCCTTATCTCAGAGAAAATGAATACGCTAACAGAGCCAAGCAATTAAAAGGATATGCACTAGTACCCTGTTTAGTAATCTAATATGTATTGGAAAATGTCTGGTGCTGCAAACTCTGCCATAGTGTAGTAAAAGAAATCAAACACATTTTTTCTTTTGCAAAAAAACAAGTGTTACTCTAAATTACATTTTATTTGGAGGACCTTCAACTCTGTAAAGATGAATTTCCATCTATGATTAAAAATCAATTCCATTTTAATTGCTTCCAGGCTAACTGACTGCTTTCTATTCAGATAAAGTATCCCCTTTACTCTTACTGATCTAATGCTTTTAAGTAGAGATCAGAAAAATAACCTGCCAATTTTTTTTTAAAAAAGTAGAAGAATATTATATTTAAACGAGATCATTAAAAAAAATTGATAATTGTTATTTAACTTTTGGTTGTTTTCAGCTAAAAGAAATACCATGCAGGTATTAATGGTACACTATTAGAATATAAAACTAAGGGCAGTTTAAAAACCTGTCTCTTGATACAATTACTGTTTCACAACATGAGGAATTATTTCTCATAGAGGGTGACATGTTTCCTTATGTCACAGTTATTCTTCCTTTACAGAAGCTGTTACAATGATAGGGAGGACAAATGCCTGCCATATATTACTATGCATTCCATTACAATGGGTTCATTCATATTTATAATACAACCTGTGATGTTGATGCAATCACTTTAGACCTCACTGTTGTTTCAAACAAATCCATAACTGAGAAAAAGGCAAGCTGTTGACAGGAGTTAATGTGGGTTTTACTCTGTTTACAATTGCTTTCTAATCTACTAAATGGCTGTGAAAATTGATGCACTGTTAGAAGTGCTTTTATACACTACTACAGATAAAGGGCTGTTGTGCTGCAATAATCTCTGTAATGCTAAATTGAATTTTCGACAGTGTTTTTTGTTTTCACAATTTGAATGTGACAAGGTAGGCTACTGAATTTATGGTCAATTTAATTCCATCAATTGAAAGCATTTTCCATTTTTATTAATTGAGATGTCTATTGCTGTTGTTGGGGGAAAATTACAGATAATTTTGTTAATATCACAAGGTTTTGGTTTTAAAAAGGAAAAATCACCAGGACCCGAACCACCAGGGCTCTGCAGCTGTGTAGGCATAACTGAATCCTGAGGGCAGAAGACATGCAGGGTATAGTTCGCACAGCTGCCCAGCTTCTCACTAGGGCCGAGACAGCCATTGCCCAGACTCAATGTTATGTAATAGAACTGGATGCTGGTGAGATGACATGCTTATGCAGTGCTTCCCTGACATCCTAGCAGTGGGGAGAAGGTTTTTCTCCAGAAAACTAAAAACCAGCAAGTTCACAGTAATCAGCCTACATGTTCGAAGAGTGTATGCTTTCACTGACTGCTCTGAACAGCAGCAGAGTCAAGAAGAAAGGACGTAGTCTTCTGAGCTAAAGACTCCCTCCCAATGAAGAGGCAAGACAACACCTATGTAAAAGTGCTCAAAGTTTGGAGGCAGTCTCTGTAAGATAGCTGTACTACAGAAATTCCTTTCCACTAAGTAAAAAGGAGAAAATAAAAGAACCGTATCTCTAAAAAAGCCTGGTCCCTCATTATGTCCTTAGAAGAAAGGGTAGAAGATGGAAAACACCTAATTTCAGATTATTTATGTTAATATAGAATAAAATTAGTTCTTTCACATTATTTAGATTGAAAACTAACATATGAACAGTCTGATATGCTGAATTAAGCAAGTAGATTTTTTTTATGGTAGTTTTATTACTCAGGAAAGGCTCTTGACAAGATTTGGAAACCATACTACTTGGAATAATACACAGAGAACAGGTATTACAGTAAAATGTAGCCTTCTCAATATACCTCATCTCTGACCTAGAGATACCAGGTAGGCCCAAGATTAGGTCCTTTCTAAATTAATTGGAGTTTTGGTATTTAATTTAATAGGGCCAGGATTTGATCCTTGCAGAAAAAATTTAGATTCAATGTCTATTCAATCTTTGGGGCCCAACACTGAACAGGGTTACTCTTGTAGAACTTTGGAGTGCTGTGTGGAAATACTACAGATTTATAGCTATGTGGTAACTACAGTCAGAATTTGTCTTCTACTGCAGTGGTTCCCAAACTTTAACAACCTGTGAACCCCTTTCACTAAAATGTCAAGTCTCGCGAACCCCTTCCTAAAAATGAATATTTGCAGGGATTTTCTCTTTTACCTGAGTATAAATTATAAAAGCACTGATCTTGGAAATATAAAGTTTGTTTTTATGACATGCTTATTACACACTATTATTAATTATTTATTACAGTATTTTTATTACATTATGAAAACGACAACATTTTCCCAAGATCTCACTTTCGTAGCTTGTATCACTTTGAATAAGCCTGTTATAAGACCAGGCTCCTATGTTTCATCAAGGAGTATCAGATGTGAAACAGCATGAAGGTATTTAAGAAGCCAGCTCAAACTAAGAGTTCCTCATACACAAGCATTCAGGTCTTGAGCAGTCCAGGCAAAAAACGCACGTTACAACAAAGCTTAAACTTGTTCTTCATAATAATTTTAAACAGTACTAGCTGCCTATTTAATTTTAAAAATAGCAAAAAATATCCACCTCCCTTTCCATTTCTTATAAAAAGTCTTGAAGTTTAAATCTTCTCAGTGTGATAGATATGCTTGCTTTGATCTGCTTAGCTCTTGGAAGTCCAGGGGCTCCTGGCTGCTGGATCCATGCTGCCCGGAGTCCCTAGGGACAGCTCTGACCATCATTAGGGAATTTTTCCCAAGAACCCCCTGTAACATTTCGCAAACCCCCAAGGGTTCATGAACCCCAGTTTGGGAACCACTGTTCTACTGAGACTGCCACTGATTATGTAAATTAGCACCAATATTCAAGGTTACTCCTCTTGTGAATTAAACTTCTGTCCTCTTGGAACTGGACTGGAAGCACCTACTCATTCCAGACCATTGAATAGTCTTCGGATGGCAATGACTTTCTGTTGCCACTGAACTGGGCTGCTTTCTAATTTCTAACAGGTCACCTGGAGATGTAAGGCTCCATATGCTCTCACTTAGGATCCCTCACTAAACTATGTTAATACAGCATAGGTAGAGCTGAGCGGGAAATGGTTTTCCCATCTTGTGAAAAGTTTCAAGATTTCAAAAAATTTCAGGATAAAACTTTGTTTTTCACACAAAGAAGGTCAAGAGCCCCAACCAGTGGTTAGGGCACTCACCTGGGATGTGGGAGATGCAGGGACTTGAACTGTCTTTGCCACATCCCCCGGGAGTGTTCTGAGTACCAAGCTTTAGAGTCAGTTTCTATTGCTTGTGCTCTGGCCTAATGAATATTACATTATTTATGCAAAGTGGAATGGCTCCAACAAGAGTACTTGGAAGAAGCTTACTTTATAGCCCAGTGTTTAGGGCACTCATCTTTGATGTGGAAGAACCAGGTTCAGCTCCCTATTTTGCTGTCTCTTGTATCATCCTGGTCTGAAGGAACCTTTCTGACAAAAAGTTTTGTGGAAACTGATTCTTATGGATTTGGATGAATCCGCATTTTCTGACAAAAATGTTTTGTCATATAATTCCTGACCAGCTCCAAACATAGGTTGAGATTCTATACCCACAAAAGCAAGAATTTTCAATGTTAAGATTGCCACGTGATCTGTCCCTTTGTGTGTTATGATACAGGGTCTCATTACACTATCACATAGCACTTGGCAATGTGACATACTGTACTATTACTATATCTGAACCCAGCAGATTTGGATAAGATTCATATCTTATGTGATACTGAAGAAATGTAATTTCTTAGGATAAGAAGTGTTAAATAAGCATTGCTTTGCTAATACATACATGACAATGTTTAATAGTACTACTTCTTTATTGCTATTGCTATATAGTATAAGTTATAATAGTGTAGCTTTCCTCAATAATAAACAAGATGAAAACTGAATAAGGTTAATACATTAGAATACGTTAGAAGAAATTGGGAGCTTCCTGCACAAACAGTGAGTGTTATAAATATATAAAATGTGTTAAATAAAAATGAAATTTAGTCTATGAAGTAATTTTAAATATTTAATGACAATCAAGTTATGCTAGTATGTTTTTCTGATTAAAAATAGATAAGATTCTCAACCTTTCATCTTTAGACAAAATGTTTCCTAATTGTTTTCATGTAAATTTGAATATTATAAATATTGACATTAAAATATTTCCCCCATCTATCCAAAAGACATCTTAAAATAGGTTTTCATTATTGGATGTGTTTTAGAGTCTTTCCCCCTATTATTGGCCTTTTTACTAAATGATCTAATTTAATTACTGTACAATGGCTTTATGCTACAGTTTTCTGTTCTTTTTACTATGTTACAAACAATATAAACCCTACGTTAAAATAACATTTTTATGGTTACCAAATCAAGCACTCAAAATTTAGGAAATGCCAGAATTAAGATTGCCTATGTAACATTAATCAGGCCCTTTGTGCGACTGCATTATGATACAGTCGTCAATTACATGATCACATACTATTTTTCCAGACTCCTACCTCATTCACTTAATAAGCAGTTGCTCAATATTTTGTTTTATCCTCATTGTTCAATATATGGCTCCCATGCCTTTTTTACTGCTCACTATTCAAACCCTGCTCTGAATTCAGAATTAATTATTTCCTCATGGGGCTTTTCAGTGGCACTCACCACCAGTATGAGTTATTCACAAACAGTAATTAACACTGCTGTGAAGTGAGGGAATGGTATTATCTCCATTTTACAGATGGGTAACTGAGACATAGGGGTTAAGACTAAAAGTTTCCAGTAATATTTGGGGCCCAATTTGAGGCACCTAGGACCTGAATTTTCAGAGTGCTTAGCATTACATAGCACTTTGTATGTTTAAAGCACAGCTTTAGTGACTTCAGTTGCCGTTTTAATTGTTCAGCACTTCTGCAAATCAGACCTCAGGGTATCAAGCGGGGCATTCAGAAAATGAGAAATACATAATTAGTGATAACAAGTGAAAAGTTTGGTTCAAGTGACTTGTCCAGACTCTCATATGAATTCTGTGACAGAGGCAGAGATAGAATCCAATTCTTCAGGACAGCCCTCAACTGCATTAACCACAAGACCTTCCTTTCTATTCCTGCAGTCTCCTGCAGGATTCACTACACACCTTCCAAACTTCTACAACAAATGAAGCGGGGTCCTACGATCAACAGCCTCCTTCATTACACAACCGTGACTCATTACAGTTCACCCTCTTCCCACCAACCCCTGGCACCTTGTCCTAAGCGCCTGTCTTCACTCCTAAGCACTCTCATGCCTAGTGAGTCCCAGCCTCCTTACCTAGCTAGTCCTAGTCTCCCCTCTGGGCTTGCTGACCAAGTCCCAATCTCCCCCGTGCCCCGCCCCCAGTCCCAAATTACTTGCCAACCAATCCTAGTTCCCCCCCTCAACACCTTGTTCTCAGTCTCTTTGTCCAGCCAATCCCGATTCCCCTTTGTTCTCATCTCCTCGGCCATTCTGTCTCACCCCCCACCTCCCCACTAGCTTCCAGTCCTAGTCTCCCTCTCCAGGTTCCTCATCTAATCTTAGTCTCTCCCCTGATTCCCTTCCCCAGCTCCTTGTCCCAGTCTCTCCTCCCACACTCCTGCTCCTTCTCATAAGTCTTTCCTCCCTCCCAGCTTTAGGTGGGAAATGGTTATTTGTGAAAAATTCTGAGATTTCAAAAATTCCCTATTCTGCATGAGGGTGGGACTTTTTTTAATTTTTTTTTTTTAAACAAAAAACAGACAGACACCCTTCTCCCCAGAATAGTCATTAGCATGGTGGTCAAGGCACTGACTGCTGAGATGTGGGAGACCCAGGTTCAAGCCCCTGCTCTGCCTGATTTAGATCAGGGACTTGAACCCAACTCTCTCTCATCACAGGTGAGTATCCTAAATTCCTGGCTATTCTGAGGTGGGGCTCCTACACAACTGAAATCCCATCCTGGACTGAAAGTTTCACTGAAACTATATGCTCTGGCAAAAGGTTTCCAAGAATTGACTTCTCCCTAAAAAACCTGTTTTGTTGAAAATATCATGATCAGCTCTACTCTAGTCCCTGTTCCTGCCCCATCGGTTCTCAGTCTCCTTGTCCAGCCAGTCCCAGTTTCCCCCTACCCAGCTCATCTGATCTTAGTGTTTCCCTACGCCTTGCTAGCTAACTGGGTCCCAGCACTTTCATTTCCCTCACCAGCTCCCAGACTGTTTCCTCATTGGTTCTCAGTCCCATTCTCCTTGCCCCACCACCCGCCAACTACAGACTACCATTTCCCCATCGCTGTTTCCCTGGATCCTCCCCAGGCTTCCAGTCTGATTTCCTTAGCCAGCCAGTCCCAGTCTTTCCCCACAAATTCCCAGGCCCAGTTTCCCTCTTCCCCCACTAGCCTCCTTCTCCCAGTACTTCCCCACCCCACCCTCAGTTTTTGACCCCCTCCTCAAATCAGGCAGCTCCCTTCTCCACACAGCCTGAGCCTAGCAGGAAATTGAGAGCACAAGACAGACAGTCTCCTGGTATCAGTTTAGGCACCTGAACCTGGACCCTGCATAGCGCCCAGCCACACAAAGCTGTAGTTACAGGGAAAGTCCTGTTTAGTCCCAGGCTGCAGCATACTCAGTTCAGATGGAATCTTCAGAGATTTTAAATCTAAAAGCTAATTTAAATTTTAAAGCTAAAATCGAAGGCGTCTAAGGCATCTACTGAGCAAGTGAGAACTGTGATCTTTCAAAGGGTTATAACTTAGCCCAATTTGGGTAGATTTGCTCAGAGATGACAAAAGGTTCATCCCTGACACAAAGGCCACCCTCCTGCCAAATTTCAAGTCCCTGCTCCAAAGAATGGTGACATTAGGGCTTTTCAAGGACCAAGTTACCAGAATGTTTTAACATGGGCAAAGTAATGTAATTTCCTAAAGCCTTGTTCTCTTTAATAGCTGAACTGTTTTAGCTGACTTTTTTTTTTTAATGTGTCAGCCTGAGAGAGATATCCAGCATGTAAAATTTCAGCCTGAATGATTAAAGATTGTCAAAGTTATAGGCAACTGAAAACAGCATCTTATAATGGGAAATATTGAGCAACCTTAAAAATAAGCAGTGCTACTAGCCCTGCCTATAATATCGATCTTCTCTTCTGCTTATGTTTAGATTTCTCTGCCATGTAGGTGGCCATGAATCTATGAATGAAGGGGACAGCTCGGAGCCTAGAACAATGTAAAAGTAAGAGATCTAAGTATAAAAAATGCCTGGCCCTGACTACTGTCTGGCATTATTTAATTATGTAAAATGTGGGGCACAGTTTACGGCTAGACAAAATAAGGGATGAATTTTGCAAATGTTCATACAAAGGGAATTATTGTGAATGTAAAGAATGAAGCTTCAGGCCCTGGTACTGTATTGTGTAATAATGATTATGTTGCATAGGATGATTCATGCTATTTGTATACAGTACAGAAACATATACAAATACATATATTTGTATATGTTTCTGCATGTATACAGTACATCAGTTTCTGCATACTATATCTAAAAATGTTTACTTGTACTCTTTTTTTATTTATCAACTTAAAAACATTTCTTAGGTAGTATTCTGCATTTACTGCCTTGTATTTGGGAACCTCATATTACTGTGTGTCTACAAAATCAGACAGCTTTAGTGAACTACATTTCTTTGCTATAGGTGCTGTTTGTTGACCAAAATCAACCCCTAGATTGAATACCATACCCAAACAATGGCAGACAAAACTCCTCTATTTAAGAGGCTGTATATGTCTTACTATATTTCATGCATGGTTGGATCTGGGGTTTTTGTTCATGTCACCTATACTTTCCCCCTAATTTTTAAGAACAGTAACAAACATTTAAATTGTTTAATACTGAATTAACTTCAGTTTCAAATCATTTGAATCTTCTGATAGCTAAAACCAGCTGACCATCTTGTGGCTAAGGAATAGTATTGCTACATGTGAAGCATGTTTGATTTTCAGCAATAGATCTGAGGCCTGTTCTAGGTACTAGGAATAATTTTTAGTTTCTCAATATATTTTTTTAAATTAAGGAAACTAAAGAAAAAACTAATATTGTTATGCTTTATATTTTAAACCCACAAAACACAAGAAATTCAGAATGAGAGCTCTAGTGGCAATGTTAACTTTCCTCCAAGCCCATATGGATTCTGAAACTGAGTCATTCATTACATGATTAAACAACACAAGGAAAGGGAACATACTATTGGCAAATAATTAAGTGACAAACATAATCTTAAGTACCCTTGTGTAAATGCAAAATAAGGCACACGTATTTTCCTCTTTTAATATATTTGCTACAGTTACAGAAATTGCTTGGTTTTAATTTTTGCTTAATGAGGAAGTTGCCATCTCCTCTCTTCACCACAGTTATCCAGGCCTTTGTCACCTCCAGCTTTGTTTATTGCAACGTGCTTCATACGGGGTTATGTAACTTGGAAACTTATACAGAGCTGTCTATTTACTTAACAGTGTCTAATGCCAATGTTTCATAATTCATATAACAACTCTACTTTTCATTTTGCACTCACTTCTGATTCATTTTTGGGCACAGCTTATGCTGATGATGGAACTCGTCTCTATGTCTCCACCACAGCTGATCCAACCAGAATAGTGGAATAAACAATCCAGTGAAAATATGATTTTGGTCTTGGATGAGGGCTAGCTGATTATAATTCAATCCATATTAGATTATGAAACTTCCCCAAGATTAGTGGCTCAGGCTCTCTATAATTTATTTGAATGTTTAAAGGTACAAGTTACAGTTGCTGTAGGAATCATAACTTTGAATTGCTAGTTTTGCATATTTAAACATACTGTTTTGGATACAATAAATGTTGTTAGTACTAGATTGTACTAACAAATACAATTTGAGTAAGCTAGCAATAATGTATAGTTCTAAAACTAGGTGACTATGGTATGGGATGCAGGAAAATGCTTAAAACAAAAACTGTAAAGCAAAACCCACTTAAAAGACGGAAATCTAAAAAGACATGGCTAGAGCTGTATCAGTTGTGAGGGGGTCACTGAACTGAATGAACTTCAGTTCAGATCGGGGCTGAGTTGTAATATATTTTCACTTTCATTTACTAAAAACTTCACTCTATCCTCACCAGGTGATGAACCAGCAAACACAAAACCAAAACAAATCTGAGGGCTTGGCTACACTTGCAAGTTAGAACGCATTAAAGTAGCCATGAGCACACTAACTCACGATGTGTCCACACTGGCAAGGCACGTAGAGCGCCTGGGGCGCTCCTGGTAATCCACCTCCATGAGAAGCATAACGCTTGCTGTGCCCTGGCTGAAACGCCCAGCGTCAGTGTGAACGAGGTGTCACATTACTGCGCTGTGACTGGCCTCTGGAAACGTCCCATAATCCCCTGAAGTCAAGTGGCCACTCTTCTCATTGTTTTGAAATTGGCTACAGGAATGCAGATATGCCCTTTCAAAGCTCCGTTTCTGACAGCCAGCATGCTTATCTGCTCCAGGAGAAAGCAACCATTACTGTGGAATGCGGCTTGCTGTGAGTGTGTGAGAGAGAGAGATGGGAGTGGGGGATGTCTGCTGCTGTCTGAACTTACAAGACAGCACGCTGACACTCTCAGCCCCCCAAAACACCTACACACAACACATTCCCTGTCACACTCCACCCCCGCCCTTCCATTTGAAAAGCACGTTGCAGCCACTTGCACACTGGGATAGCTACCACAATGCACTGCTCTTTGTGGTGTTGCAGGAGCTGCTAATGTGGCCATGCCAGTGCGCTTGTAGCTGACAGTGTAAACACTCGGCAGCGTTTTCCCTGCTGTGGTCTCCAAAGGCTGGTTTAACTCACAGCGCTCTGCATCTGCAAGTGTAGCCATGAGCAAAGGTTGAGCTCTACATTCTTCCTACTTGATTTTAAAAACTACAGTTTATTTGGGGAGTAAATGACATATGGCAAAGCTACATATACGAAAAATATTGCAAATTCACTTTGGGCTGTCAACAGGAGTTCAAGATGTATCAGTAAAGGAATACAAAATAATCCCTTTGAGAGGCATGACTTTAGCTTACAGTTTAAAGCACATAAAACTATTTGAGCCTCTTACTACTCATATTATACGTTATGGAATTTCCACTCCAAATAAAATGCCCTTTCTACTCGAGGAGCATGCAGGATAAAGCTATACAATTAGTTGTAGTTATTCATTAGGTTTCAATCAGGTTGGCTTTTGTTTGTTTGAGGTATAGAACTGGTGTTGCACAGAGATTTTATCCTTAAAATGTAACTCTCAGACCAAGCTGAGGCAGAAATCATAATAATCTTATTCAGCTGTGGAAACAGAGAACATTAAAGATTAATTTAATTAAAATTAAAGCTTTTGGCCCTATGGTGTTTAAAATTTATCGATGACCTGGAAGAGAACATAAAATCCTCACCGACAAAGTCTGCAGATGACACAAAGATTGGGGGAGTGGTAAAGAATGAGGACAGTTCACTAATACAGAACAATCTGGATCGCTTGGTAAAATGGGAACGAGAAAACAACATGCATTTTAGTACGACCAAATGTAAACGTATATATCTAGGCCATTCTTACAGGATTAGGTATTCTGCCCAGGGTAACAGTGACTCTGAAAAAGATATGGGGGGGCCATAGTGGATAATCAACTGAAAATGAGCTTCCTGTGTAAAAAGACCAAAAAGGTTAATGTGATCTTAAGGTAACCAAATACAAGGAGAAACAGGTTGTCTCTGAGATAGGAGGGAAGGCAGCTTAGCAGTCATCACTGGACAGACACAAGGGGCCAGAGCTTTGGCAAACTGAGAAAGGGAGGTCCTTCAACCCAGGGGATCAAAGTTTCTGGGAACTGACTATAGGTGAGAAACCTGCTTCGGCAAAGATCTTTCACCTAGGAAGTCGAGGGAAACGATCACCTTGTACTTCTGTGGAAGGTGCTGACTGAAAGAAAGCCAGCCATAGCTGGAAAGAAAGAAGATGGATAAGAAATCTACTTTGAATCTAGGCTGTAGCTTAAGTCTTTGCCACTAGAAAGCATATTTCACTTTTATTTGCTTGTCACCATTTTGTCTTTACCCTTGAAGTGATTAACTCCAGTTAAAGCAACAAGCTACTGTACTTGTGTCTCTTTAAAGGAGCAACAAACATTATTCCTCTGAATATTCTAGGAGAGGCTGGCCATTTCAAGGCAGATGGTTTTGGGGAACTCTGGGACTGGGGTGGGTGTTGGGGTCACGCTCAGTAGTAACCAAAACTGGTGAAGACCAGAGAGGGGTTGTTGTTTTGTAGGCAGGCTGCTGGGGTGAGAGCACTGAACCAGGGCTGCACAGCGCACAAACTCAGGGAACAGCTTGCTTGTCTGCTGGCTGTTGGTGTCTGGGCTGTGAGCCACAGTAGCAGAGCATTTAAAGTAGCATTTAGAGTAGCAGAGTACCAGGTTACAGGGAAGGTGATGACACAGCCTCTCACTAGTCTGGATTACACCCTAATATGTGACCAAGGCCTGTTTGATAAGAGGAAGAACACATGTGAAGCTGGTGACCCGATTATAATATTGGCATATGCTAAACCACCACATAACCTATGTCACAAATAGATTGGTTCTTACTATATTATTGATAATTTGAGTTCTTTTGTGTATAAGATACAAATTTATTTAAAAAAACCAGGTGGACAAGGTGCATCATGCAAATTAACTGAAGTTGTACCAGAAGAAGATAGAAAGAATGAGTATAATCTTTTCTCTAATGGTACATTGATAGTGGGTGGGTGTGCCTATTCAAAATCAGTGTACTACTCTTTTTATAACCAGCTACAATAATGCTCTTTAATTAATTAACATTAAAGTTACCTTTGACTGTATCTATATTTCTGCTGCCACAAATAAGTATTTTCTACTTTATCATGGACTATTTAAGATTAAGCATCACCTTAATTAACACCTGCATAAAGGCCATACCAGTAACTATCAATATAGATAGCATTTTCCAAAACATTAACATTTTATCTAAAACACTTGTAAAAACCATTTAGTACCAGAACATGTTTACAGCATGTCCTGGGATTATGCCCTCAATTATCTCTAAAATTGCTTCTGAATTGCCTTACTTGACTTTACTCATATTTGTGACCCTAGGCACCCCTGGTTTTCACACCTTACATATTACTGCAGTAATATTTGTACAAAATGTATCTTCAATGGTAACATATGTATAATTGTAAAATGTATGTTAGTTATATGTTACTAGAACATGTGTAAGACCAGATAGCCTAGTTTAGGTAAGGGTAATAAACAGGCCTGTCCTTGACAAAGGATTGTGGGTTCACCTCAGTAAGTTTGCATATTAGCAGTAAATGAAGCCATTGAGCTAAACTTGGGGTTATCCTGATCCTGAACTTTAGAGACAGAGAATTAACATGTCTCTTCCACCCCAGAGACACACAGGAGGCCTTGCTGACTTGTAAGACAGACATTCCTTTGGGGATATAAAGAACAGAGAGAGACTCCATCTTTATCCTTCACCTCAGGAGACAAAGGAACCAAGCAATTGAATCTCCATGATGGGTCCTGGCCAGTAAAAGCTGGAAAAGACTGTGGGTGAGAAACTATTTTGAACAAAGGATGTATCACTCTAGATTACATTTTAGTCTTTTAGATGTGTTTTCACTTTTATTTGCTTCTAACCATTTCTACATCTAACCCTTTGACTTGGTATCACTTAATCCATGTTCATTTGTTAATAAACTTGTTTCCTTTCATTTTAAATCATGAGTGCTGTGTAAGTTCAGTCAAGTGTGTGCTTCTAGAAAGATGACAGGTTGGAGTGTTTTATTGTCTCTCTAAAGGCAGTGAACCTAACACTTTCTCTGTGAGGGTCCAGTGAGAGGGACCAGTCCCTGCAGTAAGATGATTTTGGGAGAAATTTGGGGCTAGAAATATACTAAGGTCAGTCTGCAAGGAATAACTAGGTTGGACAAAACCAGGGTGAGGCTTGTGGGCTGCTGGCAGGCTGTTGGGGTCAGAGCTCTGGAACAAAGCTGCACAACCATAAATCACCTAAGGTTACAAGATAGATGGTGATCGAACCCTTTACTCGCCTGGATGAGCCCTAAAACATAACAATATTTTATCAGGCCTCACTTGACTATTGTCAAACCTATTTTTAGGATGTAGATTTTTGGGCATATTTACATTTCAACACATTTCTATACAACATGAGCAAGCATAATCTCTCTAAGATACACACACTATTGGAATACTGTGTGCCGCTCTCGTGTCTGCAGTTCGAGAAGGATGTCAATAAATTCGAGAGGTTCAGAGGAGAGCCACACAAATTATTAAAGGATTGGGCAAAAATGACTTATAGTGATAGACTGAGGGAGCTCAATCTATTGAGACTTACAAAGAGCAGGGAAGAAGTAACTTGATCACAGTCTATAAGTACCTACATGGGGAACAAAATTTGAATAAAGGGTTTTTCAGTCTAGAAGATAAAGATGTAACAAGATCCAATGGCTGCAAGTTGAAGCTACACAAATTCAGACTGGAAACAAGGTACACATTTTTAACGGAGAGCGCAATTAACCATTAGAGCAAGTTGCCTAGGGTTATGGTGAATTCTCCATCATTGGAAATTTTTAAATAAAGGTTGGATTTTTTGCTAAAAGATGTGCACTAATTCGGACAGGAAGTATTTCAAGGAACTGGACTAAGCTATGCAGCAGGTTAGACTAGATGATCAGAGTGGTCCCTTCTGGCCTTCTAATACTTGAAACTATTAAATGCTTTGTTAAACTAGAAATTGTTTTACTACCACATAATTAATTGCACTGTTGAGTGCATGACAGATTATGGAATGTTTACATATTCCATTTTATTGTACTTAAAATATGGTTGCTTACCCTACATGATCCCATATGAGCCTCATGCATGCAAGCTCAGAGTCTTCTGAATTGAACTGTCATGGCTTCCAGTGTGCCCTGTGCCTCCTCATGTTCTTGCACAAGGGTATAATGGACAGAATACCTGCGCCGCTCCCTCAGGTCCTTTGCCATTTGAAACTCATGGTAGCAGAGGACTCTGAAGAGTGGGAGGGAGGGTAGGTCATGGGATCCACATGGACAACATCTTTATAGTTACTGTAAGTTAAGTAACTACTTTTTTCTTTCTTCAGAAGATCCAGCCTCTAGAATCTTTGAACGTGCTTGCATGAGACAACTGTACCACTAATTGACCTCTAATGCAAGATTCAACAGTGTACAGTATAGATATTAGGCATGTTATTAAAGGAGTGTCTAGTGCACCACCTCTAACACAGCACTCCCTGAACATACTGAAGGGTCTGTGCATTGTTAGATCTATTACAATGCCTGGCACAGCTCCCCGGGGTACATGCACACTGTCTGTGATGTATAATGTCTATTTGAACCTGTGCACTATTTTTGGTTTGTTCCACCACTTCTTTCAAATGGCTTTGTCCCACATGAGGAGGTGAGCATGAGCTGAGTAGACAGGAGTCACACCCTCAACTCCTGCAGATGTTATAGAGGCGGGTCATCAGTCTTTTGGAGTGCTGCTGTGTGCTTGACTCTGGGCATAGTAGCTCAAATACCAACTTTAGATCTTAGTACTGGACGAGGTAAGGAGCATGATTTATTGTTTTCATTCATTTATTCTGTAAATTATTACTTCTTTTTTTTGCAGAATTGCTTTTTTATTTCTTATTTTGAGCTGTTTTGTAGCTGAACTAAGGGTTTCCTTATCTCATGTGTCATCCAAGGGTATAGAGGCAGGAATCATTCCATCCCATAGTTCATAGATTCTAAGTCCAGAAGGGACCATTCTGATCAACTAGTCTGACCTCTTGTAAAAAACAGGCCACAGAACTTTCCCAAAATAATTCCTAGAGCATATATCTTTAGAAAAAAACATGCAATCTTGATTTACAGATTGTAAGTGATGAAGAATCCACCCCACTCTTGGTAAATTGTTCCCATAGTTAATTACTCGTACCATAAAATATTTACACTTTTTTCCCCGTCTGAATTTGTCTAGCATCAACTTCCAGCCATTGGATCATATTACATCTTTCTCTTCTAGACTGAAGAGTCCATTATTAAATATTGCTCACCACGTTGGTACTTATAGACCAGCGGTGTCCAATAGAAATTCGATGCTAGCCGCACATGTGGTTTTGAATTTTTCTTATTAGCCACATTATTAAAAAGCCACATTAAGCCACATTATAAAAAAGCCTCATGCATTAGCCACAATTCAATAGTCTACTAGCCATATGTGGCTAGTGGCGAATGTAGTGGACACCGCTATTATAGACTATAGCCAAGTCACCTCTTAACCTTCTCTTTGTTAAGCTAAATAGATTCAGCTCCTTGAGTCTGTCAGTATAAGGCTTTAATTCTTGTGGCTCTTCTCCAACTCCTCTGCAACATCCTTCTTGAATTGTGGACACCTGAACGAACACATATCAACTGATAGATCAACAACTCCTGGAAAATCGTCTTCTCTTTGAGCAGGAAAGCAGCCAAGGAACAGACCTCAGATTAATTTGGAGAAGATTAGTTGGTTTTTTCTCCTAACTTAATTAAACTATTAACCACTATTTACAATTAAGAATGGATGAGCAAGAAAAGGGACAACACTGACAAAGGAAGCACTGGTGACATTCAGCTCTGGTGTGTGTGTGATGCACCTTTAACAGTCATAAATAATTGATGAGAATTTGGGGCTACACCTCTTTTATATCCACTGATCCCAACATGTGATGAGTGCACACTAGGCCCAAACAGACACTGCTTGCAAGAAATCTGTAGATTTGCAAGTTGGAGGCGCAGTTCTCCCCAGAGTGGGGGGTCCATATGGTGAGTCTCCTGGGAGAAAAGAGCAATTTCCTTTTTGACTTATTTTTCCTGAATATGCTTTTTCATCCCTTTTGAGACACCATATTATACTAGTGCAGGGCCAAACATTATTTGTGTAAATACAGGATGAGACTATTATACATCAAAAAAACAAATTGCTAATCAGAAAACAGATACCTAATATTGTTTTCTTTTCTAGTAGATGGGCTAATTTAATGTAATGTGTCTGAAAAATCCCATTGGGAAAGAGATCATTGTAAACAAACTGTCAAGCTTAATTGGGATATCCTGTAAAAATATCTTTCATAAATAAACGCATACATATGCAGTATCTATACTTGCAAACTCTTTCATGAAAGATGAACCTAAAGGATTAGAGAGAGAAAGATAGTGTAATACAATTTCTCAGAGAATTTCCATACATTGCAGCATTGCTGTGGGAAACTGTCAAGTGGGAAAATTTTAAATGCAGACTTCATCCTGCTACTTAGTGTCTGGAAGTATATTGTATTTAAATGGAATGATCGACATTTGTTTTTAAAAAAACTCTTATTTTTTAATTCAATAAGATCCAAATAAGCAGTAATAGATATTTCATATTCATATACGATGTCACGTTTAACTCAGTACCTTTTAAACAAAGGAGAGAGTGTATTTTTTAATCTCTTGTAATTTAGTAAAAGTATAGCCATACAGAACTGAATATGGTGCAATTAGAAAAAATCTGAATTCCTTGCACGTGTAAGCAAACTGTGATCCAAAACCCCCACATCTTACTAAATGTTTAGAAATGAAAAAAACTTTATCCAGAGAAATGAGAAAGCCTAAGTGAGGCATACATTTTGGAAGGAAGACAGTGACAAAAATAAACTATGTGCAAATATTTTTAAGAGACGACAATTAAAGGTTACGGTCTTTACTGGTTAAAAAAATTGTCTATATCCTGAGTGGACAAGGTCAGTTGCTAATTTAATGAGAGATAAATAGCAAGATCATAGGAGCAGGATGGAATCCTTATTCAAACACAGAAGCCAGAATGGCTTGGAAAGGCTATGTCTGTGGAAGTATAAGCATCTTCTCTATAGTGTGTTGAGGTATGTGTGAAAGATCAAACTGGAGCTCTGCAATACTGGACTAGAGAAGCTTTACCTCTGAGAGTCCTAGAGGTAGAATTGCTTTTAGCACACTGAGCCCTAATGCTTAGAGAGCTTTGTAGGTAATAGAAATATTGACTATGTCTTATCATACCAATCAATATTGTCTCTGCTTTCTTGTACTCCTCCCCAACATTCGATCTCTCTCCATCTGTTGTCTGTTTTGTTCTGTGCTTGTACAGCACCTAGCGCAATGGAGTCTTGGTCCATGACTGGGGCTCCTAAGTACCCCAGTAATACAAATAATTAACTAAAATACATATTCCAAACTACATGAATAACACAATGACTCAAGTAGCTTGAGCAAAATTTGGCAAATTCTTCTTAGATACAACAGCAATAGACACCTTTGATTGGGCAAAGCTGGATGTTTGCTAAGGAGACAGAGTTCCATAAGTAGAAATCCCCACCTGGATATCAGAGATGGACGTAACATCACAAGCAGATTATTTTCGCCATGAATTACTGAGTTTTCACTTAATCAGTCTACAAGAAAAATGACTTTCCTGTGAAATGGGAAGTTCTTAGAGTAGCAATATCTTAGAGTTCTTTTTGCCAAACAGCACAGTAGGGTGGACTCACACACTAGGCTGAACTCCAAGGCATTTATGCCATGTAATAACCCTTTCCCTCCTTTCCAACACAGGTAAACTACAGCTTTGTTGCTCACCCATACTAGAACTCATCTATCCATTCTGCAATGTTAACAAGGTCTTTATTTAATTTCTTAGATCTAAAAAAAATGTGTATTTAATTTGCTCTCCAACAGGGTAGCCTCCTTTCTGTTTCCATAACCTTTCACTACAGATGAGACCTCAACGTTTTGTGTAAGAGGCAGGATATTTAGACCCCTAATGAAACATACTTCCATACAAATGAACACTTAGGCCTTGTCTACACTACAGAGTTTTGTTGAAAAAAATTTATGCTGACATACAGCTACTGCTTTAATTAAACCGCTGTTGCATGTCCACGCTATGCTCCTTGTGTCAGCATAGCACATGCACACTAGCAGCTCTTGCATTGACACAGAGCTCTGTGGATAGCTATTCCACTGTGGAACTGGCCGCAGGGTGCTTTGGGAAGGGTTTGCAATGCCTCATGAGGCAGGTACAGGGTCACAGGATGCAGCTTTGTCAATTCCATCATTCCATGGACTTCCTACTAGATTGCCAGTTGCTTTTCCACTGAAATGGGGAGTGGGAAGGACAGAGTGTGATAAGGAGTGTGTGTGGGGACAGGAGAAACAGAAAGCGTATTGGGGAAGTGAGAGAGTGTGTGTGTGTGGGGAGTATATATGAGAGAGAGAGAGAGAGAGTGTGTGTGTGTGTTGGGAGAGAGTGAGTGTGTCGGCATGCTGTCTCTTTTAGTTCAGACAGCAGCTGGAAGCAACCAGTCCTCAGGCAGGCAGAGGGGGACACCCCACACCCACATCATAAAATCATAGAAGATTAGGGTTGGAAGAAACCTCAGGAGGTCATCTAGTCCAACCCCCTTGCTCAAAACAGGACCAACACCAACTAAATCATCCCATCCAGGGCTTTGTCAAGCTGGGCCTTAAAAACCTCTAAGAATGGAGATTCTACCACCTCCCTAGGTAACCCATTCCACTGCTTCACCACCCTTCTAGTGAAATAATGTTTCCTAATATCCAACCTAGACCTCCCCCACTGCAACTTAAGACCATTGCTCCTTGTTCCGTCATCTGCCACCACTGAGAACAGCCGAGCTCCATCCTCTTTGGAATCCCCCTCCAGGTAGTTGAAGGCTGCTATCAAATCCCCCCCACTCTTCTCTTCTACAGACTAAAGAAGACCCTGCTGGCTAAAGTGTTCTGATTTCTGATGCACAGAATGCACCCACACCAGATGTGGAACACAGAGACAAGTACTCAAATTAAAATTAGAGGGTTTTGTCTAAATCCCTCTGAGGGGAGGCTTTTAAAAGACTTTTTATAGAACCCAGAAACCTGATTTGATCTATGCACAAACTTTAGTTCTATAAAAATATTATAGAAGGATTATTGGATTATTCTGTCTAGGGCCTGATCACATCTAGAGTGCGGAAAAGGAGTTGGATTCACCAAAAGGCTGGAGCTTTCATGGTGAGGCTAGGTGGTTTGCTCATACAGTAGTCCATGTGGGTCTGTAGGCCTTGGAATGATGTAGGCCCATTAGGGC
Source organism: Macrochelys suwanniensis (assembly GCA_033296515.1). NCBI lineage: Eukaryota > Metazoa > Chordata > Testudines > Chelydridae > Macrochelys > Macrochelys suwanniensis. The sequence continues at coordinate 67,317,156 of CM065775.1, forward strand.
TTTTGGTTTGAATATTTGGGATATATTAGTTTGCTTAACATTTGAGACTCAAATGGGGTTGGGGAAAGGAAGAGAAGAGGCAAAAGAAGGAAGGGAAGGCTTTTGACAGCTCAAGACGGCTGTTGCTTCCTTTTGCTCTGTTAGGACAAGTTGCCTTTAGGAGTTATCTTGCTTGACTTTCAACAGTTATAAAAAGTTGCAACCACTTGGCCAAACTTCTGCTACTTGTCTCCATCCTCACTGGCCCCCTGCCATTCACAATTTTAGTTTAGCTCTCTCCCTTCTTTCACTGCAAAATTATGTTACATATTTCTTGCATTCTTATTCTACTCAGATGCTAGCAAACTGATTATATCTCATACAATCAGACTGAAATCTAATCTAAATCTTGCTGCAATCCACCCTGAATGGAAAGTTCTTCAAGTACCACTTGTTCTTTATCCTTACTTGTTAAAAACACTGTATTCCATTTAGTTTCAAATGACCCAAATGTCACATCCTTTGTACTAAAAACCCGGAATTGTTATCTACCATAACTGGTTTCTTTAAAAATCTGATTAGTATACTTTATCTTGAAGAGTTACATCTATTTGTTTGACTTTAGTGTTAAACTAAATTTGCTGAGGTACTAACTATAATGTGGAAACCCAAAGGAAACAAATATTTATAAGAAGCAGTAATTAACATCCCAGTGAATGGGTAAGTCCTTTTCACTAAACAATTCTTTCTTAACTTTCAAAACTGACGACAATTTACAATATATTTTGTTACCTGCATTTATTAAGTATCTGTAAAAAGGTTATTTTGATAAATAATATTCATTATTGGGTTGTTTTTGTTACTACTGACACTGCTCAGTATAAACATCCTTTGAAAGGCAGAAAGATGTAATTTTAGTTTCTAGACTTCTAATAAAAGTGCATTTTGTACCATTCAACCCAAAAGTATTCTTTAAGTTTGTTTCACTGCTTCTGAAAACTGATGAAATAAAATGCCCCATAAGCCTTTCCCCAGAAGCAGGAAATTTACGCTTTTCACAAATTCTATTGCTACAGGAGGGAAACAGCAGAATTAAAAAAATAATAGTGAAATCTAAGTTTAAGTAGCATTTGAAAGATGCGAAAAGTGAAAATATGAAAAAAAACAATATTCAGCAATCAGCACTGATTTTTAACACAAATTGGTGATATAATGCAAATTGCAGTTTAGATGCATGTAGTTTAAATTCTGAGAGAGTGCATTAGTTTATTCATTTAGACCCTGATTCAGTACAGCACTTACACATGTGCTTAAAGTTAAACATATGCTTTAAATCCAGCCTAGTTAAGCTTTGCACTTAAACATGTGCTTGAAGTCAGCGGGACTTAAGCATGTACTTATCTTTTGTGCTGAATTGAGGTTTCATAGACGCAATGCACAATGACAATATATTTAATCAGCATACATTGCAAGCATATTTAGCCAACCATAGCGAAACCAAGCATGCCACATACCCTATAGGTATTTTGTATAGTTTGGCAGGATTCAGCAGGTAAAAATGTCTTATCATTAGCTACTTTTCCTCATAATGTGACTTATTTATCACCATTAACAACAAAAAAGAGTATATATTTTGAAGACAAAAAAGGAAAGGTCCAAACTGGCATCTATTAGCTGTTTGTCAACCATGTTTTTCCTAATGAATTGCCCTGTTGCTCTGTATCACTCTGATTACAGTACAACAGCTTTCATTAGTCACTGCAAATAAGGCTTGGTGCCACCTTATTTACATTCTTATTGCAAATAATTAGAATTAGAATGTTATAATCATTCAGGGCACTTCTGAACTTGTTGTAAGACCATTTGACATCATCCAACACTCGATTTCACCCTGAGCAAGCTTGAAAATGGATTCTGTATTTTTTTGTTACAACTGTGTCACCAATAATTCTACCATGCCTGGAATTCCTGCCAATAACTTAGCTGAGGGAATCAAAATTCTACTGTAATTAGACCTTGCAAGCTGGGCTTCTCTAGTGGTAGAACTGTCACAGAAGGGGAGCATTGATATTCAGAGCTTATAATAACTCAAACCTCTATAATTATTGCTTGAAAATGAACTCTACCTTTGCAGATAAACATATAAATGTATTTTTAGAAGAATCTGTATTACAAAACTCTAGAAAAGAAATGGAATAAAAATTAGTAACAAATTTGTTTTGATTACATATACTGTTATTCCCTAGATGTTTAAAATAATTCAAAAGGTCTCGCCTTTAAGGATTTTCTTTTTGCCAAAATTCTAAGTAGGTGATAGAGTACCAAATTATATCCAGGTATAAGCAGATATAGTTCCCATGAATTTGGCCTAAATAAATCTCTAGATCTTCCTTTTATCCTGGTGACTGACATCTGAATCCTGTATAAAAATATAGCTAAATTTTAACACCACCAAGTTATGCTGAAACACAAGTTTGTAAATTATTCTCCTCCAGTCCAGCAAGAGAACATAACAGAATATACATGTACGTGAGGTTTCTAGATTTTAAGTATCAAAACAAAACCATATTAAGTAAATACAATATATTTAGAGAAACACCTTATTTGTTATACATCTGGTTGACTTGTAGCCCTTATAACATCTCTGGGGATTCAAGCCTTTTTTAATGTACAGAACAAACAAATCCAGACAGCAACAGAACAGGCATCCTTGCCTTGCTGCAACTCTAGCGGGGGGGGGGGGGGGGGGGGGGGCGGCACGGGACGACAATCTCCAGGGGTCAGAGGTCACTCCTTGGAATTTGCTCAGAGTGCAAACAAAGCAGCCAAGAGCTGTCAATTATGATGCTCGTTTGTGATGTGGACACCTGTAAATTGGAATGAGACCATGAAAATCATTTTACACAGGCCACTAACTGGCAATCAGATGGTAAAAACTTTCAATCACTGCTGACCTGGTCTGAATTCAAATCAGTGACCTCGCAGTAAAAGGTTCTATCACCTATTGTCAATTTCCCAATTCTTTCAGTCCTACAGCTTTTCTTTTTAACACAACTCTGTTTTCTTCAACTAAGAAAAATGAACTTCTACTGTTAATGTAAAGCACTGGGGAAAATATTTTTAACTGGTATGTATTTTTCACATCAATGACTTAGATACCACTTCTACACAAACTTCTACACTTATATACACACACCTTATAAATACCTATATTGAATAAATAGACTACAGCTGATATTACTGGTAACACCCTCATAGATTCCATCATTACTTTAAACACTGAATGCTTGACAGTAAAATCCCAGCTCGACTGGATACATCCAAACTCTGTGGATAAAAAGATTCATCTTTTAACTAACTTATTCTGCTACAGAAAGATTTATCTAAAATACTGCAAGGATTCCAAAAGAATGTTTATATAATATAATGGAATAAGGTACAAAGGCACGTCAAGATGTCTATAATTGACGCAGGGGTAACAAAAAGGAAAAAAAAAGAAAATCTCTTCCTTTGAAAGAGGAAAGACATTTTATTTTCTAAAACGAAGAATTAAAACTTTTTTCTATTCAAATATTAAAACCCTCTCAATGAACAGTCAAATAACTGCCTGTCATATTTAATGTGTTTCTCCAGGTCTATCTAGCCCAGATTCACCTCTGCAATATTAAGCATCTCTCCTGAGCTGTGTTGCTGAAGAGAGTACACCCAATTTTGTAGGCTATTACCCCTATGTTGCCCCTCCCCCACTTCCTGCAGCAAGTTGAAAAATTGATTCATTTGATTTTAAGAACAGATTTGAAGGACATATTTTTAACATTTGGTTGATCATCTTGCTATTTTTCATGTTAGTTGCAGTTTGAAAAGAAAACTATTGACATTCCCTATAAATAGGGTTTTCTAATCCTTTTAGCTGATAACGCACCAGATTAGGACACCTGAAATAAAACAGATTTTTTTTTTAACATTATCAAACACCGTAGTTGGTTAGCTTTTATGGTGGAAGAACAGGTTCTATGCTGATTGGCCTTGTATTCATTTTAATATTTGTGATATTGCTCTAATGTTAGGTCCTCTACACTCTAACTCAGGACCCATTCCTTCTTTCCACTCCAAGATTAGAAATATCTTTGTCCATTAAAAAAAAAAAAGATTGAAAAAACAATTCTAATGATGGTCAACTGCTACAATTATGAATCTAGTTAACTGCACGTTTTTCACGCTGTAATGAGGTAGCATTAATGCAAAATACTGTGTAATTATCTTTAATGAAATTATCATGTAGTTACTGCATAACAGGCTGCAATACTTAGCAATAAGAATGAAATCAACTTGCACACTACACTTGTTCTATGGCATGGGAGGATTAAATGTAGCTCAAAACAACAGAGGCATCTTTATTACACACACACACACACACACACACACACACACACACACACACACACACACACACACACACACACACACACACACACACACACACACACACACACACACACACACACACACACACACACACACCACCCCAGAATGGTGAGTTAATAGTGAGTGTGTGTGTGTATAGAAAGATGCCTTTATTGTGTGTGTACATGGGCAGTGCGTAATGGAGGCTGGGGGAGCTCGTGCTGCCGGGATGGGGGAGTGTGAAGGGGAAGTGGCAGATTTGGGGCATCTGAAAAAATTTCCCCCGTCACCGTCATGGGGTTGGAGGAGCTCTTGCTCCATGCTGCAGCCCTGGGGCTGCAGCGTGGGGACAGAGTTTTTCCATTCTCGGGGCCACAGTGAGGGAGTGCAGGAAGGAGCAAGCGGGAGGCAGGGCCACAGGGGGAAAGGCGGAGTTGGAGCAAAACAGGGGTGGGGCTGTGGGGCAAAGGGCATGATGGGGCGGGGCCACGGGTGGAACAGAGGAGGGGCTCTGGGCTCAGAGCTCTAGCAGGGCCAAGAGCTCCACCGCAGTCCTGGCCAAGGCTGAGCACTTGACTCCAGTTGGGGCTGAGTGCTCAGCCACCCTGCCCCCTGTGACTCCAACTGAGCTCTCAGCTACCCTGTCCCCAGGCCGTGGGGAGAGGGGCCGATCTCTCAACCCCCCAGTCCCTGGTGGAGGCCATGCGGGGGGAGGGGAGCTCACTGCTGTGAGGGCTAATTTACAATGAAAAGAGCCTAGGAAAGTGGAAGATACTAAACTTAGATGGGGAGAGGAATTATCTTGTCAGGGCAGACAACAAATATCTTACAGTTAAAAGTGTGTAGAAATTGTTGAAGATTGCCCTGTAATATGGTCTTGCTGAGTATGTAGAGGTCATTAAATGTAATGCAGTCTAGGACTTGAGCTGGTCAGTTTTGTTTTGTTTTTTAAATTCAATAAAAATGTTTTCAAATTATTTTCGTGAATTATTTTTTGGTGGCTGTTTTACAAGCAGTTTATAGAGTGGTTAAAATTTGAAATCTTGATAAACAATTTACCCTGGCTCTATCTAGGACCCTGAATGAATCGCTTTAATTTCTGGCTGGGATAGTGAGCCAGAGAGCTGGATGGTGGGGAGCGGGGCAGTCTCTGAATGGCATACTATCATGTCATGCCCATTTGAAGCCAAAGACTGGAAGCTTAATCACACACAAACTATGAGCTTGTCTCAAGGGGGCAGTCAAGAAAATTAAGGCGAATCAACTTAATGTGGGAAGTCAATTTGCTTTGTCTTCACACATTTTGGTGATTCACCTTTACTTTCTTGAATTAGCCTTTTGCAGATTTGGTCTAAACTGGAGTAGGAGTCCAAAGCCACTTCAGAATCTAGGGACTGGATGTCAAGACATACTATACATTCTTCTTCCACTGTTAAAGTTCAGGAATAAGGTGCATTGGTTTTCACAGGAGAATGTAAGGTCCTCTTCCACTGACTTGGACAAAAGAACCATTTCATGCAAGGAATAAGGATCTTTACTCATAAGGAGAAAATTATTACATACTGCTTTGTATCTTTTGAGAGCGAAATTGGCCAGATTAGAACGGCAGCATTTAATTACTGAACAGCTCTATAAAGGTTTTAAATACTTGGAAAATGATTCTAATTAGGCAAACATGGAAAACAATAGCTTTAAAATGTTTAAACAGAACACAAAGCAGTACAAGTTTTACTAGCGTCACTATAAGGAAAATACTCTGAAGGGCCTAAGCTCTGCCATCCACAGTAAGAAATGGAAAAAGAGTGCAAGGAGTAAGTAGGTGAGCCTGCACTCTGATCACTTGGAGGCTAATTGGTGCCCAGGAGAAGCTGATTGGGGTAATGATCTAATCAGGCTAGTGGCTGCATGGGGTAAACATTCTATTGGCCCCATCAGCCCAGCGCTGATAGAAAGAGGCACAGGAAGGAAGTGCGGGGGGGGGGGGGGGGAGGGGGAGAGAGAGAGAGAGGGGAATGGGGCTAACTGGGGCTAGTCACACAGAGGGCTCAAAGTAGGGAGACCTCTGTTCCCCTCAGCTCCTGGTTGGGAGGGCCAAAAGCTCAGTTAACATTGTAAATAGACTGTTGCACAGGGACTGTGGTGATATTGGTGAAAGGAACTAGAAATGAAGAAGGGCGGGGTGGAGCGGGCCCCTATTACACTCCACCATAAATGTAATTAGGAAAAATGTAATGTATTTATACTTCATTCATAGTACAAAATGAGAACAAATACACAAGCATTTCACTCTCCACAGAATCAAAGAGAACGTGACAGAGAAATAAAATGACCAAAAATGCCTATATGGATTTGGTGCAGAAAACGGTTTTTGATCTTTTGCATGGTGTATAAAGGTTCACTTTTTAAATCCTTAATGGGGATCAGAATCAGACGATAAAATGTACACAGTGTAAATGAAAGAGAAAAAGGAATATTATATTAGTAGTAAGTCCAGAGAAGAGGGAGGTATGACAGGAAAAATAAATGTTATAGGAGAAGTATCTAGAATAGTTGCACACAGCTCTTACTTAAAATCTGCTAAGTGTGTTATAAAGTCAGAGTGATAGTGTAAAATAGAGTGCAATATATATATGAGCATTACTGTCATTAAACCTCAATCTGTTGCTACCAATGAAAATCCATCTTATGAGAACCTGTGCAATATTCATATCTAGAAAACTCTCTCTTTTTTGATAATTCTTCTACTTAAAAATTCCTACCTGTAGAATAAGTAGACATGGTTATACTCTGAAGATTTATAAATACCCTAAGTCTATTTGTTCTTGCACAGAACAAAATTAATGAGGTAATCTCAAATGAAAAGTCTGTTAAACCAACATTAAAGGCCCAACAAACCTTAAGAGATGAAAACAATGTGGATCCTTATCAAAGCAAGCTCAAAACACTGGATGGTAAATTTTATATGCAATGTGAAGTACAAAATGCAGGAACAGGGCACAGTGAGGATCTATTAGAGCCCCTTGTTTCTGTCACCAGTTCTTCTCTGCCAATTCCCCCCATCCTTGTACAGTTAGTGATTTGTTTTATTAGGTTTTAGAGAACAGATTTTAAATGGTTCTGTATCAAGCATTTTAATTTTTTTTTAATAATCACATGCAGAATTCCCCACTGCTTGGATCCCAAAGTAGTTCATTCTTTGAATCACAAGGATGAGTTCCATGAATGACTGACCACAATAAAAGATTGCCCACCTCATATTAAAGCAAAGAATGACACAAAGCAGCAGGGAACATGGGTTTCTCTTCCAGCATATGGTTCTCTAGTTGAAGAAAATAAAATGGTGATCCTCCCCTGCCACCCCAGTCATTCAGTTACTCACTCACCAATGTAGTTAACTCCCCTCACACACTAAAGCATTGCTTTACTCACATATCCAATCATTCACAGTCTCACTCTTCACATCCTCTCCATATTCCTCTCCTAGGGGATGAGGAATTTTCTCTGTCTCTTCTCTTCACAAAGCGGGATTCCCTATAGGACAACAGGGGTTCTTTTCCTTTCCAGGGATGGTTATTTTTTCCTATCTCCTCCCTCTGACACAGAAGGAGTGGACATTTGAGATTAAGATGGTAATAGCTCTGGCTTGCTGCACTCAGAATTAGCCCATTCAAATCTCCTCTTTTCTCTCTCCCCCCCCTATGTGGAGACCTTCCCCAGCTAACCTGAAGCAATGACATTGGCAAGCCAGGTTGAGAGCAGGGAGAATGGGGAGAGAGACCTGTAAAGTGGCCCCTGTTGGAAGACCCATTCATATGCTCTCTGCTGCAGCTTGCTATGAACTGCAGGGAGTAGATTAACAAAAACCCAGGCAAATCACATAGGGAGAGGTTCATTTGCTGTCCCTTTGCTAAGATAAGGCCAGGGGGATCTGTCCAACCCTGACAGGAGCCTTGGTTAGGGACACCAGAGGTTAACTTAAGGTCAGACTAAATTTATCTCCAGTGTGGAGAGACTGTTAACATTAAGGCTATGACTACACTGCGAACTGCGCCATTGCAAGGTGTGCTGTGTAGCCGCTCTTTGTCTCTGGGAGAGAGCTCTCCTGGTTACAAAATAAAACCACCCCGAATGAGGGACAGTAGCATCGTCGCCAGCACTTTTTGTTGTTAAAACTTTTGTTGTTCAGGGGAAAACATTTTTTTCCCCACTACGGTACAAACGCTCATGACTTGATCACATTTAATGTGCAAACAGAATAAAGCGCAGAACAATATATGTACGTACACACACACACACAGAGCTCTAAAAGGGCCAGTTTCATGAAACTGAAAACAATTATCAGCCAAATCACCTGGGAGGAAGAATTTAATCAGAAAAACTTGAATAATAATTGGGAATTATTGAAGAACACCTTACGAGATGCCCCAAAAGCCACAATCTCACAACTGAGAAAGAAGGCCATATTGGTTAAAAAACTCACCTCATTTAGAGGGGAAGTGAAGGCAGTTACAAAAAATATTTAAAACAAATGGAAGAAAGGGGAAGTTGACAGTAATTAATATCAGTAATAGTAATAAATCAGAAGGTAGGAATTGAGGAAAATTGCTAAGGGACGCAAAGAGGCACAAGGAGAAGGATTTTTGGCCACCAGACTTAAGGATAAGAAGAAGGACTTTTTAAGTATATTAGGAACAAAAAGAATCATAGAATGGTATTAGTCCACTACTAGGTGAAAATGGTAGAATTATCAATAATAATGTAACAAGGCAGAAGTGTTGAATAAATATTTCTGTTCTGTATTTGAGGAAAAACACAAATGTTATAGTCATATCCTACGATAATACTTTTTCCATTGCACTATCTACTTCTGGGGGCATTCTGTGACAAAAATAAAAATAAAAATTCTGCGCACCATATTTTAAAATTCTGCAAGTTTTATTTGTCAATAAATAAATGCAGAGGTTCCAGCATGGCAGTGGGGAGCAGAGGCCACTTGCTGCAGGAAGGTGGAAGATCACTCTGCAGCCCTCCCATCCCCAGGACATGGACTCAGTGGTGAGGCTTCACCCGACCCTGACACGGCACAAGGCCTGGGCCTGCCCCAGAAACACCCTGGGGCCAGGGCTTTCTGTTCCAGGTGCACCAGGTGTGGGGCAGGTAGGCTCAACAAGGCAGGATCCAAGTATGGAGGACTTCAACATGGGGGTAATCCAGGTGTGGAGTGAGAGGCTTGTGTATGGGACAATTTGAGTGCAGGGGGCTCAGTGGGGGGTCTAGTGTGGAGGGGATCTGGATGCACAGAGGCTTGTTGGGGGCATTCCAGGTGCAGGGGCAATGGAACTCTGCAGAGGCTTCCAGGTGAAGGTTGTTGGGGCTCAGAGGAGGAGTCTGGGTGCTGGGGGAGTGGGGCTTGGTGGGTTGGGGGTCTGGGTGCAGTTAATTGATGGTCAGTGGCGTGGGGGTCTGGATGTGGGGGCTCAGAGTGGTGCGGGGTAGGGGTTTGAGTGCAGGGAGCTCTCAATGTGGGGGCTCAGAGTAGTGCAGGGTAGGGGTTTGAGTGCAGGGAGCTGGATGTGGGGGCTCAGAGTGGTGCAGGGTAGGGGTTTGAGTGCAGGGAGCTGGATGTGGGAGCTCAGAGTGGTGCAGGGTAGGGGTTTGAGTGCAGGGAGCTGGAGGTGGGGGCTCAGAGTGGTAACATCAGGGTAGGGGTTTGAGTGCAGGGAGCTCAGTGGGGGGTAGTCTGGGTGCACGGGGTTTGAGGGTAGGGAGCTGGATGTGGGGGCTCAGAGTAGTGCAGGGTAGGGGTTTGAGTGTAGGGACCTGGATGTGGGGGCTCAGAGTGGTAACATCAGGGTAGGGGTTTGAGTGCAGGGAGCTCAGTGGGGGGTAGTCTGGGTGCACGGTTGGGAATCTGGAGGCAAGGGGTCTGGGTGCAAGGGGGCTCCAGATTCAGAGGTTGAGGTTCAGTTGGGTGGGATTCAGGTATGGAGGATTAGGGGGGTTCTAAATGTACTGGGTGAGGCATGGCAGAGTGTCTGGGTCTGGGAGGTGAGGATTCACAGGGGTTGGGTGGATGGGGGAGCAGCTCCCCATATAATGACCTCTCCCCCCACAGCTGAGGCGTGATGGGGGCAGGAAGCAGGGAGGATGTTGAGCTTCCTGCAGCTGGGGGAGGTTTCCTGCAGCTGGGTCAGACACAGACCCAGCCAATCCTTGCAGGGAAAGAGGAAGTCCTGTTTTCTTCTGCCTCTAGCCCAGCTGGGACTAGCAGCTGATCCCAACTCAGGGTATGAGCCACTGGTGGGGGGGGGGGGGGGGGCAGCGTGTCCTCAGCCCCTCAGTGATTTACCTCTCTGCCGGCTGCTCTGGGTGCTTCAAACACTGTATCTGTGCTGCTAGGAAGTGGTGCATGACTGTTCTTGCAGCTTCCCTTTACTTCCCTGTCAGGAAGTCATTTTTCTGTGAGGAAGCAAAGAAATCTGCAGGGGACATGAATTCTGCGCATGCGTGGTGGCACAGAATTCCCCCAGGAGTAATTATTATCTTAGAAAGAAATTAAACAGAAGTTACTGAAGTTAGACATTTTAAAATCAGAAGGTCCAGATAACTTGCATCCAAAAGTTTTAAAAGAACCAGCTGAGCAGTTCGCTGGACCACTAATATTGATTTCCAATAAAACTTGGAACACCAGGGAAGTTCTGGGAAGACTGGAAGAAAGCTAATGTTGTGCCAATGTTGAAAAAGGCAAAATAGGATGACCCGGGTTATTATAGGTCTGTCAGTCTGCTATTGATCTTAGGAAGGTTAATAGAACAAGGGGCTTGATTAATAAAGAATAAAGGAGAGTAAAATAATTAATGCCAATCAACATGGGTTTATGGAAAATAGATCCTGTCAAACTAACTTGGTATCTATTTTTGATGAGATTACACATTTGGTTGATAAAGGTAATAGTGTTGATGTCATGAATTTAGACTTTTTGTAAAGTGTTTGACTTGGTATCACATGACGATTGGGATGGATTAAAAAACTAGAAAGATATAAAAACAAACATAAGAATGGCCATACTGGGCCAGACCAAAGGTCCATTTAGCCCAGTATCCTGTCCTCTGACAGTGGCCAATGCCAGGTGCCAAAGAAGGAATGAACAGAACAGGTAATCATCAAGTGATCCATCCCCTGTTACCCTGGTAAACAGAACTTCTGGTAAACAGAAACTAGGGACAGGGCCGGCTCTAGCTTTTTTGCTGCCCCAAGCCGCTGAAGAAGAAAAAAAACGGGCTGGAGCTGCCAAAGCAACAACAACAACAACAAAAAGAAAAAAAGAAAAGAAAAAAGGGTCTTTGAAATGTGCCGCCCCAAGCACCTGCTTCCTTTGCCCTGGTGCCTGGAGCCAGCCCTGACTAGGGACACCATCCCTGCCAATAGCCATCAATTGACCTATCCTCCATGAACTTATCTAGTTCTTTTTTGAACCCTGTTATAGTCTTAGCCTTCACAACATCCTTTGGCAAAGAGTTCCACAGGTTCACTGTGCGTTGCGTGAAAGGACATGGCCCACTTTAAGTTTATTAAAAATGGCTAACTGATAGATCTCAAAATGTAATTGCAAACAGGGAAATATTATTGAAAGGTGTGTTTCTAGTGGGATACCACAGAGATATGTTATTGGCACTACGTTATTTAACATTTTTATTAATGACCTGGAAGAAAACATAAAATCATCACTGATAAAGTTTATGGATACACAAAAATTAGCAGGGGGAGGGATAAATAATGAAGAGGATAGGTCACTGATACAGAGCAATCTGGATTGCTTGGTAAAATGGGCTCAAGCAAAAAGAAATGCATTTTAATACAGCTAAATGTAAATGTATGCATCTAGGAACAAAGAATTTAGATCATGCTTTGAAGATGGGGGACTCTATCCTGGGAAGCAGTGACTGAAAATGATTTGGGGGTCATGGTGGATAATCAGCTGAACATAAGCTTCTAGTGCAACACTGTAGCCAAAAGGGCTAATGCAATTCTTGGATGTATAAATAGGGGAGTCTCAAGTAGGAGTAGAGAAGTAAATTTTACCTCTGTATTTGGCTCGTCCGACCATTGCTGGAATACTGTGTCTAGTTCTGGTGTTCATACTTCAAGAAAAATGTTGAGAAATTGAAGAGGATTCAGAGAAGAGCCATGAGAATGATTAAAGGATTAGAAAACATGCCTTATAGCAATAGATTCAAGGAACTGAAGATTTAGCTTAACAGAGAGAAGGTTAAGGGGTGACGTGATTACAGTCTACCTATACAGTGAACAAATATTTAATAATGGGCTCTTCAATCTAGCAGAGAAACCTGTTTGGAAATTGAAGCTAGACAAATTCAAGCAAGCCATAAATTTTAACAGTGAGAGTAATTAACTAGAACAACTTAACAAGGGTCATGTTGGATTTTCCATCACTGACCATTTTTGAATCAAGACTGGATGTTTTTCTAAAAGACATGCCCTAGAACTATTTTGGGGAAGTTCTATGGCAGATGTTATACAGGAGATAAGACTACATAATCAGAAGGGTCCCCTCTGGCCTTTCAATCTATGAATCATAACACAATCATGTTGTGTATTACGTTAAATCACACTGATTGCAATGGTGCAAGTGTCTTGTGAATTTTACAGTCCACACCTATACTTATTAAAATACACTTCAGAATGCACAAGTTAGCATAATTCGCGTAGACTCGGAAATAATTAAATTACTGTACAACTACAATGACTTGTGCTTGAATGATTACATGTCCTCTTCACAATAAAATGCATTGGTCTAATGCTTCTGTAGTATTTTATTCTGTATATTGTAATTGTTTTGTTTGTATAGTTTCAGAATATGCTACATTTAGCAGTCTGATCCTATGAGTACTTATGCATTGCTGATACCATTTACTTGCTGGTCCAAAAAAGAACCAAGAAATGCATATGGTGAAAACTAGGAAGAGCTTTTATTAAGGTAAACAAACAATGATGTATCATGTTCAATACGTCCCTGTAGTTTCCCTGTAACCTGTACTGCATATCTCTGTGTCATTTTGAACACAACCTGCTGTTCATAGCTGCACCAAATTGGGCTCAGATTTTCAAAAAAGCTCAACCCACACACAGACACCTAATTGAAATTACCAGATTTTTGAAACTATTCAGCCAGAGGATCACATAAGAGCAATGCGAGCTGCTGGGTGCCATGCACTCTTGAAAATCTGAACCAAGCTATAAAGTGCCTTAGAAAAAGAGCAGAAAAATCATATGATCTCCCCATGCTTCCTTGCTAAACATGAAGGAGAATGGACCGTAACTGCTGTAATTTTAGTTATGAAGGGAAGGAGGGTAGCTAATAACATGCACAAAACCATACATCACATTCATCAGGCACCATCCCCTCAATGAGAATATTGATTTTAGATTGAGAAAAAGCTTCCATTAGGGTTAGATAATCTTATCTATTGATGATACTAAATACATTTGGCTTTGAATAGGCATCTATCATAGTTACTTATATGACTCCGACTATTATAATATCTAAGTGCCTAATAATCTTTAATTAGTTTATCCTCATAACTCCCCTGTGAAGTAAAGAAATAGTATTTATCCTTAGCTGTACAAAGGGGGAAGTGTGGCACAGACACACTAAATGACTTACCAAAGGTCACACAAGAATTCTATGATGGAGCAGGGAATTGAACGAGGGGGTCTTGAGTTTCAGACTAGTACTGTAACTACTGGACCAACCTTCCTTCCTATGTACTGCATCAACATGTTATATAAGTGTTCTTTGGCACCAGTGGTGAAGAATGAAAATATTTTCTCTACATATCAAGTGGGAGCCACCAAGCAAGGATGTTCCCCTTTCCCACCTTTTTCTTAAGTGTGTGTAAACTTGTGCAGCTACAGAAAAATGTGTGGTTTTGGTTTTCAGTTACTTAGAGTTGAATGTGAAATTTTCTAGCATTTACAGGAAATGCACACAGTAGTAAAACTGCAGTTCCACCTTGTGGAAAAACCTATGTGTAGTTTGAGTGTTTTAAGACTAGAAGAAATAAGGTTTAAAAAAAAAGACAAAAAAGGATTAACCTCTCTAAAAACCTGATTCTATATTCTTCCTTTATAGTTATGGAGACAACCATAACCCCAAAAGATTAAAGATGAGATCTTCTACAACAGGAAACTATGAGGTCTTCTAAATAAGATTTGTTTTTGATTTCATTTGGGGATTCCATGTACACATTATATGCACATGTATACTGGGTATAGGAAACGTACACATCACATTTTATTTTTATAAAATTAATATGAAAGTGGCCGGGCACCATGACACATGCCTGTAATCCCAGCTACTTGAGAGGCTGAGGCTGGCGGATAGCTCAGGGGTTCTGGGCTGCAGTGCGCTATGACGATTGAGTGTCCGGTGCCACTGACAGCCTGGCCAGTGGGTGGCTGAAGGACTGGCTAGAACAACACGAATGACGTGTTGTGATTGGCGTGCTCTCTGTGGTCCAATCAATCAAGGTGATCAATATGAAAGTGAAAATACAGATTTTTACCCAGCTGTTTACTCTAAAGAGACCAGCATACTGGCCACTAAGCCTTGGGTTTTCAAACCTACCTAGGAGTGCAAGGTGTCCAGCTCCCCATGTCTTTTACTGGGAGTTGGGTTACTGGCTCCCTTAGACTCCTTGAAAATCCATGCCTAAAATTATGCTACTCTAGCCAACAGATAGAGATTTAATCCATATTATTTGAAAACATTAAAAAGAACACATCATGTGGTATTCTCTATATTATTTGGAATGATTTGCTTAAACCACTAATTTTTCATCCAGTATGCTTGGTATAGCTGTTTGGAGTCATACGTAATCACATTTGGCACCTTTAAGAAGAGGGATAAATATAATTTAATTCATGGAGAACATGAACATTTACAAAGCTGTCAGGTGTAGAACTTTATAATGGCATAGAAACCTGTTGTCCATTGAAGTTTCTTACATTATGCAGCATCTAAAATGTGAAGTCATATTTCATGTTCAGTTCCTTGTAGGATACTAAAAAGTAATGAGAGGTCATAGAATCATAGAATATCAGGGTTGGAAGGGACCTTAGGAAGTCATCTAGTCCAGCCCCCTGCTCAAAGCAGGACCAATCCCCAATTTTTGCCCCAGATCCCCAAATGGCCCCCTCAAGGATTGAACTCACAATCCTGGGTTTAGCAGGCCAATGCTCAAACCACTGAGCTATCCCTCCCCCCCTCATTAAAATGAATGAGAGATGAAACCAAGGGTCGTCACAAGTGATACCTACAAGCTCCAAAGCTCTTAACAAGGATGAGTTGCTTTCCGCTCCTTTCTTTACTGTTTATTTATGCCACTCTATGGATTTGTTTTTCAAGCACATGTAGTGAGAAATAAGTAGTTTAGAGGGACACAATCAACTTAAAAATCACAATAATCCCGCAAATGTAACTACTATTCTTACCAGTACCACCTTAGATTAGTGCAACTGAAAGTTTGTTTACTTCATGAATCTGAAAGCATTTGGTGTATAGATCCTTTACTTAAGAAGTTTGCCAGTTTTCTCTTTTCTGTTGATCTTTGATGAAGCAGTAGGGGAGAGGAAAAACCTTTTTGAACATAAGAAAATGTGATTAATAAAACCACAAAAACTGGCAAAAGTGCACACTTGGGCAGGTGTAGAATCTAAAACTAGATTTCAAGTTAAAATTGTTCCTTCAAACACTCCTGAGGCAAACTATAAAGTACAAGACTTGGTATTGCAGTACTATAGCTCCCTCAATTACATTTAAAAGAAGAAGGGGCGGGAGAGAGGTCTTAAATTAGAGATAAAAGAAACAAGAAAGAGAAATTATCTATAAGAAAGCGCTAAAACCAAATCTGTGAATGGCTGGACAATTATATGTAAATATAAATTAAAGCCTCTCAAATGTCTTCCTCCTAGCCAGCTAGATAAAGAGTTTATATAGTTCAAAACCCAAGAGTGGAATACTATATGCAAGATAGAATATTTTGAACAAAATATGACCAGTGATCTAGAGTAGGAGAAGGTGGACTCTATTTATTGAGAAGAACAACCCTATTGGATGCAAATAAAGTGTCATTAATAGAAAATACAGTATACCTAACATGGTGATTTACTGAAAAGATCAGAAAGCAATTTTGCCAGGTTTGTATTAGAAGGAGAGATACTGGCTAAGGAAATTTTCCATCTGTGTTAAGATGTCTTTGAAAGTGTAAACAGTATTGTCCTTTCTTTAGCTATAGCAATTTTAGAGACTTTCAACTATAGATGAATTTCTCCAAGTATCTAAAGCAGCGCTTCCTAACCTAGAGAATGGGTTCAGTCAGCAAAGTGAAGAGGGCAGCACACTAATGTAAAGTGGGGACAGAGGAGTGGCACAACAGGATGGGAAAAGCTAAATGACTCCAGCTTTGCACTGCTCTTCCCTCCGATGCAAATATGTTTCGGTTGTGGCAGGTAAAGTGGCTGCTGGTCCTTGAAAGCCCCCCAGCTTCCCTTCCTGCTTCTGTGATGGCTCTTAATGGGTCTAGCTAAAAGGAGCAGTTCCTAAGTATAGGACTGCTGTTCAAGAAACAGCCTGTCAATCCAAGGGCTTGTCTGCACTATGGGGTAATGCACATTATGGGGGTGTGATTTCTAAAGTGCACTAACATGTTGTGTGTTAGTTGGCCCATGTAGACCCTGCTGGTGAGCATTAAAAGTTTCCTAATGCGCTTTAACATAGCGCTGTTAGAACAGATAAGGTGACCCAGCTGAAAAGATTTAATGAGAGTGACCTTGGGACACTGTGAAAAGCTGGCACCTAGTCAGCAAGGTAGGCTGACTAAAGTGTGTTTAGAGAAAGGAGATTGGTTTCATGAGATGCAAGTTATTCACTTTTCTTTTTTTCTCTGTACGCTGAAAGTGCTTTATCCAGTTTAGTTTATGGAAAGTATAAATCTAGACATATCTTTTAATTGCTCATTATTAATAAATCCTGATTTTGTTTAAGATTACAGCTGTATGGGTAATTTCATGCAGATGTTCCTGAAAAGAAGAGAACCCAGAGGAGTAGTGCTGAAGGGTAAAAGGTTTCTGAAATTTTGTCCTATTCCAATGTTGTGTTGCCAGTAATATATAGTGGGCAAACACAAAGGGAAAAGATGAAAAAACAAGCAGGAGATGGGAATTGGAAGGGGGTGTTGGTCATAAGCAGCTTTCATAAGCAAGGTATTCCTTAAGGGGTTTCTAATAGAGTTAGAAATCAGTAGTGTAATAAATGTACAGTCAGTATAAAGTAGCCATCTTAGATATTTAAGTCACAGTTAGAACTGTGCAATGTCTACACTGATCATATACTGATTGTGCACCCTAGAAGACTGATGGAACTCAGGGTACTACAAAATTCACTGGGGAATAAACTTGTCTTGCTTATGAAAACAAGTGTGGAGATCACCATGGTTTAATGGTGAAATATAACAGACTAAATGAATGGGGAGCACGCTAGAGAACAACTGGTTTAAATACATCAAATAAATCATCTCTGACACAAGCAGTTCTGATATTCCTATGCCACATCTGTGGTGGAGACCACAAGCTCCTTTACTGCACTATTGCATCTTCAAAGCTCAAATGATTAACCCAGATTGTCTTTGGCAGGTTTCAGAGCTAACTGCTTCTTATTCTTTAGGTAAGATTGATTGGATTTTGGGTGGTAACTCTCATTAGATAAGAGCCATGTCAAAGCCAGAGAAAACAAAGCATCATTTCCTCTGACGGAGCTTTATTCAGGTCCTCGGAGTTTATAGATGCATTGGGAGAGATTCACTCAATCATTTGTAGACTCATATTACATATGTTCTTGCATTTACAATAGCTGCTAACTCACTTCTGGGTAAAATTCAAGGTGCTGATCAGTATCTATAAAGCCTTACACGGTTTAGATCCCAGTTCTCTCAGAAACTCCTTGTCTTTTTAGCAGACAGGTTTCAGCTACTGTCCCATGAGTGAAGTTTGTAGGGGCTGGGCAGTGTCCTTAGTACGGGTCCTCAACTCTAGAAATTGATGTTAATTGTCTTCATCTTCAAAGCCCTACACAATCTTGTCTCTTACATCTCTGATCTCAATTCTTTCTATTTCCCCACTGACTTTCCAGATTTCTCTCAGTTCTTTTAATTTACTGCTCCTTTCATGCCAATTTGCGTTCTCGGCTCTAGGTGTTCTATCATGCAAATCCATGACTGAAATAGTTACACTTCCTGTCTACCAGCTCCACCATCTTTTAAAAATTCAGTTCTTTAAGGAATCCTTTTTTCCACCAATAATCTCTCACTTCCTCCTTGCCTTGTTTTGTATTGTAGAGAATGTGTTTTACTTTATATTTGTAAAGCATGATGTAAGCATACAGCACCAGATAAATTATAATATAACTGATAACCCTCCAGAACCTGCTCCCATTTGAAATACATCAGAGCTAGGCCTAGCCATATAACAGTTTCTTTGTCTGGATTGTCCTGTGACTGCAAGTTTTGGAAGGTCCAAGCTTTAAGGCCTAGATATTTAAAGGTATTCAGGTGTTGCCAGAGCTGGCGCTAGGCATAAGCAGACTAAGCAATTGCTTAGGGTCCTGAGCAGCTCAAGGGAGCCCCCTATTCACTTTTTTATTTTGTACTGATTGTGGTGGTGGTGGTGGTGAAATATTAGCACACCTCTGAGTGTTGCTCTGTTCTAGTTTGCAAGGCATAAGTAACTTATGAGCCTAACCCTCATTTTCAAAAGTGATTAGGGTATGTCTACACTGCAACTGGGAGTGAGCCTCCCAGTCCAGGTGGACACACATGCACAAGCTGTGCTTGAGCTAGTGTATTAAAAATAACAATGTAGAAGTTGCAGCTTTGGTGGCAGCTCCAGCTAGCCACCTGAGCACAGACCCATGTAGTGTCCACACTGCTATTTTTAGTGCACTGGCTTGAATGGAGCTAGCACGAGTCTGTCTACTTGGACTGGAACGCTTGATCCCAGATGCAGTGCAGACATACCCTAAGGCTCTTAGAAGCCTAAGTCTGATTGCCTCAAATGCTCAGTCAATGTACCGGAGGTTAGATACAGACTAAAGAGGAGAACCATTGTCTCAACAGTCTGTGTGGCTCTGTAAAGAGTAATCAGTTTTAACTGTCTCACATAAAATTATGGGATGGTAGCACTCATCTTGAGTCTATGCTCAGTAGAAAATAGTGCAGTTTAAACAATTTTAGTCGCTGACTGGCAGCCGGGGGATTCTCTGGTGAGAAACTAAGTTCAAAATGTTACAAAGAGGATGTGGGAAGTTGTATAAATTAGAAAAGAATTATTATTGTTTAACATTTATATTGTAGGTTACAGTGTAGTAGCCGTGTTAGTCTGTGTCAGCAAAAAGAAAATAAGAAAGAAAGAAATACTTGTGGCACCTTAGAGACTAACAAATTTATTTCAGCATAAGCTTTCGTGGGTTAGAACCCACTTCATCGGATGTATTATATTATACTACAATAATATTGTAGTATCACCTAAAGACCACAATCAGGTTGGCCCCAGTGAGCTTGGTGCCATAAAAACATGCAATAAATGACAGTCCCTCCCCTAAATAGCTTATGATCTAAAAGACAGCATGTAATAAGGTGGATGAGATAAACGAGCATGCTGGGGCGAGAGGTTGTGGGGGAGATGGGGTTACAAATAAATATATAGG
This sequence comes from Macrochelys suwanniensis, assembly GCA_033296515.1. Lineage (NCBI taxonomy): Eukaryota > Metazoa > Chordata > Testudines > Chelydridae > Macrochelys > Macrochelys suwanniensis. The sequence continues at coordinate 67,337,320 of CM065775.1, forward strand.
AAGTGCACAATTCTTAGCTGGTTAGTAGTAATGATCACAACTCTTCACCTGCCTAGAACAGCGTCTCCCACCACTAGGGTCAGCCTCTTTCTGTTTTCCAGGAACACATCTAAAATAAAACTAGACAGCTACTTTCATGGAAAAGTTCCAGCTTCCTGCTCAGGAAAGTCTATATAAGGCCCCCGCTGTTGTTTCTAATCTGATAGTTTGGGATAGAATGATAGATATAATCAAAAAGCTAGGCAAAGTATATAGTGGACCAACTTTTTCTCTGGTGTAATGCACTCGAGTCAATAGAGTTCACCACTTAGATGATCTGAACTCAGTATGTCTAGATCACTACTGATTTCTGGCTAATTTGAATAGTATGAAAATAAGTAAACAATATATTTTTCCTGCTAGATAAACTTGATGGTTACGGTCTAATACTTCTTTATGTGGACCTCCTCCCCTCTCCCCCTGGCCAAAAAAAAAAAATCTTTAATGAAATTAACCTAACAAACATGGCCACACTGGGTCAGACGAATAGTCCACCTACAATAGTATCAGACAGTGGCTAATGCCAGGTGCCCCAGAGGGAATGAACAGAACAGATAATCATCAAGTGATCCATCCCGTCGCCCATGCCCAGCTTCTGGCAAACAGAAGTAAGAGATGCCATCCCTGCCCATCCTGGCTAATAGCTATTAAAATTAAAAGAAAGTTCTGTTAATAATAGTTATCCCAGGAGAGTATTGCCTAGATTTCAATAAATGGGAAGAAGCCAAAATTATGAACAAATACTTTATATGTATAAAATGTTTTTTCATTCCCAATGATTCAAAAGGGCTTCACAAAAATATACAGTATGTACATCACCACTGAAATGCAGCCAAGTCTGGGGTAGAAAGGCAGCAGCCAACTGGCCTGCAGCATATTGCACATCCGGGAGGGAGAGAGAAGTAATGTAGCTCCATAATCTCAGTTTGCTTATAGGGCCTAAGTATTAGATGCCTCTTGGGCCTGAAAAGAGGTCTGAATATTTTAAGAATCTGAATATCTGTACATGGAGAGGTGGGTGGGAGTAAATCAATTTTTGATTTGTAAAATAATAGAGTAGGAACTTCAAAAATAAAAACTACCTGTAAAAAGAAGACCAAAGAGTAAATAGATACTACAATCTTTTTGTCACTGGTATATAGATAATATTTGCTGTCACACCAGAATTATGGTATCTCCAATAATCTTGTACAAACTGCCATTACTTCACTTTTGTTTTCTGTTTTACTGAATGAAAGACAGTTTATGAGAGAAGACCAGAATGGGTACTCATGTCATATGTTCACTGCAGACAGAACTGGGACTGATGCTGTATCAGAACATAAAGATTACCAGCAAGTCAAATCTGCATGTTAATAAACAATGTAGCCCTTTCCATCAGAACAATTCCACGTCAGTTGTTATTCAGGGCAAAGGCGGCAGGGGAATGGGGGGGAATTAAGTGTTTATTCATGCAAATCCTTTAAGGCCATAAAATATCTATTCATTGAATGACAATGTATAAAAAATACACTGCCAGATTAAACTCAAAACTTTGTATTCTATTAGGGTGACCAGAAAGCAAGTGTGAAAAATTGGGACAGGGGGTGGGGGGTAATAGGAGCCTATATAAGAAAAAGACCCAAAAATCGGGACTGTCCCTATACAATCGGGACATCTGGTCACCCTATATTCTAACAACAATTGCATCTCAAAATTTTGGTTTATTAAATGTTTTGATAAATATAACCCTTTAAATCATATAACTTTACCTCTGAGAAGTCATGTCACTTCCTTTTCATGTCAATGCTCTGCACCATTGCATTGCCACAATCTATGGTGGCCACTAGAGCTCAAGTCAGACGGAGCCATCAAATCAATTATAACAGCCTGCCACTGTCTTACACTGACAACAAATGATTGATAACAAAACCTGCCTACTTTCAGTTCTTGTCTGACAGCAACAAAACAGTCCCTGCCTGCTTTTACTGGCATTTGTCATAAATCAATAGCAATTTCATCACTCAGAAAGATGCTGTCAACTCTGCTCAGTCCATCTGGTTTCACTTTACTCTCATAATTTTTAAATACAACTATTCAGCAAGGTTAATGCATAAAGTTGGTTTCTTTTTGAGCATTCTTATACATTAACAACATTGCAACAATTTAAAAACATATGGCAACAATCATTTTTAGAGATTAGGAAAATAACCCCAATGTACTCTGACCATAGAATTTAAAGCTATATCTACAACCCATCTTTGCCGATGATTTGCTCTTTAGTAGGTAACACTGTCATCTTATCCAAGCTGAAATTACTTCTTCTGATCTGACATTATGGCTCTTTAGTAACTGTATGTGAGACTCAGAACAGGGAAGTATATAAATGTGACTCTTCATCTTCAAGTGTAAGGTGAAATATTGATAAGACTCTGCGTTCTTCATAACATCACTCAGTTTGGCCATCAGGACTACAAAAAGAATGGTTAATTCAATATTCATCGTAAAAAGACCGTGAAGTAATTTTAATATTTTAAAATAGTAATTGTGAAAAATATTTAAATGTACAAGTTTATACCAAACAACAAAATTCATTGAATTACCAGTGGGCTTGATTAACTTTTAGTTTGAGCAATAAAGCAGCTAAATATACTAACATTTGGATACGGGTAATATTGTCAGAGAGACTGAAGTGTTGGTATGAAAACAACAGCATCACAAAATGAATTAGAATCTAATGGTAAATATTCCACTTTTCTCAAAACGTGTGATATAGAAGAAATTGCTGTTCTTGTTACAGAGCTGTGATCTGTGGTATTTCACAGGTTATAGTATGAACTTCTAAACAGTGGTTCTTTGATACTCAATTTTGCACCATACAATTGTTTAGGCCACAAGTATAAAAATTAACAACTGTTGTCAATGGGGTGCACTGTTTTGATGTTCTGACTTTGCATTTTTTAAAAGATGTTCCTATTCAGAAAGAATGGTTACTTAACCTACAGTAACTATGCAATCTCTATCGTGAAAGTGCAACTTACAAATGTAGATTTTTTTTGTTATATAACTGCACTCAAAAACAAAACAATGCAAAACTTTAGAGCCTTTAGAGTTCACTCAGTCCTACTTCTCATTCAGTCAATTGCTAAGACAAACACGTTTGTTTACATTTATGGGAGATAATGCTGCCCACTTCTTATTTACAATGTCACCAGAAAGTGAGAACAGGAGTTCGCATGGCACTTTTGTAGCTGTCGTTGCAAGGTATTTACGTGCCAGATATGCTAAACATTTGTATGCCCCTTCATGCTTCGGCCACCATACCAGAGGACATGCTTCCATGCTGATGAAGCTCGTTAAAAAATAATGCGTTAATTAAATTTGTGACTGAATACACCTTGGAGGAGAATTGTATGTCTCCAGCTATATTTTACCTGCATTATGCCATATATTTCATGTTACAGTAGTCTCCGATGATGACTCAGCACATGTCCATTTTAAGAACACTTTTGCTGCAGATTTGACAAAATGCAAAGAAGGTACCAATGTGAGATTTCTAAAGATAGCTACAGCACTGGACCCAAGGTTTAAGAATCTGAAGTGCCTTCCAAAATCCAAGAGGGCCGAGGTGTGGAGCCGAGGTGTGGAGGGGGGGAGGGATAGCTCAGTGGTTTGAGCATTGGCCTGCTAAACCCAGGGTTGTGAGTTCAATCCTTGAGGGGGCCATTTAGGGATTTGGGGCAAAAATTGGGGATTGGTCCTGCTTTGAGCAGGGGGTTGGACTAGATGACTTCCTAAGGTCCCTTCCAACCCTGATATTCTATGTTTTCTGAAGTCTTTAAAGAGCAAAGCTCCGATGCAGAAACTACAGACCCCGAACCACCAAAAGAGAAAATTAACCTTCTGCTGGTGGTATCTGACTCAGATGATGAAAATGAACATGTGTTGGTCTGCAGTGCTTTGGATGGTTATCAAGCTGCACAAGAAACAGGACTGAGTGGACTTGTAGGCTCTAAAGTTTTATATTGTTTTATTTTTTAATGCAGTTATTTTTTGTATATAATTCTACATTTGTAAGTTCAACTTTCATGATAAACAGATTGCACTACAGTACTTGTATTAGGCAAATTGAAAAATACTTTTTTTTTTGTTTTTTACATTGCAAATATTTGTAATAAAAATAAATATAAAGTGAGCACTGTACACTTTGTAAGTGAAATCAATATATTTGAAAATGCAGAAAACATCCAAAATATTTAAATTAATGCTATTCTATTATTGTTTAACAGTGCGATTAATCATGATTAAATTTTTTAAACAGGCAATTAATCGTGATTAATTGTTTAAATCAGGCGATTAATTTTTTTAATCGCTTGACAGCCCTAGTCCCTAGCCCTTTCCTGATGCATCTGTGACTAATGACCTAGAGTAGGGGGGCAAAGAATGAAAATGGATGAGGTATTTGTGGGCAACCATGTCCAGCAGCTATCTGTCATTGTAATCTTTGACCACAACCAGTGGAAGGGGCTGAAGCAATTTCTGAGGCTATGCTTCAGGATGGTTTTTACGTGGCTCTTGACACACCATTAATCTTCCTGTCTCGGGGACAGAGCCTTGTATCTTTCAGTAACTGTTGTTCTTTGTGATGTGTTGACATGTCTGTTCCACTATAGGTGTGTGCATGCCTTGTGCACAGCTGTTGGAGAACTTTTTCCCTCACAGTTACCTGTCGGGATGACTCGAGTGCCCTCTGCTGTTGTGCGCCACTGCGTGCAGGTATAAGAGGACGGAGCGGCCCTCTACCTCCCTCAGTTCCTTCTTATTGGATAGACTCTGATAAAGAGGGGAATGAGGGTGGGTCATGGAATGGATATGTGCAACATACCTCAAAGAACAGCAGTTACAGAATGGTAGGTAACCGTTTTTTCTTCAAGTGACTGCACATGTTCATTCCACTGCAGGTGACTCACATGCAGATTAACGTGGACATGGGCTCAGAGCTAAGTTCCCTCTAAGCTGCGCGGCTGCGCAGCAGGCTATCAAGGGCCCCGCAGCAGGTGGGGAGAGGCACCTCTCCCCCTGGCCTCAGGCTGCTGTGGCAGGAGGAGGGCCAGGGAGAGTCCTCTCTCCCTGGGGCAGCCTGCACCCCAACCCCCTTATCTCTACCTCAGAGCCTGCACCCCCAGCTGGAGCCCACACCCCCCACACCCAAAGCCCTAGCCCTGAGCCCCCCCCACATCCCAAACCCCTCATCCCCAGCCCTACCCGAGAGTCCACATCCCCAGCCAGAGCCTTCACCCGCCCCGCACCACAATCCTCTGCCCCAGTCCTGAACCCCTTCCCACACTCCAAACCCCTCGGCCCCACCTCCATATTGGTGCACATAACAAAATTTATTCCACACATGAATGTAAAAAATTAGAAGGAACACTGGCTCATGTCTACCTTAACAGTGATTGTAGAACAACCCATCCAAAACTGACATTGCTCCTGACTGACAGAAAATGGTATAATGATCAGCAGGTTGCCACTTTTCACATGTCTTGAATAGGAACTTGCACCAGGAAAGCTGCTGAAACTTGTGTTCTAGTGGAATGAGCCAACACTTTAGGAGATGGTGTGACGTTAGCTAACTGGTAGCACAAGTGACTGAAATAGGAAATCCAGGAGAAAATCCGCTGAGTGGAAACTGATTTGCCCTTCACCCTGTTCACAATCATGACATAACTGCATTGAGGATCTAAAGCAGCGTTTCTCAACCCCTCGGTTGCAATAATGTATGAAAAGGTTGCCTGAGCCTCACTGCCTGGGGCTGAAGTCACTGAGATCATGTAAAATCACAAAATTCGTGACCTCCATGACACACATGTAGCTTTACCAATTAGCCAATCAAATGTAATGCAGTTAGAGTTATAGGAAAAGAGTGTTCTGTGTAGAACGTACAGTGAAGAGTGTGCATATTAATCACTAAGTGAGTCTTTAGTTGGTGAAATGAATAAATATTTAAACTGTCCTGTTGCAACTGCAAGTACTAGTGATAGTAGGAATTCATCACAACCTGAAAAGAAAAGTAGTCATAGACCTGACCCTGCTTACTTAAAGTATGGGTTTTCATTTATTGAGGACCAAAATGGTGAACACAGGCCACAGTGTGTCATCTGCAATGAACTATTGGCAAATGAAAGCCTAAAACCATCAAAATTACATGAGTATTTGGAGACAAAGCACTCTAGCGATAAAGACAAGCCTCTTGATTTTTTTTAAATGAAAAAGCAAAGGTGTGGAAACGTTACAAAACAACACTAACGTCTATCTACTGTCCAAGAGCAAGCATTGTGTGTCTCTTACCTTGTTGCACACTCCCCAACAATACAATATGAAAAAGAATCTGCGATATCTCAGAAGACGACAAACTGAAAACTGATAGGCTTTCAATAAGCCACTGTTTTGCTTTAAAATTAGATGAATATACAGATGTTTCAAGACACTCTATCATGTTGGTTTATGCGAGGCATGTATCAGAAAGTGATTTTCAAGAATAGTACTTTAGTGTAGATTTGCCTATTTCTACTACTGCTGATATATTCGTTGAACTAGATAATTACTTGGAGTTGGTGGGATTGAGCTGATCGAATGTGTTGGTGTACAACTGATTGAGCTGCTTCAATCACGGGGAAACATTCAGGAGATGTTCAAAGAATCCTTTGAAAAGCATCCAATGCAATGTGGAACCACTGTTTCCTGCACAGGGAGGCATTAGCAGCTGAAGACATGGTACCTGAGCTTCATGAAACTCTTAAAGATGCTGTCAAAATTGTGAATTACATCAAACAAAATGCCAAGAATTCATAATGTTTTCAAGTTTTCTGTCAGGAAATGGGCTATGTGCATATAAATCTGCTTTATCATGCTGAGGTTCTCTGGCTGTCCCATGGCAATTTGTTGTCTCATATATATGAACTTATAAGTGAGATGGCAGCTTTTCTTGAAGAAAAAAGTCTCATCTGGCAGAACACTTCAGTAATGACACATGGCTTGCTTGTGTTGCATATCTGGCAGATCATCTGAATGATTTGAATCTGTCTTTCCAGGGCAGAGGGCACAATTGCTTTGAAAAAAACTGACAAAATTGCTGCATTAATAAAAACAATCCTGTGGAACAAACATGTTTCAAATGATAGGATGGACATGTTTAATAATGTGTTTCTAGAAACAAAAATTGGAAAGATTCCGATAACCAGGAAGCACTGAAGAAAACAATCTGTAATTATTTAACTAAATTGCACACATGATTCTGTGATTACTTTCCAGATGAGCAACTCAAGGATGAAAAATGGATATGGGATCCATTTGGAGATGTGTTGGAAAATGGGAGTCTACTGATGGAGGAAAAACTTGATCAGCTGAGATTATCTTGTGATCACAGTCTACTGAGAAAATATACTGAAATGAGCCTTCCCCCGTTTTGGCATGGTGCTGCTGGTGGAGAATATCCTGCTCTTGCTTGCCATGCTATTAGAGTCATTTTGCCTTTCAGTACAACATACTTGTGCAAAACTGGATTTTCTGCCTTGACTCAACAGAAAAATAAAAGTCGGAACAGACTGGATGTTGAACATGACGTTCAGATTGCATTGACTACAATTACACTAAACGTTGAAATATTTGTCAAAGATACGCAAGCTCAGGTTTCCCATGAAGATTTATTATACTGTTGTTAATGTGTTCCTGTTAATGTTGATTTCTGCCTTTGGCTTTCTGACTGTTGACCTGCTTTAACGTTATTATTATTACATGTAATGGGTATTAAGTATTTTGGGGCCAAAACACTTGTGTGTTTTCTACTTAAGCTATTTACTGGGTTGTGACTGGCCATTAATGTTTACAAATGGGTCCTTGGCCAAAAAAGGTTGAGAACCACTGATCTAAAGGATCTGGTGCAGTCCAAGTAGAAGACTAATGCTCTCCTCATAGCAAATGAATGAAAATTCTGTTAATCTGTATGGATGTGAGGCTTTGGGAAAAAAGTTGGCAAACAAATTGCCTCATTAATATGGAAATTGGAATCCACTTATGTTAGGGATTTTAGGTGAGGGCAGGGGTATACTTCACCCTTACGGAAAACTATAGAAGGAGGCTCTGAAATCAAGGGTGTTGATTCATCCACTCTCCTTGCTGAGTTTATCAGAAACATCGCTTTCATAGAGAGGTAGAGTAGGGTCCAAGTTGCAAGAGGTTCAGTGGCTGGTCCCATAAATTTTGTTAGCACTATGTTGAGATCTCATGGGGGAACAGGATCTTGCACCTATGTGTATAACTTGTCTAACCCTTTTAGAAATCTGATAGTTATGGGGTTGGAAAAAAAAGCAATCTGTCACCCACGGAAGGGTGAAAAGGTGAAATACATTACATTTAGCAGCTAAGAGAAATAACTGCCAGACCGTGATGTTTTAGGTGCAACAGATGATCCAAAACATGGTTAACAGAAGCACTGGAAAGACATGTTTGTTGAGACCAGACCTTTGGCCAGGTAAATATGCCTAGATGAAGGCTTTTTGATACTCAGAAGCATTTCCTGAACATTTTTTGAGCAAGCCATTTCCAGTGGTGTTTGCATGAAGCATCCATACTGTTAAGTGGAACGGAGATGGAGCAGATGGCTATGGTCCAGAGAAATTACATGTGGATCAAATGGGAGAGGCAGAGGAGGTCTCACTAACAATGCTAATAGGGTTAAAACCTATGTTGCTGAGGCCATGGTATCATAGTATCATGGCAAGCCCATATTAGTATCAGGAGAGCATGGTACTACTTGGCCTAGAAGTGGGGATAGAAAAAAACCTTAAGGAAATATCCCAGATTCACTGAGCTTAGGATCCACCAATCTGATAAGATGTGAGTCCAGGCACAAAGGAAGTGGGATAAATGATTGGCAAAGATATGGATAGGAACAGACGGGTCTATAAATACTGATGTTGCCCTTGACAAATCCATCAAAATGTGTGTTCAGACTGGGCCGCTGGTCGAGAGGAACCTGCTGTGGCAGAGAAGGAAGGCATGGTGGGCATCTCCTGAAATTCCCTTTATCTCAGCAGGTTCTGTGGCCAAGGTATAAAAAGTTTGATATCTCAACTCTGGCTTGGAAAATATCTCTTTTTCAGGATAGGATGCGAGTTCCATGGAGTACCTCATAAAATGTAATTTGAGTCTTGCGTTTCTTAATTTTCAGGTGTGGCACAAGAAGGAGTGCCAGTAGTTGAGGAGTGTGCCTTTTCTCCAGGCAGAAGACAGGTGCTGTGCGTGTCAATAAGACCACTGCATGTGGGACAGGGTTTAAACCTGCTGGGTTTAGAGTCTTCCATGCTGGTGATGGAGCATCTCACTCCACTTTACAGGGTCTGTTCCCCCCCCCCCACTTCCTGCTTTCTAAGTTTTAATTTAACAACTATTATGATGGGGTGTATTGCCCATTCTGGCCCTGAGAGGGTTGAATTGGGTCAGGCAGGCCCAATTAACCAATTAAGCAGCGAGCTGGGGAGAAATTTAGGCTGTGAAGGAGCAACTAATTGGAAGCAGGCTCAGCTGGACAGGAACAGGAGGGGCCTGTATAAAGCCCAGGAGCTGGCAACAGCTGGGAGGGCTGCAGGGAAGTAGGCTTCACTCACTCCCTGGGAGAAAGGAAGTGTGTTAGGACTATAGAGGGTAGTCCACGGTTAATCCCTGAGAGGAGGTAGTTGGGAGGCTGGCAAACCAAGAGGTGGGAAAGCCAGGAAGGTAGGAGAAGGCTCAAAGGAACAGCAGCACCGACCTTGGCTACTGATTAGAGGGCCCCTGAGCTGGAACCTGGAGTAGAGGGCAGGCCCAGATTCCCCAGCCACTGACAACGTGGCATAGACTAGGTAAAAACAGTGAACTGCCTGGGACAATCTGGAAATATTTGTTACCACCCCCGGAAGGGGATAACACATGTGATGACCTGGACGGAGGGCCAAGTCACTAAGAGGGGTCCACAGGGTAAGAGAACGATGAGACACACACTGCCAGTTGAGAGCGCAACGCCTGGCCAGAGCCAATCCCCAGAGTGAGCAGGAGGAGACGCAACCTGTGGTGAGTGGACCCAGTGACAATATTTTTTGAACATCCATCAAAAAATATTAAAATAATAATAAAAGAGTAAAGAGGAGTTTCTTTACAAAAAGGGTTGAGATTGAAGCTCAAGAAACAGCAGCGAATAGGACACTGTTCAGATTCTGGCTCACTGACATGGGTGGTATAAAGGAGGGGTATAAGGCAGGGAGGCGTTTGGCTGTTCAACCCTTTATGTTCTTGCATGGGAGCACAAGGAGGTAAAAAGTGCATGCACAGCGCCGCTGGACACTGCTATTCAAAATATACCAAGCTCATGTGCCTGAGGCTAATGTGCATCTACAGTGGGACCCACAGACACATATTAGGAGAAGAATTCTACTTTCCTTGCACTGACTAAAAAAATCATAGTTTTAATGCATATACTTTTAACACACAGTTTTAATGCATATACTGAATTTTACTTTTGATCCCTAATGTTTATATTGGCTAATATTGTAGAGTTATATTAATTTTAAAAAATCAGCAGCTCTCCAAAGCATCAAGAGTTGTGGATCTTGGCAATTCATACCAAGACTGACTGCAGATTTACTACAGAATATATGCTTTAGACAACAATTTTTAGCAAGTCAGTAGAGACAGGATCTCTAATTTCCGCACATGAACTACCACAACATGCACTTTTCTGGGGAGGTCTAATATCTATTGACCAAGAATGGAGCATGGAGTTTCGCTACCAGAAAGTTGGAGGGCATTGTCTTAGTCCTAGCCTGTGAAAGGCCCGCTGCCATACCCAGAGTCTCTTTTCCAGGAAGTTTCATTCCTCAGATAGGCAACCCCCCACAAACACAGTTCCTCAGCCTGCCTTGGATTATAACTCCCAGGGGATTTTACCCTTTGCCTCTCTCAATTCCTCCTGCTTCAGGGCCTATTACAGGACTGTCCCATGATCTGTTTACTAAGCACTGGCTCTGAGGGCTCTCTCCCTGAAGACCCTTTCTCCCCAGTAGGTTCCCACAGCTTCTCATCTCTTGTCTCCAGGATCAGGCAGAGAGAACCCCATGTCTACACACTCTCTCTCTCTGTCCCTTCCCTGACTGACTCTCAGGCCTGACTCAGCCAGGCCCCCCTCCTTCTAGGGCCCAGCTGCCTTCTCGTATAGCACAGTTGGGGATCAGTTGACCAGTCACAGGTGCACTGGCCTCTTTGCTCTTAAAGGGCCAGTCCTATCCCATAACAAGTAATCAATGTGAACATTCACAATATTTCCTTAGACTAAGCCCTGAGGGAGTCACATAAGAGAACAGCACAATGAGCCTGAAAAGCCACAAGTTCCTGACTGATTTAACACATGACTTTATAAGAGAGTAATAAATAGTGTCACAGTTGTATGGCTAGATGCGCCTCAATTTCCTTTCTGATGTCTCTGAGCACACCACATCTCAGAGGTTGCCATGACCTCTCTCAGGGTGGAATCTCATGGTTCTTCCACTCAGATCACATACCATATACACTACTCCGTGCATAACAATTACTTATCATCCCATAGGTTTGATTGCATTTTGGGCACCTGCCTTTCCTCCCTTTGGAAACGTGTGACTATGCATATTGACCAACAGGCTTCTTGAAACAAAGTATTTGATTAGCAGTTGGAACAAAGTATTAAAAGTATGTGTGCGTGGGGAGGGGGGGCATTTTAAAACAACACAGCCTTCACAGATATTTAGTGCACTACAAGACAAGTTAAATAGGCGTTGTTCTTAAGTTATAGGTGTGACAGATGCCAGACCTTGGAAGCATGGAGATTTCAAACGACTATTAACTTGAGATATACCAGACACCTCAAATATTCATGGCCTTTGGTAGCAACAAACATTATACGTATTCTTGTGTTTCTGGCTCACTGGGTGGTCATGCTGTGGAATCTAGAATCACTGGGCAGTGATTTATATAAAAGTTCAAAAAGCTGATTATGCAGAACCCATCATTTGAAGCTTTGCCTCGTGGGTGGAAGGACACTGATTAGTTTGACCCTTTTCAGGAAATCAGGGGAAAAGCCCAAAAACTGTATGAAGCCTCAGCCGGAACTGACTGAGGGAAGCCTCATTTTGATCCAAAAACTGATATGAGATTGTAAACTAAAGGACAAACCCTACTGGAAGGGTCTGAAGGACTTTTGAAACCTACCAGATTCCCTAGGTGGAAGATATGTGACTTCTGCTAAGCTTACCATGCATTTAGACCTTTTTATATATATGTTATGTTTTCTCTGTAATCCTTTTGTCCTAAACATAAATATGTCTTGCTCTGCAAAGGCTGGATGGTCACTGGTATTCATAGTCTTTGAGAAAGAGCGAGAGAGCGAAACCGTTGGGTTTGGAATAAGGTCACACGTGCTGGGATAAACACAGTGAAGGGCAGTATGAATTGGAATAGCGTCATGGGACTCTGCCCACAGAGAGGAAACTAGAAGGCTGAGATCTATGGGAGCATCCTTTGGGCAGACCACACAGAGGTCAGAGGTGAAGTTAAGCTAGAAACTGTGACAAGAGGAACAAAAGAGAACCAAACTTATATTCCCCTAGCAAGCCCAGATCCCGTGTGTCTGTGTTGGTCTCTTGGTCTGGCTCCCTCTTGAACTCACCCCTATTCAAATCAATTTTGATGTTCCCCTAAGGAAAGGGGGCCAGGGCCCTTAAGGTTATTCATGCTGGCAGTCTTTTAATAACTCTTAAGTGGAATCAGTTAGGAAACTCTTAGAAAGGGCCTTCTCCCTCTCTCTCTAGGTGGGTAGATTCTGCTACCAAACTAACCCTGTAGGGTGAAACATCCATTCTTATTTATAGTACAGAACCACTAGACTAGTGACAGATCCAGACACCTCCTAATTATTAAAGAGCACCCACACATTTGTCACAAATGCTCTTCTAATAAGTCTCTTATCCAACTAAGGGAATATATGGATACCCATATGTCTGTGAAGTATTGTCACTGCTGCCAAACTTATACTAACATCATGGGGCTGCAGCAGTCTAAAGGAAGATTCTCTCTCCATGCTGCTGGGATGGAGCTGAATCAAAAGCTTAAAATCTGTCTCAAGAAATGAGTGGAGGGATGCTGGATACTAATGTTGAAATGTGAAACTTGAACTAAATTTTAAAAAATGTATAGGAAACAAAGGCCTTTTTTCTTTGTGATGAAAAACGATCTTGCATATAATTCGTGTGTCTCTGGCAGTGCCTGCAATGTTCTAGGGACTTTATAAACAAAGACCATGCTCTGAAATGCTTACATTCTAAGAAAACATTAAAAAGACAGACAGATGAAGGGTAGGAGGTAAAAGAATCACAAACAAGAAAGTTAGCCAGGTGGTAACTGGCCACCTCCTGATAATAGTTTTAACACTACACTAGTAGGTTGGTTTTTTTTTTTTGGTTTTTTTTTTTTTTTTAATATATAGAACACATTTCACTGAAACTGCTCAGGAACTTCTCTTGCTCCTATCTTCATTAAGTCAGCATCTTCTTCCAATATTTTCTCATGAGAAGGATCATTGTAAAGGGCTGGGGGAAGAATTGGGAAGGGGGCAATAGGAAGTGGAATTGGATAACTAACCTTTCTGAACGATCACTATACTCCCCTGTTCATTGCAAGAAAATAGATAATTCCCAAAGGTGGAAGAAAAAGGGTAAAGATCTGGAGGCAACACTAGTCTTGTGATCTTCAGTGGCGTGTCAAATTTGATATCTTGTTCTCAAGGAACCTAGTCCAGATGCTCCAGCTGAAGCTTTTTGTCTATGCCGACATCCCTTCTGAGACTTGCTGAAATGGTGCTGTCTCTTGTGGCTCTGTTGTTGAGGCTGAAGTTTACTACAGTTGAGAAGTGGCCATGGAATCAAAGTGGATTTCTGATCACATGCAAGTGGAGTCAAACCAAGAATAGACACAGACTTGTTCTCTTTCAATGTTGCTAGTGTTTCATCTAGACACTAAATCCTGCTGCTCAAACGGCAGGTCCACCACTTTAATCTTAACATCTTGAGAGACTCTCAAATTCTGAACCAAGAAGGATTTTGAATGGTACTTACTGAGGTCACGGAACACTATAGTTATATCTGAAGAATAGTATGGAGCATTAATGGAGTGATTAAATGCAGTTTTCCCTGCCTGGATATACATCTTATACCTATTTCTCTTAGTAGAATTCCCAACACCATGGGATCGAGGCAAGAGATCTTCTTGGACATGCTCAAGAAAAAGAAGAAGCGTATCCAAGAGGCAGAAGTTATAACAAGCCACGACAGCTTCACAGTTACACAATATTAGGATTGGAAGGGACCTCAGGAGTCATCTAGTCCAATCCCCTGCTCAATGCAGGACCAACACCAACTAATTCATCCCAGCCAAGGCTTTGTCAAGCCAGGCCTTAAAAACCTTTAAGGATGGAGATTCCAACACCTCCCTAGGTAACCCATTCCAGTGCTTCACCACCCTCCTAGTGAAATAGTGTTTCCTAATATCCAACCTAGACCTCCTCCTTTGCAACTTGAGACCAATGCTTCTTGTTCTGTCTTCTGTCACCACTGAGAACAGCTGAGCTCCATCCTCTTTGGAACCCCCCTTCAGGCAGTTGAAGGCTGCTATCAAATCCCCCCTCACTCTTCTGCAGACCCCAGTTCCGTCAGCCTCTCCTTGTAAGTCATGCGCCCCCTTCCCTTAATCATTTTCATTGCCCTTCGCTGGACTCTTTAATTTTTCCACATCCCCTCTGTGGTGGGGGGACCAAAACAGGACGCAATACTCCAGGTGTGGCCTCACAGTACTGAATAGAGAGGAATAATCACTTCCCTCAATCTGCTAGCAATGCTCCTACTAATACAGCCCAATATGCCTTTGGTCTTCTTGGCAACGAGGGCACACTGCTGACTCATATCCAGCTTCTCATCCACTGTAATCCCCAGGTCCTTTTCTGCAGAACTGCTGCTTAGCCAGTCAGTCCCCAGCTTGTAGCGGTGCATGGAATTCTTCCTTCCTAAGTGCAGGACTCTGCACTTGTCCTTGTTGAACCTCATCCGATTTCTTTTAGCCCAATCCTCCAATTTGTCTAGGTCACTCTGGACCCTATCCCTACCCTCCAGCGTATCTACCTCTCTCCCCAGCTTAGTGTCATCTGCGAACTTGCTGTGTGTGCAATTAATCCCATCATCCAGATCATTAATAAAGATGTTGAACAAAACTGGCCCCAGGACTGACCCCTGGGGCACTCCGCTTTATACCGGCTGCCAACTAGACATTGAGCTGTTGATCACTACCCATTGAGCCCGACAATCTAGCCAGCTTTTTATCCACCTTATAGCCCATTCATCCAATCCATACTTCTTTAACTTGCTGGCAAGAATGGTGTGGGAGACCATATCAAAAGCTTTGTTAAAATCAAGATATATCACATCCACCGCTTTCCCCATATCCACAGAGCCAATTATCTCATCATAGAAGGCAATCAGGTTGGTCAGGCATGACTTGCCCTTGGTGAATCCATGTTGACTGTTCCTGATCACCTTCCTCTCCTCCAAGTGCTTCAAAATGGTTTCCGAGAGGACCTACTCCATGATTTTGCCGGGGACTAAAGTGAGGCTGACCGGTCTGTAGTACCGTGGGTTCTTTTTCTTCCCTATATCTATCTATCTATATGAAGTCATCTATGATCTTTGAGTCAACTTGTAATGATAAGGAGTTGAAGAAATTGGATGTATTGAATAGGGAGTCTTGTTCGTTGTCTATTTAGGCCAGAATAATCCTCAAACTATATAGTTGAGGATTTTTATGGCCTAAATAGACAACCAACAAGACTCCCTATTCAATACATCCAATTTCTTCAACTCCTTATCATTACAAGTTGACTCAAAGATCATAGATGACTTCTTTCTCTCAGAGACTGTCACATGGGTCAATATAACTCACAAGCCCAGGCACAGGATGGTGAAAGAAATATTTGAACTGATGCTGTTGCAAGCATATTGGCGATCAAAATGCATACCTACAGCAGGCATAGAGGATAAGGAAGAAGAAGTTACTCACCTTGTGGAGTAACAATGGTTCTTCAAGATGTGTGTCCCTGTGGGGGTTCCACAGTAGGTGTGCTAGCGTCGCTGCACTGCTGATTGGAGAACTTCCGTAGCAGCGTCCGTTAGGCCCACACATGTGCTGTCTCTCCTCATGCTCTGCCATGTGGCTAGTCAGCATGTGTGGGGTAACCCCCCTCAGCTCCTTCTCTACCACAGAGTCATTGACAAGAACTCCGAAGTAGAGGGGAGGAGGATGGGTTGTGGAGCACTCACAGGGACACACATCTCAATAACCATCGTTACTGCACAAGTTAACTTCTTTGAGTGGTGCTCCACTGTAGGTGACTCCCGAGCAGTATCCCTTCTGGAGGGCATGGGCTTCAGAGTCAGGTCAGTTACAGATGACAGCACTATGAAGCTGAAGGTGGCATCAGAAGCACAGCCCCCAGTGATCGCATAATGTTTTGTGAAAGTGGAGACGGACACCCATGTTGCTGCTCTACAGATCTCTGAGATAGGGACATTCTCAAAGAAGGTGATAGATGAGGAGATCGATCTTGTGGAGTGTGTATGAATAGTATCTGGAGGGCTCATATGGCAAACTTGGTAACATTGTCTGATACAATTTGAGACCCACTTGGAAAATCTTTGGGCTGATATTGCTGAGCTCTTGTATCTTTCTGCAACGGAGAGGAAAAGCCGGGGGGACTTCCTGAAGGCCTTCGTTCTGTCCAGGTAGAAGGCTAGGGCTCTTCTGACATCTAGAGTGTGCAATATAGCCTCCCTGTTGTCTCGGTGAGGCTTGGGATAGAAGATTGGAAGATGAATCAATTGGTTCAAGTGAAACAGGGAGGTTACCTTAGAAATAAATTTTGGACGTGGTCTGAGCGTAACCTTGTCCTGAAAGAATACAGTGTAGCGGGCATGTGCCATCAGAGCAGTTATTTCATCTATTCTCCTGGTGGAAATAATCGCTATCAGGAAGGCAGTTTTCATTGAGAGGTACATAAACAAATAGGTAGCCAAGGGTTTGAAGGGAGGTCTAGTCAGTCCTTTCAGTACCAGGTTTCAGTCCCATCCGGGGGTAGGAAACTGAGGTTGTGGGACGAGATTAACTATACTCTTGAGGAATCTTTTGATGGTTGGGTGCGACAGCATTAAGTACCTCTCTACAATGGTGGAAGGCTGTTATAGCCACTAAGTGGACTCTGGAAGAACTTAAAGACAGCCCCGGTCTTTTTAAAGCTAGTGCATAGTCTAAGATGTGTGGAAGAGTCGCGGATGTCAGGGAGTTTTGTTGGGAAGCGCATCAAATCTGAAACTTGGACCATTTTGGCAGCTAAGTATGTCATATAGAGGACTTTCACTGTGTAATAATACCTCTGGCACCTCTGTCGAACAGGAACTTTCAAGGTGTTTGAACCAAGAAGGAGCCATGCCTTGAGGCAGAGAATCACCAGGTTGGGATGTAGGGTACATCCTCTGTTCTGTAAGAGGAGATGTGGAGTGACAAGAAGAGAGATCGGCGGGTGCATCACGAGCTATGACAGGTAAGGGTACCAGGTCTCTCGGCCAAGTAGGAGTGATCAGAATTACGTGTGCTCCATCTCTTTTTATTTTCAGCGGGACCTTCAAGAGTAGGGGGAAAGGAGGAAAGGCGTAAAGAAGGTCTCTGTCCCAGGGGAGGAGGATAGCATCGCCTAGGGAGTGTTGTCCTATTCCTGCTCTGGAAGAGTAGCATGGATATTTCTTGTTCACGTAAGTGGCAAACAAGTCTGTGGTTGGCGTCCTCCACCACCTAAATAGATCCTGAAGTACTACTGGGGCTAGTTCCCACTTGTTGTGTGGGAATTTGCGACAGACTGTCTGCTATTGTGTTCTGTGTGCCCGAGAGTTAGGCTGCTGACAGTGTGACGTCGGGGGAGATACACCAGTTCCATAGTCTCATTGCTTCTTCACGGAGGAAGGGTGACTGAGCTCCCCCTTGTCAATTTATGTAGAACATGCAGAGAACGATGTACATAAGGACTGTTGTGTGTGATCATTTCATCAGTGGCAGGAAGTGGGCACAGGTGTTCCTGACCACCCTGAGCTCAAGGAGACTGATGTGAAGAGATATCTCCATGGGTGACTACTTGCCTTGTGTGGTGAGGACGTTTAGATGTGCACCACATTCTATGAGTGATGCGTCAGTGGTGAGAAGCAATGAGGGGTGAGGTTATGAGACAGGAATCCCTCTGCAAATGGTGACTGGGTCTTTCCAGCAGTCTAAAGAGTTTTTGATCTTGGAGGGTAGTGACAGGGGTTTCTCTAACCTGTCCCCGTTTGGTCTGTAAACTGAGCTGAACCACTGCCAATTGGTGGCCAAATGGATGTATAGCATCTGTTGGCTGTAGTAGTTGGAGGGAGAGGACTGTCAACACCTTGACCAGCCTGTCAATATTGGTATTTGGATGTAGATGACTGGGATGAGGAAGATTGTGGACCAGGTTTATGGCTAGAAAATTTACTTTTCTTTCTCTATGACTCATAGTGAGGTTGAGCCGGATATTGGGATGTGCATGGCCTATGCAGGGATTGGGGACTGTACCTCCTTTTTTGTCCTGGTGTATAGATGCCCAGCGAATGGAGAGTGACTCTAAAGTCCTTCAGGGTGTGAAGGGAGGCATTAGTCTTTTCTGCAAAGAGCTTTATGCCCTCAAAAGGAAGGTCTTCAACAGTCGACTGTACCTCCCTTGGGAAGCCCAATACATGGAGCCATGATGCTCATTGAATCATCACTGCTGTGGAGATGGACCTAGCTACTATGCTGGCTGCACTGAGGGCAGATTGCAACATGTTTTTGCCTTAAATTGGTCATGTGACTCTGGTAGTTGTTCAATAAAATCATTCAGTTTTGAATAATTTATATAATTGTATTTCGCCGTGGGAGCTTGGTACTCAGTGATACGGAATGAAAGTGTGGCCAAGTACGCCTTTCTTCCAAAAAGGTGCTTCCAGTCCTTATCAGAGGGAGTGGACCTCATCTGGTGTTGACGGCCATGGGAGTTGACAGCGTCTACCACGATGTAGTTGGGTGGTGGGTGGAAGAAGAGGAATTCAGATTCTTTGGCTAGGACATAGTATTTTTTGGTCTGCCCACTTGCAGGTAAGCGCTACCAAAGCTGGGCTTTGCCAAAATGTTCTTGCCAGGTCCAAAATGGCCTCATTAATAGGAAGGGTGATCTTTGAGGAAGAGAATGAATGGAGAATTTGTCACGAAGATGATGATGGGTGCCCTTGACTTCTTCCAATGGTATTTGGAGAGTGTCTGCAACTCTCTGCCAAATTCTGGAAGACACTAAACTTGTCAGCCAGAGATGGTGTGGAAGGCAAGACGGCTTTGTCTGGGGAGGAGGAGTAGATGATCTTCAGGATGTCTTCTTCCTCAGTACCATCCTCATGTTCCTCCATGATGTTTCCTGGAGGCTCCGAAGCTCTGGATGCGGCAGCCGAGGGGGTGTGCCTCGAGGATTCTTGGGTGAGGCTCAAAGCTTGAGAAGCATGTTGGCGATATACTGCCCAAGGGTCCCAATATGGCCTCTGGATAGTGGTGGCTTAGAACCCTGCAGTGGTGTGGCCGTACCAGGATGGTGATGGTGGGGCCATCCGAGGATATACTCTAGGGCCCTGTCGATATTGGGCACCATATGTAGCCTGGGAGGGGAACTGTGATGCCACTTTCTCTGGTTCACCGTCTGAATGCTCACTAGAGCAGGGATGATTCCTGTGCTAGGCAGAGGCTCGGTGAGGAGGTCCTGGTACCGAGATGAGGGGACTCTGGTATGTTCGATATGCCGAGGTCCCTGGATTGGCAGAATTCTGCCAGTACTGACTGGTTCGGAGCCAGTGGCGGTGCTGGGGGAAGGACAGGGATCTTGCCCATACCGGTCACTCCGATGTCATATGAGGCATTGATGACGATACTAATACAGACTCGCGTACCGGGAGCACCTTTTTAGTGCAGTGCCTGCTCCTATCCCTTGGTGCTGATGATTGTGTCCATCGGGTCCGTGGGTATGTCAACAGTACCTGCTGCTGTCGGTTTCCATGAACACTGGACTAGGATGGTCTTGGTGCCACCCAGCTGTCCTAGGCCTCAAGACCAGTACTGATGCTCCAAACATGTACTGAAGATACCAAGAGTGATGGAGATTGCTTACAGCTATCTTGGTGCTTACTATGGGGGCTTCCTGCTTCCTTCTTCAACACTGCTCTACAGCCAAAATGCTTCTGAAATAAATGTAGTCAAACTTTACTAATTCTGGGTCACTGAGAACGAAAATGATGCTTAAAATTGTTGATTGGCTCTAGTTTTCAAGACATACTATTGGGTCTGTATATACGACCCTTGACTTGGGAATGGCGGAGGATAAGTGAGTTATAAAGGGAAGGGATCTCAATTTAAACCAGAAATAACTAAAATACATCTTTGACTGGATCTATGAATAAATCTATGACTGGGTTTCGACAGTACTTGCTTTTTAGGCAAAACAATGAATGATGCAATCTGAAGCTGGTATTGCATCATACATGATATGAATTGCATCATGTTATTCCTAGAAGTCATGGATGATGCAATCCTAACGAAGCTTACATCACTCTGCTGAACAAATTGTCCTATATCAGCTCTAGAAATCATACAGTGTCGTGCTCTCTTATTTGTCAGTGTTTGATTTTGCAAAGGGACACATTTCTGTTTAGCCAAAGTGAGCAGAGATGCCTCGTACTTGTGTGAACAGTGCAGATAACTTCTGCTATGTTTGTGGTGAAGTGACTTTTGCATCCCAAAAGCGCAGTATAACCACTATGGTTAAGAAAGCCTATCACCTTTATTTTGGCTGCAAAATTGGAAATCAGGACAAGAGGTGGGCCCCACACATATGCTGCAACACTTGTGCAACAAAGCTTCGCCAGTGGTTGAACAGGAAAAGGAAATCTATGCCTTTTGCAGTGCCAATGATTTGGAGAGAGCCAACAGATCATACCAGCAATTGTTACTTCTGCATGGTGCCTCCAGTTCGGAAAGGTGTGTCAAAGAAGAAAAAGTGGACTGTGCATTATCCAAACATTCCATCAGCTATACGCCCAGTACCCCACGGAGAAGGACTGCCGGTTTCTGATGCACCAGAATCATTCTCACTTGAGTCAGACGAGGAAGAGGAAAAGGATGAAACTTCTGGTCCTGAACCATCAATGTCACAGGACCCGCATTTTCTCCCATCCTCCTCCTCTGAACCACACCTCATAACACAAGGTGAACTGAATGACCTTGTCAGGGATTTGGAACTACCCAAGAGTAAGGCAGAGCTTTTGGGCTCCAGACTACAGCAGTGGAATCTCCTGGCAGGCGATGGTAGGGTTTCCATGTTCTGTGACCGTCCAAAGGATCTTGTCCCATTCTTCTTCATGGAGGGTGATCTTGTAGCCTGCAACAACATCGATGGTGTGATGACAGCCCTCAACATCGTTCACGATCCAGATGAGTGGAGACTGTTCATTGATTTATCGAAGACGAGTCTTAAAGCTGTTTTACTGCATAATGGCAATGTTTTGCCATCAATTCCAGTTGGTCATGCAGTCCATATGGAGGAAACCTATGACAACAGGAAACAACTTTTGAGGTGCATAAACTATGACCAACATCAGTGGCAGCTTTGTGGTGATTTGAAGGTTGTTGCTCTCTTGCTTGGTCTGCAGACTGGATACACAAAGTACTGCTGTTTTCTCTGCTAATGGGATAGTCGTGCAAGAGATTCCCACTACATCAAGAAAGATTGGCCACTCCGACAGTCATTGGAGCCTGGGAGGAAAAGTGTTTAGCATCCACCACTTGTTGACTCAAGGAAGTTTTTGTTACCACCCTTACACATCAAGCTGGGTCTGATGAAGAACTTTGTCAAGGCCATTGACAAAACACAAGCAGGTTTCAAGTACCTCCGTGGAAAATTTCCAAGGTTAAGTGAAGCGAAGATAAAGGAAGGTGTCTTTGTTGGTTCTCAGATTCGTGAACTTCTTTGAGATGATGCATTTGACCATGCACTGCGTGGCAAGGAAAAAAGGGCATGGAAAGCCTTCCAGTTAGTGGCAATCAATTTTCTCGGAAACAACAAGGCAGACAACTACAGGTTGTTGGTGGAAAACCTCCTCAAGGCATACAAAAGCCTTGGTTGCAACATGTCACGAAAGATACATTTTTTGCACTCTCATCTAGATTTTTTTTCCCACCAAACTGCGGAGCAGTGAGCGACGAGCACGGCGAGTGATTTCACCAGGACATTGCAACAATGGAGAAACGCTATCAGGGCAAATGGAGCCCATCAATTCTTGCAGACTATTGCTGGACAGTGACAAGAGATGCTCCATTTAATGAATACAAGAGACAAGCCAAGAAGCGCCGAGTAGACACTGAATAGGACTAAACGATGTACATAATCGTTTTTTGCCTTTTGTTTCATAATACATTTTATTTATATAACCCCTTTGCTGATTTTTAAAGTGTTACATAAACAGGACAGGTGAAATAGTATCATGTAAAGCAATCATAAACACATGAAAAGACCTAGCTTTACAATTTATGATTAAAACTACTATCTACACAATATACATAGACATAAAATGTAAAAACTTAAATATCTTAGAAACAGTAGCCAATCAGTTGTTTTAATTGTCATATTTGAATTCAGCACATGAAAATACATACTAAATAGCACATTTTATCTCTGAAGCAGACGACTTCTCAAAAATTGTAGACCAGTGTTACTTGTGAGAATGGTCAGCATGCTTCTTCGACCTACAGCCTTCAGATGTAGAGGGCTGTGGGGAAGACTCACATCTGCCATATGACTTGCGGCATGGGCTCTGAGGGGGTCTAAGAGTTGCCTCCACAAAGATAATCTGTTGGAGCTCTTTGTCCTTACGTGACCGCGGCCTGAATTGCTGGCAGAGATCACACTTCAGCTAGATGTGGCTTTCAGTGAACGCACTGGGAGTACTTGTCTGCAATCTGGATTGCCTCCTTGCAAGTAAGGCACTTCATGAAGCCCGGGGGTGAACTATGCACACACAGAATACTGCCTAAGAATCAAAGACCTTCATCACGCTCATCCTTTGCAGACATTTTATGACAATGTGGGGGTTATAAACTCACTGTTACAGCCTTGGCTGGACTCCTCTTTATGGTCAGACACCAGGTTGCCGTACTGGATCCAACTCTTGGACTGCACAGGCATTTAAGTCTACTGGGTCTGAGCAGCATCCAGACAACATTTCTAAATCTAGCTCTCTGGCACACTTCTAGGGTATAGACCCCTTGTTTGGTAGCCCCTTCTTGGAATGTGGAGCTTTGCCATCCAGTTGCCCTAGGCCTCAAGACCAGTACTGATGCTCCAAACATGTACTCCTCAGAGCTCCGCCCTAGTGAGTACTATGATTTGCTGTGTGACCCTTCAGGGACTTTGTGACAGTTAAAACAAGGGAACACACAGACTTCGCAAGTAATGTGTAAACTAGACACACATTACTCACAGATAAAGCACAAGAGATATAAATCTAGGGAAAAATAATTGACACATATATGCAACTTCCCTCCCTCCCCGTAGTATCCTCACCATTCTGAGTTTTGATTAGTGTGCCTTTCAGGGTCCCATGACCCTCCTTCTCAGTCTTCCTGTTGTCAGCAAATGGATGGCCAGGAAAGAGAATGCCCGGAAGGTCCAGAAGGTGCCTCAAGAAGATCCAGAATTTAAATTGGGTCCCCCCCAATCCCCTATTAGGGGATCCCTCGATCAACTTCAAATCTTCTGTCAGATGACCAGATGCTTAGCTCCAACTCCTGCTCACTATTTTCCATTCCTTAACCTCTGCCCCGAGTCTACACTGTGAAAAGTGGTTCCCCTGGAACTGCATCCAGACTATTATTCTAGGGTGGACACATCTGAATGGAGGACCATCAAGCTTGAGGACTCTGATGGGTACTTTACAGTACAGTACTTTGTTACAATCAAAATGGCATTCACAAAACTGAATAGGATTTGCAGAGAGATGTACACATACACAGGCATATACGAATCCAGAATACATATATTCCTTTCCAGATCCAGCATGACTCCAATGGCACCAATGAAGTGAGCCAAAGATGAATCTAAATGGAACCATGGCTCCAACATGGTTCCATTTGAGGACCATGGTTCCATGGTCCTCAAAAGGACACCCTGCTCCCCAAATGATGGAGGTGTCAACCAAGATGAGTGAACAGATGATTTTTTTATTTAAATAGATAACCCATAAATTAAAACAGAGAAAAAAATCACTCAATGTGCATGAAATTCCAACCTATTTTTCATGGCTATAGGAAAATAAATTAGGACAGTTGGTGCCGGTGTGTGTGTTTTTATACATCTATACATATTATTAGTCTGGATATTTAGATCTGAAAAAAAAAAGTGCGCACACAGCCCTAACAGGCGCTTACTTTTAGATGGTTCCAAACTTCCACCCTAAGGTCATGCACATCATAAACATAAGAATCTACAGACACAGTTCTCTATGGGGAACCCTATTTCACATGCTCCTGCTTTCCTGGATAAAACCTCCTTTCTTGATTAAATTGTTCAGTGCTGCATGAAACGTGAATGTTTTGGTTCTATATGGTTTATGCCAGACACAGAGCTTTAAAATGCATTTTATGTATGTATTTTCCTTTGATAAATAAGCCTGTTCTTTTATAGAAGGTCAAATAGTATATTAAAATGTACAATTTTCCTAGTAAATACTTACTGAAGCTAGAGTAAATATAATACATATTTAAGACCATTTAAAAAATGTGTAGTCACCCAAATGATTATACATTTTGTTCAGGTAATTATAGATTTTTCTACTAGTATTAAGCATGTTTTGGTATGCATTATTTATCTGATAGATATTAGAGACTTAGAATCACACAATTCCCTATTAACTATTCTTCAAAAAAGGATAATTTGTCCATCTCTGCAATTACATATTACCATGTCAGTTACACTTACTTTACAGTCGCACACTAAAACCCCTTATTTTACTTACATACTAGCTAAATTTCAAGCCTAATTTTTTTAGCCATCTTTTTATTTTTTCCAAAATATTGAAATTAGTTAGGCTTTGCTATGTACACCTTATTTTGATTTTTAAGTCATGACTACTGTTTCTTTAGTTAAAGCAGCACAAACAGATATCCTAAAATAGCTAACTCTTTATTTACAATATTTTTCAAAATCGATAACATGCAGCCCTTGGTTGAAATAAGTTTCAATCTGAAGCATATTCTGACAGTCAATTTATAAACCTGCTAAAATGAGAGTTGATAACGAATAAACAGTGGTACTGACCTAACAAATCCTTTTGCCTAAGGCCATACTAACACAGTTTCAAAATAAAAATAAAAGCAATACCCTTGCAGCCTATTCTTAGGCTTTTGGGCATCTCATTGCTATGCTTAGGCCTATATAAACTGTTGCTGAGATTTGCCCAAGACCTATCTCTGAAGGTTTGGTGTGAAATTAATCTCCAAGTCATTGATATATCTCAACAGGTTTTAAAGTCATCTTTTCCCCACAACCTCTTAAGTCTCTGATCAACACTTGTGGGTGTTTGAGTCAAACGGTGCTTCTGCCCACACAGTGGCACTGTCAACACTGTCAACTGCTCAAACAATTTTTTAAACAGAGCAGCCGGTTGCCTTCAGCAGCAATGCTTTTGGGGGCACTCTGTTCTGTTCGCCCAGAGACTCTGGCTGCTCTACAACTGTGCTAGTTAAGGGAACGACAGAAGGAACAACAAATGGTTACAATTAGCATTCGCCCTGCTCCTGCAACAGAATTTCATTGCTATGGCAACTGGAGTTGCCCAGACGACATAGGGCTTTGGCTGAGGCTAGTATACGACATAACAAGCACTACCAAATATAATAGCCATAGTTCCAGCTAATACCCTATCTCACTGGCATTTTAGATCCTTGCCTTTATTTCCCAGTTTAATTAATAAGAGCTGGTTTCTTAATTTTTTCTAACTTGCAGTATGTCTATAATTACTTTAGTAACTAGAAACATTTGAAATACCTGTATTACTCCTTCCTTTTATATAGCCATAAAATATCTGGAATGCATCCAGACAGCCAAATGCAAGAAGTCCTTCCAAATATGCTAATATTTTCACAGGTGGTATATATTTATTTCATAGCAACTGATGGAGAGAAAAAAAGATTTATTCCTAAATAACTGAGCTGTTCTAGCAATGAAGTAAAGGCTGTGACATGGGTGGGCAACAGTATGCATGGTAAGCCAAGATAAGAGGTGACAAATTTAATTATCCTTAAGAACAGAGATTTTTTTAATTTGGACTAAAATTTAAATTAGCTGAAAATATTTTACCAGAAACTGAAATGTGTGAATAAAATGTTCCATGAGATGAGATCTTTACAGCTCTTCAAAACTCTGTTAAACCAAACAAACCAGAGAATTTCATGCTGCTTTTTGCTGTTGGGACATACATTTAACTCAGGAAGCTGCTGTGAATTTCTAAACCTTTGAAAGCATCCTGAAATTAGTTTTTTGATAATGCTAATGAGTTTATCAAATGCAGCCTTCAATCTGAATAATACATATATAAATGCTCCTTTAGCAGATTCCTATTACAATAATCTGCAGCTGGGCCAATGAATTGACTGGTAGTGAAACACTCCAGGCAGGAAACTAGTACACTTGCAATCGCGAGGGGTGAGCTTGGGTAAGGTTGCAGCTGCCATAATTCTCTCAACCTCCTAGTGGCTGGAACATGGTGTAAAAGAAGTTGCCTGTCCTCCCTGCTGTAAAGTGAGTGCAGGTCTTATACTCCTGAGGAAATTCTGCACTTAAAAATTCTGCACGCAATATTTTAAAATTCTGCAAATTGTATCGGTCAATAAATAAATGTGCAGGCTCCAACATGGCAGTGGGGAGCACAGGTCACTGGCTGCATGAAGGTGGGAGATCACCCTGCAGCCCCCATTTTCCTGGGACAGGGAGTCAGCAGTGAAGCTGCACCTGACACAGGACAAGGGCCAGGCCTGCCCTAGAAACACCCCAGGACCATGTCACTCTGCGCAAAGCACACCAGGTGTGGGCAGGCAGGCACGGCCCAGCAGGATCAGCGGGGAGGAGGTCTGGTGGGCTTATCTTGGGAGGAATAGTGGGGCTTGGTGGGGTGGCGGTATGGTTGCAACTGATTGGGGCTAACTGGGGTGGGGGTTCGGGTGGGCTTGTCAAGATGGTTCAGGTATAGGGAAATGGGGGTTCGATGGGCCTGCTTAATGGGGGAACCCCAGCTGCTGCTGAGGGTACACTGCATGCCGGACTCCTGCTTCCCCCCGCAATTCCCCTATTCACTTCTCTTCCCCATCCCCTGCCCCTTCTCTCCCTACTGTCCCCAGCCTCTCCCTTCCTTCCCACATCCCCCTCACCCTGCCCTATCCCACCCCCTTCTTTCCCCACTGCCTCTTCTCCACTGCTCACCCCCCCTTCCCCTATTTCCTTACCCTTGCCCTGCCCCACCGCAGGCACTCATTGTTGTACAGGAAACAGGATGGCTCCCAGCACACAGAAGGGGATCACAACCAGCACTAGAACCCCAGAGACAGCGTCCAGCTGCAGCATCAGCGAAGTGGAGCAGCACCCGCCTTTAGCCAGGCAGCTCTGCGCTCGCAAAAAGGGGGGCAGTGGCATGTGACACTGCATTTCCCCCCCATACCTCGCCTGTTTGGGGGGGCAAGCAGCCTCCCCCTCCACCCGTAGCCCTGCCTCCCCCTCCACCCCTGCATGACTTCCCTTTGCTTCCCCATAGTTTTCTGCACGGAAGCAAATAAATTCTGCATAGGGATATGAATTCTGCACCCACGCAGTGGCGCAGAATTCCCCAGGAGTATATACAGGGGGATGATTAAGTTACAGGGAGAAAGGTAAAATAAAATGCTGGAAGGGAAACCTCAATTAACTTCACTTCAGACTGCATAATTTCTGAAACTGTTTCTATAAGGTCAATTCAATCCCCAAGTCCTTGATTTATACCCAAAAAGGAGCCAGGGAATGGACACTAAAATAAATGTGTCCTTTTGATAGGGAAAAAAATCTTTACATGAGTTTTCTTAAAAATAATCAAAATACTGTCCCCTCATTGTCTCTCCCATTTAAGATAATCACTTCTTACCTATTAAAAAGTAAATTCTGATTTTTGAAAAACAAATACAGAAATTCACTTTTTGAGCAGTGATATCTATTCACTAATTCAATTGGTTGGATACATAACATATAATTTCATTGCTGATTTGTAAGAGTTTTCTTGGCTTATTTTTGAGTTATGTTTAATTATGTTAAATTAATATTAATTATGTTGAAAATATATTGCATCAAAACCAAGATAATTAAGTAATATTAACTTTAAGCATTACTTACAATTTTTTAAAAATCCCAGGAAATCCTGAGTTACGGTTGTTATTCCAGTGTAAATCACTATGTGTATATCAGAGCTCACCCAATTATCAAAAAGATTGAAATCCATGTGGTCTGTTTACCTTTGATGTAGAGGGGAGATGGCACAGATAATATCATAAATACTAATAGACGTTATAATAGAACATCCATTGTACATTGATAGGAAATAAGGCATTCTATATATTCCACTAACAAATCCAAAGGATATCTCAAAGAATGGAGTTTTATTCTTGGTTTGGTTTTACTGGCTTTTGTTGATTGAAACCAGACTCTGAAAGTTACTTCAGCTTTCTGTGTGGAAATTTAGCTCTGTTTCCAGCTGGGACTGGACGACAGTATGGATCACTCGATAAATGTTCTGTTCAGTCCCTCTGAAGCATCTGACACTGGCCAATGTTGGAAGACAGGATACTAGACTAGATGGACTATTGTTCTGATCCAGTGTGGCCATTCTTATGTTTGTATAAGAGTTAAAATTAAACCCTACATCATTTTGCTCTGCCCAGCTGCCTCAAAGCTCATAAAAATAAAAAGCACTAAACACTGAGAAATCTATTTAAAATAAAAAATTATTTCCCCCCTCTTTTGCTGAAAAGTGGCGTGAATTTGTGTAATTGTCTGTGAGCCCAGTGTACAGAAAGGCTGAAAATTTAATCTTCATTTAATCCTGGTTTAATAATTGGTGAGTCGAACTTGAAAACTTTTTCAAGACTAATGAGTATTGATTGTGAGCAATTTAGGGACACTTTTGGAATGGGCATCCACCATGGAACAGAAGCTAAAGGCTGCAGTGTGTCACTGAATCTCTGGATCAGAAGGGTTAATGGCCCAGGTGATGTAAATTGAGTTAGTTAGCATCACTGACTTTCTGGCCCAAAGTATGTCTAACTTTTCAGGAAGATTCTAACTAATTTTGTTAGGCAACAGAGTTAAATGGTTTAACCATTAAGGGAGTTAATTTGAACTTTCAGGGAGCTACTATTATTGGAGCCATAAAACACCTAAGAGACTCCAGACTGACTGCAACAGACTGGTAAACACAAGAATTTGTTGCAGTGAGCCAAATGAGGTCTGTTTTTCTCTTAATTTAAAGAGTGACTGGTGTTTGAAAACATAGGGCCAGATACTCAGCTAGGATAAATTGCTGTAGCTCCATTTCCATAAACAGATCTACACAGATTTTAACCAGCTGAAAATTTGGACCATTGTTCTTAAGAAGAAAAGACACCAGGAGTTTGGAACCTGCAATATATTCATGTGAAAAGGAGGAGTCACACTTGCTTAAACTGGAGAAATATACAGAGCTGGTGTATGTTTGCTAATGTGTCATCTATATCTAGCATTTTAACTTGCAAGTTGTACAGGTACTGTAAGTTAAACTGGAGACACTGTTTCCTTCTGGTATTTTCTTCTCTCTCTCTCTCTTTTTGGGGTAGGGAGTGGAAGGAGGTTAAACGAGAAAAATAATGAAAAGGTTCAGTTAGGAAAGGAGTCACTGGAACAGGTTTGAGACTTAAAATGTCCTAAAAATCCTAAATATCCTAAAAATACCCCCATTCTGAAATATTTTGTGATTTATATTTTTGTCATATATATAGATCTTTGTACTACTTAAAACAGATTGCCAGTGGAAGGTCAGAAGAAATCCCAAGTAATTTATTTGAAAGAAATATATATTATTTTGAAATGTTACTGTAAGCTATATTATAAGTTATTTTCCCTACGGATACTTGTAAATTGTTACCAGATTTTTATCTGAAATCTTATAAGAAACATTGCTAGATACTATATTTGGTTATTTGATGGATCTAATTTGGCAAAAGTCATTTCTGGTTTAAAAAACAAAAATTAAAGATAAAAAATTCACAAATTAAAGCCCAGATCCTGTCAAGAGAATTGTGCAGTGGACAACAGACCCCTTAACCAGTGTATAACACTGGGGAATTAAAAGGGGCTTCATGTAGGCACATGGATCCACCTTTGCAGTTCTCTTTTCAAGATAAGTGCCTACGGTTCTGATCCTAATCAATTAAGTCAATTGATGGTCATGGTTTCACACTAGTGCATCTGCTTACAGTACATGGTCAGGGCCCTTACTTGTGTGTATCTTGTCTGCAATTTATTTCTATATTTTAGTAAATAGTTTTAAAAAAATCAGCTTTTTGATTTTCAGATTTTGTAATCTGTGTCTGCAACAAATTGATATTCCAGTAGCCTGAGTGACTAAAGTATAAACTGGAAATACAGTTGTATCTCTGATTTCAAGCGGTCTAAAGCAGTGGTTCTCAAACTTTTGTATTGGTGACCCCTTTCAAATAGCAAGCCTCTGAGTGCGACTCCTCTTATAAATTAAAAACACTTTTTTATATATTTAACACCATTATAAATGCTGGATGCAAAGCGGGGTTTGGGGTGGAGGCTGACAGCTCATGACCCCCCATGTAATAACCTTGCGACCCCCTCAGGGGTTCCGACCCCCAGTTTGAGAACCCCTGGTCTAAAGCACAACCAGAGGTGGTCATGGAGTGGAATTAACCACTTATGATATGGTGATGGTTTTAGCGGTTGCTGTAAAATCCCTTAGCTGTTAACAAAAAATATTGACTGGTGTATGACAGTAAATGTAAAGCAAATTGAATCGGTTACTCTACATTCTTGTAAGATCCCACGGGGTCTAGGGCTCAATTACATCTACACATTTGTTGGCTATATATATTTGACTGTAACATAGTTTTGACTTAGCCACGATAAAACTCTTATCTCAATTCATTTGAGACAGAAATACTATTATTTAGTAACACAATATTAGTCAAACAACACTGGCTGACTTAATAGGCCTATACAGATGACTAAAGTTTATATATAATTTTAGAAGGAATATATATGGTTGATTGTATTTACCTTGCACCCCTATATTTAATAAAAACCTCATTTCCTATATTGCAAACTCTTCAGGAAAGGGACTGTCTTTCTGTATGTGTGGAAAGGGCATAGCAAGTTGTGGGAGCTTCTGGAATACACACAACAACAGTTACAGGTGTGAACTTCCATTGCTTACTATACTTGAATGCAAGAATTCTCTTAACTCCTCATTTTATATGGAAAATTGCACATGTAAGTGGTTTACCTTGTCCAAATACACAGGTGTCTCCTAAATATGAAGGTTATTGTTAGGATAAGAATTTTCCAGTCCTCTCCTAATACAAATAACATACTCATGTTTTATAAATTGACTAATTACAGCATTAGCTAGTCATCTCATGCTGGGAAGATCTGAACATCAAAAAAGTCTACTGCAGCTGTCATTCTTTTGGCTCCTATCAAAGCTGATTTAAAGAAAACTTCACACTATTATTTAAACAAATACATTTAGATCTGAAGACTCAACCCATCACAGCCATGCATATCAGAGGGTTGAATACTGCTCTTAATGTTTACACAATAAAGTCATTCTTCAGGATTATAATTGGTATTTTTGCAGGACAGACAATACTTTCCAACCTTTGAAATGATTGTCATCTCCCGTTGTCCTAATGTTTCCCACAAATGATGCACGTTAGCTTTCACAAAAGCAGACTCAAAGTCTGGTTTTAATTAAAGCTGTCTTACAAATAAAATGTAGTTTAGTTATACCTGATAAAGTGTGCTCTTGACTAACTGAACTTTCATAGTACTATATAAAGAAATGTGTGTTATTTACTGCAAGCATTTATAATTTATCTACATAGGTAGAAACACCAAATGTTTGGAAACTATTTTTTAAAAAAGGGAATAATTCTTATTTTTAAAACTAGTGGCTTAGATTAAAAGCAGAACCATTTTATACAGAAAGAGAAAATACCCCACAACCACCCGCAGCACTCCAATGTTAAAGGGCAGAGATGAGGAAAACTTTACCCATTAGGGTGAATGTTGGGGTACCAGTGGCAGTGAAAACTCTGGAGAAAAGTGCACTTTATAGAAATTTCTGAATAAAGCCAGGCTCTGACTGGCACATATTTCTGATGGGAACCAGTCCAGAGGTGAGGGTGCCCCTCCAAGAACACCATGGCTCCAAAATGAGGGGACTTTGGCAAAAGCCTTTTAACTTAGAAATAATTTTACTATGCAGTTGTCTATTGTTTTCATTAAGATATATTACTGAGACCAACTCTGAACTAAATTATATAATTCCTTGTGTGCCCATCTGTGCTGTGAATTCTTAAAAATGTCATGGCATTAACTACCCAAATGTACATGTTTTGTGTAGTTCGTAATTTTATGTATAAATTCTAGTCTGAGTTATTTGCAGGTTCTATAGTGTCAGTTCCTCCAAAATGCACAAGTAATGCTTTACAACTAATGTAACTGTAGAAGATATATTTTTATAATCACCTTTTGTAAAATATCACCTTTTTTGCAATATGCCACAGTGTATTTTACAGTTTATCAACATTAAGCCATTGTCCAACAAATTTCTATTTTAACATGATAGGTCTCTCATCAAGGATTACAACAGCTATAAATTGCATTAGAGTCTACCGTCAGTGTTAGTATCTAATACTAAAGTGGCTTTAGTTACAGGAGAGTAGAGTGTGACAAGAATGAGAGGGTTGGTGAGAGGGGGATGAGGAGAGTGGCCAGAAGGATAGAATAAGAGTTCGGGGGTAAGAGTTTAGGGATATCAGGAAGGAATTGAAAAACAAGAGAGGGAGACTAACTCCACACCACAGGGAAAGAGCCAAATCTAAAAAGAGTTAAATACTAAAAATAATATTTTATCATTAATGGAGAGTTTACCTTTCTATAAATATGGACTGTATTTTAATCGGCTCTCACTATAACAGAGAAGGGAAATAGGTGGTGATATAACCACACCATTTTTCAATTTTGTGCCACAGGAAGCACCGCCACTTTTTGAGTGATGTGAAATTCACTCTTGGATTGCAGGTTTCTTTACTTTTTGGCAAAGCTGCAGCAACAGTTATGATCAGAGATCTCACCACATAACAAGTTTTCAATACAGTGATCTCCTGGCAACTGCTGTTAGGTGGATAAACAGAAACTGGGTTAACTCAGTGGAGAGTAATTGGCTGTGTCCTGTTTTCAGTCAGTGACTTGCAAACAGAAAGAGCAGACCTAAAGCAGTGGTGTAAGCTTGGAGACTGATTAGTCAGGAAGCTATTGCTAAAGGCAGCAAGAGCAGCAGCTATCCCAAGAGCTCTCTCACAGCAGTTTTCTCTGCCCTGTGAGACTCAACTGGAAATCCCTTAATACACCATGCCCTTCATTTATTGTTGCTAGTGGACATTTGAGAACATTTAAGAATGCTACTTTTTTGAGTAGTTGCCCGATGATGGATCACATTGAATTAAAAGGACTTTTACATTTTTTTTCTTAGGGACAGGGGAAGACTACCATCTACAGTACAATTAGGAAACTAGGTCTTTTACCTGATAGTAAAGCATTTTCTATTCTCTGTTGAATAGCCAAAATACTATTTGTGGCTGCTCACACATCTCTTTTAAGTACTCTTCAGGCTAAATCTAAGAACTTAATGTGACTATTAAAAGACTTATGACAAAACTGGCTCAGCTAAAACTTGTACACTGATGTTCTGTTTTGAAGTATGTTAGCGTGACACTAGGAATACATTAAATAAAATTTACATTTATTACACTGCTCAGCAGCTAACATCAAATTTTAATACTGTAAATTAAGCGAGTTGTGCATTGTTAGATATAAGGAAAACACTAGGACAGTAAGTGACAAAATATTGTTACCCTAGCTAGCAGTGTCTTCATATACATAATACACACAACATCATGTTAAAATAACATTATTAAGGTTGCAAAGTCAAGTACTCAAAATTAGGAACCATCAGAATTATTGCTTGTGCAGAGGGAGAAACAAGAAAGGTTTCCGCACACATATGAAAGCTAGGAAAAGGATGGAGATAGGAAAAAGAAGGTGGCAAAGGGTTGCAGGGAGTTGGGTGGGATGTGTGTATGGGAGTTTCTTCCCCCTTAAAAATGAGAAAACAGAGAGAAAATCATGGTCTTCACTTCAAAGATAATGAGCTCCTCCTTCCCACAAACTGCTGGGGAAATAGGTGGCCTGGGTGGGGGGAAAGAGAGAAAGAAAAGGAGTGATCTCCAAAATCAGCTGACACCTACAATACAAATAAACGCTGCTGTGAAAGTGTCTCCACCAGGAAGGTCCTGGGAGACTGCTTTGGTGGGAAATTCCAAGCCACTTCCTAACTGCTAAGATACTGAACATATAACCAGAGCGGATATCCTGGTCCCTCCTCTGGTGGCTATAGACAAATGGGATATCAGCCTGTGGCTTATAGGTTTTTCCTCTGCCTAGCAGGTGTCTGAGATTTTTCAAGCCTTTTTCTCAACATCTTTAGAAACTTTGGCTGCTGTAGCATAATGTTGAAACACTTGAAAGTGATACATCTGCTACATGGGTTGGCACTGGATGTAAATTCTGACCCATGCATCAGGCATATTCATCAAGACTCAAATAGTTAAAATATAGTTCTTATATTTATTTCTTTTACTTAAGGTTTTACTTTCACTTCAATAGATGTCATGGTAGAAAGGCAGCCCTGCAGACAAACAAACAGGATGATTTTGAGTTTCAAAGGGAGATGATGGCTATAGTTAGCACAAGGGACAATGCCATAACACCACAACAGTATATATTGGGCCCTTTGTTTTCGGTTTTTATTTTATTTAATTTTTCCTGGGAATTTTTTGGTATGAATTACTAAAACAACAAAAACAGCTAAAAATGGGTGCAAAAAAAGTAATTTTTATGGGAAAATATTAGGGTTTATTTTGGTGGACAGAAGGATGGGAAAAAACTATTCACTAGATTAATGCTCTGATGAACAGTATCCAATGTGGTTTACTGCAGAACTGAAACAGAACTCAAAACACAATGCTACCTCTCAGTTTAAGAAAACAATAGATCTCTAATCCCCAAATAAAACTTTTCGTTTGAATAAACAGTTTACTGTTGTTGATTTAGAACTATTAGCCTATAAATATTTACATTTAATAATTGGACCCAATATTTTAAAATATTTATAAACACTCACTGTCTTATGTGAAGTCCTTCAGTGTAATTTCCAAAAGTCCTGCGTAACATAGGCTCACAGCAATCTTTTTAAGGAGTCTTTTTCAAGGCCCGTTCTCCTACAGTTTTGGATGTAGCCAAATTTTGAAAATACTCTCTCCACATCAGCTGAGCCAGGTGGAACACTGAGGACGCGAGAAGCAGCATGGCTCAAAGTTGGAAAGTTGATGCGGTGGATTTTCCAGAATTCAAGTGGAGTCACGGAGTGGTTGTTCGGGGAAGACATTGCCATGTAGGCACGGAATTCACTTTCCAGTTTTGCAATTTCTTCATTCGAAGCCACAAAGGGGGAGTCTATACTAGCATACTCTTTAAATTTATCAGCCAAGGCCACACTTTTACAATGAGGGTCAAACAGCACAATGGCTTTTCAGAATGATGACTCACTGTGAAAAGCTTCAGGGGATATATTGCGAGTGACAGTAGCTTCCCACTTCTTTGACAGCTCTTGGTAAAAACTTTTGAAAGATTTTGCGAGGTTGTCCTGCTCAATGAGTGGCAACATAGACATGAAAAGATTTGTTTTTTTCTGGTATCTCCCCAGATGTGCTTTTGCAAGAAAGTTCTGCAGAGATATTGTTAAACAGAATGCCATACACCTCTGTATTAGAAAAAAGTGCTGTCTGTTAAAGAATTGGATTCCAATTTCTTCTGTGCTTCATGTAGTTGTTGAAGTGTTTCAATCAGGAATTTGAGTTTCTCTACGAAGGCTTTGCCTAATTTCTTGCGTAGCCACTTGAGATTTCAGCTTTTTCACTGTTGAACTCTTCGTGATCTAAAAGTCTCAGTAAGATGCCTCATAGCTTCTGAACACACTGTGCAGCCAAACACAAGCTAAACCATCTTTTTGGTACAAATGGAACTGGAATGCTGCATTCAAAAGTGATCTCTTCACAAATATCATAGAAGAGGTTTTTTGTTTTACCGGAATGCTTGAAAACTGCACTAGCATCTATGACCAACTTTTTAAAATCAGCCATTTGAGAACACCTGTTGCGTGAGAGACAGCAACATGCAGCAGGTAAGCTTGGCAAGACAAACGAAGCAATTCAGGTTTTTCATTCAGCGTTACATCTTGCGTGAACTTTGCGCAGTAAGAAGCCGAGTCAGAATGCACTGTTGTCACATCCTTCCAGGTAAGTACTTATTTCATTTAAAGTTTTACTGACACAAACTGAAACTGTTTGACTGTTTGCAGACTTTACAAACTCCAAATCTGCTAAAATGGGTGCAGGCTTCTCCACAACAAAATAAAAAAATGAAAACAAAATCACCCAGATGGGGCGGTTGAGAACATTTGGTGATTCGTCAAAAATCAAAGAATGAACTATATTTCCAGCCAACCTCTCTCTAATGTTGTTGGTCAGAACAACTTTATTCTCCTCCAAATATTTCTTGGTCAGATTGATTGAATTTGGCAAGCATTTTGTAGCTGAACAGAAATTTTGTACAAAGTCCCCCAAAGGAGCATTAGCAAGGCCTAATGGCTGCCCTGAAAAACAGAGGGCACGTACAAATTTACGTACTACAATGTATTGATATCACTCTTTCGGCCATGCCCGGACAAATACTGATTCCAATGTTTGCTTGTTTCTGTTTTTGTCTTCTTGTTTTAGTCTTAATTGTGGCTTGCTCTCCAAATATTCTTTAATCCGGTAGGCCCAAGTGTCAATTTTGATGCTGCACCATTTGCAACACATGCACTCAATTTAATTCTTTTCTCTTTTTTTTTTTTTAACTTTCGAATACTTCCTTGTGTTCTGAAACGTATTCTGATACAGACTTTCATTTTCTTCCCATTTTAGTGTGTTAAATCTCTCAACTGTTATCTGCTAACAGTTTGAAATGTGTACATGGTAGGCATGAGATTCATCAGTATGTTCAGATGTGCACGTACTTCAGAACTTATGTGCATGCCTGTTCGTTTATTGTGTGTATCTTCTAGACTAATACAGAGCCTTACTTCAACAGGTAGCTTTGCATATACACACAGACTAATATATTATTGTAGTACATTATCTCATACAATGTATTGAATTTTCCTAATAAAAACAAGTTATTTTTTATATATTTGAATGATACAAAAGTAGGGTGAAAATCAGAAACAAATACTTTTTTTTTTTTTTTTTTTATAAAACACAGGATTTTTTCGTAAAAATTGGTTTAAACTGAAAACCAAGAGGCTTAACTATATGCCATAAAATTAGGTAAGAGTTAATCTGCTAAATGTTTTCATAGAAGTGATTGATTGTGTTTATACTAGGAGATACTCTTGAAGATTTTTGTATTCTGTTGGATGGAGCATTTTTCTACACATTTTCCTATACTGCCCAGAGTCAAAAGTTTTTTTTTTTTTATAAATAAAATTAACTACAGTCTAGGCTTTCCAGTTATGAAAATAATTTTCATTGTGTACCTCCATGCTCTCTCGTTGCATCCATACACAGTCATTTTTATTATTACTGTTAACTACAAGTATTGAGGTACTACTGAGAGGTCTCAGTTAGGGGTGGGGCATCATTTTTCTACGCACGGTACACATATATAACAAACACTCCCTTCCCCAAAGATGTAACCATCAATATGAAAATAGATTGTAAAACATTTTCTAAATCATTAACACACTGCCAGCTATTTATCTTCTCTCTCTTTTATTAGTAAAAACTTATGTTATCTATTACAGGTCTGAAATGGTTACAAAGAATCTGTGCAGACTGACTACAATTTGTAATGTACTGTATGCATCAGCCATTATTACTACTTTCTGCGTTCTTGTAAATGGAGACAGGTGGCTTGTTAAAACTTGGTGAGGGTGCCTAGAAAGTCTACTTACGTCAGGGATATTCATATTTAACACCATTTCATCTACTATATTTTGCACAAAAAGATGGTGTAGCTGTTTCATCTGATCTGTGCCGCCATCACTGAGAAGACCTTTGTGAAGACCCTGGGTGCTGTTGCCAGACCAAATGGGAAAATTCTGATCTGGTATTGTTCCTTTAAGAAACATCAGGAACCTTCTGTGGGACGGCTGAATGTCCATATGAAAGTAAGCATCTTTCATGTAGAGAGCTGCAAACCATGTATCTTTTCCCAAGGAGGAAATTATTGATGCCACTGTAATCATGCAGAATTTTAATTTGGGAATACAAATATTTAGTCAACGTAGGTCAAGAATGGAATTCCATCATCCCTTTTTCTTGGGAACTATAAAATAGCTGGAAATGAACTCTTTCCCTTGATGGAGAGGTGGTGTTTGAGGAATGAGTCAAATATTGTTGAAGGATCTTCTTGTGAGAGTGGTCCCTGAAGAGGGGCCGGGAAGGGGTTTTTGGAGGAGGTGAAGAAAGCAACTTGATGGTGTTTCCAAAGTGGATGATATCTAGTACACACTTGTCTGATGCTATAGCCCTCCAGTTATAGGCAAAGTATGCTAAGCTGCCACCAAAGCGGACTTTGGAAACAGGTGGATATGTCATCATAGTTAGGTAGCAACTCTTGAGCATCCTGTCAAAAGTAAACTTTAGCCAGTGGATGAGGTTGGGAGGCTGTTATCCTGGTGGATGGCGATTCATATGTTGACCTCTGCACCTTTTGACGCTTGTGTGGCAGTTAGTATGGATTTTGGTGGTAGAAAGGCTGTGGAAGAGATCTTGGCTTATATACCTGTTTATCTTGCTTCCTCTTTAGGGGCAAGATATAAATGCCTAGGAATCGGAGGGTTATC
Source organism: Macrochelys suwanniensis (assembly GCA_033296515.1). NCBI lineage: Eukaryota > Metazoa > Chordata > Testudines > Chelydridae > Macrochelys > Macrochelys suwanniensis. The sequence continues at coordinate 67,376,880 of CM065775.1, forward strand.
CTATAATCTTTTAATGATTGTAAAGATTCATCTGGTTTCTCATTACAGAGATTAGTTTCATAAAAAGGCAAATCCTCAGTGGAGTTCTGAACCTTCCTGGGGAACTGCGAAAAGTGAAGTCATGACTCTTGCTGCATTACTTTGTCATCACTTAGATCTTGTTGCATCCACTACAGCTTGCAGTGAGGTTTTAGCCACAAGTCTAGCTTCCTCAACAAGGGATTGGAATTGGGCCCTGTTCTCAATGAGGATTTTATCTTTGAAGTCCAAGAACTTCAAGTAGTTTATAAAATCATATTTCGCTAACAGTCACTCATAGTTAAGAGTTTCAGAACTGGAGGCTGGTGGATGCAAACACCTTCCTCCCCAGAAGATCCAGGCACTTAGCTCCCTTGTCTACAAGGTTATTTTTAGGATGTTGCTGCCTGGATCTTTCCATGGCTGCTGTGGAGTTGGGGGCAGAGGGGGCGTGAAAAAGAATTTTGCTCCTTTTACAAGCACAAAGTAACATTTCTTCATTCTTTTAGGATAGAGGTACAAGTTACTGGTGTATGCCATAACACTCTAGCTGGCTCCATAATGGCTTCATTCATCAGAAGAACAACCCAATTGGGTCCAGTGGGCTACAGGATATCCAAGAGCTTGTTTTGCCTACCTTGAACTTCTTCTAATAAAATCTGAAGTTCTGTAGTTCCCCGCTGCAATAGTTCTTGATGTCAGCTATGGTCATCTGGTGGGAATGGTGAAGATGGGGCAATTACCTCATTGGGTGAGGAAGATGATATACCTGTTGGTATCGCTGGATCTGGCTAATCATCTTCCTCCTTCACATACTCCTGCAGAGGCAGTTGCTGTTGTCTAGGAGTAGAGTGGTGGCGTGACTCTGTTTTAGTGCACATGGATCTGGTATGCCATGCATAAGGAATTTACCAAGGAAAGACAGTACATGGATGACAATCAAATAGTCACCAAAATCTTCGGTGGCACAGTAAGATCATGATCGATCGATCTAGGTGGCACTTGGTCTGCAAGAAGGCTATTTTCCCTCTGAGATTTGCCTTAATGATGATGATCGTAATGATGATTAATCTCAAACTCTTCCTGATCTTTTAAATAAAGCTCAGTTTTAAATAGAAGGTAAAATTAAAGTTATTTCATAATTGTTCTGGCTATTTAATCTACTCAGCCCTGAAAGCTTTTATAGAAAATTTGGCAGTTTGTCACCTGGGCATTTGGAAAAAAATAAAATAAAATGTACATTTTATTGGGGACCTTTAATTTCCATTACTACAACAATTGGTGGCATTAGAACCCTAAATTCTTACTTGTACATGCAAATAGAACAGCGTGCAAATTACACAAATTGTACATCTTTATTGAACATCTTTAGCCTCAAAATATTACATGCCTGTTCTTTCTTTTTGATTATAAATGCCCCTTCCCTGCTGAGGTCTTGCCTGTATGGTGCCTTAGTCTGAACCAAAAGAGTGTAAATTCTAGTGCGCACTAACATGGCGCGCATTAATTGGCCATATGGCCCCCACTGGTGCGCACTAAAATTCCATAGTGTGCATTTGTGTAGTACTATTTGAAATGGGACTACATAAATGCACACTATGGAATTTTAGTGCATACCAGAAGGGTCATCACTGGCTAATAATATCTGACATGCTAGCGTGCTCTAGAATTTACACTCCTCTGGTGCAGACTAAGACACCACGTAAACAAGTCCTAAGAATTATTTACCTCTCACTTTTCATCCTGGATGTTGTAAAATGCATCATCCTACAAGGTGGTCTTGATGAGCCACTAAAGAAGATGCAATTGATAATGTAGTTTATGTCCCTTTCATGGATTAAAAGATCAAGACGAAGGGTTTGAACTGAAAGCAAAAAAAGACAGAGCCAGTAAAGGTATCAGAGCACAGGTGTTATGTACCTACTTCAGCCCTTCCTGATAAGGTGGGCAGCCATATTATGTATAGTTTGTAGCTTCTGTGTTGCACAATCTTGCAGTGTCAGAAACAATGAATTAAAGTAAACCAGTACAGTAACTCCTCACTTAAAAATGTAGTTATGTTCCTGAAAAATGCTACTTTAAGTGAAACGATGTTAAGCGAATCTAATTTCCCCATAAAAATTAATGTAAATAGGTGGGGTTAGGTTCCAGGGAAATTTTTTCCACCAGACAAGAGGCTAGATAGATAGATAGAGTATAAGTTTTAAACAAACAATTTAATACTGTACACAGCAATCATGATTGTGAAGCTAGGTTGAGGTGGTGAAGTCAGAGGGTAGGATATTTCCCAGGGAATGCCTTACTGTTAAATGATGAACTAGCACTCGGCTGAGCCCACAAGGGTTAACACATTGTTGTTAATGTAGCCTCACACTCTACAAGGCAGCACAAATGGAGGGATGGGAGACAGCATGGCAGAGAGAGACAGAGAGACACGTCGTATGTGTGAGAGAGAGGCACGCATTGCCCCTTTACGTACACTGACCCCACTCTAAGTATATTGCCTTTTTAAGTAGATCAGCAAGTTGAGACAGCAGCTGCTGCCAGCAAGCTCCCTCCATCCTGAGCTCTGTTGTGTCCCCCGCTTCTCTGTGGAGATGAGGTAAAGGAGCAGGGATGGGGGCAGGAGTGCGGGGGAACACCCTGACATTAGCACCCCTCATCACCCTCCCTTGCACAGTAAGTAGGAGGCTTCTGGGAGCAACTCCAAGGCAGAGGGCGGCAGCAGCAGCACACAGCAGTGTGGGGAGGGACAGATGAATTGCCCGGCAATTGGTAGCCTGCTGGGCGGCTGCCCGACAGGGAACTTAGGGGAGCGGGGATCTGATAGGGGGACTGCCAGTCCACCCTGGTTCCAAGCCCCCACCAGCTAGCTCCAATGGGCTGCTCTTTCTGCAAGCGGTGGACAAAGCAGATGGCTGCCAAACAACGTTATAAGGGAGAATTGCTCAACTTTAAATGAGGATGTTCCCTAATTGATCAGCAACGTAACAACGAAACAACGTTAACCAGGATTACTTTAAGTGAGGAGTTACTGTAGTGTAGTGATGAAACAATGGACCACTAGGGCCAGAATCTCATGGAGAAGAAAGGGCAAGACTTTGCTAAAATTGTTTCTTTTATCACAGACATTATGTGGTAACCACTACGATGAATGGTTGGGAGAAAGCATGGCTGGCTTCAGCAGAATCCTGTGCTGTTGGAGGATGAAGTTAGATTGGGATTTGCACTATGTGTTTTAATGTTTTACCCATATACTTAATATGCCAATCTTCTCAGTCAGGGCAAGAGCTGGCATGTTGGCCAAGGTGGTCTTGTAGTTGCGTGGCTCTCTCTTCTGGAGTATGTGCTGGATATTAAAGGATTTAAGGTCTTCAAATGTGAATCAGGTCTGGTAGTTTATTTAATAAGATCATAGAAGATTAGGGTTGGAAGAGACCTCGGGAAGTCATCTAGTCCAAGATGCAGAAAAGGACCTGATCTTCATTTGAATCAGTGGTTAGACTACACAAATTGAATGTTTATGATATTCACCTGGGGAATCCTAGGAGCTGGGGAGAAAGCTTCCAGGTGCTCCTACCCAAGAAGGGAAAGAAACGGTTTGGGCTAGTCTCTTGGGTGCTCCTGCCTTTGACTTGGAGAGCTCCGGTAGGACAGGGAGAAAGCAGTCAGATGCAGTGGGGCTATGATATCTTTCATAGAGCTATGATGTATATTTTTCTAATTATATTTACTGTGTCATTTATCTTGGTATCAATGTGTCTGGATGGGTCCCTGATAATGAAAAGAATCAGGGTGCAGTATAATTCCAGAGACTTTTCCAAGCTTCACTCTTAAATTGCAACAGCTACTATGGCTAAAAGTGAAATTATATTAGCACCAATGTTCCCTCTAATTTTTGACAGGCCATGTGCGCAAAAAATTTCTTCTGTGCAAATTTTTGACAGGCCGTGTGCGCAAAAAATTTCTTCCATGCAAATTGTTGCGCTTCTGTGCAATTTTTTGTGTGTGTGGTGTTTCGCCATGTGCGCGGGGTTTAGGATCTATGTGCGCACGCACATGTGCACAGCTCAGAGGGAACAGTGATTAGCACTGTATTTGGAAATTCTCAAACAAATAACGAAGAAAAGAAAGTAAACTATTAAGGGACAGAGTTCACTAATATGGTGAAGAGGGACAAAGAAACGAACACTCAGACTCATCCATGATTAATTTGTCTTTTCCTTTGTTGACTTTACATCCTCCAGCACACCACCTATACGGAATTGTACTAAATTCAGAGAAAGGCCTGAGTCACAGAGTCTGCATATGGATCTAAACTTTTTTCAACATTTGAAGATGGTTTGATTTGGAGTTTTGGCCTAGTCCCATCTTTAATTACACACAAACCATTGCCCATGTGTGTCAATTGATGGAGCTATTACCTTAGCTATTGAAGTATCTCATACATGTTAAACTACCTTTTAAAAAAGGTAAACACTACAGCACTTTACAAAAGTCTAAACCAGGGATTGGCAACCTTTGGCACGCGGCCTGCCAGGGCAAGCCCCCTGGCAGGCTGGGCCAGTTTGTTTACCTGCCGTGTCTGCAGGTTCGGCCGATCGCAGCTCCCACTGGCCACAGTTCACCGCTCCAGGCCAATGGGGGCTGCGGGAAGTGGCGCAGGCAGAGGGATGTGCTGAATGCTGCTTCCTGCAGTCCCCACTGACCTGGAACGGTGAACCGTGGCCAGTGGGAGCTGCGATCGGCTGAACCTGCGGACAAGGCAGGTAAACAAACTGGCCCGGCCTGCCACGGGGCTTAACCTGGCGGGTCGCAGGCCAAAGGTTGCTGATCCCTGGTCTAAACAAATTTTTAAAAAGAAGAAAAATTAATATGTAAAGCCGTTTAGTTCCATTTTAGTTCCATTTATCTCATTGTATTTAGATTTTTAAAAGAAGTCTCCGATTTAAATAACTTGAACTTGGATGTCAATGAGCAACAGCTGAAAAATGTCTAGTAATTTTTTGTCAAAATCCAGAAACTTTGTTTAACAAGCATGGCAAATACTTAATAGGCACCCTTACAAGTGACAGTACCTCTCTGCTGTACCAGATCAACTCCATAATTTTCTTAGAGTGAAAAGTTCTGCATGGCTAAACAATGAAAAGTTGAATAAGGATAAGCTGTAAGTAATTTAAAACTTCCTTAGCTGATTTAAGATTGTCCACTGATGCATATTGACAGCAATGCCTTTGACTGTATAACTTTATACAGTAGGTTTTGGAAGTCTAGTTACCTAGATTACCACAGTACATAAGATGACATTTGCTGTAATTACAGAGTATACTGGATCACTGCTACCAAATGTCACCTCGTCACATTTCTTTTTACCAAGCAGAAAACGTCCTTGCTCCCCTTGAAAAAGGAGATCACATGAACCAAGTACCTATTCATATTGGCAAGATATTTCAGAAATGACTAGTGACTTGGGGTTTTCAACTTGACAGATCTTAAAAAGGCCTCATTTTCAAAGGATGACTGCTCAGCTGTTTATGAAAAATTCAGGCCAATATAAGGATGTCTCCAATTGGCCACCCAAAATCACTAGTTACTCTTAGAAATATTTGCTTCTCTTTCTCCTAGATCTTCTATGCCAAACTAGATATATAGGTACATTTCTTCTATGTTGGTGGAGAGAGGAAGTGCTTACACCCGAACACCCTTAAGTATCTAAGGGGTTTGCCATCTCAGAATCTTCAGATGACACTTCAACAGAAGTGAATGTACAACAGGAACAGTCAAACAGGTAATCTGTAAAGTTACCTAGACAAGCTGGAATGATCTCGCTAGCTTTTGTAAAGTTATAGCTCTATCTCGCTCTTAAAAAAATAGCCTGTGCTAAGCTTCATTGGAAAGTTTCTGGATACACAAAACACAAAGAAGTTAACAAGAGGTATTGTTCCATCTGTCTATAACAGTTCCAAAACAGTGTTGATGTATAAGGGTGCTTATAGCATTTTAAAGCCATCTAGAGTATCCTTCTGTCTCAGCTGAAGCCTGCACATCTGTTCAGCAGTATTTGGCAGAAATGTGTACTAAACCTCATGTGACAGCCCTACAGATGTCTAAGAAAGGATGCCTTTGCATTCATTATCGAGGTCTAAGTTACTGCCCTGGTTGAAAGGGCTGGAAGGTATCTGACCCTTCTTCCTAACTCCTCATTCAAAATTATCCTAGAAGGTTCACTTCATCCATGATGTCTACAGACTCATTAAATTCCCATATTATATTCCTTCTCCACCCCATTATTACATTATCTCTCTCCTCTGAATATCCAACTATGTCATATTTTTTTGCATCTATTTTAGACCATAAATTCTCAGGGCAGGGATTATTTGTATCTTGTACAGTCCTAACAGTGGTGTCAGTTCTAAACAAAACAACATCATTAATAAAAAAGGTATCTTTTTTCCATTGACTCAAAGTTGACCTGCAGGGTCATTGCTGAGTTCCTTATGGAACAAAGAACGTCTCTGAACACTGCTGTCCTTTTCCAGGCAGAGTCAAAGAACTTTTGACATCTAATCAGTGTAGTCTGGGTTGCTGGGGTTCTGTTGGTTATTGCACAGGTTAAGCATAACTACTGCTTAGCTCAAATAAATGGAATGTGTGCCTTTTGGTCTCAAAAGTGGCACAACTGAAAATGACCCATCTTGCAGAAATCTTATAAAATTTCCCCCTACAAATCAGAACCTGCACTTCCTCAATTCTTTTGGCCAGACAAAGAGCCCCCGAAATAAGATCTTAAAAGACAGGATCCTTACTGACCTTTCTTTCCCATGGGTTCAAACAGAGGAGTTGTTAGGGCATTCCTGCCAGGTCCAAGTGCAGATTGCATCTTCTGCACTGGATTAATTAGCTCAAAATAGGAAGGGGAGATCACCAGTTCTGGCAGCTGCCTTCTTGGTTTTCAGGGGTCTGTAGCCTCTGTTGCCAGAAACTGGGAACGGGCGACACGGGATGGATCACTTGTGGATTACCTGTTCTGTTCATTCCCTCTTGAAGCACATAGCATTGGCCACTGTCAGAAGACAAGATACTAAGAATACACTAAAGATCAAGAGAAAATGAAGCAAAAGTAAAGCTGGAATTTCAGTTAAATGACAATGTTGCAGGATGGAGCATCTTATACATGACAGACAACAGAGACAGTAATGTTGAAATTAAATAATATGTTCTCCGTATCTGCACTGGAGGTCTCAAGAAAAAAGCCCGATCTGAGCCTATCATTGCTGTTACCGATCTGGTAGTAAAAGCATTAATTTGACCCTCAAGTGACAGTTCTACAACAGATAATAAGAACTCTCAAAAATCAAGTGACTTTAAAAAAGGTTTTCATTTATTTAATTAGGATGAGAATGACATCCCTGGACAAGGATTTTATTTAATTAGAGGGTTTAAAATACTTTGGACTAAATATGATGCATACACGAGTCTACTTTTTACTGATTCACTGGAAAGCAGTAATAATAGTTAAGTAAATCTTTCATGCAAAGGGAGAGTCATTTCAACACAGAAATGAGAGCTGTACCTATTTTTACACATGAAAGGTGTAACCTATGCTGGTATCTATTGTGGAAATTGCCGGCACTACTATGATGGGTCCCGCACTTTCTCTTCTTGTGGGGGGGTTTCAGGGTGCCATTTCTTGCCCCTGAACTGGGGTAACAGCTATCCTACTAGTATCCCAGGGAAGGGGAGTGGAGAGGGAGGGACCCAGGCCCGCCCTCTACGCCGGGTCCCAGCCCAGGGGCCCTATGATAGCAGGTGAACCACTTGTACCAGTGATTCTTTCCCCTGGGCTACTTCCCTCTCCTGACCTTCAGCTTGTGGGGCTTCCTGCCTTCCCTCTGCACAAGCCAGGTGTCCCTTTACCTAGGATCTTGGTCTTCTTAGCCCGCTGCAGCACTTCTCAAAACTCTCCTCCACCTTCCTTCGAACTGCTCTTTGTTCCATCACCAATCCACTCTGCTTCACTCCTCCAAACTGCTCTCTGCTCCACCACCAAACCACTCTGATTCAGCTCCTCCTCACTCTGCTCCAGCTCCTCCTCTGGCTGATTGAAGCAGGGGGATTTTATCAGGTGACTGGCTTCAGGTGCTCTAATTAATCTACAGGGAATAAGGCTTCTCCTCATCCTAGATCACTCTCCTGCTGCCTTCTGGCCATGCTGTATCACATATCCTCCCCCCCTGCTCAACACCTTGGGGTTGGGCAACTTGGGACGAGAGGCAATGCTTTCGTGACAAGCCATCTGCGTTGCCGTGTTGGCTTCCGGCCCTATGCTGTACTCGGAAATGAAAAGGTTGCAGAGATAGGAACCATCTAGTCACTCTTGCATTCTTCTCCTTGTTTCTGTGCATCCACTGGAGCGGGGCATGGTCTGTCACCAGGGTAAATCGCCGCCCCAGTAGGTAGTAACGGAGAGTTTCCATAGCCCATTTTATTGCCAGCTCCTCCCCAGGGAACAAAAGTACGCTGTCGTTGAAAAGGAATGTCTGGCAATAAAATGGGCCATGGAAACTCTCCGTTACTTCCTACTGGGGCGGCGATTTACCCTGGTGACAGACCATGCCCCGCTCCAGTGGATGCACAGAAACAAGGAATCATAGAATCATAGAATATCAGAGTTGGAAGGGACCTTAGTAGGTCATCTAGTCCAACCCCCTGCTCAAAGCAGGACCAATCCCCAATTTTTGCCCCAGATTCCCCAAATGGCCCCCTCAAGGATTGAACTCACAACCCTGGGTTTAGTAGGCCAATGCTCAAACCACTGAGCTATCCCTCCCCCGAGCCTTTATCAGGTCAGTCAATGGCCCTGCTCTTGTGGCAAAATGAGGGATGAATCTCCGATAGTACCCTACTAACCCGAGAAATGCTCTGACCTGCTTTTTACGGATTGGCCGAGGCCAATCTTGTATTGCCTCCACTTTGTTCCATTGGGGTTTTACCAAACCTCTCCCTACTACATACCCAAGGTATCTGGCTTCAGCTAGTCCTATCACGCACTTGAGAGGGTTGGCAGTGAGGCCAGCCTTCCTCAGGGTGTCTAGTACCGCTTCTACTTTTACTAGGTGCGTTTCTCAGTCAGGGCTATGGATGACTATATCGTCTAAATAGGCGGCGGCATACCTGGCATGAGGTCGCAACAATTTATCCATAAGTCATTGGAATGTTGCTGGGGCCCCATGGAGTCCGAAAGGGAGGACGGTGTATTGGAACAGGCCATCAGGTGTGGAGAAAGCTGTCTTCTCCTTGGCGTTCTTGGCCAGGGGAATTTGCCAATATCCTTTAGTCAGGTCCAGAGTGGTTAGGTATCGGGCCTTGCCTAACTGATCAACTAGCTCGTCGACACGTGGTATTGGATAGGCATCGAATTGGGATACTTCATTCAACTTACGGAAGTCATTACAAAACCTCCAGGTGCCGTCAGGCTTGGGTACTAAGACGATAGGACTGGACCACTGGCTATGGGATTCTTCAATAACCCCAAGTTCCAACATCTTCTTCACTTCTGTCTTAATTTCCTCTCTTTTAGCTTCCGGTATCTGGTATGGTCTTATCGTCACCCTTATTCTGGGCCTGGTGACGATATGATGTTGGACCAGTGTCGTACGGCCCGGCTGTGTACAGAACACATCTTGGTTCCTTTGGATCATATCAATGACCTCTGTTCGTTGTTCTGGGGCTAACTCAGGGGATATCCTCACCTGCCCCTGTCGGTCGTCCGTCTGGGATGGAGCTCTCCAAATGACCAGGCACGTCTCTCGGTCACGCCAGGGTTTCAGCAAGTTTACATGGTAGATCTGCTCTGGTCTTCGGCGGTCTGGTTGTCTGACCTTATAGTCCACTTCCCCAATGGGTTCCACTATCTCATACGGCCCATGCCAGCTGGCTAGGAGTTTGCTTTCTGCTGTCGGCACTAGCACCATCACCCGTTCTCCTGGCTGAAATTTCCGTACTTTCGCCTGGCGGTTGTAATATGTCCGCTGGGTCTCTTGTGCTTTTTCCAAATGTTCCCGTACTATAGGGGTTACTCGAGCTATTCGCTCTCTCATCTGTGTCACGTGCTCAATGACATTCTTTCCTGGGTTGGGTTGTTCTTCCCAATCCTCCTTGGCGATGTCTAATATTCCGCGTGGGTGGCGTCTGTATAGTAGCTCAAAGGGAGAGAAACGGGTGGACGCCTGGGGGACTTCCCGTATTGCAAACATTAGGTATGGTAGAAGGGTATCCCAGTCTTTTCCGTCCTGTGCTACCACCTTACGGATCATACCTTTAAGGGTGCGGTTAAACCACTCGACCAGGCCATCTGTTTGAGGATGGTAGACTGAGGTCCTTATGGCATGGATGCGGAGCAGGGTACATAAGTCCTTCATTAATTTCGACATGAAAGGGGTTCCTTGGTCAGTCAGGATCTCCTTAGGGATGCCCACTCTGGCAAAAACCTGGAGTAGTTCTTTTGCTATTGCCTTGGATGTGGGGTTTTGTAAAGGAATGGCTTCTGGATACCCCGTGTGGCATAGTCAAGGATGACTAGTACGTTTCGGTGACCCCGTGCTGATCTTTCCAGCGGGCCCACAAGGTCCATGGCTATCCTTTCGAACGGGACTTCAATAATAGGCAAAAGTACTAATGGGGCCCGCAAGTGAGGTCGAGGGCTATGCAACTGGCATTCTGGGCAGGAAGCACAATAGCGTTGGACCTCCGCACGTATTCCTGGCCAATAAAACCTTCGTAGGACTCTATCCAGTGTCTTGTCTATTCCTAGATGTCCCCCAAATAAATGACTGTGAGCTAGCTCTAGTACTGCCCTTGTGTGTTTCCGTGGGACTAAGAGCTGCTCTGCTTCTTCCCCTCGGATCTGCACTATTCGGTACAACAGATCACGTTTGATCACATAATACGGCCCCGGGCCTTTGGTCTTTCCTTCCACCGGTACGCCATTTACTTCCACTACCTCCTCCCTCACATTCGCATATAGCGGGTCATTGGCTTGGTCCTGCCTGAAATTCTCACGGGTGGTACCGATCTGACCTAATTCCAGGGGGCCTATTTCTACTTCGCCCCCTGGGTTGCCCCTACTTGGGCTAGGAACTGACTCTGAGTCCTCACTGGCCTGAATTGTCTCCTGGGCTCCTGAATGGGTTCGCTTACCAACTAGGGAGGCTTTCTGGTTCTCTGCTAGAATCCTGGTCCCTAGCCTTTTATCTGCCCTCCTTTCCTGCCTAGACTTTCGGGGTTTCCTGGGGGATGAGAATAGCTCTGGGGCAAATTCAGCAAAAACTGGGGTGAAGTTATCTGTAGGTGCCTCCATTTCAGCCCGGGGGTTGCTACCCTCCCTTGGCTCTACTGGGGGGAGTAAGTTCTCAAACCCAGGGAAGTCCCTACCAATTAAGACCGGGTAGGGGAGCCTAGGGACCACCGCTGCAGTTACCCTGGTAGTGTTCCCCTGGATCTCAATCCGTACTGGGATTGTGGGGTAGAAATTTACGGTGCCATGAACACACGTTACCCCTGTGGTTTTGGCCCGGGTTAGTTGGTCTTGCCCCACCAACTTCCCCGAGACCAGCGGAATCTACTAATGCTGTGGTCACAATACCATTCATTTTTACTGACCTTGTATACCCATGTGGGGTCATTGCGACCCCTACCAGGCCAATTAGGCCACATTGTTCCCCAGGATCCCCCAGATTGCACTCCATAGGCTCTTCCCTGTTGGGGCATTGCGCTGCTATATGCCCCAATTCCCCACACTCGTAACACCGACCCCTTATCCCGGTTGCCGCCCTCTGCCTGGGGCTATTTGGTCGGCCCCCCCAGCCCTCTCTTCCCAAACCCCCAGGTCCCTTCTTGGACTCGGACCATTCCTCAATGTCTTTCCTCCCAGTTATAGTTCTCCTGTAGTTCTCGGCGGTCCGGGACCTTGGGTTTGGGGCTGGCTTCCTGGATTGCCGTGTTTCACCCCCTGGGGTCTGGAACAGTTCACGGGCTGCTAGCTGTCTTTCCACGAGGGAGACCATCTCATCATAGGTGGAGGGATCATTCTGGCCAACCCAAGCCCGGAGGCCTCGTGGTAGCCCCCTCATATACCGGTCCAGTACCTGGAGCTCCATCATCTTCTCAGAGCTGAGGGCCTCAGGGCGCAGCCATTTCTGGGTCAGGTGGATCAGGTCAAACAATTGCGATCTGGGTGTCTTGTCCTCTGTATACTGCCACTCATGGAACCTCTGGGCTCGCAATGCCGTAGTTACTCCGGATTTGGCAGGATCTGTGCCTTCAGCTGGGGGTAATCTGCTGCAGTCTCTGTGGCCATATCGTAGTAGACCTTCTGGGCCTCCCCACACAGGAATGGGGCAAGGATACTGGACCACTGGTCTCGGGGCCAGGCCTCCCGCAGGGCTGCTCTCTCAAAAGCCAGGAGGTATGCCTCCACATCATCCTCCCATGTCATTTTCTGTAGGCAGTGGCTGGCCCGTATAGTCCGGGTCCCATCGCCGTTCTGGCTTCGCTCCATAAGGGCCTTCATCTGGTTCACCAGCTCCTGCAGCAGGGCTCGGTCCTGGGCAGCCTGACTCATCAACAGACGATTAGTCTCTTGCTGTACCCTAGTCGCCTCCTGTTGGGCGGTTGCTTGGACCCGGGTAGCCTCCTGCTGGGCCGCGGTGGCTTGTATTAGGGCCTTGATTACATCGTCCATTTTAAGGACTGGATTGTTTTGGCTAACCCTGGTTTAAGTCCCCAGTGCGGAAATCCCACCCCTGACACCACGTGTGGCAAATTGCCAGCACTACTATGATGGGTCCCGCACTTTCTCTTCTTGTGGGGGGGTTTCAGGGTGCCATTTCTTGCCCCTGAACTGGGGTAACAGCTATCCTACTAGTACCCCAGGGAAGGGGAGTGGAGAGGGAGGGACCCAGGCCCGCCCTCTACGCCGGGTCCCAGCCCAGGGGCCCTATGATAGCAGGTGAACCACTTGTACCAGTGATTCTTTCCCCTGGGCTACTTCCCTCTCCTGACCTTCAGCTTGTGGGGCTTCCTGCCTTCCCTCTGCACAAGCCAGGTGTCCCTTTACCTAGGATCTTGGTCTTCTTAACCCGCCGCAGCACTTCTCAAAACTCTCCTCCACCTTCCTTCGAACTGCTCTTTGTTCCACCACCAATCCACTCTGCTTCACTCCTCCAAACTGCTCTCTGCTCCACCACCAAACCACTCTGATTCAGCTCCTCCAAACTGCTCTCTGCTCCACCACCAAACCACTCTGCTCCAGCTCCTCCTCACTCTGCTCCAGCTCCTCCTCTGGCTGATTGAAGCAGGGGGATTTTATCAGGTGACTGGCTTCAGGTGCTCTAATTAATCTACAGGGAATAAGGCTTCTCCTCATCCTAGATCACTCTCCTGCTGCCTTCTGGCCATGCTGTATCACACTACTCAGATTAGTTATCAAGAGAGACATTTATTTCAGGCACTACAATCACTTTAAGATCAGCCAACCTGCAGTTTCCCTTACATTTTACTTTTCCCATTTACACTAGTCTGAAACTTGAGCATATCATAAATTAATCTCTATTTACTTAAGGAAATCTGCTTTTGCTTACATTTTAGACTGGTGACTTTCTCTTCAGATCAGCCTTAGGCATCAGCTACTTTACACTGTCCTAGCCTGCACAAACTTGATCACTGATGAGAGTCTAGTGAGTGCCAATTTTTTTTTCTGTCATGGACGTACATTAGAAAAAGAAATGCCTTACTGAATGCAGAAGGGGAGTCCTGGCACTAATGAACCTGTTCCTCCCTCTACTTGCTTAGATATTAGAGATCAGCAAAGGCTCAGATAGAAAGGGAATTGATACAAATCTCTTAGCATTCCTCAAACTGATCTCCAAACTATTTATAAGGTTGGAAACTGATGTGCTAAAACCTTCATCAACTATTTACTCCACCTTTAAGACAAATGGTTGGCCTCCTGATTGTGTCGTTTTATTTGTACTGTGAAGTACCTAGCATACTTCAGGGAATTATAGTAAATAATGGATATTGTTCTTCTATTTCTAAACTTCCAATAGGCTTTTCAGGCCTGCTCTCCACAACAGTTCCTTGAAGATGTTGTTTCAGGACTCAGCTGCTCTAGCAGCTTCTCCCCGGATGCTAGTTGCTGCTGAATTGAAACCTTACATACTTTTGGATGCACAATGACATCTGTTGCATAAAGTCCTCAAAGTAAATTATGGGAGAGGTATGTATAGCATGTTGTATTTGCTGTAGCTAAAGATTTATGTTAATTAGAGTGAGTTTTAATATTTACATAGATTTATATGAACTTATAACTAATGTAGCTGCTAATGAATAAAACGCAAAAAAAGCAGTATTGAACTGTAGTGGACAGAACACCCACCCCCGACCATGACTTTAGGACAATGTCATGACAAAAATATAGTGAAAAGGTTTTAGAGGCTTAAGGTGCTATTACGCTCCCAGAATAAGCTTCTGTTCATAGGAACATAATGTTTCAGACCACTGCAATAACAGAGCCAGGAAAAAAATCTAAATTGAAAGACGCGCTGCAAGCAGCATATACAAAACATCACTAATTTTGACCATAAAAATGGGCCAGATTTTGAAGTGAAAACAAGTGTGTGCCACTTTGATAGAAGACAATCCATTCAGTGAAACAACAGAATAGATTGGAGAAACAAAAATGTACCCGAGATGTCAGCCTTAGGGCACTATGCACTACAGGGCTTCCTTTCTAAGATTAGGCTTCTGGAATTAAAATGATCAATGACACCTTATGAGAGATTTTTGAGAAGCCCAGCCTTTCCAGTTGACAGTACCATAGGGACTGCAGAGGAAGCAGACAGGAAGAGCAAAGTATCTTGCTGCAGAACATGAGAACCTTTAAAGGACAGCTCCTCAGCTGGAAGAACTATCCGTTCAGACCAGAGAAAACATTTAATTAATAATTACAGTACATGAAAATAAATGTTAAAATGGAAATCTTTAATGGAGCTGCCGTCTTTCAGTTATATTGTAAAATATTTAGTCAGGTGTCCTTAGAAACAACACTGAGCTGGTACTGGACATTTGGGGGAAATTAAAGTATAAAAGGGCATTCATGGCAAGAGTAAAACTTGGGTATCATTGTAGTGAACGGGCTCAGAACTGCAATTACTAGAGTAACCAGTGACAGCATGTACATATTCACTTGTTCTGGTAAATAAAGTATTTGATATTTTTGAAAGTGTGTGTGTAAGATATGTTGAGATGCTTATTACTGTGCAGTCTTAAGAACACGTTGCATATGCCAAATCAAAATTTTGCAAGACAAGACCATTGCAATATGCTGTAAAACACGTTGTTGAATAATAAGCTGTTTAGGTAAAGTGTTGTTCCCTATGGAAGTTTTGGAATTTGCAGTCTGAAACAAGATGACATTACCTGTATTTGTGAAAGTTATGAGATAGCCATTGGCTTCTAGTTAGATATGGACCAATATCCAGTCCCAAAACCCCCGAATCTTTTTCTTCAGTTATCAGTGGTACAAATCCACAACATTATGACAAATGCCATGGTTCACCCACCCCATTTACGGTTACGTGAGGACATTGTAGATTTGCTGGAGTTTACCAGTAGGTAGTGCCCAAGTGCAAAATCTCAAAAATATTCATTCCAGGGTATGAGGCTTCACTAGAGAGTATTTAGTACTCAGGCTCTATTAAAACCTAATATATTCCAAATATTATGGAGTTTTATGGTATCTAGATGACAGATCCCTGTTATAGAGGTAAAAAGGGAAGTTTATTTGTGGAACTAGACACCTGTGCTGAAACAATAAAAGATAGGTTTGGATTACATATGAAAAAGAAGAAATGTGTCTTTTTTCAAATTAGTTTTTATTATTTAGAGTCATATGATTGACACAGAATGGTTACAGACTTTCCTTGAAAAAAAGGAAGTTGTGTCCAAACTTTTTGCACCTAAGAATTTCAGAATTTATATCCTTTTTAGTTCTCTAATTATTCTGGATAGTTACTAGCTAGCTGTCTACAGTAATAAACCCACTGGATAGCTGCTAAAAAGAAAAAGGATAGTACAGTAAAAGCTGCGTTATCCAGCACTTTACCAACCGGAAAGCTCTATAAACTGGCATTTCTGATCTTCAATGAAAGTCCTGTTTATAGTCTGGTTGGTGCCGGGCTGGCAGGCTCCCTACCTGGCTCCGCATGGCTTCCCGGACGCAGCAACATGTCCCTGCTGCTCCTAGGCAGAGGAACAGCCACGAGGGGTTCAGAGTGCGGGAGGGGTGAGGGGTTGGGGCGTGGGAACGGGTGTGGGCCCTGAGGGAGTTTGACTGCTGGAAGGGGCTCGGGGCAGGGGCGCAGGAGCGGGTGCGGGGTGCCAGATCCGGGCAAGTGGCAACTTGTCCTCTGTGCTACCGCCGTCCCACCCCAAACACTGGCTCTGCAGCTCCCATTGGCCAGGAACCAATTTTAAACTACAACGGAAAATCTGACATCTGAGGATTTTGCTCCAATGAACTAAGGAAAAACTGTTTTGGAACTACAGTTACTTTCCACCAAGAGAGGGAGCGGGGTTAAAGAAGTAAAACAGACTGAGAACGAAGCAACTGCAGGTCCACAGCATCAAAAGGAAGAAGCTCTCAAAATAGATGTTAGTATGTTTTGATAAGCTCTTTTTTTTCCTTTTTTTTTAAAATCCTTGTGATATGTTACCCTAGGCTTTATTTAATGATGCCCCTCACTCTGCCATGTACCAAAATCAATCCATTAATACTTGGCAGCCCCTTCGCTGTCCTCCAGTGAATCATTTTATCCTAGTCCCACAGAGTTCTCTCCTGAGACTGCAGAAGGGAACCCTCCCAGCACACATCCAGGGTACCCCCAAAAAGGAAGCAGTGGTCTGAAGAGCAGGGAGGCAGCCCAAGCAACTGTGGCAGGCACCTGTCTACCATCCAAGCAGAGGATTATTATATAGGGGATCTGAATAAACCCATCTCATCAGATAAAGGGCTTGAAAAGAGAGACTGCTGCCACTCCAGAGTCCTAGTGCTGGAGTGATTGGGATCCACCCATCTCCAGTGACCCGTTTCAGAAGTGGAGGACCAGGACCACCCACCTCCTTCTCCCCTGCCTCCCTGGGGAACTGTATACCTTAGCAGTAGATGCGGTCTTTGGCTGAGCTAATATTGACACTAAAGCTGCTTGCAGATTTAGGAAGACCTCTTTGAGGTCTTAACATAGCACATTCATTATGGGCGAATCTGTTAATCCTCATTTTCAGGGACAAACCAGCAAAGTGCTATATTGAAGCACTAACACTTAATAGGTTTCCCCTTGTTTTAAGCTCAAAATAAGCCACTGACTTTTACAGGACAGTGATATAATCCTTGGCATTTATTCAAATTTCCAGGCTGTATCAAGGGCAATTGCTAAATTAATGCAAGATCAAGAAGCCGCTGATGCATTTGATTTTAGTTTAGAATTACTGGTACATGATTCCTAAAGAATAACAAAACAGAAACAAAATTAGGAAAAAAAGCTCTGATGTCCAATTTGAGCTTCTGCATGGGAAAAAAAAAAGTGAACCGTTATATTTTTATTAAAATGTTTGGTCAGAATAACTGCTTCACCAGCTCTAGTTACAGAAATGCGCTCTGATTTTAGCATGACATCAGGCACGTATCTGCCTGGAAATTCTGATACATTCTTTTTGGCAACAGTGGTTAAAAGAAAAAGTTACAATAACAAAATCCATTGCTGCCCAAAAAGCCAAACAGGATTGAAACGAGTGGATTCAGCAGAAAGTGCAATACACTTGGTGGCGATGTTCAGCTCAGATACAGAACTACTGAGTGCACAGTGAGAGAGAAAAGTCAACAAGCCTGAAATGTGTTGCTTGCTACTGCAACGGCAATGCTTCAAAGTGGGCTCATATTTTTGTTTTCCTGCTTCTAAACTGACAACAGAAAAACTAAGATGACTTGATTTTAAAAACAACATTTTAAAACCAGAATTTCTTTCAAGATCTCAAGTGCAAAAGTGACTACAGGGGAAACATAAAACTGAAGATTAAAGACTGAGTATCAAGTGTTCCTTCCCGCCAACTTATTAAATCCTAGTATCAAACTCAGCCATGGGCTACATCCTACCTGCTTAATGTACTTATCAGACTCCTATGTCAGACTACAATTCTGCAGAATTTAAAGCTTTCATGTTTAAAAAACAAAACAAAAAACAACTCTCATGTTTGCAAAACCCCTCCCAACTGGGAAATGATACTATGCTCTTTGACAGTCTTCAGAACTGGCTGAAAAAAATAACATATCCATTATTGGACACAGATATATACAAATTAAACTTCAAATAAAAGTATGTGAACTGTAGCAATTTTGCAATTGATTCTCAACATGGTATTTCAACAATGCTATAAAACAATATCTATATTTTGCATTTTTGCTATATC
Organism: Macrochelys suwanniensis; assembly: GCA_033296515.1. Taxonomy (NCBI): domain Eukaryota; kingdom Metazoa; phylum Chordata; order Testudines; family Chelydridae; genus Macrochelys; species Macrochelys suwanniensis. Next base: position 67,395,423 of record CM065775.1, read on the forward strand.
CTTTTCTGTTATAACTATTTAAGAAAACCAAAAACATTTAAACAACAAATCAGGCAGAGTAATTAGTCCCTCATAAGCACTAATGGCATCTCCATTAGCGATTATTTTTTAAAACTATTTGTTCACCGAAAAGCAACATTTTACCAACTCAAAAGTGGGCAAGGCAAATTTCGACAAATTTTGTTGAAAAATTTACTTCCAGATGGATATTAAGTATGCAAACTTCATTTTGAGAGGACTAGCTTTCAGTAACTGAATGCAGGAGAGTCTGGCCTTCTCGTCCTTAACAACACCACAGCTAAGAGAACATTATTTTGGAGGTTATCCAACATACAACTCACACATTAGAAACAAAGGCCCTGATCCTGATCTTAACTTTATACATGTGAGTAGTCCCACAAAGTTCAATGAGTCTATTAATGTATGGAATTTAAGTGGTTATTGGATCAGGGCCAAAATTAGGAACAGTATTCTATCATAAGGTCTTCTGTGAAATGGTTTGTTAATTTGCTTTCATTATGCTAATACACCACGACTTATGTTCCCATATTAATACACAGTACTGTATGATACTCCCTGCTGACACTTTGCAACTCCAGCTGCAGTTCTACTTATCAAGAAAAATGACAAATGAAAAGAAATGGAGTAAATACCAATGAATCTCTAATTCAACATTATAAATATTTTGCAGTGGTTAAAATGTGTGACCTTATAGTTCACTTCTACTAACACAGCTCATAATCCATGGAAGGCACGGGGCAGAAACTAACAGTTTCTAGGGTTATTTAAATGCTACATCTGCAAACAAAACTAAAAGTAAAACAAAACAAAAAACCCAGCAAAGGCTAGACTAGCTCAGCAAAGTACCCTGAAAAGATAGTTTAGGGATGCAACATGTGAGAGGCAGGTTATTCTTTAACAACTAGGTCCCAATACTTTATTTCACTATTTGAATGATATAGAAAACCAGGACTACCACAGCAGTCTTCAGAAAACATAGATCAACAGGATAAGTTGAGATAAGAAGAACATGCAATTTATGAATATGGTTTATTACCATGGTTACAAGCTTTCAGAACAGGCCTCTGATTGGTTGGACTGAGATTTTGCAGTATATCTGTAAAAGCGAGAGAACAAAAGAAACATAATACAATCATCCATTAACTTTCAGAGGTGTAACCATATTGCCAGGTAGATTTTTTTCTCTTCAGGTTAAATATTTCTGGGAGCAAAGCAGTGTTAAATACCAGTAAAGTATCTGACTCAATGGAGAATGTTATGACTTTTTCTTCCCATTTAATTATGCTACTATAAACCCAAAAGAGAGGTGGTGCATATGTTTCTATAGAAGAGTCTTGTCATAACAATCAGGCTATGTTAAGTTCAGTACATTGATTTGCAAAGTGGTACTGACATCAGCCAACTGGAATGAGCATCTCTGTGAAATTTGTCATTGCAAGGAGAGGATTACGCATGCTGCTGGGACTCTAAGGAGTTCTAGCCTGCAGCACACTGCACTCATGATACATTTTTTAAGCAAAAATGTCTTTCTATGTCATAATTCCTTAGAAAGTAACATGAACAGGTATAATATTCACCTTTAGGCCTTGGTGTCCGTTTTCTCCGGTCTCGGAAAGCAGCACCTGACTGCAAGGCCTCCAGCAGGCTATCCATCACTCCTGTTTCATCACCCTCTGTGAAAAGAGATGGAGGGAATTCCATCAGACCCTCAGGGTTACCACAGCAATGTCAAAGCATACATGAGAGTGAAAAAAAAGCTTTGTGCCATTACTAAAATTAGCAATTTCAAACTTAGACAAGCCTTTAGCTTGCCCATAAATCAGTTCTCTCATAATGAAATCAGTTTCATTAGCGTTTGTACTGCTGTTCAGTAAAGTGGACCAAACTTTATTTGATTCGCTTCACACCACTGCTTTCTATAGTGAGATTCAATACTACCTTCAAATGGAATATGGTTCTATTTATGTGTGTGTCTCTGAACCCTGTATGAAACCACAACCCATTGTGAATCACACATTACACTTGCAGAAAGTGGTTACTTTTTGGGAATCAGCTCCTAGCCTAAAATCAACAACACATTAAGAGCATCTTTGTTATTGAAATTCTGTTGTCTGAACTGATAGCAAAAACATTTATTTCCCTGTAGACTTTTGAGAGCCTGTCCACCACCCAAAAAATATTCATCACATTAGACAAAAATGATCATTTGAGTCACTGTTCTTTAAAATCAAGCGGAAATTATTTCTTTGTATGAAGCCAACAGAATAACACTGGACTAGAGTGAACATGGACTACAATGAACATGTTCATAGCTAATGTACAGAAACCAGCTTCTCTCTCTTGTTTAAATCAATTATTTCACAAATATTCTTGTCACTTAAGAATTCTCTGTGGTGTCAACAACACGTCATATTAATCAATCAGATTAATAACTTAATTTCTGCAGCTACACAATGAATTGCATTTATTTTGCACTACTGTGCCTTTCACCTGCATTTTGCGCATTAAGCAATCTCCTATTAGACTACTTATAACTTCAAATAGCTGTGCGAGATTAGTTTCCCTTTTCCCCAAATGTGGACATTCCCTCCAAAGTTACACTGGTTTAAAGGACAGGACAGGTTTAATATCCAGTACTACATGTCTGTTTAGGGCTAGAAACAAAGATTTCCATCTCTTCCTTACAATATAGCACTTGCTAAGGACCTAAGATACTGGTCCTTAAAATTGCAGAATTGCAGAAAATAAGGAAGTTATTTAGTTATTTCTATAGCTTTATTGGTTATAATTTTCTTCATCTGCAAGGTTCACAGGTAATAAGGGATCCTATCTTTACAGGCAGAGGGCTATGACGAGAGAAGTAACAAATATTTATAAGACTATTTAAAACATTTAAAAATAGTATTCCTGTATGTGGCATATACAAATGATGGAGAGGAGTGGTATATAGGTTTTCTTTACATGCATTTAGGATGACTTGCATAACCCACTAGTGGTTAGGCCCATTATAATTAACATGGCAATCCCAAATTCATGACAAAGAAAATCTTCTTGCTACACTATATTCTACCCTTTGCCTTTTCTTGCATTCAGATTCCACCTGATTTTCTTAGATATTAACTTTTGTGACTGAGGCCTGGTCTACACTTGGGGGGCGGGGGGGGGGGGGGGGTAAATCAATCTAAGTTATGCAACTTCAGCTATGTGAATAACGTAGCTGAAGTCGATGTACTTAGATCCACTTATCCCGGCATCTTCACTGTGGTAAGTCGACTGCTGCTGCTCCCCCGTCAACTCCACCTGCAGCTCTCGTGGCGGTGGAGTACAGGAGTCGACCGGAGAGCACTCGGGGGTCGATTTATTGTGTTTAGACTAGATGCGATAAATCGACCCCTGCCGATCTGGCGGGTAGTGTAGACATACCCTGAAACACATGCTTGATATCAAGACAAAGGTGAAGCTCTTGGAAAACTTGAGACACAACCTTTCAGTTATTTGAGAAAGGGGAAAAAAAATTTCTGTGTCATTAGCAAAATTTGTAAGTGTTGTGCATACTAGTAATTCAAAAGGGGCTGAACAAAAAAGCATACCCTGAAATTTGTACCATCATGAGTTACTGAGGAATAGTTGTGGGCTCAGTTGAGGGGGGGGGAAATGAAAAAAGTTTATAAAACCAAAAAAATGAACATGTGCATTATTCATTTCAGAATTTCACTTAGTCTAATGAAACTCCCACCCCTTTCTAATGTCATGCAGAGACAGAGAAAAGCCCATTTTGCCTGTCCATCTTGATCAGGGGTCTGGCAGAGACAGGGACTTTGCTTTCAGGCTCATTTCAATGTAGCGTCTGTCCTTGTCTTTTATGATCTCTCTCACCCCCACCACTCATTTACCTTTTCAAGACCTCTACAGACTTGATAGTTACTTCAGAAAGTATTAAAGAGCAGTTTTCAAAAAGATGAACTGCAGCATAATCTACTACACTATACAAATACAGAATAGAAACTTTAAATAATTGAATAGGAATAATGTAATTAACAGTAAAAACAACCTTTTGAAGTGTAATTATTAATGCCATTTGAGGGTATTATCCATTTTTCACACTTGCATGCAATATATTGTATTTACAAATTAGGCTACAGATCAAGGCTTCAAATTATTAGATAACTAAGCCTATTGTGTACATGTTTTTAAAACTCAACTTTTCTAGTCATTTTTCCTTTCGTATGGATATATTTACAAAACTAGGTTAACAATCATCACACATAAATTACCAACAGTTACTTTTCTCCATCCAAAACACAGAGTAAGAGCTAAATTTTCAAATTTCTGTGTCTATAATTAGGAACCAAATTTGTATTTTGGCAGCTATCGTAAGTGCCGATTTAAATGCCTATACATGAATGTAGGCAAGTAAATTAGTATGTAGGTACCTAAATACAGATTTAAGGACCTACATTTATGCAACCACATTTGGCAGGAGAGATACAAATACGTTTAAAATAAGGGCATTAAAAATGTTAAACAGAAATATTAGTTCATCAGCAGGAATAGAACATGATTGTTATAAACCTTGTATTACAACATGACCCTTCCTACACTCATAACTACAGATCATGTATGTAAACTGCTAACCTGAAATTTGCACATTTTGGATTAACCAATGACTACTCTAATATCACTGATACAAGATATACAATAATTCAGCTAAACAGTCTTAATGCACTGGCATGCTGATATCACATATATAATTTTGAATATGTGTTTGAACATGAAAGTACTGTGTTGTTATAAGATTACATGTGGACAGAAATATGACTTTTCACTTTAAAAAATGCCTTCCCACAAAGAAACAGTAAAAACAACGTTGAGTCACATTAAGGATGATCGAAGTTCATTTTACCAGACAAATAGTATCTAATACTGTGGCCCTATATAGAAATATTTTCCCTCATTTAAGGTATTGCGTCTATATCCTGCTATCTTCACAATCCTGAAAATCTTTTCCAAGAAATGCTACTCAAACTTCAGAGCACCAACTGAGGAATAATTTAACACATGTGCTGTCAGCATTGCCTAATCCAGCTGTGCAGTTAAGAACTTTATCTGAGACCAGGGAGTTAGACTGTCAGTTTCCATTGGGATCTAACTGATGACATGGCAATTAGATAAAGCTCTTTGTTATACTGTAATTAACTGACAGGATCAAGCCTCAACCCAGATGATTATGTTAATGAGGCCAACTGAGAACTTAAACTCAAAGACCTCCCGCATCACAATTTACCCAGGAATTTAAGGATATCATCAAATCCTTTCCCATACAACTCCAAGAGAAACTCTACAAACACATCCCCCAAGAACCCACCCGAGGGACCTTCTACATGTTTCCCAAGATACACAAACAAGGGAACCCAGGCAGATCCACCATATCTGGCCACGGCACTCTTACTGAAGAAATATCGAGACTTACAGAAACCATCTTCAAACCATTTACCAAACAAAGGGCCACTTTCCTCCAGGACACAACTGACTTCCTCCACAAACTTCACAATATTGACAACCTCCCTCAGAACACCATCCTTGCCACCAGGGATGTCACTTCCCTACTGAATTGCCTTGAAAAGTCATGTCCTTTGGGGGTGCATGAGAGATTTTGCACAAGGGTGACGACATTGCTCTACTCTAAATAGAAAAGTAGGTGTAGAACCTTAGATGTGCTGTCACCACCAATAGGCATTTTGTAAATATATATGGCGCAGCAGAAAGATCAAAGGGAAAAACCCTGTATTGCTAATGATCTTGCCCCACCCAAATGGAAAGTGTTTGTGTTGTGAAGGACTGATAGGGATGAGGAAATACACATCGTGCAAGCTCAGAACCAATTTTGGGTGGATAGGGAAGGAAGTCACACTTCTATAAGCAAAGTTTAGCTGTGCCCTCCTAGAAGTACAGCTGCCAGGGCATTGCATCCCTTTTTAAAAATACTACATATGTTTAACTATAGAAAAAGCTGCAGAAAAGAGAAAGATTTTCATTTTAATTATTCACATTATCAAGCAGGGAACCCTAACCTTATTGAGCCACATCAGAAACCACTCCAAGTACCACTGCTGTTCTCTCAGCCTCATGTTACCTCCTCCAAGAACAAACTTGCAGCTTTAGCCTGTTGAAGAACTGAGTTCTTTACCTTATGGAACTCTCAGTTTGGTGAGTATCAAAATAAATATGTTTTTGCTTCATGGTTGATGTTTGATTGGGATTAAAAAAATACGCTTTTCTCTGGATCTCAGAACATACATATTTGCTTTCTTTTGGTTTTGACTGAGTCAAATTTAATCCCTTTGCAGCCTTCTCACAGATTTAACTATGTCTTGGACCTTAGTTCCTAAAGGTTTCCCAATAAAGTGAATGCAGGTCCTCTATGTTGTCCAAGACAGAGACAGCGATACCTAATCTTCTTGCTATGTTAGGCCATGTCTACACTTGCAAATTTACAGTGGCACAGCTGTACCGATGCAGCTGCACTGCTGTAAGATCACTTGTGTAGCCTCTCTATGCTGATGGGAGAGAGCTCTCCTATCGACATAATAATATCATCTCAATGAGCGGCGGTAGCTACGCTGGTGGGAGAAGCTGTCCCGCCGACATAGTGCTATGCACTCAAGCGCTTATGCTGATAAAATTTACGCTGCTCAGGGTGGTGTTTTTTTCACACTTCTAAAAGAACATAAGTTTTACTGACATAAGTCGTAGTGTAGATATGGCCTTAGTCTTGTATCTCCTTTTTAAAAAAGACATTATGGTCTCGGCATGTTTCTACTATGTCAAAAAGAGACAAATCCCGTGGCTATCTGTCAGAGGTAACATTTTCCCAGAATAGTACAATATACTTTGTTGGTGCTTTCATCTTGTGTCAAGGGTTTTGCAAGAAACAACTATGGTAAAAAAAATACTAGATATACAGTACTTGGATTATATTTGTCTCACACAACTGTTAAAAAATGTTAAAGGAACTGTTAATTGCTTCCTCCCCTAAATGTCTTTAAATGATAGAAGAAACACATTTATACTCGGACTCAGAAGGCAAACTCAGCTTAAAGAAACAGATTTCCTGTTTCTTCCTTTTCTTTCATAGGAAATTAGGAAATCATACTTACAGTATATGCTTCAGAAAGACATGAGACATCAACACAAATTACAAAACAGAGAAACAGAGCAAAAAGAATAGTTAGACTAACTGACTAGGGAAAAATCTGAATGAGAATTGGAAAGAATTAAGAAACTGACAACCATTTGTGGAAATCAGAAAACATAGAAAAGAAATAAAAAGGGAAAAGACTAATACTTCTTACAAACCTATTAACATTTGCAAAGAAACTAGAGGTAGAAAAAGTGTACGGAAAGCCAGTCTCAAGTGATGCTTAGAAAAGTGGGGTGGTTTTTTTTCGTCTTTTTTTTTTAACTGTTGAAGTCATTCTGGAGAAGGAGTTTCTTTTAAGGTAATATAGAAAACTGATAAATAACTGAAGCTTTATAGTCCAATCATGAGAGAACTCTTCTGTTCTAGAGAAAATGTGAATGGTGACCAAGAAATCCTTTTGGTCCAGATGAACGGGTATTGTATGTACATAATATAAGAATAAGACATATATATAATATATATATATAAAAAAACCACTGTAAAAAACAAAATAGTATTTCCTAATTCACCTAATACAAGTAATGTAGTAGTGCAATATCTTTATCATGAAAGTTGAACTTACAAATGTGGAATTATGTACAAAAAAATAACTGCATTCAAAAATAAAACAATGTAAAACTTTAGAGCCTACAAGTCCACTCAGTCCTACTTCAGCCAATCGCTCAGACAAACAAGGTTGGTTACAATTTGCAGGAGATAATGCTGCCCACTTCTTGTTTACAACGTCACCTGAAAGTGAGAACAGGCGTTTGCATGGCACTGTTGTAGCCAGCGTCGCAAGATATTTATGTGCCAGATGCGCTAAAGATTCATATGTCCCTTCATGCTTCAACCACCATTCCAGAGGACATCCTTCCATGCTGATGATGAGTTCTGCTCAATAACGAACCAGAAGCAGAGTGGACTGATGCATGTTCATTTTCATCATCTGAGTCAGATACCACCAGCAGAAGGTTGATATTGTTTACTGGTGGTTCAGGTTCTGTAGTTTCTGCATCTGAGTGTTGCTCTTTTAAGACTTCTGAAAGCATGGTCCATACCTTGTCCCTCACAGACTTTGGACAGCACTTCAGATTCTTAAACCTTGGGTCGAGAGCTGTATCCATCCTTAGAAATCTCACATTAGTATCTTCTTTATGTTTTGTCAAATCTGCTGTGAAAGTGTTCTTAAAACAAACGTGCTGAGTCATCATCTGAGACTGCTATAACATGAAATATATGGCAGAATAAGAGTAAAACAGAACAGGAGACATACAATTCTCCCCCAAGGAGTTCAGTCACAAATTTAATTAACGCATTATTTTTTTAACAAGCATCATCAGCATGGAAGCATGTCCTCTGGAATGGTGGCTGAAGCATGGAGGGGCATACAAATGTTTAGCATATCTGGCACGTAAATACCTTGCAACGACAGCTACAAAAGTGCCATGCAAATGCCTGTTCTCACTTTCTGGTGACATTGTAAATAAGAAGCAGGCAGCAGTATCGCCCGTAAATGTATATAAACTTGTTTGTCTTAGTCATTGGCTGAACAAGAAGTAGGACTCAGTGGACTTGTAGGTTCTAAAGTTTTACATTTTGTTTCTGAGTGCACTCATGTAACAAAAATAAATAAATCTACATTTGTAAGTCACACTTTCACGATAAAGAGAAAAATTCTATTTCTTTTGTTTATCATTTTTACAGTGCAAATGTTTGTAATAACAAATAATATAAAGTGAGCACTGTACACGTTGTATTCTGTGTTTTAATTGAAACTGATATATTTGAAAATGTAGAAAACGTCCAAAATGTTTAATAAATTTCAATTGGTATTCTATTGTTTAACAGAGTGATTAATTTTTTTAATCACGATTAATATTTTTGAGTTAATCGCATGAGTTAACTGCGAGAAATCGACAGCCCTACTTTTAGCCCTAGTTTTTTATATATTCCAGCTTGATTGTGAACCACTGATAAATACTCTATGGGAACAGTTTTCCCAACCAGTTATGCACCCCGTCTTATAGTAGCTCTATATAGCCTATATATCCCTTATGTGTTTATGAGAAGTCATGCAAGACAGCGTCAAAAGCCTTACTAAAGTCAAGGTATACCACATCTACCACTTTCCCCCATCCACAATCTGACACTAGTCTATAAATAAACATAAAATAAAATGCTATAAATTCAATAATTTAGGAAACACTCAGATAAAAAAGCCTTTATGAAAGACAGTTACAGTTGAAACACTGCGGTCACTGACTACTGCTAACACAAAAGAAAGTTTTATACCTGCACTATATCCACTTCTGCAAAAGCCTAAACATTAAAAAGATTATAAATGAAAAGTTAAGGCAACTACTGCAAACCATCCTTCCTCATTCACTATCATCCTGACTCTCTTCTGTCCTGTAAGTTACACCTCGGTGTAAATGTCCACCATCTCATTTACCTGAGGATTTTAAATATTGGGCTATTAGAGTAATATAAATATGAATAAGGGATAATGTTTTTTAAAAGCCAATTATTGTGGATTTAAACTGATTTTAGGACCCTTCTTGTTCACCTGGGGCTATTTATTTTTTATACCAAAACTAAGCAGCTACTATAAGAAAAGTATGAGACATTAAATATGCATTATAACCAAAATAGACCAAGTTTATGCACATTAATGAGCTCTGTTCATAATAGACTGGGGTGCTGATTGAACAATTGTCACTGAAAGTGCAAAGTCATCTATATATAAAGAGGTCAAAAAAGTCTACTATTTATGAATTATTCTTTTCATGTTCTTTGCGTATGTCAGTTCCAATTCAAATGAAGCTGGCAAGAATGGAAGCAATCTTTGTTTTAGGTTACTTGAAAACTAATATTTCCACTAATGTCATTTTTCAGGGAAAGATTTCCTATACAAATCACTTGTAAGCAGCAAGGAACTCAAACTTCATTAGCACATTTTTATTTTAAAACGAAATCAGCATCTCATAAAATCTGTTATTTGTAATATAAAGTAATATATCACTATTATGAAGTTGTTTCTCTCTTCAGATACTATATGCATTTGAAGGTAGTAGATCAGAGAAAAAATAATATTTAAAAAAATTTAAACTGTATTTAAATTTAAAAATAAATACTCACTAATCAAATCAGAAAGTTTCTACATAGGACAAAGTGCACCCACGCTGGCAGCCATAATAGAGAGAGAGAGACCGAAGGAACAAGAAAATTGAGGAACTCAATCATTCTTAGATGCGGCCTCTTCAAGCTCACAGCTGAGCTACAGGGTTGATTAGATTTGGGTTACTGTGGTCACAGGAAAGCCTCAGTTGCGTTATGAGTGTGGAAGCCCCTTGTATGGAGTTGGCAGTAGCAGCACTTTGTACTCTTTCCTCAGAACCCCATGGGGCTGCTAACCTACTGCTGAGTGGAGAAAACAGTAATGATCAGCAGCAGACACACAGATGCAACACCAGAATCAACCAGAAGGGAAGCCAGAGGGAAGACTGGAAAGTTACTACTTTCCTTTTTGTAACTGGAGTTCTTCAAGATGTGTGGTCCCTATCTGTATTCCACTGTAGGTATGCATGCGCTCCATGTATCTGAGACCCGAGGTTTCTTGCAAGCAATGTCCACTGCTCCATGCCAACACTCCTGCTCTCCTCGTGCTCTATACTGAAGATATAAGGAGTGGGATGGACTGACTGCCCCTCCAGTTCCTTCTCTACTGCAAATTCAGTCATGATCTGAAGCAGAGGGGAAGAAGGGAAGGTTGTGGAACCCAGGATTTCCTGCTCTCCTGATGAGACCCTGATGGAGGGTCCATAAGTGTGCTCTCCCTCACCCCACGTCAGGCCACATGACAGGAAGTGCGCTCCTTGCTCACTCTGCCCAATGTATAGAGGGGGTTCCCCCAGCCAGGGTCTGACTAGGCATTCATAGCCTTTTCCACTAGGTGTTTTTTTTAAGCTGGAATTCCTGAACCTGTTAGGTATGGCTAGGGAAGGTGTGACAAATATTGCAGCCAATGGAAATATTTGCTTCTCCAAGGCAGTAAAAGCAACTAAGAAGGAACAGGGACAGGAGACAGCTTTAAAAGCCCGGTGTTCTGGTCATAGTCTAATTCCAGTATTGGGAGTCAGGGTGGTGGTGGTAGATACTGGAGGTCCTGACTCAGGCCATGTGGAAGTAAGAAGGAACTGGAGAGGCAGTCGGTCCAACCTGCCCCTTATACCTTTGGTACGGAGCATGAGGAGAGCAGGGGCACAGGTGCAAGCAATGGACACTGCTTGCAAGAATTCTCTGGTCTCAAGTTAAGGGAGTGAATATGTACCCACCGTGGAATACACATAGGGACCCACAATTGAAGCAGAACCTCTCTTCTACTCTCTCCTACAAAGGAAGGAGAAAGTGCCTTGTTTCTTTGTAAGCCTTGACTAAGGGAGGAAAAAAACGGACACCCATTAGCCTCCTCCGAATACATCGAAGAGGGAGATGCCCACCCACTGGAGAGAAAAGACCAGTGATGGTACAGAGAGAGTGTGAGTGTAAATGTGTGTGAACTGGGAAGGGGAGGCAGCTGATTCAGTTGCTGCAAGCTTCGTGGCAGAAGTAGTCCTTAAGGAGGAATTTGAATGAGGAGAGAAAAGTGGACTGCAGAACAAGTTCACAGAGGACAGTCCATGAAAAGGGGGCAGCTTGGAATAGGGGGCAGTTGTGGGAGAAGCAGATACACTAAAGTTAGTATCATTAGTGCAGCAGACAAGGGGAAGGGAAGGTGAGATGAAGAAATTGCTTTGGATTCTAGCATGACATACAAGAGGGTGGCTTCCTAGAGAACTTGCTCTCTTGGAAGACTGCCACACAGCTTGTTTTTCCCTCCTTCTACAGATTCCGGAAGTGTTGAATAGAAAGGTTAACTTTTACTTCTCTACCTGTACTTTGCATCTAAGCTTTATTTTGTATTATTAAAATATATGTGCTTGTCTTCACTACCGCAATTTCTGCAAAATACTCTTTTGTTTTTCATATTTCCCACAGTGTTTAACCTAATATACAAGTGTACAAATATAATGATAATACTAATTATAATACTCAGTTGTTTGTTTAACTTAATATTCTATGCTGAAGACTCAATAATATAGATGAGTATTACCAGTTATTTTGGCTTCTTCATATATATTTGAACTGGGTGAACTTGTATGGCTAAATGTATGGATCAGCATGTAAATGTAAATCAGGATCCTACTATTGTCCTGGGGCCTATGATTTTCAGCAAAAGTCACCTGACAAATCAATGTTAGAAATGACTGAAACAATCAAAACTGTTACTCTTAAAAGAAAGGAGATTGCTTGTGTGATTCATTGGGGCAAGTTTGAAGGAGTTTTATTAACGTACTGATTCTCCCTCAGTAGGATTACTCCAATGGAAGTCTCATGCATTGGTGTTGGGAATAGAGAGGGTAGAAAATACAGGAAATTTCTACTCCAGACGAAGTCAAGTGTTTTACCCAATGGCGTCGGAATTGTAATTCTTTGCATATATGCACAGCTGAAACATAATAGTCTAAACTGGTGTAAAAACTCAACATCCTGCTGTTAGGTGGAATATGACTTTTTGTTTTGAAGTCTAGTACACAATTATTGACAATATCCATATTTCACAACTAAAGGACAGAAATTAGAAATGAAAGCTAGTTTATTAAGAAATAATATACTAAGCATTCCAATAGAGGTTGCAAAATTAGAACAGTTTATTCCCAAAGAACAGGTTGAATATGAGGCAGAAAAGGGCTACAACTGAGGTCATGATTTATTAGATCAATTGAAACATGCTGCTGATGATTATTTCAGCTCCTGAGTAACTTTTACAAAAATTAAAACAAAAATTATATTGTGAATTGCAGGTTTGATGTGTAAGAAATCATTGTGGCATCACTTCACTGCTTTTGAATAAGAAAAAGCAGACTATGTAAATAACTACTGATTAAAGTGGCTTGTTACCTAAGTAGTATTAAAAGCGATGCACAAAGAAGATGCCACAATGATGGAGTTCTCAATTATAATGCAACAAATGTAGCTGATGTTATCACAGTTTTAGGGTTCTTTACACTGAGATAGGATAAAAATAATTGATTGGTATGCTTTCTACTGAGAATCTGTACAGCTTGAACAAAGCTAGTCACTGAATATTACTAGTATGCATACAAGGGCCATTTACATAAAGATCTTTTCCATTAGCTATTTACCATTGGAACTATAGTATACTATAGTTTGAACTGGCGTCCGAAGAGCAAGAAATCTTATTTACAAAGCATTTCATGATTAATATAATTTAATATATTTGAGAAGAGTTTGAAGGACTGATTCTGTTGTCTTCTGTTTTGCTTTATCAAAAGAGTCAATTTTTGCATTATTTTTGCTAAGGGCTACCCGTTTTAGAAGAATTCAATATTTAGGTGTTTTAACTGAATTAAATATTTTCTTAGAATCAATGTGGAGCCACAATGAAAAATATGTAGCTTCTTTTTTTACCCTGTCAACTTAAGGCTTATTATTATAGTGAGCCATTTGAACCCAAGTTGTTTGGACAGATATGGCAAATGTCACTCAATTTGAGTCACAAAGTTCAGATCCAGATTATTATTTTTTTACACCTCAAAGTATGGAGATGTTTGGATCTAACATTTGGGTTCAGATCTACCTCTTTGGAAAAAAACCACAAGAAAATAGAGTTATCGTAAGCATGGTTAATTTTAATGTCATGTAAATAATAAAATTTGTGGTTTTGCAGTTAGAGACAAACTTATGTTTTATGTCTGAGAAAGACAGGATACCATTAATGGATTTTAAAATTCATGATTATTGCATATTTATAAGATATTAACCCTCTAAAAATTAAACTGTATGAAGGTTTAATATACAGTTAACATATTTATCTAATTTTAGAAAACAGTATGAGCATTTTTAGAGACCCAGGATATTGCCATCCAGTCCTGTGTACTAGCCTCCTGCAAAGCATATTTACTCTAGCTCTGTCTGGCAGAAATGGATTTAACTGTTGAGATCTGATCCATTTCCCACTGAAGTCACTGAAAGTCTTTCAGTTGACTTCTTTGGGAGATGGATCAGGCCTTTAGAGAGTACAAAGAATACAAAATAATAGTTTCACTCTAAAGAGTTGTACAAAACAAAAGTGTATGTGTAAGCCACAACAATGAAAAACTATGAGACAGAAAACTTACATACTCACATGATAGACTAGAGTGTCTAGAAAATGTATTGAATAAAACAAATATTGTGAATAAAGTGATGCACCATAGTGGCTTCAATAAGCAGAGTCCAGGCTCCCTTACATAATATACACATTATTATTAAAAAGCAACCATAATTCCTTAGTTTCCCAAGAGAATGGAACAGCAATAAAGGTACTGTACCAGATATGCAGATAAATAAATTTTAAAATTCTTTCTAGCTACATATCTCATACATGGAACACAAGTGAAGGTGCAATATATTAATTTTGGCAAAGGAAAATTGTCTTAAAGATTAAAGAAAAATAGATATTAGATTGCAAGGTGTTTAGGATGCGGACTACACCACCATGTGTGTTTGCACAGTGTCTAGCATGATGGGACACACTCCTGATTTGGTGCTTTTAGGTGTTATCTTAAGATTAATATTAATTCATAATAAATAATATTAAAGTATAATTTCAGCATTGCTTACAATACACTCTTTTCTCCCCAAAATCAAAAATATGAGATGTCAGCCACAATTGATTGTCTAACACAATTTGATGCAATTGTACTTTGCAACATATAAATTAAATTAATCAAATTACATGCACCCTGCATGCATCTGAAAAGGGGGTATTCACCCACGAAAGCTTATGCTCCAATACGTCTGTTAGTCTATAAGGTGCCACCGGACTTTTTGTAGCTTTTACATGCATTGTGCATACTAATTCATAAACCAGATTTTATTTTCAAATATTAGATTTTTTTTTTTTTAAAGCAAGGGACAAAGTTGGCATTTGGCCCATCAAAGTGGATGTAAGTTGTCTGCAATCATTATTTCCATCTATCTAGATACAAATGATTGCACATTCATATGTACCTACACACAATAATTACTGGAGTTTTATTTCAGTTGATGGACTCTGTAGCTGATGCCTCATCCCTTGGCTGCCCCCTTAATTAACAGAAAATACATGTGTATAAATAATGAGTCAGGGTAATAAACTATCAACACCCACATTTTTATTTTATAAGGCAATGGTTTTAAAGACACAGTACCAAACATTTTATTAGAATGGATAAAGATTGGAAAGAGAGAGAAGGGTACTGGCAGAGGAACCATATCAGTAAGAAAGTACTCATTAGCTCCTGACACATTCTGCCACTGCAACTCAGAAAGGTTAAAAAGGAGATTTCCTCTTGTCCTCTCCACTGTTTTAGCAGTAGTGAAATATCACTGTGCAAGTTGAACTACCCCATGCAATCTGAAATTGATAAAGACTGACTATATATTCCCAATGATATACTGTACTTTTTCTTTTCACTATAGCTCAAGAGTTTATATCTGTGCTACTATTACAAGGAAAGCAAATTATCTAGTTTTTATCAACAATGTGAACTCACCTATGTATATATATAGGTGTTCTCCGAAAAGGACAGACACCATCTATATATATAAAACCATATATATAAAACTTCCTGAACTGCACAAATCTGACTAGGAAGATTGCTGAGATTTGTGGATTGTTCCTCTCTACCAGAGCTTCCAGATCCCCCCCAGACCCACAAGCTTAGCAACATTCATCTCGCTGGGGTTCTTCAAAGCATAGATGCCAAGTTTTTTGCAGCTCCACATAGGACATTTTTATCACAAAGAACAAATCACTATTTCCCCCTATCTGGCACAGTGAGGAGTTGTCAAGGATGACAGAACCCTATCCTTCCTGCCTCAAAAGCAGACAAGGTTAGGTAGGGGAAAGGGAGAGTCTTGGCAATAGTCACAAAAAGATTCTGGAATGCTTTTAAGTCATCTGGTAGTAGTACTGAGGATACCACTTCATCGGATGACAAAGGATCATTACCAAAAATCCTTTAGTGATGATATAGAGTGTTGGTGTTGCTCTAGCTATGGATCCGCTCTTCCTGGTACTGTGGTGAAGGTGGTCTAGCCAGGGATGGTGAGTGACATTTTCCTCTTACACAAGTGCAGCAAGACCATCTTGAAGCCTGAGAAGGTAGGTCCCAGTACTGCCTATAGGGCCACCATGGAGTGCTTTAGGAATACAACTGGCTAGTTGGGTATTGTCCAGTCCAGTACCATTCCTGCTGGGCTGGTGGCAGTTTAATCTTATAGGGGAAGTTGGTAGGTGTCTTTGTAGTGTCAATCACTGTATGCAGAGGAGAGGCTCTCTACTAGAAGATGGGAAGAATGTATACATGCTGTGTCCACCTTGAGGGGAGATTAATCTATCTCAAAAGGGACAGGGCTATAAGCCCACAGGTTTTGAGTTGATCACATGTACTGTGAGTGGAGTCTGATCGTTAGAGATCAGTTCAGAGGAATGGAGACATTTCATGGTGGTGTATATCGAAGATCAGAAGTAGTTCTGAGATTTTCATGAAGATATGTAGAAGTTTACCCTGAGCTCAGAACTAGTGAGTTGGACACTCACCAGGTTCGGTCTCATTGCTATGGGTAGTAAGAGGGAACTGATCAAGGGTTGCAGTTGTCCCACTCTTTAAACCCTCATGCTCCATCAAAAGGAGGCAAAAGACAAACACATGGCCCTGGCGGACACACTACTATTCAGAAAAACTCCATTCTCATGCGCATGAGTGGGATTCACACTGACACATACTCAGAGAAGAATCTTAGCTACATAAAAGAAGCCTATTGTCATAAAAGGAACAATTACAACAATCAGTTTCCCTTAGTTAAAATATAAATAAATTGCCTCTGATTTGGAAAGTGACTTTGTTCACATGTAACATAATAGCTTCTTTTTCATCTTAGCTTTAATTGAGATAAATCATTGATACCTGAGTACAAAATGTTCAATAGATTGTGAATGGGAAAGTACTGAGAACCATTTCAAGGTTTAACATAACTTGAGAAAAGCAGATAAGCTAGAACAGCTTGTTAATAAAATCAAATTTAAGAACAGCTTTGCTGTACTATTTAATTGGTGAAATCATTTATTCTGCCTCTCCTCCAGAACAAATCAAGATAATAACAAAATAGAGGCTGTAGTTTCATTTCATATATAACACTAGATAGAAAAGGCTGTTTTCCATATTACTCACCTGTTTTCATTTCTAACAAGCGCTTTTTCTTTTGTTGCCTCTCAAATTTTTCTTTTTCTGCTTTCTCCTTAGCTATTCTAGTGCGTCTCTGTTTTTCCTCTGCTTCTCTTCTTCTTATATTCTCCTTGGCTGCTTGCTATTTAAAAAAAAAAAAAACAGAGAGAGAGAGATTGGTAATGAAACTAAATGTAAGTAAAGTTTCAGACCGAACAAACTTGTAAACTAAGGATACAAGGGGTAAAAAACAAGGGTGATGTCATGGTAAGGGTCTACTACAGACCACCTAACCAGGAAGAAGAGGCTGAGGCTCTTTTTTAAACAACTAACAAAATCATCCAAAGCACAGGACTTGGTGGTGATGGGGGACTTTCTTAGAATGTATTGGTGACCATTTTTTATTTCAGAAGGTGGAGAAAGCTACTGGGGAGAGGCTGTTCTAGATTTGATTTTGTCAAATAGGGAGGAACTGGTTGAGAATTTGAAAGTGGAAGGCAGCTTGGGTGAAAGTGATCATGAAATGGTAGAGTTCATGATTCTAAGGAATGGTAGGAGGGAGAACAGCAAAATAAAGACAATGGATTTCAAGAAGGCAGACTTTAGCAAACTCAGGGAGTTGGTAGGTAAGATCCCACGGGAAGCAAGTCTAAGGGGAAAAACAATTCAAGACAGTTGGCAGTTTTTCAGAGACAGATTATTAAGGGCACAAAAGTAAACTATCCCACTGCGTAGGAAAGATAGGAAGTATGGCAAGAGACCACCCTGGCTTACCCAGGAGATCTTCAATGATCTAAAAATCAAAAAAGAGTCCTACAAAAAGTGGAAACTAGGTCAAATTACGAAGGATGAATATAAACAAATAACACAAGTATGTAGTGACAAAATTAGAAAAGCCAAGGCACAAAACGAGATCTAACTAGCTAGAGACATAAAGGGTAACAAGAAAACAGAGACTAAAATAAGGAAAGAACAAGTTTAAAATTACTTAGACAAGTTAGATGTGTTCACCAGGGCCTGATGAAATGTATCCTAGAATACTCAAATAGCTGACTGAGGAGATATCTGAGCCATTAGCGATTATTTTTGAAAAGTCATGGAAGATGGGAGACATCCCAGAAGACTGGAAAAGGGCAAATATAGTGCCCATCTATAAAAAGGGAAATAAGGACAACCCGGGAAATTACAGACCAGTCAGTTTAACTTCTGTACCCAGAGCAAATACTTAAGTAATCAATTTGCAAATGTCTAGAAGATAAGGTGATAAGTAACAGCATGGATTTGTCAAGAACAAATCGTGTCAAACCAACCTGATACCTTCTAACAAGCCTTGAGGATAGGGCGAAGTGGTAGATGTGATATATCTTGACCTTAGTAAGGATCTGATACTGTCTCACATAACCTTCTCACAAACAAACTAGGGAAATGCAACCTAGATGGAGCTACTATACGGTGTGTATAACTGGTTGGAAAACCATTCCTAGAGAGTAGTTGTTCACAATCGTTCTGAAAGGGCATAACAAGTGGGGTCCTGGAGGGATTGGTTCTGGGTCTGGTTCTGTTCAATATCTTATCAAGTATTTAGATAATGGCATAGAGTACACTTATAAAGTTTGCTCATGAGACCAAGCTGGGAGGGGTTGCAAATCCTTTGGAAGATAGGATTATAATTCAAAATGATCTGGACAAACTGGAGAAATGGTGTGAAGTAAACAGGATGAAATTCAATAAGGACAAATGCCAAAATACTCCACTTAGGAAGAAAATCGGTTGCACACATACAAAATGGGAAATTACCGCTTAGGAAGCAGTTCTACGGAAAGGGATTTGGGGGTCATACTGGACCACAAGCAAAATATGAATCAACAGTGTAACACTGTTGCAAAAAAAGCAAACATCATTCTGGGATGTATTAGCAGGAGTGTTATAAGCAAGACACGAGAAGTATTCTTCCACTTTACTCCGTGCTGATTAGGCCTCAACCGGCGTATTGTATCCAGTTCTGGGTACCACATTTCAGGAAGGATGTGGACAAATTGGAGAAAGTCCAGAGAAGAGCAACAAAAATGATTAAAGGTCTAGAAAACGACCTATTATAGGCCAAAAGCCTAATGGGGAGAAATTGTCTCGAGTAAATTGTACTCCATTTTGCTGATTTTCCTTTGTACTCCATTTTGCTAGCTTTGAAAAGTAAGAAGAAATTGTTCTGGGTTTATTCTTTGCTGATTGTGTTAATGATTGTTATTAGAAGGATAGAGGTGTTATGGCTGTAATTCTGGTCTTTGAAATGTATTACCATTTTGTGTGTGAGTGAAGAATGTATGGCATGCTGATGAACAGAGAAGAGACAGGAGGCGCCAATACTGATGGGCCGGATGGTCGAGAGGGAAGTGGAGGAGTTGGGAGGCACCAACCTTACTATCAGAATCACCCAGATGGCAGATTCACAACCCTAAAGCAAAGGCATATGCCCCAAGGACAAGATAAGGAGTGGCGCCAGAGGGACGAGAGAAGAAAGCTGCGGATACTCCTGGTAACAACACAAAATAATGCTGATTAGGAGCAACCTTGAATACCTCATGATTAACAGCTCCGGTGTGACACAGCAAGGTCCATAGACTTGTACGGGAACTTATTACTATAAAAGAAGGGTGTATTGCCATGGGACTTTGGGTTTGTTCCATATCAACATCGGAGCTTCGGACGTATCTGACAAAGGACCAGCTACATCCCTGTCCCTCATGTGCAGTTTCAGCTGGCCACTGGAACTGACCAAGCAACACTAAGGACTGGTTTCATGGTAGCCATGTTAATCTGTATCAGCAAAAACAACAAGGAGTTCTTGTGGCACCTTAGAGACTAACAAATGTATTTGGGCATAAGCTTTTGGGGGCTAAAACCCACTTCATCAGATGCATGGAGTAAAAAATAGAGTAAGCAGAATATATATTCTAGCACATGAAAAGATGGGAGTTGCCTTACCAGTGCTAAGGAGACAATTCAATTAAGGTGGAAGTGGCCTATTCTCAACAGCTGACAAGAAGAGGTGAATACCAAGGGAGGGAAAATTACTTTCATAGCGCTAACAAGGCCAATGCAATCAAGGTGGCCCATTTCCAACAGTTGACAAGAAGATGTGAATATCGGCAAAAGGAAAATTACTTTTTGTAGTGACCCATCCACTCCCAGGATTAAGGACTGGTAACCATAAGATCCAGCTGCAGAACCATTCAGTGTGTATGTGCGCGTGCGTGTGTGAATGGAAGCATATGCTGATTTTAATGCTTAAACTGTACTCTCAATAAATGCGGCGTATTGCCTTATCCCCTTGAAAAAGATTCCGTGAGCTTCTTATAAGCATAACACTATGAGGGAAGATTGAAAAACTTGGGTTTGTTTAGTTTGGAAAAGAGAAGACTGAGTGGACAAGACAACAGTTTTCTGGTACATAAAAGGTTCTTCTTAACCTTGAAGACAGGACAAGCAGCAATGTGCTTAAATTGTAGCAAGGGAGGTTCAGGTTGGACATTAAGAAAAACTTCCTAACTGACAGGGTGGTTAAGCACTGGAATAAATTACCTAGGGAGGTTGTGGAATCTCCATCATTGGAGATTTTTAAGAGCAGGTTAGACAAACACCTGTCAGGGATGGTCTAGATCAGTGGTTCTCAAACTTTTTTTCCCCCACAGACCACTTGAAAATTGCTGAGGGTCTCGGCAGACCACTTAATCACTAGTAGGGTGGTGAAGAACTGGAATGGGTTACCTAGGGAGGTGGTGGAATCTCCTTCCTTAGAGGTTTTTAAGGTCAGGCTTGACAAAGAGCTGGCTGGGATGATTTAGTTGGGTTTGGTCCTGCTTTGAGCAGGGAGTTGGACTAGATGACCTCCTGAGGTCCCTGGGGAAAGTCGTCTCTTTCTCTGGCCGCCGCAGTCCTGCACATCCCAAATTTCCCTTACCTCCTCTCCTCACCCCACTGCCCCCCCCCCCCCACATACCCCTTATTCCCCCCAAGGCCACCACCTCACCCTTACATGTGCATCTTCTCCAGGGTCCAGGAAACTAATTAGTGGAGTCATGCCTGTGCGGCTCCACTAATTAGGTGGGTGGCCCTTCATTTTCTCATGTTTGCCTGCCCAGGCGCACACCTTAGAGGGAACTATCCGTGGACCACCTGAATGGAGCTCATGGACCACTGGTCGTCCGCGGACCACACTTTGAGAACCCCTGGTCTAGATAATACTTAGTCCTGCCATGAGTGTAGGAGACTGGACAAGATGACCTCTCAGGGTCCCTTCCAGTCCTATGAGTCTATCAATGGCAATTTGCTAATCATACCCAAAATGTCAGAAAAAAAACATGAGCAAATCAACTGACAAAATCTCCCACTCTGACATCGTTCTCATGGGAAATGGAAAAGTTATGATTGGATTGTTATTGCCTGTGAAATAAGCAAATGGTTTCTCACAACAACCATTACCAAACCAAACAAGTTCAGATTAATCGGAATGTCTACGATGTACAAAGTTTTTGCTGGTCTACATTTCACAGCTGTTATTGCAGAGAAGAAAACATTACTTTAATCATGATAGAGTTAGGCTCAAAGCAAATCTAACATCATCTCTCATAAGCTTTCTTCCCTGATGGTTATTCTATTAAGCCAAACAATGCTTTGCATTGCTAGAAGATCTTCCCTCTGAAAGATCTCAAAGCACTTTAAAAACAAAATTAGTAATATTCCTGTTAGCTCGTGAAGCGTTTTACAGCTTGAAAACCGAAACACAATAAGATTAACTAAACTGTTCAAGGCCACAGAGATATTTAGTGGCAGAACTATAAATATAGCTGAAAACATCTGATTTCTATTCATATGCTCCAACCACTAGACAATATTCCCTTCGCCATTCTATACAAGAAATTATTTCAGGGACAACTCTTTCAAAAATGTATATTATGATGACTGGAATTTCCAAAAGCAGGACAGTTACTATATCATTTTATGTAAAATGATGATCAAGTGTATACATACAAAAAATATAAGGACAAAGGAATATGACCTGAAGAACTTGATATATTAATTCATTTAATTTCCGCTAAATTCATAGATGAAAAAAGCAACCAACCAAACATGACAGTGACTATTTACAGGCCAGACATCCAATGCTACTTGCTTGCCTATTTGTAAGGACTAACTTTGACATCTGAAGTCCCTTTCTTAGTTGCCAGGAAGAACTGCCATTTCCGTTACTAAGAAATGGCAGTATGTTCACCCCTTTCTAGCCAGAGGATAGCCTCCTTTGCACAACATAAAATAGGCATGAAAACAATGGCAACTAAGAAGTCATTTTAAATATAATTATAATGGATTCTACATAAATTAGCGAGTTTATAATGGATTCTACATAAATTAAGTTATGTGGGGGAGTTACAAAATAATACTATGCCAGGATTATTTTTATAATTGTTCTGTATACAGATAGCTGTTGCATCTCTCTCTCTCTTCAATTGTGCAGTGGAAAATTATGACAAAGTACTCATCATGTAGAGTGTGAGGTTTTCTTTTTAGTCATTGACACTGGCCTAATTTAAGTTTGTTGAATACAAGTACATCAACATGCTAAGTAAAAGCAAGTGAGAATATACTATACTCTCTGGATTTGTCTACCACATTTAGAACTGCTTAAAGGATGGTGGTGGTATTTCAGTAATCCAAATAGAAGACGTTTTAAATAATCTAGTTTTCGCAACCTATCTTTTCTTCATTTGTAAAATTTAATTATACAAGATATTGATTTTAATTGTAAGCATATCTAATGCCTCTTAATTACGCAAATCTATAATGTTTTACCACATACTACGCACCAACAATTGAAAGCAAAGAAAGCAAGAAATCTGATCTCAAACTGCATGCTGATTTAACAACTACCGTATTAAAATATGTTATGGTGTAATTATCCAATAACATCTTCATAATTAGTTCCCCTTTATTAACACTACATTTAAATAACATTAGAGTGTCCCTACAGTTAATGAAACAGCAACTGACCTTTAACAACTCCATTTGTCTGATTTAATAATTTAGCCAACTTAAATTTCTTGACCATATTGCCTTCTTCACAGACAAATGTACAATGGTGGATCAACTGCCACCCATGTTACATGGTGATAGGTGCAGCATCTTTTTTACAGATGTTTTGAAGCACCCATGACCATGGCATCTGGATTAAGAGAATCCAGTTAGGTGAGAAAGGACTGTAGTGTCCTCAAAAGTCAGGATCTAGGAAAAGGAGAAGACAGTCATCTTATTTTCACAAGTTTTCTTCAAATTCTCCCTCCAGAAGCTGGTCAGTTGCAAGTTTGGAATTGTTTTTCCTTTTGCTGGAGGATTTTTCAGCCTGGAAGGCTACTGATAAATTTAGTGTACTAGATCATGCCCTAAGAGTTAAAATACCTTGTTCTTCCTTCATACCCATTCCTGTACCTTCTTCATACCATTGTTTGAACTTCTGCATATGCAATATTATTTACATTAAAAGATTTAAAAGGTATCTTGTTGAACATTTTAGTGGCTCACCTGATGTATTTTTTTAATCTAAGCATCTAAGTGTGTCTAAAAAATCATTTTCATCCTTAAATAAAAAATAGTGGATATCAAAGAGCAGACCTCTTAAGAAAACAAAAACAAAAGACGAGGCATTTAGAATACATTAAAAATCAAGTAAACCATGAAAAATAAAAAAAAGGTTCCTCAGGAAGTGTCTAGAATCTGATAAAATTATACCTATTTTATACAAAGGCCAGGATTGGTGTTTACTTAGGAAGCAACCAGCATAGCACTCCCCTAAATTCATTGTGTTTGCACACAGCCAGGATAACCTCTGCAGCTCATTTATTTCTGTGCTTCTTTCCTGTTGATTTTGTATGTAAATGGGCATCTATTGTATGACCTTACAATGATTAATTTACCTACTGACAAAGAGATTCCTGAGGATACAGAAGGAAAACCTATTTTTCACCTTTGCTGATGACTATTATCTTGGTATGACTTTTAAACATATTTTCAATATATCTGCATATCATCTCTACATGTATTTCACAACTATGTTAAGGGCCAGAGTGACAACTTTCATTTGAGACCTCATGTGATAGTCTTTAGTGAACTGTAATATACACATCAGATTCATGTGATTTCTGTAACCCATTCCCATCTCCCATTAAGAAGTTCTTGGGTCATGCAAGTATCCTATACTAAAGTCAGACAGGAGAAGTTTCATATGAACAGACGAAAAGAATTTAAAACTCATCTCTTCTCTGCCTCTGCCTCCCCCAAAAACCTCCTGCATATTATATATTAAATCAAGGACCCAGTTTTAATTTATAATAGTTTATTTTTTTCCTTCTGAAAGTATGGAGAATTTTAAGATAATGAATATCAGAGGGGTAGCCGTGTTAGTCTGGATTAGTAGAAGCGACAAAGGGTCCTGTGGCACCTTATAGACTAACAGAGGTATTGGAGCATAAGCTTTCGTGGGTGAATACTTTCCTGGAAGTGGGTATTCACCCACGAAAGCTTATGCTCCAATACCTCTGTTAGTCTATAAGGTGCCACAGGACCCTTTGTCAAGATAATGAATGAATATTTCCTTTTCTTAACATTGTAGAATCTGGGATGTATAAAGTAAGGTTTCTGATATGAACATATGTTACCATTCAAGAAGACAATTATTGAATAGCACGTCAATATTTGAACTATTAAACAAATCATTCCTGGAAAACAATTTTAACATCAATAGACATACTGTACCAAGAACATTGTTCTGAAGTTGTTCAAGTCGGTTAAAAATTCTTCCACAGAAATCTTTTTCAGATCAATGGCATAGTATCCCATCACATTTTGATAGAGCTTCTCCATGTTCTCATGCATCCTGGTAAGTTTTTGGTAATGTTCTCTTGCATAAACTGCAAAGCTGTATATTACTGTTAAGGCTAAAAGAGCATTCAGTGAAGCTAGTTAAAGCAAATGATCATGATTTATCTACCTGTTTCTCTGTAACCAACTTTAACTTTCAAAAAAACCTTTCAATTATCTCACAATAAATTATGCATTTATTTCAAGTACAACACAAACTACATACCTAACAGTGTTTAATGAACACTTCGGTAATAGTGAAAAAATGATATAAGAATGATCCTCGAATTTTCTTGATCATTTTTTACTTTACATTCCTTACATTAATTTTATATATAATGGGAATTGACAGACAACCTTAATAATAGGCAGCACATAATCTGTTTGCCACATCTTCTGTTACATAAAACAACATACCTCAAAGACTTCAATAGGAAGTGGGAGCTGCTTGGATCCTTTGAAAACAGGTCACATGTATTTGGGTGCCTAAGTATGGATTTAGGCATCCAGAGTTCAAATTTTGGCCATAATCCCTATTTATGATGGAAACTATTTTGTAAGTATAGCAGGCCTGCTGCAAGACAAATTTGCTTATGCTGCTTTCTAGCTCCCCCTGCAGACAGTTATAATTTGCATACACTTTTGAGGTGTTCCATAAAATACTTAAAATTGTATCATCTGGAGTTTTCCCATAATCCATACTCAAGAACTGCATCAAATGTTCTGAGACAAAGTAGATGAGGTAATATATTTTACTGGATCAACTTCTGTTGGTGAAAGAGACAAGCTTTCAAGCTACACAGAACTCTTCTGCAGCTCAGGGACGCAGGGTATCACAGACAAATACAAGAAGGAACAAAATGTTTAACATAAGTAATTAAAACATATTCTAAGCAACCATTCAAGATGGAGTCGCCTGTTAACACCTCTGCTGGCTTGTCTCTCTAATATCCTGGGACCAAAAGGGCTAGAACAAAAGTACAAACATCAAATGTTCCAAGTACTTTCAGGTATGTGAAAGGGAACACGTCTAATAACTCATAGGAGCTATTCTTTGAGGGATATTCCAAACCCCACCCCCCCCTTTAACATTAATTAAGGTTGCTCTCATCAGTACTCAAAGCCATAAAATAAGGAAATAGAAGATTGAGGATTAAAAGGTTGCAAAAACTAACTCTCTACACTGCAATTAGATACCAGCGGCTGGCTGGTACCAACTGGCTAGGGCTAAGGGATGTCAACATTTGGGCTCTGGTTGCAGCCAGAACTTTGGGAACCTCCCACCTCGCAGGGTCCTAGAGCCCAGGATCCAGCCTGAATGTCTACACCACAATGAGCCCTTAGCTTGAGCCCTGCAAGCGTGAGTCAGCTGGCATGGGCCAGCCGGGGGGTTTTAAACGCAGTGTAGACATACCCTCACACTAAAATGCCACAATGAATGTTGCCTATGCAGTTTTAATTCAGGTCTCATGTGTATACTGTGACAGAGCAAGGCCAGAGGGCTATAGGAAAGTGGTAAGGAACCAGTATGTTAGCCCCAGGCTAAACAAATCCCTGATACCTTATGGCAGTTGCTCCAGGTTAATCAAGACACCTGGGGCCAATTAAGAACTTTCCAGAAGGCAGGGAGGTTAATTGAGACACCTGCAGCCAATCAGGGGCTGGCTGAAACTAGTTAAAAGCCTCCCAGTGAGTCAGTGAGGCACGCATGTCAGGAGCTGTGGAAGGAGGTTGCGTGTGAGGAGCTGGGAGCAAGAGGCACTAGGAGCTGAGAGTAAGAGGGCGTACTGCTGGAAGATCCTGTGGTGAGGATAAAGAAGGTGTTGGGAGGAGTCCATGGGGAAGTAGCCCAGGGAGTTGTAGCTGTCGTGCAGTTGTTCCAGGAGGCACTCTAAACAGCTGCAATCCACAGGGCCCTGGGCTGGAACCCAGAGTAGAGGGTGGGCCTGGGTTCCCCCCAAAACTTAACTCCTGATCAGACACAGGAGGAGTTAACCTGGACTGTGGATTCTACTAGAGGGGAAGATCTCTGAGGCAAGCAGAATCCGCCAATAAGCGCAGGACCCACCGAGATAGAGGAGGAACTTTGTCACAATACATTATGATACAGTCTTTAATTTCAAGATTTTTATTTTTATTTTATTTTTTTTTTTTAAACACAAGACCCCTGGCTCGTTCAGTGAACATGACAGATCTGCTCTGGGGATGAATCAGTGTTGTGTCATGAATCAGTGTTGTGTTCTCATTTGTGCAGACGTTGGAAGGTTTTTAGTGAAAGAGGCAGGTGAATGCAGGAAGAGAACCGAGTCTCATGGTTAGGGCAGACGAACACTGCTGTGCAGACTTAGATTCTATCCCCGCCTCTGCCACTAAGTTTCTGTGTGATTCTGGGTAAGTCACTTACAACAAACTTTTTACAGATCGTCACTTCTGCTTGTAATTAAAGGCTATATGATAATGCATACATACATAGGGCCGAATTACAGTTGCACAGGCAGCCTTCTTTCTGGCTTTTTCTAACTTGAAGGTGCTTATCTTTGCAACCTTTTAATCCTTTGAAAATCCTTAACTTTGTATTTTCTACTTTTTTATCATTTAGTTTATTGATGACAGCAACCTTAAGTAACATTATATATATGTGCTATTTAAATAATAAAGCATTTACACATCTGTTGACTTCAATGTATACACTAACCTTCATATTTCAACACTCACATGTTGACAAATACACTAAAAGTAATTAAACTGTATTCAAGCCAAACACGTTTTTAATGCAACTTCAGTTTTACTGAAACTTCTAGATGACAATTAAAAAAATAAAAAATAAAAAATAAAACCGAGTGAGGATTCATATCTATAATTTCCCACTTTTTTTAAAAAAAGATATCTATTCAGAAAGACATACAGCAGCATATAAATAATATACATAAAAAAGAGCCATAATTTTGTATTTTATTTTCGTGTAACTCTTGCTAAGGAAAGTAAGAAACAATTACCCTTTGAGAAGAAACTTTGCCACTTACACATTACAAACCTCAAAGAGCACAGCAGGAGCTTATCAGAAACCAATCTACTTTTGTTATAGCCCCTCCTCTGACCCTTCTTTGTAATAATGTTATGGTAGCCTGAGGTAAATCATTAAAGGCTGCCATTGTCGTGACAACCAGGACAATAGTGACTCTCCCCAAGTATGCAAGTAAACTGAAGGGAGATGAGTGGCTGAGTATTCTATGATGTCAAAAATGGTACTGCTCAGGCAGCAACAGGAGGCAGAAAATGGGCACTTTCTGGGGTTGTCAAGCTGTCTTGAGTAGCTCACAAACATGAGTACCAACCTCAGGGCAGACTGTTACAAACCAGGGCACAAACTCCACACTGGTGCTGTGTTCTATACTTACATTTCCCCAACCAAGTATCAAACGTAAACTCCTCAAGCAGTATAACAGCCTTAACAAGGCATCACAGACAGTCCCCTTGGGTACTCCGGTCTATCTTGTCACCCAAGCTTGCATTTGTGATAGATGGTCCCTTACACCAAAAAAATCACAATATTCAGGTTACTATCAGGCCCAGGAATGTCACCCAGGAAAGGATACAGGTGGGATCCCTGCAACTTGAGTCTATTATCATTACCAACATCTTTTTAAAACCCTGGGGGCTAAGCGCAGGCCAAACTGAAGCATTCAGTACTGATAATGTTTCCTGCCCTAAACTAACCTCAGAAGTTTGGAGTGGCATGGTCTGATGGGGATATGGCGATATGCATTTGCTAGATCTATTGAAGAATTTCCCCCAGGACAGGAATGACACCAGAGGCCAGGGTCTGCATCCCAAACTTAATTTTCTTTATCCACATGTTGAGCCTTCTGAGAATGGCTCTGACACCCTCATGTGTGTTTTTGCACAGTGAAA
This sequence comes from Macrochelys suwanniensis, assembly GCA_033296515.1. NCBI lineage: Eukaryota > Metazoa > Chordata > Testudines > Chelydridae > Macrochelys > Macrochelys suwanniensis. The sequence continues at coordinate 67,424,760 of CM065775.1, forward strand.
TAGATGGACTAGAAGCTGGAAAAACTTTCTTCTGAGCGAACACACTATCACGCCCACATCCAGAAGATGAGATATTTTATTCTGGACCAGATAGTGTTATATGGTGTCATTGGAACTGGGTGACTGGATGAAGAATGGGTGGGGTGGAGTCCTCAGCTTGAGGGAGTATCTCCGGCTCACTATCTCCCTGACTTTTTTGTGTCTGATGAAAACCATTCTTCTAGTAGATGGGAAACTGCCTTTTAGCTTCAGTTAGCATAGCTGACTGGAGTTTAGCATAGCTGGCTGGAGGCCTATGCAATCTTTGTCTAAGTAGACTTTCTGCAGGGAAGGGAGGTCCCGATAGATTTCTCCCCCAGATCTCAAATCCACTGTTTTCCCTTGAGGAATCTGTTGTTCCTTTGCTGGCATCTCTGTGAGGATGAAAAGTGCCTCCATCTGAATGCTGGTCTGTACTCTTTTCTGGGGGCATTTAGTGGAGCAGGGAGAGTCTGTTTGGATTTTGCTACATTATCAGCCACCACCTTCTCCAGCTTTTCTCCAAAAAGGAGGGAGCCTGCAAACTCGACTGAACATAAAGCCCACTTACATTGTCTGCCTGCCTTCAAGGAATGCAGTCATAGGTGGCACCTGACTACTGAGCAGGAAACCATGGAGGGTGAGAACCTCATTATGCCCATTCAGAAATCAGCTACAACTGCTGATGCTACAGCGAGTTTCTTAACATGGAACCAAATTCAGGGTGATCTCTGTCGTTAAAGGCTTTGAGATATTCCAGTCAGGACAGAGATGCTATTGCAAAGCAGGTACCTGCCTGAGATGCTTGGAGGATGGCAGAGGAGGCTTCAAAGTTCTATTTGAGAATGGCCTCTATCTTTCTATCCGTAGGGTTCTTAAGGTAGAACTCCCACTCTGAGGAAATAACCATATCCTGGACAACGACGCTACAGCAGCATTCACCTTCAGTATCTCAGTAACAGAGCCCTTTGGTTCTTGAATGTTATAGAGTTTAAAGTCACTCTTCTCAATGTGTTTGCCCTTATCAGGCTTGTTCCATTCATCCCTAATCACCTCCTCAAAAAAGCAGTGAAGGGGTATTGCAGTCTCAGGGGAGGATTTTGAGGGGAGAAATGTATTCTGAGGTTTACTCTCAGGAACCTGTTCAGGCTGGATTTGAAATGTGGAATAAATCTTGTGCACATAACTTGAAAACAATAACCAAAACACACCTTTGCTGCATTTTCCCCTCATCCTGTTCAGATTCAGGATCACACAATTCACTTTCCCCAGTGGAGGAGTGGAAGGAAGAGGAATCAGAGGACTCGTATCTCCTGGACTTTCTGTGTTTTCCCCTTTTTTGATTTTTTAACCCTTTGTCTGTGCTTTGGGAGTGTAGACTGACTGCTGCAACTTTGGCGAGGCCTCTTGAAGCTTCTCTTTCTTAGGGCCTGAAGCTTTCTTGAGATATCTGACTTAGAATCATCCCCCTCTCACCCCCCCCCGAGCGCCACCGCCCCGCCAAAACAATCCCCCACCCACCAAAGCAACCGCCCCTCCCCGCCCCCCCAACGACTGCCTCTCCCACCCAAAGCGCCAGCGGGCAGCACGACATGCCTGCCGCACAGCTCCCCCAGCCGGGGCGCCGGCGGGGAGGGCGGCATGCCCGCTGCCCCACTTCCCCGGCAGGGGTGCCGGCAGGGAGGGCGACATGCCCGCAGTCCTGCTCCCCTGGCAGGGGCGCCGGCAGGGAGGGTGGCATGCCCACGCCACCCTGCCGAGCGCACCCCTCCCAAGAGCGCTCTGCGGAAGATAGAAGAGTGTTTAAAAAAAAACCCAAACAAAAAAACCCGAGCGCCGCCCCAATCAAATGTGCCACCCCAAGCACGTGCTTGGTCAGCTGGTGCCTGGAGCCAGCCCTGGGTGGGATGACTAGAAGTCCTGCTTCTCTCCCCACAGTGCTCATGACCCACTTTGTGGCAGTGGGAGGAAGGGGATTTGTGACCCTGCAAGCCTCCCCTCTTTGTGTTGCAGATGTTCCCCTTGGACTTACCCTGACTTGAGTGGTCAAGTTCCTCTTTACTTCTTGCTGCTCTTCATGGGTGTTCCTGGTCCACCTTTCCCCCATTAGAGTTGTGGCTGCCAAGGTGGGCAGGGGTTCCTACCTGCTTGCCCGCAGCCCTGGAACCTAGTGGACACAGAAACAGGCTGGGCACAACTCACCATCTGCCAAGACTAAGAAAGCGCCTTACAAATAACGCATGATTTGGATTTAACTCTGTGCTTTCCTGGCTGCTCTGCCATGCCTGCAAGGGACAAAAGGAGAGGACAACGAGATGCTGCAGTTGAGGCTCAGAGAGGATTAACCCCTGAGAGGTTAATCGACCCAGGAAGAAGGAAGCCAGAAGAGAGGAAGAACAGTGCTCCCCACTATCCAAAAAATGGGGAGAAACAGCTCAAATTGAAAAGGTAAGCACATAGGCCGAGAACCTGGCAGCAAGCGGAAGCAGAGAGGTTGTGGCCAGAGCATGTAGTGTGAAAATGCTGATCCACCTCCATGAAGCCACAAAGAGAAGAGATCTGCCCAAGTGTTCTGAATTGTGAGACATGCTGGGCTGTAGAATAATCAAGTTCAATAAATCCAACAGCGAAGAACATGAATGTGTGTAGAAGGAACTTTTCACCATGCCTTATCGTGAAAAGAAAACACAGCACTTATATGTCTAAAAGCTAACATCACTGAGCTTTCAGTCAAGATTCATGGACTTCTCTCTCCTCTTCTGGAAGGCGAATATGAAATTCCTTCCATCAGTTTAATGAATTTTGCCTCCAAGTGACTATTTATTAACACATTTTATAGCTGAAAAATTTCTATTGCAAGTTTCTGACAAACTGTGCTCTAGAACAGAATTAGTTAAGTTTAATGTGAATGTGATAGTAAAGCAGCACTAGGAACCATTCTGGAACAATCACAGAGCTTCCTCTGAGAAGTGGTGTATTGCTATGCATTTTGATATGGAGATTCTCATGGGAAACTCTGAAAAACAGTCTCTCTCTTCAGTACATCAGTAGCCAGTTTCTTTTGCATCTCATTTAAAAACAAAGTTCTGGGGAAAATACGTGCAGTGCTAGGTTTACTAATTGATATTGTTTCTTTATCACTGACAAAAGAAATGTTATAAAGAACTGTGAAATAAATGATCAATAAATGTCTTTAACCCACTCATATCTTGTAGCATTTAAATCATTTCATTGGATTTAAAGCACTAACTAGCAGTGCTAAGAAAAAAATGTTTTTTATATTAAAAATGAATATAAAAATCGCATTTATACATAGATTCAAAGAATTGACATAAATACTTAGTATTCCCATACATTTTATCACCTCAGGATGCAGAAGTAAAGTTTCTTGACACCTTAAATGACTGCCTCTTGGAGCAGCTAGTCCTCGAACCCACAAGAGGAGAGGCAATTCTTGATATAGTCCTAACTGGAGCACAGGATCTGATCCAATAGGTGAATATAGCTGGACCGCTTGGTAATAGTGACTACAATATAATTAAATTTAACATCCCTGTGGTGCAGAAAACACCACAGCAGCCCAACACACTAGCATTTAATTTCAGAAAAGGGGACTACACAAAAACAAAGAAAGTAGTTAAACAGAAATTAAAAGGTACAAAGCCAAAAGTGAAAGCCGTGCAAGGTGCATGGACACTTTTAAAAAACACCATAAGAGAGGCTCAACTTAAATGTATACCCCAAATTAAAAAACATAGTAAGAGAACCAAAAAAATGCCACCGTGGCTAAATAACAAAGTAAAAGAAGCAGTGAGAGGCAAAAAGACATCCTTTAAAAAGAGGAAGTTAAATCCTAGTGAGGAAAATAGAGCACAAACTCTGGCAAGTGAAGTGTAAAAATATAATTAGGAAGGCCAAAAAAGAATTTGAAGAACAGCTAGCCAAAGACTCAAAAAGTAATAGCAAATTTTTGTTTAAGTACATCAGAATCAGAAAACCTGCTAAACAACCAGTGGGACCACTGGACGATCAAAATGCTAAAGGAGCACTCAAGAACAATATGGTAATTGCAGAGAAACAAAATGAATTCTTTGCATCGGTCTTCACGGCTGAGGATGTGAGGGAGATTCCCAAACCTGAGCCATTCTTCTTACGTGAGTTTTCTTAGGGGAAGTTCTCCCTCATGAATCTATGCAGAGCTGTATTTTAAAGTTAGAATACAAGACATTGTGATGTGTCTAGCTCTCCTAGCCAGAGGCAGAAGTGACTAATGATAGAAAGAGTGTTTGACCACATTAACTAGTCAGCACTACAGTCAGCAGAGAGAATGCTTCTCCCACAACACAGTACAGCCAAATTCACCAATTATACCCAAGACAGGGTGAATACTGTGGCTGTCTGTGGATGAATCTAACTTTGGGGACATAGTGTGGTCCATCCTGTGTATGTGATCTCATGTGAGGTTGAAAGCTTGTCAATTAGGAATAATTTACTAATGAACTTCAGTCCTCTAATTAATTGCCATAGTTATACATTGTGGGCACAGGTTTCTAAACCTAATCCTTACAAGTTAACTACTGAGAAAAAGGCAATGCAACTGTAGATTTGCACCCATCAGCCCAACTAGTGCTGAAGATGACTGCGAGGCCCCCAAAAGAGGCTAATATGACCATCCTGGTTAAGGCAGGCAGGTGTAGAAATTGGAAACATATTTGGTAGGTAGTCAAAGCTCAGAAAGCAACAGCAAAGAGAGCAAGGAGTTAAAATGTGAATCTGCAGAAATGCCACAGCCTGTGGATACAGAAAGAGGACTTTTTTTGTTGTTTGTTTTATTGTTTTTTAAACAGGCAGGCTTTGAATCTTCACAACAGTCTTCTGTCATTTGTAAAACTCAACTATGATCTTAAATGTAGTGGGGCTTACATGCATGATATATCTCTGAAAGGAAAAGGCAAGACTTTTCTGAGTACTGTACTGGAAGGCTTATGCATGGAAGAGGCATTTATGAATTTGACCTTTGAGAAAACTCTCGTTAGGATGGATTTGTTTAAGAGGTTAGTCGAGGTCCATAAACAAACAGTGATAGTCCTCAAGAAAAAAGTATTCTGCACAGTGCAATAACAGAAAAGGCCTCTGAGGAATCGGGGTATATATGCATTAAATATTCTGGTTGGCAATGGGAAGTTATTGCATTATACATTGGATTATAAGGAATAGCCAGCAAGGACTTGTCAAGAACAAATCATGACAAACCTAATTTCCTTTTTAGACAGGGTTACTTCCCTAATGGATAGCGGGAAGCAGTAGACGTGACATCTCTTGATTTTAGTAAGGCTTTTGACTCAGTCCCACATGACATTCTTATAAGCAAACTAGGAAAATGTGGTCTAGATGAAATTACTATAAGGTGGGTGCACAACTGATTGAAAGACTGTACTCAAAGTGTATTTTCAATGGTTCACTGTCAAACTGGGATGAGGTATCTAATGGTGTCCAAGAGACAGCAGTCTAGGGTCAAATACTATTCAATATTTTCATCATTAATGACTTGGCCAATGAAGTAGAGAGTATGCTTATAAAATTTGCAGATGACACCAAGGTGGAAGACATTGCAAGCACTTTGGAGGACAAGATTAGATTCAAAATGACCTTGACAAATTGGAGAATGGGTTTGAGTTCAACAAGATGAAATTCAATAAAGACGAGTGCAAAGTACTACACTAATGCAGGAAAAAAATCAAATGCACCATTACAAAATGCGGAACAACAGGGTAGGTGGGAGTACTGCTGGAAAGGATCTGGGGATAATAGAGGATCACACACTGAATGAGAGTCAACAACGTAATGCGGCTGTGAAAAAGGCGAATATCATTCTGGGATGTGTTAGCAGGAGTGTCGTATGCAAGACACAAGAGGTAATTGTCCTGCCCTTTTTGGCACTGGAGAGGCCTCAGCTGGAATACCATGCCCAATTCTGGACATCACACTTTAGGAAAAACATGGATAAACTGGAGAGAGTTCATGGGAGAGCAACAAAAACGATAAAAGGTTTAGAAAACCTGATCTACCAAGAAAGGTTAAAAAACCTGGGCATGATTTCTTGAGAAAAGACGACTGAGGAGGGGGGGCTTTATAACAGTCTTCAAATGTTATAAGGGCTGTTATAAAGCAGACAGTGATCAGTCATTCACAATGTCCACTGAAGGTAGGACAAGTAGTAAATTGACAATTTACAGCAAGGGAGATTTAGGTTAGATATTAGGAAAATCTTTCTAAGCATAAGGGTAGTTAAGCACTGGAATAGGCTACTATGGGAGGTTGTCGAATCCCCATCATTGGAGGCTTTTAACAAGTGGTTGGACAAACACTTGTCCAGATAGTCGGGGTTTGCTTAATCCTGCCTCAGCACAGGGGGCTACACTTGTTGACTGCTCAAGGTCCCTTCCAACCCTACATTTCTATGGTTATGCACAGGTAGTGAAAGATCAGGAACCAGCTTTGGCCATAGGAGTATAAGGAGGTTATGTAGATTTGGTTTGTGGTGTTTTGTGGTCACAAAATACACATGGCTCATACCCCCTTTCTAGTGACCCTAGACAAATGTGCTCAGAAAAGAGTATTCCATAAATTTGTCAGGTAGTCTCTGAAATAGATGCCCTAAATCTCTGCTTGGGGTAGTGTGTGTGTGTGGGGGGGGGGGGGGGGGTGCACGGGGGGAGAGGGGGGGAAGAGGAGGGGGAGGGTTACTATGTACCCTGTCATTAGGAAAGGGCAGAATTTCCAAGGTAAACAAGCCTTTTCAACCCCCTCAGAGAATTTGTAGCCACTGGATTTAAATCTTGTGGAAAGAACCCTGTTATCTCCTAGTGACTAATCCCATGCAGAGTGCAGTCAGGTTTCCTTCTCAACGTGAAGTTGGTTATTTCGTTGTTGAAAGATTCTATTGCTTTGAGCTTAAGATTCCTACAATTGGAGCAATGTCAGAGGAAATACTGCAAGAAAGTTGCCCGGGCAAACTGATTCAGACTTCCCCACAGTGATGATTACCTTGGAGCAAATCTGGAAAAATCATTGTTACAAGCTGATTCAGAGTGAATTGGTTGAGGACCAGCTGGTTCTCTAAGGTAAACAAATGGATCTTGAGGAAACTGCTTTTTCCCCCTGAAATTCTTGAAGGCCACGTAGAATCTAAAGGATCTGAGCTCCTCCGTGGATCTGAGGAACAGATAAAGCAACAGATCCAGTTAATAGATGCCACAAATAGGATAAAAAATGCTGCTATATAATCTAAATCCAGCCTTCCGTAAAAATAAAATTAAGATTGTTGATGCTTTCAAATGCATGCCCCATGGATACCACACTTTAAACAGTGCTAGAAAGCAAGGACTTTCATGAACAGCAGGCTGTAACCTGAAGATATTACTTCAAACACCCAATGGTGCGAGGTCAGTCGAGATCAGACCGACAGGAAGGGGCACAGGCGGTCGAGGAAAGAGTGGGAGGGTGGATCCCGGGAAGTGACTGGGGCACCATCCTCAATCACACACTCAAAACGTCTGCTTCTGCTCTCCTTGATTCCTGGAAGGGCCAGGCTGAGCAGATGAATGGGAAGTTGACGGGTGACACTGCTTAAACTCTTTGTCTCTATCCTTTCTCCTGTAGGTGCTCAGCCAGGAAAGTCTCCCAGGACCCAGCCAGGGAGGCAGAGGAGGCGGAGGATGAAACAGCTTCCTGACCCGCTGAGCTAGATGAAGGCCCAAGAAGCAGAGGGTGGCACATGGCTTTAAGGCTGTGGAGCCTTGTGCCCGTGAGCTCGGAGAAGAGCCCCACCCCTTCAAACGGGAGGTCCTGAATGGTGGCCTGCATCTCGGGGTAACACTGAGGACTGTAACCTGGAGCTGTGCCTCATAGCCACCACAAAGGCGACCACCCTGGCCGCTGAGTCTATAGCGTCACAAACCACCTGAAGAGCCCTTTTCATCACCACTGTGCCTTCATCCACTAAATCGGTGAACTCCTGGGCTTGGTCCTCCTTGAATTTGTTAAGGGAGTCCCACAGATTAAAATTGTACCTGCCTAACAGGGCCTGGTGGTTAGACACTCGAAATTGCATGCTGGCTATCGAAGAAACGTTTCTGCCAAACAAATCCAGTCTCTTGGCGTCTTTGTTTTTTGACATGCCACTGACTTGGCCTTGCCTGTTCCTTTCATTAACAGCAGACACAAACAGTGATGGTGCTGGAAGGTGTGTACACAAATATTTGAACCCTTTCGTGGGGATGCAGTACTTTTCTGCCTTCTTAGAAAAAGGCGGAATGGAAGGGGGATGGGGGGAGTCTGTCCACGCGACCTGGGCCGGGGTAGAGGAAGATATAACATTAACGAGGTCACCAGACTCCTCCACGAACTCCTCAATTTTTAAGTTCAAAATGATAGCCACCCTTTTAAGGAGGGCCTAGTGCTCCTTGAAGTCGTCGGGGACATTGCCTGTTTGGGAGGGACCCGCCACCGCTTCATCCGGAGACGACGACAATGACTGCACTGCCGGGGGAGGGAGGAGTTCTCCTTCCCTCTCCGGGGATGGCTCCTTAGGTGCTGGAGCCTGCTGTGCTGCCCCTGCATTGGATTCAGTACCATGTTCCAACTCCGGTGCTGGCGGTGCCGAAGATGGCTTGTCCGAGGCAGTGAGGGAGGACAAGTGGGAATATGGGACCGGGATTATGGGCACGGTCCACGGGTTCCAGTATGGCCACTGAGCGGGCCACTGTCCATGCTGCCATGCTACCACTACAGATGCCGCACCAGTCTCATGGGTCGGTGGCAAATTACTCCTCCTTGGCAAGGGGCTGAGCTCCAAGTCCGACTCAGACCATTACTCTTTCAGCGACCAAGACGGGGCTGTCGAGGCCTGAGTTTGATGACTGACCCTGGTTGGTGATCGATGAGATGTGGTCTAGGATCAGTGCCTGCCCCACGAGCGGTACTTGGGAAGTGGAGACCAGTGATGTGATACGGAGTGATTCCGCCCCAGGTGGGGACCGACATCTGGGAGATCGGGGTACAGGGACCGATGCCTCGACTTTAGTGTCCCATGCCTTGTAGGGGAAAGCATGGCGTAGGGGACCTGGACCTGCAGAGGTACCCCATGAAGCCCCGGGATAGGCACATGGCCTATCATAGGTCCTTTGCCTGAAGCCCCTTTCCCTTGTGGTGCCGGAGGGCTCTTCTTCTTTTGCCGCTTCTTAGTCACCAGCGAACGGGAACGGTGCTGGGCGGACCCCGGTGCCAGCAGTGCACTCTGTACCGATGCTGAGGTGCTCAGCGTGGGGTCAGAGCAGGAGGGCTCTGATGCAGGACGAAGCGCAGCCTCCAGCAGATATCCCATTCCTTTTGGGTTCTGGGGCAAAAGTTTTTACAGATTCTGGACTTGTCCTTTCCATGGGACTCCCTAAGCACTTCAAACAGTTGTTGTGAGGGTCACTAATAAGCATCAGTCTGTTGGCATGACAAGCATAGTTTGAACCCGGGAGAAGGGGACATGCCCCGCACCGGGGTGAAGTCCCAGCCAGGATTCTAACTACCAAGCTAACCTAACACTTAACTTAATGGCTAACTAAGTACCTACAAACTATATACAAAGAAGATAGACAATGGGCGGTAAAGAACCGCTAACGCTCTTGCAATGCAAGACGAAGCACTCCAACCAACCATCACGGGAGGTAAGAAGGAACTGAGAGGGTGTAGGGTCAGCAAAACCTAATATACCAGTGCATGAGCATGGCACTCAAGGGGGCGCCATAGCCGACCCTGCAGATACCGCTAAGGCAAAAATCTCTGACGACTGTGTATGTGGGCACGCACACACCTAGAATGGAATCGACATGCGCAAGAACTGGAAGAACAACTTTGGTTGGCTTAAAAGTTTACCTACCAATGATACTGATGGTTGATACTGGAAACAAGCCTATAAAGTTGATGCTTACAAAACGTTCAGGGGCATAATTTTCTTCTGTTGTTAGCAATAATACAAGCTTTCATTTAGGCTATTTTACATAGAAAATATGTTTAAGCAATGTTTTCTATATAAGAATTATTCACTTGCCTAGGAAAAGCTAAAGGTGGCTTTTAAAATTTAATACAATACAGTAATGGTGTGGTCATTTTTTTTGTATACAATGAAATTGTTCTGCAGCATTAGTCAGTAGTTCCTCTTTTGAAATGGATATGGTCCAAAGTCTATCTCCATATCAAAAGGGGAGAAGAGATGCAAAAAGAAAGGCCCCAAAGTTATGAGTTATTACTATTTAATAATTGCCCAGGCATCAAGGCTGTTTAGAAAAGGTAGGACAGAGGGCTGAGAGAGAAAATTCAAGATCTAATGGTAAGATTTCATCAGACTGTCTGAGGAAACAGCTTTTCACAAGAGTGTAATGTTGGTAAAGCAGAATAAAGTTGCCTTTCTCCCCCCGCCCCCATCTGTGAATGAATGAATTAAAAAAATTGATATCAAACATTAAGTTATTATATGATGTGCCAGATACAGTCGTGAAAAACAGGGAGCTTGATGGAATCAAATATTGTGATTAAAAGAAGTTATATGTATAAAAAGGAAGTCAACTATAAGCGATACAGCTTTGGGCAAAATACTGTAACCTTTAATGACAGGTTTAACCTCATGGGCAATCCTGTTAAAAAAAAAAAAGGGATTGCATTCATATTGATTTATTTTAGTTTAGTGACAAGTAAAGTAATAGTAGAAATAAGACTAATATCTGAAGTCAACCATGCTTATGCTATCAAGTTAGTGAAATACACCAGGGCTAAAAAAGGTAGTAAATAAAGGCACTGAAACCAAGTAGGGTGTTTATAAGGACATTTGATCACAGAGTGGAATAATTAGAAATGTAACTGTTGTATTAATAATGCACAGACTCAGCTCAGTACAAAGGTCCCACCATTGTCGTTAAAACAATTAGACTTATACAGCTGTTCTAGTCTGCTCGTGACTAACAGTTCTTGAAGCGACTTAGCATTGTATAATGGACTGTTGAAACAAGTTTAAAAGGCATCAAAGAACATGGAGGGACTTTGTAAACATTATATTAACTTTAAATTGGACATTTCAAAAGCAATCAAGGTGCTGATGGAGAAACTGAAACATGAGCAAGTAAAACTGCAAAGTTGGCCAAGGAATACATGAAAAAAAAAAGAAAAGGGACTCATGGAGGTAAGATGCAGATTGGAGCAAACCAGATGGTGTTTAATATATATCCCAAGATGACTATCAACAGTTACAGCCTAACTTGTCTTATACAAGCTGGTGCAACAATATGTGTTGCACAAACAGACTGGAAAATTTAAGCCCCAATTGCAAGAACTCAAAAGATGATGCCTCATTCTCTGACTGGATGGTGAGTGAGGACAATTCTAATTTTCGTTTGACATTTTGAACCTTCAGCAGAAGTATGGGTCAACATCTGATTGGACCATGCCAGCACCTCCAAGAAGAAAATTCAAGCTGGACCTCTCAACAAAAATGGGATAAAATCGCCTATGTCCTTCAGCACATTGTTTCCCAAATGCCAAAGACATCAGCAAGGGAGAAGACTGAGGTCCTGGATCAGCCACCTCGGAGTCTTCCTGGTGACATCAAGAACCTATACTGGGTACGGACTCTGATTGTCTCTTTCTATTTTTCAGCCATTCAGATTGCCCGCTAGTGCACCAGAAAAAGATTATAGTCGTGTCTATCCTTCACTCTGGTGTTTGAAAAGTCAACTCTTGGTGTGAACAATAACTGAGCAGAAAGCTGATGGCTGAGCAAAGATTAAGTGATATGTACCATACAGACTCTCTCTTGATAATGATCCTAATAAGTCAACTGACCTCTTCCTCAAATTGGGTATATAATGACTAAGGAAGTATACATGCCTACGTATGTGCTTCCAGATTGTCACAGAGCTAGTCTCTCTCCTTGTTTTATAACAGGTTTCAATCAAGATTTTGTAAAGTAGCTTAGAAATTAAACAAGTTACTGTTGTTAAGTAAGATAGTGGAACACTGTAAATGTGTCTACCACAGTTAAGGGTTTCATATTGCCTGTCAAGCTCTAGGTGCATGCAGACATAAAACAGAAGTGTAGAAGAATCTTGAAATTGCATTTGGTCTAAACAGTCTGTCATAAATGTAGGAGTTTATGTTAGTTAGATCCTGGGGCTAATATAATCTGTGGGGAAGTAGGTTAAAAGGGTTGATGCCTATAGATCTATTGGGAGAGATACTGGTGAGATGGCATAAGTAACTGACTAAATTGTCTTGTGCTTTAGCTTGGATTCTCCCTGTTCCTGTACCACCCCGTTGCCTTAGCAACACCAGAGTTGACCAGTTTTCTAGTTTCTGTTGACCAAACCACAGTCAAATATTATTTTTGTCTTCTGATATCCTAAACTATTAGGTGTGATTGTTTAGGGTATTTAATAAAATTCTATTAAACTAAATTTAATGCTCAAGTCCTTTTCATTAGTTAAGCAATCAAAATTAAAAAACCTACGAAGATGGTACTGGGAATCAGTTAAGCAATTACTTAATTAAGGTTTGTTTTATACCCTATCTTCCTTATAGCATCATATCTTGTAGATTAGCCCAGAATTTTTTCAGACTATTTTCCCCTTAATCCTGTCATTTCTATTTGTGTCCTTGTGTCTATTTGTGTCCTAAAGAACGTCATAATTATACCTGCCATTGTCTGGTAGTTCACCAGCATTGTCAATACTTTTGATATACAATGCCTTCCTTCAACCGTCTTCATTTTTTATCCACTATACAGATTTTATCCGTTTATACGGACATTCACCTCTCTCACACACACACACACACACACACACACACACACACACACACACACACACACACACACAGAGTACCATAGTACTTTTTGAAGAGAGTGTGTTACTGTGCAAGCCATAATTTTGACACTTCTGACTTTTGTGGGTTTACGTTCTGAACCATTAGATATATTAATAAATCATCATGTAGACTACCTTTAGATTTATCCAATGGATCTATCCAGTTCAGTGAACTGGCAATTTGATTTTGTATTAATGCATATATTATTTAAAATGTGCTATTTTACAGAGAAACACAGATGTGATGCTATTAAGATGCGATTACTATGTAACAAATGTGTTTTATAGAGAATTATTTAAATTTCACTGTCAAATTTTTATCCTAGTTACTTTATTTACGAAGAGATTTCTTAATAATTAATGAGCACTTTAAATGTTTAACCAGTATTTTCAGTACTGAGGAATAGTAGTACACACTAATCCCAAAAAGACCAAAATATCCTACAAAATATTTGAACCAATTACAATAGGTTTAGGCAGTTGATCAGTTCCATCTTTTTACCATGAGAGCAGATAGAACTTTGAACCATTAAAATCAACGTTCTCCCAAGAAACCAGTTTCTTTTCCCAGCATACTCCAATACAACTTCTGCTCCGAGAGCCCAATTCAGCAAAGTATTTACGCATATGCTTATGTAAACATGGTTTAAGTCCGTCACTATATGCAGTAGCAGCACTTAAGCATACGTTAAAGTCTACCTAAGATTCATTGACTACACTGGGAGCTGAGCACTTTAATGAATCAAGGTTCTCAAATATCCCTATTCACAGTCTCTATTCTCTGCTCCTTCTAAACATCTCTCCTCAGTGCTTCCTTCGCCCATACTTCGTCCTGGACTTGAACAGTTTCCATGTCCTTCTCTGCAAAGTTGCTTTCTTTATCCTTCAAATCCGCTCTTAAGACCATATGTCTTCCTGGAATGGTTCCTACACAGTTCTCTCAGATAATAACCGGACCCTCCCTTAGTCGAACTGTTATCCTCTCTCATCTTGCCTTGATTAGAACTTGTCTAAATGGGAAAGTTTTTTCAGAATTTAGGCTTCCACTTTAACTATTCAGGAATAACTATTCTGAAAGCCTAAGTCCACATTACTTTGTTTAAGCTACTTCCTTTTTAAATCACTGCATCCAACACTTTTTCAAAATAAACATACAGCATTCTGGACAGGCATCCTATGGAGCAACGTTCTGCTACTAGACGCTTTGCATTTGGGGATTTTTCTTGTGGGGCTCTGTCAAATACTCACCAAAAAGGCACTGGAATTTTGGCACTTGGGGTCAAACTAGAAATTCACATGATTCCTCTCCTGTCATCCAATAATTCATGAGCCAGTGCCATTTTCAAACTGCTGAACACCAGGAGCCTGAGCCATTAATACAAACAAGTTAATGCACATGCATTGGCAATCACACAACTGGATGGCTTTGGATGACTTGGGAGACAGGTATGGTGGTGCTGCAGTAATACAGCCAGGAAGAGGAGGATGAAAACGAGCAGTTTTTGTAACTGAACTTTTTCTGGAGTGGCTTCATTCAGTTGACTGTCACTTCTGGGGTCAGACGATTAGCACTGAGTGGTTGACCAGGATAATGATGCAGAATTGGGATGATCAGCAGTGGTAGCAGAACTTCAGCATTCTATGGCTCTGATCTTGCAATTCATGGCACCTGGGAACACTGCTGTACCTGCACGCGTGAATTGCAGGATTGGCCTATGTTTATAAAGTACAGTGTAAATTTATGGTGCTATATAAAGGACTATTAATATAATGTAGGGTATTATGACCAAAAAAAACCAACATTGGTCCAGAGCTGTTACCCTGCACAAAGTAAAGGAAGATCCAAATCTGTACTATTTTGAATACATCTTCATAAGTTTCTGTGTAAACTGATTTTATTCCAGTAAATCATAATCCTACCCGTATATACTAATGGTACATAATCTCCTTATGTACCTGGTTGTGTGCAACCATGGTAAATTAAATGATTGCATAGTATGGGCACACCTAATTCCATTTTGCAAAATTCTACAGGTTTGAGAGCTTGTCCTTATAGGAAAAATGAGAGTTTAAGTAACTAGGCTTTTCTATTCAGGCCAATGAAAAGGTCTAACCCATTCATGGTTTAGGCAATAAAGAACCATATTAACCTGTGGGTTACACAGTTGCAACTCCCAATATTACATGACACAGAATCTTTCATATTTGTTTATAATATTGCACAAAAGGAATACAAACCCTACGCTTGCTAAATATGTACCTACCAGGATTTATCAAATAATTTGTCAAAGAATATATCTGATGAATTCTGCAATATTTTCAAGCTTTTTTCCATTATTCATCCAGCTCTAGTATCTATCCATGTATGATAATTCCACAACAAATGCATGTACATATACAGCAAGCAACATAACTTTACTGCCTCATATATGCACTCTTTCCTGAAGTATGCAATAAAAATGCTACACAATTTGTCTGAATACCAAATTGTGTAACAGTCCCATAACAAGAAATCATACATCTACTTGTGTTCTACCTTGCTTATTTACCTGCATACTTATCCACAAATTTACCTATAAATACCCATTTAAAAACCACAAATTGCTGTTCATTAAATTGTGACCTAAAAGTATTTGCTCATTTAAATAGTTAATTGTGCATTTTTATAAACTAACCCAGTATACAGTATTTATTAAAAAGTTGAACACAATAAATTAATATTTTAAATATTATTGTTAATTAATTAAATATCTGAAATATACATCCATAACAGAGTCCTAACCTACCAACCTTCCAAAAATATAAAATTAGAAGGACTTAATTATTTAAACCCTGGTAAAATACCAAGTATTTATTAAAATCTTCTTTACAAATCCATATCATCTCTATTTTGAATATAAAAGAATAGTTTGCTCAGTCTGACTTTCTCCTAGCATATGTACGAATGGATTTAATAGTCTAAGTCTGACTTCTTTGACATTCCTAATTAAACACACAAACCATTTTAATAAATGATTGTAATTGCTTTTAAACTAATATACGTAAAATGAGCAGCAAATTAGCACAATCCAATATATAAGTGGAATATTTATAATTATAGACTTTGTCAATAATAAAGTGCACCAACTGTGCACATATCTGACTTGCAAGAGAAACAAGAATGCTAATCAGTTCATTAGAGGCTTCTAGGTTGTGATATTTAGCGACAGGATGTAATAGCTGGCTTGTCCACGGAGCATAATTGTACTCAGGATAAAAAATTGTTTCCAACAAAGCACCATCCTTCCTGTTTCAGATTTCCTGCTGGCTGCTTTTTATGAGCAGCATACCTTTCAAGACATCAGCATCATTCAACTTCCTCTGTCATAGAAATAAAAGTAAAGATAGGTCCAAACTTCATCATGCTGTGTAGGATTATCTAACCTTTACATCAAGCCTCCTTTGCTTTAGTAATTTATTGTAGCTCCTGTTTTCCTGAAAGTGAGCTTCTTTAATTAGTGTGCTCACAGGCATTACCAGAAACCATACGCAAGTCTACTGTTCCTAAATTACTGCCTGTCTACAGGGAGAGTTAATAGGTGAGGCTAACTACTTCAGTTAACAGTATTTACTGACCAAAATAACAGTTAAAATGTCACATTTGGATATTCTAATATGGGAAAATAATTGGGAAAAATGGTCATGACATGTTCTGTATCAACAAACTTATTCTAAAGTCAAACAAGACTAAAACAGCCCACAATATATATGACTTAAGGGAATCAAAGAATATGCTACTCCTATTACAATATGTTATTTTAATTGCCTCTCAGAGTAGTAAAAATCGCATTGGTGTCTAAATTATTAGTGGTCTCAAGGATAATGCTTTTTAATATACTGACTGATCAAACATTCATAATGTAACACATGTATCAAAATATATTAAAATAAATCTTTTATAAGAATAATCAATACTAATCCATCAAAAGAAAAGTAGCATGATTCCACTTCATCACATGCTTGTCTATTTTCAGGAGCACAGCCACCATAATAATGAGAGGTATATAAAATCCTATTTAGTATTCTATGCCATTTTAAATTTGCTAGGAAAAGGTTTTACAAATAAAAATCCTCCCCCATTTCCCTGTTTGCTCAATAATTCTCACATTCTGATTGTTTGTGTTCCTCTTGCCACGTTGTATATGTCACATATTCCCTATCCACCACAAGTATCTAACACCAAACTCATTAGTTGCATAAAGCCAGCACCTCTAACAAAATATTTCTGTGCATTAACTTTTCACTTAAAATTATTCTCACTCTTGTTGCCATGCAGGAAACTCTTCTGAATGGGAATGGAAGCAGTGTTATCCCTTGAGTCTTCAGACACTGAAACAGTAACTCTGTGAAGGTGTGAACTATACCACTTATCTCCATGGCTAACTCCAAAGCATAAATGATGTTTTAATTGTCAACACAGTTAACTATTTCAGTGTTTATCACTTTAACAGAAACTTCCAACTAATGTGAGTTTTTTAGATAGAAACAAATGTTTCCCATCCTCTACGAGTTTAAAGCAGCGGTTCCCAAACTAACAACCTGTGAACCCCGTTCACTAAAATGTTAAGTCTCGTGAATCCCCTCCTAAAAATGAATATTTCCAGAGATTTTCTCCTTTACTTGAATATAAATTATAAAAGCAGTGATCTTGGAAATATAAAATTTGTTTTTATGACATGCTTATTATACACTATTATGATGATTTATCATTACAGTATTTGTATTACATTATGAAAACAGCAACACTCTTCCAAGATCTCACTTTCATACCTTGTATCACTTTGAATAAGCCTGTTATAAGACAAGGCTCCTATGTTTCATCAAGGAGTATCTGAGGTGAAACAGCATGAAGGGATTTAAGAAGTCAACTCAAAAAGAGTTCCTCCTACACAAGCATTCAGGTGTTGAGCAGTCCAGGCAAACAATGCAACTTACAACAAAGCTTAAACTTGTTCTTCATAATAATTTTAAAAACAATACTAGCTGCCTATTAAATTTTAAAAACTGCAAAAAATATCCATCTCCCTTTCCATTTCTTGTAAGGAGTCTTGACGTTTAAATCACCTCAGTGTGATAGATATGCTTGCTTTAAACTGCTTATCTCTTGGAAGTCCTGGGATCTCCAGGGACAGCTCTGTCCGCCATTAGGGAATTTTTCCCCGAGAACCTCCTGTAACATTTCGTGAACCCCCAGGAGTTCACGAACCCCAGTTTGGGAACCACTGGTTTAAAGTGAATGGCTGAAGAGAGGAGCCTTGCAGTGCTGACTTGCCCTTGAACCTCTGAATGAACCCTTGCACAACGGAGTGATGAAAAACGGTTAACTACCTTTTTGTAAGTGTTGTTCTTTGAGATGTGTTGCTTATGTCCATTCCATTCTAGGTGTGTGTATGCCCACGTGCACAGTCGTTGGAGATTTTTGCCTTAGCGATATTCGTACCGTCGGCTGTGGGTGGAGGACGATATAACATTAAGAGGTCATTAGATTCCTCTGCTAGCTTCTCGACCTCCAAGTTCAGGTTGGCAGCCGCCATTTTGAGCAGGACCTGGTGCTCGGGGCGGGGGGGGGGAGAGATCCTGCTCGTTTTACGCGGAGCCCGGTACCACTTTGTCCGGCGACAACGAAGATGACTGCACAGCAGGGGAAGGGGAAGCTTCCCCTTGCTCATTCGGGAACGGATCCTTGAGCATCAGGGTCCACTGTGTCGCCCCTGCATTGGATTTGGCACCGTGCTGCAACTCGGGTGCTGCCTGCAGCTTGTCCAATGCAGCCTGGGAGGAACGGTGCAAGTATGGGACCAGCATAACAGATACACCCCATGGGTTCCAGTACTGGCACTGAGAGGGCCATTGCCCCTGCCTCCACGCTGCCACTGCAGGAGCCACACTGGTCTTGCAGGCCGGTGGCAATTCGCCTTTTATAGGCGAGGGGCTGAACTTCCTTTCAGGCTCAGACCACTGCCCTTCTGGTGACCAGGGTGGCGCCATAGATGCCTGAGTCTGTCAACTGACCCTCGTTGGGGAACGATGCCACAACCAGGAACAATCCCGCACCGGGGGTGGGAGGTCAGAGGAGACCGCCTAGGCAATGGTGATCTATGCTGTAGCGACCTCTGGCGGGAGGCCCGACGGTGCCCTGGTACGAGGATCGACGTCACAACTCAGGTGCCCCATGCTTTGCAGGTGGAGACATTGGTGTCAGGGACCTGTGTCTTCTAATCGGGGACTGAGGCTGTGGTGCCAGGTCCGAGGCCATCGTGATGGGGACCGACGCCTGCGTTCCGGGGATGAGGGACGCTGTGCTGCTTTAGGGGGCGGTCCCATAACCAGCTTGCCCGTAGATGCTGGGGCCTTGGCAGGGTCCATCGCCTGGCTTGGCATCTGTGGTGCTGGTCGGCCTACTTGCTCTTTGGCTGCCGGGCTCGCTTCAGGCATAGATGATACTACTAAGGGCCGGGACCTGCTGCCGCTCCCAGGAGTTGGAGGCGGGTCCCTGGCTGGACTAGAGGGTCCAACTGCAGCGGTACACCTGAGCAGCACCAGGGCAGGCACGTGGCCCAACACAGGTCCTTTGCCTGAAGCCCCCTTTTTCTGCAGTGCCGGCTGCACGATGAACATGGCTTAAAGCCCGGAGAATGGGGCATGCCCCACTCTGAGGCGAAGTCCTAGCCAGGTCTCTAATTCCTAAACAACTACTTAACACTTAACTTAAAGATCGAACTAAGTACCTATAAACTAACAACAAAGGAGACAGAATAATTGACTGTAAGAACCGCTAACACTCTTGCGATGCAAGACAAGATGCTCCGATCAACCATCACGGGCGCTAAGAAGGAACTGAGAGGGCATAGGGTCAGCAGCACCTAAAATACCAGCGCATGAGCACGGCAGTCACAAGGGTGCTACAGCCAACTCCGAAGACTGTACATGGGCACACACACACCTAGAAGGAATCAACATGAGCAAACACTTGAAGAAAAATGACTTTCTGCTCAGTTTCCTTGCTACTACTTAGGGCAGGTCTTCACTACCCGCCGGATCGGCGGGTAGCAATCGATCTATCGGGGATCGATTTTTCGCGTCTCGTTAAGACGCGATTAATCGATCCCCGATCGCGCTCCCCGTCGGCTCCGGCAATCCACCTCATCGAAAGGCGGAAGCGGAGTCGACGGGGGAGCGGCAGCGATCGACTCGCCGCCGTCCTCATCACCAGGTAAGTCGATTACGATACGCCGACTTCAGCTACGCTATTCACGTAGCTGAAGTTGCGTATCGTAGATCGACCCCCTCCCCTAGTGTAGCCCTGGGCTTAGTGTGGGGAAGAGGACCGGAAGACATAAGGCTTCACTAGGATTACTTACCCCCAACTCAGACGAGAAAATTAGGAGTGCAAAAGGTGTTTCTCCTGAATTTTTGCACTTTGGCTGCAAGGGGTTGCTGTTGTGATTGAAAGTAGTTGTCTCTTTCTCTTCGGCACTTGGAAGGAAGGCAAAGAGAGCAGCTACAGAGAGAAGTTGTATGTAAAAGAACATGGACATCAGCAGGTAGGAAGAAATGGATCCACTACTAGAGCCAAGTTTTCCCCTACGGGGAAGAGAAAGAATCAGAGCAATTACTTTTAAATAAAAAACATGAAAGCAAGGAGTTTTGTCAAAAACAAATGAGGCTGAGGCTGTCTTCATGGATGATGGGTTTCATAAGCTGAGACTATCAACAAACTTGAAAAGCAGGAATATAAGTCCATAGTTAAATGCCACCTCTACAAAAGTGGACAGAATCACAATGGTAATACACAACTCGAAGAGAGCAAACACATCTAACTGGAATGGCCCTCTCCTATTTCTATGTTCTATATTCAAGGTGAAATAAAACACGGCTTAGCACTGTCCTTATAAAAGTTTTTAACACTCTTATTGCAATACATTCACCTTTTCACTCAGTAAAAAAAGTTTTCTGTTTTTATGTACAAAATTCAGAATCATTGCCATTAGGCAATGTTGTTTTCATATTATGCATTATAGGTCAGTTTTTTGATTGTTCCATATACTTAGTCTTTGAGGAAAAGAGAGTTAATGTTTTCAAATATGAATGCTGCAAACTAGACAAAGGTTCTGCAAATAAATTTGAAGTGTTAAGTAAAGGTTAGACAAGCCCTCATAAGATATTTAACTGTTAAAAGGATATAGACATCTTTGACACAAACTTGTCATGGATATCGTCAGAAGGGGGAAAGATCTTCAAATCCTTCTCAAGCTGTTGAAGCTGCCTTTCCATCTGCCTCAGGTTCTTCTCCAGGTTTTCTGCTGAGACTAAAATATAATATATTCATTCTCTCAACATCTCAAAAAAAGGAAAACTAGTAAGAAATGCCTATTTGTAAAAGATTTTTGTTATACCAATAGCACACATATAATTCTGAAATGGAATTGTATCAGATAATCACAGGGCAGGGATACTAGTCCACTGTGTAATATTTATTTTTTCCCAATTACACAATTTCCTCACTGTGATTGGTTGTACCCATTTTAAATAACTACTGCATTTTTTCCTCAACCATGCAGTATGCAAAGCTGTATATTCTGATTGGTTCTTAATGGGTGTCAGCCAATCCAAAAGCAGGGTTTTGCATTAAAACCAAAAGTTTATTTTTAAATTACCTGTACTGTGAAAATACCAATCTCTCTTCTCTGATTAATGACTATAGTAAGAAAGTTCAAGATATTTCCTTTCAATAAAGTTGCTCGCCTTAGCTTCACTGTTCTGAAGAAAAAACCCCCCAACTAATATTTACATGAAACACAGAGAGAATTTGAATCCCCAAATATAGAGAAAATAGGGCTATTAAAGAGCTGAAAGGGAATTTCCTTTAAATAAACAAGCCACATTTCTGACTCATTATTTCCCTCCCAATTCAGATCTGAAGCATGATGTAAACTAACACACATTTAATATTCTGCCAAACAGAAGGGAACAACAGGGTGTTTGGGAGAATGTAAAGAGAGAGAGAGAGAGGGGAAGGAGAGAGATAAAACATGCACAGGAACAAAGCATGAATTGCCTTTCAGTTGTCTGGCACCCTAGTTTATACATTTGGAATATTTAATTAAAAATGTCAGTACAGTAATGAGAATAGTTCCTGATAGCTTGGTAAATCATATCCTGGGCTCATATGAATTCATGCAATCAAGGATATGGTTATCACATCATACAGTGGAAGTAAGTAAACTTTAGCAAACATTCAAATGTTCTTCAGAAGAAGAATAAGATAGATTATAAATAATATACTTGAATATTAGTCTGGAAATATTGACATTGTACACTTTTTCATTATCAGCTTGTTACACTAATTACAAAACCTAAAATTACTTACAATACTTATTAGAATTTCATACATATTTTACCTATGCCGCTTTTGGGGTGAACTCCTGAGCCTACAGAAGTCAATGTAAATTTTGCCATTGATCTCAAAGAAGTCAGCATTTCAACAATGGAGTCGAATGCAGAGATGAATGGACTTAGAACAGTTCATAATACCCAGAAATGATCAGAATATGGGACACATTCACTGGCTGCATATTCTTTCATGAAGAGTGGCATAGTCTCCCTCATGAATCACCACCACACATCCTCATCTTAGGAACTACTAAGTAATGATCACCAATAGGTGGGCTGATTAATACTGGTAGTTAGAGAGACTACAGTTCTGCTAAGTGTATATCTACACATAAACTGCTGCTACACATAAAGTGCTTCAGTGAAGACACTACCTATGCCAACGGGAGGGCTTCTCCAGTCAGCACAGGTACTCCTAGCATTATCTACCCCAGGGTTTAAGTGTGTTGCAGAGGAGTATTAATTTTTCACACCCCTGAGAAATGTAGTTATACCGACCTAATTTCCTAGTGCAGACCAGGCCTCGGTAATAATCCTGACATGCGTGTGAATTAAGCTCTGTGTCTTCACAAATTTTAGAAGCAGGAATATAATAAGTCCATAGTTAAATGCCATGTTATAGTTCTACCAGCAGACGAATGCAGGCCTTCAGGGATAGATGCATAGTGAAGCAGACCGATTCAATTAATCGTCTCCTAGGAAAGCAATGTTTGATATGATACAGAGAAATTCCTCTGGCCAGATTTAGGTGACCCTCCCAAACCACGAACATATCCAAGCAACAGCTAGCTTGAATTATTCTGATATATCATGACTTATCTTTCTCAGGACTTTGTTAAATTTAGTGAAGGGATGGGAAACAGAAATGGAGGAAAGGTGTGAATGGAAACATCTCTCCTACAGAAGGATTATATGCAGTGGAAATATAGGGTCAGATTCTGTGCTATGTATCCAAGAACAAAGAATCTGCAGTCCAGAACTTAAGCCACCTTTGATCCCTCTGAATCTCGGACTGTTCCAGGGCCTGGACAGCCCACTGACAATACAGACTAGAGTTAGGCAGGGGGCGGGGCCTTCCAGGGGTGCCCTATTAAGTAGAGTGCTGCTTGCAATCTCTGCAGCACTATGGGCAGCAGTCCAGCCCCTGGCATGCCCTTCCTACCTGCCTCTGGCACACACCTCTTGCTGCAGCTTGCAAATGTGACCTCTGGAAGAAGCCTTATGTCTGTCTACCGTAGCTCCTTTGCCAGGAGGATTGTACCCCCCTGTTACACCATTCTGACTCTTATGTTGCATTAAGGGGCTGAAGTAAGAGTGAAAATCTCACCCATAGGATCCCTTCCTTCTCTGAAACAAAACAGAAGTTATTTGAACTGCTCCCTAGAAACAATGCTTCTCTTTAGACAACCACATTTTAGAAAAATGGAATCCAACACCTAGTGTAACAGAGACCACTGATGACACATGAAATTAATTCTGCCAACCTGGTACTGGATTCACCTCTTCTAGCTCATGAATACTGGAAATAAATAAGATAGCACATAGAATAATTCAGAGAATGACAAAATATATTATTCACATAGTAGAGAAAAACAGAGCACACTAGGTATCTGAAGTAAAATACAGCTGCAGAACTATGGAGAAGACTTATCTCGGAATGACAAAGATATTAATTCAATTAATTTAATTAATTAAAAAACAGCCATAGCCTGTCAGATAGTCTAGAGCTCCAACACAATGACGGGGATAAGTATTTCAGAGACAAAGAATCCCAAAAGATACAAAAAAACACCCCATAACGGCCTGAGATGTCCATTAGCAGCAACATGATAAGAGCTGGTTGGATAAAAGTGACTCACTGAACACATTAGAGGGAAGGGCCTGCCAAAACAGAATTCACTTTCTGCTACGATAATCTTTTCCCTCAGGGACAACAAGGGAAGCATGTTCTTTTCTGGCTTTCCTGCTCTTTATCTCACTCTACCACTACCTATCCCAAATGTTGTTTCTAAAATCTTTACTATCTCCCAAAGCTCTAACCATGTCACTCCTCTGAACCCCTCTGGTGGTTTGCCCTTGCCTTCCACATTCAGTTTATGCTTTTTCAACTTCAAGGAATTTTAAATCTTCACAACCAACCTTCCCTGTGTCATTTACTCCCATTCCCTTCCTGTCACCTAAAGCTCCTCTTAAGATTCCATTGTGAACAGTTAATTTGAGTCCTTCCCCCTCCCTACTTGTAGAGCTTCCTCCCCTCCCTCTTTTGTCCACCACATTACCTCATACTGTACTTCTCTCCTCACTCAAGTCACTGCTTAAGGCACAGTACCTTTCAACAATAACCTACCACTTATAGAATGTATACAGTCACTTAAAAAAAATAATCAAAAGTGCACCACTTGAAAATTGGTGCTTCAATTTATATATTCTATATTTCAACAGCACTATTTAATTTATACTGTATAACCCTTGAGAAAAGCTCTGTGGCTTCCACTTCATTTGTTGAGCATCAAGCACATGGTTGGTTCTCAGTAAGTGATGAGCATGTACATCTAAATTATTTGGACGGGGCAGGGGGGGAAATGAGAAGGTTATTTCCACAGTGTATTTGAAACATTTCTCTGCTACTCTGGAGAAGTTCAGGGCTGTTGTAATAAAGCACAAACATTTTAATTGCCATTTAATGTGTTCACTTTTTAACTCACCCGCCATTTTCTTAATATTAAAAGTTTGATTCTATAAGAAGATGGAAAAAATTATGCAAAGTGGATTTTTCAGTTACAAATAATAGCGTGATTCACTACACTATCATATTTTAAAATTATTAGTTACAAAATGTTGCAGTGTGTAAATGGTAACCTCAAGGGTTAGAAATAATAAAAAGCTATTTGTCTTATACCCTGAAATAGCAAAGCATCATAATTTGTATGCTAAGTGTTTAAAACTAAAACAGAACTTTTAGATTCATAAACAAAATGTAATTATTTATGTTATTGGCACTAAGATACCTTTTATGTTTACTCCACATTTCTCTATTATATATCTACAATATAAATATTTAAGTTAGCTTTCTTATTTGAAAATAGTAATAATACTCTGCTCTCACACAGTCCATTACATATTGAAAACACTGTACGAACATGAACTTAATTCATCACCATATCCCTGTGTGTCAGGAACAAGTAGTGTTATCCCCATTTTACAGCTGTAGAAACAGAGCAGTGAAAATGACTTGCCAGGATGAGTACAAACTGATAATAAATAATCAAGAGTTTTTGGTTCTCAGTACTGTGGTTTAGCCACTAAACAACATTTTTATACAGAATGTAACTATTAGATAAATTTTCCAATTTAACTGTTCATTCTAAAACTCCCTGCAAGATTAACTTTTGCAGACTTTTCTAAATTAACTCTCAACGTCAGAAGACTGTTAGAGGCAAATGGACAAGAATACAAAGATTTGGGTTCAAAATCAATCTTCAGCACTATGTATTTCAATATCAAATTACCCCACATAGTGAAATACATGAAAATGGGGACTTAGTTAACTTAGTTAACTTTTACTTATTTGCTTTCATAACAGCAATTATTTACAGACCATTTCTAGGGGATTACTGCATTTCCTGGATTGCTCAGAACCCCGAGTCTTTATTCTTAAAAGTCCACCTTAGATCTGTAAATCAGAATGTGTACTGTTCTTTTTTTTTTAAAAAAAATATGACGAAATATTTTCTCTAGACTTCAGATTTCTGGAATCAATTTATTAAGAAATGCATAGTTTTTAGATTATGCACCATTCATATAGTAGTTACATATCCTACTGCAAGTTATTTATTAAACAATGAAAAGCAAGTTTCTCTGATTCTATTATCTATCTTAGATATTTTTATGGTATCTATCTGGCCCAGAACAATTTGAGTAGAGAGACCAGTGGAGAAAGTATGAAAGTCAGGAAACCCAGGTTTAATTACAAACTCTGCCTCTAAGTCACAGTGTTACTTTAGACAACTCAATTAACCTCTATTTGCTACAAGTACTCATTCTGTAAAAAGGGGATAATTGTGCTTACCCACCTTTGGAAAGAGCTTTGTAAATGTATAGAATTACAAAGTATCATTATAACCATAATATGACTGATTTGTCATAGTGACCATATATTATATTCCATGTGTGTTCTATCTGCTTGTGCCAGTGAACTGTAACCTCTCTGAAAGAAGTTGTTGTTCCGTTTGGTATAAATGAGACAAATGAAATCAAGGACACTATTATTTTAAAACGTTCATGCAATTGCATATTATTCGTCATACCACACATGGTCTACTAGATCCCCACAAATTCCATTCTATTATATTATGAAGCAAAAATATTTCACAATAATTATGTATGATCAAGTTACACAGAGATGTCATAGCAGCCTTCAATAACAAAATCAATTAAATCTATGCTAAGACTTACAATGTAAATTAGATTGTTGAAATTCTATTATTTCCACAGCGTGGACAAAGAGGTCTTTAAAAAAATAAAATAAAAAAACCCCAAAACACTGGGTGTTTTTTTTTTGTTTTTGGGGTGGTTTTTTTTGTTTTTTTGTTTTTTTTTTAACCACAATGGAGGAGGTGGTGAGAGCACTGGTGCAAGCCACGGCAGCCCAGCAGGAGGCAATCCAGGTTCAAGCGATGGCACAACAGGAGTCCATGAGGCTACAGCAGGAAACCAACCAATTGTTAATGAGCCAGGCTGCCCAAGATCGAGCCCTCTTGCGGGACGTAGTAGACCAGTTGAAGATCCTCACCACCCAGGCCCGGGGGTCCAATAGGACGCAAACCCTGAGGGCCACCGGTTGTTTGCCAAAAATGACGGCAGAGGATGACGTAGAGGCATATCTCCTCTCATTTGAAAGGACTGCTCAGCGTGAGGCGTGGCCCCAGGAGCAGTGGGCCAGCATTCTCGCCCTTTTTTTGTGCGGAGAGGCACAGAAGGCCTACTTTGATCTGCCCACCGAGGACGCCGCTGACTATTCCCGGCTGAGGGCAGAGATCCTAGCACGATCAGGGGTGACGACAGCAGTACGGGCCCAGAGGTTCCAGGAGTGGAAATACAGGGAGAACAAACGTCCGAGGTCCCAACTATTTGACCTCATACACCTCGCTCGGAAGTGGTTACGGCCTGAGGCGTGCAGCCCAGAGGAGATTTTGGAGACTTTGGTCATGGACCATTACATGCGGGGACTGCCGCCAGATCTCCGCAAATGGGTATGCCAGAATGATCCGCCCACCTATGATGAAATGATCACATTGGTGGAAAGACGGATGACAGCCAGGGAATTGACCCAACTACCCAAGGAAGGGCCCTCTCAAAGCAAACACTCGACCCCGACCCTGGAGGGTGAGCTGGCCACACCCCCAGGGAGTCCTAGGTGGAAGAAAAGGGGGCCGAAAACCAGCTGGGAACCCAGAAGGAAGGGAAAGGCCTGAGTGGGGGGGACCCTGGGACTAACCCCCCTAACCCACATGATAGGGGAGTGATTAGAAGGAATTATAGGTGTTACGGGTGCGGGGAGTGGGGGCACATAGCGGCCCAGTGCCCCAATGTCATAGAGCCTATGCAGTGTAACCTGGGGGATGGGGCAGACCCATGCAGCCTACTCAATATTGTAGGGGTCACAGTCACCCCACATAAATATACAAGGCAGGTAAAGCTGAATGGGGTAGAAACTATGGCACTCGTAGACTCGGGGAGCGCTATCACCCTAATTTTGGGTAAATTAGTGAAGCGCAGCCAGATTATGCAGGCGAAGCGTACGGGGGGAACCTGTGTCCATGGGACTGTTAGTTATTACCCCATCATACCAGTGAAAATTGAAATTCAGGGAAATGTCACTGAGGTGAAAGCAGGGGTAGTCCCAAACCTCCCATACCCTGTACTCATAGGTAGAGATTTCCCCGGGTTTGGAAACTGGCTCCCACCGGAGAGATTGGAGGAAGGGGAGTTCCCCAAACTTCGGGAGGCTTCCACGGCAGAATGTCACCTCCCATATTTCGCAGAAATGTCCCAGGAACTATTCCCTGTCCCAGGGAAAGGCAGGAAGACCAAGAAAGAAAGACGGGCGGCCAAGGCCTTGGGTACCCGAATCCTGATACAAGGACAGAGAGCTGCCTGT
Source organism: Macrochelys suwanniensis (assembly GCA_033296515.1). NCBI lineage: Eukaryota > Metazoa > Chordata > Testudines > Chelydridae > Macrochelys > Macrochelys suwanniensis. The sequence continues at coordinate 67,453,275 of CM065775.1, forward strand.
GTAGGCAGACGTACGCGGGCAACTGACGGGGAGGGCCCCGAGACGGAGGAGGGATCAGAGACCGGTTCCAACCCCAACCTCGTGGAGCCAGCCGAGAGGGCAGAGACAGATGCCTCAGAGTTCGGGCTGATAAGCCCCAGGAGAGAGAATTTTGGACGAGACCAGGTGGAAGACCCAAGGTATGAGAACGCCAGGAAGGAGGTGGCCGAGATAGATGGGGCACCTATAGAGGGAAAGGCCTGGGGGCCAGGGCCTTATTTTGTGATCAAGAGGAACCTCCTATACCGGGTTGTGCAAATGTAGGAGCAAGAGGTACACCAGCTCCTAGTACCCTGGAAACACCAGAAGGCAATATTAAGCCTCGCTCATAGTCACCTTTTTGGAGGGCACCTGGGAGTGGAGAAAACCCAGGCGCGAATCTTACGCAGGTTCTTCTGGCCGGGGGTACATGAAGACATCCGGTGGTACTATGCCTCCTGCCCTGAATGTCAATTGCACAGCCCTTGTCCACATCTAAGAGCCCCTTTGGTACCCTGCCGATCATCGAAGTTCCATTTGAGCGGATCGCCATGGATCTTGTGGGATCGCTAGAGAAAACAACCCGAGGCCACCAGTATGTACTGGTCATCCTAGACTATGCAACCAGATACCCAGAAGCTGTCCCCTTACGAAATACAGCCTCCAAGAGCATTGCCAAAGAATTAGTGGCAATCTTCGCCCGGGTAGGGCTACCAAAAGAAATCCTCACAGACCAGGGAACGCCATTCATGTCCAAGTTGATGAAGGACCTATGTTCCCTGCTCCACGTTCAGACCCTGCGGACCTCAGTTTATCATCCACAAACCGATGGTCTGGTGGAAAGATTTAACCGGACCCTCAAGGCCATGATAAGAAAGGTGGTAAGCAAGGATGGGAAAGACTGGGACAACCTATTACCGTACCTCATGTTCGCCATCCGAGAGGTCCCCCAAGCTTCCACGGGATTCTCCCCCTTTGAGCTGTTGTATGGATGAAACCCCCGAGGCATCCTGGACATAGCCAAGGAAAATTGGGAGGAAGAACCCAGTCAAGGGAAGAATGTAATAGAGCATGTGCTACGGATGAGGGACCGGATAGCCCGGGTCACTCCCATAGTGAGGGAGCACCTAGAGAAGGCCCAAGAGGCCCAGCGAACCTACTACAACCGTCAAGCCAAGGTTCGTCAGTTTCAACCCGGTGACCGAGTAATGGTACTTGTGCCTACGGCCGAAAGTAAACTGTTGGCCCAGTGGCAAGGGCCCTACGAAATAATCGAACCCATAGGGGAAGTAAATTACAAGGTGTGACAACCGGGACGTCGAAAACTAGAGCAGATATACCATGTCAACCTTCTGAAACCCTGGCATACCCGAGAGGCATGTGCAGTGGTTCGAGAAGACCTGCACCCAGGGAACAAAAACCCTGACCAAGTAAGGGTGTCTCCTGATCTAACGACAGCCCAGATGAAAGAGGTAATTGAGATGATCACCCAATATCAAGACGTATTCTCGACAAAGCCAGGTCGCACAACTGGGACATATCATCACATCGTCACAAACCCTGGGGCCAGAGTAACCATGAGGCCCTACCAGGTGCCAGCAGCCAAAAGGGAGGAAATAAAAGCAGAAGTCAGGAAAATGCTGGAGATGGGGATCATGGAAGAATCCCACAGTCAGTGGTCCAGCCCAATAGTGCTGGTGCCCAAACCGGATGGCACCATGAGATTCTGCAATGACTTCCGTCGATTAAACGAGATATCCCAGTTTGATGCCTACCCTATACCCCGCATAGACGAACTAGTGGACCGTCTGGAGAATGACCGGTATTTGACAACCCTAGACTTGACGAAGGGGTAGTGGCAGATTCCCTTAGCCAAAGATGCAAAGGAAAAGATGGCGTTTTCTACACCAGAGGGTCTCTTCCAATATACGGTCCTCCCTTTTGGATTACATGGGGCCCCAGCTACCTTTCAGCGCCTCATGGACAAGTTATTACACCCCCATGCCAGTTATGCTGCGGCCTACTTGGATGATGTGGTGATTCATACCCCAGACTGGGAAACTCACTTGAAGAAAGTGGGGGCGGTCCTTGATACCTTCAGGCGAGCGGGCCTTACGGCAAACCCTGTTAAGTGCGCTGTGGGGTTCACGGAGGCCAAATATCTTGGCTACGTGGTAGGAAAAGGTTTGGTAAAACCCCAACTGAATAAGTTAAAGGCCATCCAAAACTGGCCATGGCCGAGTCGTAAGAAGCAGGTCCGAGCGTTCCTAGGGGTGGTGGGGTATTACCGGCGTTTCATCCCCTATTTTGCCACAAGGGCAAGTCCCCTAACGGACTTAGTGAAGGCCCGTGGTCTTGATCCAGTCAGATGGTCTGACGCAGCAGAAAGAGCATTCACGGACCTACGGACTGCCCTCTGCAGTAACCCTGTACTGATAGCACCGGATTTTACTAAGGAATTCATCCTACAAACAGATGCATCTGAGGTGGGGTTAGGGGCCGTCCTGTCACAGATGGTTGGGGAAGAGGAACACCCAATTCTCTATCTCAGTAGAAAACTCCTTCCGAGGGAACAAAAATATGCAATGGTAGAGAGAGAGTGCCTCGCTGTAAAATGGGCCATGGAAACATTGCGTTACTACCTGCTGGGGCGCAGATTTGTCCTTATGACTGATCATGCCCCTCTTCAATGGATGCAATGGAACAAGGAAAACAACACAAGGGTAACCAGGTGGTTCTTATCCCTCCAACCTTTCCAGTTCCGCATACAGCACAGAGCAGGGAGTCGCCACGGCAACGCCGATGGCTTATCACGCGTACATTGTCTGGCGTCCCAAGATGCCCAACCCCTTGGTGTTGAGCAGGGGGAGGGATATGTGATAGACACAGGCCAGTTCGGTACAACAGAATAGTAGAAGGCAGATATACTGGCCATTGGGTTAGCAGTTTTCTGTTCCCTAACTGACCAGAGCAGGGACTGCTCCAGGCTAATGAGAACACCTGACTCTAATTAACCTGCAAAGAGTCAGGTGAGGCCATTAAGGTGAAGTGAACACCTGACCCTAATTAAGGCTCTTCTGAGTATATAAAAGGGTTCACTCCAGTCAGGCTGAGGAAGAGCCAGGGAGCCAGAGGAGAGGAAGTGCTGCTGCTACTGAAGGGCTGAGTAAATAAGGCAACTCTCAAGCCATTGGTAAGGGAGCCCTAAGGTAAGGGTGAAGAAGGGAGAAGCGGGAGAGCTGTGGGGAAGTGGCCCAGGGAATTGTAGCAACTCTGGCAGTGAGAGGTCGGCTGCCAACAGCTGCTACCATTAGGGTCCCTGGGCTGGAACCCAGAGTAGAGGGCGGGCCCGGGTTCCCCCCACCAACCTGCCACTACAAGGAGAAGACAGGCCTCTGGCAGGACAGGAGACTAAACTGTTCTGCAATAAGCCCAGAGGGACAACAGGGACTGTGGGCGTTCTCTCACCATCCTCTGAGGCTAGCATAAACCACCTAGAAGCGCGGGACCCACAGGGACAAGATCGGAGCTCTGCCACAATACATTAAGTCCCAAATAAAGACAGGACTTGGTTAAGTTTACTTCTTCAATGTTCCTAGAAAACTATAAGTAAAATGGTATCAGTTAAGTATAGAATGTAATAAACATGTTTTTTTCTAGTGGATGCCATCTGCCTTGATCACTACCACACAGCAAATCTGTTCACTCAATACAACATGACTCCTAGTGATACCTTCTGAAAAGAAGAAAAAACTTGACACTCTTAAAAAAAGAGAGTTGTTTGATCTGTACCTTATGTAACAGAGAGAGACTTAGTGAGCTGTACAACTTCTAAATTGTCTGGGCTGGCAAAACTAGGACTGTCAAGAGATTAGTAGAATCTCCTTAATTAGGAGAAGCAAATTTGCCTAACTTATAGGAATCATCTAGGTTTAGTGAACTGTTTTATGTGCTAAGCTTGGCTAAGACCACTAGATATATGAGAAGCTATGTTAAGAGTACATGAAGGATTTCCTTCAATAAAGGTGGAAAGTAAATATTATCTTTGTACCTTTAAAGGAAAAAGGTCAAAAAGCACAGAATAAAATAGTGGTTAAATGTTGCAGAAAAAATTCATCTTGAGTTGCACCTAACTTTGAAAGCCGGTTCATCTTGCCCTGAGCCAGGAATCACTTGAAAAAATATATATGTGAGCAACATAATACATGATAGCACTCTTCACTGTAGTATAATTTGTAACACAGTTTAGCTGTATGCTGCCTATTTCAAAACTTTGATGGCATCCCTACACAATAGGATGAATCCCTGCCTCTTCTATGTACAAAAACAATTCTTCTTAACATTTTCTCTGGTAATACTAAAATCAATGGAAGGTATGAATGTTCAGAATCTTTGAAAATCAGGCCTCTGATTTGGGTGTTTAAATATGGATTTAGGTGCATTACTTTAGGCATCTCAGCTTTAAAACGTTGAACTACATTCTTACATTGTTGATTAAAAAAAAAAGAAATAACTGCCAGCTTTAAATTTTAATTTTCTGCTTTTGTATGTATCCATTACATTTATGTTTTTTTAAAACGATGAAGAGAAATAATTTAGCGATTTTAATGAAATGTAGATTTATTCAAGAGGTTGAAACAAAGCTTTTTTTTATTAAAAGCTTTTGAAAAACCTAACGTTACATGACAGATACATACATTCTGGGGTTTGTTTTCCTCTACATAATAATGCCTACTGTCAATGGCAATTATGCAAACAAACACATGGAAAGAAGAACTTATTTATAACTTCCAAGCTTGAACATTTGTATATACTAAGCCAGATTTTAAGGTAAGGTGATTTTTAAAATTATTAATATAATCAACCACACTGTTCTTGGCACTGTACTATAACACAAATAGTCCCTACTCCAAAAATTACCAGCTTGTGGTACAGACCCTGTGAACACTTACAAATATTAGTAACTTTACTCAAGTGGGTATTAACATTCAGTTAAATGGAAGTACTTGGTGAATAAAGTTATTCATGGGTGTGTTTACAGAAGCACATTCCAATAGTTCAAGAAGAAAGGATGCATGGGAGGAGGGAGCTAGATAGTAATGGTTTTTTCTTTTTATTATTTGTATTTTGCAGTAGTACAGGCTCATTTCTTATGTGAATTCTGGAAGAGGTGAGTCATAAAGGAGACACATGACCAAGGAGAAGGGGTGAAAGCTTAAGCAAACTGAAAGTGAGTGGAAATAAGTAGGGAAAGGGAGTGGAAGAAAAATTAGTGAGGCATCAATGCTCCAATAATGGGCATAACTGAGGGGTTTGGTGGACATAATAAATTCCAAGATATAGGCTGGAATGGAGTTGTGATGCCTACAGGTAAGGAAAAGTGATTTGATCTTTGCATGATAGACAAGGGGAGTCAGTGGAGGGATTAAAAAGAAAAGAAGCATCAAGATCAGATCACTGGGTGATAAAAAAAATTACAGCACCATTTTGGATCAACTAGAGTGGGGAAATAGGAGCACAAGAGTGATGTGACAGACATCAACAAGGCAGGTACTGATTATATAACCCAACAAAACTTTGTACAATACCCTTTAAACCATCTGGAATCAGGTTTATTAATTAACAACACACTATCACAAGTGCAAAATTACATTCACTAACTCTAGATTGAATTTTCAGAATCATAGATTAAGATACCCTTCTTTATTTTCTGTGATCAACGGGTATCATCTGTGATCTACAGATACCCAAGTGTTCTGAAGGAACTCAAATGTGAAATTGCAGAACTACTAACTACTTTGTAACCGATCATTTCAATCAACTTCTGTACCAAATGACTGGAAGATAGCTAAGGTGACATCAATTTTTCAAAAGGGCTCCAGAGGTGATATCGGCAAATACAGGCCGGTAAGCCTGACTTCAGGACCGGGCAAGCTGATTGAAACTATAGTAAAGAACAAAATTGTCAGACAAATAGCTGAACAAAATTTGTTGGGGAAAAGTCAACATGGATTTTGTAAAGGGAAACCATACCTCACCAATCTACTAGAATTCTTTGAGGGGGGTCAACAAGCATGTGGACAAGGGGGATCTAGTGGATATAGTGTACTTAGATTTTTAGAAAGCCTTTGACAAGTTCTCTCACCAAAGACTCTTAAGCAAAGTAAGCTATCATAGGATAAGAGGGAAGGTCCTCTCATGGATTGGTAACTGGATAAAAGATAGGAAATGAAGGGTAGGAATAAATGATAAGTTTTCAGAATGGAGAGAGGTAAATAGGGGTGTCTCCCAGGGGGTCTGTACTGGGACCAACATAAGAGCATAAGAATGGCCATACTGGGTTAGACCAAAGGTCCATCCAGACCAGTATCCTGTCTACTGACAGTGGCCAATGCCAGGTGCCCCAGAGGGAGTGAACCTAACAGGTAAGGATCAAGTGATCTTTCTCCTGTCATCCATCTTCACCGTCTGACAAACAGGCTAGGGACACTATTCCTTACCGATCCTGGCTAATAGCCATTAATGGACGTAACCTCCATGGATTTATCTAGTTCTCTTTTAAACCCTGTTATAGTTCTAGCCTTCACAACCTCCGCAGGCAAGGAGTTCTACTGGTTGACTGTGCACGGTGTGAAGAACTTTCTTTTATTTGTTTTAAACCTGCTGCCCATTAATTTCATTTGCTGGCCCCCTAGTTCTTATATTATGGGAACAAGTAAATAACTTTTCCTTATTCACTTTCTCCACACCACTCATAATTTTATATACCTTCCTATTCAACATATTCTTAAATGATCTGGGAAAAGGGGTAACAGTGAGGTGGCAACATTTGCAGATGATACAAAACTCCTCAAGATAGTTAAGTCCCTAGCAGACTGTGAAGAGCTACAAATGGATCTTACAAAACTGGGTGACTGGGCAACACAATGGCAGATGAAATTCAATGTTGATAAATGCAAAGTAATGCACATTGGAAAACAATCCCAACTATGTATATAAAATGAGGGGGTCCAAATTAGCTACCACCACTCAAGAAAGAGATCTTGGAGTCATTGCAGATAGCTCTCTGAAAACATCCCCTCAATGTTCAGCAGCAGTCAAAAAAGCAAACAGAATGGTGGGAATGATTAAGAAAGGGATAGATAACAGAACAGAAAATATCATATTGCTTCTATATAAATCCATAGTATGTCCACATCTTGAATAATGCATGCAGATGTCATCACCCCATCTCAAAAAAGATATATTGGAACCAGAAAATATTCGGAAAAGGGCAACAAAAATGATTAGGCATATGGAACAGCTTCCGGGTGAAGAGGGATTAATAAAATTGGGACTTTTAAGATTGGAAAAGAGATTACTAAGGCAGGGATATGTTAGAGGTCTATAAAACCATGACTGGTGTGGAGAAAATAAATAAGGAAGTGTTATTTCCTCCTACTCATAACACATGAACTAGGGGTCACCAAATGAAATTCATAGGCAGTATGTTTAAAATAAACAAAAGGAAGCATTTTTTCCACACAACACACAACCCGTGGAACTCCTTGCCAGAGGACGTTGTGAGGGCCAAGACTATAACAGGGTTCAAAAAAGAACTAGGAAAGTTCATGGAGGACAGGTCTATCAATGGCTATTGGCCAGGATGTGCAGGGATGGTAATCATAACCTCAGTTTGCCTGAAGCTGGGAATGGGCAACAGGGGATGGATCACTTGATGATTACCTGTTCTGTTCATTTCCTCTGGGGCACTTGGCATTGGCCACTGTTGGAAGACAGGATACTGGGCTAGATGGATCTTTGGTCTGGCCCAGTATGTCCGTTCTTATGTTCTTATCCATGATATGTAGTTAAATATCATGATAAGAACATGGAGAAAGCTAGTGTACTCAATGCTTTTTTTGCCTCTGTCTTCACAGACAAGGTCAGCTCCCAGACGGCTGCACTCCGCAGCATGGTATGGGGAGGAGGTGACCAGCCCTCTGTGGAGAAAGAAGTAGTTCAGGACTATTTAGAAAAGCTGGACGAACACAAGTGCTAAAGGAGTTGGCCGATGTGATTGCAGAGCCATTGGCCATTATCTTTGACAAATCATGGCAATTGGGGGAGGTCCTGGATGACTGGAAAAAAGCTAATGTAGTGCCCATCTTTAAAAAAGGGAAGAAGGAAGATCCGGGGAACTACAGGCCAGTCAGTCTCACCTCAGTCCCTGGAAAAATCATGGAACAGGTCCTCAAGGAATCAATTCTGAACCACTTAAAGGAGGGGAAAGTGATCAGGAACAGTCAGCATGGATTCACCAAGGGCAAGTCATGCCTGACTAACCTAATTGCCTTCTATGATGAGATAACTGGCTCTGTGGATGAGGGGAAAGCCGTGGATGTGCTATTTCCTGACTTTAGCAAAGCTTTTGATACAGTCTCCCACAGTGTTCTTGCCAGCAAGTTAAGGAAGTATGGGCTGGATGAATGGACGGTAAGGTGGATAGAAAACTGGCTGGATGGTCGTGCTCAACGGGTAGTGATCAATGGCTCCATGTCTAGTTGGCAACCGGTATCAAGTGGAGTGCCCCAAGGGTCGGTGCTGGGGCTGGTTTTGTTCAATATCTTCATCAATGATCTGGAGGATGGTGTGGACTGCACCCTTAGCAAAGTTTGCAGATGACACTAAACTGGGAGGAGTGGTTGATACACTGGAGGGTAGGGACAGGATACAGAGGGACCTAGACAAATTAGAGGATTGGGCCAAAAGAAATCTGATGAGGTTCAACAAGGACAAGTGCAGAGTCCTGCACTTAGGACGGAAGAATCCCATGCGCTGCTACAGACTAGGGACCGAATGGCTGGGCAGCAGTTCTGCAGAAAAGGACCTAGGGGTTACGGTGGACAAAAAGCTGAATATGAGTCAACAGTGTGCCCTTGTTGCCAAGAAGGCTAACGGCATTTTGGGCTGTATAAGTAGGGGCATTTCCAGCAGATCGAGGGACGTGATTATTCCCCTCTATTCGGCACTGGTGAGGCCTCATTTGGAGTACTGTGTCCAGTTTTGGGCCCCACACTACAAGGAGGATGGGGATAAATTGGAAAGAGTCCAACGGAGGGCAACAAAAATGATTAGGGGGCTGGAGCACATGACTTATGAGGAGAGGCTGAGGGAACTGGGATTGTTTAGCCTGCAGAAGAGAAGAATGAGGGGGGATTTGATAGCTGCTTTCAACTACCTAAAAGGGGGTTCCAAAGAGGATGGATCTAGACTGTTCTCAGTGGTAGAAGATGACAGAACAAGGAGTAATGGTCTCAAGTTGCAGAGGGGGAAGTTTAGGTTGGATATTAGGAAAAACTTTTTCACTAGTAGGGTGGTGAAGCACTGGAATGGGTTATCTAGGGAGGTGGTGGAATCTCCTTCCTTAGAGGTTTTTAAGGTCAGGCTTGACAAAGCCCTGGCTGGGATGATCTAATTGGGTTTGGTCCTGCTTTGAGCAGGGGGTTGGGCTAGATGACCTCCTGAGGTCCCTTCCAACCCTGAGATTCTATGATTCTATGATTCTAAATATATATATATACACACAACAAGCTGCCTTGCTGATAGTAGATGACATAAGCTGCACAATTTTCCCTACAAAAGCAGTAAAACTTTGACTGCCATTCTGCAAATTTCCCCCAAGAAGTGACTCAGTCCTACACTTCTCCCCCTGCCATTTTCCTGCGTCTCATTTCATATGTAGAAACTGCATCTGCATTTACCTCTCACATGGAAACAGCTCTTCCAAATCCCTACAATGAGCAGACCTACTGAACATAATTCAAAATTCAGTCACACCCACTTTCCTCATGTTATTCACCTGAAAATTGATCTATGCCTACATTGCTTCAGTCATCTCACAAAAAAAATAACATGTGATCGGAAGACTAGCAAAGTTACAATAGACAATGAAGGGGAAGGGATGCAGATCAGGATAAGTAAAGAACATGTCAGAAATCTTCTGATCAGTTTGAATGTATTCAAATCAGCCGGTCCTGATGCTATTCACCTGAGGGTACTGAAGGAATTAGCTGAAGAAATCTCAGAGCCACCGGCAATAATATCTGCAAACTCATGGATGACAGGAGAGGTCCCAGGAAACTGGAAAGGGGCTAACATACTGGCCATCTTTAAAAAGGAGGAGCCAGGGAACTACAGACCAGTCACTCTGATTTCAATACCTGGGAAGCTACTAGAGAAATGTATCTTATTATTTTCCCTTCTGTTTTGTGTGTGTGTGTGTCTTGTTTTGTCTTCTAGGAAACAGCATGGGACTTAAGCAGCAGCCCCAGCACATCTCAACTAACATTTTCTCTTTCCACACACACACAAAAAATTACCTAAGAGACTGTCAGACTTTTTTTTTTTTCTTTACAAAAAACTCTCTATAGCTAAAGGGAAAGGAAATAAGTGACACCGTTAAAATGAAATCCTCACTTTATACTTCACATTTCAAATGCTTTCACTACTTGTTCTTTAATGAAAAATAAAGATTTTGAATGGTGCTTGTTGCCATAGAACTAAGCAGGTTGAGGTCTCTGTACTAGAAATCCCCAAGAAACCTTGTTTAACTATTTAGTGCTGCACAGTGACAGGGTAAAGTTAACACATTTCACTCTCTGGGCCCCTTTAGTCTACTGAAATGTACACAATGGGGAGGTTCTTTCAACTGTATAATATATACGACATAGTTAAGTAAGTAAACACAAAGCTGAATAGTAACATACAGAGCAGCCTCAAGTACTTCTAATTATTTTTTTCTCAAGGACTCCATGTTCTTTACAGGCTTTCTAATCAGGCAAGCAACACTGCATAGGAAGAGTGAGCATTTCTTGGAAGAAGAAATAGCAGACTGCTCCACAGGGCTTCCCCGCCCCCCATCCTTAACTCCCTCCTGCATTGCCCAAGTTTTACAGCATGATCTACATAACAGTAATGGCCAGTAGACTGATTATTGTTACACAAAGCAAAAGAGGTATTCTGATCGCTACTCTCAGATAATTTTTTGCAGGATACCGAAAGAGACTATCTGAGAAATATCTGCCACTGGCACGTTCCTTCATATTGTTCTTATAGGGAATGAACATTCATTTTTTTATGCTTAACAGGCCTCTCTGATGCAAATTAGCTTTCACTTAGACAATGTGCACAATACAGAAGAGAGTTTACAGACTGCACATTAAAACAAAACCTCCTTGATTTCCAGAGCTGCTTTGTCACACTTAGATTCTGTGCTCTAAGGTATTGTCTAATTTTAATATTGAAAATGAAAAGACAAATCAAAATAGGAGTTAGTTTAATGGCTTCACAGATAAACTGGAACTGTAATGAAAATAATTATAACCTTCTTCGATAACACATTGATCTTTCCATCTTCTATGCATGATGTGTCTGTCTGACTTTGTCAAGTGTCAGCTCCTGAATATACATTGGTATTATAAACATTCAGAATAAGGTAGACCTCATACCAAATAAAAAGACCTGGGACATAGGAATTCAGCACCCTCATTTCTACCCCCGTTCAGGCCTCTCAGGTGGCTGGGGGATGGGCCTTTCAAACCCTGTCCTCTCAATGATACTTTGGGTGGCACATGTAAACTGCTCTTCTCTCTGCAGTGTCCTAGCAAAGGGTGATCCCCTGTACCCTATGTAACAGACCAGATACAACATTATTACTGTCGGCTGCAGCAGGGCATTTGGAAGAGAGCTATCTTGTTTCTGGTCACTACTCAGGGATCTCCTCTGCTTCCCCAACTGAATTTTTGTACGACTCTTCCACAGGCAGACTCTTTAAGCCCTCGAAAAGGCCTTCTCTCCTCCTCTCCCCCATACTCTTGAGATTGTTACTAAGAATCATGATTTCGTTGCCTGGAAACGGGTATCTTCAAATCCTAGACTGTGGCGTCATGAGTGCTTGGAGTATAATCAGAGTGAAAATTTTGTCTTCTACTTTGTATCATTTATTTCTTGTACTCTGACCACTCTAGATGTTATTGTCCCTCAGATTAGAGATTCAAAATCCTGAATCATCCAAAAGATTGCCTTTCCTCTTCTTAAAACCTCTTGGATAGTACTAACCAGGAAAGGGAATGCTTTACCCAACATCAGAGTATCTCCAGTTGTATTTACACAAAGTACACTTGTTCAGATTTTCAAAAGAAGTGCAGAGGTTTTAACCACAGATCTTCCATTAAATCCCAATCAGCAATCCTACCTATTAGGAGTTCTAAACTTTTGGAATCACCTAGAAGTTTTCTAATTCCTCTTCGGCCCTAGACCTCCACACCTACAAAAGGCCTATGTTTCAGGAAACCTACCTTTAGGAGTGCCTAATCCTTCTATTCTGTTCACATTTTTATATTCTGCATCCAAGTTACTGTAGGACAAGTAACTGTCCACATGCATTCTACTTCTGGTGATCCGCAAGCAGTGAACTCATGTTCACAAGGTGGGTGTTCAGAATAATGAAACGAGGACTGCCGGACATCTCTGCCAAAGCAGGTGTCAGATCTGGAGCCCTCTATCAACGAACTATGCTGGGTACAGATGTGAACTGCTCCACAAATCTCTGAGATTGGAACATCTCTTAGGGAACGTATGGAAGCCACTTGTGCTCTGGTGAAGTGGTTTACAAGCGAGGTGCAAGATTGTGTGATCCCCTGAGAGGAGGATGAGCCGAAACAGCTACCAAGTAGACTCTTACGAAGTGAATGGAAAGTCTCAAATACTTCAGGGCAGCAAGTAATCTAAAATAATGGCTACTGGGGGGGTCCCTAATGGTAACAGGTGCTTCTGCATATCCCAGACAGACAGTCTCTTCTATTTTGCTGCATAAGTCAGTCCAGTGGAGTCGTTTCTACTACAAGCCAGAATGTTTTGAAATTCTGTGGAGCAGGTTCTGTCTGTGGCCATCACCCCACCAGCATCTAGTTTGTGAGGTGCTGCAATGCTGTGTCCCGAGGGGGAAAGGGGTAGAATCTGAGCTTTGGTTTGTATGAGAACATCAGCATGAGCTGGACACATGATTGAGGGCTGAGCTGACAAGGTCATGAGGTCTGAGTATCAGAAATGCCTGGGCCATGCTGGGACAATCATTATCATCTTGGCTGTATCGTATCTGAGTTTTCTCAGGATCCTCGGTATTAGTGAAGTATGTGGGCAAGCCTACATGAGCCCTGATGTCCAGGGGATGAGGAAGATGTCCAGCAAAGATCCTCGGTCGAATCTTCCTCTAGAGCATTGTTTTGATCCATGACAAAGTGGTCTGTCCTCTGCTGTCTGTGACAATCAAGGCCCAGTCATCCAGGGAGAGAACAGGAGTTCTGGTCTCCAGGAATAAGTAACTGAATCAACCAATTGAGAAATGCCATTTGTGAAAGATGTCTCCTAATTCTGAGACTTTGAATGACTACTCAGGATTGTCAAAATATTGTCTGTTAGGGTGTTCGGCAAACTTGGAAGATGTAGGGCCAATAGTATGATCTGATCGCTGATGCACCAGTCACACAGCTGGGTTGCTTTCTCATAGAGTGGTGATGGGCATGTTCCACCTGCTTGTTGATGTCATACATTGCTGTAGTATTCTCTGTTGGTACTTAGACTGTGGTCACGTGAAGCCTGGGCAGGAATGCTGTGCGTACTAGGCAAACTGCGCTTAGCTCCAGGATATTTATACGGAGATTCATTTCTTGGGGAGACCAAAGCTCTTGTGTCTGCAGGTGACCCAGATAAATTCCCCATCCAAGAGTGGATGCATCCGTTATCAGAGGTAGTGAGGGCACTCCACTACATATAGTCCTTCCATCAAACTAATGGGAAAGAAGACTTTATGAGGAAGTGTGACCAACCTATCCATGTGGTGTCTTCCTGGTAGATACGCTCATCTCAAATATCTTTTCATGGAGGGACCGTGAACTCTGTCAAACTACTTCCCTAGGTGTATAAAGTCATTTGTCCCGTATGTCTAAAATACATCTTAACTGATGTATCTGGGTGAGCCTGAAGTTGACTGATGAAGTGAATAGTGAGGAACTTGTCCTGTGGTAGGTAGGACTTCACTACTGTGGAGTCTAATACTGCCCCTATTTACTTTATGCTTGGATATGGAGTAAGAGTAATTTTTTGTCTGTTTGCTCTGAGACCTAGAGCAGTGAAAAGCTCCAAAGTTTATTTGTAGGGGATTGTTCACTTATCAAAGCAACCATCCCCGAAGAAGCCAGTCACTGAGATATGGATAAATCTGTAACTTGTCTACTTAGTGAGCTGCCACGACCACCAGAAACTAGATGAATATACTTTGAGCTATGCAGTGTCTAAAGGGAAGCACCTGTATTGATAATGAGACTTTCCCATGAGAAGTTTGAGGTATTTCCAGGGGTCCAAGTGAACTGTTTACTTGCAAAATGCCTGTTTCCATAAGTCTTGAAGATCCAAGGTAGGGATTATAGAGGCTAGAGTCAAGCATCGTGAAATTGAAATGATTAATTTGTTATTCATCTGTATAGAATGGAACACCAACCTCTTTTCTTCACTAGGAAACAATAAGAGTAAATCCCCTTTCTTAGCAATTTCTCAAGAGAAAGGCCCCAGAAGAGTGATGGGGGAGGGTGAGAGGGTAGGAAATAAATTGATAGAATATTCTTTGTTCAAGATCTCTAGGCCCCACTGAGGTTATCCAGTTCTGGGCCTCTCAAAAACAATTCCAGAAGGGGAAAGAAGAAAATAGATCCTACTGTTCTATGTGGCTCTCAACAGCACTGTCTCACCCAGTGATAGAAGTTAATGTAGGGTGTGTGGAAGAGAAAGAGGCACTGGGCCTTCTCTAGAACCTCTGCCTCTTCCTTGGAGGCTCAGATTTTCTTTGTGGGCCATAGTAGTAGTAGGAGAATTGCCTCTGCCTGGGATAATTCTGAGGTCTGTGTGGTATTCTCTAGGTGGCTGAGGGTGTACATCCCCACAGAGCATAAGGTGGCTCAAGAGTCCTTTAATATATGCAGAGCCTAGCGAGTATGGGTATTGAAAAGATCACAGTTCCAAGAGTAGGTCCTTGACTGTTGTTTGAACTTTCTTTGGAATACATGGTGACTGCTACAAGATGCCCTGAGCAGAGCAATCAAGTTTGCTATGGAACGTGCTGCCATGTCCAAGGTGTCTATGGCTGCTTGTAGGGAGGTGAAAGCCACCAATTGCCCCAGAACCACCAAAGACTTAAGTTCTTCCCTATGTGCCTGAGGGAGTCTCTCAATAAACAGTGATGCTCTGTTCCAGTTCAGAAAGTCATATTTAACCAGGAGAATTGGTTGCTTGGTAGCTGAATCATGCATCTGTAAACTTGTTGAGGAATAAGCCTTACAATACAGTCAAAGGGACAGATTCTTTCTGAATCTCTCTTATCCTATGGTGTCGTTTTGTTCCCTTTTGTTTAGGCCTTTCATGGACAGCCGCAGCTACCAGGGATCTAGTGCAGTGATTACAGAAATACTCAAACCCCTTCAAAGGGTCTTGGTAGAGCCTAGCCATCTTTGAAGTGGGAACCACTGATACTGGGGTCAACCATAGATCTGATGCTGGTTCGAACTTGCCTTTAATTACTGACATTGCCATTAACCAGGTACCAATGAATGAGGGATGTCAAGAAGTTGTGTTACTTCTCTTGTACTATTTCCACTGGAATTTGCAGGGTATTGGCCATTCATCTGGGGAGCTCCTGGAAAATCCATAGTTAGAGTTGGAACAGTTGGAGTGACAGCATCATCAAGCAAAGATGACATTACTGTTCTTAGGATAGGTAGGATATTTTCAATGTAACTTAATGAAGTCTTTCTTCATGGTGGCATTTCCCAAAGGGCCCAGAATTGAAATGCCTTCCCAACAAGCACTTTGGTGCCAGCTCAGACAGCTTTGATGCTGATGCTGGACAGTAAGAAGCCTAGTCTGCAGCAGAGACAGTCTCCTGGCAACCTAACCTAACAGCTGACCCTAATAGATGCAGTCTGATTGACTGCACCACATGATCGGTTGAAGGAGTCTGCGGGCTTGGAGATCTTGAAAAAAGAATATTCCATTAATTTCTTTCCTGCCTCTTTACCCTACCCTCTTTCATCACTCTTCTGGGACCTCTCTCATGAGATATTGCTAAGAAAGGGGATAGACTCTGTTCTGCACCTTGGTGTCACACTCTGTACCTGGGCAGAACACCCTGCACCCCCATGTTCATCCTTATAATATGATTGAGTGCTATCCAATGTAAAGTTTGTTAATTCAGGTGTCTTCGGAGGGCTCATGATGCACTGAGAATTGTTGTTATAGTAATGTTATAGGTTGTAATTTCATGTATATAGTTATGAGGCTGAAAATGTGTCCGCATGGCTTAAAACAAGCCCAGGTAACACTCTCCAGAAGCAGAGGGGCAGTTCACACCTCATCAGTCCCCTGACTGCCCCCTGATACTCCCTGCCCCATATCCAACGCCTCCCCCCCCCCTCGCTCCCTGCCCCCTTACCATGCCGCTCAGATCACCAGGACTGGCAGCCGTAAGTAGTACACCGTAAGTAGCACATTCCTACGGGGAGCAATTTAATACACTACACCTGCCCTCCCTACAGTTTTGGACCCCCGATGTGGCCCTCAGGCCAAAAAGTTGGCCCACCTCTGGTTTAGAGAGTTTGCAAATTCTGTAACAGGTGAATGGGATCTTCTTGACAAGGATCAATCATAGAAGATTAGGATTGGAAGAGACCTCAGGAGGTCATCTAGTCCAACACCCTTCTCAAAACAGAACCAACATCAACTAAATCATCCTAGTCATGGCTCTGTCAAGCCGGGCCTTAAAAACTTCTACGGATGAAGATTCCACCACCTCCCTAGGTAACCCATTCCAGTGTTTCATCACCCTCCTAGTGAAATAGTGTTTCCTACTATCCAACCTAGACCTCCCCCACTGGAACCTGAGACCATTGCTTCTTGTTCTGTCATCTGCCACCACTGAGAGAAGCCTAGATCCATCCTCTTTGGAACCTCCCTTCAGGTAGTTGAAGGCTGCTATCAAATCCCCCCTCACACTTCTCTTCTGCAGACTAAATAACCCCAGTTCCCTCAGCCTCTCCTCATAAGTCACGTGCCCCATCCCCCTGATCATTTTCATTGCCCTTCACTGGACTCTTTCCAATTTGTCCACATTCCTTTCTGTAGTGGGGGGCCCAAAACTGGACCCAATATTCCAGATGTGGCCTCTCCAGTGCTGAATAGAGGGGAATAATCACTTCCCTCGATCTGATGGCAATGCTCCTACTAATGCAGCTCAATATGCCATTAGGCTCCTTGGCAACAAGGGCACACTGCTGACTCTCATCTATCTTCTCATTCACTGTTAATCTCCTTTTCTGCAGAACTGCTACTTAGCCAGTCGGTCCCCAGCCTGTAGCAGTGCATGGCAATGCCTGGAGCTTGGACTTAAAGTAGCAAGGGAGAGAGACAGGGAAAAGGGAATATTACTTACCTTGTAATCCTTCCTTTCTGAAGTTATTCTGCCAAGAGTCTAAAAATTCCGTAAGAAATAAGGCCAATGTTTTATAACATCTTGTTAAGTTGATTTTCCTGCTACACCTCTTCTACAGCCTAGGTGGATATGTTGCAGAAATGTGCACTGATTTACTATTATGGAGAAAATATCCTAGTGCAGATAGAGCAGAAGGGAGTATTTATCGGCGCTAAGGGAATGGAGTAGCAACCAACCCACAAAGAATCAGGCCCTCTGTCCAGTGTGAAACTAGTCATCTGAGAGAAAAGTTGGGGCAGCAGAACAGAGTAATGAAAAAGAGAGACAATAGCTAAATCACCTGTAGGTATAACAGGAGGAATTGGCCATTAGAAGAAGGTTTGGGTAATTGTTGAATATACATGTTAAAAATGTGCTCATTTTTGGTTTGCTGGTAGTTCTGAAATATTGACTACATTAATTTCAGGTCAGATTAAACATTTAGTTCAACTCAAAAATAAATGTTTTGTTTAATTTAAGCATTTCTTTTAACTTTTTTTAAAAATAAAATTGAAGTGTGAAATGAAAACATTTTGAATTAAAAAAATTAAATGTTTCATTTTGAAAACGTCAAAACAAATTACTTGGACTTTTTGGATTTTTCCCCCCCTCTCCACAAACAATTTGATGAAACAGACATGAACTCAAAAGTTTCTGGTATTGAAATATCTGAATTTTTTGCCAAAAAATGTTTCAGCCAAAAAAATTCACCCTCCTCTACTCATTATCTCAGTGCAAATTAATGAGAAAGAGTACTGTGGTCTGCAAGGTTCATAGTTTAATAAACATGGCTACTATTTATTAAGTGAAAATAAAATTTCATAAATCTTTAACCAATAACATGTGTATGTCTCAGTCAATTTATTAAAACTTGAGAAAAATAGTATGCATCTTTAAAAGGACATAACATAAGGAAATATTACAATGACATTGAGAGGTTCAATAATGACAAAAAATGATTTTCTCTGCAGTACTAACAGCAAAGTTGCAAGCGATTATATTTCAGAAAAACAACAGCTCTAATGAAGTAGGTCTTTGGAAACTGTCATATGAGTAAGCTGTAATGAATGTTCCCCGTACAGATCTAGGAGTACCTAACAACCAGGAATTGTTATATCTCAAAAGAAAAAAGAAAGGTATTTTTAATTTATACGGTAGCCGCTCATTGAGCAGACTTCCAGTATTTCAAAAGCAGAAATTTTTAATCAACACAAAATGGAAAAGGGAGCTAAATCCTCACAAGTAAACTAACACTGCACATATCATGCACTACCTACTCTCTGTATGCCATATTTAAAAACATAAATCTAAAAATCTCCATTCAGTCTTTATTAAAGAAATGACTTGCTTTGTTGTTACAAAATGTCTAATTCACAGTGTAGGAAAAACATTGATTTATAGAGTGCTATGAAAACACACATGGATTTGATAACTATAAAAAAGGGTTACTTCTCCCAAAACTTTCCAATCTATGTTAATAGCTTGATGAATGATACTTATAAACTCTGCAATGATCTGGGATGTACTTAAAAAAATTAAAAAACTGAAATTACCTTGGGGGGAAAAAGAGAGAGAGAGAAGAGAACAAGCCTACTATTGTTCTTTTAAGACAGAGTTTCTCAAACTGTGGGTCGACCTCAAGTGTTTTAATGAGTTTGCCAGGGCTGGCTTAGACTTTCTGGGGCCCGGGGCCGAAGCCCAAGCCCCACCACCGGGGCCGAAGCCCAAGCCCCACCACCGGGGCCGAAGCCCAAGCCCGAGGGCTCCAGCCCTGGGTGGCAGGGCTCAGGTTACAGGCTCCCTGACTGGAGATGAAGCCCTTAGGCTTTGGCCCTCCCTCCTGGGGTGCTGGAGCTCGAGCTTTGAATATCCCCCCGCCCCCACCCGGGGCAGCAGGGCTCAGGCTTCGGTCCCTCCTCTTGGGGTCATGAAGTAATTTTTGTTGTCAGAAGGGGGGTCACGGTGCAATGACATTTGAGAACCACTGCTTTTAGAGATGGCAATAAAACTGAGTAGGGTGAAAAAAGCACAACACTGATGCAGCGGGCAAAGCAACTAGCAAAGGAATGAGGAAAAAAATGAACTGGCTATTGAGACACAGATTCAGATTGAGAATCTAAGGGAAACCAGCATATATAGTATAATCTCACTCTTATAATTTGTATTCCTGACACACAAAACTCAGTCTGTCACCATGTGCCTTTTAAATACCATCTGAACAACACCATCTGATGACTTTGCGAGTCAAAATAATTGTAAATGAACACTCCTACGCCATTCAGAGATTATTTAAAAAACAAACAAACATCAGCCTTTGCAACACAATACAAGAAAGATGTGAAATAATTTAAAAAAAAACAGGTTTTAACCAGTGTAAGAGGCCATAAGCATTAAAGACCGTAATCAACAACTTGAATTACACCCAGAAACAAACAGCTATCCATGATAAAGTATTAGCATTAGCAAAATAGCCTAATAGACATATGCTACACTGAGGAGGTGAGTCTCACAGTGATGAATCAAGTATGATTTCCATGTTGTTGACTTAATTGACAAAAGTTTGGCAAGCACCCACTGTATATGCCACGACCGTTACCCAGTTTACAGCATCACTTCCTTCTTTTGTGGATTAATTTTAGCTAGGTCAGCCCTCATTCATTCCTACGGCCACCAGACACTGGAAGGAATAAGCAGAATCCAATATCTGGATTTGATTTAAAAAAAAATATATAGAACTGAGTAGCTTATTGGTGACAATGTAGTTCAAACTCACTTATCAAAGCTTTCCAACCAAGTGCCTACTACTTAGGCTCCTAAAACCATATTTAGGTACTTAAATAAAAGTGGCCCAATTTTAAAAGGTGCTAAACTGGTGCAGTTCCTACTGACTTCATTAAGATGTGCAGGTGCTTAGCACTTCTGAAAAATAAGGTCATTTATATTCAGGGGCCCAAATAACATTTTAGAACCTTAACTATAGACTCTTATTTGAAAAGTTTGGACACTTTCTCTCCCAGAAGCTGTACATGTACTCTGAACACTAAGAGATAGCAGAATAGCACCATTGGAATTTAACATGAGAGATCCTATGGAGATAAAAAGTAATTACTCAGAACAACCCATTAGTAACCAAAAATGAACGTATGAATACCCTGCAATCCACCCTGGATTCCTAACTGGGAAAACTAGTTCCTTTGGACTGCAGCCAGCCTATTGTTCTAGAGTGGACCCATCTGAATGGCAGACCATCAAGGTTGAGGACTCTTGATGGCTTTCCCATTGTTAGCCTTTCTGGTAGGTGTAAGGATTTCTTGTCCCAACCCATATACTGCAAAAGTGAAGGATACTGCACAAGCTGCAATCAAAATGGCATTCACAAAACAGAATAGAGTTGGCAGATTGATATAGATACATACAGGCATATAGTAATCCATTAAACTCAGTCTGATCCTTCTGCCCTTTTCTTTCAATAATATTGTAATACAATAGTGTGGCTGTGATTATTTAAAATCTTTTCATAATATAGAGGCAAATGCAGCCTATAAGCTTGATAAATATGGTCTTTATCCTACAAGATTAATTGTTTATGTGGCAATAAACGAAGTCTGATAAAATATAATAAAAGTAGCTATTCCAGTCAATAGCCACAAATATCACCACAATATACTCCACAGTTTTCCTATGATAAAAGCATGGATGCTTCCCTAAGAACATGCATCACCTCTATTTATGCATAAAAGTAAAGCATGGATAAAGTAATAGTTCCTCCAGCTACTATGGACTAAATGCTAAAAGTAGCATCATTAATAAATGTATAAAGCATTTGTAAGACAAAACATATACAAATACATCCATATTTATAAGAAGTGGTAATGTCTGCCAATTGAATCTGAAAATTAAAAATGAATGAGAACAGAGATTGATGTATATATATATGAATGTAGCTTGGATGAATGTGAGTGACCACTGTGTTACCAATGGGGGGGGGGGGGGGGGGAGGAGGAGGGAGCAGTGTGAATCTAGGGATTTTGGCAGGAAAGGCTACATGACACATGAGAGGTGTCACTGTGCAAGCTTAAATTTATGTAAGCTAAAATTATTAACTGCGACAGATGGCGTAGCCAATCACTATTTCACTCATAGTGCTTCCTGCAGGAGTATGACAATGCTGAGAAGTCTCTCTATTTCTAACTCTATGGCCAGTGAGTTTAAATTAGTCATGCCCTGTCTTCATATATAGAAGGAACTCTTAATTGAGATATTATATGTAAAAGTCTTCTGCTGCTTAGATTGAGATGTACAAGACGCTATGCTATATGATGAGGCGGTAAAGTGGAATTTATCTTCCCTGGCTTCCAGTACTACTGTTGCATGAAGAATTTATAGAAAGGAAAGAAAAGAGGAAATTTCTATGGTTAATGTTTTTTGTTTTTATTAAAATGATTACATGATAAGCTTTTCCGAACTACTGTGTTAAATTTTGAAAAGTACTGCTTAATTGCAGTTGATTCTTTTGATAAAAAGATCAGAAGATTGAAGTAGTTTGAGGTCTGTTCATACAAAATAAAAAAAATAAATCTATTTTGGTGCCATGCATATAGAGTATATGCTGGAAACCGTTTGGGGGACTACCATAGAGCTCTTCTATTTTATGATTAGAGGTAGCAGGCATATATTTGAAAGTTCAACCGATTTACCTACATAGTATGTACATCAGATTATTACGGGTGCTATTTCATGTTAGCTTTAAATTAAAATCAATGTAAATTGTTAGTTACAGACATTAAAGTGCCATCAAAATTAAAATTTTCATTTAATAATACAAACCTTTACTAGCTTTGTCTAAATGACGCAAATCTTCAACAAAATTCAGGACATCAGGATACTTCTCCTCACATATTTCAACCAGAAAATGGAGCAAAGTTGTTTTCTGATCTGCTGACTTTGTGTCCTTTAACTAGAGAAGTAAAAAATATATATACATTGGGAATGAGAATGGTTTGAATTATTCTTACGTTCAACATACTTTAACAACTGTGAATGTTATGAAGATAAGAGCCAAGCTGTTTTCATTGATTTATTTTGGTTGGTTAAAATGTAAAGTAGATTCTAAATACTGACCAGTTTCACACTTATCTACCAAATATTTGTTTTTTTTCCAATGAAAAGTAAAGGAATATGCTAAATTATGAAATATGAAGCTCAAAACACTTAAGCTGTTTTTAAATGTCTTCAGAAATGCAAGGATTGCAATATATTAAAGCACAAGAATGGTATGCGGTTACCAAGATTTTTTTTTTTTTTTTTTTTAATGAAAAGAACAAGATTCCAACAACAAACATTCATTTCCAATCTTGAACAATTATATATAAAAATACTGCTCCACACTGGCTATTTACATAAGCATATAAACACCTACAAATATGAATCCATGTATAAGCTCTTTTGCACTCCTTACTGGTGGAAAAAGGGGTGGGGGGAACTGGTATTATCTACACAACCAAAATAAGCTTTAAGTATGCCCACTGTATATCGATCACATTAGTTTTCAGCTATGTCTGATAAAAAACAATAATTCAATTCACAAAAAGATGGGATTTACAGCACAGTCTTCAGCAAATTCCAGCTAAGGCACAGGTTAACTCTCTCCTCAATCGAAATTGTTTGTAGATATACAAACAAAAAAATTGGGTGTTTTGTTTTTTAAAGGAGGGATATTAACAAGACAGATGAAAGAAATAAACTCCATTAGCCCATAAGTAGCATTAAATGATATGGATGAAATTCTGGCCTTATTGAAGTTAATGAAAGTTTTTTCCATGGAGTTCAATGGGGCCAGGATTTCAATCACAAATCTTAGAAAAAGATAAACAAGCACTGTCCCTGGTCTGTTTCAACTAATTTTTTTCCTCGCATGAGCCAAACACGGAGACTTCACTGAAGTCAAGTAGTAATAGAATCATAGAAACGTAGGGTTGCAAGGGAGCTTGAGAGGTCATCTAGTCCATACCCCTGCACTGAGACAGAAACAAGTATACCTAGGGTATGCCTACACTGCAATTAAACACGTGCCAATGCCAGCTGATGTGGGCTCACAGGGCTTGGGCTGCAGTGCTATAAAACTGCAGTGTAGACATCTGGTCTTGGGCTGGAGCCCAAGCTCTCAGACCCCCATGATGGGGGAAGGTTCCAGAGTCCAGGCTTGAGAACTATGGCTATTTTTTCCAACCTGCCTTATAGTAATTTCATGTAGACTGCATTTCCCTAGTTTTCTTATGAGAATGTCATGTGGGATTGTGTTTAAAGCCTTACTAAAATCAAGATACATTCCATCTATTGCTTCCCCACTATCAACTAGGCCAGTAATAATGCCTTAGAACCCTGTCATCCTTCAGCACATATTGCTTCTGTGTTAAAGGGAAGGCACCTAAAATCTAATATGTAAAAAAATTAGAAGTTGTTTCACATACGCTGAGGACTCTGAGGAACTTTGATAATTTTTGTGGTTTTACAGTTTGTCAATCTGTGAAAGACCAACTGAAACAGGAAAAAATGAGCAAATAACGAACTATAATAGAAAAAATAAAACTGACTCCACGCACCTCAAAGTTGCAACAAAAATTGTATTAAGGGCCTAATCAATTCTCAACAGAGACAACAGCAGTTCAGGACATTCCGCATCTCACAGGATATGCTTATTATTAAGAACTGAAGTATACAAAGTTTTCAAAGTATAAAGCTTTAGCTCCAAAGTCTTTAAGCAATGAAAAGTGAAATGAAAAATGAAAACACTATACTTAAAAAAAAAAAATCACACTTTTTCCTATAGGTGTTAAAAATAGCAGCAAAAATTACTGTAATTGAAACATTAGAATACGAAAAAACTACATCAACCATGATTCATTTTGTGTATTTGATTATATCATATATAGTCAGTAGTTTTTTCCATTTGTGGTGTTCTTTTAAACCCCAAAGGGAAGAACAATGTTTAAAGAAAATAGGAAAGTAACTTTTTAAAAATAACTACATATGTTGAAAGTGTCCCTTTAGTTTCTTTTGAAAACCATTTCTTAATGAAAACATGTCTGCGGACAAAACACACACATCTATCTATCTGTGTCCATGCATGTGTAGATCTAAACTAAAATACTAGCTTAGTTCCACAAACAGTTTTGCAACTCTGCATGTTTAACTTTAGAGAGAATGTATATAGTACAGGCACAGAAACAGTTTTTAAAATACTTTAAACTCAGTTATTTTTTTATTAGCCTAGAAACCACTCTTTATTAAGAAATAGACATCTGCAAATTTGCACATTTTAAAACATCAAAATGGTACCAAGGCTCAAAAATGTTTCTTAAGTTGGTTACAGTGCAAAATATCATTGTTTCAACAATGCATAACGGTGTGAGTAAGATAGCAGGGTAAAGAGAGAGAAACCCTCTTACCTGTACTGTAACTGTTCTTTGTGATGTATTACACATCTATTCCATGTATGAGTGTGTGAGGTATGTCCCCCAATGGGTACTTCACTTCACATCCCCCTCCTATGCTCCTTTGTTCAAACATATTGGGTAGCAGCATCTGTTTGGCCTGTGCCTGGGTCCCACACATTCTTGTGCCCTGTACTGAGCATACATAGAGCTGTGCGAGTGAAGCACCCCGAGTTTCTTCTCTACTGTCACGTCCCGCAGAGGACACTCCGAAGCTGATAGCGAAGAGAATGGGTAGTGAAGCACCCACAGAGACACATCTCGAAGAACTCCAGTTACTGAACAAGGTGAGTAACTTCTCCTTCTTTCTGAGTACCGTCCCTATGGGTGCGTCACTTCAGGTGACTCCCGAGGAGTATCGCCACAGGAAGGAGGGTGCTTCAGAACGAGTCTAATACTGAAGACAGAACTGCATTGCCAGCTGCAGCATCTGATCTAGAGGCATGCACCAAAGCACACTGCTTGGAAAAAGCATATATTGAAGACCAAGTGTGACATGGGACACATGCCTCTCGTGAGCGCCTCCTGTCAACTGGGTGTGAACCTGCACTCTCTCTTCTCGTGGTGACCGGTTGGCTGTCGCCATTGTCAGTCACGTCTTCAGTGGCTCAGCCCTCCAGCTAAGTCACACAGTCAAAAGCATGAATGAACAAACCCCTTCCGAGGGAAAAGGTTCAACTGTGCCCTTGGTAATGTCTACAGCCCTGTCTCTGAGCTCAGTTTTCCGGCCCTTCTGAGCTAACTTTAAGTCCATGTCTGCCCTGGTATAGAGCAGTGCCCCCAAGGCTTTCTCCCTGGAGACTCTAAGTCCTTTAGCAATTCTCTGGTGTCCCTTTAAGTCCTGCCCTTCACTTGGGCTTCTAAACAAGACTTATCCCCTTCTCAGGGCTTTGGCCACCCCGCCAGTAGCCGGTGGGGGGAACCTGGTCCCACCAACTACTCCGGGTCCCAACCCAGGGACCATATAAATAGCAACCATGTGCTGCTTCCTGAAATAGTTGCTGCTGCTATTCACTGGGCCACTTCCCATGTACCCCTTTCCTCCTCTTCATTTCTCTGTCTGTTCCCTGTTTGAACAGGTTCTCTCCCAGGCCTTCTTGCCTAGAGAGTTTCTCAGTCTCTGTCCTGATATCTCAGGATCTTCTCTCAGACCTTTTTGTCTGGAGAGCTTGCAACAAGTCCTGTCCCTGCCTGAGAAGGGTTTTTGCCCAGTCTCTTTACTTGTGGAGTTTCACAGCCCCTTACTCCTCCTTTACCCTTCTAGTACCAGCCAGCAACTCAACTACTCAGGTCCTACAGCTCCTTTTAAGTGAATTTGATGGATTCTGATAGGCTGCTTCCCCACTGCATTTTTAGGTAGACCTGGAGGATCCATCTTCACTGCGCCTGTTCTGTGGTGGGGAGTGGTAGGACTGCAAGGCCTTCAACAGTAATTTGAACATCCTTGAGTAAGGGCATAGAAATAGATTGTGACTATGTAGAAAAGGACTAACACTCTCAAAGAGGGTTGAATGTGGGCAGAATCATAACATGAAATAATACACTCCAAGATCCATGTTGAAAGTTTCTGAGTGGAGATTATGAATCCTTTGGATCTGTCCACAACTGAAACAATAGTCTGGGAGACTTTCAGAATGGTTTGGTTCTGTCTAGAAAGAAAGACAATGCTCTTTTGATAAAAAAAGCTTCCTGTGTAGTCTGAGGTAGTCTCAGGGGGTGAAAAAAGTACCTGGAAGATGAATGATCTGGTTAATATGAAATTCAAAAAAACACTTAGGTAGAAACTTACGATTTGGTCATAATGAGATCTTTTCCTTGAAAAACATTGTAAAGTGCGAACCTACCATTAAAGCTCCCGTATTCGTGGGGGAAAGGCATACTCCATGCAGCATGACCTCGCATGTACAGTACATGCATTCATGCGATGTGGAGAACACCATTTTGAAGAGCAGGTCTGTTGCAAAACTGGACGTGTTCAGGGGCCAGATGGAACCATGCCATTGTCTGTCATGACCTTGACGGAGTTGGCTCTGATCAGTGGAAGGAAATGAATGCAAGCATTTCCGAAAGTCACAAGTCTAAAAGGTTGATGTGGAGAAGACGCTCTTGGAGACCATGATACAGACCATTTGCCCTGATGGTATGAGACCCTAGATGCTCCCCCCTCCCAAAAGGGATGCATCTGATGTTATAACAATGATAGGAGGTAACAGAAGAAAGGGACTCCCTCATGCACGTGTAGGAGTCCTCCCATCAACTGAGTGAATCCAGAATCCAACAAGGAGCAAAATGTCTTAGACTTTGCAGTGACATCACACAGGGATTATGAACAGAATTACCCTGGGAGTAATCAGGTTTAGAAAGTAAGTAATTGTGATAGAAACTAATTTGTACTATAAACTCTTTGGGGTTAGGGCACAAATTTGTCCTTTAAACTACCTTGCAGGGTTTTTTTGGTGGGGGATTAGGGGGTGGGAATTGTATAAATAAATAATAATGGACAAGTGATGAAACTGGCTAAATAACCCAAAGAACAACTTCCATAAAGGAGAAATTTCATATAGAAAATATATGCAAAAATAAATGTTTCTTAATTATAAGCAAAATACCTCAGAATACAATAAACTTCAAAAATGTTCACACTTCAGAAAAGATTATAATGTTAATACAATGACAGTAATATGGCCCATACAATATGTAATTTTATTCAGTCTGTTTCATTCTATGACAAAAATAGAAACTTTAAGAAGTTTAAGTGCAAATCAACCTCAACAGATGTAATTCTATCTTATATCTGATGTAAAATAGATTAGTTATGTTTAACTCAGACTACCAAGTACTCCCAGAAATGGACTATATTAACTGAAAGGTATAAAAGAACAAAAGTTTAAAAATCTAATTATTGGGGAGGGGGAATTCAAACAAGGGATTTAACTAGTGCCATTATGACAAAAGAAAAAGTGAATGCAGTAGAAGAACTCAGCATGCATAATATTTTCAACTCACTTTACATAGAGAGCTGAGGTTAAATCCAAAGGTCTGTGCATTCCGAGAACCTGCATTCATGTAGTTTCCTATTAGCAACACTAGTTCCAGCAACTTGCTAAAGCTTTTGCTCTTCTTTATCTCTTCACAGGCCGCACTGACAGCCATGATGTCAGGTTTGATGTTGTTCACCTGTTCCTCAAACTGAAGCTTAAAGAGAATAGCACTGAGCCGCGTCTGTAGTCTCTTCACATTGCTCATCTGATTGAAAAGAAAATAGAAGATTTCCTTTAAAATTCATGCTATACTTTCATACTGTACAAATGCATATAATCTGGGATGATTTATTGGTGTGACAAGCTTGAAAAATCAATGCATCTCCTATAACTAATAGCAAAACGGATGAATGAAAGAGGGACTGCAATTGAAATCCTGGCTTGTGGTTGCTAATAAAAACTGTTTCCCCCCCATCATAATAACTAGTACGTATAAGCAATAAAAGATACAGTTTCATCCTATATCAAATTTGTCAATTTGTACATTAAACCCTGTAAAACCAATTCAAGTTTATGACCCAGTGGGAAGTTTTGGGGTTTACCCAGGTCAGTAAGGGGTTTGGTCACCACCTATCGTAGGTACCCCTGGAAGTCTTGTGACTCTGCAGCTAGGTCCAGAGCTCTGATCCCAACATCCTGCCAGCAAGCCCTCAAGCCTCATCCAGCTTTACCCAAGCTGGTTACTCCTAGTCTGACTGTAGAACCATTCCAGCCCCCAACTTGTCCTATTGCAGGGACTAGACTAGGGTGGCCTCTCAAGTTCCCAGAATACTAGACATTCTTGCACTTCTGGGAATGCAGTGGGCGTGCCCCCACTTGCATGACCTTGTACATGCTGTGCATGAGAGGTCACGCCACAAAGAGGACGCCATTTTGAAGAGTACTCTGCCCCACCTCCACTGGCCTGACTGCGCACGCAGATCATGCCAGAGGGAGCGGAGCAGCCAACTGTTCAAAATGGCATCCACTGTCTGATACTGGACAAAACTATGTCCCAGTACCAGATGGGGGACAAATCAAAACAAAAAGAGGACTGTCCAATATAAAAGAAGACAAGTGGCTTTCCTAGACCAGTGCCTCTAACTGGACCCTTATAGAGAAAGTGTTAAGTTTGCTGCCTCTACAAAGACAGTACACTTTCCAACCTGTTAGCTTTCTAGACACACACACACACACTGTACTGAACTTATACTGATGCTTTACAATGATGATTTATAATGAAAGTAAATCAAGTTTATTAACAAAATAACATGGCTGAAATGATACCAAGTAAAAGGGATAAAGGAATGGTTACAAGAAAACAAAAATATGCATCTAAAAGACAAACAATCTACCAAGATGCAGACTTTGTTCAAGATAATGATTTCTCTAATTCACAGTCTCCTTTTCAACTGTTACTGGCCAGCATCCATCACAGCAATCAAATGGCTTGGTTTCTTTGTCTCCTAAGGTGAAAGGTAAAGATGGAATTTCTCTGTTCCTTATATCCCCAAAGGGTTTGTTCTTGTCTTACAAGTCAGGAAGGCCTCCTGGGGATTCAGTCTCCTGTACGTCTCTGGGGTGCAGGAGCCATGATAATTTTCTGTCTCTCAAGTTCAGGATAACCCGTAGGTGGCTTATTTTGAAGCCTTTGTTTACTGCTAATCTGTAAACTGTGGGGAACCCATATTCCACTGTCCAAAACAGACCTGTTTATCACCTGTACCTAGGCTAGGCTGACTGGTTTTAAACATGTTGTAGTAACATCAAAAAGAGGGAACTGATAACTTCACATATAATATGAACACATGCATTTTATAATAATATTAACAACCAGTGTGTCATTAGTTTTAATAAGATACCTCAGAATATGTTTTGGATAAATATCATGACAATAAAATATTGGGTGTAGCGAATTGATTTGGTCTGATGGACACACACAATAGTTGCAAAGAAATAAAAAGCAGCTCACATATATTTGTATAGCTCAAGATACATTAAAAAAGCAACATTCATTTTTCAGGACAAATATTTAAATGTTTGTTTCTGTCAATGCTTATTGTAATTTGTAAAAAAACCAAGTAATTTGGAAAACATCTTAAACATGGAGCACAAATATAGAATTTGCTTATATAATTCAGTATATGTGCAAACACCACAGTAATGGGTGCAATATAATTAGACAAACAGTATTCTACTTACAAAACACTAACAGCTGTATAGTATACACAACACTTCGCTTTCTTCATGCTGTACAGGATAAGGCATTTTGAAGTTATGTTGCAATCTTCCAGCCTGGTCAAACCCCATTGAGGTCAGTGAGATACCACCAAGGAGGTATTTTCATTATGTCTCATATCCAGATTAATCTATTCTGACTCCCCATTTCTATTTACAACTCTGAAACCAAAAGGTATTGTGGGATATTGTAGCCTTATTGTAGCCTTGATGTAAACAGAGCCTCGATTAAATTTGAAATGATGCCTCCACCTAGAAATCTCCTTTGCCCTAGGTATACAGAAATGTATCTGTGAAATATCAGGGATGGCCTTGGCTGGAGACGGGACATTGGACAGGGAGGGCCAGGGCTTTGAGGTGGCACTGGGCATTTTCAGTCTCAGGTGCTTAGCTGGCTGGTTCTTGATCACATGCCAAGGGTTTGATTGCCATATGTGGGGTCAGAAAGGAATTTTTTTCCCCAGGTCAGATTGGCCGTGTCTTTGTGAGGGTTTCGTCTTCCTCTGCAGTGGATGGGTAGGGGTCACTTTCCAGGATTATCTGGGTTTAGCTCACTTATTCATTTCCCTGCCTTTGCGGGGGCCTCATGCAGAGGTGTACTTGGTCCCTCCTATTCTCTGCCTGTGGCACGTAACAATCTAGACTCCTAGGGTTTAATATGCAGGCACTGCTAGATTGACAAACCCATTTTTAAATATTTATTCCCCATGTAGAAACTTACAGAATGTAATAAAGTCACCCCTTAATCTTTGTTAAGATAACCAGATTCATCTCCTTGAATCTGTCTTGCAAGTTTTGGCAAGTTTTGTAATGCTCTAATCGTTCCCGTTGCTCTTCTCTGAACTGTCTCCAATTTATAGGCAGTGTTGATCCCAGAATATAAGAGCTCTGTGTAGCTCGAAAGCTTGTCTCTCTCACTGACAGAAGTTGGTCCAATATAAGATTATCTCACCCACTTGTCTCTCTCCAGTTTGACAATATCCTTCTTGAATTGTGGACATCAGAACAGGACACAGTATTCTAGCAGCAGTTGCAGCAGTGCCAGAGAAAGAGGAAAAATAATCTCTCTGCTTCTACTCAGGATTACCTTGTTTACATATTCCAGCATTGCATTAGCTCCTTTGGCCACATCACCACACAAGGAGCTCATGTTCAGGTGATTATTCACCACAACCTCCAAATCTTTTTCAGCATCATAGCTTCCTAGAATAGAATCCCTGCAATCCTGTAAGTATGGCCTACATTCTACTTTGTTCTGAGCTGTATACATTTGCATTTAGCCACATAAAAATGCACATTAATTATCTGCAACCTGTTTACAAAGCAATCTAAATCGCTGTGAATCGGTGACCTGTCCTCTGCGTTATTTACCACTCCCCCAATTTTTGTATCATCTGCAAACTTTGTTACTGATGATTTTACATTATCTTCCAAGTCATTGATAAAGATGTTAAATAGTATAGAGACAAGAACCGATATCCGCGGAACTCCACTGGAAACACATCCGCTTGCTGACTATTCCTCATTTACAATTACATTTTGAGAACTATCGGTTATCCATTTTTTAATCCATTTAATGTATGCTACAGTTAATTTTATATAGGTTGTTTTTTAAAATCAAAATGCTGTACCAAGTCAAACACCTTACAGAAGTCTAACTATATTACATTAACACTCTTACTTATTAATCAAACCTTTAATTTCATCAAAGAAGATACCAAGTTAGTTAGATAGGATCCATTTCCATAAACCCATATTGATTTGCATTAATTATGTAATCCTCCTTTAATTCTTTATTAATCTAATCCCGTATCAGCCACTCCATTGTCTTGCCTGGGATGTCAGGCTGACAGGCCTATCATTTCCTGGGTTATCTTTTTTACCATTTTAAAAAATTGACACGATATAAACTTTCTTCCAGTCTTCTGGAACTTTCCCAGCGTGCCAAGACTTATTGAAAATCATCATTAGAAGTTCAGCGAGAGCCTCGGCTCTTTTAAAAAACTCTTGAATGCAAGTTATCTGGACATGCTGATTAAAAAATGTCTAACAGTAGTCGCTTCTAACATCCTCTAGAGATAGCAATGGAATGAAAAGAGTTATCGTAACCATATGATGAGACTATATCATCTGTTTTTCCCCAAATACAGCATAGAAATATTTGGTGAACACTTCTGCCTTTTCTGCATTTTTAGTGACTCAAAATTTTTGCATTTTAAACACTCCTGTGATATATGTAAGTATACTCCCTTTCTGCAAATGGCAGTGGATGAACCGGGATTAGAACTCCATTATTGTACAGTCTTCTGCTCATACCCCTAAATGAGGTCTCTCTCTTACTATAGTAAAGCCATACCACACATTAAGTGTATGAAAAACTAAAGATTCTGGGAAATGTCTGCTGAGGTAATCATGTTAAGATATTACCATGACTCTTTGTTTCCAGCATAAATAGTGGATGGTGCCAACTATTATTTCATACTCAATAGTTTAATAAATATATTGCGTAGATAGAGTTATTTCTATTTGTATGCTTAGAGGAAGTTTTAATTAAGATGTGTGTTAGCCATTGCGTGCATTTTCTTTGATTTGGTATTTATTGTTCTGTACTTTCATTCATATCAATTGTTCCATGTTATGGCATTTTAACAAGGATATTAAGTTTTAGGTATCATAGTTTTAATTCAATTGTGTGTGTATGTCCCCAGGCAAAATAAAATCTCTGTGATAAAACTACTGCAATTGCACACATACCTCATCGCTGCCACCACTACCATCAGAACCTCCCAGTCAAACTTGAGTATTTTTTTCCCTCTCTCTCAAAAAGAGAATTTTAACTTTATTAATTTATGAGAAAAATAAAAATGATTTAACATTTCTTATACATTATATTTGTAGCTTTATATCCCTTCCCACTACAAAGTTATTCTCACTTTTTCAAATAAAGCAAGTTACCAGAAAGGATATTTAAGAGCAACTGAAATTCAAGGAACCTGTCAGGGTCCCCCTCTATCCCCCTTCTTTCCAAACAGAGGCACTTGCACAAGGTCCCCTCAAATGACTTTTAAAAACCAATATGAGCATCACATCCTGGTTAA
The DNA here is from genome assembly GCA_033296515.1 of Macrochelys suwanniensis. Lineage (NCBI taxonomy): Eukaryota > Metazoa > Chordata > Testudines > Chelydridae > Macrochelys > Macrochelys suwanniensis. Next base: position 67,486,699 of record CM065775.1, read on the forward strand.
TCTCCCTTTACGAGAATATGAAAGAATTTCAACAGTTATCCCCAATACTCTCTTCCTAAGACATCACTATCCCTGTCTCTAATTAAAAAAAAATTGGCTTTAAGTAATTTAGACTTTTTTTCTTTATTGTTAAATAACTTGACTGTTTGGAGGTACAATTTCTGGCTTACTTAGTAAATAAAATTGATTTAAAAAAAAATCTTCACATCTTCCTAAATATAGCAATGCATATTACAAACTCCTAGAGATTTCACAAAATATGTATTTGTTTTATGGACTGAATAATATCTGGTTAAAATGTGGTCTTGGATCTGAATTGGTTAGTTTTATTAACATTTTAACTGCTACTAAAATCAACATAGTTTTGTTAAAAATCCATCAGAAATGGCAAAAAATAATCAGAGTTTCTGATTAAAGATTTAAGCTAGCAATTTAAAGGCTCAATTCTGCAACAGTTGTACAAACAAAATGCCCACTGGCTTCAATGCCTGAAAGACTGGATTATATGTGTTTAAACATAATAGGTGACTCATTCCCCCACTTCTTATGTAAATCAAAAAAATGACCCGCTTAATTTCAAAGTCTTTTTTCTCTAGTAGTTTTATTACACCTAATTTATTCTATGGTGTCTATCTGTGCAGCAACCGAATAACAATAGGAAACGTCCTTGCCACAGAGGCAGATCTAGAAAGATTATTCAATAGGCACACTCCCAAGACATGTACTTTAATTCCTCCCATATAATACCTATGTTTATGCCAAAGGCCACACCTCTTGAAGTGTGTATCATTTAAACATAATTAAAAAGATGTTGAAAAGATGAATTGTGCATACATTAATTAACACTTAAGTACAGTAGAATTAAGGCTGACAATACAATGCAGTTCCTAAATCTGCATTAAACTAGCAGATTCACAACAGATTAAACAGCTATACAATAGAGTTCCTAATGTCAGGGGCAAAAACAACCCATCAGAAATGCAGCCACTTATGCTATTAGGCTACATTGTAATACATTGTTCAAATGCATTTTTCATAGTACAAGCACATTTTGGACGCTGTACACTTAGTTCTGATTTTGTATGCTTACCTACTAATTAGGAAAAAATAATAATTTAAAGTCTGTGTCCCAGACATTAAAATGAATTTTTCAGGACAAGCTAGTCGTCCCCATGCCTAACCCCAATCTTACAATTACTTCAGTCAAATTAATCGCACAATGAATCACACTGTTAAATAATAATAGAAAAATCATTTATTTAAATATTTGTGGATGTTTTCTACATTTTCTAATATATTGATTTCAATTACAACAGAATACAAAGTGTACAGTTCTCACTTTATATTTATTTTTGATTACAAGTATTTGCACTGTAAAAAACCAAAACAAATATTTTTCAGTTCACTGATAAAAGTACAGTAGTGCAATCTCTATCATGAAAGTTGAACTTAAAAATGTAGAATTATGTACCAAAAAAACTGCATTCAAAAATAAAAACCATCTAAAATTTTAGAGCCTGTAAGTCCACTCAGTCCTACCTCTTGTTAAGCCACTCACTCTCACAAATAATTTTGTTTACATTTGCAGGAGATGATATTGCCAGGTTCTTGTTTACGTTGTCACCTGAAAGTGAGAACAGGCATTCTCATGGCACTGTTCTGATCCATGTTGAAAGATATTGTGCCAGATGCGCTAAAGATTCATATGTCCCTTCATGCTTCAACCACCATTCCAGAGGACATGTGTCCATGATGATGACGGGTTCTGCTCGATAACAGTCCACAGCAGTGTGGCCCGACACATGTTCATTTTCATTATCTGAGTCAGATGACACCAGCAGAAGGTTGATTTTCTATTTTGGTGGTTTGGGTCCTGTAGTTTCCGCATCGGAGTGTTGCTCTTTTAAGACTTTTGAAAGCGTGCTCCACACCACATCCCTCTCAGATTTTAGAAGGAACTTCAGATTCTTAAAGCTTGGGTCGGGTACTGTAGCTATCTTTAGAAATCTCACATTGGTACCTTCTTTGTGTTTTGGCACATCTGCAGTGAAAGTGTTCTTAAAATGAACATGTGCTGGGTCATTATCTGAGAATGCTATAACATGAAATATATGGCAGAATGCGGGTAAAACAGAGCAGGGGAAATACAATTCTCCCCCAAGGAGATCAGTCACAAATTTAATTAACGCATTTTTTTTTTTTTTAAAGAGATTCATCAGCATGGAAGCATGTCCTCTGGAATGGTGGCCCAAGCATGAAGGGGCATACGAATGTTTAGCATATCTGGCACGTAAATACCTTGCAATGCCGGCTACAAAAGTGCCATGCAAACGCCTGTTCTCACTTTCTCGTGACATTGTAAAAATAAGAAGAGCGCAGCATTATCTACTGTAAATGTAAATAAACTTGTTTGTCTTAGCGATTGGCTGAACAAGAAGTAGGACTGAGTGGATTTGTAGGCTCTGAAGTTTTACATTGTTTTGTTTTTGACTGCACTTATGTAACAAAAAAAATCTAATTTGTAAGTTGCATTTTCACAATGAAAAGATTGCACTACAGTACCTGTATGAGGTGAACTGAAATATACTATTTCCTTTGTTTATCACTTTTACAGTGCAAATATTTCTAATAAAAATAATATATACTTTGATTTCAATTACAACAGAGAATACAATATATATGAAAATGTAGAAAAATATTTAATAAATTTCAATTGGTATGCTATTAACAGTGTGATTAATAGCGATTAATATTTTTAATCACAATTAATTTTGAGTTAATCACGTGAGTTAACTGCAATTAATCGACAGCCCTACTATTTACCCATGTGCTAGGATGACTGCATGTATATATACACTACACGTTGCTGAAATAAATGTGCAGTGTGGTTGAACTTTAAGGCCATTTTTTTCTTTAAATGTATTAAGTATGTCAAATCTAAAAAAAAAAATTCTTTGCTTTTGACTAGCTTCCTCTTTATTTTGGGGGGTTCTTTTTGAGGCCTCTCTTCTGAAGTTTTGTGTTACCATGCTAAGTTTTGGTACCTTTCATCTCTTAAGAATGTTGAAATTAATTATATATTGTGGTGACTATTACTTCGTGGCCCAACTAGCGATACTTCTTAGACGAAATTCTGAATCTTATTTAGGACTAAGATGAGAACAGCTTCACCTCTTGTATGATTCAGAATAAGCAGCTCCAAGAAGTAACGAAAGTGTCAAGAAATTGCTTATTTAAACCATATCACATTGAGACAAATTTCAGATCATATGTGGGGAGCTCAAGTCCCAAATTATTTCTGTTTTATTACACTTTGTTGCCTCTTTGATTTCTCTCAACATTGTGCACTCAATATATTTTTACTGACCTGAAGTACCACAGCATAAGTCTACTGGTATGTTTGACCACACCACACCTTTAATCGGATGGGGGCGGGGTGAGGGTGTTGTCCAGCTTGCTGGAGGAAGTGGGGGAAGAGGTTTGGGCAGGACATGCTGTGGACTTCATGCTAGCTGCTCCTTTCTAGGGGTCTGGGAAATAATTTTTCCCTTACCACCTGATTGGCCTAGGTGGAGTGTGTGTGGGGGAATGGGGTGTTTTGCCTACCCCACAGTGGGTTCACGGAGAGCTTTGTTATGGTGAGAAGGGAAGGGAGTTAGGCTATGATGTCACAATTCCTTATCTAAATGTGGGGTGGATGACCAGTGCAGATACTCCATATCGAAGGTATACAGTGAGCGGATAAATGGCTTGGTAAAGGACTTAAAAAGGAGTTGTTGGTTAAAGGAGCGGAACGGGATGGGGGTGGGTTTCGGGGCTCCTATGACTGCAGCCCACCTTTCTTATAGCCCCCCTTAACCCTCCTACGAGGAGGCGGGGGGAATGGTATAGTCCTAATCTGCCAGGTAGTCCCAGACATCTAATAATAAAGTTGCAGCCTGATTAAAACCATGTCAAATATCTCCTGTCCTCCTTCGGTATAGCTGGACAATGCATTCGTATAGTTTGTAATCCATACCAATTCAGCTGTGTGGACCTCACTATGTAGAATTTTTATCTAATAGATTCCATAGAATCTTTAGGATCTAATGCTACTCCCCTATTTCTGACTTAATATGTCATTTCTGCAGCCAGTATTAGAGTATCCCATTGATATGTGTCATTCCACCATGTTTCAGTGAAATCTGTAACATCAAGTTTTTCTCTCTAACCATGTGCCTAACACTTAGAACATTTCTATATAAGGCTTTTGTACTATGCCTATCTTTGACTTATCCATAAAATGATTTAACACTTTGTCGGTAACAAAGTGAGGTTAATCACTATCATTTAGTGAACACTTCAATTATTTCTTCCTCAGAATCTAAATTTCGTGTATTTATGTGCAGACATTTCAGTACATTAATATTCTTATTAATCTTTATCTTTTCTTTTAGGTCAGCTGTCATCTATGTTTAACAGTAATGCGGGAAGTACCTGAGAGATCATTTGAATTAAAGCTCCCATTTCCGTTTCCTATCTAGGCTCAAGTCTGATGTACAGTATCTTCAAAGGACTATGCTTTATTTGTGAAGCAGCACATTTCAGTAGACCAACCAAAATTTCTCTTTTGCAACCATACTGAAATGTAATCTTATACCTAATTTGCTGTCCTCTAATAACACTACTTCCTTTTCCACATTACTTTTTTCCGTTTGTCTTTCCCGTTAAATATCTGTGTTTTTGGTTCTTTTTCTTTACTAGCTTGTATATTTCCGGGTTGAATACACAATTCTGCACATTTCAGAGTGGCAGCCGTGTTAGTCTGTGTCAGCAAAAAGAACAGGAGTACTTGTGGCACCTTAGAGACTAACAAATGTATTTGAGCATAAGCTTTCGTGGGCTACAGTTCACTTCATCGGATGCATAGAATGGAAGATATAGTAAGAAGATATTCATACATAAGGAGAAACATGAAAAGGTATGAAAGTACCCATACCAACTGTAAGAGGCTAATTAATTAAGAGGAACTATTATCAGCAGGGGAAAAAAACTTTTGAAGTGATAATCAAGATGGCCCATTTCGGACAGTTGACACAAAGGTGTGACGATACTTAACTAGGGGAAATAGATTCAATTATAATAGATTCTGCAAATAATACTCACTTATTTAACACTCTTGTGTTGTTTATTCTCATTAGTGTTTCAAATACCACTCAATTTATTACAGATGAACTAGCTATTTACTTTCATGCAATTAATCATGACATTATATAAACTTAAGCCTATCATGGATCTCTGGTTTCTGACACTTCCCCTCAACTTAATATAGTACATTTCATTAGTGGTAGTAGTTTATAGGCCAGTTGCTTTTCAATACACATGAAAAGCAACCGGCATGAAAGGGTCCAGTGGTCTGCCCTTGACTTAGGGACTTAAATTAGCCTGACCCACAACACCTTGAAGAAGTGTCAAGATTAAAGGAAGAGTCTTTCAGCAGGAATAAAAATTGTTGGCACCTCTCAGTGGACATAGTCATTCAATCGTGAATATGCTTCCTTGATAAACTGGAACTGGAAGTGGATTAGGAGAAGGTAACTCCTTAAAAAGAGGAGAATGCTCCTAATGACTGGTACAGGATGGAGACAATAACCTCTTCCCCCACTCTTTATCTTTCAGATAAAAGAACGGTGGGATCTCAGCAACAGTGCTGGAATCGGGTTTATGGGGTGAGAGGGAGATGGCAGTCCCCACCAGGTAGAATGGATTACAATAGGAAGGATGACCTGCTCTGGATGTTTTATTGATAGATAGTCCCCAGATGTGTTACTTAATAAATTTGCAGCTTAGTTAAATGTCATTCCTGGCGTTTTGTCTTTCTTCCTCTGGAGTCCAGGGCAAAGACAGAATCTGTGTAGTGTAATAACTAAACGTACCCCACCATCCAGGCGTCACCAGCAAATAAATCCATTTTCAATCACTTATTTAAAAGACCCTTAGAAAAACATGACTGTTACATCCAGAAAGCAGAACACATATACATCCACACATTATATCATTTATATATATATATATATATATATATATATATAAATAAAAGTCTTCTAAAGCACTAGTTGAAACACTAAAGCATAAACCTTGAAAGACGGCTGAAATATGACAAATCCAAACTGAGTCGGGACCGCAAAGTGGGTTGCAACCCCATTTTAATGGGGTTGCCAGGGCTAGCTTAGACCTGCAGGGGCCGAAGTCCAAGTCAAAGGGATTCAGCCCTGGGTAGCAAGGCTCAGGTTACAGACCCCCCTGGCTGGGCTGAAGCCTTTGTGTTTCAGCTTTGACCCCTTTCCCACCCAGGGGAAGCTTGGGCTTTGGCCCTCCCACCCGGGGCAGTGGGTCTCAGGTGGGCTCAGGCTTTGGTCCCCTCTTCTGAGGTCATTTAGTAATTTTTGTTGTCAGAAGGGGGTCACGGTGCAATGACGTTTGAGAACCCCTGGCCGATAGCAAATGCTTTGTGTTTTCCTTTTCAAATGAAACCAGTTAAGTAGGCTGTGCTATAAAATGTCAATACCACTCAACAAATCCAACCAGCAAGTATCAAGTTCACATATTTGAAAATAAATGAGAGTAATATAAAATAAAATTTATATTATGAACTAAATCATCTGCAGTTTTTAAGCATTATCTATTTGAGCAAGACTATTTGGTTTTAAACACAAAGAAGAAGAAAATACATGCAAATTACTGATACATTTTACACTACTATTGATACACAATATGGGGAACTAATAATGGGACCTCATGTGCATGTTAAACTTTTTCTTCAAGTTCTTCAGCAAAACTGGTTTCACATCACAATAGGATAATTGGAACATCTTACTAAACATTCAAAATGCTAATATAGCAAAAGAAATACCTACAGTGTGATCTGGAGATAGGTTTTAACATTAAAACCTCTGCTAATAATTTCATGCTAATCAAGATCATCTGCCCTGACTGTCAGTAAAACCGTAGTCCTTTCCAGAGTTCTCTCACGTTAGAATTACATGATGTTATTTGGCTACCTGCTTCAAAAAGCAGTATAACAACCAGTCCTTTTGGTGGCTAGTAATAGGTTTTACAGTATACATCACTCAAAGACTGGTCATAACTAATTCAATATAAAAGAAAAAAGTTAAGATATTAACTTAAGAAAAATAAATCTCAGTAAGTCAATGAAATGCAAAGTACTAAATATAGTAATCAAAGATTCAGCTGATCTAGATTTTAGGAATCATAAGTACCCTTTCTCAAATATTTGAGCAACAGAATATAGCATTCAACACAACTTCAGCTCAAGACAACATCATGGAGATAAACTAGAATATACAATAAAATGAACAGATTTAACACATGTATAGAACACTTCAAGGATGTATGCAGGAAAAAAAGAAAACAGTAGTATCTGATAATATCTAAGTTGCAAGACAGCAGGATGGAGCAAGTGAAGGAAAAAACATACAAGAAAAAAAAATATTTTATCTCCAGAAAAGCCAAAAGTCTGCAATGGAAGATAAGGGTAATACAAGATTAACACTATACTGACTGCAATAAGAATAGCTAACACAAAAGGATAAAATGAGTTAAGAGGATAATTGCAGAAATAATTGCACAAAAGCAATTTAAACAGTCACAAAAACAATCCCAAACAACAACCTGAAATGTTTACTGCTGTACCCTCTATGTCTATAAGGCTACAAACAGAAGTTGATTAACCTAAGCTAAAGCTAGACATATAACATTCTAGTTGTCATATCATGACAGTAATCTTAGTAAGTGACCTCTCTAGCTGTTTCTTTTAGGGTAACAGATCTTTAATTGTGAAAGTAAATCCAGGGGAAAAATGTAAAGAACTATAAAAGTTTTATGAACCACAAAAGCAGCAATTATCTGTTTAGCCACTGCTTAGAAGGCATACAACAATTTTTGGTCTTTTGCTTTCAAGCACAAGATCAAAACAAATTAATACAGAAATTCTAAGGGTTTAACCCACTAAATACTCAAAATAACATGCCTGAAGAGGGAAGCAACCTAAAAGATGAACTCAAGAGTTATGTACTACATTCATGTTTTATTGAGCTCTGCTCCTACTCATTTCAAGAAGCTTGATGCCTTTTTCTACAGGGAAAAAGTGGCAAATATACTAAGATGATGCATATTTTGCTGAACAAAAGTTCCTACAGAAATGAACTGGAAAATCTGAGATTACTGCCCAGGCAGAGTAAACGAAAGCAGTGGAAGCAGATTAGTTTAATGGAAATTCAAGGGCTTATATGAAGGGAATCAGAAATCCAATGGACATTTTATATTCAAAGACAAAAAAAAAATTGACTAATCTGAAACTGAAAAAAACTTAGTTTTCAAACAATGAATAAGAAATGGATGATGTGAAAGATAGGATACTCTTCCCTGAGAACACCTCTTGTTTTAAAACAGATCTAATAACCAGCTGATGAACAAGACAGCAAATATAGAAAACAGAAGTCCAAGATTGAATCACTCCCAGCAAAGGGTTTCTCAGAAGAGTATATTGGAAAATTGAGCCAAGGTAAAGACCATTCCTTACCTGTACTGTAACTGCTGTTCTTTGAGATGTGCGTGTGGATATGTAGTCCACTCAGGCATGCACACATCCTGCACTCTGAAACCAGGGAACCTGGCTTAGCAGTACTCATCGTGGTAGTAATCGTGCCCTCTCGCCCTAGTAACCCACCCCTCAACCCCATCTGTTCATTCACACTGCAATCCAAGGCTGGAGACTCTGATGCGGAGGGCTGGAGGCCGGTCGTGGGATACGTCTGCACATCTCGAAGAACAACCGTTACAGAACAGGTGAGGAACTGTCTTTTCTCCTTCAAGTGGTTGCAGGCATGTATTCCACTCAGGTGACTCACAAGCAGTTCAGGGAGGTGGTGGGGCTTGGAGTCTACTTAAACAATGACTTGCAGGACTGCGATCCCGAAGTTTGCTTTACTTGTGGTAAAAGCATACTGTTTGGTAAAAATATGCATGGAAGACCATGAAACAGCCCTGCAAATATCCAATATTGAAACATCACTAAAAAATGTCACAGATGTCACATGTGCTCTCATTGAATCTGAGCTACTCCATACAAGAGATATCCACCGGAAATCATCTGTGAGGAGACTGGCTAACCTTTAATCTGATCAGCATAGAAGTCAAGGTAATGAACAAAATGGTTTAGACCTTTCCAGATAGCACACCAAGCACTACCTCACATTTAACATACAGAGATGCTGCTTGTCAGCATTTGAGTGCAGCTTAGGAAAGAATACAGCAATTAAATAACCTGCTTAAGCCGAAACAGTGAAACTACTTTTGACAAAATCTTTGGATGTGGACTTAAAGACACTTTCTTTGAAGAACTGAGTATATGAAGATTCTATCATTAAGGCTAATTTACTGACTCTTCTTGCAGATGTTATAGCCACAAGAAAGGTTGCCTTATGGGAGAGGAGACAGTTTCGTTCACAAGTAGAAACAGTCAGACAATACCTTTCAGAAATCTCACTTCCATGGAGTTGAAGAAAATCAACTCTCCTTGGATCAGAAGATGAAACACCAAGACTGCTGCCAAGCGAACCCTCCATAAGCTGAGAGCGCCAGACCTAAGGACTTCAAATGCAACAAGCAGTCCAAAATGTCCTAAACACAAGCCAAAATGCGTTGAGTTCCCTGAGATATTGACCAAACCAAAAAACACTTAGCCAATAAACAGAGCGAACAGATGTTTTCTACAATTAAGCAGGATCCTCTGAACTGCTTCCAAGCACTGCCCTTCCTCCTCATCCAGACATTTACCATCCAGGCCATGAGGTGTAAATTCCTCAGCACCAAAGGAACACCTTGGCCAAAATGCTGAGTCAGCAGGCCAGGAAAGTGAGGAAGAGATTTTGGAGGTCAAACAGGCTGAGAAGATCAGAGAACCAACACTGTCTTGGCCAAGCTGGCACGAGCAGTATTAGATTGGCATGATCCCATTTCAGTCTGAGGATAGCCTGTGAAATTAACAGAATAGGGGGGGAAAGGCAAACATTAGGTCCGTTCCCCAGTTCAGATGAAAGGCATCGGTTAGAGAACCTGAGCTGAGTCTCACCCAAGAACAAAACTGACTGCACTTCTTGTTGTCCTTTGTTGCAATAGCTGACAAAGCTGGTTGGAATGGGCTCCTCCCTGCTCGTTCACATAATACATTTCAATGCTATTGTTGGTGAGTATGTGGACTGCTACTCCCTTGAACTGACCTTAGAAGGCACAACACACATTGTAAATGGCTTGAAGCTCCAGTACATTGCTATTGCACTACACTTCTGTGACCACAAACCCTGAACATTTAACGTTCCTAGATTCCACAACCTATAGTGGAGACTGGCATTCATGACTACTGTTCTGGTTAGCAGAGGACGGGCAAAGGTAACATCCTGGCACACATTTACTTGTTCTTCTCAACCACTGTAGAGAGTTCAGCATCTCTGGAGGCACTCAGACAAGTCTGTACAATGACTAGCAGATCAAGCAATAGATCAACTTCAACCATGACTGAAGACAACAAAGATGCAATCTCACATGCTGAACCAAATAAGTGTGTGGGGCCATAAACCCTAATAACTTCAGGTTTACAGAGATTGTGCTCAAAGGATGAGATCGGAGAGCCAGACAAAGGCATCAAATTGCCTGGAATTACTTGTGCAGAAGAAAGGCCCTCAAATTCATGACGTCTAATAGGGCTTCAGGAGTCAGTGTCAACTTTGCTTTGTTCAGATTCAACCCCAGCTGGTTGAAGAGGTCCAGCTTGAATGGGACATGACTGAGGACTTGTTCCTCAGATCTGCCTCTCACTAGCCAATTGTCTAGATATGGGGAGACATGAATTCCCTTCCTTCTGAGATAGGCCACTACCAACATCATGCATTTGGTAAAGATGCATGGGGCTGATGACAGTCCAAAAGGGAAAACCATGTACTGATAGTGTTGACCAGTGACAAGGAATCTCAGGAAATTCCTGTGGCCTGGGAAAACCGACTGCAGAAGTGAGACAGCCTATCCCTGAAATAAATGGAGACAGTTGAAATGTTTACAACTGGTATGCTGCTCTCTATATGAAAGTCAATTGGGTTGCCTCCCTGAAGGTGGAGGAGGATGGGCTGATTGAGTAAAACTAGAGCCAGATCATCTCCTCTGTGATTTATGTCCTTTTCTAGGGAAATCTTGCTGTCTAGCAGAGTAGAACAACTGGAGAAAGTATCACTGAGAGCAATATTGCTGGTGTTGTTCATGCTCCTCAAAATGACATCTCCTTGTCGCCTGGGTGAAAACCCCACAAAGACCATAAAGTAGCTCAGGAGTTTCTTAAAAGAATGTAAAATGTCATCCATGGTCTGCTGAACTTCAAGAGCTATGCTGGAGTTCTGTAGCCATGAGGCCTCTCTCATTGTCACAGCTGAAACCATAATTCTAGATGAAGCATCCACCACATCCAGTGCAGACTGTAAAGATGTCTTGCTCACTAACTGGCCTTCTGCCTTCAACTCTTCCCTTGACGATTCTGATAACATATCCATAAATTTGGACATTGTGCCCCAACTTACAAACTAACATTTAGACAATAATGCTTGCTGGTTGGCAATGTGCATTTGTAATGAGGAGGATGAATTTCTCCCCATAGATTTTAGAGCTTGTGTCTTCAGGAGTAGATTTATACCTCCTCTGCCAAACTCGCTCATTTGCAGCAGTCACGATGAGGGAATTAGTAGGTGGATTTCAGAAAAAAACACTTGAAATCTTGCATGGGGACATATCATCTCCTATCAGTACACTTAACCATGGGTGCTACAGACGCTGGTGTATTGCACAGAGATTTGGCAGGCTCATTTATAGGGAAAGCAACTCTCCCAGGAGCTGAGGATTAAAAATATCCACTAATTTATGGGGGTTCTCCTGAATAAACTCAGCGTGAATACTCCATGACGATGTCATTCATATCAGGTCATCTTGATAGGATTTAAAATCCTCCGGTACCAGAGATGAGGACTGGGGAATCATAGCATCACCAGGTCAAGAAGTAGAACCACTGGAGTTTCTTGTGGCAACACATTTAACTATATGAAGGATTCAGGTTGCACCAGGCCAGAATGAGCCCCTTCAGTGGTGTCTGTGGCACAAGAAACCCAGGTGGAGAAAGAAGAGCAGCAACAGGTGATCTAGCCCTGGACTGTGCAGATGATGGGGACCTCACTGAATGAAGAACCTCCCCAGGGATTTGAAGTAGGCCACTAAAATCAACTTAACCTCTCCTTATTTCCATGCTCAAATGTGCAGGCAAACACAACACCACCGTTTTCCTCCAATGTATGTATATACCAGTAGACATTACCCCAAGTATTCACCAGCTAACATCAGATGAAGTGTATGGGCACAAGATTAAAAAAACCTGGTGACACAAATTCATAGCGACTCCAATAAGTAGGGACACAGTAAGTTCATGCAATTCTACTCCATGACTGTAAAAAACAAAGCAATCTTTTTTTTCCGGGGGCGGGGGGGGGGGGGGCATAGTGGGATTCTTTAATCACAGGGGCTGCCTTCACTTATTCTGCTGCAAAGAGTTTTCATCCTACTTCACTGAAAAGATTAATCAAATTCAAGATTTGCCAATCCTGCAAAAAACAAATCCAATTCAAAAATGGTGATTTCGCTACCATCTGCCTTGGCAGAATTTGTCCCCATCATGGACACACAAGTTCTGTAGTACTGAAGGACACCTTGGCCAATACACACAAAATTTACTTGTTACGCAACTTGGCAAACAAAAACTAGTGAAGAGTACCTAGACCTACTACTGGCTTCATTACTTTTCATTCATTACTTCATTACTTTTTCAGAGAGAAAAAAAAATCTACCAATCACCCGGAAGCAAGCAAAAGTCTACTTATTACTCACAATCAACAACCTCACTAACTGTCCCCTTTCCTCAAGCCTTTTGTGTAAATTGATTTAGAAGGCATAGTTGAGCCATATCCAGGCACCACTTGATCTCTATCAATATGCTTGCCCTTTCCAGTGCTGTGGCATTGGAGGGGGTCTAGTGAAACTGTTGTATCTTTTGATAATAACTGACAAAGTGCAAACGTCTATACGAATATGATTATTTAATGCCAACAATATCCTTGGTATTCTACAGTAAGTGGCATTTTCAAGGCCGAGGATAGCTTTTTCTGCTTCAGAGACTTTTCCTCACACTGGGGCCATATAAGGGCAGAGAGATGTTGAAGAACCCTAGGAGCAAAAGTGATCATCCAACTCAGTTCATTTTCAGCCCTGTGTGTAGGCACTGAATGGCTGCCTTTGCCAGAAAGGAGTTCTCCCTCTCTACTACAACGCTCCATATCTCCCGCAACTGCTGCTACTAGTACAGTACATCTGCCTCTAATAAGGGCACCTTTTACTGCCCATGGATCAGGGAGATCAGTTAAATAATTATCACTCTTCAAAACAGACCATACTGTTGCTGGTTTTCACAGCTCTGTGACAGGGAAACCTCAGTTAGCATCCTGGAATAAGGTAACTTCTTATTTTTATGACTCGGCCAAATTCTGTTCTATATGTGATGTTCCTAGTAAAGCACTCCTGGGGTTGTGTTTTTTGTCTGGGCATGCTGGAAGGCTGTTATCTTATTGCCATTTATTCTCCTCACTTCGTGTTTGAAACAAGTCAACAGTGAATTTACATTAAGGATGGCTCTTATCTTACGTGGGATCCTTCTAACTGGACATTGAGGAGTTCAACTTCTCGACCTCTACCTGTCTGTGTCCAAGAATCCAGATAAGGCTCCCTTGATTCAAGCCAGGCTATCTGCTGGGATTCTCTCCCAGACCTTTTCCACTTGGGTTATCCAGAATATCTTGTCCTATTCTGGGAGAACACTTGGTCCAGTTCTCTGGGATCCAAAAAAACTCTGTTCAATGCCAGATTTAATCACTCAGGTTCTTTCATTTGGCCTACAGCAAAGTTACACTGAGTTGATCATACTCAAGTAGAGAGGGTGGGTATATGGTGTACCACACATCCAAAGTTAAACAGAAAACCTCTTTCTTTATATACATTTACATATTACATTGAATTTACTGTAACTTGCATTGCATGTTTTGGGACTGGCTTGTTTACTTTGTAGGAACCAATCCCTGCATAGCATGCTCTGTCCATGCATTGTCCACTCTCGACCTGTTCTTTATCTCATCTTTATAGTTCTGACTTATTTTGTCCATTGTCCTTAGCACCACAGTGTTCCTGTTTATTTTAGCTAGCACAGACACCCTGACTCCAATATACTGCTTGTTAAGGCCCTGTTCCATTCACCTTCCCAATCATGCCCACCAAGAAATGAAGCAGGTTTACTCCTCCACGCCAGGAAGCTGAGTTAATCTCAGAATTGTTTGGATGTTAATTGATATTGCTGCAGAGACTGACAAACAATAATAGCATGATATTGGTTTTAGTTTCCTTTGAATAAAATCCTGAACAATTTTTCAAAAGGATAAAATCAATGTAGAAAAATGTTTAATTCTTTTTGGAGCGTATTATGAAAAGTATGGAAAAATAAACTAACATATATAAAAGTACTAAACATCTATTGAGTGATTTCATTATGGACTCTAATGGTACTTCAAGCTATTTTGGGGAGAATTAACTATTTAAAGTTTTTTCTCAAAAATAATTTTAGCAATATTAGCAGAGATATTCTGTTGACAGTAATGAGAGAATAAATGTAAATTTCTGAGGATAAATAATTTGGGAACGGTAATTAACATTTTTTCATTGCTTTTGCATATGTTAGTTCTTCACGCTGCTTGTTCTTCAAAAGGATATATTTAGAGGAGAAAAGAATAATAGTGTAAGCAAATGTATTTTACCCCCCATATTGTCTAGAAAAGTCTTCCTCTGGAAAAGGACTACACATGAAAAATGGCAAGTGATTGCTTTGGGAAATCTCGAATTGGAGAGTGGAGGGATTGTCAAAATCAGACTTGAAATGGAAAGTTGACAACTATTAAGACAGTCTAAATTCTGGAAAAGTTTTTATCCTCCAAATTTACCACCATCTGAGGCAAAATTGATATTCTTTTATCACAAATATTTATAATAGAAACATTGTATCATCGAATGGGATTTCACTATATAATTAGAACATTTTAAAACTAATCCCACATCTTTTAAAGCTTCCTATGCTATATTTTCTTCCACGTTTGAGCCTTAACAGGCTGAGAAATGTATGCCTCAAAAGTTACAACAATTGTACATATGTAATGTGTTGATATTAACATATTTCTCATGAATACTAAAAATGTTCTACTTGGGGAATGTATCTTTCTAAAAGTGCCATTTGGCTTTTCCATATTTATTGCCAATGGTTTCCATATCAACATATCTTTATTTGCTTAGTTCCAACAATATCCTGGATATTTAACAGTATAGAGCCATGCCTGCCATGAACAGTTTACAATCTAAATTTTTTTACACAGTTGACAAGTAAAAAGATGTCTGTTGTAATTACCAGCAAACTCAGCATGGTGTCTTAAATTCAAACTATGTTCTTGCTGCCACAGGTGTCACCAGTAATAAAGATTTTATGGGTCAAATGCTGCCCTCAGTTATACCAGCGCTTCCCTATTGTCCTCAAATAATACCTTTTCTGCAACACTACTGCATTTAGTACCTTTGCACAGGTATACTTGAGGATACAATTTAAAGACAATGGAACTGCAGAGGAGGTTCTGCAAATGGAACTTTCAGTAACAATTTTGGTGAACAATTGTCAGAATAGATTCCAGTTCACTGTTTCAAATCCAACGTAGCACTGGAATTTTGACAATAGTACATATGCAACTTTGAAATAAATTGATAGCAAAACCTCATGACTGATTGTGTCAAAGGCCACTTACTGTAGAATACCAAGGATATTGTTGGCATTAAATAACCATATTCGTATAGAGGTTTGCACTTTGTCAGTTATTATCAAAAGATATAACAGTTTCATTAGACCCCCTCCAATGCCACAGTTCCTACGATTCTTCAACACCTCTCTGCCCTTATATGGCCTCAGTGTGAGGAAAAGTCTGTGAAGCAGAAAAAAGCTATCCTCAGCCTTGAAAATGCCTCAAAGTAAAGATCAGAAAGGGCAGTAACCGTATATGGGTTTGTTTTTTTTAAAGCTAACTGCTGAACAGAAGCAAAACAAAAACGTTCTCCACCAGACAGCTCCCGGTCAATCATCAGACCCAGCAAGGAAAATCTACATTGACAAAGAAGAACTGAAAAATGTAGACTACTTGACCTATCTTGGCAGCCATAGATGTTGAGATTCAACACAGAACCCGCTGAGCCAGCCTTGCCTTTGGCAGACTGTCTCGCCGAGTGTTCAACAATCATAACATCAGAACACACACTAGACTTTTAGTTTATAAAGCAGTGGTAATCCCAACTCTCCTCTATGGTTGTGAGACTTGGGTGACCTATAAAAAACACCTGAAAAACCTGGAACAGTTTTTAGAAAAATCAGGAAGTCAAAGGACTTTGTGCATGTTCACTTGATGGGAGAACAAAATGGGCTGTATTCCAAAATAGACACAGCCAAGACCTATCCCACTCATTTAAAAGTCTCATACTGCCTCTAAGTCGGCAGATCAGAGGAAAACTCCATAGTTGGGTATGAAAGAGAAACAACTGGAATTATCATAGTGCATAGATGAAATCAAATAGAGCACTAATTCTCGGAACTGGAATATCAGAAAACTAGATTTGAGAATCATAATAATAGACTCTTAAGCTTCCTTACTTCAGAAGGAAGATAGTGGTATTATTGTTTTGGATAAATGGATCCAAACTTATTTCTGAAATTACATAGATATAAAACCCAACTAGAGTTGAGCATGCATTTCAGATCCCAAGAAATCAATTGCCATAACATGGCAGTTTTAAAAGTGTCAGATTTGTAATAGAAATTGGATTCTGATATCAAGAAAAATAAAATCGCTTTTTTTTAAAGGATCTGCCTACCATGGATAACAAACAGACTATTCTTCTATTCAGCATGTGTTTCAGAATGAATAAATAGATCCCAGCATTTTATACTCTACAAAATTAAGGAGGAAGTACAATACTAAACTATCAATTTTCTGTAAGCATAATGGCTTTTAATTAAAAAAAACAAACAAACAAAAAACTTACACTACCTAGGAGATCTGGACACTGATCCACATTAAAGATTGCTGAGATCAACTTATTTGTGGTTTACATTTCTTTTCTAAATACATCTGCCTCACTTTATATAAACTTTCCCTTTCAAATGAAAAATCTTTAGCAAGTTAGCTCCTTTCATTGTATAATTACATAAGAGCACAAATGTGCTTGCAGTTGTTGCCCATTATTTTCTCTGCATGTTTATAAAAGAGAAGTAATTATAGTGTTAGTTCAGATCTCTGCTAAACTAGACTAAGACATGACCAGAGGTGTACGCACAGTATGAAATGATGGGCAATTTAAACTTTAATATATCAATATTTTCACCTAGACTGCCAGGATTTTTTGTGTTTATTTGAACATTGCAGATGAACAATCTTAAGCCTTTCTTCTTTTCATTTATGTAGAATACTTTGTTGCAGAATCAGTCAGCCACAATGAATTAAAAAGAAAAACCTTAAAACCTGACCTGAAAATACAAAAAGTGGAAACAAGGACAATTTGCTCAGTGTTAGTACAGAAGAACAACGTAAGCATTTAGGGACAAAATCTAAAAGGCAAAGGTACAAAATGAATTACAAATAAGAAGGGATATAAAAAGCAATAAGAAGAGAAAGTAAGACATAAGAAAAAGACAAAGGAAAGTATAGCCCCATTACTTAATAGGGAAGGAAAGCAAATAATAGATGATACAGGAAGGCTGAAGAGCATAATGCCTTTTTTACTTCAGTCTTTACTAAAAAGGTTAATTGTAACCAAATACTTTACCACAATTAACAACAAGGGGGAAGGATCTCAGACCAAAATAATGAAATAACTGGTTACAGAATATTTAGATAAATTAGATGCATTTAAGCTGGCAGGACATGATGAAATTCACCCTTCAATATTTAAGGAACTAGACAAAGCAATCTTTGAACCATTAGCAATTACCTTTGATAACTCATGGAGGATGAGTGAAGTCTCAGAGGACTACAGAAGAGCATACATAGTACCTATCTTTAAAAGGTCACAAAAGGAGATTCTGGAGAAATATGAATTAGTCAGCCTAACTTTGACGCCCCAAAAGAATACAAATTATTAAGAACAGCCAAACTGGGTAAGACCAATGGTCCATCTAGCCTAGAATCTGGTCTTCCAAAAGTGGCTGGCACCAGATGCTTCAGAAAGCATGAACATAACAGGGCAATTTATCGAATAATCCATCCCCTGTCATCCAGTCCCAATTTCTAGCAGTCAGAGATTTAGGGACACCCAGAGCATGGGGTTGTGTCCCTGACCACTTTGGCTAATAGCCATTGATGGACCTATTAAACAATCATTTTGTTCAAACCTAGAGGATAGTAAGGTGAAAATTAACAGCCAGCAGGGACTTGTAAACAACAAATGAAGTCAAACCAATCTAATTTCATTATTTAACAGTGCAGCTGACTTAGCAGATGTGGGGAGCAGGAGACACGATATATTTGAGTTTAGAGAGGTTTATGACACAGTCTCATAAGCAAACTAGGGAAATGTGGTCTAGAATAAATCATCACAAGGTGGGGGCACAACTGATATGTTTATAAAACTTGCAGATAATAAGAAGGGGTTGCAATCACTTTCGTGGACAGGATTAGAATTTGGAATGATCTTATTAAATTGGAGAACTGATCTGAAATTAGCAAGATGAAATTCAATAAAGATGAGTGCTAAGTAATAGTATTGGAAACAAATGGTTACATATAAAATAAAATTTTAACACACATTCTAGAGCCTAGATTTAATTAACAAGATACTTTAATTTCTTATAGAGTATTGCTCACCCAAAATCCCTGCAGTGCTATACAGTCAGGCTCACTGTGACCCCCCTTTCATGAGACAAGCAGACTGTCACTTTGCCTCCTTGGTGAAGGATTCCATGTATCGCTTTGCCCTCCAAGACATACCAGACCAATCCTTTGTTTTCATTGATAAACAAGACACCCCGGGCTGTTTGTTTCTTTCTGTAGATTTCCTCTCTTGCAATCTCTTAATTACATCTTGTTCGGTATTTTGCAATCTCTTAATTACATCTGTCTCAGTATGCAGATGGGGATATATTGTGAGGCATATGATATGCAATACACAAATGGCAAGACAGGGAGATAAGTGTCAGTTGATTCCTGCCCTGAAAGGAACATTTCTGAGGTATGTCACTTCCTTGTGACCTGTCTTAACTCCAAGAATTTAGGAACATAATTTTCAGTATAGATACATAACTCTTTAAATATTATTGATGCATACATTTCTCTATGATTATGACAACAAGTGATCTTCTGGCTCTTGGCAGATAGCTCACATACCACCCTTTGGTTAACTATTATGTATATATGCAACCCAGGACATCTTTGTAAAACCCTATGCACTCCTTGTGTCCTTTGCTGTTAACATGAAGGGGTCCCTGGGTCACACGTAGGACCAGTAGTCCTCATCTTAGTTTACAGTAAGGGAACATAGGAGAAACTTTCTAATTACGACAGTGAAGCACTGCAACAGATTACATAGGGAGGTTCTAGAATCCGCATAATTGGAAGTTTTTACGGACAGGTTAGACAAATATGTCAGGGATGATATAGGTATAC
Source organism: Macrochelys suwanniensis (assembly GCA_033296515.1). Taxonomy (NCBI): domain Eukaryota; kingdom Metazoa; phylum Chordata; order Testudines; family Chelydridae; genus Macrochelys; species Macrochelys suwanniensis. The sequence continues at coordinate 67,506,573 of CM065775.1, forward strand.
TTAATCCAGCCTTAGCACAGGGAGATGGGCTAGATGACCTCTTGAGGTCCCTTCCAGCTTTACATTTTTATGATTCAACGAAAAATGTTAAGGTAAAGCAAACAGAAAGTTGGCAATTAAAATAATGTCTTTTCATTTACCCTGTTAAAAGTCTTCTAACTAAATTCTTAATTGCCTTAATGAATAGATGTCATAGCGCTCTTCCTCCATTCTACAAAAGATTCCACATAAAACAACCATATAGCTCTATGTACCAGGAAACAAGGTTAATAAAAATAATAAGAGGAACCTTCTGCTCTCCTTCTACTGCTGAGAAAATTCTGTAATTCAAAAATAAATATATTGAATTTAAACTCAAATTTGAGTTATATTTTTTGGTTGCAGCCCCACACAATCCAGATAGGCTGGGTGGCCTGCTGAGCTGAGTCAGGGGTGGAGGTGGCGCTCCCTCCCTGGACCCCGCTATGCAGAGCTGACCTGAGCCCCACCAGACCTTGCCCCCTCCCCCACAATAGAAGTCAAACTATGCCTGTGCCCAAGGGTCCCCTGCCGTGGCCCGGAGCCCAAAGTCCTCACTCTCCCACCCCCACTGAGTGCTGGAGCTTTTAATAGTATTTTGAGAACACCTGCTATAGAGTCTACTTCTCTGTTCTGATATCATTCCTCCCTTGTCTGCTCTGGACAGGAGGAAGATTCTCAGGGTAACTAGGGGCTGTGTACAGGCAGCGGGGTAGCTCAGATTGCAGGGAGAAAGATAGCTAGGGGCTATGTGCCGGGAGGGATCCCGCTGCGGTTATTGCTCCCCGAGGGTTCTGCTGGCCCCAGAATTGGGTCCCCCCACCCCGGGAAGCTCTTACCAGCTGCATGAGCAGTCAGAGGGGACTGACTCCATAAAAGCAGACAATAGCAGACTCCATAAAAGAAATGAAAGGATGAATCTATGCACTGGACTGGGAAGGGAGGAAGAAGAGTAGAGAACCCAGCACTGTCTCCAGGTCTAATCTCCCTTTCTGCTTACCTTCCTCCCTACTAGCACTGTTCCTATTGTTACATAAGTTGCTCACCATATTCCAGTCATCTATCTATTGCTAAACACCAGTGATGCCCTCCTTACCACAACTTTTATTCTCCCCTAGTCCTTCCCACAAAGCCCATTTCCCATCAAATCCTGACATTTAGTGGAAAACAGAAGTGTTCCAGCTGACTGGAACACTTCAGGGGCCACTTGTTTTGCACCCAATGTCATAACTAGGGTGACTTGGAAAAAGAAAAAAAATGATGAATCAAAATTAATTTTAAAACTAGTACTTCGGAATTCTATCATAAAAAGCCTTGAGAATTAAGATCAATAATCTCCAAATATGGGTCTCTACTTCGCCCACCTTTTCTTTAAATCATGACAGAGATGAGCGTTATTTTCACTTACCCCTCCATATTCTTTCTACTATGTGTTTGGAAAATGATGGGACCCACTCATCACCCTATTATGAATTTGCGAGGGTGAGCAAAAGTAGTACTACAAGAAAATATGCTGTAAAACATATGTCCAAGGACACAGGTAGGTTAGTGCGGTGATGTAAAAGGTTTTTTTGCCCATATATGGTGGATTGACAGCAGAAAGTTGGTGTGGAAATCTTAACTAAAAATTTGATTTTTTTTTTACATTTTGTCACATTACAGAATTACTTCTGCCATGGAAATTCCAAAATAGCTTTAGAGTTAACGGATTTTAGATATCTGTGAAAATTCCACCACAGAAACTGCCATTGTAAATTATTTTGCTGTAGAAAAGTTATATGATTAATAGTTACTTTATTTCAATGAGGAGACAAAGAACAATGTAACAAATCGGGTTTATGGAACTATAGATATGTCAGTTGATATTTATATGGAAAGTACCATCACTTTTCTCCTCCAGCTTCCGCCTCTGGTTATAATTAGGAACAACAAGAAGGTGACAACACTTCAACACTGGTGTAAGACAAGTAAAAAATAGCAGCAATGGGTTGGTACTCACCACAATTCCAAACTGCTCTGGTTCAGACAAATTATTATATTCACTCTTGAATTTGGATAGTGTATTCAGCTGCTCTTGTTCAGGAAGATGTTTTATTAAATTCTAACAAAAAAAGATTGAATTGTGAACATTAGAAATCTCAAATCCTGTATTGCCTGTATATCCAACCACAGATTTTCATGCATGATTATTACTGATATAGCAGCAAACTGTAGAATCAAATGTGAAGACAAGGTCCCTGTCCTGAAGTCCTTACAATTTATATACGTTGTACATTGAGGAATGTGATTACGAATGCACAGAAAAAGTGATTATGTGGTGATGGTTAGCACACCTTTTGTATATGTTTTTAATTCTTTTTTGAATACCACTTTGAAGGGAAGAACAGAGTTGATAAAATACATTTCCTGTGCATGCCTAGGTAGAAAGCATGGTGGATGCAATAGGATAGCAATTTCAGACGTAGGGTATCCAATGAGTTAACACACTAATTATTCATCTCTGGAAAACAGAGTGCTAATGGTGTTTTGGGCATAAACAAAAGTGAGTTGCACTTCTTTATTCTAGCTCCTATTTCTGTAATTCAGAACCACCATAGAATGCTGCAAAATCTGGCATGACTACGAGTTGTAGGTCAATAATGACCTAAGACAGAAACAGGGCTCAAATTTGACTGTTATACAGAAGTACAGCATATCAACACTTCTCTCATTGTTCTACAGAAGCACAGCTGCTATTTAAAGAAAAAAAAAAGCAATAGATAAAGATTGTGAAAACAATCTTAAAAGCACGAACCAAACGCAAACCAATGCAGTGATGTCTTCCTACGTTTTCAGAGTGGATAAAACAATAGCTCTAAGAGGTATGAACTGACCTATTCACTTCAGTAACACAGGCCATGTCCACAGTTACTGGTAGAGCACTGCTGCAATCGATGCAGATGGCGTTTATTTAGCAGGTCTGGTGAAAACACACTAAATCGATGGGAGAGCACTCTCTCATCAATTTGTGTACTCCACCTCCCAGAGAAGAGTAAGGGAGGTCGGCAGGAGAGCATCTCCTGTCGATCCAGCGCAGAGTAAACACTGCGGTAAGTGTATCTAGCCATGTCTACTTCAGTTACCCTACTTCAGTTATGTGAATAACGTAACAGAGTGATTTATCACGGTAGTGTAGACCAGCACTCAGATAGCCAAAAACTTTACGTCAATACTATTAACTGGTTCACTGCACGGAAGGAAATGTATCATATAGGGACAACATACAGTCTTCTGTAAGTGATAGTTCATCTTGATAACATAGTAAGCTTGAGAGAATACCTCACCCAACACAATAAGAAGTAGACAAGCTTAAGGTGCAGAGCATGGCATTTAAGTTCCACTGATGGGAGGCCAAGTCCAAAGAACTTAGCAGAGCCCATGGATTTATTCAAATCCCAGGGACAGGAAAAGTGAGTCCCAAATTACTAAGTGGAACCAAGGTAGCATGCATTGTTTGAATCTCTCAACAGTCTACTGTGTCATGTCTCATTTGCCATTTCAAGCTTATTTTCTGGACACAGCTTGCAATAGTAATCCTCCTTTTTTCTTCCTCCCATTATGAAACCTTAACAGGAACTGCAGTGATTTATAGGTCAGGGTCCTGATATATGTATGGGAAGCTAACTCACCACCCTGCCAATATTATGTCTGGCTCATAATCTCACACTTCAGTGAATACTAAGTTAATTCAAGTTTAAAAATTACAAAACAGTCTTTAAATAGAACACAATTGTACTTAATACTTATTCTTTTCTCCTGAATCTTTGTAATATTTTTACCACTCATATTGGCACCCGGTCTACTTCTTCAAATAAACACTGTCATTTAAAAGATTAATCTGTTTAATGATCTATCTAGACTTTTTTAAAATGGCCCAAGCACATAGATGCTAAACGTTTCTTTTCTGGATGGATCACTGGATATTTAAACCCAAGATCCTGACCCTCTAATCAAAGGCCACCCCAAAAGACCAATGCTTTTTAATGCAAATGTTCCATATACCAGCTAATATATGTTTTAGGTCGGTAGTGACCAACAATCATTATGATTTGATAGCTGTTTTGTGCAGTAACTGAGGTTCTTCAAGATGAGTGTCCCTAAGAGTGCACTGGCCTCCTTGTGCCTGGGATCGGAGACCTTAATCAGCAGTGCCTGTCAGACCACACATGCACATCTCCCCTTCTCGTGTTTTGTGTGGGACATATATATAGCACTGTGCAGTCCAACCACCCCCAGTTCCTTCTCTGCTGCAAAGTGTATGTATTTGGCTCTAAAGCAGAGGGGAGATGGACAGGTAGTGGAGCACCCATGAGGGGCACATCTCGAAGAACCTCAGTTTACTGCACAGCGTGAGTAACCTTTTCTTCTTCTTTGAGTAATGTCCCTATGGGTGCTCTACTTGTAGGTGACTAAAAAGCAGTGCCTCTAATTGGAAGACTGGGGCTTCGGAGCGACACATACTGCTGATGATAGGACAGCAGGTCCTAGGAGTGTGTCCGCTGTGGTGTCATACATAATAGTGTAGTGACCAGCAAAAGTGTCTGTTGATCCCCATGTGGTCACTTAATAATGTCCCCATTGCTGACATTTGCTAAGAAAAGCTACTGAGGTGGCAAGTGAGCGTGTGGAATGTGATCTAATTTTAGCAGGAGGTTGTTTGTTGTGGAGTTCGTAAAATAATTGTTGACATTGTGAGATCCACTTGGAAAGGCATTGTTCAGACATGGCTGTGCCTATGGATCTTTCGGCAGTTGAGAGGAATAATCATGGAGATTTTCTGAAAGGTTTAGTCCTGTCTAATTGTTGATTCATGTCTAGGGTGTGTAGAGCTGCCTCTTCTTGGTTACTGTGAAGCTTCGGGAAGAGGCAAGGAAGGTGTATCGGTTGATTGAGATGGAAAGATGATGAAACTTTGGGTAAAAATCTTGGATGCGGGCGTAACTTAACTTTGTCTTTATAAAGCTGTGTATGGTATATATACCATAAGGGCTGCAATTTCACTGATTCATTGGGCAAAAGTGATGGCGACAAGAAATGCCATTTTCATTGACAAATGCACGTAAGAGCAGGTTGCTATTGCTTCAAATGGGGGGCTAGTCAGAGAACGTGGGATGCAGCCAAGATGCCAGGCCAGGACTAGGTCTTGTACGTAGGGATAAAGATTTTGGATACCCTTCAGAAAATGTTTTGTGAGTGGGTGTGTGAAGATGGAATCGCCGTCTGTGGGAGTGAAAAGTAGTGATTGCCACCAAATGTACCGGAATGCAGCTGATGGATAATCATGATTATTTAAGGTGTAACATGTAGTGAGGGATAAGTGGTATCAGAGCACATATTGCTTTGACCTGATGGGAGGCCAACCAGCATGGAAATCTAGTCCATTTGTGAAAGTAATGCGTCTAGTCGTATTGCGCCTAATATTCAAAAATATCTGTTTGACAGCGTTCGAACAGGTTATTTCAGAATTCTGAAACTACGAAGAAGCCAGGCTTTGAGATGGAGCATCTGTGGATTGGGATGGAGGATGCATCTTGTGAAAGGAGCCACAGCATGGCATGGAGAGAGATTGGGCAGCACACCATCATGTGAAGGAGCTATGATGCACGCCTCATCACCACAGCAGCTGTGATGGAGTGCATGGTGGTATCTGCAGAGTCTAACGAGACTTGTAGGGCTGTATGGGCTACGAAGTGTCCCTCTGATATCAGGGTCTGAAATTGCTCACTTTTGGCCTTGAGAAGGTCATGGCAGAGTTCCTCCAACTTGCAGTAGTATAAGTAGTTGTATATAGCCATCAGAGCTTCATAGTTCGAAATTCAAAATTGGAGCGTGGCTGATGAATATGCCTTGTGCCAAATAAGTCTAAGTGTTTCCAATATCAGTCTAGATGGCTGGAACGGGAATGGTACTGATGACCTCTCTCTTGCACCACATTGATCACCACAGATTTTGGGGTGCAAGAACAGAAATTCTGCATCTTTCACCAGAACATAGTATTTTTGTCAGCATGTTTGCAAGTCTGAGGGAAGGATGCCGGGGTCTGCCGGAGCAACTTGGTGGGATCAGTGGCAAGGCAGATCCACAAGAGATATGCCTCAAAATTTAAAAGAAAAAAAAATATGCACATGGATGATAAGCTTGTGACTAACTGCAGAAGATAAAAATCAGATACAGAGTCAGATGCTCAGGTACACCAGAGCAACAAAGATCTGCATGTATTTGAACAAATTTTCATGGATTTGCATACATTCAGGTGCAGCACTATCCTGGTGAGCTGTTGCAACATTAATATCCTTCTCTTTTACACAGACACACAAAATGAGGAATCTGGAAGAACCGGAAAGATGTTGGGAGCGCAACCAGCAGAGCTCAATCGGCTGAACACTTAAGACAGGTAGGAAACAGGGGGCTGAAACAATGCCTACTACATAGGCTCAGGGAGACAGCTCTTATTTGCCTTTCTTCTCATTCAGACAGCAAATGAGAAAAGAAAGCCAATTAGAGGTTTCTCCTTAGAAGCCCCGATTATTTTCCCTCAGACCCTTGAAATGTCTGAAAACCTGTAGTCTTTGGGAAAAACAGCTCACAGGACTGGGAGCAGGTGGCTTTCTACACCACCTTGCTACTCATTTACCACAACCCCCAATCATGGAGGCTGCAAAGAGCTAAGCCAGTTTCTGCAGCAAGTTAGAACAATCCCAGGGCTACTTCAACTTGTGCCAGTGGATAACAGCTCCTGAAGGACTGCACTGCTAACCAGACTAGCTGGAGTACATCACACTATAGCCACACACCTACCCCATCTAAAAGAACCCTATATAAAGGAAGGGAGTGCAAGGTCAGGAGGGGCTGACACATGGGAATCAGCTTTAAGTCCATCTTTGCACTGCTGTAGCAGCACAAAGAGAAAGTTAGGAGGGGCCACTGTTCTATAACTCAAAACCCCACCTGAAACAAACTCTCATCATTGAAGGCTTTCAAAAAGATCAACTATTCCTTTTAACGTTAAATGATTGCTACATATAGTTACACATTAATGTGAGACTTACAAAATGGCATGAATAATGATCTCCTTTTATTTTCTGGGTTTAAGTAAACTATATAATTGTGTATTCTGTGTGTCCTCATTTTTTAAATTTCATTTTTATATAAGGCCACAAGTGAATCAACCTGTTTGGTAGGTAAGGAAGCAATATTCAACATTCACTATTTACGGTCAGTGATATAATTAGTTTGTTTCTGTACCTACAAAGTTCTTTCTTCCCTACGTAAATAGAGAGTGAAGAAACCAATTCCAAAGTGGTGAAATAATGAGTTAGAAAAACAACTCAGAATTAGACAAAATAATATTTGTGTGAGCTGTATGTATATTTGATATGGATATCTATTAAATACTATAAACATTAGCACATTTGTAAAGGTAAGATTTTAGAATCATATGAACCAACTAACCTCCTCCCCCACTTTCAACACAGCAGAAACAGACCAAGTTAGCAACCTAAAAGCATAAACCCTATTTTTTAAGCTTTCCTTCTGTTCTTAAAAACAAAGAAATCAGACTGAACTTGCTTACCCAGAACCCTTTCCTCACTAAATGATGCATGACCAGTATAAACTGTAATGGTGTCCCACTTTGAGGCAGGCAGTTTTCTCAGTAGGTTCCTCAAACCCTGGCATTCCCTTGGTTTCTAAGGTAAGGGAGGCCCTGTGGGTCATGCTCCAGATAGTCCTTTCCCTCTGGATTTGGATTGAGGTCTCCTCTCTTCTATGAAGCTGGATACTTAAGGTTGGCTGGACACTCTGACCAAGAGGTAAAACTGAGTTTTCTCAGACAGTCAGGAAAAAACACGTGAACAGCTGGATCTCCTTGTGCTGCTCAAATACGACTACTTATAGAAGGGCCTACAAATAAAAGAAAATAATGAAACTCTCCTTTGTCTAATCCTATGCCATCTACCTTACCTTAGACACCATCTTTTATCCTTCGAATCCTGCACTAATGAGACTCACCTGGCCTAGTTGCCAGATAAGTTTAAAAAAAAATAATTCTATAGCTCTTTGAGATCCTAGACCTGGACATTGTCACAACAGGAAAGACAAGTGCAAATGTTAAGAATCTCTGATTTGCCCACATTGTCCATGGAAAGCATTTTCATTTACTGGTTCAGTGGTTAAATGTAACCAACAACTTTGCAAGTCAACACAAGTCTAAGAATCTTAACACTTGAGGGATGACAGTTACATTTTTGCCCTTAAGGTTACATTATATTTTATTCTCTTTATTCCCCCTTCCCCTTTTGGAGGGAGAGAGGGGAAATAGAGGAAAAACCATTTTAATATTTAAATAGTTCAAAATATGCTTTCGGAGTATACATCTCTTTAAGGTGGATGGTTGTGGGGGGGCGGGGAAGATGAGGTTTGTTTCTGTTATTTGGCAGGAGTCAGTTTTGTGTAAAACTGGGTTATTTGAGTAGGAGCACATTAGTGTTTTTTGAAACAGATTTTCAAACAGAAAATTATTTACTGGTAGCTCTGTTTCTCATAGCCTCCTCTTCTCCCCTCCTGTGACAATGGATAACTGGCAGACAGCAGAGAAAAACAAGATACACAATAGTAATAATAAACAGGCAGAGCACATCACCCACTGGGAAGGAGGGTGGAAGGTAGGATAAGAAAAAGAGGAGACTATGACAAACAGCTACGTATTTTTCTCTTTTTCATGTCTATCTTCTCCTATCCTCTGACAGGGTATTAAGAGAGACACAGTGCAAGTATCAAGCAGTAAACCTAGGAAGCAGAGCTACCTTACTGTGTCAGTAGCAGAACCCTGCAGCCAAAGAAGGCATCCTGGGAAGCAGAGATAAACACTTACAAATCGTGAGGAGACAACCACGTTGCCACCTTACACACCTTGGAAACGAATGCTCAGCATTCACTGCCCATGAAGCAGAAAACTCTTTCATTACATGGCACCTTGCACGTTGGGAACAAGGCCATAGCCTCATTACACATTGGGAGAGCACAACCTAAGACCAGCACCTAGTAACACAGGAGAACCTCAGAGTTACAGACACCTCGGGAATGGAATTTGTTCATAACTCTGAACAGTGTCTTCACCTCCTACCAGTAAGTGGCTGGTGGGACGGGAAGTGGGGGTAGGGACGGGAAGCCCAGATGTGGCTACCTCTAAGATGCAATACAGGCAAAGTACAGTACGTGCTTTTTTTTTTTTTTTTTGGTCCTCACTGCTGCCCGATTGCTTATTTCAAGTTCCACATGGTGTCCAATTGACTGGTCAGTCAATAACTCTGGTTTTCATACTTTTGAGGTTCTACTATAGTCATTTTATCTGCAGTCTTGCCCCTGTTGCTACCCTCAAAATAGACAAACAGTTGCTTTGACTTTCTAAAGTCAAGAAGGAAAAAGAAAAAAGTAGCGGAGAACACACAACATTCAATAAATGCTATCTCTTAACCTAAGGACGGTGGGGAGAGAGATGCCAGGACTAAGAGAGGAAGAGCAATGGGTTTGTTCAGGTGGAACTAGGTACTGTCTGTGATGGGTTGGTATCACAGAAACCCCCTTGGAGCTGCCAGCGCCAGATTCACCATCCTATGAAGGTGAGATTTATGTATACAACTCTGCTCTCTTGCTGCTAGTATGAGGTATCATAGTATCATCTGTTAATTCAGTGTCTTAGGACAGGAGAAGAAACACACAATGACAAGGAAATGATACACCCTTTTAAAAAATACTGCAGAACACCACTTCTGAAGAGAATAACTTTAGGATAGGTCTCTCCATCCTCACTTAGTTATCAGATTGGCTCCTATCCTCCCATCCTCAAGAGAAACGGCAGACCACCACCCCCGCAAGCATAATAGTTACAATGAATGCTGGTCTATGATGTACATTTTAGATACTAAATTTTTACTGAAGGATAAAGTTGAAAACAATTGAGCCAAATCATCTAGGAGAAAGAATTTAAACAGAATAAAGAGAATGATAATTGGGAACTGTTTAAGAACATTATACTACATTCTCAAAAAAACCAAAATTACATAGTCAAGAAAGAAGGCTATACTGATTTTAAAAACAGCCTCATTTAGAGGGGATGTAAAAGCAGCTATAAAAAACAATCATTGTTAAAAAAAAAATCTATAGATCTGAGACTGACTTATTCAACAAAATAAACTAATAGTAATGGGCTTCATAAATGCTGACTGCTGTTGGAAATATAACACTTACTTGGTGCTACATTAATTTGGAGAGTGCCCTGAATCAAGAATTTCTGGTATGAAGTGAGTCAAAAGACCAATTTGATATTTGATGGAATGTTGGAGCCCTCCTCAAGTTTCATTCTTGGATATACTTCTGATACCTGTAGGTTAGCTGGTAACAAGGTGGTGTGGTTTAAATATGTAACTTTCCTTGCTAAAAAATTAATCTTGAAAAAAAAAGAAAAATTGATCCCCACAAACATTGATTCCTGGCTCTGTGATATGGCTGACCTCACAGCTAACAAATAACTAGCATTCTGCAGAAGGGGAATGCCTGAAAAAAAGCAAATCAATTTGGGCTGACTTTTTAAAGATCTCTGATTAATGCAAATCCTGAAGATAAATAGGTCACTTCCCCTCCCTTTATCCTAACCCTGTAACTACTTTGTGTATTATGATTAATGAGGTATATCTGTTATATTTAAAAAAATATTTAAATTTTTTTTTTAAAAGTGTGTGTATATATATAAAAATTTAAAATATATCCATCCATCCATGCACAATCACACACCAAATGGAAAAAAAAAAGGGAAAGTTGATTGCTTCTGATTTATATTGATTGCTAAGTGTAGAAAATTGATAAGGGAAGCAAAAGGACCTAAGACGACATCTCTGGCCAGGAATGTTAAGGACAATAAGGAAGAGATTTTTCAGTAGCAGGATTGTTCATCATGACACAGAAAAGTCAGAAGTGTTCAAATAAATATTTCTGTTCTGTGTTTGGAAGAAAAAACAGATCATGTAGTCCTATTATATGATGATGAAATACTTATCATTCACAATATATCAGTATGTCTACACTGCGCAGTCCTTTCAGGGTAGAGTACATACATGGTTAGCCCCTCCGGACTCTAGCACAGGTATAAATAGTGTAGATGGTGAAGCACTGCTTAGGTGAATAAAGACACTCCTGAACCTTGTGGGCATATACCCAGACCCAGGTATGTATCTACTCACCATGGAATGCCTCCCCATCTACACTGCTTTTTAACAGTGTAGTGTCCCACTGCCTGATGCCTCCCTGCTGCTGTAGACTTTCCTCACCACAGTGAGAGACTCTGGCATGGAGGAGGCAGTGGGTACCTACATGGTAAGTAGTAAGTAGGATGGTACCTACATGGTAAGTAGTAAGTACCTACATGGTGAACAGAAATTTGATAATAGAGGGCTCTTCACACTAGCAAACAAAGATATGACAAGAACCAAGGGGTGGAAGTTGAAGCTAGACAAATTCAGACCCTAAATAAGGCACACATTTTTAACAATAAGGATAATTAATCACTGCAAAAACTTGTAAAGGGTTGTCTCCATCATAGGAAATTTTTAAATCAAGATTGGATTTTACCCCCCTAAAAGATGTACTCTAGTTCAAGCACAAATATTGGACTTGAAGCAGCAATTAATACAGGAAAGTCCTATGGCCAATGTTACGCAGTAGGTCAAACTAGAAGACCACATTTGTGAGTCTATCAATACTTTAAATTTTCAAATAAATTCTAACACATTTTAAATATTATGTTAATATTTTAGAGGTCTGACAGCTTACTATAAAAACTTCTAGATCATGAGATATTCTGACTTAACAGATAGCAAACCTTAAAAAAAAAAAAGAAAGGAAAAACAAAACAAACAAACAAAGGAAGGAAGTTACATTACCAAACACACATCAATAACTAGCAATAAAACAAGTGGCCAAGAAAACACATGCAACTATTTTAAATGTTTTGGATCCATGTGGTTCAAAAAAACCTCCGAAATTTGGCTTTTTTGAAACTTTACAATATGAATGAACAAGGAACTCTTCTGCAGTTCAAGTGAATACTATTCCTTGAATAAGTGTTTTGATACAATAATTCAAGTAACAATACATGGATGCAAAATTACAACATTCAGTGTTGTACATTTATATAATATTATATAGATCATCCCAAAACACTGTCTGTAACATGCAATTATGATATTTTGTTCCAACCTAAGTCATGCAGAACGATCGAATATTTGTAGAATAATAAGTTGATTATGTTCCACTAAGGGTACGTCTTCACTACCCGCCGAATCAGCAGGTAGTGATCGATCTTTCAGGGATCGATTTTTCGCGAATAAAATCAATCCCCGATCACTCTGCCATCGACTCCGGCAATCCACCGCGGTGAGAGACAGAAGTGGAGTCGATGGGGGAGCGGCAGCAGTCGACCCTGCAGTGTCCTCACGGCACAGTAAGTCGATCGAGGTACGTCGACTTCAGCTACATTTTTCATATAGCTGAAGTTGCGTACCTTACATCGATCCCCCCAGTGTAGACCAGGGCAGAGTGTAGTCAGATTCTTTAATTTCTCACTCTAAATAATACTTTGAATAGAAGTAATATTAAGAATCTGAGATTCTTTTGTCCCCAAATAGAACTGTATTGATTTTCTGCTTTGAGTAAAATGCTGTGGAATGTGAAGTGCTATACAATTACACTCCAGGGAAGCATTCACAGATAAGGGGCTGCTGGAGATTTCTCAAAGTAGGATCCCAGATCAAGTCAGCTCTAATGGAAAAGAAAAATCTTTCTGCCTAGTTCATGACCAGGAACAATGTGACAGCTTTGTGCAATACAGGTGAAGTTAATACAGAGTGTTCCACAAAAAAATCATTTCGCAGGTATGGTAGAAACAAAAAATGATTAAATATTTGTTTATCTGTCTGAATACATACATAAAGTAGAGTTGCATTCTGGATGCTGGTAATAAGGAAGCAGATACTAAAGCAGAATATAAATTGAAGTGTTTAGATAAGATTTATCTACTCTGCAAATGTAAAAAAGATTGAGTTTTGTTTGCTTACTAGAAATGCTAAGAGACTAATTATGCAGCAATGATTTTCCAGCTGAATAATTTGTGTTAAGAGTTTTTGTCAGTAACAGGTTTCTGTTTAATGAGACGGTTACACTGAAATATTGGTATTTAAACTGCTTGTCAATTTACATACCTGAATCATGGTCTCTGCCAGCTGTGTTTCATCTACTTCCAATATCATCATTTTGATTTCCTCATAAGGCACTCGGAAAGAACCAAGGAAAATTGCTAGAACAAATACGTAATACATAATGAATGGAGATGTAGTAAGAAGCTGATCTTTCACTTTACTTATAAAATAAACACTAAATGGATTGTAGAATTCTTCAGGCCACCCAAACATTGCATATGATAATATGGATAAGAGATAAAACTTTTAATGCAGATTTTGCAGCTTTTATAATTTTTAGTCTGGCTCTTCTAGTCCTCTGGCAGATGAATTACTGCATCAACAGATGCCGCAGTAACCATAGCAAGTGAGACAAGAAGAGTCCTTGCTCTAGAAGAGCCATTCATCATTTATTATATTATTTGTACTTGGGTGACCATTTTTACATGTTTCCCTTTTACTGCATAGGAATCTCAGCTCTCTCCCCCTCCGGCCTCTTTTTTTTTTTTTTTTGAGAGAGAGAGAGAGAGAGAGAAAAAGAGAGAGAGAGAGAGAACACTATCTTTAGCAAGACCACTGCAAATTGCAAAACAATCACATTCCTTGAATATTGCTTTTGTTTGCTGTAGTATAACTGTCCAACATTTTCTTCATACACAATATTTAATAAATTATTTCTCATGAACCAACTCCCCTCCTAAGTCCACATCTTCTCTTCAACCTTCCTCATCTGTTCTAATGATTATCATTATTATTTTACAGCACCAGATAGAGTACTAGGCACCTCACTATAAAAATAAAACAATAAACGCGAGTGTCATCTTACGCTGGGGTTACATTCCGCAGTCAGCACGTAACGCGAAAACCGCGTATAATCAAAATAACGTTGAGTGTAATGGCGGGCGAAATCGCCCGCACTACAGGACAGTATTTAAATTATTTTTCTCTTTTTTTTTTTGCCGACCGCGCAAAGCTGAATTCGCGCATGTTAAATGCACATAAGATGAGACTTGCCTGCAAATCTGTGCACTGAACATCTTTACATTTAGTCGCAGATATTATGCAAGAAAATGGTATCAAAACAGGAGAGAGGATAAGAGATAATAGACAACAAATGGTAAGATTATGCTGTTATTCAGATAAGTAGGGAGGAAGGTACATCTTAAAGACAAGGACACAGTTTAAGCTTGATGTTGGGAGACAGTGGCGTTACTCAAACAGGTAGTTGATGTGGCCAGAAAACAACACCTTTGCAACTGTGTTTGCGGGGTTGGGTGAGGAAATATGAGTGTTGGAAATCTTGGAAAGGGAAAAGCTGTAGTACTCAAGAGAGGAGACTGACAGCTCGGATGAGGGTTTTGCTGTCTGGTCAGAAAAAAGCGGTTGCATTTTAAAAATATCATGCAAAACGAAGAGGCAATATTTGGATACAAAATGGATGTGAGGAGTAGGAGGAATAAAGGTTGACCCTCAAGTTATAGGCCTGAGTAATGGGAAGGATGGTGGCATTGAGAAAATTAACAGAAAATGGGGGCATATAAAAGGCTCCAGAGATTAAAAAGTAGGTGCTCATGTTTTGGCCATATTACGTTTAAACTGTTGATGGAGCATACAGGAGATATTTTTAAAAAGGCAGACTGAAACGCAGGTTTGGATGAAGGAAGACACCTAGTGGAGAAGATTTGGGAGTTGTCAGCATAGAGATAGTAGTTGAAATTATGTAAGTGGAAGACATCACCCAGTGAGAGGGTACGAGGGGAGGAGAAAATTAGTCTTTTTCCCGCCTTATCCAAGTCCACTTTTCCCCATCCAACCTACAGAGCATGCAGTTGCTAACTTTTTCTTCCTGGACATGCTTAACACAACTATCCCTCAGGGGGGCGGGGGCGGGGGGGGGGGGGGGGGAGATAGCTCAGTGGTTTGAGCATTGGCCTGCTAAACCCAGGGTTGTGAGTTCAATCCTTGAGGGGGCCATTTAGGGATCTGGGGCAAAAATCTGTCAGGGGACAGTACTTGGTGCTGCTAGTGAAGGCAGGGGACTGGACTCAATGACCTTTCAAGGTCCTTCCAGTTCTATGAGATAGGCATATCTCCATATATAACGAATATTAAAAATGTGGAGGAAGGAACATAAGTCAGAATAGGAAAGAATAACAAAGACTATTTAGATAAATTAAATGTATTCAAGTAGACAGGCCTGATGAAATACACCTGAGCATACCTAATGAACTAGCTGAACTAGTCTTGGAAGTGTTAGTAACTATCTTTGAAAGATCATGGAGGATAGATCAGTTCTCAGAGGACTAGAGAAGAGTAAATATGGTACCTATCTTTAAAAAAGGAAACAACGAGAATTTGGGGAATTATAAACCAGTCTACCTCACTTTGATACCAGGAAAAAACACTTGTACAAATGATTTTAAAAATCAATTTGTAAGCACATAGAAGAAAATAGGGTGATAAGTAATAGCCAACATGGATTTGTCAAGAACAAATCATCCCAAGCCAGTCTAATTTCCTTATTTGACAGGGTTACTCACCCAGTTGACATGATATATCTTCATTTTAGTAAAGCTTTTGACACAATCCCACCAAAAAAACCCCAAACATTCCCATAAGCAAACAAAAGAAATGTGGTCTAAATGAAAATACTATAAGGTGGGTGCACAATTGGTTGAAAAACCATACTCAAAGAGTAGCAATCAATGGTTTTCTGTCTGACTGTGGGGATGCATCTAGAGGGGGCATACAGGATTCTATCCTGGGTCTGGTACTATTCAGTATTTTCATTAATGTCTTGGATGATGAAGAGTATACTTTTCAAGCTGGCAGATGACACAAAGCTGAAAGAGGTTGCAAGCACTTTGGAGGACTGGATTAGAATTTAAAACAACCGTGACAAATTAGAGAATTGCTCTGAAATCAACGAGGCAAAATTCAATAAAGACAAGTGCAAGTACTACACTTAGGAAAGAAAAATCAAATGGACAAATGCAAAGTAGGTATAACTGGCTAGGAGATAGTATGGCTGAAAAGGATTTGGGAGTTACAGTGAATCACAAATTAAATATAAGTCAACCATGTGACAGTTATGGAAAAGGCTAATATTCTGAGATGTATTAACAGCAGTGTTGTACACAGGACAGAGGAGATAATTGCTGCACTCTTCATGGCACTAGTGAGGTCTCAGCTAGACTCCTGTGTGCAATTTTGGGTGCCCCACTTTAGGAAAGATGTGAATTCTCTCCAGTTTGTCCACAGGGCAGCAACAAAAATGGCAAAAGGTTTAGGAAACCTGACCTGTGAGAAAAGGTTACAAAAAACTGAGCATGATTAATCTTGAGAAAAGATGACTGTACGGGACCTGATAACAGTCTTGAAATATGTTAAGGACTGTTATAAAAAGAGGACCATGATCAACTGTTCATGCCCACTAGAGGTAGGACAAGTAGTAAGTGGCTTAATATGCAGCAAGGGTTAAATATTTTTAAAAAACCCATCTAACTATAAGGACATGTAACTACTGGACTAAGTTTTCAATGGAGGTAGTGGAATCCTCTCTCAGGGGTGGTTTAGATACATTTGGTACTGCCTCAGCACAGAGAGGTAGACTAGATGACCTCTAGAGATCCCTTACAGCCCTACATTTCTATGATTCAGTGCCCATGTCTCCCTCTTGCACATCACAGCCTTCAGAAATTCTAGCTCTAATTTGTTACTAAACAAAGTAATTTTGGGAAGAATACTTTAACTGCTATAAATTTGAGCTGTCAATTAACTGCAGTTAATGAATGCGATTAACACAAAACATTAACTAGGTTAAAAAATAGTCACGATTAATCACAGTTTTAATTGCACTGTTAATACAATACCAACTTAAATTTATTATAAATATTTTTGAATGCTTTTCTACATTTTCAAATATATTGATTTCAATTACAATACAGAATACAAAGTCTATAGTACTAGCTATATTGTAAAAAAGATAAACAAAAAAATTGTATTTTTCCATTCACCTCATACAAGTTCACTCAATCCTACTTCTTGTTCAGCCAATCACTGAGACAAACAAGTTTGTTCACATTTATGGGAGATAATGTTGCCCACTTCTTATTTACAATGTCACTTGAATGACAACAGGCATTTGCATGGCACTGCTGTAGTTGGCATTGCGAGGTATTTATGTGCCAGATACGCTAAATAGTCATATGCCCTTTCATGCTTCAACTTGTAGATTCTAAAGTTTTACATTTAGTTTTTGAGTGCGGTTGTGTAAAAATAATAATAATTCTAAATTTGAAAGTGGAACTTTCGCAATAAAGAAATTGCACTACAGCACTTTGTAGGAGGTGAATTGAAAAATACTCTCTCTTGTTTATCTTTTTACAATACAAATATTTATAATAAAAACAACAAAGTGAGCACTGCACATTTTGTATTCTGTGTTATAACTGAAATCAATGTATTTCAAAATGTAGAATAACATCCAAAAATATTTATAATAAATTTGAACTGGTATTCTATTATTGTTTAACAGTGCAATTAAAATTGCGATAAATCACAACTATTTTTTTTAATTGTTTGACAACCCTACCTATGATTCAAAGCTCTGATAGACCACAGAAATTTTGGGCTGAAGCTTTCCAAAATTTTGCCTGATGAAGACACCCAGCAGGGAAAATTCATCCCAACAATTCAAGTTTTGAAAAGGCATACACAATTAAAAACAGGTTCTTATACCAGGTCAGCCTGGTAACACTGACTATAATTAAATTTTATCAAGTTCATATTAGGACAACATCATGCCAAACATATCAAGTTTCTGAAAGCTGATTGCTGGATAAGGATTATGAAGAAAATATTACCAGCCATTTAAAGGCTCTCTTTGTTGAGGGAATGTCTGAGCAAAAAGATGGGTCCTATATTGTTTATTTGCACCACATAATTAAATAAATTAGAAAATCAAACTACCACAGCCCTGGCTTCTTGCCACTGACAATTGGTTCTTTACTATTTATTTTCTAATATTTTATCTAGTGCAGCTTAGATATTTTAAGTGACACGTCTTCCACTTTACAAAGCTATTCCTGAGAAATCTCCTGAGACTATTTCCTTGGTATTCAGCCTAAATTTCCTTTCTAAAAATGTAGTCCCATTAGTCCTAATTATAAGCTTTACACAACTATAACATGGGGATACAGACGGACCACAGACTCTCTTCCCCCTCACACAAAGTTGTGACAGCTGTAATTAACTATATTAATGCTAGATCCCCCTCTCTTCATATAACCAAAAGAAGGAACCTGGGAGGACATACTTCATCAGGGGACCTGGACTTTGAATTACTCTCCCATCCCTTTATCTGGAATAGTCTGAATTTGTTGACTATTGAGACAGACAGCAAGGAGAGCTAACCAAAATACATTTTTGGTTTTATAATTTTAAATAACTGATGGTATCCAAAGCTTGAGTATGGATGATTTTTATTATTCTAAATAAAACACACAAATTTAAAATGTATTAATTTAAATTAGCTTGAATTTTAGACTAATTATTAAAAAATCGTCACTTGAATAAAATATCCAAACAAGACACCCAGACAAGTTATACACAAATAATTTTAAAAACTTTGGTTGTCATCAAAATTGCTTACAGAGATTCTGTGCAATCTTCGGGTCTAAGACTTTTAGTTCTTTTATTCGTTTCTTAATGGATTTCTTTTCTTCAAAATCTTCCTCCTCCTTTTTTACTGTCAAAGTAAAGAAAACAAACATTTATTCATGGTATCAAATGTAGGGAACAAAATTCCTGAATGGAAAAAGCTCTCCAGGTCAGACTGTAGACTAATCACTATGAGAAAGAAGGTGCAATTGAGGAATGAACTACCAGTTATATTTTGTTTTGCAATTATTACTCTTGAGATTTCTTCAGCGGGACCAAGGAAGACAGCAGCCTTTCCAACATATTAGGTTGGGATATGGTTGATATGTTTGAATTATTTCCCTTTCATCCTTCAAAATGGGCATCTCAGATTAAGTCAATCACTTCTTGTCCTACCCTCAGTGGACATAAAGAACAATTGATCATAGCACAGGCACAGGCTTCCTCTGGGCCCTGGGGTGCTCAACCCAGCGCTCTGCCCCAGGCCCCGCCCGACCCCTTCCCTCAAGCCCCCTCCCCGCCTCTTCCTGCCGCCACTCCACTCCTGCCCCCTCTTCCCGCCCAGTTCCACCCCCTCCTTCAAGAGCACCCCATCCCCACTCCCCCACCCCTCCCAGAGCCTCCTGCATGCCACGGAACAGCTGATCATGGCAGACAAGAGGTGCTACAGAGGGACGGGGAAGAGTTGATCGGGGGGCCAACGGCAGACAGGAAGCGTTGTGGGGAAGGGAGGGAAGTGGGTGCTAAGCACCCACTAATTTTTTTTCTGTGGGTGCTTCAGCCCACAGTGTCAACGCCTCTCAATCATAGTCCTCTTTATGACAGCCTTTAACATATTGAAAGACTGGTTAGATTTCCCTCCACCTAGTCTTCTTTTCTCAAAACTAAACATGCCCAGTGTTTTAACCTTTGTTCACATAACAGGTTTTCTAGAACTATCATTAGATTCTCTACAATTTGTCCACATCTTCCTTAAAATGTCGTGCCCAAAACCGAACAGGATGCTCGCATTGAGGCCTCGCCAGTGCTGCGAAGAGTGGGACAAGAATGCCTCATATAGAACACTCCTGCTAATAAACCCCAGAATAATTTTAGCCTTTTTTGTAACAGCATCACATTGTTGCCTAGTCAGTTATTCTCCATTTTGTTTCTGCAGATTTAACTTGAGTCTTGAGCAAAATACTTCACATATTTTCACTGAATTTCATAGTGTTGATTACAAACCAATTCTTCAATTTATCGAGGTACTTTTGAATTCTAATCCCATCCTCCAATGTCCTTGCAACCCCACCTACCTTGGTGTCATCCACAATTTTTATAAGCACAATCTCCACTCATATTATTCAAGGTATTATTGAAAATACTTAATAGTATCAGACCCAGGAGAGACCTTTGTGGGACCCCATTATCATCCTCGCAGTTTGAAAGTGAATCACTGATAACTCCTCTTTTGCAGATTATGTATTTTCAAGACTAACAGTTAAAAGTGAATTAAAAATGGCCATTAATCCTTCAAAAATCAGTTTCCAACTGTATCCCAACTGAAATATTTCTGAGAGTTTAACTATATGGGAAACTTGAAGTATTTGTATTATTGTATTAAAAATAATTTGATACAAAAAAAACCCATGCCTGATGCTGGGTGCTAAGTTTCTTTAAAAACCCACATTTTAATTAATTATATTTCAAATTAATAAACAAGTTTCATTGTTAATTCTTAGAAAATTACTTCATACACAAAAAAGAGAATGTGTTGTACTTTGAGGGGGATATGTTGTATTCTTCATATACAAGAAAATAATTGAATCGCTGCTTTAAGGGGGAAACTCAACTCAGCCTTTACCATGGATCCACAAACAGCACTTTCATGATAATAAAATTAACACCACAAATAATTAAAATGTACAACATGATGTTTGCCGTTTATCACTTTCATCACAAAAGTTGCAAATTACAATGACATCTCAAAAAGTAGTTGTTAGTGGAGACTGGTCATCAAAAATGGGGATGGGCTTTAATGAGGTTAGAGACTGGTTCTAAACACAAAACTATTCAATGTTTTATCAATCATCTGCAAGTAAGTACAAATAATGGTTAATAAATCTTTTAGAAAACACGAAAATAAATGATAATGAAGATAGGTCAACAATACATGGCGATCTGAATCACTTGGTGAGCTGGGCCAATTCAATGTATTTTAATGCAGACAGATGCAAGGTCACATCCAGGAACAAAGAACGCAGGCTATACCTATAGAAGGGGAGCCTGTATACTGGAAAAGCAGTGACTTTAAAAACAATTTAGGGGTCATAGAAATCAGACAACTGAAGATGAGCTCCCACCACAATACCATTGGGGAAAGAGTCAATACAATCCTTGAGCATATAAACAGGTGATTAGAGAGTAGAAGTAGGGGAGGTGATTTTACTTCTGTGTATGGCCATAGTGAGTCTGATACTAGAATACTTCATACACTTCTGTTTATATCACTGCTCTACAGCCAAAATGCTTCTGAAATAAATGTAGCCAAACTTTACTAATTCTGGGTCACTGAGAACGAAAATGATGCTTAAAATTGTTGATTAGCTCTAGTTTTCAAGACATGCTATTGGGTCAGTATATGCGACCCTTGACTTGGGAATAGCGGAGGATAAGTGAGTTATAAAGGGAAGGGATCTCAATTTAAACCAGAAATGACTAAAATACATCTTTGACTGGATCTATGAATAAATCTATGACTGGGTTTCGACAGTACTTGCTTTTTAGGCAAAACAATGAATGATGCAATCTGAAGCTGGTATTGCGTCATACATGATATGAATTGCATCATGTTATTCCTAGAAGTCATGGATGATGCAATCATAATGAAGCTTACATCACTCTGCTGAACAAATTGCCCTATATCAGCTCTAGAAAGCATACAGTGTCGTGCTCTCTTATTTGTCAGTGTTTGATTTTGCAAAGGGACACATTTCTGTTTAGCCAAAGTGAGCAGAGATGCCTCCTACTTGTGTGAACAGTGCAGATAACTTCTGCTATGTTTGTGGTGAACTGACTTTTGCATCCCAAAAGCGCAGTATAACCACTATGGTTAAGAAAGCCTATCACCTTTCTTTTCGCTGCAAAATTGGAGATCAGGACAAGAGGTGGGCCCCACACATATGCTGCAACACTTGTGCAACAAATCTTCGCCAGTGGTTGAACAGGAAAAGGAAATCGATGCCTTTTGCAGTGCCAATGATTTGGAGAGAGCCAACAGATCATACCAGCAATTGTTACTTCTGCATGGTGCCTCCAGTTGGGAAAGGTGTGTCAAAGAAGAAAAAGTGGACTGTGCATTATCCAAACATTCCATCAGCTATACACCCAGTACCCCACGGAGAAGGACTGCCATTTCCTGATGCACCAGAATCATTCTCACTTGAGTCAGACGAGGAAGAGGATGAAACTCCTGGTCCTGAACCATCAATGTCACAGGACCCACATTTTCTCCCATCCTCCTCCTCTGAACCACACCTCATAACACAAGGTGAACTGAATGACCTTGTCAGGGATTTGGAACTACCCAAGAGTAAGGCAGAGCTCTTGGGCTCCAGACTACAGCAGTGGAATCTCCTGGCAGGTGATGTTAGGGTTTCCATGTTCCGTGACCGTCAAAAGGATCTTGTCCCATTCTTCTTCATGGAAGGTGATCTTGTAGCCTGCAACAACATCGATGGGGTGATGGCAGCCCTCAACATCGTTCACGATCCAGATGAGTGGAGACTGTTCATTGATTCATCGAAGACGAGTCTTAAAGCTGTTTTACTGCATAATGGCAATGTTTTGCCATCAATTCCAGTTGGTCAGGCAGTCCATATGAACGAAACCTATGACAACAGGAAACAACTTTTGAGGTGCATAAACTATGACCAACATCAGTGGCAGCTTTGTGGCGATTTGAAAGTTGTTGCTCTCTTGCTTGGTCTGCAGACTGGATACACAAAGTACTGCTGTTTTCTCTGCGAATGGGAGAGTCGTGCAAGAGATTCCCACTACATCAAGAAAGATTGGCCACTCCGACAGTCATTGGAGCCTGGGAGGAAAAGTGTTCAGCATCCACCACTTGTTGAATCAAGGAAGATTTTACCACCACCCTTACACATCAAGCTGGGTCTGATGAAGAACTTTGTCAAGGCCATTGACAAAGCACAAGCAGGTTTCAAGTACCTCCGTGGAAAATTTCCAAGGTTAAGTGAAGCGAAGATAAAGGAAGGTGTCTTTGTTGGTCCTCAGATTCGTGAACTTCTTCGAGATGATGCATTTGACCATGCACTGCGTGGCAAGGGAAAAAAGGCATGGAAAGCCTTCCAGTTAGTGGCAATCAATTTTCTCGGAAACAAGAAGGCAGACAACTACAGGTTGTTGGTGGAAAACCTCCTCAAGGCATACAAAAGCCTTAGTTGCAACATGTCACTAAAGATACATTTTTTGCACTCCCATCTAGATTTTTTTCCACCGAACTGCGGAGCAGTGAGCGATGAGCACGGCGAGCGATTTCACCAGGAGATTGCAACAATGGAGAAACGCTATCAGGGCAAATGGAGCCCATCAATGCTTGCAGACTATTGCTGGACAGTGACAAGAGATGCTCCATTTAATGAATACAAGAGACAAGCCAAGAAGCGCCAAGTAGACACTGAATAGGACTAAACTATGTACATAATCATTTTTTGCCTTTTGTTTCATAATACATTTTATTTATATAACCCCTTTGCTGATTTTTAAAGTGTTACATAAACAGGACAGGTGAAATAGTATCATGTAAAGCAACCATAAACACATGAAAAGACCTAGCTTTACAATTTATGATTAAAACTCTACTATCTACACAATATACTGTGATACAGCATGGCCAGAAGGCAGCAGGAGAGTGATCTAGGATGAGGAGAAGCCTTATTCCCTGTAGATTAATTAAAAGCACCTGAAACCAATTAGAGCACCTGAAGCCAGTCACCTGATAAAATCCCCCTGCTTCAATCAGCCAGGGGAGGAGCTGGAGCAGAGTGAGGAGGAGCTGGAGCAGAGTGGTTTGGTGGTGAAGCAGAGAGCAGTTTGGAGGAGTGAAGCAGAGTGGATTGGTGATGGAACAAAGAGCAGTTCGAAGGAAAGTGGAGGAGAGTTTTGAGAAGTCCTGCAGTGGGCTAAGAAGAAGAAGATCCTAGGTAAAGGGACACCTGGCTTGTGCAGAAGGAAGGCAGGAAGCCCCACAAGCTAAAGGTCAGGAGAGGGAAGTAGCCCAGGGGAAAGAATCACTGGTACAAGTGGTTCACCTGCTATCATAGGGCCCCTGGGCTGGAACCCGGAGTAGAGGGCGGGCCTGGGTCCCTCCCTCTCCACTCCCCTTCCCTGGGATACTAGTAGGATAGCTGTTACCCCAGTTCAGGGGCAAGAAATGGCACCCTGAAACCCCCCCACAAGAAGAGAGAGTGCGGGACCCATCATAGTAGTGCCAGCAATTTTCCACAATACATAGACATAAAATGTAAAAACTTAAATATCTTAGAAACAGTAGCCAATCAGTTGTTTTAATTGTCATATTTGAATTCAGCACATCAAAATACATACTAAATAGAACATTTATCTCTGAAGCAGACGACTTCTCAAAAATTGTAGACCAGTGTATTTTTTAAAGGATGTTGAAAAATTGAAGAAGGTGCAGAGAAGAGTCACAAAAATGAATCAAGTGCTGGGAAAACTGCCTTACAGCGAGATACTCAAAGAGCTCAACCTGTTTAGCTTATAAAAAGAAGATCAAGAGGTGATCTTAATACACTTCTCCCTGGGTATAAGCACTTGCATGGGGAGAAAATACTAGATATTAACGGGTTCTTTATTCTAGTAGAGAAAGGCATAAACAAGACCCTGTGGCTGGAAAGAAAAGAAACACAAATTCAGATTAGAAATAAGGGGCACATTTTAGCAGAGAACAAACTATGGTGGGAGTGATTAATTCTCCATCTCTAGAAGATGCTCCATCTCCATGTTGCCTCTCACCTGCTATAATTCTCTGGACTGTGCATTTACAACAAAAAGGAGCATCTTGAATTATGGATTGAGGAATATCCAATCTTTTGGAAGTTACCAGAGAGACTTTATAAGACAACAGTCTCAATCTCAGTAGTCCCCTCCAGCCCGATTTTTTTCTGTCTAGATTGTAAGCTCTTTGTGTATTTGTATGTCACTTAGCAAAATGGGTCCACACCCCTAGGTGGAGCTTCTGTGCACTGCCATAATAGAAGTAATAAATCATTAAAAAACACTGCTCAATGGCAGTGGCATAAAAAGTCACACTAAATAATCGTGGGCATTTCTCTTCAAAAATTTGGTAACAAAGAATCAGACAACCTTATCAGATGCAGTTTCCTTACTACCGGGAAGAACTTCCCAGTTCTTTTTTTAAATCCTGGGAAGGCTGAAAAGCTTTCCCATCACTATAACAATAAAATACATATTGGTTTTGCTTTTTTCACAAAACCTTATTTTCACAAATAAAAACAACTTCCAAACTGATTTAAGACTCCTAAATCATTTAGGCACTTTTGAAAATTTTAACCAGTAGAAGGAAAGCCTGCAGAAATAAATTCAGCCCTAACCAAATTATTTCTTCTGAAAAAAATCACGATTTATTATTAATGCAATAGCGCTTCATACATCTTTCCTGATCAGGAAAAGATGCAAAAACAATCACCACTGTTGTTTCATCAGGAATTATCCCTTTCCTCTACTGCAATAAAGGTATTACATTTTGCAACCAAATGACTGTCTCCCAAGAGTCACAACAAAAGACCCCTGTTGTAATGGACTCATTCTAATCAGTCCATTACCTTAGACACAACATGTACACTGTCATGTGCAATAAACAACAGAACAGATGAGAATACCACATTTCAGGTAGCATTTATGATTGGGTAGGTACACTTCTGAACCATCATGCATTACAGACATGACACTGCAATGAAAACAGCGCAATGGTACATGACTATTTTGCAAAAAATGAGCCAGTATGACACTGGCTTGTCAGTCTATGTGCAGCCGCCTTTATAGTCACATTTATTTTTTAATTGGTTCAATCACTTTATTTTGTAAAGTCTTTATTACATAGTCAGTCTCTTGAATTGGATTGCTTGGGTAAATAGCTCTAATAGAGGAATAACAAATGTGTTCGTGTTTCCTGCCTCCATCTGCTGGTAAAAAAACTACATTTGCCACAGGTGTAGAATGACCCAACAATGGCCAGCAGAAAGTCAGCAGTCAAAAAAACGTTTTTTTAATAAGTCTGTAAATCAAAAATAAAGACTGGAAATAATCTAGCCAATTCCCTCTGGAATTTCATATTAAAAAATACATGAATGAATTTATAGCAATATACAATATGACACATCCCTGCGGGGAAATATTGACTTTAGTAAAGAGTACAAAAAATTATCTAAAAGCAAAAATGCCAAAAAGGAACTTGTGTTATATATATAATGAACTTACAGAATAGGTCTTCACGGGAATTCCGCTCACATCCTTTTTAATGCCAGCAGAAGGAAGCAAAGAATACATATTACTTTTATTTCACAATGAAAAACCTTGTATGATGCCGTGTACACGAAAGGTGACCATTTATATCACTATTATTACCACTGTTACACAATTTCCATAAATCTTATGCGAAGTATATCATGTAAGGTGTCAATGGAAAAGGTATGATTTGGTAAATATCTTTGTATCTGAAGTTATAAATATTAGCTATGTACTTGTACCTTAAACCTGTATTGTACTCCTGGGTGACACCCACCAGATAGAATTTATATCAGGGCTAGACAGCTATGTATTGATGGCCCATCAAGGAGAGACAGCTCTCAAAATGGGTCATTGAAGAAACTCATCCCACCCTGCTAGCTCTTCCTGAGGATGCCTCAGACAGTAAGGAGCCAATGGCCACCCTCTGTGATTCGGCAAAACATGTAAGGGCATGTGATATGTTTATGCGACCCTGAACTCCATCTTAGGCAAGTAATTTTCCATGCACCTGGCAGAGGACATAAAAAGACACCTGAAACCTCTCCATGTTGCCTCTTACTTGCTATAATTCTCTGAACTGTGTATTTACAACAAAAAGGAGCATCTTGAATTATGGACTAAGGAATATCCAATCTTTTGTAAGTTACCAGAGAGACTTTATAAGACAGCAGTCTATTCCAACACTGCTACAAACCTGATAAAAGGACTTTGCAATCATTTGTATACACATATGATCTATTAAATATTTGTAACTTTCTTCTTTTCTTATATTATTAAATCTTTAGTTAGTTTACTAAGGATTGGCTGACAGCATGGTTTTTCGGTAAAAGTCTGAGATTCATATTGATCTGAGGACGTGTCTGATTCTTTGGGATTAGAAAGACCTCACATATGATTAAATGGGTTTTCAATAACCTCTCACTATATTAAATTGGGTTGCCTGGATGGGAACCAAGGGCTGGAATGCCTAAAGGGGTCTGTGTTTTACTTCTGGTGGTACTGCAAAGGCTCTTTTGTTACTGACTTGGTGAATCTAATTATAGAGTAAGTCACCAGCTTTGGGGATTGTCTGCCTCATTTCTTGCCTCGAGTGTGGCATTCTCAGTGTGGCCATCCCTGGTGCCCGGTCACAACTTGCATTTTTCAATGAAAATCCTTCACCTGCCTCCAGATACTTAAGCCTGTGGGGGTACTGTCTCATTGCCAGCCTCCCCAAGTTCCTCCCTGAAGTCCTGTCTATTCTGAGCGAGTAGAAAGCAGAGCAGAAAGAAGACAGAGAACAAAGACTTTTTACATTGCGTAGCAAAGATTGGACACGTGAATTAAGATACCTTGACTACTGGAAAGACCAAGAGAAGGAGAAAATGAACATACAAATTTAAAAACATGTTACAAATGTGGTGGAATTTACAAGACACATGCCAAAGAGCAACCAATTACTTTGTTACATTATTTTCCTCCCCAGCTAACTCCATTCCTGAAATGTTCCTTTTTTTCTCTCTAAATTATAAACACTTTGAAGTTGGGAACTTTTGTATCTATCTAAAGTATCTAGCACAGTTTAGGTGTTACATAAATATAACTGAATAATAATACAGAGTGCTGGACAGACCCATTTTCAAACTATATTGTATTCCAATCTTCCTCACACATAAATGGAATATACTAACAATCAAGCAAACATTGTAGACACTCTTTTTAAACAGTTAGGATGGGATTTTCAAATTGTGAAAGGCAACGGGAGGTGGTCACTACTTAAACAAATTATTATTTATAATTTAAAATTAATAAAATTATTTATTACTACATTTTTATGGATAAATGTTAAACATTTTATATTATCCGAAGTTAATTGGCCCCAACATAAAACAAGTTAGATTGGTCATTATTATTATAATTAAATGCCTATGCCCTGACAACAATATTTATAATTATGTGAGCATATTTTCCAATTCCACATAAATGAAATCTTCAAATTAACTCAAAATCTATTTGTCTGACTGTGATTAGGAGAGCAACTGAATTCAGGATAGCATTAAAGCTCTTTTAGGTCAACATAGCTTCGGTGTATGATTAGAATTAAGCACATGCTTACATGTTGTTCTAAATGAGAACATTTAAGAAGGCACTTGATGTACGAGATGCTAGGTCATCTCCATAGTATTTAATATGAACTACATAAAATCTCCTTAGATATGGTATAGCTGAGATTCATATTCAAAAGACAGATTAATCTTTAATGTATATGAGAAAAATACAAGTTACAGCACTCTGGGTACAGTTTGGATTTCTTAATAATTGACAAGTTAAGGTATTAGTTTATGAATTACAGTAATTTTAAAATGGGCTATTTATGACAATTCTGGTGTAAATCTTTTACTCCCGCCAGTAAATTCCTGACTCTTGAGATTCGGATAATAATTCATTTCTAGACTGTAACGAAATCTAAGGTACTTTTAAAGTTTTTCAGTGTGGTAATTTTTCATTTATTGCTATTATTCATAACCATTTCTATCTACTTGATGACAAACGAAGCATATATTTTCATCAATATCACCTTCACCAAATACACTATCATTGGATGGATGCAGTAGGATGCAAGTTTTACTGTTTTATAAAGTATGCTTTTAGTCCTCATGTTTGAGAGCACAAAATTTAGACTGAGTATAAACACATGCAGTATTGACTTTTACAGTCTGCATAGTCTAAAACAATAGTTATTAGATATTTGACCTGCCATGCCCTAGGTGGTTTAACTCAAAGATGGCAATTTAAAAAGCTCGTCTCTTGAATATGTCAAAGGCTAGTACTGCATGCATGGGCAATTACAAATTAAAACCTTCTATCAGGCATACTAGATGCTACATTTTATGTACTAAATCTTACAAATGGAGAAGCATTACATTAGAAATTCACGTATATTTATATCTATCCACCATGCAGTACAAACAATGGGCACACAATCTACTGCTACTGGTGCATAACCTTCAGTAAGGAAGTTCACGGAGGACACTAAGCTGAGGGGAGAAGTAGATATGCTGGAGGGTAGGGATAGGGTCCAGAATGACCTAGACAAACTGGAGGATTGGGCTAAAAGAAATCGGATGAGCTTCAAACAGGACAAGTGCAAAGTCCTGCACTTAGGACGGAAGAATCCCATGCACTGCTACAGGCTGGGGATCGACTGGCTAAGCGGATGAGACGCTGGATATGAGTCAGCAGTGTGCCCTTTTTTCCAAGAAGGCTAACGGCATATTGGGCTGCATTAGTAGGAGCATTGCCAGCAGATCGAGGGAAGTGATTATTCCCCTCTATTCAGCCCTGGTGAGGCCACACCTGGATTACTGCGTCCAGTTTTGCCCCCCTCCCTCCACTACTGAAAGGATGTGGATAAACTGGAGAGAGTCCAGCGGAGGGCAACGAAAATGATCAGGGGCCTGGGGCACATGACTTATGAGGAGAGGCTGAGGGAACTGGGCTTGTTAAATCTGCAGAAGATAACAGGGAGGGGGGATTTGATAGCAGCCTTCAACTACCTGAAGGAGGGTTCCAAAGAGGATGGAGTTCAGCTGTTCTCAGTTGTGGCAGATGACAGAACAAGGAGCAATGGTATCAAGTTCCAGTGGGGGAGGTCTAGGTTGGATATTAGGAAACACTATTTCACTAGGAGGGTGGTGAAGCACTGGAAGGGTTATCTAGGAAGATGGTGGAATCTCCATCCTTAGAGGTTTTTAAGGCCCTGCTTGACAAAGCCCTGTCTGGGACGATTTAGTTGGCGTTGGTCCTGCTTTGAGCAGGGGGTTGGACTAGATGACCTCCTGAGGTCTCTTCCAATCCTAATCTTCTATGATTCTATCTATCTTACTGAAGAGACTGTCTCGTTGACCACATTTCCTCCAATTCAGGATCATGCAGTGATTTCCTTGCATTTGTCGTTGCATTACTTCTCTGTGACAACTATCATAATTGCTTACCTGCAAGAGAAATATTAGGAAATGATTTGGTGTATATAAGTTGCCTTTAGTTCTGATCTTGTAATAAGATGCACTGAGGTCAACTCCTGTACAGAACCCCTTGGAAATCAATGAGGCTCTACACAAGTTGATGGATCTCTCTGTACTCATCTAATTTTTGGATGAAGTCCTTTGTGTAATTTAGCAGTTGGAAACAAGGGCAGTCAGCATCAGGCAGTTGAAAGCTCTTCACAGATCACTAGCCAATGTTCAGCAGACAACCACTGGTCCATGGACCAATTTAAGAAGTACTGTCTGAAAGGCATTCAAACAACAGTGTACAGGTAAAAGTTTCCTTAAGAAAAATGAAAGTCACGATGGAAGAACATATTTAAGTTTAAATTATTTTAAACTTAATTTCTATTTATTAGTATTACAAGCTACACCCTTTGTGTTCATAATGATAGATGGGCCCAAAAATAGAGCAATTTTTCAAACCAAAAACTTTACTTTTAAATGGATTTCTCTTTGAATAAGCTTCTCAAGTCAGGAGCTCACCAAAGATAAAGATCACCTAAATGGAATTTCTCATTTAAACCCATTTCTCAGAAATATTTTATAAATCTCTAAATCACCACACAAATAGAATAAATTGTACTAAACAGCGATTCTCCAAAAAGGCTTTGCTAGAACTAGTTTCAGGTACTTTACATTCAGGCTCCAATCTTATTTTTTAAAAGAGAAAAAGTGTTCTTATCTCAAACTAATCCACACCAGCAAGCAGACTACGTAGTAACTTTTTTTAAATGGCTATTGCATTGTCGCCCAAGCAAGCAGTGCATCATAACTAATCACTCTTGTGGAAATTCAGGTGGCTTAGTGCATGCATATAGAGCCTTTCACAAAGGAAACCACAAAGGGACCTTAACAAGTAAGTAAGTAAAAAAAAACCTGTTTGTTCATTTATTTAATTAGAGACTAGATTATGGAAGTGTTGGGGGTGGATGTTTTGGGGGGGAAGGTTGTTTGATATTTTTTAAATCATGGACTATTACAGGCTATTCAATTAATTAACATGTTTTTTCTCAGTGTTCTTAGGACTGCCATGAGAGTTCTATAAGCTATTAAACTGACACAGAGCCCTATTTCAAGTGTGGTTCACTTAGTATGATTCTACTTTAGTTGGATCTGCCAACAAAGTGATTACTTCAGCTCCAGTGATACGTTGCTGTTCAACAGATTAAGTATTATGCTACTGTATACATCATATACTTCTACTGCATTCTTGTAGAAGAAATTTAAAATATCCAAAACCCATTTTCTCACTGTAACTTTCACAAATCTCTCATGCTTCCGTATAAGCTTATCAAAGACTCACAAATTATTCTACTTTTTGGATAAAAACATATTTTAGAATGAGAGCACCTTAATTTTTTATTCATATTGTTCAAACTGCATGCGAATATGTATATTGTCTGTTTTCCACATGTGGAAGTGAATGATATTTATTCAACATTTTTGTTCATTTAATTTACAGGCACTTTACAATCAAATCTTCTGTAAAACTCAAGATTAATCAGATCAAAGACCTATGCTTTTAGCATAATTTTATTTCATCAGGGGAGAAGAGTGCTGAGATTGTATTTTCTAATATACAGTACACTATCTTCAAAAAGGACATGTTACCTAATTTTCACTCCACTTTCTTTCATTATTTACACAACTAATTAATTCACATACAAAAAATTTGGAACAATGTTTTTTGGTTTTCCACAGGACATTGTTACAGAGTCTAGACATTAAAAAGTACAGTACAGATGTGTTTACGTGCAGATGTCGGGAGTCAAGCCGTGACGACTGTGTGTTAACAGAACGCGGGCTAATAGGGCCATGCTGAAATATTTTAAGATATCTATATACACACACACACGTATAATTACCTGGGATTACATATGTATTCACAGCGTCCCAAATACTGCAGGCCTATCTGTTAACAGTGCTTTGCAAGAATATAAATTCAAATGTGTAATTTAATAAAAACATTAAATACACAGTAAATCACTAAAATTTAGAAAAAGTACCAGTTTAAGCTAAAAATGTGTATAACACGTCGCGAAAGAGGGGTTTCCTGTTGGAATCAAATCAATGAGAATCAAACAATTTCGAAATTTATTAGCACAGTCTATATATTACATGTACCAAGAGTCCACAATGATATATAGTCCTTGGCTTTAAAAAGTGTCTATGATTCACTTTAAAAAAAAAAAACACGTTATTTTCTGCTCCTTCTTGCTCGCATTTTTTTGATTTCTTATGAAGTCTGTCATTCGCTGCAGATGAATGATTTCGATATTTTCCGCATTTTGCTCCTCCATAAATCTTACAACAATTTCTACAGCACTAAGGGCTTCTGCGGGTGGAATTTGACCTTTTCAACGACATCACCGTCATCATCGTCATTTAGTTCTGCGTTATTAGAATTCTCGTCATCACTTTTGCGCTCCGATGTAGCCTTGCAACGCGTTAAATTCTGAAGTCGGGCAATCTTCATCCATCTCCAGCCACTCGGTAATGATTTCAGGCAATGTATCCAAACTAAAATCTTTTAGCATTTGAAAGAGAACTTTACCTTTATCCTCTTTTGTCTGTGTGCATGTTTGTAGGACGACTTCTTCCGAAAGTCCAGCTCTGCATCAGTGCCACTACTGGAGTTTTCCGAGTCTGAGCTGTCTGACAGAAAAGGCATCACCGAGAGCCTTCATCCAGCAGTTTTCAATGGACTTTTTTACTACTGTATATACAGTAACTACTATACATTATACTGTATATCTCTCTAGCATGACAATGACTAAGCGTGTGTGATACGTCTTTACCAATATTGGCTATCAAAAGGAAGAGGAAACACCAGTAGGCCTACAACACGTTTCCCCTCCGCATCTTCTGTCAATTTCTTTGTCAGTGAGTTAGTGAGCAAATCTGTAGCGCTACATAGTAAGTTCCTGTACCGTGTGTTAACGGGTCTCGCGTGTTAAATAGGTAGCACTGGGAGGCATGGCGCTACTGCATGTTAAGCGGATTCATGCGTAAATGGGTCGTGCGTAAAAGGGTCTCTGCTGTACAAACACTGGAAGTTGTACATGTTTCTAAAGCCAGTATGTTATATGCCCGAGAATTTAAAAATGGGTGCCTATAGTTAGGTTTCTAAATCCACATTAAGATAACTAAGTAAGTGGCTGATATTTCTAAAGTTATAGGCACCCAGCAGCTGTAACTGACTTCAAAAGAAAGAAAGGCCTTTTGTCACCATCTTTTCCGAGACATACAACCTCCTTTAGCACTATGTAGTTTTGAAAACCAAGCCATTTATTTAGCTGCCTAAATATGAATTTAAGAACCTAATATCGGGCAACCATTTTCCAGCATCTTAGCCCAGATTTTTCACTTCATAATTAAAAATCATCACTATTCTCAATACAGTAGTTGAGAAATATCCTCTTACCAAACATCTATGTTAAACACTAAAATTTAAACAGAACTCAAAATCTTTTATACCTGAATTTGCTTGATATTTTAAAGTTAATATATCAGAATTAATATGCAATTTTTACTCTTAATATATTATTTACAGAAGGTTTTAATCTGTGAAAGCAAGCAGCCCGTTATTTCAGCATATCAAAGGCTTCTGAGTTCTTTATTAAAATCCTTTAGAAACTGATCAGTTTCTTCTGATGTCTTCATTTCACAGGGGACAACAAATTCTTAAGGAATTCCACGTTAAACTAAAAAATAGGAAATGGCTGCTCACAGAATTCGATGACTAACCTACATACCCATTCAAATGAGTATCGGGTCATGATTATGACACATTATATTGTGAACATTTCTTCATGAAATATAGTTGTATTTCTATGGGCTTCTTTCTAGCTGTAACTATTAATCAAATTCTAAACTCAAATTCACAATAGACAGACCAAGACAATATATTATAATCATCATTGATTATTCATATTATTGTATCATCTAGGAGCCACAGGACTCCACTGTGCGAGGTGCTGAACAAACACAGAACAACAACAGGCCCCTCCTCAAAGAGTTTACAATCTAAGTACATTGGGGTTACTACACTTTTTTTTTTTAAATGGGGGATTAGCGTAAGTAACAGTATTTTTCATACTTGCTCTCTCTCTAAAATACATGAACATATGTTATACATGGTTTTCAGGGCACAACAACGGGCCTTCAAAAGGAACGAAGAGAAACTAAAGTCAGATTAAGACAATAGGCTGTGGCTGCTTCAAAACTGAACAGCCCTAGATGCATCTGGGGCAGGCTACCACAGCTTCTCTTCTTTCCTATGCAATCTGTAACAGACCCACCATTTTTAAAACCCCTATAAAGCTCCATTCCACTCTCCTCCACTATCAAAAATGCCCCTTTCTTTGGGGAGTGTGACGCACCCCACACCAACTCTGATAGGGTTAACAAGGACTTGAGAGGCCAATTAGCATATCTATCCTTACCTGCAAGAGGGAGAGCGGAGGTTAATTAAGAGTGAATCACAGCTGGGGAACAGCTGGGACAGCACTATAAAGCCAGGAGACTGAAAGCAGATGGAGGCTGCAGTCACTCCCTGAGATGAAGGAGGTCATCAAGAACAGGGAGGAAGGTCCTGGGAAAGGAGTAAGGAGTCTAGAAAGAGACTAGGAAGGGGTGGAGTAGCAAAGAGAAGTAAAGTAGGCTCCCATGGTAAAACCAATAACAGAGAAGGGAAGAGAGAGAGGCTGGTTAGGAAGGAGCTCAAGGAAACAGAAAAAGGAAGGGGACCAAGCAGATCTGGTGGCTGGTTAAAGTGTCCCTGGGCTGGAACCCAGTATAGTGGGCAGTGTTCAGTTCTCCTGCCTGCCCCTGGTATAGTGGCACAGAGTCTGAAGCTGGGGCTGAACACTGTTTGGAGACAGCATTTGGACAGTGGACCTGTTTGACTTCATAACCCCAGAAGGAGTGTACTAAATGGAGACCTGGCCGGCCAAGTTACCCAAAGAGAGACTATCGCAGAAAGAGTAGGGACCAGAGAGGGGCACCTTATGCCATGTGAGCTACTTTCCCAGCTGCACAAGGAAGCGCACTAGTGGTGAGTGGGAACCCCACTACCAGGATGTTTCGCTGTTTCTGATCCCACTATATGCTAGACTAATTAGGAGAGAGACAAATGCTCATTCACTTCAGGTATTGCTTTCTTTCAAGAAGTAGTTGTCGTTGCCTTCAACCAGCCTCTGTTGTTGCCAGATGCTGCTGCAGGATCCTGCTGCTGATATGCAAAGTGGTGTTGTGGGATAAGGGAATGAAGTAAGAGTTAAGACAAAAATAAGTTTGTTTGTTTTACAAAAATATTGCACTTATCCTACTCTTCACTTATTCTCCTAAAGTGAAGCCATTAAAAATTAGTCACGAAGGCCTGAAGATGTAGTATACTTAAAATGCAGTTTCTCTTGATTGGGGGCTCTAGGTTAAAAACTAAAAAACCCAAATGTTTCCTGTAATTTTTACTAGATTTATAACTAAAAATAAAGCAAGGGTCTAATTATATTGTATTGTATTTTATTTTTTAATTTATTTTTAAACAAGCTATAACAATACAGCAAAGGAAAGCAGTAGATATAGAAACAAAGAGATGGTTCAGATCTGATAATTAAATCCTGAGATCTAGAGATCCAAGTAACTGTGTAAGATGATGTGTAAAGTTAGTCACAGAGACATGATAGGATTGTAGTTTCTTTCCATAATATCCCTGTCTCAATTACAAGGATGGGATACAATCATATTACACTAATGCAGAATAAATTCATTATAAAAACATATGGTTTTTATTATTTTTAACATATTTTAGAAAAGAAAAAAGTAATAAATAGCAGCCTACCTTTTTTTCCCTTTTCATTCTTGCACCAAAATGTGGGAGAAATCTGGTGACCACTTTAATATAGAAAACCACTAATGACTTCCCTGTGATCCAAGTATTGGAAATAGTTCTCTGACATTTAAAGTTAGGATAGTACCAATAACTCACCTCTCACCTTAAATATCACATTAATAAGCTCCAGAAAGATATGAATAAATAGATTTATTAGATAAACTGTACAGCTAACCACAACCTAAATACATTTAAATGGGAAGTGAAATTCACTCCGAATTTGTGTCAGGCAGAAAATTAACTAAAATAGGGACAAATGATTCCTCCCTCCCCAGCAGCAAATGTTCAGTCAGGCATGGCAGGGGACAAGAAAAAAACTGTGGTCCTTGAAGGAGGGGGACAGGGGAAGGAACATCAGGCTCTGCCCTGCTGTTCTGGAGCCTGCCCCTCCCCCCCACAAGGACACATTGAGACATGGGAAGGGGACAAGACAGATAGGTGGGGAGGGAGAAAGGGGCAGCCAGGCTGCTGGGGTAGGGGCAGGGCAAGAAAGAACTAATTGTCTCTCTCATGCTCCCCCTTCCCCACTTGCTGTCCTAATCGTTGTTACTACCTTGCCCCATAATGGAGGTACAGTTTGAACCTCCTGTGGATCTTACTAGAATGCCAGTTTTGGGAATGGGATTTTCCCTTGTGGCATGATTAGTAGAATTTTTATGACCTTCCTTATAGTATTCTGAATGCCTGGTTCTACGTTAATAAGGAGTAAGTATAGCAGTTTAAAAGCTGTAAGTGTAAACAATTTAAAAATCCAAGTGTACTAGAGAGGAGATTGTGATTTCATTGTGAGACGGGGCAAGGCCAGAGGGCTATAGGAAAGTGGTAAGGAACCAGTATGTTAGCCACAGGCTAAACAAATCCCTGATACCTTATGGCAGTTGCTCCAGTGCTTAATCAAGACACCTGGGGCCAATTAAGAAATATCCAGAAGGCAGGGAGGTTGATTGAGACACCTGCAGCCAATCAGGGGCTGGCTGAAACTAGTCAAAAGCCTCCCAGTGAGCCAGTGAGGGGCGCATGTCAGGAGCTGTGGAAGGAGGTTGCGTGTGAGGAGCTGGGAGCAAGAGCCACTAGGAGCTGAGAGTAAGAGTGCGTACTGCTGGAAGATCCTGTGGTGAGGATAAAGAAGGTGTTGGGAGGAGTCCATGGGGAAGTAGCCCAGGGAGTTGTAGCTGTCGTGCAGTTGTTCCAGGAGGCACTCTAAACAGCTGCAATCCACAGGGCCCTGGGCTGGAACCCGGAGTAGAGAGTGGGCCCGGGTTCCCCCCAAAACTCCCAACTCCTGATCAGACACAGGAGGAGTTAACCTGGACTGTGGATTCTACCAGAGGGGAAGATCTCTGAGGCAAGCAGAATCCGCCAATAAGCACAGGACCCACCGAGGTAGAGGAGGAACTTTGTTACAATTGAAATTTATGTTTTGTGTCCACTACACGTTAGAGACTCAAAGGGACCAGCTCCTGGGGATCAACATCAGCAAAAAAGACCCAAGAGATGGCTAGTGGACCTTATCAGCCTGAAGGAAGAAGGGTACATCTTAAGTCTTCAAAGACTGGGTACCCATCATGTATACCCTCATTCCCTTCTTGCCAAGAGAAGGTGAGAGGATTCAGAGTGGTGCTGAATCCAAGGGCTTAGGATGAATGGGATCAAGGGAAGATAAAGTCACTAAAGAAAGAAAGAATTTGGCTTTGCCAAACCACCTTTCAGAATAAATGTTTCAATCTGGGTAACTCTCCTGCGCAATCAAGAATAGACATCAAGATTTCCAACATTCCTCTCCTTTGTTCAGCAAATAGCATGTAAACCAACAGCAAAAGTTGTATCATGTCTAGAGCAGGGAGAAATTTTTCAGACAAATCATTTATTTGCCAAAAAATGTGGTTTTGTCTGACCCAAAATTATTCATTAATTTCTTAATTCGGGGGGAGGGGGGAAGCTTTTTGGACTTTGTTCCCATGCTGCTGCAGCACTCTCTCACACCCCACTGGTTAGAACACTTACCAAGGTTGTTGAAGACCCAGATTCAATTCCCCTCTCTGCTTGATGTGGAGAAGGAAACTGAACTTGGCTCTCCCATATCGCAGGACCTCTGGGCTGTCTCTCTTTCAATATGTTTTAGTGAAGCTCTCCCACTTTTTATAAATAATTATCTATTGTAGCAGGGACTTAAACTTAAGTCTCCCACTTCCTAGGTGAGTTTTTTGAATAATCAGGCTATAGTATCATTCTCACTTTCTTTCCCTGACCCAATCAACAATTATTTGTTGTCATTCATAATGGCTATTCATAATCATTTATGATTGATTGTGATTGTGTGATCAAAATAATGATTTCACATGGCAAAGTTCCTGATCTTTCAGGTTTGTTTGTTTTTTTAAATAGAAAAGTATATACCCGTAACCCCTTATGTTAGAAGACCGTTAAGGTTGTGAAGTTAAGCATTCACAAGCGGGGAAATGCCAGAATTAAGGTTGCCCATGAAAATTTTAGAAATTAAATCCCCCTCCTACCCTGTATTGAAGAGGAATTCTTTCTATGGCGCAGAGAGATAAAAGATGAAGGCAATGGGAGTATTTGATGCAGCACTTGAAGAGGCTGAGGGTCTTCCTTTATGGAAGCATTATTTTTTCTTTGTTGGGTCTGCAACTACAGCTAGTAATATGAAGATGACAGAGCTTGTCTGGAGAAGGTCTGATGCATCAACTGTTTACTTTTTTATGTGGAGCACACACTATTAGTGATCTTAAATGTGGTCTGAGAATCTTTCCATGAGTAAAAAGTGTCATCCCATTTTATAGTTAAAGTCTCAACCCTAAAAAGGTAGAACTTCAACTGTGTTCTGAACCTCGTGGGGAATTCCTGAGGATTGCAGTCATGATGCCCACTTCATCATCATTGCAGTTGCCTGTGATCTTGAGGCAGTGTCCAAAGCATCTATTGCAGCCTGCAATAAAGTTTGCAACACTAACTACACTTCAGCAATCACCTAACTCCTCCCTAAATTCCCACAGTCACTTGTTCACAAAGTCAGAAACAACAAGAAAACTGAAATAATCATATTTGGAGAGATGTGCCTGATAGTTGACAATCCTTGGATGAAGATAGAGCTACTCCTTTGCCATTCTCCCTAATACGTTTAGTTACTCATGCTCCTTTTCTTTTTGGAGAGCTCTTTTGTTCCACACACTTCATACAGAAACTATTGAACTCGAATTGATATGCAAACTAGGTTGCATTGCGTCCGGATTAAATAGAGATTTGGAATGGCTCAGCCATTACGTTAATTGAATCTATTTCCCTTAAGTTAACGATCCTCATTCACACCTGTGTGACCATCATGTTTATCACTTCAAAGGTTTTTCTTCCCCTGCTGTTATGGTTCCTCTCAACTAATTCGCCTCTTAAGGTTGGTCTATGCACCTCGACCTTATCATGTTTCTCTGACTGTATAAATATCTGTGTACTGTATGTTTCATTCCATGCATCCGATGAAGTGGGTAACAACCCACGAAAGCTTATGCTGAAATAAATTTGTTAGTCTCTAAGGTGCTACAAGTTTTTCTTTCTTATTTTCGTTACACTTCATACAGACACTCTTAAGTGGCACACTAGCTATGGCAGTTTTAAAGACTTTCAACAACTGGCCCTTTTTGAGTACCACCTCCCGCAATCGCTAATGTTTCACCTATTATTCTGAGTAGGTCTGTAAATGTATTGTAATCATCTGGATGAGATGAAGTAAACTGAACTACAGCCTAATCAGAGAAAGATGAAGAAATGGCAGCCGAAGCAAGATCAGAAGAATGATTTTGTTGCTCACCAGGGGGTCTGAAGTGGCAGCAATTAAGCAAGAGATACCTGAGGTTGCTGACAGCTTTGAACTCACTATACAGTGGAGGGTGATCCAACTCTGAAGTGGGTAGCAGAGGATGGTTTTCTAATGTGATGAGAGCCCGACGGAGCCCAGTAGCACTCCAAATGAGGTTCCAGTGTAGGGTGGTAGGTGACATCTATCTACAGGTAGGCACTCAGATCACAGAATTTGCTTAGAAGAAAAAGTCCAGGATACACACCTAAACACACTTAAAACCACCTTCATTAAACAAAGACACTCCACCTGAGGAATAGATTGCATCATGGAAAGGGCCACCCAACTAACCCGGGAAAAACTGTTTCAACGGGGGGAGGGAGAACCACTGACCACCAATCCCTATTTGTTACCTACCACCGCACACTGGAATCCATATTGAGTATCAAACAAGTACAACCCATACTCTATGGGTAACCCATCCTGAAAGAGATCTTTCCTGAACCCCCTCTTCTGGCCTTCAAATAACCCCCCAACCTCAGCATTAGACCAAGCCCCACACAGACCAGGACACACCAACTCAAAGTAGCACCAGGCCCTGCCAGAACAGATGTAAAATCTGCAGACCAGCTTCACTGCTACATTGATCAATACCCCGCACAACACACCTTTCAAGGTTCATGGGTCTTATCACAACATGTTGTGTACCTCATCCAATGACTCAAGTGCCTTAATAACAACCATTTGGGTGAAATCAGACAATCACTACACTCTCAAATGAATTCTCAGAAAAATGATGAAAGACAGAAACACCACATCACCCTTAGGCGAACACTTTTCACAAAGCAATCACTCTATTGGGTCTTTCAATAAAAAGTGTTGTCAAAGGAAACCTGAACAACACCTTCAAAAAGCAAACCTTGGAACTTAAATTCATAACTCTGCTAGATACCAAGAACCATGGACTTAATAGGGAAACTGGTTTTATGGCTCCTTACAATAATCTGTAACATACCACACAGCCTGTTACTCTCAATTGGCCACTTCAACTCCTTTTGCATAACAATCTAACCCCCAGCTTCACACTTTATTTCAAGTGACCACATCCAACATGCATTACTCCTTCTGCTTAACAATCTGTCCCAACTTTTAAGCTCAAACACTCCGCTTTTTTCCCCAAACCTGAAGAAGAGCTCTGTGTAGCTCGAAAGCTTATTCCTTCCACCACATAAATAGGTCCAATAAAAGATATTATCTGACCTACTTTGTCTCCGTCAGAGATATTGTAGACTGGAGATTAACTAGAAGAAACCCTCCATACATTAGTCTGAGGCTGATGAGGAGAACAAATACTCATCCTGGAGAGGTGATGTAAATGAAGCAGGAGTCCTTGAGATTTCTTTATTAACCTCCCTTATTGGTGCAGTAGCTCAATACCATCACAAGAATTCTAACTGCTAAAGATAATAAGGCAGACTTGGGAAATGTGGCCACTGTCAAATCCCCAAATACTGTGGAAGCTTGATCCAGCTATAACTGATACCGATTACGTTAATTTAGAAAGCTTCAGTCTCACAGTAGATGGTGCCAACATCAGTCCTGATGAAGCTGGTACTGATACATAAAACACCTCTATACACACTGAAAGCCCTAACGGCAGTACTGGTACATTGATGTAAGCAATCATGAGGATCTGTTCTTTAGTCAGTACATAGGAGCAGTTAGATTATTTTAGGGTAGCCAGAGGGATTATGTTAAAAGCTTGTGCCACCTGTAGATTAGCCTATGTGAGAAGAACTCTTCCCCTTTTTCTTAGAAGATCCTTCAATGGTGGCCTATTATGCTTTCTTGAGGAGGAGTAATGAGTCCTAACTCCTGTCAAATGAAAATTAGGGAATAGGAACTGCCATGGAGTAAAACGAAGCAGCAGCAGCATGGGAGCAGGCAGCAATTGAGGCACTCTTGGAAGTGGACTGCTCCAATCCATGAGGGTTTTGTATACCCAGATCAGAAGCAGATCTCATTCAATTATCCAAGAGAAATACTTTAAAGAGATATTCTCTTCCTTTCTGAGTCAGTTTTGAAAATGAACAAAAAACAGAGCATTTGCTCATGATGTGCTCCCTCATCTAAACAAAATTATTTTGAGTAGCCATCATTAAAGGGTATAGCGATCTTGCATAAATGACTATACTTAAAACTGCGGGATTTTTGTTCCATGTGAAGATTGAAGACCTGGCACTGGGTAACTACACAACTATCAAAAAATAGTATCAAAACTATCCTTAAGTAAACCATATCCAGAATTTTAGCAAGCTAGATTAGAGCACTAGAGTAAGGACACTGCAGGGATTCCACCTCAGCTACAAGAGGTAAGAAGGAAATGAGAGGCAGCTGGCCCTGCTCCACCCTTTTATGCCATCAGGGGAAGGAACTGGGGTACAGCGCAAGGGCACAAAAGGTGCAAGCAGGGCGAATGGACATTACTGGCCACAAAAGATTCTGATATCTCCACTGCATGGTGCACATGTGCATCAGGAGTGGAATAAATACATGCAGATAATCACAAAAAATTAATGAGTTTTTCTTGAGACAGTCAGGAGAAAGCAGATCAAAGTTTAATTGATATAGTAGTCTAAAGTCACAGTGTCCCCATCTATTAATACTAGCAAAGATCACTCAATATGTAAGGGAACTCCTTAGTAACAGACACACTGCTATATAAGAGAGGACAGGACC
The DNA here is from genome assembly GCA_033296515.1 of Macrochelys suwanniensis. NCBI lineage: Eukaryota > Metazoa > Chordata > Testudines > Chelydridae > Macrochelys > Macrochelys suwanniensis. The sequence goes on from CM065775.1 coordinate 67,549,542, forward strand.
TTTGGCAGGTGCCCAGTGGTAGGCTGCAAACAACATAAATCAACTGTCTAAAGCAGTGGTTCTCAACTGGTGGTACACAGAAGTCTTTCAGGGGATATGTCAACTCTGATACGGGCTACTTTTACAACTGGCTATATAAAAAGCACTAGCAAAGTCAGTACAAACTAAAATTTCAAACAGACAATGACTTAGTATATAAAGCAGTATAAACATCTACTTGAAATGTAAGTACATTTATATTCCAATTGATTTTTTTAAATTATATGGTAAAAGTGAGAATAAGCAATTTTTCAGTAATAGTGTGCTGTGACAATTTTATATTTGTATGCCTGATTTTGTAAGCAAGTAGTTTTTAAATAAGGTGAAACTTGGGGGCACGCAAGACAAATCAGACTCCTGAAAGGGGTAAAATAGTCTGAAAGGTTGAAAGACACTGGTTTAAAAGGGCCCATCTTGGATAAATTAAAGTAATATTCCCCACTTCTCCAGCAGGTTCAAAAGCCAGTTTTAAACTATTCCTGTATATGGATGAGGAACAAATTGCCAATGCTCTGAAGAATCAGCTGTTAGTGAATTTGCTAAAGGAATGTTGATGCTCATACTAAAAAATAACTCAGACAAGGCAGACGTAAGCAGGGAATGTCTCTATAGCATAAGGACCTACAAGAGCTCCCTACTGTAAAGAATATAGAAGCAAACGCCATTCCCTGAAAATCTAAGACTGTTCCTGATGTATTCTCAAATTTAAAAGAAAAGCAAACCTGTCAGACACAAGTTATGGAACCATATTCATTACCGTTAAGATACCAATGATTCTTGGAATATGACGGGGATTTCTAGATAACTGGAAGGCAGCACATTCCGCAATGCAAGAACCTAAAATGACATGACACTAGAAGCATAGAGGAAGATACTCCTGGCATGCCAGAAGGTAGATATATCAACAAGAGATTGTGGGAAGAAGGGGCTGAGAATACCCAACAGGGGAAAAAAAGAATGTCCTGGACAATGAAATGCTACAAGAGTTACTTACATACCACCCTGATTTGGTCAATAATGTCTCTGATGAATGGAAGAGACCCATCACCCTCCTAAAATAAAGAAGACAAAAACTGAGTGGTTGGGTATAGATTTGACCGTCTGCTTCCCAGGATTAGTAAATCAAAGAAGGCAGAGAATAAACATGCATTTTAGTAAATCAGCTAGCATGAATATGTATACAGAAAAAAAAAATCAAATACCAATTTGTGTCCCCAAAATATGGTATCCAGAAGGAAAATGGGCTAGAGGTGGTGAGACAATCCTAGAATAAGCGTATACCACGAGACAACACAAACTATTAGATCTAGTGCTCTTTGTCTAAGATTTCTGAACAATCTCCAAATGAAAAAGAGATTGGTCAGCCTTTTCTGAATGGCCAAAAGATTAGGTAAATGGAAAGGAAACTGTCAGCTGCTTTCCTCTCTGATGTAGCTGGGCGTGCCTATGTTATGTGCTCATGCAGGCACACACTATCAGACACATGCCTAAAAAGCCACCTACCGCTAGGGAGGGGAAATTTAAATACAAATAAAATTCAATTCACTTCATGGAATAGATGGGAAAAAACTTAACAGATTGGCAAATGCTATATAAATAGATATTAAATAATTCCATTCATAGTAAATTCATAGTCACACTATTTCAGAAAAAAATATTTTACTTAAAGCAAAAGGTTCATTTCAAAATACATCTTTTATATGAAAGCTCCTATGTTTACTAGCAGAAAAAGGGGAGAGCCTGTCATCAATATGTTTTGGAGCTCCTTTGGTCAGGAAATTAAAGATTTAAGTGGACCTGAAACAAGAGAAATACTAGACAAAAATATACTTATTGCCTCTACCAAAACATTAACATTTTTCCATAGACTAAAGTGAAAAGCACTATTTCAAGTCCTATATAGAAACTGTGATATTTCTAATGCTTTTATAAGATTCTAATTCAATTACCATATTGATCAAAAATATTAATTTGATAAATAAAGAGAACTGCCATTATTTTTATTTAATTGCCTGTTTATTTGTGAAACTTTCAGCATAATTGCAGCATAATCTTTCCTGGTTCTAATATAGCCTGGATTGTATGGTAAAGACATCTGAGTAATGAACTGCATTTTAAGTCAATTAACTATAAAACGCTGCATCAGCTTATTATTCTGTACCTTCTGGAGGTGCATATAAAAGCGCATAAAGATGACAACAGCTTCTAAGAAAGAACTCCAAATACACAGTGCACTTTACAATTATAAGAACATAAGAAAGGCCGTACTGGGTCAGACCAAAGGTCCATCCAGCCCTGTATCCTGCCCACCGACAGTGGCCAATGCCAGGTGACCCAGAGTGAGTGGACCTAACAGGTAATGATCAAGTGATCTCTCTCCTGCCATCCAACACCCCCCTCTGATAAACAGAGGCTAAGGACACCATCCCTTACCCATCCTGGCTAATAGCCATTAATGGACTTAATCTCCATGAATTTATCCAGTTCTCTTTTAAACCCTGTTATAGTTCTAGCCTTCACAACCTCCTCAGGCAAGGAGTTCCACAGGTTGACTGTGCGCTGTGTGAAGAACTTCCTTTTATTTGTTTTAAACCTGCTGCCCACTAATTTCATTGGGTGGCCCCTAATTCTTTTATTATGGGAACAAGTAAATAACTTTTCCTTATTCACTTCCCCCACACCACTCAATTTTATATACCTCTATCATATCCCCCCTTAGGGCTGGTCCACACTGGGCGGGGGGGGGGGGAGGGGGGGGCGGGGGGGGGGGGTCGAACTAAGATACGCAACTTCAGCTACGTGAATAACGTAGCTGAAGTCGAATTATCTTGGTTCGAACTAAAAAGCACTTACCGCGGGTCCAGACACAGCAGGCCGGCTCCCCCGTCGACTTCGCTTACTCCTCGTGCGGAGCAGGAGTACCGGTGTCGACGGCGAGCACTTCCGGGATCGATTTATCGCGTTTAGATGAGACGCGATAAATCGATCCCAGAACATCGATTGCTACCCGCCGAATCAGGCGGGTAGTATAGACGTACCCCTAGTCTCCTCTTTTCCAAGCTAAAAAGTCCTAGCCTATTTAATCTCTCCTCATATGGGACCCATTCCAGACACCTAATCATTTTAGTTGCCCTTCTCTGAACCTTTTCTAATGCCAGTATATCCTTTTTTAGGTGAGGAGACCACAATTGTACGCAGTACTCAAGATGTGGGAGCACTATGGATTTGTATAAGGGCAGTAAGATATTCTCCATCTTATTCTCTATCCCTTTTTTAATGATTCCTAACATCCCGTTTTCTTTTTTGACTGCCGCTGCACACTGCATGCACATCTTTAGAGAACTATCCACGATGACTCCAAGATCTTTTTCCTGATTAGTTGTAGCTATATTAGCCCCCATCATATTGTATGTATACTTTGGGTTATTTTTTCCAATGTGCATTACTTTACATTTATCCACATTAAATTTCATTTGCCATTTTGTTGCCCAATCATTTAGTTTTGTGAGATCTTTCTGAAGTTCTTCACAGTCTGCTTTGGTCTTAACTATCTTGAGCAGCTTAGTATCATCTGCAAAATTTGCCACCTCACTGTTTACCCCCTCTTCCAAATCATTTATGAATAAGTTGAATAGCATTGCTCCTAAGACTGACCCTTGGGGAACACCACTAGTTACCCCTCTCCATTGTGAAAATTTACCATTTATTCTATTCAATTATATAACACCATATGCTGATTATCTAAATACTTTTGGAGAACACTGCAAAGCATGAGCTCATCAACTAGAAGACAAATGTATACAGTACATCACTGAAGATTAGTGCAGAAAATGTTCACAATTCAAGTTTCTCAGCATTATCACAGCAATGGGCATAAAATACAGAATAACTCAAAAGTAGTATCTCCTGCCTTTGTTCAACATATTGACATGTTCCTTTCACTGAAGGACAGAAAAAAATTGATAGCTTTACCACCTGTCCGCTGTTTTTAGTCCTTGTTTTCCTAATATTTTCATTTAAAAGCAGCTTTTCTTCATCTTTTTAACCCCATCATTCACCAAATTTTACAAGACTACTGGTGTTACTAAATTTTAAATCTTATTACTTAATCTCTATTGCTGCGGAACACTATTTTTATACTAGATCTGTGTGTCACGTTATCCCATTCTTATTTCATTAGCTATGTAGACTAAAACTTGCCATAAAAGACTTCTTAACAAAAGTTCTAACACGGTGCACAGATCTATGTAAAAATCCAGAGCCTTGGAGTTGCAGCTAGCCAGAGATGTTAGGAGTAACAAGAACATTTCTTCAGGTATGTTAGCAACAAGAAGAAAGTCAAGGAAAGTGTGGGCCCCTTGCTGAATGAGGGAGGGAACCTAGTGACAGAGGATGTGGAGAAAGCTAGTGTACTCAATGCTTTTTTCGCCTTTGTCTTCACAGACAAGGTCAGCTCCCAGACAGCTGCACTCGGCAGCACGGTATGGGGAGGAGGTGACCAGCCCTCTGTGGAGAAAGTAGTAGTTCGGGACTATTTAGAAAAGCTGGACGAGCACAAGTCCAGGGGGCCGGATGCACTGCATCCGAGGGTGCTACAGGAGTTCGCCGATGTGATTGCAGAGCCATTGGCCATTATCTTTGAAAAATCATGGCAATCGGGGGAGGTCCCGGATGACTGGAAAAAAGCTAATGTAGAGCCCGTCTTTAAAAAAGGGAAGAAGGAAGATCTGGGGAACTACAGGCCAGTCAGTCTCACCTCAGTCCCTGGAAAAATCATGGAACAGGTCCTCAAGGAATCAATTCTGAACCACTTAAAGGAGGGGAAAGTGATCAGGAACAGTCAGCATGGATTCACCAGGGGCAAGTCATGCCTGACTAACCTAATTGCCTTCTATGATGAGATAACTGGCTCTGTGGATGACGGGAAAGCAGTGGATGCACTATTTCTTGACTTTAACAAAGCTTTTGATACAGTCTCCCACAGTATTCTTGCCAGCAAGTTGAAGTACGGGCTGCATGAATGGACTGTAAGGTGGATAGAAAACTGGCTAGATGGTCGGGCTCAACGGGTAGTGATCAATGGTTCCATGTCTAGTTGGCAGCCGGTATCAAGTGGAGTGCCCCAAGGGTCGGTGCTGGGGCCAGTTTTGTTCAATATCTTCATTAACGATCTGGAGGATGGTGTAGACTGCACCCTTATCAAATCTGCAGATGACACTAAACTGGGAGGAGTGGTTGATACACTGGAAGGTAGGGATAGGATACAGAGGGACCTAGACAAATTAGAGGATTGGGCCAAAAGAAATCTGATGAGGTTCAACAAGGACAAGTGCAGAGTCCTGCACTTAGGACGGAAGAATCCCTTGCACTGCTACAGACTAGGGACCGAATGGATGGGCAGCAGTTCTGCAGAAAAGGACCTAGGGGTAACGGTGGATGAAAAGCTGAACATGAGTCAACAGTGTGCCCTTCTTGTCAAGAAGGCTAACAGTATTTTGGGTTGTATAAGTAGGAGCATTTCCAGCAGATCGAGGGACTTGATCATCCCCCTCTATTCGGCACTGGTGAGGCCTCATTTGGAGTATACTGTGTCCAGTTTTGGGCCCCACACTACAAGAAGGATGGGGATAAATTGGAAAGAGTCCAGCGGAGGGCAACAAAAATGATTAGGGGGCTGGAGCACATGACTTATGAGGAGAGGCTGAGGGAACTGGGATTGTTTAGTCTGCAGAAGAGAAGAATGAGGAGGGATTTGATAGCGGCTTTCAACTACCTGAAAGGGGGTTCCAAAGAGGATGGATCTAGACTGTTCTCAGTGGTAGAAGATGACAGAACAAGGAGTAATGGTCTCAAGTTGCAGAGGGGGAGGTTTAGGTTGGATATTAGGAAAAACTTTTTCACTAGTAGGGTGGTGAAGAACTGGAATGGGTTACCTAGGGAGGTGGTGGAATCTCCTTCCTTAGAGGTTTTTAAGGTCGGGCTTGACAAAGCCCTGGCTTGGATGATTTAGTTGGGGTTGGTCCTGCTTTGAGCAGGGTGTTGGACTAGATGACCTCCTGAGATCCCTTCCAACCCTGAGATTCTATGATTCTATGACACCTCCTCATCAATTATTGGGAGTGGACTACATCCACCCTAATTGAATTGGCCCTGTCAAAACTGGTTCTCCACTTGTGAGGTCCTCTCTCTTCATGTGTCAGTATATAATGCCTGCATCTGTAATTTTCACTCCATGCCTCTGAAGAAGTGATTTTTTTACCCACAAAAGCTTATGCCCTAATACATTTATTAGTCTTTAAGGTGCCACTGGATTACTTGTTGTTTTTGTGGATACAGACTAACACAGCTACCCTCTGAAAAGATGATAAATGTTTCTCACTTTTTTTAAAAAAAAGTGTCCGTTATTGGGTGAGCATAATATACAGATCCCGTCCCCACACAGTACAGCCCAAGGAGGTTCACATATTTCTTTTGAAAAAATTAGTGCAGATGTGAAAAACATGACCAGGTGGCAACCCTAAATCTCTTTTTGTACACTGAATACGATACTTCAGGCCAGGAGATTTCTATGGCTTTGAATGAATGAGCATAAACAGTTGCGGGGAGCGGGGGGGAAGACTTCTACCCTTGAAAGCTTCTGAAATGTCCCAATTAGTATCAATCTGGTAACTGAAGCCTTAGCAGCACCTTCATCTTTTATTTTTTGATTTATAATGGGGGTTATAGACCAAGATCTAGAAACTACATTCAGTGCTGAATTTTAGATCTCTCATAAGTTAGTGAGTATGTTGGAAGTGGATGGGTAGGTGTGAGTGAGTCAGGCTGAGAGAGAGAAAAAGCAGATTTATTTTTGTTTATCCTTCCATTCAGTTTGAACTGAATTAGCTCATGATAGCTCGAACCAAGGTTGTCCCCTACAACCATTTCTTCTATGAGGTCCTCACTACTCACCAAAACCAAATCTAAAATGGCATCCCCTCTTTTTGGTTCAGCAACTACTTGGTGAAGGAATCAGTCACCTATCACATCTAAAAAAATCTGAGCCCTATCATTATTACTAACACTTGTCCTCCAGTCTATATTTGGGAAGTTAAAGTCTCCCATTATCACACAATTCCAACTAGTATTTACTTCATTAAAAACATTAAAGAGGTCTCTATTCATATCCAAATCAGATCACAGTGGTCTATAGCACACCCCAAGCACTATCCCAGGGGAGGCTCTAGTAGTTTTCTTCCCCAATGTGATTTTTGCCCAGACGGACTCTGTCTTATCCATTCCATCACTTTTTATTTCTTTACAGTCTACCTCATCGATATACAATGCTACTCCACCACCTTTACCTTTATTTCTGTCTTTCCTAAACAGCACATAACCTTCAATACCTGTACTCCAGTCATGACTACTATTCCACCATGTTTCTGTTATTCCTATAATATCTGGTTTCACTTCCTGGACCAGTAGCTCTAGTTCCTCCATTTTGTTACCTAGGCTCCTCCCATTAGTGTACAAACATTTTAATTTTTGCTGTTTGGTCTCGCTCACATTCTTTATCTCATAGACTCAAACTCATAGACTTTAAGGTCAGAAGGGATCATTATGATCATCTAGTCTGACCTCCTGCACAATGCAGGCCACAAAATCTCACCCACCCACTCCTGGAATAATCCTCTCACCTATGTCTCAGCTATTGAAGTCCTCAAATCATGGTTTAAAGACTTCAAGATGCAGAGAATCCTCCAGCAAATGACCCGTGCCCCATGCTGCAGAGGAAGGCAAAAAACCTCCAGGGCCTCTGCCGATCTACCCTGGAGGAAAATTCCTTCCCGACCCCAAATATGGCGATCTGCTGAACCCCGAGCATGTGGGCAAGACTCACCAGACAGACACCCAGGAAAAAGTTCTCTGTAGTAACTTCTAACATCCCATCATTGACTATTGGTCCCATTTACCACTGATGGCAATTAATTGACCTTTGACTAAGATCATGTTATCCCATCAAACCATCCCCTCCATAAACTTATCTAGTTTAATCTTGAAGCCAGATAGGTCTTTTGCCCCCACTGCTTCCCTTGGAAGGCTGTTCCAGAACTTCACTCCTCTGATGGCTAGAAACCTTCGTCTAATTTCAAGTCTAAACTTCCTGATGGCCAGTTTATATCCATTTGTTCTTCTGTCCACATTGGTACTGAGCTGAAATAATTCCTCTCCCTCCCTGGTATTTATCCCTCTGATATATTTAAAGAGAGCAATCATATCTCCCCTCAGCCTTCTTTTGGTTAAGGTAAACAAACCAAGCTCCTTGAGTCTCCTTTCATACGACAGGTTTTCCATTCCTCGGATCATCCTAGTGGCCCTTCTTTGTACCTGTTCCAGTTTGAATTCATCCTTCTTAAACATGGGAGACCAGAACTGCACACAGTATTCCAAATGAGGTCTCACCAATGCCTTGTATAACGGTACTAACACCTCCTTATCTCTACTAGAAATACCTCGCCTAATGCATCCCAAGACCGCATTAGCTTTTTTCACGGCCACATCACGTTGGCAGCTCAGTCATCCTGTGATCAACCAGGACTCCGAGGTCCTTCTCCTCTTCCGTTACTTCCAACTAATGCGTCCCCAGCTTATAACTAAAACTCTTATTATTAATCCCTAAATGCATAACCTTACACTTCTCACTATGAAATTTCATCCTATTACTATTGCTCCAGTTTACAAGGTCATCCAGATCTTCCTGTAGGATATCCCGATCCTTTTCTGAATTGGCAATACCTCCCAACTTTGTGTCATCTGCAAACTTTATTAGCACACTCCCACTTTTGGTGCCAAAGGTCAGTAATAAAAAGATTAAATAAAATTGGTCCCAAAACTGAACCTTGAGAAACTCCACTAGTAACCTCCCTCCAACCTGACAGTTCACCTTTCAGTATGACCCGCTGTAGTCTCCCCTTTAACCAGTTCCTTATCCACCTCTCAGTTTTCATATTGATCCCCATCTTTTCCAATTTAACCAATCTGATTAGGCATGGACCTTCTACCGCCAGTATCACCTATTAGACTGGTATCCACACTACCCTTCCTCCTTATGTCCCTTCTCCTACCCACGGCTGTATCCTTTCTTAGTTCGTTTTCTTCCCTCTCAATGTTAAAATCTGGTGTGGAGATTATCTGGACATCTCCCAACTGTCTCCCCCAAATTCCTAGTTTAAAGCTCTCTTTATCAGTTGTGCCAGCCTCCATTCTAGAAGTCTATTTCCCTCCCTACTCAGGTGAAGTCTATCCTGAGAGAACAGTCCTCTGTCCATGAATGCCTCCCAGTGGCCATACGTCCCAAAGCCCTCTTTATAGCACCACTCTCTGAGCCATCTATTGAGCATCATAATCTTATCACACCTTTGTTGCCCTTCTCTAGGAACAGGCAGAATCGCACTGAAGATTACCTGAGTCTCAATTTCCTTAAGCATCTTCCCCAGCCTGGCATAGTCTCCCTTGACATGTTCCAGCAAGAATCTAGATGTATCAATTGTTCCCACATGAAGGATAATCAGTGGATTCTTTCCCACTCCTGTTAGGATCCTTTTCAGCCTCATGTCCACATCCCATATCTTAGCACCCAGCAGACAGCACACCGTTCTGTTCTTTGGATCAGCTCTGGTTACAGGCCTGTCTATTCTTCTCAGTAAAGAGTCCTCAATCACATAGACCTGCCTTTTCCCAGTGATGGTGTGATTCTCCGGTCTATCCCGTTCCCTCTGACTGCAAGCCCTCTCGATTCCTATTCTCCCTTGTAATCCTTTTCAATCCATCCTGTATCCTCCTGGGGCTCATATTTGGTGTTGATATCTCCATTGACTCTTCCCCTTTTCCTATAGGACTATCTGCTCTTCTCTTCTTCCTTGCCCTCCCACCTTCAGTGACCACCTGCTGTACCCCTTCTTCATTTTCAAACTCTGCAAACCTGTTCTTGAGCTCTATTTCTCCTTCACTGGCCCGTCTTTTCCTCTGCCTGCTTCTCTTAGTCACACGCTTCCACTGTCCATTTTCTTCACCCAGCAGTCTCCCCTCAGAGTTCTTTGGTCCTGCTTCCATCTGCAGGTCTGAACTTTTCCCTTCAGCCTCCTCATGTCTTTGCTCCATCATCTGCTCGAATCCCCTTCTAAACTCAACCAGAGTTTCCACCTGCATCTCCAATCCTCAGATCTTTTCTTCCATCAGCTCTATCAGGCGGCATTTTATGCAGACGAAACTCTTTTCAGGTACCCCCTCCAGTATCATGTACATACCACAGCTTCCACATACAGTCATCTTCAATGTGTCCTCTGCTGCTTAGGTCACTACCACTGCTGCCTCCGTATCTGTCATAGCCTTCTCACGTAAGTCCTGTTAGTCGAGGAAACACAAACCAAACCAAAACACCACCACCTACAGCAAAACAAACCCCCAATGAGCACCACAGCACTCCCTTCACTAGCCTGTCTGTTCCTCTGCCTGGTTCTCCGAGTCTTCCCCTCGTCCCCAAACTCCCCTTGCAAACTCCCACTCAAACTGCCCTGTTTACAGCTCTGTTTGCTGGCTACCTTTATAGGACCCCTACTCAGAGAAGCCCCCTAATCAGAGCTCAGCTTCTCTCCCAGCACAAAGCCCCTACAAGCCTCTACACATACAAATAATACAAAAACACCTAGAATGGAATCAACATAAGCAAGCACTTGAAGAAGAACTTATCCTGATTTAAGCGCTGACATGGACAGCACTATGTCAGTGGGAGAAGCTCTCCCACTGACATAGCTACCACGGCTGGCAGGGGCTGGAGTAATTAAGCTGACGGGAGATCTCTCTCCGATCAGATTAGAGCAGCTACACTATAGAGCTTACAGTGCCGTAGCTGCACCAATGTAGCTGCGTCCCTGTAAGCTCTCTAGTGTAGCCAAAGCCAAAGTTAAGAAACCAACAGTAATACAAAAAGCAGGAAGGCATGTTTTTCTCTCCCAATCTATGAATAAAAGTTAGGTGTGAGATGATGAAATCTACAAATTCTGAAAGCCTGAAGGACTAGAGACAGAAACAATCAATACAGACTAGAAACAAATAATTCAGTTCACTAGCTACACTTTTTTAGTTTAATAAATCAATTTTAAATGCAGAATATGTTTTGATGAACTTTTCATAAGCTTTTCTCTTGTGTCCAACAGATTTAAGATAATTTAATAAAAATTTCAAAATGCTGTTTTGTGCATTTTAATTGAATTTTCATTTCCATCCAAATAGAGCTTGACACAAATCAGAAATTAATCATCTATTAAGAAATGAATCATTCACCATTTTCTAAGTAATAAAGAATCTGAATAAACTTACATAAAGCTAAATAATAGCGCAAATATGTTTGTATAGCTATACTGCATCCCCCTGATTAGCAAAAAGACATCAAATTTAGTGTAAAGGCTATATTTAGCTGCAAATGCACATGTTTAATGGATAGAACAATGAAATTCAACATTTCGCTGGGAAAATAACTAAAAAGTACAAATGTAAACTGATTAAAATCAGGGCGGTCCAATGATTAATTTTTTAATCAGATTATTAAAAAAGTTGTGATTAATTGCAGTTTTAATCACACTGTTAAGTAATACTAAAATACTCTAAATATTTTTAGATGTTGGGGGAGAAGGTGTGTGTGTGTGTGTGTGTGTGTGTGTGTGTGTGTGTGTGTGTGTGTGTGTGTGTGTGTGTGTGTGTGTGTGTGTGTGTGTGTGTGTGTGTGTGTGTGTGTGTGTGTGTGTGTTCAGTGCACTCTCTCTTTAAGCAGAGCGCTCACCAGCCTGAATGTTTGTTCAGACAGCAGCAGCCACTGGCAGCTCCCACTCCTGACCCAGAGGCAGCAGCACAGACAAGCTACCCAGCTCAGTGGAGACCGGATACATGGGCAGGGGGATGGGGAAATCCCAACATCACACACCTCCACTCTGTGCAAAAGGCAGGAGGTTCCCAGTCCCAAGCAGCTTGGCCTGGGTTGGCTCCAAGGTGGGGGAAGGGGAGGGTCAGAGCAGTGGCAGCTACAGATGGCAGCAGAGGGAAGAGGGGCACCCTTGCTCTGGAGATGTCCCCTGAGCACGGTGCCCTGGGAGGTGGCCCACCCTGCCCATCAGAAGGCCAGCCCTGCTCCTGAGCCAGCAGCAGGTGCAGAGATGCTACCCCTGTTTCCCAACCTCAGCTCATCAGTGACCAGGTACACGGGCAGGGAGAGAGGTACACCCCAACATCAGCCGCCCCAGCCCCGCTCTCTGCAGCAGACAGGAGGTAGGCTCCTGATCCGGAGCAGCTCCCTGGGGGGAGGGCAGGAGGCAGGAGCAGCAGTGGAGCAGGGTGGTGGAGGGAGAGACACCTCTGCCCCAGAGGCACACACTAGCATGCCCTGGAGGCACACAGCAGTGCCCCCCTGAGCACAGTGCCTTTCCTGCTCGCTAATTTAAATAATTATTACACTCGGTGATTTAAATTGCTTTGATTTGAATCAATCCACTGTGGGTGTGGCTACTCCAAGCAACCCTTCATTGACAAGTTGAGATTCTGCCTTCAAGGAGTTCAAAGTAAGACCTGTTGTAATGATCTGCAGATGTTCCCTGCAAAGAAAAATATGCTTTTTATGTCTTTGTAATAAGGACAGTTGCTGTTGAGGGAAAAAGCCACATTCCTTCCAGATAATGGGTAAAACTAATCTAGTAAGGTGAGAAACCTACCAGTCAAAAAATATGTGAAGTGAGCTTTGGGGGTCTCTGCACGATAAATCGACTTGATGATGCAAGACTCACTAAAATGTGCTTCTTAAAAACTTATGCTGTATTGGTATGCCCCACATTAGTAAAATAATATGTTATAGTAAGTGTTTTAAAGAAAATATTGACTTATTAAAAAAAATAGTAGTTTTTATTTCTTTCAAATTTTCAATTGATTTAATACCTTCTTTAAAAAAGAAAAGTAAAATGTTACCATTTTTAATAGTCCCCAAAGGTGTATTAGGTGCTTTGCAGAGAAAGAAAAAGACATGGGTCTCTGACTTTCTAACTAAGGCTCTGATAATGCAGATTAACTACCACACATGAGCAACATTAATCAATAAAGTAGTCCTACTGAAATCAACAGGGTAATTCGAATGTGTAATGTTACTTGTGTATGTTTGCAGGATTAATTTAGACCTGACAACATGGGTAAGTATAAAGGATGGTAGGGAGAAGGAAGCAAGCTACAGAAATATGATCATGTAGTGACAGCTTTGCTAATCTTGACATTTCAGTTGAAAGACTGCATTTTAACAGAAGTTATAATTGTGGTTATTGACGTACCTGTTATGAGCTATGTAAAGCAGCCAGTCCTAAGAAGAGATTTAAACAACAACAACACCACCAAGCTCTTATATAGTACTTTTCATCCATAGATCTACAAGCACTTCACAATCATCTTTAATCTATTAGTCCTCATTACACCCCTGTGAAGTAGGAAGTAGTAATATCCCCATTTTACAGATGGGGAAATGAAGCACAGAGAAGATACATGACTTCCCCAATATCACATAGGAAGTCTGCCAAAGAGCAGGGAACTGAAGCAAGGTCTCCTGAGGCCTTGGCTAGTGTCCTAACCACTGGACCATCCTCCCAAGAAACTAGTGTCATAGTAGACTATTACTGAGACACCATCCCATGCATAGATTGTGGCAGCATGGAATGATTACCACCAGTTAAATCATTTTTTAAATAAATACTGAGTTTTCCCTCCATGTTTCTAATCAACCTTAAAATAAACATGGCTCACATTTCAAGAATTTCATTTTGTGTTTAATTGTATGTATATTACACATACAAAGTATAAACACACAAGAAATTAATAAAGTTCCTCCATTTATCTGTTTCTTTCACAATCATTTTGCCTACTTTCACACCATCCCTAACTCATGGAATATCTTCTGTGAACTGATCCATTAGTCTGCTACCCACACTCCTTTCAAGATCTGTTTCTACCACAACACATCCAAGCTTATGCTTGTACCTAATTAGTGGATCTCACTTTAAACCTAATTACTTGACAGTTATGTTGGACCAATTGATACTAGACCAGGCAGCAATACTTCTTAGCCCAAAAATAACTGTACAGAAATTGAAGTATCACTTACAGTAAACAATTCCACCCATCTAATTAAAAACACATCTCATTTAAATAGCTCATCATAATTTACTTTTACTCTAAAAAAAAATCTAAAATATCAACTAGTTATCAAAACAATGTCTGCCTCTACAGGAACCCTGAAGACGCATTGCACCCCTAGAAAAAAAACACAAATGAAGCAAAAATCAAGTTTTTCCCCCCTGGAAAACATGCTTTATCATTTGCAATTTTAATATGTGACCTATAGCAAATCTTTCAAAAACATTTAATAGCTCTCAAAGCTATTAAAAATGTTTTATTATCCATCCTGATAGACCAGTGATAATTCAAGCCATGATTATTAAAATAAGTTCCAAACAATAACTCACAACCATACTAATAGGTCAAGGACCAATTCAATTCCAACTGGACCCTAGTTCAGCTGTAATGTAACACCAGCAATTATCAACACTAAAACAAAACTAGAGAAACATGACAGCTCTGGTTGTAAGAAAGAGTTTTTAAGAATGTAGAGCTGGATAAAACTAGAAACATTCATAAAGATTCAATCACAATATTCACTGATGTTTAAAAGTTGTACTTTGAGTTTGACTCCATGCAACTGAACTACTACCTATTAGTACGCATAAAATTGTCATTCTGTATAAACATGCACCTCCCTTATACTACCACAGTACAAAGCTAAAGGATTTTTTCCCAATACATACTTGTGCCATGTTAAACTTAAATCAATGGGATTATTTTACCTAACTATAAAAAATATACACATCTGATTTTACACTTCAGATTTTAGTACTAAATGTTTAAAATAAATATTATACATGTTGGTATTATACAGTCAGGATTTTCAACTGTCTTGAAGATCTGTGCATAGGTATCTCAGATGCCATGGCTCTGGCTGCTGAACCTGCCCCATTTAAGGATGCTTGTAGAAAGATCTGAGCCACCAGCTTGCCCTTGTCTAACAAGGTCTGGAATTCCTGTCTGGCATCCTCTGGCAACTTGTCTGAGAAATTCAGCAGATTGTCCCAGAGGGAGAAGTCATACCTGGCTAATATGGCTTGTTGGTTAGCAATACAAAATCATAGACCATATATGGAATAAGTTTTCCTCCCATAAAGGTTTAATTTCTTTTCATTTTTCCTTTGTCAATTCCTTTGTCCTGACATGTTCTTTCATTCACTGCAGAAACAAATAAGGAATCCGGTGAACGATAGGAAAAAAAACGTTCATAGCCTTAAGAAAGGACACATTACCTTCCCTCAGTTCTCTTAACTGTTAGAGGGAGAGACAATGGCATTTGCCACATTGATTTTGTAGGCTCTAGTATGGCATCATTGATGGGCAGAGTCAAACCCAGAATGTCCACCAGCCCGTGAGAACTCTGCTGGACCAACTCAACAGGAATATGAAGAGAGGTAGCTACTCTCTCTCTAAAGATCTTGATAAGTCCTGTAGTCATTCTGCACATGTGAGGCATCCCGGGGAACTACTGAATTGTGAGGTGATGAAGAGCAATAATGGAAAGGGGAGTGAGGTTGATATTCCTGTAGCGCAGTAGGTTAAGGTTCTGAGGCCTGAGTCTGGCCTTAAGGGTCTTGTTTAGTAGTGACAATCATCTTCTGGACCTTCTCTTGTGAGCTAGCTTATCATCTGCTAGAATATCTGAAAAGCTGAGAAATCAGAGGATCTGGAAGTGGGAGGCCATATCTACAGCACACAACCCCAGTCACTCCAAAGATCCCTGTATGTGGATATCTGCTGGGTACTAGTAATGGAAATCCCTTCAGGAAGACCAAGAGGAGTGAAGTCATCTGTCCCGGAAGTGAAGGACATAGGAGCCTACCTCAGACTCCAGAGAGGATCCTGAGTCACTCACCAAAGTGGTGTTATACCAGGTAGTGCCGAGGTCCAAGGGCATCTCTCTAGAGATAACACCCCCATGGAACAGAATGATGGGTTTACCCCTGGTCTGCACTAGTCAAAAATCGTAGATTTCTTTCAGCTGGCACAAGGCCTAACACATGGAGACCAAGGCATAATTCAGTACTGGGCATCAGTTCTCTGTGACTAAGAGGGAATTCTCACTCCAAGAAAAATAAATAAAACCTATATTAATCCAACACTAACGAATACCACTAACTTATTTATGGAAAGGGTATAATTTCCCTGTCAAGGAAGAAATTTGCAGTAGCAAGCAGGGTGGATAAAAATCGATAAATTAAAAAAAAAATTAAAAATCTGATTTTTTTTTCTTTAAATCAATTTTTTTAAATGCTTTTTGAGAGAAAAAGAAATCTAAAGATACATTATGGCTCAAAATATCTCATCATGGAATAGGGATTATAAATACTAATTGTATAGTATGAGAATATATTCATGTAACCTTTAAAAAAAGTTTTGTAAATGAGTTCCAATAATGCATGGATTAGGGACCCAATCTTATGTGGTTCCAGTGGCTTCTGTATAGATTATTGAGGTTAATCTTTCCATCTACCCAGTGCTCAGTCTAGAAGATACCATCAGAGATGCTTAGTTTTGCAGTTCTCAAACTGTGGATTTGTGTTTCCAGAGATAACATGCTTGTTAACAGCAAAAATGTTTTTAAATAAATAATAGAGAGGTGAGAAAAAACCGACCTCAACCCTATTGTCCCTCTGCAAATTTGTGTACACAGAGTCAACCCCTTACCTCTCTCTAAAAGTGCCAAATTTTAAAAAGTCCAATCAATAGAAGATTGTTGGGGGCGGAATAGATCTGGCCAAGGAGAAGAAGTCTGGAGATAAATGTGAGACGGGAGAGACAGGCAGTAGAAACAAAAGTGAAACTGTTTGAGCAGCATATTCCAGAAGTCTTGAGGTCTGAGTGCAGTCTTCATTGATTTGAGATCCACCATACCATTCTCTCACTAGAAGGGAAAACCTATAATGGCAGCAGGCCGTAAAAGAGACCCAGTTTGGGAATATTTTAATGAAGTTCCTCTACCTGTGGGTAAGACAGGTATGTGTGCAAAATGCAAACAGTGCAACAAAGAAATGCAAGGCCTGGTTGCCAGAATGAAACAACATCATGAGAAGTGTTCCTTCTCAGGAGGAAGCTGCACTGAAGATGATGAAAGGAACAAATCTGAACATGCAGGATCTTCAGGTTGGTAAACTTCTTTATTTAATGCTTCTTCCTTAAGCACTGCCTGTCTTCCTTCTGGACTATTCTTGAATTCTCATGTTTGAGCAAAAAATATAGTTGTTGCTGGATGGTACGATCATTTTAGATGCAGTTGTGATAAAAAAAATAGCTGAAATAGGCAGATCTTCCTTTTACAATTTCACCTTTAAAGTAGTACTGAGTGTCAGTGAATGCAATGAGCATTATGGTATTAATAATTAAATAACTAAATGGGCAGTATGGTATTAATAATTAAATAACTGCATTGACTTATTTTGTTTAGGATAATCCATCCTCAACATGCAGGATTCTGAAAACTAGAAAATTATGGTGATCTTGAAGGTGGATATAGTTTCAGAGTTATCTGCCAATTATAGTGCTTCAGTCACATCATGTATATCACATAGCCACAGTATATCATCTGTAGCAAAAAGGAAAAAAAATCTCCATCACCCAGAAACCACCATAGATAAGTTTGTGATAAGAATCACCAGATTACAAAAAGAGGTAATTAATTAAAAAATTGCCCGGTTTGTTTATGCAACAAACTCTCCATTACGTATGATTGAGAACCCACACTTCATTAACATGGTTCAGTCATTAAGACCAGGATACAGTCCACCCAACAGAGCAGATGTCGCAGGCAAATTGCTGGATAAAGTATATGAAAGAGAAATTGAGCAGTGTGCAAAAGGTCTAGAGGATGAAATAGTTAACCTGAATCTTGATGGGTGGAGCAATGTCCGCAATGATCCTGTTGTATGTGCTTGTGTGACAACAGAAGGGAATGTCTTCCTTACAGAAACAATTGATACATCAAGAAATGCACACACAGCAGAATACTTGCAAGAAGTAGCAGTAAAAGCTGTAACAAACTGTGAAAAATAATTCAAATGTCTAGTATGCAGTTTGGTCACAGACAATGCTGCAAATGTATCCAAGATGAAAATAAATTATTTAAAAGAGAGTCCCAAATTAATAATATACAGTTGCAGAGCTCATTTGATGCACCTCCTAGCCAAAGACTTCAGTGTTCCAGAAATAAAGACTAATGTTGTTGAAATTGCAAAATACTTCCGTAACAACCACTTTGCAGCAGCAACAGCTAACTCTCCCACAAGACGTGCGATGGAACTCAGTAGTGGACTGTTTTGAGCACAATATCAAGAACTGGCCTAATCTGATGACAGTTTGTGAACAAAATTGTGAAAAAATAGATGGCACTGTCACGGCCAAAGTTCTCAACATTGAGCTTAAAAGAAATGTTGAACACATGCTGAGTACCCTGAAGCCTATTTCTGTAGCCTTGAACAGAATGCAGGGAAATAGCTGTTTTATTGCCGACGCTGTTGAAATCTGGAAGGAACCGAGTGAGATCTTAAGAAGAGAAATATGCAATGACAGAGTTAAATTACAATCATTAAAAAAACGAATGGGACAAGCACTATCTATCACCAGTTCATTTTCTTGCAAATATTCTCAATACTCGGTACCGGGGTCGAACCTTAACTGCTGAAGAAGAAGAGTTGGCTAAGACATGGACATCCAGCAATCATCCCTCCATAATGCCAACTATAATAAACTTCAGAGCTAAGGGTGAACCATCCAAGAAGTATATCTTTGCTGATGATGTTTTAAAGAAAGTCTCACCAGTGAACTGGTGGAAGTCACTTAAGCACTTGGATTCAGAGACTGTTGAAGTGATAATCTCACTTTTAACAGCAGTAGCTTCTTCTGCCGGTGTAGAAAGAATATTTTCTTCCTTTGGACTCATTCCAAATTGAGAAATCGTTTGGGACCTGAAAAAGCAGGAAAGCTTGTTTTTCTTTTCCAGATTATGAACAAACAGGAAAATGAAGGTGAAGACGACTGAGTTAGCTGCAGAAGCCAATATTTTAAGTTTCTCCTGTTGACCTGGCTGACCATTTTTGTTTTTTGGGCTTGTTTTTTTTTAATATTTCATTTAACTATTTGTTAAAAACAATTTTAACAAAAACAAACCTGATTTGAAAAGAATTAAATGTTTAACTAAATTAAAAATATTCATATGCTTGTTTTATTAAAATATTGTATGTTTGCTGCTGAAGAAAAAAATCCAGAATATATAATATTGCTGTTTTAGTTAAATAAAACCATTTAAATGTCTGTCTGGTGATGTTCTCCTCCTAATACAGCATGGCATGAAAATCCTCCAAATATTAATGATTAACTTGTTGAATTGGAGATAGTTCACCTCCCAATGACTTCCTAAATATCTGCTTCAATTACCTTTGGTAAATGAAATAACCAAACAATCATTCATTTTCTGATATAGCTGTAAAACTAATCTGAAAAAAAGTGTTGAAATAAATCACTTTAAAAATGTATAATGTGTACCTTCTAAAAATGAAACCTACATCTATCTCCGAGTTGTGAAGAACATGTATTAAGGTTATAACAACCAACAAGAATACACTTTTATGTAGAAATCCATCATTAAATTGAGTCTTCCTGACTAGTGATTTAAAATGAATTTGATTTAAATCAAATCTACCCTAGCAAGTCAATGAGCTCTGACCACCAATCACAGCAAGAAAAAGGAACTGAGGAGGGCCTGGGGCAGCTCTGCCCCTTACACCATCTTGCAGCTGCATGATGTGGTGGAGGGCACATGTCCCTCCCTGAAGGGTGCTGCTAATGCTAATGCACTGGGCATGTACACACCTGAAGTGGAATGAACATATGCAAATCACTCAGAGAAGAATTATCCAAGCTACTAGAAACAAAAATCAATCCTGAACTAACCACTATGAGTAGCAGAATAATATGTATAGCCCATGACATACAGATTCATCTCCCACCAGATCCCAATTTGCTAAGTGATGCCACACATTTATACTTGCTGCTCCCGAATGCCCTCTGTGTTCAATTGATCAATCCAAAGTGGGATTAAGCACCTTGTTAAAATCCGCCCTAAAATAATACCCTTTCCCTAAAACATCCGATATCCCTTAAAAAACGGATTAAAAACAACTTGCTCTTGATTGGGAGCATATACATTGGCTAAGGTGAGAAATCTACCTCTCAAGGGCCCCTTAATTGAAATATCTCTGCACTCTGCATCTATGAGTTGTGCTGAAACTATAGAAATGAAATGTTTAGCCAAGTATTACCACCCCTCTTATATTAGGTTATCCCAAAGAGACATATGGTAGCTGTATCCAAGTAATACTCAGGTATTGATAATCATTTTTCTTCAAGTGTTTTTTTCCTGTAAATAGATTATCCTAGGAAAATCCTTTTTAAGTGAGTAGAACACTTTTTCCACTCCTTTGTGTTTAATTGTTCATCCAGTTAACATAAATAGTCATGACATTAATAAACTCACCCATAAGTACCATATATTGTCTCACCCAGTATATTACCCTCTGTTAAAAGCAGTGAGACCCCCACCCCAGCCAAATGCCAGGCCTCCATTACATTTGTGCCTCTTCTTTAAATAAGTAGAGCCCTGCAAATCTGCGGAAGCGGCTATTTGCTGACCACGTTTGCTTATCGGATGCGAATACAAATTTTGTATCCATGCAGGGCTCTATAAGAAAGACATTTAGATAGAGTTCCCATAATATACAGAGTAATATAAAAACTCCCACACATTGTTTTTCCTTTTTTTAAAGAAATCTACATTGTAACCTGATCCCGAGTCTGATTTACTGTACATTTTTAAATTCAGACCTAACATTTTGTTATGAATACAATCTCTCTTATTAAAACATATAATATTTAACATCTGTTTCTCTTCTGTTATCCTGTTTACCTCCCTTCCCTATGAACTCTCCCGTTGTCATTTGGTCCCCTGTAACTATGGGAGCCTGTGCTCTCTATTTTTTTACATGGCATATATTAGTTCCCTGCTGGGGTTAGGAAGTGAGGTCTTCTTTTTCCCCTCCCTCCTCCTTTTAAAATAAGTATTCAGAAGAACCAAGCCTAATCTACTCTTGTCTAACATCTCTATAAGATCAGGCATTATGAGATTATAAAAAGGCATACATATTTTAAAGGTGAGAGTAATCAACCACTGGATCAATTTAACAAGTGTTAAGGTGAATTCTCCATCACAGACAATTTTCAAGAGACTGGATGTTTTTCTAAAAGATAAACTCTAGGAATTATTTTGGGGAATTTCTATGATTTCTGATATACAGGAGATCAGACTAGATGATCACAATGGTCCCTTCTGGCCTTAGAACCTATGAGATTACTACACTGTGTTCACAGTCTTACAATTTTCCACCATAGGTGACCCTTCTCTAATTAATATACATTTTTCATTGTGAAAACTGTAAAGTCAAATTTACTTCAACAAGGAGATCTGAATCACCTATTTTGTTAACTTTGTTTATAATATAAATTGCAACATTAATATTAACTATAATGCTATCCCCATTAACTATTCTGTATCCACAGTGTAAAATAACCTGCATCCTCTACACCCTAGCTCAATTTAACTATATCTCTATTATAATTACATGGAGATAATATCTATTATTTATTATAGTATTTCAGCCCATAAACTGATCTTGTTCTTCTGGATCTGGACTGTTTCTCTGCTCTCATGTCTGTCTTGTCATCTTGCTGATACATCTGTTCTGGGTCATTTTTCATCTCACATTCCCAGTGATTTCTTGGTGGCTCATAGGACCAAAGCCTTTGATCCCATTCAGATTTTCTTAAGCTGACTCCCCTATTCTCGTGTCCATAAATATCTGTTGCCCTTCTTTTGAATCTGAAATAGACATACATGTCCTTCCATTTAAAGGACAGACTAAATGTGAACCTTCATTTATATATTATGTTGTTCTTTCTAAGAATTGGTGATCACCTGATCACCTGGTATAGTTCTCTAGTCTTCTAACGATTAAGGTTGCCACATTTGGGGAAATATAGATGGGCTCGTTAAGAAACATCATTTGTTCAGCTCTCTCTCTCTCTCATTATTTTATCCTTATTTTGATAGTAGTATAGAAGGACAATTAAATTCTCTTGGTCTAGAGCAGGTAATCTTTGGCACGTGGCCCATCAGGGAAATCCGCTGGCGGACCAAGACAGTTTAGCTGCAGCATCCGCAGGTTCGGCCGATCGCAGGTCCCACTGGCCGTGTTTCGCTGTTCCAGGGCAATGGGGGCTATGGGAAGTGGCGTGGGCCGAGGGATGTGCTGGCCGCTGCTTCCTGCAGCCCCATTGGCCTGGAACGGTGAACTGCGGCCAGTAGGAGCTGCAAACGACTGAACCTGCAGACGCTGCAGGTAAACAAACCATCCCAGCCCGCCAGCAGATTTCCATGACAGGCCGCATGCCAAAGGTTGCCGATGCCTGGTCTAGAGCCTGTTGGGGAACTGGGGAAATGGAACCTCTCAATATAAGTGCAATCTTTATTTCCCAGTTTTAATATGCCATGGACAATGTTGTCCAATATGTCTAACAGATTTCTCCCTTTAGTCTCCTCTGGAATACCTTTAATCCTAATGTTATCCCTCCGTTCTCTATTTTTCATGTTCTCCAACTTTAATTCTGTTTTTCCCTTATTTTTTTCAACTATTTGGATTATTTTATCTAGATTGGTAATTCTATCCAGTTGTTTGTTCAATCCTGTTTTCACATCTGATAATTTTCCCATTAATCCAATTTTCATTTTTTGTGTCTTTAAGGTAAACCTCATCTCCTTATTTATCTTTTTGATTTATAACCATAGGTCCTTCAGGTTACCTTTAGCTATGGTCTTTCTGTATTTGCCTCTGATTTTTTTTGCTTATAGGGGAATTACTCTTTTGCGGCTGTCTCTTTGTTTTTTCATGTATGGCAGAGGGGCAGATCTTTTTACTAGATGGATTTTTCCTTTCCCAGACATCTAGATCTTCCTGTCTTTCCACCTTGCTTGTCGCGCCTGTCACAGGTCAGGACAACAGAACCTGTATTCCCACTCCACCAAGTGGTCCACCAAGAGCACCACTTAAAGGTTTATGGCTCCCAATCATCAACTTTCTTGTGAGGAGGCCCATGTCTGTGTGTGTGTCTCTCTCTCTCTCTCTCCTGACCAAGGTTTTTCCAGGCTGCACAGTTCCCAAGTGTCCCTGCCAGCAGGTAGGGGATCTTGGGGGACAATTACTGCACTGGTGGGGTGCAAAATAAACTTTATTAAGAAAATATAAAAACAGGGAAAAATTTAATAGTGAGGGGTATGGGGTTTGTTAAGGTAGACTATTGGGGAGGGGTTTCTTTTAGTAAACAGGATAGGGGGTTCTAGTAGTGGGGTACAATACAGTTGGTAACCAATTAACACTGAAGTATAAATGTAACAGGTAGCTAACAATTTCTATGTAAAGGGTGTGTCACAGTGGTGTAAATGTAAAATGTGAGGTGTGTTAGAGAGAAAAAAAAAAGGGTAACCAATGGGGTTTTTATGCTATACAGAACACAACAAAATCTTATCTATGATCTAACTTAACCAAGATTACACAAGTTAGCAAGTAACAGAACACAATGCAACAATTTGTTAAACCTAACTTACAGAGGACAATACTGTTACGGAGTATGGGGGAGTCCGGCCCTGCACCCCTCTTCCCCGGATTCACTGGGAGTTTCAGCCAGCCAGTAGAACAGAAGGTTTATTAGAGATGCCAGGAACACCATCCAAACAGAGCTTGTCAGTACATCCAGGACCCCTTAGTCGGGTCCTTCCGGGGGGCAGGGAGCTTAGACCCCAGCCTGGGGCTCCCTGCATTTCACCCCACAGCTCCAAACGGGGCAGGGAGGCCAGACCCTGTCTGCCTCTCTCCCCTCTTCTCCGGCCCGTTCCAAACTGAAACTCTCCAGCCCCTCCTCCCCCTTTGTCTCCTTCCCGGGCCAGGAGGCCACCTGATCCCTTTGTTCCAACACCTTCATCTTTCACCTTTGCAGGGGAGGGGCCGGGCCATCTGTTGCCAGGAGACAGGGCCATTCTCTGTGTCCAGGCCTCTGCCCACCCCTGCCTTCTAGGGCTTTGTAACAATCATGCACCGTTGTCCCACCACCTAGATACTCAAGCACTGCATAGGGGAAACCGAGGCACCCACACAGTACTCAGGGAAACCTTAACAGTCCTAGTTCGTCACAAATACAAACAATTCTTTAAACCTAACTTAACCACAGCTATGCAAAATGAAATTACAATTTATCTAGACTAAAGGCTAAACCTAACCTAATGGGTGCACCTTATACTAGGGGTAGTTCCAGAGGGCAGAGTGGTGTGTGCCCAGGATACAGCTCCAAGGGGGGAGGGGGGGGTTAACTAGTGGTGGCTGCAGCAGTCTTATTTCTAGCAGCAAAGGCGCTGCGGAGCTAGAAGCA
This sequence comes from Macrochelys suwanniensis, assembly GCA_033296515.1. Classification (NCBI taxonomy): domain Eukaryota; kingdom Metazoa; phylum Chordata; order Testudines; family Chelydridae; genus Macrochelys; species Macrochelys suwanniensis. The sequence goes on from CM065775.1 coordinate 67,574,271, forward strand.
GATTACAGATACAGACCAAGGAGTTAGCTTGGGTCTGCCTGCTGGGGAAAGAAAGCCAGCAGTTAGAACAAGGGGAGTGTGCAAGAGGTTTTTCCTTACCAATCCCCAAAGCAGCAGCAGGAACAGCAGTTTCAGCATCAGAGGACGCAGAGAGGACTCGATTCGCTTACAATAATCAGGAGATCTTCAGGCACAAATTCGTTGTTCGTGGGAGGGGAGTTTAAAAACGGGGGTACGCTCAAAAACAAAACGAGAGCGGGGAGAGGGCCCCCCCCCCAAAGACCCCTAGCTGATCAGACCAGGTGGCAAAGCAAGGACCTTCTCCGGGGGTCTGATCAGAAAATGTCTGGTTTTAAAGGCAAACTTAGGCAGTTTCCCACCAGTACTTTTGATTGGCTTCTGTTGATACAGGGGAGGAGAGAAGGCAGGGAAAGGCTGCAGGTAAGCATAGGCATGCCTGGGCATGTTCTGAGCCACAGGTATGACTCATATGCTTAGCTATGTGGCCACTTTAGGTCTTGCATACCTGGGCAGAGCACCCTACACCGAGCCGGGTCCGAACAAAGAAGCAAAAAGCCCCCCCTCCCTGAGCAGGGCAATGGCTGTGACTTTGGTCAGTTCCATGGCGCGGGGGGGGGGGGGGGGACGACGACACCTCAGCACAAACAGAAAGGAAGGGGGGAAAAGGAATCCAGCAGGGGGACAGCTGTAACAGACACCAAGATGTGAAAGTCCCAAGAAGCCAGACTGCCTTAACTGGCCAGCGTCCTTGCTTTGCTTCCTCTACAGAGAAATTTGCCACCGATTACAAGTTACCACACAGCTCTAAGAAAGCATGTTTATTCTTAAGATGAAAGCATTACAGACAAAACATTAAAAACAATAAAAACCTACACACATGCTAAAAAGCTTACCAGAGGTCACCCCAACACCAACCTCTGGCTCTGGTAGGTGTCAGTCCTTCAAAACTCACAACTGGGTTTTCCCGCCATGGTTACAAGTTCATAACTGCCTCAGATTAAGAACCAAAACACAGACTGGGCATACCAGCCTGTTTCGCTATACAGCAAAGACCTTTGACATTCAATCTTCCAAAATAGATAATCAGCAGACACATTCCTAAGGACATAGCTTCAAAAGGCTGGGATTTTGTATAACCGGAGGTGAGGAATTTTTCTCTCCCTTGGCATTTTCCAGGAAATCCACTGCACACATTGTTCCACAGGTCCATTCTTGTCTGACATTTTCAATATAGTCCTTTTAACTCCCATGCCTCACATCACATCTCCCTCCAGAGGGCAGTTCCAACCAACACCACAAACTTAGCATTTAATACAATGGACCCCGGAAATACTTAAACTTATTTCTGTAAGGTCTAGCAAGGATATGTAGGAAATTGCCATATCTGTCACATCTCTCCCCTAAAGAAGTGGATGTAACTAGCATGCTTGACTGCCATCCTAGGGGAACCCTCAGATTTATTCCCTAGATGGTGTTTAAGCAGATATCCTTCATCATTTTATATTTCAACTATGCATATACTAAATATTCTACTAGCAAGTCAACATACATCCTTCAAAAATCATAGTAATTAAACAACCAGTACAATTTCTCCACTTAGAACCTATGGGTCTCTCAGACACCCTTACCCTTGATTCCTCCAAAACCTTTCGGTGAACTTGACATCTGGTCCTCCCATTTCCATCTCTCATCTGGTTCCTAGGGAGTGTGTGCAGTGTCCCCTTGTCCCTTGCCCCAGTGATAGTGTGAGATCACCCCCATCCCCAGGAGTATTAAAGAGTGTTGATCCCTCACCACACTGGGGTGGCCTTTCATTCCCCACACACTGAGTCATGGTGAGCAGAATTTCCTGTCCTATCCAGTTCAGGGTCTTTTATATTCTCACAGACCAACAGGCAGTCAGAGTCTACAGAATAAGTTCCCCCTCCTTCCTGCCTGTAGTTATCTTTGTCATCCCCCAAGCAGCTGTCATACACTTTACTTGAGCGGGTGTTAGACTGATACTATTGGAAATAGCATGCACTGTTTCTTTCTGCCCTCCTCCTGTTTATATATTGTAAACTCTTACTGGAAGCAAAAAAGGAAAGCATTAACAGACACCAAAACAACACAATTAGAATTGAATTTTCCTTTTCTACATATAGGGCCAATCAAATGTATATTGACAATATCTATTTTACATAGTAAGTGACACCAGTCAGTCAGCCACACTGTAAAACAAAACACTATTCAATAAGAATATGACCCTCCACCCAATTACTGTCAAAAATGATTGAGTGTAACAGCTTATGAACCATATTTCAATATGATCTTATAGAAAAATGTTAGCATTATATTTCTTTCTTCTTCTGTCAAAAAAACAAATCAAGAGCACAGTGGATATTTCAGCTATTCCTAATTACAATAGCACTGTGAGACATCACTATAAAGAAGAAAAGACGATACATTAGCATAAAGAGTAAGCTGGAGAAAATTTAAAACAAGTGTAAATGAATTAAAGAAAAAGTTAAAAAACGATACAGCGCCTGTAGCACTAAGTTATACCCAAGGTCAACAATACTATCTCTTTATCGCATACACTACCTAATTATTTAGCTGAAACACAAAATGTAGCTTCCCTCAACATCTTTCATTGCTAAATCAAGAGCTGTCAATCAGCACCACTTGTTTGTGTGGTCTCATTAGAGCACATTGCTTCAATCTGAACATGCATAGCAAAGAATGCAGAGAGCATATCTGTATCTACTTAACCTTCATCAACCAACATTCATGCACCCTCATTAATTATTTTTCATCTCACTTTCAAGCATGACATGGCTCATACCAGAAAAATAACTTGCTGATAATTGTTCGAGACAACAGCTGGACAGGCATAGTGCAGAGGTGAACTCTCACATAGATTATAGGGTGCGTCAGCGCATTACAATTAGTTTAAAAAGTCATCTTCCCATGTTCAATGGCTTTGAAAAACAGAAAAAAAATTCATTAGCACCCAAAGCAATCTTATCATATTTTAAGCCTTAATGACCCATTGCATTATACTCTCTCACATTACAATTTATCCATTTTGAACAGACGAGATGACAAACATTCATAGACTTGATCTCAAAACTCAGTACAAGATGCAATATTTCTGAAATGGTGTCATCTGATATAAACTAAGCAAAGTTCAGCCTTGCCATTCAAGATCACCTAATTTAGAGACTACTAAAAGAGTAAGAGCAATTTATACATCTTCCAAGTTACAATTCATCTTTATAGGTCTCCCTAATAATACCATTAATGAGATTCCTTTGAAAGAAAATTTAATGTCATGTTTAAATGGGACACCCAATATGGGAATTCAGATCATCAGTATGCACACTGAAGAGTACTGCAAGACAATAAAATACTGCACTGGTTCATCTTATCCCACACAACCTCTCAAGATGAGAGCAACTATATATTCATGGCATTTAATACAATACAATGGAAAGCATGGAGATATTTTCTTCTAACATAGAGCTTCCACTACAGGAACAAATAAAGAATATAATTGCTATGTCTGAGAAAGGCAGGAAGTGTCACTAGAAAATTAAGCAAGTACCTCCCTGTCTGTATAGTGACCAGCATAATGGAGCCCCAGTCCTGATTGTTGCTACTGTAATAATACGCTAAAAACTAATAAAGGCAGTCAACTTACTCAAGTGTTTAAGTTCTGAATTTTGGTAATATAGAAAATAAAGTTATAAAAATGTTTTTAGATATCTACTTCTATTGACAAAAAAAACATTTAGATATATAGGATTTCAACAATTTATGAAATAGCTACTAGCTAAAAGATTTAATATACTAGCCAGAGGTAGAAACAAAAGAAAGGAATTCGGGTAGCAGAGTAGGGAATCCTACAAGAGCTCCCAGGCCATTGCCTAGCAAAGCAACCTGGCCCTTCTCTCCTCTCCTCCCCCCGCAAAAAACCCTCAACTGGCAGGAAGTGGGGGGGGTGGGGAGAATCAATGCAATTTCTGCTATGGTAATGTCACAAAGCCTGTTTTGGTGACTCCATCACATCTGGCTAGAGCCGTTCTAATAAATCTGAAGATCCACCAGCCCCGCCAGTCCCCTCAAGCTTGCTGCAAGGAGCTTTGCCCCTTAATGTCTTCCCCCAGCCCTTGTCCTTCCCTACCTCTAGGAACCTTCTGAATGTTGCTAAATCTCTGATACTTTTCCCTCTCCTCAAAAGTAACATAACAGGAAGAGCCATGGATGGGTTGTTTTTCCACTAACTGCACCTATTATCAAGTTTCCTGGATATGAAGGGGAGCAATGTGGCAGGGACACAAGGGGGTCTCCACTACCTCTCCCCTAACTTTTGGTCTTTGGGTCTTTTCCTATGAATAATTACAGCATATGAGCATGGTTTTCCCAAATTCTAAAAACTAATATGATGTTTAACAGTTTAACTACTGCCTACAAAGTTCTGAAAGGCAGCACTAAAAATGTCTAATCTCGTTACTGGTCTATGGTGTACAAATCTAGGAGGCAGCAGAAGAGGAACTAGCACTGTTTCCAGATTCAGGAAAACACAAAATTGCTTTACATTTGTTCACAGTTGTAATGTCACCTTCAGAACCATAAAGGGTAGAAATGTGTTTTTTGTTGTTCGATGAAAGCTTAAAATTCTGCTGAAATGGATAGCTCAGGCCTCCATGTCTGTTGGAGGAAAGCTTCTCACATACAAATTGGTAAACAGATTTTTCAAGTTGTATAGCTATGAAATGCTATAATATAGCTTTACTCTAGTGAAAAAAGGAAGAAAGCTCAGTGACTAAAGGAAGCCTATAAGAGAACATCCTAGATTTCCCAACACTGAGTCTGGCTTGGAATCATAGAATCATAGAATATCAGGGTTGGAAGGGACTTTAGGAGGTCATCTAGTCCAACCCCCTGCTCAAAGCAGGACCAATCCCCAATTTTTGCCCCAGATCCCTAAATGGCCCCCTCAAGGATTGAACTCACAACCCTGGGTTTAGCAGGCCAATGCTCAAACCACTGAGCTATCCCTCCCCCCTCTTCCACCTGGTTAGGTGGCCTGTAGTAGACTCCTAGCATGACATAACCCTTGTTTTTTACCCCTTTTAGCCTAACCCAGAGACTCTCAACACTTCCGTCCCCTATGTCCATCTCCACCTCAGTCCAAGTGTGTACATTTTTAATATATAAGGCAACACCTCCTCCCTTTTCCCCCCGTCTGTCCTTCCTGAGCAAGCTGTACCCATCCATATCAACATTCCAATCGTGTATTATCCCACCAAGTTTCGGTGATGCCAACAATGTCATAGTTGAATTTATGAGCACTTCCAGTTCTTCCTGCTTATTACCCATACTTCTCGCATTTGAATACAGGCATCTAAGATACTGATTTGATCTTGCCTCCCAGTTTTGCCCTGACCCTCCTATCTCTTTGTCATTAGAGCCCACGCTCCCTCCTATTTCCGACCCATCTCCCAGGTCCCCATGTTCAAAATTTGAACAAAATGAATGAACAAAATTTCGGGCTGCAAACGTTATGTCTAATAATACTTAATAATAAATACTCTGTCCTTCCTCATCTTCTTTTCTTTAAGCAAAAGCTACCATGCTATTCTACAGTAATGATCTAATGTACCATATCTTACAAGGGGAAATACTACTTTGTTTGGGGCAATTATAGGAGATCTATATTTTAGACTATTTATTTTTTTAACTAATTGAACTCTAAAAATCCCACTATTCAGGTACTGTCGATATAGGCAGTGTGGGGAGGATTTCACCCACCAGTGAACTTCAGTCATTTATGGATTCAGCACATTAGCACATATCAACACTACACAACAGTGTATGCCAATGACAACGAATACAGAGAATCCTGTGAAAAAGATCACTATTATTTTTAATCAACCTCCTTACTTAAGACCACTTCAAAGCATCCCCAAACATGCTAAATACAATTCTTCTACACCTTTATCAAGCAACAGATCTCTCCCAGTTGCTAGTGAGTTCATTTAAGAGATGTTTCACTGTAGCGTATCCAACTACTGCAAAAAGAATGTACATAGACAGAAAGTAGTTACCCATCTTTGACACCAAATAACAGGACTATGTCAAACTCAATTTTTTTTTATTTTTATAAGTGTCTCTCTCAAACAGAAGATTTTAATAAAATGTCTAACAACAATATAAGCAAAAAAAAGTTTATTTTATAAACCCACAATACTAATACAGCTACTCACTCCTTCCAGTGTGTTGGCAGACCAAAGATTTGGCTATGGGCAGAGACCTAGGACCATTCCTTCCTGAAATTCTGCAGATTGATAGCTTCCAAAGCTGAAACTATATTAGTTATAAACATACGCTTCCAAACGAACTTTAGAAACACTAATCATAGTAAGGACACTTTAAGCATTCAGGAAATGTCCCAGATTTTTAAGCATTTCTATCAACTTTGGGAGTTAAGCCAATTTAATATAGAATGCATATTTTAATTTTGAAACTGTAAGGTAAAATATTCTTCCGGAGTGTGACCGACTGTATGACAAGATGGATAAAAGAAAGAATTTACAGTCAAGACCTAATTTTCATTTCTCATGTCCAACAGTCTAAACTGTGTGAATGCACAAAGCAATAAACACCCCTTAAGAGGGAGGGAAAATTCCAACTACATGCAAAGAGAAGCAATCCCGATTATTGCTGAAGCAGCAATTTCTGTAACACAGTGGTGGGCAACCTGCGGCTGCATGAGGCCCATCAGGGTAATCTGATTGAGGACCCCGAGACATTTTCATGACGTGAACCGTCCACAGGCACGGCCCCCGCAGCTTCCAGTGGCAGCGGTTCGCTGTTCCCGGCCAATGGGAGCTGCGGGAAGTGGCAGGCCACAGGGTGACCGGACGTCCACGAGTGCAGTTTGCCGGGTGGGGGGGAATATGGCACCGCAAACAAATGAGGCATGGGTGGGGCACATGGGGTTACATGCCGTCATGCTCTCTCCCCGCCCCCTGCCCCGTTTCTGCAAGTGCAGAGCTGCCCAGCTGAAGGAGGCTGCATCTCAGCTCCAATGACTCTGCAGCTGAACGCCGCCTCGTTGGTCCTAGTGCCAGTAGTTCTCCCCTTCTTTGCTGCTGCGAGCCTTCCTGTTTTCTGTACAACAGTGAGTGCCCATGGTGGGGCTGGGGAAGTGACGGGGTGAGGGTAAGAGGCAGTGGGGAAGGAAAGGGGGTGGAATGGGGCAGGATGAGGGGAATGGAGGGAGTGAGGGGAGGGGGATGGGCAGGGGAAGAAAAGGGAATAGGGGAATTCACTCAGACCCCCACCCCGCTGATCCTCAACCAGCTGCACCTGGACCCTCACACCATCAAGCCCCACTCCCCCAGCACCCGGACCTCCCCACTGAGCCCCCCATACCCAAACACCGCCACGCTCAGACCCAACTATCTTCCTCTGGATCCCATGTAGCGTCCCATTGCCCCTGCACCCAGAATCCCCCAACAAGCCTCTGTGCACCCAGATTGCCCCACATAAAAAGCTCTCACCCCACACCTGGATCCCCCCCACACTAAGCCCCTCCACACTTAGATCCTGCTTGGCTGAGCCTGCCCACCCACCCACACCTGGTGCACCTGGCACAGAGGGGCAGGGCCCCGGGGTGTTTCTGTGGCAGGACCAGCCCTTGCACTGTGTCAGGTACAGCTTCACTGCCGAGTCCCTGTACCGGCGGAGGTGGAGGCTTCAGAGTGATCTCTCACCTCAGTGCAGTCAGTAGCCTGTGCTCCCCACTGCCATGCTAGAGCCACATTTATTTATTGACAAATAAAATTTGCAGAATTTTAAAATATTGCAAGCATAATTTTTTTGGGGGGTCGCACAATTCCCTCAGGAGTAACAATAGCGTCAAACTTTACGTTGGTGCCTTCAGCTTTTCATTATTATTCAATGTTCATATTTGGTGGCCATAGCCCCCCAAATCATGCCCCCACTTTGTTAGGCACTATACAAATACGAAGGTAGACAGTGCCTGCATATCTTAAAGCCATATGGGGGGAAAAGATGGCTAAAAGTGGGAGTTGGCCTTGCACAGTGCAGTAGTGGAAAGAGATACACTGAATAAAGGTTTCCAAAAGTTTATCCCCAGATAGATGAGTTTTTCCTAACGGTAGAATTTGCCAAAATAAACTGAATTCACTGCCATCTCAAAGCAAATCTTGGAAAGGAATGCTTTGTCTGCCATGCTGCCTGCTTGCAGAGGTAGGACATTCTGGGCAGAAGTCCATGAGCAGATTTTAGTAGCCATAAGGAGTATAGCTTTTTCGAGATGCGCAGTGAAAGGATGCACCGATTAGCATGTTAATGGGCCACACTTGACAGAGAAAGGAGAATTCTGTGTGTTAATGTCTTTGAATTTGAGGGTGAGTTGGAGGGGGTTATGTCTAACTTTTGAGATTACACACGCAATAATTCTACTTATTAAAAAGTATTTAAATAAAACTACCACAGGACATATAGTTTATCCATACACAGTTGCTTTCTGTATTTTCTTTATGAATACAGATGCAAACTTTTAAGCTTCCAAAATAATACAAGAGTTGTTCAACATGTAAAATACTCAACTCTTCTTCATTTGTTGTGATTTAGCATACATAGATACATACATAGGTTGCACAAAACTACTGGCAGATAAAGCCTATGTTTTTGCCAGTGGATATTCAAAACTATCAGTGCATAAAAATGTGAACAAGAAGTTATGTCAAATATAGAAGGGACACAATTACTTCTTAATAATCAATCAGCTCTAAAACTATATCTGAGAGTATTAGGGGGAAATCTTATATCAAATGTTACAGCTATCCATAAAACACTTACTATAATTCTATAAAAATTCTGGTTTGAGAACCACCACCATAAAAAGCCTTTATTAGAAGAGCTGAATTTTAGGTTTATGAAAATGTTGCTTAGTAACAGGATTTAATACCGAGTGCTTTTCTGTAGCTCTCTACAGGTATATTTAAAAGGTATGTTAATGATAAACCTAAAATATGATTTAACAAATAAAATAAGCTTAACTATTATAGGAGCTTTTTAAAAATACAATATAATTAACTACCATTACCTCTGATGCATACTAAATATCAGCTAAAACTAGAAGATTTTGTTAATGGAAGACAATTGAACTGACACTTCTCAACTTTAACATAGAAAAAAAATATTTCAGTCAGTTTTCACAACATTTCAACCCAGTACATAACTGATATTTATGTATAACCAGAAAGCTACTGCTTGCAAATTGTGCAAACTATTAAAACATTAATTTATTAATCAGACCACTGCAAGATTTGATTGTAGTTTCTAACGAAGAACATAATATAAAAAAGTATTTAAAAAATCAAACTACTACAAGAAATATTAGGCGCAGAAAAAGATTTAACGCACTAACCTCTCGTTGCTATGGAGAAAGCAGATAGGAGCATGAAGCCAATATAGCATGCATAAATGGTGAAAGAAAGTATTAGTCTGACTAGGTGCGGAACAAAAAAGATGCTTTCCAATATTTACCCAGCGTAAGTACATCAAAAGGAAAAAATATCTGATCCATATTTAAGTAAAAGTAACGTTAACGTAATTAAAAAAACATGGACACTTGTGTGGCTACAGCAGACAAATTTGGGAACCCAGAAGCTACAACACCCAAAACATCTAGCTGATCAGAACAATTTTTATTTACACGACATAAACCACTCAGTATGATGCTAGGCCTCAGTTTTCATAACCTTCAATTAGGTAAAGAAAATATTACTGATTCACTACATGGCTGCTTACACCCAGTCATAAGCCATATATTACATTAACATTCACAACATTTTTAATCATTCTCAGTTGGTCCTTATGAACTAGTCTGACACAAATTGGTTCAAGTGTTTCCTTTGCAATTTAGCTTTGAATAATACTAGGGACATCAAACAACCAGCTGAAACCGAAAAAAGGCAATAATTCTAAAATATCCACCTATATCAAATGCCTAAATAAGGAGATGTTACTTACCTTACAGTAACTTGAGTTCTTCAAGATATTCTGTCCCTCTGGGTGCGACACCATACGATGTGCATGTGTCCATGTGATCTCTGGCTCTGTGTCTGACTGGTCCCCATGAGCAGCTCCTGACAACTCACCGCCCCGCCCTTCCCCACCCCACTCAGGGACTGCAAAGTAGCATCCACAGGCTTGCACAAGCAATGCCTCAGGCATCAAATGAAAGGATAAAGGAAGGCCCAAACCTGCCGCCACTCAGTTCCTTCTTAACGACAGAGCCAGAGACTCCACAGCAGAAGGAACTGGGAGTAGATGGAGCACCCGTAAGGACCAAACCTCCCGAATAACTCAAGTTACTGAAAGGTAAGTAATCTCTCATTCTTTGAGTATATGTCCTTATGGGTGCTACACCATAGGAGACTTCCAAGCAGTAACTCAATGAGGAAGTGGGTTCTGAGGAGGTAAATTCAGGACTGTTCAAAGGACTGCACCACCAAAGGCAATGTAATCTCTGAAAGCAGTCAAAATGGAGAAGGGTACCCAATGATAATCATAATCTCTGGACCCATGATGTTTTGTAGGTTCCTAAAGATCTTCTTCATTAGTGGGACTCAGAAGTGCAGTCGTATGATGAAGGTTGGAGACTTAGGTAAGTCTTAATTTGCAGCTGTCTCGACAATACCAGGGAGGTGGCTTTGATAGATGTCCTCAACAGCAGAGTCTCAGGCTCATTGGAAATAAGGTCCTCTGAATAATGAAATCTAGAAGGAGGTGGAGGGCTCTGATAGCCTAGTTGCGACTTGGGTCAGTAGTGGAGGTGGAAATGCTGACCAGTGAGATGGAAACTGCTGTGGTACCAAGGAGGTTGCAGGGTCTTCTCCCACCTCAAAACTGTGGTAAAAGACTGGTACTGCAGCATGTATGATAGCCCTGTACATATCACAGTGCAGCAAGGTATCCAGCCGTGCTGCTGTGGTATGTGTTGTGGTGATAGTGGGCTTGTCCATACAGGGCTTCTTATGCGTTAAACAGTGCCTCGGTACTGTACTCAGTTGGAACCTCAACGGTACACTTCAAGGAACACGAGGTCTTCCAAGAGTGTGTCTTATGGAGTCACCTATCTCTATTCTTAATTTCCATGGCTGGGGAGATATGCTTTTTTTTTCTATGAAGTCTTTATTTCCTGGGCCACAGACAAAGCTGCAACAGTGACCAAAGCAGCATTGTGATGTTGATACCAATGTATCAGGGAGGTATAGATGAGGGCACCCCTATGGAGCAGGAGCACTTTCCACTAGCAGGCATTTTACTCTAGTCTCCCTTTTTTGGGCTTGTCTTTGAACCCCAGACAAACTTTATACTTTGAGGGGATGTGTGAGTCACCCAAACACTGCAGGAAACTCGAGTGTCTGCAACTGTGGAGAAAAAACCTATGTCAGGCCTGACAGGCTTAAATTCTGGGGGTTTAAGCATAACAGACTATGCTCCAGCACAAATGAAAGGTCCAAGAGGAGGAGGAGGGAAACCCCCTATAAGCCCCTCGATAGTGGCACAGTTAAACACCGATGGGTGGGAAAGGTTCACACTTTATATAAAGTTCTAAGAAGGGGTGCTCAAACAAAATTCATTTTTAAATACAGGTGCCACTCATTCATTAATAAATGTCCAAAATAAAAACCTGTTTAAATCTCCGGCTAAAGTTAAAATCTCAGAGGAGTTTAGAAAGGCAAAAAATATTGTTCGCTTCTGCAAAAAACATTTTGTATCAATTTTTTTTAAAAGTCAACCATTTTGCTTACTAAAATTTAAAATCTCCTAAATATTAATATTTCAAAAACTCCAAAAAAAACCCATCTCCACCTCTTGAAGGCTGTTGGTGCCCTCCAAAGTAATGTTTCCTTAGCCTTGACATGCATGCAAATAAATATAAATCAATAATAAAAAAATAATTCAAAATAAATATAAGCAAAATACGCCCATTAAAAAAAAGTATTTAAAAACATTCCACCCAAACGAAAAAAATTTACAATCCTAATAAATATTAGTTTTACCTATAAAAAAAACTTTAAAAATCACTGTATTTGTTTACTAATATCAAAGGCAAAAATAAAATAAATTTCCCCCATTACAGCCTGAAACCTTAATGTCAAACAGTAATAAAGCCCATAAATGTTTTGCTAATAAAAAACAAATCATTAGTTATTGCAAAAAAAATTGTCTATTAAAAGTTGTAGTAAGTTATATATTTTATTTTAAAATATTTATAAAAAGTTTAGTTTAAAAGTGTGCTTTAAAGCAGTCCAAAAAAGTTTTCTTTGGACAAAAATCTAGCATCTAAGCTCTCCAGCAGTCCCCCTAAAGTCTGGCAGCTAATTTCTCAAAACCATTTCAAAACTTTTTAAATAAATATAACTATTTTAAAATGCTCTAAACCTACTGTAACAGCATATGTAGATATTAGGGCTGTCGATTAATCACAGTTAACTCATGCAATTAATTCAACATCAAAACATTAATCACACGTATAACAGTAAAGCAATTGAAATTTATTAAATACACCAGAACCTCGCTAGAACACGTGTTTATATAGCGCAAATTCGCATATAACGCGGTCACGGCTATGGAGCCCAAATTTTATTACATCATTGCCATGCATTTGCGCAGTTGCGTCTCCGAAATAATTTAGTCAAGTCCCTAAGACGATTGCTGTAGGCCTAGAACGCCATACAGTACTGTACTTTTCTTTAGAAAGATGTCAAAAATCTTGGGCAAAAGGAAGGCTTACACGGTGCAGGAGAAGTTGGACACTATCGAATGACATAGAAATTGCGAAACTCAGGTAAAGTTTAGCCGCGATATTGGCATTAACGAGTCCACCTTTCATGGCTGGCTAAAGAATGCTGACAAGCTCGGAAGTTACATGCATAACCTGGATAAAGAGCATTGCCTTCTAAGAAAACAAGCTCGTTCAGCGAATGATGCCGATCTTGATTCTGCGGTGTACACGTGGTTTGTGCAAGCACAGCAGAAAGGCATTCTGATCTCTGGTCCGCTTATAGCCATGCAAGCGGAAAAATTTGACCGGAAACTTAATGGCAAATGCAGCAATTTTAAGGCTAGTTCAGGTTGGCTATGGCGATTTCAGAAAAGAGACAGAATCCCTCAGATTGCAATTTTGGGAGAAAAATGCTCTGCCGATGCTGCCGCCGCGCAATCGTATCCTGCGAAGCTGAGGGAAATTTTACAGGCACAGGGTTACTCGGAAGAACAGGTTTACAATGCAGACGAAACAGGATTTTATTATAAAATGTTGCCCAATAAAACCCTGGCTGCCAGAACAGATGAACGCAAGAAAGAAGAATATAAACAGGCAAAAGATCGCCTTGCATTCACACAAAACAATAAAGTAACAGGCAAGCATAAATTAAAACCATTGTGCATTGGAAAGTCTCGCATGCCTCGGTGCTTTCATCAGGTAAATGTGAATTGCCTGCCGTTTTTGTACAAGAAGTCTACAAATTCCTGGATGACTGGTGAGATTTTTGAACAATGGTTCTTCACCGAATTTGTCCCTTCTGTGCGAAAGCATTTGCGGGCAAAACGCTTAGAAGAAAAGGCCATTCTTTTGCTAGACAACTGTCCAGCTCATCCTCCGGCCGAAAGACTCAGAACCCGTGACGGTAAAATACAGGTTGAATACTTACCTAAAAACACAACTTCCAAAATCCAGCCGCTTGATCAAGGTGTTATCACCATTTTTAAGCAGCACTATCGACGGAACTTGGCACGACAAATGATGGAAAGCGAGTTGTCTGTCACCGATTTTCTGAAGAAGTTGACTATAAAAGACTCCTTTTACATTGGCGGCGATTCCTGGAATTTATTACGCGCTGAAACAATAAACCACTGTTGGATGGTAGGACTGAGAGAGTCATTTGGCCACCTGCCCCTGGAACAAAATGAAGAAAGCAGATCACAGTCTGACGAGGAATCCGATTTTGAGGGATTTATAGAGGAGGAAGTTGTAGGAACAGACATGGAGTAGATGCAGGAGCTGTGCCAGCAACTGTCTGGGCTCGGGATAACTGTTCTGCCACAAAGTATCGAGTCCTGGATAAGAAGCGACAATGAAGCAGAAGAATTTTGTCTCTTTGCTGCAAGTCTAACCAATGGCCAAATTCTTCAGGCAGTACGACCAAACAATGTTGCAGAAGCTGAAGAATTGGCCTTTGCCATGGACGAAGAAAAGGAAGATGAAGTGGACGTCATTCCAACATCAACTGCGACCGTAGCCGGCTTACAGACTGCTTTGAGATGGTTTGAGACGCAAGACGTTGAGCCTAAAAAAATTATGCAGCTACGTAGTCTTTTGCAGTTTGCTAAGCGGAAGCAGCACAGCAGCAAGAAGCAAAAGCAACTCACTGACTTTAAGAAAAACTAGACTAGTTTATTGTAATGTCTACTTTAAACCTCCAATAAAGCAATACTTTTTTTTCTCATTTATTGTTTCCTTCAAGTAGGAGTTTATTTTATAAGGTTTTCTATACTTTATGGATGTGAAGGTAATTAGCACTACAAAAATTTCTATATACAGTACATATTTCATTATAACGCGGTCACCGCTATAATGCGGCACTTGACATGGATCCCAAACCCCGCGTTCTAGCGAGGGTCCGGTGTATTTTGGATGCTTTTCTACATTTTCAAATATATTGATTTCTATTACAACACAGAATACAAAGTGTACAGTGCTCACTTTGTTATTTTTATTACAAATATTTGCATGATAAAAATGAATTCAATTCACCTCATACAAATACTGTAGTGCAATCTCTTTATCGTGAAAGTGTAATTTATAAATGTAGATTTTTTTTTGTTACATAACTGCACTCAAAAACAAAGCAATGTAAAACTTTAGAGCCCACAAGTCCACTCAGTCCTACTTCTTGTTCAGCCAATTGCTAAAATAAACAAGTTTGTTTACATTTACGGGAGATACTGCTGACTGCTTCTTATTTACAATGTTATCTGAAAGCGAGGACAGGTATTCGCATGGCACTTTTGTAGCCGGCGTTGCAAGGTATTTATGTGCCAGAAATGCTAAACATTCACATGCCCCTTCATGCTTCGGCCACCATTCCAGAGGACATGCTGATAATGCTTGCTAAAAAAATAATGCATTAATTATATTTGTGACTGAACTCCTTGGGGGAAAATTGTATGTCTCCTGGTCTGTTTTACCCGCATTCTGCCACATATTTCATGTTATAGCAGTCTAGGATGATGACCCAGCACATATTGTTCATTTTAAGAACACTTTCACAGCAGATTTGACAAAACGCAAAGAAGGTACCAATGTGAGATTTCTAAGGAGAGATACAGCACTCAACCCAAGGTTTAAGACTGAAGTTCTGTCCAAAATCGGAGAGGGACAAGGTGTGGAGAGTGCTTTCAGATGTCTTAAAAGAGCAATGCTCAGATGCGGAAACTACAGAACCCGAACCACCAAAAAAGAAAATCAACCTTCTGCTGGTGGCATGACTCAGATGATGAAAATGAACATGCGTTGGTCCGCTCTGCTTTGGATCGTTATCGAGTAGTACCCATCATCATCATGACCACATATATTCTGAAATGGTGGTTGAAGCATGAAGGTACATATGAATCTTTAGTGCACCTGGCATGTAAATATCTTGCAATGCCAGCTGTAACAGTGCCATGCGAACACTTGTTCTCACTTTAGGTGACACTGTAAACAAGACTCGGGCAGCATGATCTCCTGCAAATTGCAACCAAACTTGTTTGTCTGAGCGACTGGCTAAAGTAGGACTGAGCGTACTTGTAGGTTCTAAAGTTTTACATTGTTTTATTTTTCAATGCAGTTATTTTTTGTACATAATTCTACATTTGTAACTTCAACTTTCATTACAGAGAGATTGCACTATAGTACTTGTATTAGGTGAATTGAAATACTCTTGTTTTTTACAGTGCAAATATTTGTAATAAAAAATATAAAGTGAGCACTGTACACTTTGTATTGTGTTATAATTTAAATCAATATATTTGAAAATGTAGAAATCATACAAAAATATTTAAATAAATGGTATTCTATTGTTTAACAGTGAGATTAATCGCGATTTAATCATCACTTGACAGCCCTAGTATATGTGCTAAAAATCTAATAAAAATAGTTTCAAATAAAAGCACTCTTGCGTGCATCCATCATTATCAAACAAAAAAAACCATATCCCGTTAATTTATTCCTAATACTGCCTTTAAAAAAAAAAATTCCACTGCTTTCAGTTCTAAAAACCCTCCTCTCCCTGCTGCCTGCTCCATTGCCATCTGCAGACACCACACTGCTCCTGCCCACCTCCCATGGAGCCGCTTCTGGCCAAACTGCTCAGTACCGGGAGCCAGGTTGGGGACTAATGTCAGGGTGTCCCTGTCCCCCTTCTCCTTCATCATGTACCTAGCCTCTGCTGAGCTGTGGTGCGGGGGCAGGGAGCCAGTCTGTGCTGGTCGGTGCCAGTTTGAAAAAAACACATTAGCTAAACACATAACTTTAGACACTGTGCGGATGAATTAAATAGGTTTTTAGTGGAGTGAAAAATAATTAACTAAAATAAAGCAGATAATGGCAATAACAGTGTGTTTGTTAGAGAAAGTAAGCAGATTTTATTTATCCCTATTAAAGTTAGTGCACACGGTATCATACTTGTGTTCTGATATCTGTGTAAAGGCTCCAAAACTGATACCTTAGTCTTGTGATTAGGAATATCTTGCTATATTATCTCCCGATTGTTCTAAACTTACATATAAACTTAGAATGTGGCTTAAATTGGTGTTTGTATGTATTTTATCTCTCTCTTTATATAGGAATTAGATACAGTGCTCCTGTCGGCTAATTTCAAAGTAATCTTCAAAAAAACCTAATTTTCAGGTGCCTAAATAGCCCCCAGAATCATGGTTGAAATTGTGTATTCCTCCCCTCCTTCCCCTCCCGCTCCAAATCTGAAATGGTGCTCCTACATAAAAGGTATGGCTTATTACACCAATCTGTAACCCACTAATCACCTCTTTTTCTCCTATGATTGCAGAGGTGTTAATGGGCCACTCTACCTTGAATGGTCAATTACAATTCGCGCTAATTGCGTATGCTAAACAATCTGTTCCATTTTGCATTGTGCTGTGATGCTGAGAGTTCCTTTCCCAGACCTGAAGAAGAGCTCTGTGGGCTCAAAAACTTGTCTCTCTCATCAACAGAAGTTAGTCCAATAAAAGACATCACCCCACCCACCTGGTCGCTCTAAAAACCCCTTTGACAGTATAAAATTCATTTTAAAAGAAAAAATTATTGAAGTAAAACAGCTGCCTTCACAAAATCTCTTTATTCCCCAGCAAGTAATACTAGATTTCTAGCATACTGTATCCTAAGGTAATTAACAGCCATCATCAATATCAGGCTGTCACAGTCATCTTTCCACGAGGAGGTGCTGCAAAAGAAATTTTGCAGACTGACTAAACTCCAAGACTTCAAAAGCCTGAAGGTTTCAGTTCATGTAATCATGGGAGTTAGAACTTCGAATCCTGTTGTCATTGAGGCTTAATTTTCTGGTACTGGGATATGTTTTAATCACAATCAAACGTTATCAATTGGCTTATCCTGGGTTCACTACATTTAAATTATATTTTCTGAATTGCTGAGAAATTGCACACCGGGAGACTGTACTGATGGAACAAATTATCACTTAAAACTCCTTAATTTTGTCAAAATGGGCTTCATTTTTAACCCTAATGTAGTTTCCTCTTTGGTATGGCATGTCATTATATATAAAACATGCATCAGACTAGCACCTGTGATTCCCAATCATGAATCACGACTCGATTGTGTTAAGCCCTGTAGAAACACAAGACAACTGACCCTGCCCCCAAAGAGTTTACAACCTACGTATAAGACAAGAGACAAAAGGTGAACTCACAGCAAGGGTAGCACAGAGAAATGAGATACTGATTGTTAGTATGATAAGCAGTCGTATATGTGCACTAACTGCCTAACAGCTGTCAAGATTTTTGGGCAAAAGCCTGTATTCCAAATTAGCTAAGGAGAGTAAAACTGATATCAGAAGACTAGGTCAGACAGCTATAAAACTGTTTATCAAAAGTAAAATTTGAAGACAAAAAGATTTGTATTAACTAGATTGTTTAAGTTGAAGGAAATGGGAGAAAGTAGTTTCCAAGTCTCCTGGTGAGGTCATGTGTTGGCATGACACACTGAAAGATCTACAAATAAGAGAAATACTAATAATTAAAATCACCAAAAATATGTTGTGATAAATTAGATGGGATGAGGTTATCTCCCCTCTCTGTACATTATTTATATGGGGGTCACCAAAAAAGCAGACTCAAGACTATCTAAACTTATTCTCTCATCAAAAAGACAGTTAATATGATCTATAAAGCTGGTCAAGCAGGTAGTTTTTCCTCATTGAAGACTCTATACAGCTAAAGGGGAACTTGTTACTCAACTTGTGTTTCAAATCTTTAACTTTTTCCTTCTTTTTCTGTGGTTTAAAGGCTTTTGATGGTAGTTGATATTGTGGGAGTAAACCAGTAGTAATTTGACACAAACACCATACCATGATTAACTGCTTCACGTGTAGCAGGAAACAATATTTTTTGTTAACAACTTAACTCTTGTTCTACACCTTTTTCAACACAACAGTCCTCAAACCTCTACCAATATGTACCCAACTTCAGGAAGTCTGGAAGCTCCAGCAACATTTTTGTACAGTATTGGTGGGTGGACTACATTTAGTAACAGAGCTTCTCCCACTGTTGCATCATGATCCCCTAAAGCATTGCCTTGCTTGAAACTTACCTGTCTCAAGATTTAAACAAAAACAAAACTAAACAAAAATCAGGAAATTCTTAAAGTTTGCTGAGTGTTTCACAACAGCATAAACAACTGAATTTGCACACCTTTTTTCCACATATTGCCTATATGGGACTTGTAGCAGATTCACCGCTGACTGGTAAGTCTTAACCTATTACATGTTCTGGAAATTGGGTAATCTGGGGAAGGACTGCAAGTAACCTTAACTGTAAATAGGGATGTTGCATAAAATTACATGGTGGAGGTTATGTAACTAAAGGCTGAAATTCTGCACCTCCTTCGTGAGAATCAAAAATAACATTTTGTTTATATCTTCACTGCATGGTGTATGGTCTACAAAACTGATTCCTAAGCACTCCACTATTTTTCCTCACCATGTAGTATTGGCCATTTTCCCTCTAAAAGCTTCTAAACTATGCCAATTCAGCAGAGGCAACTCAACAGAGCTTTTGTCTATTTGTTTCCTGCCTTCGTACATTCAGGATTTTGAATAATGTGAATCTTTGGAGGGCGCTAAGGAAGAAAAAGACTCAGGTGCTCCAGGCTCAAGATCTAACTGCGCAAAACAACATCTCAAGCAGATGTCACAATTAGCAACACAATGATCTTAAATGCAGGACTTAGAGCTTGGGTACAGCTCATCATGGACATCTTGCATTACTTGAAGCATCTGGACCACTTCACACTAATATTCAATGCAAAAATAAATGTAAATTCACAAAAAGCACCTGGCTAGACACACAAAATGGAAATTATTTATTATTACATTTGTCACTCTACCTCTTTCCCATTCTACAATAAAGTCCTTATCTTAAACATTAGAGCTACTTGTACGAGAAAGCAGAAAGGGAAAGAATTGTCGCTTTAAACTAAAGAAAATACATCACCTAGTTTATTTCCACCATATCTGACAAAGTCTCTCAGCAAGAAAATAAAGAAAAAATATATTGTCTATAACGAAGCAATCTGAGAAGCAATCCCTAAGATGAAGGATAAAAAAGACTGGGGAAAAGGAAATGCATTACTAATAATTCAAAGAAAGGAAAAAATCATACACTTTTTTTTCTTCTGAATAATTCACAGGATTTTTGCTCTCAAGTACAAGACAATATGGAATCTATACTAGCTACCACTTTTTATTCTGAGACAACAGTAATAGCAGCCAACAAATGAAACTTCTTCCTTGGTCAGCACATGCCTTAAACTGCCACAACCTTAGTACCTACAATAGTACCTTCAGAACACAATTGTCCAAGAAGCAAGAACTCCAAATAAAAGACGACAATTAGATAGATTTCTAAAGTAAGAGAAAGACACAAAATGAGTTCACTTGAACAAAATTGCTTCTCCCTTCCCTACCTTTATCTATCCCCCCTAAAAAAACAGTATGTTATGTAAAGTTCAAAAAGCATATAAGTGACTTAGGAGCCTCAGTTTCCTTTTCAAAAAAAGGAAGGCAATGGGGTTTAGGCACCTAAATCCCTAAGTCACTTTTGAAAATGAGACTTAAGCATTTTTCAAAATTCAATTTGTAAACTATAAAAATAACTACAGGGGAACACCATTAATTTAAAAAATATTCCTCCAATTTCTATATGAAGTCTGACAGTGAGTTGAATTACATATTAGAATATCTTCAGAGAAGTAGAACGACAGGTAAATATTTTGTCATCTTAAAAAAAAAGCCATACTACAGGATTCTCACTCTTAGTTAAGAAGTGTGACTGACCTCATACTCAAAGGCAAGACCAAGTGTGGGGCATTCTTTTCTCTTGGAAACATTTGCAAAATGTTTTATAACTTCTTACTTAAGCAATTTTTGGATTAACGCTCTTTTAAAAATTATTACATGACAGCTTACATCCAACTGAACAAATTTAAAGGTTGATCAGCCCATTAAATGTGGTTAGAAAAGCTCATTAGAAATACTTAGTAAATGAGTCTTTAGATGTTTCAATACATGTGCTAAACAAAAGTTGATGCTATTTATAGGATATATAGTGTAAGTGTCTGAATTATACAGTTATGAATCCCCATGCTCATCATATTATATGCTGAATTCTTGTACATTCAAGCCATAATCAGACTGCAACCAAAGGTAAATGAAGCATACTTTCATTTAGATTATATGCTTTAATATCCTCAAGGCTATTCAGAAAAACTTTATTTAATGCACTTAATTTTGGTACTTCTAATAAAACAGCAGCACAATACTTAGAATAATATTAATGTTCATTGACTCATTTTGTATCTGAACTCCAGGGACCTGGTACAGCTCCCATTAAACTCAATAGCGAATATCCCATTAAAGACCCAGTCCTCCTGCCACTAAAATCAGTCTTGAAGACAAACTACTTGGATTTTTTATTTTATTTTTATATATATATATACACACACACACACACACACACACACACACACACACACACACACATATGTGTATGTATATGTATGTGTGTGTGTGTATATATATCTATATATATCTATACATATATACACACACACACGCGCGCCCGCGCGCAACTTGAGTAATCTAAGTCATGGTATTTTTGTATGTCACAAAATGATGGAGAAAATCTTTGTCCATGCCAATCTACCCTCAGTTTATCTGTATTACAGTATGCTATCCTATATATTTTGCTAATCAATATTTATATTAAAATGCCAGTTTCCTGGTACTATAAATTATAAATGAAGAAATACATATAGTGCCAGAAAATGCATTCAGAGAAAGGAACGGTTACTAACCTGTTCCATAACTGTTGTTCTTCAAGATGAGTTGCACATCTCCATTCCAATTCAGGTGTATGCATGCCCAATGCACAGGGATGCCAACTGTCTAATCGCACAAACCCAAACACCTTTCCCCCACCCCCTGCTCCACTCCTTCTCTGAGGCCCCCTACTTCCATTGCTCGCTCTCCCCCACCCTCACTCACTTTCACAGGGCTGGGGCGGGGGTTGGGACTGAGGGGCTCAGAGTGTGGGAGGGGGCTCCAGGCTGAGCCTGGGGCAGGGAGCTGGGGTGCAGGAGGGGGTTTAGCATGTGGGCTCTGGGAGGGATTTTGGGTGCGGGAGGGAGGCTCAGGGCTAGGGTAGAGGTGAGGGAGGGGGTCTGGGATGCAGAGTTCAGCCGGGCAGCAGTTATCTCGGATGGCTCCCAGAAGAGCAGCATGTCTGGCAGCAGCTCCTAGGTTCAGGGGCAGCCAGGAGGCTCTGCAGGCAGGGGCAGCACGCAAGCACTCCCCCCACAGCTCCCCTTGGCTGCGCAGTTCCCCATTCTCGGCAAATGGGAGCTGCGGAGTCTGCGTTTATGGCAGGGTTGGGGGGCGAGCAGTGTGCAGAAACCCCTTGGCCACCCCTCCTCCTAGGAGCCGCTGCTGGACATGCCAGCTGCTTCCAGGAGCGACATGGAGCCAGGGATCCTGCCTTAGCCCCGCTGTGCCATCATACTTTTAGCAGCCTAAAATTCCCTGGATTCTCTTCACTAGCCTCCGGGAGATCAAGCCTGATAGATATAGATCAAGACTGTGTCACTAAGTGAAGTTTAGTTTTTTTTTTCTTATAGCTAGGGCCCTACCAAATTCATGGCCATGCAAAACACATCATGGACCATGAAATCTGGTCTCCCCCCATGAAATTTGGTCTTTTGTGTGCATTTACCCTATACGATACAGATTTCATGGCGGAGACCAGCATTTCTCAAATTGGGGGTCCTGACCAAAAAGGGAGTTGCAAGTTTATTTTAGGGAGGTCACGGTATTGCCACCCATACTTCTGTGCTGACTTCAAAGCTGGGCAGCCGGAGAGTGGCGGCTGTTGGCCAGGCTCCCAGTTCTGAAAGCTGTGTCCTGCCAGCAGCAGCGCAGAAGCAAGAGTGGCAATATCATACCATGCCACCCTTACTTCTCCACTGCTGCCGGTGGCAGCTCTACCTTCAGAGCTGGGCTGCTGACCAGCAGCCACCACTCTCCAGCTGCCCAGCTCTGAAGGCAGTGCTGCTGCCAACTGCAACGCATAAATAAGGGTAGCAGTACTGCCATGCCCCCTACAATAACCTTGTGGCCCCCCCACCACAACTCCTTTTTGGGTCAGGACTCCTATAAGTATCACACTGTAAATTTCAGATTTAAACAGCTGAAATCACGAAATTTATTATTTTTAAAATCCTATGACAGTGAAATTGACCAAAATGGACCATGAATTTGGTAGGGCCCTATTTATACCAGTCTACCTATTCAACAGTCCTGGAACAGAAGTGATCAAATAGCATGCACACAACCGCTTCTTTAAGAATCGCAGCCTAACATCAATGCCCGGTTCCCTCAAGAGAGCTCTATCTCAAGGACTGACTCTAGGCAGAGACCAAAGCAAAAATTCAACTCCCCTGTTTCTTATTCAGCTTCCTCTCCCTTTTGTCTCTATACAGAACATAGTACAACCAAAACATAGACCCACCACAACATACCTTTCCAAAACTGATCATTTGCTCCCATGCTAGGAAAAAGAATTTAGAAGTTTGTGTAATAGAACCATCGTGTGTGTGTGTGTGTGTGTGTGTGTGTGTGTGTGTGTGTGTGTGTCAGTATTCATAATGAGTTTCCAGTGTAAGTCATGGAGAACATGGATTTTTTTTGAATACCGATTTCTGTCCATTGTCAACAACCTCAACAACTTTTGTAAATTTACCTACTTTATTGAACTCAGTTCTAAACAGCACATTGTAAAATAACGAATATATTCTTCTGAAATTGTTTCCAAACTATCTCAAGATTGTTTATGTTTTAATTTGTACTGTATCTTTCCTTTTAACCATTTGTTCCATATTTTATGTTTCACATCTGGCCTTTGGTAAATTTATAGCTATGGATAATAGCCAGAGGAAAGATTAAGATTTTCTGCAAAAACAGAAAGCTAATGCTGTAACTAGTAACAGCAGAATATCACGCTCTCTTATTTTCAAAAGCTACAGTTGGATAATCATTTGTTCACAATATATTTTTTTCAGCTGCAGTCACAATTTGGATTAGAATGATTTAGCATCACCGTTAAAGCTATAAATAAGCCATCTGCTTATATTCACATTGATTGGAAATGTGTGTGTGGTGAGCCAAAACATAATGAGATGATTGGAGATGAATAATTCCTTCTTTCATATAAAAACTAAGAGTGGCACAGAAAGCCTAGTTAGTTTTAGTTTACACATGAATACAGTTCTCACTGAAGAAATACAACCAAAAACCATAAGAGATATTCTGGACTATAATACACTAAAGCAGTCAGTTAAAAGGATGTCCACAAACTATAAACATGGTGCTTACATCAAGATAACATGTGCCTCATATAATCTGTAAGCACAGCAGGGACAAACAAAAGTGTAGCCCTTTGGAGATAGCTGGAATAAGTAACAACTCCTCCCTGAAAATAACAGTATACTGGTCTTAAAATAGTACAAGAACTAATTACATAAATTCTAAGCACACGTAACACTACTGCCATGATGAAGGCTCAAACTGTTTAACCACCACCTCGCAGTCAATAAATCACTTAAAATACAGTGAAATATCTTAATTTATAAAATTTCGATTTTTCAATAGCTACAGGATGCTTCTAAACCACAATAAATGTTTGCTATTAGTTCATAGTTCAGGTGCCTAGCAATAAAAACATTAAATGACATAAATATAATGCATTTCTGTAATATGAAACCAATAGACAAAAGGGACTAACAAATATAAACCAATATTTAAAAAAAGATGTATTAAAACCACTGGATTTTCATATACTGGATAACAATTGTTAATTTTACTAAAAGTATGAGCATAAGGTTTGAGCTGAATTTTCTACAAAGAAAAAAACCTTACATTTCAAAGCAAGTATTTATATATTTCACTGAATGTTATATTACTTCAGGAATATTAAAAAAATACTATGGATTTTACTTTGAAATTTATATTATTTGTTAGATTGTATTTTATCTTACATAAAATCAGTAACAGCTATGAACCAACACAGATTATTTACTGTACTATGGGACACTCTTGTGGTATATGAAGGAATGAAGTGATTGGCCAGCAGCAGATAGAGTTCAAAGCACGTTAGGATCCATCCCAAATACAGATATGTTTACAGATTAAAATAATTTACGATGTTAAATTCAAAACTCATAAGGGAAGAATTTGTATAATTTAACTTAACTGCATACCGTATCACACTTACCATACTCAATATTCGTATGAAATAGGACTTAACTATGGACATTCTGGAAGAAAATGCCAAAAAAATCCCTCTCTAGTTGAAAAGATATTTTTAAAAATCATTGCCAAATAATAATGATGAGTTTTTCACCTACAGTACAGTATCGTAAATTCTTAAGTGTCTTGTGTTGCCAAAAGATACACATTTCTGTGCTAAGAGGTAACAGTCATTCTAATATTACATGAGGAAACCATCACATCAGAATGACAATGAAAAGGCAATTTTAAATTGTCTATTAAATAGTGAGTCTCTTCATGATGCATTTGAAACTCTGTCCAGAAAGAAGAAATCTTCACACATTCAGTAATTTCTGCTTGTTATATTACTGTTTTAATACAGTTAAGGTTTCCTGGACACCAGTACATGGAAATCTTTATTGCATTTGCAACTTTGGACCTAAAACTGACATGAAATCTATTCAAGAGCATATGAAGAATCAAAATGTATAAGTAATTGAATAATTCCAACAGGGGAATTATTGTGACATGGTGGATTTAATCAATCCAGTTGCAAAGCAGGGAAAGCCCAAGAAACCATCCCCATCACACTTCCTGTAGAGTAAGAGCAGCAAGTAAATGTACCTTCCTCCACTCTGGCACCTAAGAGGCAGAAGCCCTCAAACCATAATTTCATTGTGGGCATGGAGGTGACCATCTATATTTTTATTTATTTTTTAAAACAACACGTGCAGCTCACTACAGCCAACTATCAGTGACTTCAAGAATTTAGCAGGAGTAAGAAAACCTATGAAAAAAAAAAAACTTATATAGACATATATAAACCTCAGTTATACTAGGTAAGATACAAATACAAGAGAGATAAAATCTCATGCATAAGCCAAAGACTAGCTACATAACGTCAGTAAGATATTCCCTCCATGGGTAAGTTATTCTATAATTCTCCTGCTCCTGAATTCTTGCAAGCTTCTCTAAAATTAGTAGCCAGTGTCACAGGCAGGATATTGTACTAGACAGAAAATGGTCAGCTCTTTTATGGTAATTTTCATATTCCTATATACACCCTTATTTTATTTTTATTCATTTCTACCTTTTATTACATCCTGGGTTATGTTTTCTTAAATGTATCTTGTACATTTTTAGAAAACTATATGAATAATATAGTTATATCTGCCCCTGGACATTTCCACTGCTTGCATCCGAAGAAGTGGGTATTCACCCACGAAAGCTTATGCTCCAATACCTCTGTTAGTCTATAAGGTGCCACAGGATCCTTTGTCGCCTATATGAATAAAACAACCCTATCCACAAACACCTTTCACTTGCAAAACTAGTGCTAAGTTGCATACGTGACTTATACTTAAGGCTACATTTATGTCATGGAGGTCATGGAAGTCACAGAATCCATGACTTCCAGAGACAGACATTCTCTGCTTCAGCCCCAAGGGCTGTGGAACTCATGAGCTGGCAGCTGTGAGGGTTCCAGCAACAGAGTTGCAGGCTGGCGCATCAAGCCCCCTGCCGCCGCCGATGCCTCCTACCCTGCCCACAGGTATCAGATTAACACGTTAAAAAAATTAATGCATTAATTTTGCTTTCAGTTCATCACAGATGTTAACTGCGATTAATTGACAGCCCTATAGTTTATGTAATCATATTTCACCATGAGGGCCTGGTAGTTAATGATATGGAATTGAGGTGTAATAGAGGAGTACGCCTTCCTTTCCAATCCCTATCATATGGAATGACCTTCAACTGGTGTTACCATCCGTGGGACTTGACTGCATCCACCATGATAGAATTGGGTGGTGGGTGGGAGAAGAGGAATTCAGATTCCTTGGAGGGGACATAGTATTTTTTGTCCGCCCTCTTGCACATAGGTGCTACCGATGTTGGAGTTTGCCATACAGTTCTTGCTGAGCCTAAGATGGCTTCGTTAACAGGTAGGGTGATCATTAAGGAGAGGAAAACTGGAGGATGTCAAAGAGTCAAGGGTGTCCTTGACTTCTTCCAGTGGTATTTGGAGAGTGACTGCAACTCTTTGCCATCTCCTAGAAGAGATGAAAACCATCTGCCAGAGATGGTGAGAAAGGCATGACAGCTTCATCCAAGAAGGAGGAGGGTATGGTCCTCGGTGTCACTTCTTCCTTGGCACTGCCCTCCTGTTCCCTTATGATGTCTCATGGAGGCTCTGAAGCTCTAGATGCTTCAGCCAATGGCGTATCTCTCAAGGGTTATTGAGCAAGGCTCGAAACCTGAGAGGCATGCCACACAAGGGTCCCAACTGGGGTGGGAGTGGCATGGAGCCTGGTGGTGGTGCCCATGGGTAGCTGTACCAGGATGGCGGTGGTCGGGCCATCTGTGGGTATATTTTAGGGCTTTGTTGGTACTGAGCACTGTACGGGGCCTGAGAGGAGTACTGTAACACCACCCCTCTGGTTCGCTGTTTGAACCCTCGCTAGAAAGTGGAGGAGCATGGTATGTCCCTCGGTGCTCACACCCATCGGGTCCATGGGCATGTCAGCAGTACCAGCTGCCGTCGGTCTCGGTGAGCCATGGGTGCCAGACTGAGGTAATCCCTGGGCCGACAGTGCCGAGGATACTGAACGAGATGGGAATCACTTATGGCCATCTCAGGGCTCACTACAGGGACTTCGCACTCTCTTCTTAGATAAACTGCTGTCCCCTCTCACAAGCTATTTCTTCAACCCACAGACTTTACATGTAGAGTGCTGTGGGGAAGACTCACATCTGCCAGCTGACTCGTAGCACAAGTCCTGGAAGGGCCTGAGAGCTGCCTCCATAAAGGTAATCTGTTGGAGCTCTCTGTCCTTACAAGATCGTGGCCTTGAGTTGCTGGCACTGTTGCCAGATGTGGCCTTCCCCGAGGCAGCAAATGCACTGGGAGTGGTTGTCTGCTATCAGGATTGCCTCCTTGCAAATGAGGCACTTCTTGAAGCCTGGCAAAGTGGGCAACCCAGTTGAGGGAAGGGTCCCCAACAAAGAAGAATTGGGAAAAAATAAAGGTTTTTGGTTTGTTTTTGAAAAAAATTTAGGAGGAAAAAAACGGTAAAAAATAGACAATACAACTACACTATGCTAAGAGGCTGGCTAACTAACTGCAAAAAGAGCAATGATCCTAACGGACTGGGAGGAGCTCCGTCTCTAGCCAGGGGCGGTTGAGAAGGAACTGAAGGGAGAGGGGTTAGCCCACGCACTGGCTAGCCTCATTGCACAGCACAAGGAGACACAGTGCACACGCGGGCCTAAGAGAGATTGCTACCAAAGCTCTCCGATCAGCAACGCAGGAAAGCAAGTTCCACCTACAGTGGAGCACACCTAGGGATACTACTCGAAGAGGCAGCATAATTTTCAATTGGTTTCGATAGTTTTTAAAATCCTAAATATGCCTCTTCCAGCACTTTCTATTTTAAAAATATAACAAATACTAATGGAGAGACATTTTAACAATTATCAAAGAGAAAAAGAAATCCAACTCAAAGGCCCTATGAATGGTAATTGATGCAATGGATAGTAACAGAAACAGCTTCAAAGTTTCTGAATCTATTTCTTTAAAAAATATTTGAAACATAACTTACATGGGCTTATTTGATGTACTAAAATTGTATAATAAATTCAAACTGAGTTGTAGTACCTACAATTACTGAACAGAAACTTAAAATTAATGCCTCCTAGCATACTGATTTGGCTTAAACAAAAGTAAATATATTTTGACTATTTTCAAGGTGGTAGGAAAATGTCCTGTTTTGGTAATATCAAACAAATACTTGATTAGAATTTGTAACAGCCAGTAAATGTATTTCACCACAATGGTTGCAGAAACAAATAACCTCTGTAGAAATATGGATATCCAGAATTAGAGAAATGGAATCTTCTGCCTATATTAAATTAATTGAAGTTGGAGAAAAATGAGCAAAACTAGAAGAATTGATTAAAAAAACGTAATATATTATACATATAATATATTTATGTATATTAATGTATTATACAAGCTATACATATAACTCATAACCTATACTGCCCTCAAATGTGCTCTATTCACTCACCTTTTATTTTTGTCACCCTCTCAAAATGTATGTACAAAAATCACTTGTACAGTCAATAATAGTTTATCCTTATTAAGTGGTTAGTAACTAAAAGATATGTCAATCTTTTGGGAGCAAACAATCTCTAATTGAAGAACTAAAAAGGGCCATGTTCTTCCAGTAGAAATGTCACACTTACATAATGCAACTCTTTTAGGTGGTTAGAAAACAAACAAATTGATATACTGCTGTATGAAGGAAACCCTGCATTATTTTGTAATGTATATTTTTAGGACTAGTCTAAAAGTGTTTTTCAAGTATCCATCACAGTCACATATTAGGTAGCCTTTCTATTTCAGATGTCTGTATTATGTAACATGCCAATAGGTTCTTTTGTTTAATAAAAGATTGAGTTTTAACTGTTTTATCTGGGAATTTACTCTCTAATGTTCTCAAAGAGAATATATCTCATCTTACGAAAGAAAAACATTGAAGCAACAACTTGCCTCTGAGTCAAGGGTAGGAAAAGTCTTCCTTTCGAAAGTACTGCCAAGGAGCTGAAGGCTACCAAAGGGATGGACAATAGATCCCAAGAAACATCAGTCTGCCTATTCGTCTGGCACACTACGGTGCTGGACTGAAGACCCTTATCAGCACCTTCCTGAAGGAAGTTCAGTGTGGCTGGAATCCCAGGATTTCTTGGATCTGCATAGCACTCTTCACAATGTGAATTTAACTTTAGTGTGGAAACGCTCCTGGATGACAGCAGAGTCCTGATCATTTTAGAACATAAGCCAAGTGCAGCTGACACTTCACTTTAAATAGGTAGGCTGTCAGTAGTCTATTTTTGTCAGGATGGAGGCCATGGAACTCTTACTGAAGGAAAATCAGGACTCAAACCATCCTCAACCACTCATCATAGAAAGGGCCAGCTTCCTTAAGGACACAACCAGCTGTGCAACATTAATAACCTCCTTCAGAACACGAGCCTTGTCACCAGATATGTCACCTCCCTATACACCAACCCTGCTCACATTGACAGCATTACTGCCTGTCTCAAATATTTATAAGACAATGAACAACTCTCAAACACATCCATTTCATCCTCACCCATACAATTTTTATTATTAAACACTTTGTCCAAACCATGGGAACAGCCGTGGGTACTAGCATGGTTCCCCAATATGCCAAGCTTTTTATAGTACACCTTGAAGAAGAATTTCTGGACAAATGTAGCACAAAGCCAATGATATATTGAGATACATCAATGATATTTTTATCCTCTGGCCAGACAATCTAAACTCTCTCATGGATTTCCATCCAACATTCTGCAGTAAGTAATTAACAAATACAGCTCCAGGAGAACTTCTTTGATTCATTCAGGATTTTCAATTTGTATTTTCTTGTTCCAACTTGGATGTGTAAGTATACCACAGAAGTTCTATTGCTGCTTTACCTATGAATGGCAACCCAAATCTAAAGGGAAATACTTGAGAGAACTACCTCTTAACTGCTTGAAACTCTGGGAACTTATTTAGATGTGCTTCCTGAAATAATAGTTTTCCTTGAATTTAATGGGGTCTATCTGAGCTCTCACTGACGAAGAAGAAAATTTGGTTCCCAATTCTGGAAATGACACTGATAAACGGGACCATTTGTAGGGTACAGAGGTGTATCACTAACATGGAACTGTTTCAACATCTGGTCACTGTCTCACAATGTAACTAGAATGGCTGGAGGGCAAATACTTGAGCTCCTAGAAGAAATACAACTTCTGAACTATTTTCTTGGGCAACTGGACACAATCTAGAAAGCCTAGATGGACCAGATCCTGAGAGAGTATTAAAGACCTCCTCTGAAAATAGAGTCAAAGGACTCAAGCAGTTGAAAGATGTTGTCAGTATGTACATATAATACCTCATATGGATAGGCTATTCACAAATCATCTATAACCTCCCTGTCATAGATTGGCCCTCAGAGATACCATTGGAGACACCATTGGACTAGTCAGAAAATAAGGAACACAAGATAAATCAAAGGATGATTTATTGGAATTGGAAATGGGTCCACAATGTTGCCAAATACAGGTATTATTTGTAGCAAAGGCAAACTGGCAAATGGAGAAAATCTTCCAAATGAGGCCAAAAATCCTCTCCTTACTGAGGAGGCATCAAGGAGAGGGAGACAAAACAAAACAAATAATAAAGTCTTAGAGGAACTTCCTGCTTCTTCAACTGGAGGCAAGACACTGGGATGTTAGAGAAGCATCTGGGGGGGAAGCATCTAGAAGGGAGAATGTCCATAGTTAAGTCCTATTTCATACGAATATTGATACTAGTCCAATGGTATCTCTAGATGCGGAGCGCTCAGGGGAGGAGACGGAGAAGAGGTGGGGCCGGGATTTGGGGAAGGGGTTGGAATAGGGGAAGGAAAGGGGCAGAGTTGGGGTGGGGACTTTGGGAAAGGGGTTGGAATGGGCGGGGCTTATGGAAGGGGTGGAGTGGGGGTGGAGGCAGAAGCTTTTGTATCTTTGTATGAAAAGGTGTCAGTGATGTGGCCCTCAGGTCAATGTACTAGTCCTCATGTGGCCCTCGTGGTGATTTGAATTTGAGATCCCTGAGCTAGAGGCAACACCGCATCAGGAAGGGATAGGGGTGTAATGTCTGCCAGGGAGAGAAGTGTCCACGTTGTTAGCTGCCAGCAGATCACAGCTGAACCAGAGGCAAAACAGGCTCTAGCGAGCATAGAGCAATGTTGCCCAGAGGAGAGCCCAGAGAAGGGGCAGGGGATCTCAGAAACCACTGAGGTGGGTGAGGATTCCTATGACTAACACAGGGAAGCAGGATGCTTCCAAATATGGGAGGGGCTGAGACTAGCTCCTTTCCAGCAAAAGGCAACATGCCCTCAGGCGCAGGAGAGGTGTTGTCAGTGATTAAGGAAACTGTCCCAGTTGTTAGCTGGCAGTGTTCTGCAGCTGAAGGAGGGGGCCCAGAGGAGGAAACTGGGGAAGGAATAGTGGGGGTACAGGAATGTCTCTTCACTAGTCACTTGGGGCAGGATGCCCAGAACACTAGCAGGATGGCTTGATCAGCATCTGTGCATCCAGGCACTCAGCCTGTGACCCAGGTTTTGAGAAGAAACTGTGTAACTGACCTCCTGGAGGGGAGCAGTCACACAGCTGACTTCTCAGGGACAGAAAAAGGGGTGGCGGAGGATACCCCAATCCAGGTCCCAGTTTTTCAGGATGCTATTTCTGATAAGTTTGTGGAAAGTAACTATATCTCTTTACATCAAGATGCAGCTCCAACGCCTGTGACAGCAGAGGAGTTGAGACCAGGAAATTGCCAGGTGGTAGTTTGAGAGAACACAAATGACCCAACTGATGGAGAAGGGGGTGTTTTCCCCCAGGCTGGTGAGACACAAAAGAGCAGTTATGGGAAAGCTGCTGGGAAAAGGTGAATCTGATCAAAGGGTAAACACACCTAGCCCAGAGAGCACAGATCACTGCCCTCTAGGGGGCAGGGAAGGACTCAGTGCTGGGAGGGGGAAAAACAGGGTAATCCCAAAAGGGGAGCTGGATTTTCTTACAGTCCTGGGGTTGGGAAACCACTCCATGAAGGGCCAGCCAATATGCAGGGAATGAGGGAAAACACTTCTGGCACCGGTGCATGTGGCGAGCGCACACACACAAATTGAATGGACACGAGCAAGCACTTAAGGAAGAAGAAACTGTTCTGTCTTGTACAAGTAGAACACCAAGCACCACCTCACATCTAACATATGGAGATGCTGCTCATGCACACTGGAGTGTGGCTTGAGAAAAAAATATAGGTAAGTCAAAAACCAGGTTACAGTGAAACTACCTTAGATAAATCGCTCCACCAACTAAGAACGGCCATGCCTTAGATAAAAAAGTTTGGATGTGTCCTTAAGGACATCTTGTCTTTGAAGACTTGAGTATAAGGAAGTTCTGCCATTAAAGCTCATAATTCGCTGACTCTTTTTGCAGATGTTATAGCAACTAGAAAGGGTGTCTTCTGGCAGAGGAGAGACAAACAAGTTTCTCTTGGCTCAAATGGAGGACCCTTGCTAGGGAAAGTCCCAATGATCGGGGGAAAAGCAAAGACTTCCTCTGATGTGCACAAGTCTCTGACCTCCCTGGAGCATGAGGGATCCAATTCACTCATCAGGAAGGGGTCGGAGAGAGACTTCGTATTTCTACCATCACTGGCGGCAACTCTGATCACTGACCGATCCTGAGATTTCACCTTTGATGGTACCGATGGAAAGGGGGTTACCACAACAAGGTCTGATACTGAAGGCGCCCCACTTTATGGGCTTTAGAGTCCTGGCTCTGAGACTTAGTGTGTCCTAAGAGGTTGACAGAGTAGGTTTGCTTCACTTATGTGGAGTTGTGTCAGACAATTTCATAGCCAACTAAGAAGACGAACTGCTCTTCTATTTATGTGAGGGTTTTCTGCCTTCCTGATGAGACTCTGATGGGGGTCTGTGGTTACAGGCTCTCCTGTAGCAGAGTTGGACATCATGGCAGACACGCATTCCATGTAGACTCAGCTTGATGTACAGGCAGGGTCCCCTGGCAAAGGTCCAACTGTGGCTTCTTGGCCATTTCTATGAGGTATTTCCTAAGGTCCCATGACTAATGGATACTGCCAGAGAAGGAGCAGCAAATATTGCACTTAGCTGTGAAGTGTGTATCCCCAAGACAGTACAAGCAGTGCAGATAGTCACTGCTGACCAAAAGGAATGGGCTTCAAGAATTGTCTCCTGCCCCCAGAGTTCTGGGCATAGTCCGATACCCATAAGAGGGTATGGGGAGGGGGTGGAGAAGGTTGCTCCAGAGATGAGGAATCAAACTACAAAAACTTTTCTATAGTTTTTATATCTTTTAAGAGTATATAGCAAAAGTACTAATGCACCTTTTAATACGTACAGCATGAAGAACTGAAGGAGAGCTCTGGACACCAGAGGTTCTGAGCCAGGCAATACGGCAGTATAGAGGAACTGGAGAGGTTGTTAGCCCACCCCACCCTTCATCTCCTCGCCTGAAAGTATGAGGAAAGCAAGGGCACATGCCAATGGACATGTCTTTCAAAATTCTCCTACTCCGGGAGCATAGAGGGCATGCCTACCCCACAGTGGAATACAGACAGGAATCAGCTTTCAAAGAACAGGCTTTTTTTTTTCAAATCTGATTTCTTTTTAAACTCTGATCCGTTGACAAGCAGCCTCGCATACATTGTTCTTATGTTTGCTGCAGTGGCATGCCTTTTGAGAATAATGTAACTAAGCACAAACAAAACAGAGACTTCAGAATGGTGCAAGTCAGACAGTGCTTTCCTGAAAAAGCAATACTGCATAGGTAGCTGGAGGAGTAAGTTATTTAACGTGAATGCATGTTTGTTTGTTTGTTTTTTTTGGCTCAGGCCATTTTGTCACATGCTTATCATTTTAGCGCCAACAAATCTAGAAGGAATAGGGTTAATGTGAAGTTTAAGAAAAATGAAAAAAACCAAACCAGAAGTTTAGGGTAAAATAAATTGTCATTACCTTTCAACCATTTTATTACCAGAACTTTCACAGGTTAGTAAGCGCGCAGCTGAAATTACTAAACATTTTCAGTAAACTTATTGGCTCATTCAAATTCCTTTCTACCAAACAACAAGGACTCATCCATTAATGCACCCATCACTCTAAAGAATAAATTCAAATGTCTTGTTCAAACTCTGAAGGAGATAAAGGGTGAATGTTGCTCAACCAGTGCTCTGGTTTACTATGGTGTCCCCAGCACTTACTCAGTTTTGTCAATGCAACGAGTCATGATATTACCTTCATCTGCCACTCTCATGCTACTCCCCATGCCAGGGATACCCTCCATATGCCTAATTCTCAAGCCACCAGTCTCACCTCATTCAAGTATCTCGTAGAAACTCACTTCAGGCATAGAATCTACAATAAACGAAGTAAAACAAAAAACTTCTTTACAAAGAAAAAGAAATCAGTCACCCTACGAAGTTAATACAGCCATGTTCAATCTCACCCCATTCTTCTTCTCATCTTCACCATCACATCTACATTTTAGACTGCAAGTTTCTCAGGGTATCTGTTCTTCACAAGCCTGTAAAATGCATCGCTGGATGCAATCCTAATAAATTATAACTTATTAATCACCCTGAAATAAAGGTAATTCTTGCCATGCAACATAACGAAGGGATCAGATTCTGTTAATCCCGACAATACTGTTCTTCTTAATACCACATCAATATCTGAAATCATGCCACTAGCAGCCAAGAACTAAAAACGATCACCACAATCATTATTCTCATGGTAGGTTAATACATAGTTAACTTGGTACAGAAACAATTATTTCTGTATCAGTATAGAATGTCATGGTGTTTTCCTCAACAGTCAATGTAAGTGAAGATATACAAATCTTTATTTTGGCATCTCCTTAAAAGCATACTTCAATATTGCTGTGACAGAAATATGCGCTATCACTGAAAAAATGAAAACTTTGGAGAATTTCTGCCAAGGGCAGTCCTAACCCATACATGCCACCAAATCTATTGGTCTGTCTTCCCACTTCGAGGACAAGGGAAACAGCTCACAGTTCAGACTCTCAGATATCAAGGAGAACATGAGAATATTAATTTTCCTGTTCAGGAAAGTAGCAACACACAACCACAGGCTCTGAAGGGGAAATCCTTGGTTGCAACATACTCAGAAAGCAAATGGAGAGAAAGAGGAGAAAACCAGGAGCAGGCTAAATGAAACTACTTTAGAGAGAGGGCTGCCCTCTGATTATCTGTGGGATAGCTGACCTTTCCACAGGCCTAAAAAAATTGGGTCAGGGACAGACTGAGCAAGAGCAGGACTTCATGAGGTTCCCTCCTTCTTACACATGAAGAAAGATAACCAAGAACTGTTTCCCGGAAATCCTGGGTCAATTATACTCATATGTTTAATTGCTGAAATATTTGTTCAATGTGGGTTTGTCTGTATCCTTGGTGCATCAATAAACCATGTATATTTGCAAGCTAAACACCATAACTTCTGGACTCTACATTGAGACTCAGCAGTTTGTCAATAGCTAATCTTCTTACGTTGTATGAACAGATACTCTTAAATATGACGGAACAAAAAAGTCGAAAAATACCAGGAAACATTTTGGTGTTTTTCACTGAAATGTTTGTTCTAACTCACACATTACATACTGCTTTCAAAATGATGGGATATAATATTATTACTTTAATAAAAATGAAGTGTGACTCTAAAATTTGTCATTTTTCAGATTACATATTTTTATGTACTCATGTCAAATATGGAGAGTCAAAATGTTTGCTTTTATATATATATATATATATATATATATATATATATATATAAATAATTCTTTAAAATTATTAGGCTATGATTACAAATGGTATGTTTGATTAGAAAATACAGCTTTAAAAGTAGTCAATCAAGTCAACTTACCTTTCTTTTGACAACAAAACGTAAACTCCAGTTTGCAAAGCAAATCAGCATTCTCATACTTGTCCTCATCTGCTATTAGCCAGAAACAGTTTTCAGTCATTTCATGTGGCCTAATCTGCAAATCAAAGATATCAAAGCTTCCTTGTAAATATGTAGCATAATCCTCCTTAAAATTCTACTTTGCTGTAAGGTCTACACAAGACGTAACTATGGTGAAGCAGCTGGTTGCTGAGACTGCTGCCTACCATGCTGAACAATACTGTCTCATTGTTTCCTTGTATTCCCATCTATCTGTATCCATCTGTTCTTCTTTTGTCCCCTTTTTTGTACTTAAATTGTAAGCTCTTTGAGGCAGGGTTGTCTTTTTGTTGCAGGTGTGTACAATGTCTAGCATAATGAAGCCCTGGGCCACAACAAGAACTCCTAAGTGGTACAATAATACAAAATAATAACTGGACACTTGAAAGGCTGCATGTTCAGAGAGTATTTCAATCACTGTTTTCACAACTACAAAGATTTCTAATTTGAAAATATGGTATATCTAAAATATATTAATGTACTAAAGATATTGTTAACGAAATTAGATTCCAACTTTCAGAAGACGTCAATACAAACACCAAGATCTTTAACACAAACTTAGTTTTATACAACTTTTTAGAATTGTTATCATAATTCTAACTTTGTGTTGAGTGCCATGACAAATGTCTAGACAAAAAGATTTTAATATAAAGTATTTTATCAGTACTACCTTGTTAGTTAAGGGTCTAAATGTCCGCTGAATATAAATATAGAAAATTTGACATCAGTGCAGATTTAAAACATTATCAATTTTAAAGGAGACCTTCTCTGAACACAACTGATTCAAACGCGAATATAATGCTGTAATTTTTTTAGCTATATTTTTCCTATGGATAACTCTTTGCACTGAGTTTTTTGGTCCAAATATTTGTATTAATATAGAGGATAATAAATAATTTTTAAAAATTGATTAATTTTTAAAGACGACCAAGTGATAAAATGAAAATACTGACAGAAGCAGAAATCCCTAGAAGGAGGAAGGAGGAAAGAGTGGGGAGGAAAGAAAAAGTAAAGCCATAATAGGAGATTGATACAACATTATGTTTTCATTAAACTGACATTTATTCTACACAGCTTAACCATCTGGCAATGCCAAATTACTGTAATTTCTATGTTAAATTTGGCACCAGAAATTTTCCACATTTATGTTTTACCTTTGACCAATTGAGCCTTTTCATGGTGATCTCAGGTTTGAATTCTTTTTTAGGCTTCAATCCAAAGGGCAATGTACGTGGAGGCGGAGACCATTGTACTCCAGGTAAGCCTGGTGGCGGAGGAGGTGGTGGTGCACCAAAAGATGGAGGCATTCCTGAGCCATTCAAAAAAGGCAGTGGTGGAGGTGGTGGCGGAGGTGGCACTGCTCCATTAAAAGGTGCTGGTGGGGGAGGTGGCAGTAACTGTTCAGGTGCTGCAGCAGCTGATGGAGGAATAGATGTGCCTCCTTGTATTGATGGTAAAAAATGAACATCTGATCCATGTGGTATGGAGCCATACTGGGGAGAAAACAAAAATTGTATTCAGACTCATTTTCTTAAACTGAGTGCCATAAGGTTCATATTTACAGAATAAATGGAAAAGTAATGCTTTCAGTGACAGACTCCTTCTCCATGAAACAATGAAAAATGAATTTTATTGAAACTGACATGGTCTCTTTACATCCACATCTTGCATAATAAGAGTTCTTTGTCTTGCAAACACAATTTAGACTCAGAAGCAGACACAAAAACATACTTAAAGATACTGTATTCAACACCTTGTTTCACTGGACATGATACAATTGCTAAGACAGACAAGGTGGGTAAAGTAATTTCTGTTGGTGAGAGGCAACCTTTTACGCTTACACAGAGCTCTTTTTCAGAGTATTTCTAAGAATAAAAATCCATCCAGGAGCAAGAAAAATTATCTAAGCCAGCCAGAGTTTGGAGCAAGCCAAAATCAAGATGGTGAGATCCTCAAGCTGCTATTACAGCTCAAAAAGAACTGTTCCAACAATCAAGGATCCAGAACCAGTGGTATCACTTGGGACTAATTTGGTCCAGTGATTATAATAAACTACATGAACAAAAAGGACTTGGGAAAAAAATCTGCTTTCCTAGATAAAAGCCATTCACGTTCTTAGAAGAAAGTTTTGATTCTACAAACGAAATGGTAAGTTTCTAGCTCTAAACAGTTGTGAAGACGACATCACTTTGTGTTTGGAAGGTTAAATCAATACCATGATGTCCTAAGTATGCATGATCGGTAGCAGAGTGAAAATTGATCAGAGATTATTTGGTGAGGGTGGGCTTCAAATTTATTAGGCACATACCAACCAGCAGCTGATATGAAAGAAGAAGCCTCAGAACAAGATCAGTAGAGTAGAAGTGAAACAGACATGGAAGACAGCTCAGAAAAAACTACACTTGGATCTGCTATTGGAAATTTTTTTAAAAAGAGTGAAGGCAGGAATAGAAAAGAAGTGTAACAAAAGCAAGGTACACAACGCTTGTTCAAGTAGTATTTGGCAATTATGAGTTTTACTGGTATTTGTAACAAGTTATTCAATTAATACTTTTTTCATAGTGAAACAGCTCTCTATGGCCATGGCACGTAGAGCATATGGAGACATGACTTTTTTAAAAACATTTGTATAAATCTAAAATAAAACTATTTTCTGCTCTTTCTACAAATTAGTTGTAAGTTGTTTTAAACATATTTAAGAGTTGACTGACAATATAATAAATATTTCTATTATATTAGAAATATACTTTTAGATATTGATTCTTTTTTATATCACTGACCAGAAGAATGAAGAGTTCCTGCAATTCTCTATTTGTTGTTTGTTTCTTTTATAAATGTCTAAAGAACAAGATGAAACTGGTAATGAAAAAAAAAGGAAGCTCTAAAAGGTAGCTAAAATAAAGAAACAATTAGCCAATCATTACCTTCTATATAATTGCTAATAGACAGCTATGGGTGAAAGTGATTATGAAATCATAGAGCAAGTGAAAAAGGAAGCATCTATCTTTAAAAAGGGGAACAAAGAGGAACCAGGGAATTATAGAACAGTCAGCCTAACTTCTAGAAAGGTATTGGGAAAAAAATCTATTTTTAAGGATAACCAACAGGATAATAGAGTTATGAAGAACAGCCAACATGGATTTCTCAATAACAAATCATGCCAAACCAAACTAATTTCCTACTTTGACAGGGTTACTTACCTAGTTGGGGGGTGGGGGGGGACGAGAGGGGAGGAGGGAAAAGAAGAATGGTTACTCACCCTGTACAGTAACTGTGGTTCTTCAATGTGTGTGTTCCCCTATGGGTGCTCCACTTTAAATGCAATAGCGATCCCTGCCCTTTTGATCAGATCTCTCTCTCAGCAGTGTCCATTTGGCCAACCCATACATATTAGTCAGTCGCATGCCCTGTGCCATTGTTATATAACACTGCGCAGGCGAACCACCCTCAATTCCTTCTCTGTGGTGAAGCTCCATGACAGAGAACTCCAAAGCAAAGAGAAAAGTGGGCAGGTAGTGGAGCACTCATAGGGACATACATCTCAAAGAATCACAGAGTGAGTAACCATTTCTTCTTCGAGTGGTAGCACTATGGGTGCTTCAATTTGGGTGACTACCAAAGAGTATCCTCTAAGATGGGGTGGCTTTGGAGTTGAGTCCAGTACAGAGGAGAGTACAGCCAACCCAAACACAG
The DNA here is from genome assembly GCA_033296515.1 of Macrochelys suwanniensis. Lineage (NCBI taxonomy): Eukaryota > Metazoa > Chordata > Testudines > Chelydridae > Macrochelys > Macrochelys suwanniensis. The sequence continues at coordinate 67,614,757 of CM065775.1, forward strand.
TACCAGAGCCAGAGTTGTGAGTTATCACACAGTATTTGATAAATCTATGTATACATATCCAAGTAGCAGCTTTACAGATTTCGATAATCTGCTCATTCTTGAGGAAGGCCTTAAAGGCGGTGATGGATCTTGTAGAATAAGTGTATATATCCAAAGGTGGCTGAATATTGGAAGACTGGTAACAAGAGTTAATCTAGCCTGATATCCACTTGGAAAGCCTCCAGTTAGAGATTGCTGACCCTTTTGATCTATGTGCTAGCAAAACAAATAACTTGTGGGTCTTCCTGTAGGGCTTTGTCCTGTGTAGATAGAAGGCCAGGCCTCTCCTAGCATCTAGGGTGTGCAGCAGTGCCTCCTGGAGATTTAAATGCAGTTTGGGATAGAAAATAGGCAGATGAATGGGCTGATTGAAATGCAACTCGGAAGAAATCTTAGGTAAAAATTTGGGGTGGGGTGGCAGTGTGACCTTGTCCTTAAAAAGCGCTGAAGAGGAGAATGCCATCAGGGCCCGCATTTCTCCAGCCCGCCACGCCAACATGACGGCTATCAGGAATGCTGTCTTCAGTGACGAATGGAACAGTGAGCAGATAGCCAGAGGTTCAAAGGGTGATCTTGTGAGGCATTTAAAGGACCAGATTGAGGTCTTATATGGGAGTAGTACACTGGACCGGTGGATAGAGGTTTCCCAGCCCTCTGAGGAATCTCACGGTAGTCAGGTAAACAAAGACAAAATAATTCTCTGTTGCTGGGTGGAAGCCATGCTGGCTGCCAGGTGGACTCATAGGGACATACATCTCAAAGAATCACAGAGTGAGTAACCATTTCTTCTTCGAGTGGTATCGCTATGGGTGCTTCACTCTGGGTGACTACCAAAGAGTATCCTCTAAGATGGGGTTTTGAGAGTTAGGGCATATTTCAATATATCTGGAAGTGATGCAGTCTCTGGAGGAATCTGTCTGTGGTCACACCAGCTTACAAACTGAGAATACATGTAGCGAGTAGATTATTTCTTGCTGTGTAATAATATCCTTTTTACATCTTCTGAGCAGGCTATGTCTCATCCCTAAAGCCCTGGACAAACTGTGCTTTGAGACGAAGCACAGTGAGATTGGGATGAAGAATATTCCTGCTCTCCTGGGAGACAAGATGAGAAGCAGTGTGAAGAGTAATCGGACAGCGAACAGCCAGTTGCATCAGGTAAGGAAACCACATTTGTCAAGGTCAGGGCAGAGCTATTACGATGACTCTGGCTTTCTTTATTTTGAGCATAACTTTGGCTATTAGGCAAGTTGACAGAAATGTGTAGAGTAGGGAAAAGCATCCCTCTAGGGATTGGTGACCCTATCTGCCCCTCAAGCAGAACTGAGTGCATTTCTTGCTTGACTCTGTGGCAAACAAGTCTGTGGACTGTCCACTGATGGAATATGTAAATATGCTGGGGCCTATTTCCCACTTGTGGTCTTGGAAGAATTATCTCCTGAGTGCATACATGGTCACATTCTGAGAAACTGAGAGATAGGCTGCTGTGATGATGATCTGGTTGCTTATGCACTAATACCAAAGCTTGAGCGCCTCGGTGCAGAGGGAGGGGAAAATCTCATTCTGCCTTGGCAACTGATGTAAAACTTGCATGATATATTGTCTGTCATGATCTTTATGTGTTTGCCTTAATTAGTGGTAGGAACCAGAGAGAGGTGTAATCTGACCACTGTGAGCTCCAAGATATTGATGTGTAGCATTGCCTCTTGTGATGTACACTTTCCCTGTATAAGCACTCCCCATCCTAACAAAGAGGCATCCATCATTATGACATTTGGGGAAGGACATGCAAATGGGATTCCTGTCCACATGCTGTGATGGTCTTTCCATCAGTCCAGGGCTTGTTTTACAGAGGTACATATGGAAAGAAGCATATTTAAACCATGACTGGTTGGTGAATTGACAGTTCTGAGCCACCTTGAAGGTGGCACATTTAAAGCCAGGCATGGTATGTAACGAAGTTCCAGGAAGCAACCTCTCAGCAACCAGTTATTCAGGTAAGACAATATTAAGACACCTTTCCTGCAGAGCTGTACTGCTACTACCGACATGACCTTCAAAAAGACCCTCGGGGCAGATGACAGGCTAAAGGGAAGCACTCAGTATTGAAAGTGGTCCTGGCCATAATGAAAGATAGGAATCATCTGTGGGAAGGTGGATAGCGATGTGAAAGTGCACATCTTGACCGTCAAGGGTTGCGAACCAATCCCCTTGCTCTACTGATGGAATGATCACAGTAAGTGTCACCATTTTGAATTTCTGCCCCTTCACATAGGGTAGTCTTAGGTCTAGGTTGGGTCTCCAACCGCCACTCCTTTTTGGTACCAGAAAGTACCTTGAATAAAACCGCTTCCCTCTGTGCTGCATGGAGACTGGTTCTATAGCTCCCAAATGTAAGAGTGTGTCTATCTCTTGATGAAGCACACTCAAGGGGGGGTCCCTGAAGAGGAACGGGGGAGTTCGTTGGTGGAAGTGAAGTGGATGGTGTAATCTGTAGGGATCACCTCCAAAACCCACTTGTCCATAGCGATCAACTCCCAGGCTCACCTGAAATGATGAAGGGAGTCGTTAAAGGGAGGAAGGCTAGTGGAATCAGCACAGCTGAGGAGGATGGGAATGGCAATTCAGACCCTCGACCTACCCCCTCAAAATTGATGCTTGGAGGTGGATGACTATGAGATGGGAGGCTGAGAAGAGGACCGCTTCCTTCTCTGAAATCTCTGCCACCTTAAGTATCGCTCATAGCACCTCAGGGAAGAAAGGAATTAGATGGAGCAGGATCTCTGGGCAGTGAGACTTGCTGAGTTCTCCCTTGTAGATGGGTGTATAAATTAGAGCTGTCGATTAATTGCAGTTAGATTTAAGGTACGGTAGATATTAGAGTCCTTTAATGTTCTCAGACTCATCCATGATATCTGCAAATAACTTAAACCCATCAAAATGAAGGTCCTCTACTATACTCTGGACCTCTTTTGGAAATCCAGAGAGTTGGAGCCAGCGGGCTCTTCTAATTATCATCGCAGTAAGCAATCGAATAGGCAATGGTATCAGCGGCTTTAAGGAAAGTTTGTAGGGTTGTCCTGGCAAGTATCTAGCCCTTTGAAATAATTTGCCTGGAACTGATCCCTGTGTTCTGTCAGTAGATGGTCCATGAAAGAGGTCTGTTTGGTGTAATTCACATAGTTGCACTTTGGCAATTTTAAACTTCAGGGAGGCTGAGGAATAAGACTTTCTCCCCAGTAAATCTAGACTCCTGAGGTCTTTGTCATGATGCGTGGTTTTAGCATGGTGCTGCCTATCATATTCATTCACTGTGTCAACTACCACAGAATTAGGTGAGGGAAGAGAAAATAAAAATTCTAAGTCCTTTGCTGGGACGCAATACTTCTTATCCTCTCTTTTTCATGTAGACAGAATAGAAGCTGCATGTGCCAAATGATCTTCGCCTGGTCCAGAAGAGCCTCATTAGCAGGCAAGGCTATACAGGCCGAGAAGGTTGATGCGAGAATGTAGAACACTTTATGATAAGATTCTGTCAGCTCCTCAAGAGGAAACTATAGACAGTCTGGGACTCTCTTGACCAGGTCCTGGAAATACACATAACTGGTTGGAAAACTGCTCCCAAAGAGTAGTTATCAGTGGGTCACAGTCAAGCTGGAAGGGCATATTAAGTGGGGTCCCGCAGGGATCAGTTCTGGGTCCAGTTCTGTTTAATATCTTCATCAATGATTTAAATGAATGGCAGAGAGAGTGTACACTTATACATTTGCGGATGATACGAAGCTGGAAGGGGTTGCAAGTGCTTTGGAGGATAGGATTAAAATTCAAAGTGATCTGGAAAACCTGGCGAAATGGTCTGAAGTACACAGGATGAAATTCAATAAGGACAAATGCAAAGTACTCCACTTAGGAGGGAACAATCAGTTTCACACAGACAAAATGGGAAATGATTGCCTAGGAAGGAGTACTGAAGAAAGGTATCTGGGGGTCATCGTGGATCACAAGCTAAACATGACTGAAGAGTGTAACATTGTTGCAAAAAGAAAAAAAAGCAAACACCATTTTGGGATATATTCACATGAGTGCTATAAGCAAGACACTAAGGAACTCTTCCACTCTACTCTACTGGAGTATTGTGTCCCGTTCTGGGCGTCACATTTCAGGAAAGATGTGGACAAACTGAAGAAAGTCCAGAGAAGAGCAACAATAATGATTGAAGGTCTAGAAAACATGACCTTTGAGGGAAGATTGAAAAAACTGATTTTGTTTACTCTGGGGTGAAAACTGAGAGGGGACATGAGAACAGTTTTCAAGTACTTAAAAAGTTGTTCAAGGAAGAGGGAGGTAAACTGTTCTGAGGACAGGATAAGAAGAAATGGGCTTAAATTGCAGGAAGGGCAGTTTAGATTGAACATGAGAAAAAACGTCTTAACTATCAGGGTGGTTAAACATTGGAATAAATTGCCTAGGGAGGATGTGGAATCTCCATCATTTGAGACTTTTAAGAGCAGATTAGACAAACACCTGCCACGGATGGTCTTGATAATACTTAGTCCTGCCATGAATGCAGAAGGCTGGACTAGATGTTCTCTCGAGGTCCCTTCCAGTCCTAAGATTCTATGATTCTATGTTTTAAATCATCCACCAGGGATAGAGGAGGAGGGATGACTGCTTCTTCCAGAAATGAAGAGAAGATATTGGTTCTAGGAGATATCCTTTCATCAGCTCTAGCCTCATGTTCCTCAAGGGATTCCTCTGGAGGAAGAGGCCTCATGGAGGGAGTAGGTGATTCTGGTTCCTTCTCTCTATGGCGAGTGATACTCAACGCTCTGGAAAATTGTTGGTGATAAGCCACACAGGGGTCTCAATATGGCCAGGGAGGAAGTGCATAAGGCATAGGAGGCAGTCATTCAGGCACCCAAGGTTGCTTATATCAGCATGACGTTGGTGGTCAATGTGGGCTGTGAAGAGTTGCAGATTCTTTCCAGAAGCCTCTGTAGCAGTGAGGAGGAGAGCCCTGAACTGACATTTTAGACCAAGGCAAGGTCTTCATCAGAATCCTCTTCCTCAAGTTTACTCAGGAATGGTGGAGCGCCTGAAGAGATCTGGGGTGAAACAGTTGGTCCCGGGCAAAGTTCAGGCAATCTGGATGTTCTCTGTACTGACGGCACATGGGAGCTGAGCAGCAGCTAGTTGGGCATCCCAAGAAAATCACAACTCCTACAGTACCGCGAGGGTTATTAAGTACCAAGGCTGAAGTCTGCACCACGGTAGTTGTGTCTGAGGATGCTGATGGTACCACAGGCTTTGGGCGCTTGGAGGGAAATGCAGTTGCTGATGGTACCGAAGGTCTCATGCACTCCAAGGAAAGCACACTTGGAGCCTGAGTGGGTTTCTTAGGTATCAAGGAAGAGCTCATCTTGCCACCCCAGTCCACTAAGGTTACTAATGGTCTCTCCAGCCCCGGGACCTTGAGGTCTAGCTGTGCTCTGGGTACCTGTGGAACCAGGAGCTTCAACGGTACCTGATTGAAGAGCTAGTGGCACTGGGATAGCAGAGGAGACTGACAACCCTGACTTTTTCAAGGTAGGTTCTCTATCTGGTGAGCGAGGGGCACATTCTTTCGAGGACCTATGAGAGGAGATCTGTCTCTTTCTCTTAGATGCCCTGGAGGTGTGGGGCTGTGATGATGTTGAGGCAGTAGACCCTGCTCGGTAACCCTTGTTCTGGATCGGAAGCTGGTTGTAGAGAGCTCTCCATCACAAGAAGGCAAAGCTTTCTCTCTCTTTTTCTGGCTCTTGATTTTAGTGCCAGACAAAAGTTGCACTTCTGAGCAACATGTGATTCCCCGAGGCAACATTGGGAGTGCCTATCGTTGACCGGGATCACCTCCCAGCAGGACAGACAACATTTGAAGCCAGGAGAACCAGGCATAACCTCTCAGTAAAGAGAGCTAGTAACTATCTAATACAGTGATACTCAGACTGAGGCTTGGAATCTGCAAGTGCGTCTTCTGTGGCTCTTCGCAGCACATATTAAAACACTGTGATTTTATTATTAACTCATCTAAATTATTAACCAATCAGGATGCTTTTACTATGTTATTAACCAATTGTATAATACTTGATCAGTCATTTTGCTGTGAGAATAATATATATATAAGTCGTAAATGAAACAATGAATTCACACTACTGTGGCTCTTGAGTAACGTTGATTGCTAATTTGGCTGCTGAACCACTGAGGTCCAAGTATTACTGAGCTAATATCTACCTGTCTACAGAAAAATAAAAAGATTTGTTTATAAAAAGAAAGAAGCTATATTAAAAGTATTTACTAACTATGGGAAAGTAACATTACACTACAACTAGTTATTAATAAGAAGAGAAAAACAAAGTTGAGGAAATCTCAACAGGACAGCTCCGCCCCAGGTCGACGCGGTTGAAATGGAACTGAGGGCTGTTTGCCCGCACAGTGCTGGATAACAGTACGAAGCACAAGACAGACATGAGTGGGCCCAATGGATACTGCTATGAGAACTCTCTGATCAAAGGCGCAGGGGGTGCTACCGTGCCCAGCGTGGAGCCCCCATAGGGACATTACTCAAAGAAGGAGTAGACGTGAGATATACTGATTTCAATCAGGCTTTTGACAAGACCAAACTCAAAGAGTAGTTATGAACGGTTCACTGTCAAACTGGAGTCCCACAGGGGTCAGTCCTGGGGCCAGTACTACTCAATATTTTCCTTATTTATTTGGATAATGGAGTAGAGTATATATTTGTAAACTATGCAGATGACACCAAGCTAGGAGAGGATGGAAGAACTTTGAAGGACAGGATTAGAATTCAAAACCACCTTGACAAACTGGAGAACTGGTGCCAAGTACTACACTTTGGGAAGGAAAAATCAAATGCACAACTACAAAATGGGGGGAAACAGGCTAGGTGGTAGTACTGCTGAAAAAGGACTGGGGGTAAAGGTGGATCAAAAAGTGAATATGAGTCAACAAACATGATACAGTTTTGAAAAAGGCTAATATCATTCTAGGGAATATTAACAGGAGTGTCGTAAGACATGGGAAGTAACTTCCTGATCTTCTTGGCACTGGTGAGGCCTCAGCCGAGTATTGAGTCCAATCCTTTAGGAAAGATGTGGACAAACTGGAGCAAGTCCAGAGGAGAGCAACAAAAAGTAATAAAAGGGTGAGCAAACCTAACCTGTGAAGAAAAGGGAATAAGGGAATGCTTAGTCTTGAGAAAAAATGATGGGGGGGGGGGGGGGGGGGGGGGCAACCTGATAACAGTCTTCTGAAATGTTAAGGGTTGTTATAAAGAGAACTGTGGTCAGTTCTCCATTTCCACTGAAGGTAGGACAAAAAGTAATGGTCCTAATCTACAGCAAGGGAGATGTAGGTTAAATATTAGGAAAAACTTTCTAACTATAAGGGTAGTTAAGCACTGGAATAGGCCTCCAAGGAAGGCTGTGCAATCCCCATCACTGGAGTTTTTTAAGAACAAGTCAAACACCTGTCGGGGATAATCTAAGTTTACTTAGTCCTGCCTCATTGCAGGGAGCTGGACTTGATTTCTCAAGGTCCCTTCCAGCTCGATATTTCTATAATTTTATGATTAAGCAAAGGATAGGAAATACTTTTACAAAAAAGGAAACAATGAAATATCAGAACGCAATAAATTCTACACAACTACTCTATTCCTTTAAATTGTTTGCCCTTCTCCAAGTCCTCTGGGAGCTCAGCTGTCCTCTGAGTTCCACAAAATTATTGCTAATTCTGAAATTGCTTCACCTTGACTAGTAAGCCTAAGGTACATTTTTCAGACTCTGGCTAATAAATTAAAAGAAATAATTATGAATATACATCAATGCTACAAAACAGATAGGGTACAGAAAGAGTGAAAGAGGGTCCCAACACACAAAATTAACTATGTTAAGAAGTAGCTAATGGAATGAGGAGACGAAGGGTCTCTTCAAACTTGTCCTAAATATTCAAATCTGCCTGAGGTTGTTTACTTGCAGCATCCAAAAGTGTAATAAATCAAAACATTTAACAATTTTTTGAAGTATATAAAAGTTGGGAAACAGATTTATACATGACTGATGGGGGCATGTTTGTAGTGTGTACACCATGAGTGCACACTCCTCCCTCCAGCTAAAGGCATGTTAAAGTGCTATGTTTAATTCAATGAATTAAAAAATAAGAGTACAGCTCAGAAGCTAAACAGCACCTCTTGTCACCGTCAAAAAATGAGGGGTTGGGGGGTTTTTTTGGTCTGTTTTGCCAACAAATATATATAAAATTTGGTCATTTCTTAGACCGTCTACCACTATGAGAAAGTAGTTAAATATTTTTTGAAAAGGCAGTAGATTTGAGGGTTGTTGGTTTTTTGTTTGGTTGGTTGGTTGGGTTTTTTTTGGGGGGGGGGGGGGGTTGGTGAAGAGATGTGTGCCTTTAAAATAAGTACTTAGCTCCTTAATAGTGTTTATGGAATATCAGTGGCTAATTGAACAAACAAAACATACAGATAAACTAATTTACTTGTCAACAAAACTAAAATTATAAAGTGTGTATACAAGCTCAATTTGTAAACCAACAAAACATGGTCAAGAAAAAAACAGTTAGTAACCTTTCGTAACTGTTCTTCAAGATGTGTTGCTCATGTCCATTCCATGCTAGGTGTGAGCACATGTTGGCAGAGATTTTTCCCTTAGCGGTATCCATAGGGCCGGCTCTGGTGGCATCTGGAGGCGTGCGCATAAGCGCCAGCATAATGGGTGCCACCAGCCCTGAACCCTCTCAGTTCTTTCTTGCCAGTAACTTCGAAAGAGGGTTAGTAGATTGGGTCACGCAATGGATACGAACAATCTCTCTCGAAGAAGTTTAGTAACCATTTTTTCTTCAAGTGGTTCCTCACATTCATTCAATGCTAGGTGACTCACAAGCAGTACTCCAGGATGTGGGATCGGAGTTCATGAATGCACTGACTGTAACACTGCTCTCTCCTGAAACTGGCATCATCTTGGGCCTGTTGGGTGATGGCCTAATGGGATGGTGTAAAGGTATGAACTGCAACCAGGTTGCAGTTGTGCAGATGTCCTGGATTGGTACCTCCTCAAGAAACGCCACTGCTGAAGCCCGAACTCTTGTGGGATGAGCAGTCACGGTGGCCAGAGGCGGCACATTCACCTGCTCGTAGCAAGCCTGAATACAGGCGATTATCCAGGACAAGATTCTTTGGGATACACACATAGCCTTCTCATTCGTTCCGCCATTGCTACAAAGAGTTGCGTGAATTTCTGGATGGGCTTAGTCTTCAATATAAAAGGAGAGGGCCCGCCTAACATCCAATTTTTGAAGCAGATGTTCTGCAGCGGACTTATGAGGCTTTGGGAAGAAGACAGGTACAAACATGACCTGGTTGTTGTGGAAATGTGACACCACCTTTGGTAAAAAGGTGGGATGGGGCACAGTTGAAGCTTGTCCTTGAATAACACTGTGTAAGGAGGTTTCAACAAAAGGGCTTTGATCACAGAGACCCTTCTGGCCAAGGTGATAGCTACCAGAAAGGCGACCTTCCAAAAGAGAAGCAGTGGGGAGCACAAAGCTAACCACTGGAAAGGGGATCCCAGGAGCCTTGACAGGTCCAGTTTTAAGTCTCATGGAGGGATCATCTCGTGAACCTGAGGATAGAGTCTTCCCAGCCTCTTGAGGAAACTGGACCACCATCTCATGTGAACACCAATCTGCTGTTCACTGGAAGGTGGAAGGCTGAAATGGCTGACAAATGAATCTAAATAGATGAGAGCCAGACCTTGCTGCTTTAGGTGAAGCAGATAGTCCAAGATAGACTGCAGAGAAGGTTGGAATTAAGAGATTCCATTCAAAGGCTCAACAAGAGAAACATTTACACTTGGCTAAGTAGGTAGCCCTGGTGGAAGGCTTTCTACTATTTAGCAAGCCCTGTCGAACCTGATCCAAGTAGGCCTGTTCCTAGGGGTCAGCCACGCAGCATCCATGCCGTCAGGTGCATAAAGGCAAGGTTCAGCTGAAGCAACTTGCTGGTCTTGTGAGATCAAGTCTAGGTGGAATGAGAGCGCAAGTTGCACTGCCATCGAGAGGTCCAGAAGCATGCCAAACCAGTGCTGGCGTGGCCACGATGGTGCTATCAAGATAACCCTTGCCTTCTCCCATTTGATTTTTAAGAGAACCTTGTGAACCAAGGAGATCAAAGGAAAGGCATACAGTAGATGGTCTGCACACAAGAGCTGGAAAGCATCAGCGAAGGAGCCTGTGCTGTACCCACACCGTGAACAGAACTGATGGTATTTACTGTTCTGCCTGGTGGGGAACAGTTCTAGGTGGGGAAGCCCCACCTCAGGAAGATGATACTGATGACTTCCAGGTGAAGAGACCTCTCATGGTGAGAGGAAAAGGCTCAGTTTAGGTGATCTGCTAGTATATTTCAGGCTCTGGGAGATGCGTCACCTTGAAGTGAATGGAGTGATTCACGCAGAAGTCCCACAGTCACAGGCCTCCTGGCACAAGGCTAGAAATCGAACCTTCCCTGCTTGTTGATGTAAAACATGGATGCAGTGTTGTCTGTCAAGACCTGCACCACTTTGCTTGAGATCTGGGGAAGGAACAATTGGCAAGTGCACTGCACTGAGTTCCCTGAAGTTTATATGTAGCGAGAGTTCTTCTTGGGTCCAGAGGCCCTGTGTACTGAGATTGCTGAGGTGAGCTGTTTACCCTAGGTCTGACGCGTCCAAGATGGAGGCTACCAGTGGTTGAGGGGCAGCAAAGGGTACCCTTTCCATGACCGAACCTGGGTCTTTCCACCAGATGAGGGAAGCGAGGACCAGAAGCGGGACTGTGAGTATTGAGTGTAAGTGGCATTTGCTTGGGGAGTAGACTGACACCAGCAACATCTGGAGGGGTCGGAGACGAAGCCTTGCATATTGAACCATGTAAGTACACACTGCCATGTGTCCCGATAGTTTGAGGCAGACCCAAGCAGTAGTTATTGGGTGGACCGTGACCTTGGATATCAGGACCCCGGCAGGAAGGCTCTGGCTTGGGTCGAGTTGAGCACTGCCCCAATGAACTCTATTCTCTGAACCAGGATCAAAGTTGACTTTTGCTCATTTATCAGCCGGCCCAGCATTTGGAAGGTGTCCCAGACTGTACTGATGCTGTGCCATACCTAAGCCTGTGACTGAACTTTGATCAGCCATTTGTCGAGGTAGACTTGCACACCTCAGGGATTCAGGAAGGCTGCTACTACTACCATACACTTCGTGAAGAGCTGTGGGGCTGCCAATAGGCCGAAGAGAAGAGCGGTGATAGTGGCATTGACCCACGATAAACCTGAGAAATCTTCTTTGGCCATGGAAGATAGAGATGTGAAAATAAGCATCCTTTAAGTTGAGGATGGTGTACCTAGCTCCTGGGTCCAAGGAGGGAATGAGAGGGGCCAGGGAGACCAAGCAGGGAGACAAGACCTCAGTTTCTTGACATATCTATTGAGGCGATGCAGGTCCAAAATAGGCTATAGGACCCCTTTGGCCTCCAGGATTAGGAAATACCAGGAATAAAATCCCTTCCCCACCCCAAGCCACAGGGAACGTCCTCTATGGCCTCCACACATAGGAAGGATTGCACCTCCTGGGAAAGGAGTTGCTCATGAGAAAGGTCCCTGAAGAGGAAGGAGGGTGACAGGAAGGAGGGGGATGGATACAAACTAAAGGGACCCAACGGTCCAATGTTTTATATAACCACCCTGGGATGAACGGTGACAGACAGTTCAATGACAAAAGAAGGGCCAGATCCGGAACTGAGACTGGTATAATGCCCAAGGGCGTACCTTCAAAAAGCCTGGTTGGCCCCGCCAGGACATCTGTGAGAGCCCAATTGTGAGGCCGATGTGGACAGAAGGGATTGGCAACACTTGTAACCTTTTCCCCTTCTTTTGTAGTGCTTCTGTCTGGGAGATGCTGCAAATCTGGAAGGCTGCTCAGGGCTAAAGTGCTTTCTGGATGGTGGCATGTGAAGTCTTAAGTACCACCGGGTGGCCTTCGAGTCCTTGAGGCCATAAAGTTTCAAGTCCATCTACTCCGAAAACAGGGAGGAGCCTTCTAAAGGGAAGATCCTAGATGGACTGTTGAACTTCATGAGGGAGGCCTGCGGACTGGAGCAACAAACAACACTTCATGGTGACCGCCGGCGCCATAGTCCTGGCAGCTGAGTCCACCGCATCCAGAGCCACCTGGAGGGAGGTTCTGACCACACTTTTGCCCTTCTCCAGGATGGCCCTGAACTCCTGCCTCAACTCCTGTGGAAGGGAGTCCTTAAATTTGGACAATGAGTCACATAGATTAAAATAGTACCTCCCCAGCAAAGCCTGCTGGGGGGAGATACTAACTGGAGACTGCCCGTTGACTAAACTTTCGGCCCAAAAAGATCTAAAAGTCTTTTAGCATCTTTTTTCTTGGGGGTAGCACTTCGACTGCCCTTTCCTGTCCCGCTCATTTGTTACCAACACTACCAGGAACCACAGGATGGGGTGTGAATAAATTTACTTGAACCTGCTTGCCGGTACACAGTATTTCTTATCTGCCCTCTTTGCGGGGAGGAGGGGAGAAGACAGGGTTTCCACAGCCTTTTCACTGACCACATCACTACTTCATTGATGGGCAAAGCCACTCTAGAGGGCGCAGCTGCCACCATGATGTTGATCAGACTATGTGCAGACTCCTTAAGCTCCTCAATCTCCAGACCCAGATTTGCAGTGACTCTTCAGGAAATCCTGGTTGACCCTGAAATCATCCTGAGAGAGCAGGTTACTGGGTCCTGCCACCGCCTCATCTGGGGATGATGAAGAAGAGGCTTGTAGTGGAGGGACGGTAGCCCTTCTCTTCCTCTGCCTCCACCATGTCCATTGGGACCACATCCTGGAAAGTGGCATCAAGGCCGGTATCAGAACCAGGGTCCGGTACGCCTATCTGAAGCCACCGAGTATGTATTGGGGGCGGGGGGGGGAGAAGGGAAGGAAGATGCGGTATTGAGAGGAAGCCCCCAAGGGTTCCAATATAGCCATTGCATCAGCCGGTACCAAAGTCCAGTGAAGTGTAGGTTGGGTACTGGTGTTAAGGTTTCGGTGAGGTGAAGATTCCCCTTCGGACTCCGAAGAGGATTCTTCCCTTGGCAACCATGATGGAGCAGTACCCACTTCTGCCACCATGCAGTGCTGGGGGTCCAAGGACAGGTGCAGGTCGGTGACCGCTGTGCTAGGATCATGGAAGGCTTGCCCCTAGACAGTGTCCAGGTGATCAGTACCGGGAAGGAGCTCAGCACTTCCTGCTCTCTCCTGTCACTGGCCATCTTGGTTGCTGGGGGTATTTGTGGGGTCGGTGGAATTGGGAGGGACAGCAAGTCCTTTGCTGCTTGGAACACCTCTAGTGCTGAAGGAGGCGGCCAACACCTGGCACCACAGCTGCTTCAGCAGTGGGTCCCGAACTGGACTCGGTGCTCTAGATGGAATCGGCGGCACCATCAATGGCTCGGGGGAGGATGAGTGGCCCAGCACGGGTCTGACTGAGCTGTCCATTCCCCTACTTGTCCGTTTTCTGCACCGGAGAGCACCCTCTCACAGTGCACTGATTCTTATGCTTCTTCCTTGGCACCAGAAACAGGGAACAGTGCCAGGAAGAGCATGGTGCGAGGGGAGCACTCCACATAAACGTCAAAGAGCTTGGTGCCAATTCAGAATGGCTCAGTTCCGAGACTGGTCTGAGGGCTGCCTCCATGAGAATGGCCTTCAGCTGAATGTCTGTCTCTTCTAATGCGTGGTCTGAAGTCCCTGCAGACCTGGCACTTCTCTTTAACATGAGATTCCCCCAGATACTTTAGACATATAGGGTGCAAGTCACTCACTGGCATCAGCTTGTCACAAGAGGCACACGACTTGAATGAAGCCTGGGAACGGGGGCATGCCCAGCCCCTGGGGCAAAAAGTCCCTTGACACCAGGGACAACTATTTACACTTCTATATATGCTAACTCTAAGAACTATATATACTAACTACAGCAACTATACTAAGAATGAACATAGAAAAGTCCAAAACACCGAGAAAGAGGCCCTGCCACAGCAAGAAGGATCATTTCAGCAACCGTCACGGGCAGTAAGAAGGAACGGAGAGGGGGCGGGCCGCCCTTATACCAGTGAATATGTGCACGACTCCAGAAGGCGCTACAGTCGGTCCTACGGATACCCCTAATGGAAAGTTCTCCAGCAACAGTGCACGCAGTGCGCACACACACCTAGCATGGAACGTACATGAGCAAGCACTCAAAGAAATATATTTCACTGCCTTCCTACATGTACATCTTACCCAAGGAGCTGTGCTTCTAGTCAATGTTTAGATTCTATTCCTTTTACTCCTGGTAATAAAACATTGGGAAATCCTTTGTTCATATGTTCTTACTATCTAAATGTTAAATGTGCAGCAGTTGTATGTAAGTTATCTCCTTTAAAATCTGGATTTACTCTCTTTTTTGTCATCTTTTAAAATCTGTTTACTTTTGGAAATTGAAAAATTATTAGAAACTGTTCTCATTCAGCTAGAGGTTATCTTTCACTGCAGGATACCCATTGCTGAAAGTTCAGCAAAATAAATTGCATGAGGAATAATTTCCTGTGGTGGGATAAAGATCAGATGAATGCCAAATCTACGAGTAGAAGATTTCTTACCCTTTGTGGTTAATTATTCAGGAAATATGTGACAAGAAAAGTAAAACCCAAATGAAATATAAGGAACTGGTTTAATTAGCAAAAGCCTGGGCACAAAACAGGGATCAACTGGGAGTTCATGCAGCTAATTAATGTTATACTACAATTCTTTTTAATAAAGATTTGTGGCACACAAACAAAAGAAACTGATAGTAAACTATGTTCTGAAAATGGGTTCATTTTTCTTTTTTGAAAACCTCTCGCATTCTATTAAGGTCTGAAAAGTATTAAATGAGGTATTCTTTTTTCACTAGCGACATTATGGTATAGAATAATGTTATTTAATATTGTCCTTTACCTGGGATTTAAAAGCCTGTAATTCTGCTTCCAGCGCACTGATTTTTTCTTCCTTTTTCTGCAGTAGGGACTGGGTCTCCTGATGGACTATAAATTCTTTTTCAAACTGTAAGGGAAAAAACCAACAACATTTGACCATAGCGGATATTATCAACACTGCTATGTTGCGTCAGAAAACTCTAATATTTCCTTAATCTTTCAACACAAAACAAATAGCTTTCTTACCAGTTAACTCTTACTTGAATATTTTACTCCTCAAGTGAAAAACAATAGCAATTACTAGTGCCAAGAAGAAAGGGAGTACTTCGCAAATTTCATCCAAACATATCAATCAGTTTACCACAGTATCATGTGTGTTTTAATGTATGAAATGTGATGCATTAACCCCGAAGATTACAGTAAGAGTTTTGATGTCCAGGCATCAAACTAATACTTTACTTAGATTATACAAGTATTTGGTTAAAAGGACTTTTCTACAAGGTAAAAAATGTCTTCAAAGATCAGTTTGGGAGTACCATCATATCAAAACTTAAAGTTGTTTATGGGGATACACTATTCAAGAATGTGGTGTAAATGAAGAAGTCTGACTTAAATCTGAGAGTTATGATGTATTCTCTTTAGACTATAAAATGTGTCAATTTTTGTTCTCAATCTCACTCAGTTTATTCTACTGGGTAGAATTCAACTCTA
Source organism: Macrochelys suwanniensis (assembly GCA_033296515.1). Lineage (NCBI taxonomy): Eukaryota > Metazoa > Chordata > Testudines > Chelydridae > Macrochelys > Macrochelys suwanniensis. Next base: position 67,630,585 of record CM065775.1, read on the forward strand.
GTCATATATAAAAGACTTAAATTTCTCACTATCTAAAGCTAAGGTTTGCTATTTACAATTTAAAATAAAAATATACCAAGTATTTGTAAATAGGGTCAGAATGTGGTAACTAACTTTGCACTAGATCCCTGCCTTTTACTGCATATGACACACATACTACATATTTTTTCACTAATAAACATGGTTACTGAAATATAAAAAATGTGGTGAATTGTCACATTTGCAGTAACCAAATTTATATAGTAATCAATTAAACCCTATTTATGATTAGATAACTTCAAAATTACTTACTTTCCTGGAAAGTTCTGAAGCTCTCTCTTCAAATTCTTCTATTTTTGCTTTATCTACACAAACATCTAAAACAAAAGTTATAAGGTTCTTAATTTATACACCATTTAAACTCTTTGCTTTTTAAAAACACACAAACACATTTCCACAAAATAATAATTTCTAAAAACTGCTCTCACCTATTAAATGACTAAAATTTACATCTAACTTTTTACGATAGGTGAAATCTGGGTCTGTTCCACTTCGATGTAATACTATCTGGGACACACATTCTTCAATTAATTTGAAATACTGGGGTCTAAAGAAGGAAAGAGAAGGAAAACATATTACAATGTGTTTACTTGTCAGTGCATACTTATATTAGTCTCATAAATCAAAGGTATTTCAGAATGAATACATTAGTGGCCAAAGCATTTAGAATGACTTAGCTTCATAGAACTATAGTTTTAAATCCCAACAAGTTCACAGCATTTCACCATTCAAGGACAAATACAGCTAAACCAGTGGGTCTCAAACTTTTTAATGCAGCACGGATCAAATCTCACACAAATATGATTCCATTTAAGATAACACAATATCTCTGACACCTACAGCAACTGGATATGTTCCTCATATATTTTCATATAAGCAGTTTTAATATTAAATACAACGCCCATCCTTGTTTCGCTCTTCATTTTCTTTCCTCCACCCATAAGTTCTGTACTTCTTTCCCCCTAACTCTCCTATCACCTAGCCCTCCTCTATCCCTGCATATATTTTCCAGGCTACTAGCCCCTTCCTTCCTCACATGCACTCTGCTGCTTTTTTCCTCTTCTCATGAATGCACTCTCCCACTGCCTGGTCCTCCTTTCCCTCTACTTGCCTACTATGAATCACAGAGCTGAGGGATGTAAATGTTGACTGGCAATGGAACTTGTGCAGAAAAGAGTATTCCACTTGGTAGAGTCTGACCAGCAGCCTAGAAGACACCTTCTCTTCATGGCAGTAGCATGGATCTCAATAGTCTACCTCTCACCTTATTATGGCTAAGCGGATGACCCCTTATAATGAAAAAAGCAGTTACAGCTTATTTAAAGCTGTTGTATATTTCAAAATTTCCTATCAAATTACAGTTTTGTTTTTACATATCAGGATGGGGTATTCTCTAGAATTCATAAAGTGAGGGCAGGCTAGAAACACTGCAGTAAAACGGTTACTCACCTGTTCTGTAACTGTTGTTCTTTAAGATGTGCTGCACATATCCATTCCATGTTAGGGATGTACGTGCCCAGTGTACTGAAGTCCAAGTTTTTCCTATAGTGGTACCCAAAGGGGTAGTGCATGCACCCTGAGCCTGCTTGTATTTCCAGCAGAGGATATAAAGGGCAGAGCCAACCCAACCCCACATGAACCACAATGAACTAAATTCCAAAGCAGAGGGGATCTGGAAATAGTGGGAGTAGAAACCTTTCCCCCTCAGTTTCTGAGGGATCTCCTCCACCGCTCCCAGTTGTAGGAGGTTGTCTACTTCAAGGTAACTCGCGACCAGGCTGAATAATAGGAATGGAGATGGTTGACGAAAAGATGGGGCAGATCCAGGGAGTTGACTGGGGCGCACTCTCAAATCGCATGCTTCTGGCCCCCGTGGTGTTTCACCGGGCCAGGTTGTGCAGGTGAATTGGAAGAGGACGGATGGCGGCGACTAAAACTAGTGTTCCTTCTGCATGTAGACCCCTGCCGAGGCTGCCAAGGCCTTGACAGCGGGGGTGGCCAGAATTGCTTCCTCACTGACTGAGGATTATGCAACCCCACTGAGCAGAGCCACCCTCTGCTCAGTGGGGTTGCATAATCCCAAGTATCCTTCAGACTGTGCAGCCTTGCATCCATTTCCTCCGCAAAGAGTTCCACTCCATCAAACGGGAGATCTTGTATCAAGTACTGCATGTTCTGGGACAGGCCCGCAGTCTGAAGCCAGGAAATGCGCTTCATGACCACCACCAAGGCGACCATCCTGGCCACTGAATCGGCCGCGTCCCAGGACATCTGGAAGAACACAGAGCCACTGCTGTACCCTCAACAAGGGCCCTGAAATCTTGGGCCACCTTCTGGGGCATGGAGTCCTTAAACTTATGGAGAGAGTCCCAAAGGTTAAGGTTATATCTCCCCAAGAGAGCCTGGTGGTTCACGACTCTGAATTGGAGACTGGCTGGGGAATAAATTTTCCTTCCAAAAAAGTTCAGTCTCTTGGCCTCCTGAGTGTTTGAACTAAAACCCCCATGGTGAGAATTTCTGCTCATGTAATCACTGAATCACTGGTCTGTTACAACCACTACTTTCAGATGCTTATTATGAACCCTGGGGGTAGGTAAGCGTATAAGTATTCGAACCCCTTGGCAGGGGCAAAATACTTCTTCTCGGCCCTCTTGGAAGTGGGTAGGATTGAGGACGGGGTTTGCCAGAGGGCTTTGGCAATATTTAGGACCCCCTCGTGCACCGGGAGGGGGAGACATGCGGGGGTGGATGCGGAGAGCACATTAAACAAATTGTCTGATTGCTCCATCATCTCTTCCACCTGTAGGCCTAAGTTAGTGGCCACCCTTCTGAGCAGAGCTTGGGGCTCCTTAAAGTCGTCTGGTGGGCTAGTGTGAGAAGGCACTGCCACAGTCTCATCTGGAGAGGATGAGGATGACTGAACCACCAGGGGAGGGCCCAACGCATCATCCCCCATGGGGAAGGGGGTCTCGAGGTGGGCACCTTCCACTCCACCTTAGCGTCTGCTTGTTCCTAGTGCACCAAACCCAGTGCCATTGGTACCGCTTGCTGCTTGTCCGACGTGGCGACCGATGATTGGTGTGACGGGGGCATCGGCATAACTGGAACGCCCCAGGTATTCCAGTAAGGCCATTGCGCTGGCCACTGGTCCTGCTGCCAGGATGGCATCTCTGAGGTGGACACAGCCTCAGGAGCCCAATCACATCGGTGCTGTCTTGGCGAGGAGCTGAACTCCCTCTCTTTACTGGAAGAATCCTTCTCCAGTGACCATGGTGCAGCCATCGATGCCTGAGTCTGGCAGCTAACCTTCATTGTGAGTGAACGGTGCCTTGAATAGGCAGACTGGTGCAGAGAGTAGGGGGAGCGGCGCCATGTTGGGGATCATCTAGGCGATGGTGATAGTCGGTGTGAGGATGACCGGCGCTTCCCTCTGCACTAGTCTCAACAAGATGGCGGAGACCGGGAGCACAGTGCCAGCAATCTGTGGCTGTGAACTGGTGACCTAGGCTGATGCGGAGATGAGGGGCGCGGCGACAAAGAGCTCTGCCTTGACTCCGGAGACTGGCGGCATTCACTCGCCTTCTGGGAGGCTTTCATGGATGGCTTGCCCTCCTAGGGAGCCTTTGCCAGGTCCATCGCCACACGCAGTGCCGGCTGCACTGAGAGAGTCCTTTGCTCTCTGGGCACTGGGACCTGGGAAGGTGTTGACTCCACCATCAATCTGCATCCCTTACTGCTCCCTTAGTGGAGTAGAAGGTTCCCTCAGGGACGTGTCCCCCTGCAGCTCTGGCGCGGGCAAGTGGCCCAAACAGGGTCCGTTACCCAATGACCCTTGGTCCATTTTGCTCAGTGTTGTCTTTGATGTGGGATTCCCCCAGGCACTTCAGACAGCTGCCACGTGGGTCACTAACAGACACAGGCCTATTCCAGTGAGCACAGGGCTTAACAGCTATAACACAAAGTCAAAAGGGAAAGAACCGCTGACCACTTACGAGGCAAGGGAGAGAAGTGCTCTGACCAACCACCACGGGCAGTAAGAAGGAACTGAGGGGCACCCGGCAGCACCTGATATACCGATGCATGAGCGCAGCACTCCAGAGGGCGCCACAACCAACCCTACAGATTCATAGATTCTAGGGCTGGAAGGGACCTCAAGAGGTCATCGAGTCCAGCCCCCTGCCCTCATGGCAGGACCAAATACTGTCTAGATATCGCTACGGTAAAGTCTCCGACAACCGTGCACATGGCAGGCACACACCTAGAATGGAACCGACATGAGCAAGCACTCAAAGAAGAGCTTTTAATTAAAGGAGTATTTGGAAGCCTAAATATAAGGCAACTTAGCAGCTCCCCTATAGTTTCTTTATTCTGGGCCAAATTTTTAAAAGACCTTAGTTTGTGCGTGTCTGAATTGTACACTTGGTACTCCCAATTCAAGAGCACTAGTAATCTTAATTTAAGAACATACATCAATATCTGTAAATATAAAATTGAACCTTTATCCATCTCGCGTTAGTGTTTAGCTCATATTTCTAGTAACACTCCAGCATGATTTCCATGCTTAATAAGACTACTATTTATATATTTTGTTTTAATGATGTGCTATAGATGACACAGGCAGCTAATACAGTTCAGATCCCAATATGGACAAGGCCTCCGATTAAAGCACCACTGTGTTTTTACCAAAAATAAAATAAGCATGATTAGTTTACTCTCATTCAGAGCTCATTCTCTTCTTTATGCCATCTTATTATGAAGTAATAATGCCATTTGTACAATATCAATTATTAATGTATATTGCTTTATTGAAGCAATATCCCCCATTATTCAGTTTGGCACAATGAAACAAAAGAGCTAAAGAGCTGATATTCACCACAATTTTAACTTACCGTATAAAATAATCATTTCGTATGAGCAAAAGATGCTGGAGAATAGAAAGAAAATATCCTTCGGCACTAGTGTCCTTTACTGTGTTCCACACCATATTGTAAACATCATTTGCTTCAGTAAACAAGTTAAGGAGAAGAAAACAGGAACTCTTATTTGCAGTCTAGGATATACTTTTTTCTTATTTTAAACAAACTCCTAAAATGCAGTATACTGTTCAAACACAGTAAGGAAAAACATTTCAGTCAAGTTTTGTGTTACTGCCAACACAAAAACTGATTTGAATTTTCTGATACTAAAACATTATTGTTTGTACATCTTAAATTCCTCACTCCGAAAAGGATATTCTAGTTCAGATCTAATATCTTCCAAACGATGGGAGAACTCTATCATGTCTTCTTCCTTGTGCTCATTGAAGACTTTCAGCTGGATATCTAGAGCATCATTCTTTATACATGATAATTGCTGCAAAGAAAAGGTAGTAGAAAGATACACAAAACTAATAATTGCACATGTAAATGAGCCCTTCAATTGTGAGCAACTCTCATAGGTTTATGTTATTTTAATATTTAACATTACAAGAACTCATATTAGTTATTCAATGTTAAATATTCAGTAAAAATCTATCTACACAACATGCTGTTCTATATTTTCTACCATTAAAATAATAAAATTAGCCCTGATTTAATAGATCTAAATAATGTATACTTTTTTCATTCCTCTTTCAAAACTGTTTTTCATAGCTAACCCCTTTAATACTCAGACTTAGTATAATATTCTAGAATGTATTTCATACAACTCCCCCAACTCAGGTAGTCTACTAATTTAAATATTAATGTAAAGACAGGCTACGGAGCCACTTACTGGCAATATCTCCTTCAATCCAGAGCGCATAAATTCATTTCTGATGTGGAGCCTGAAGTCCAGATCATCAGGAGATGTTACAAGAGCATTGATGAGCTGCATACAAGCTACCTGTAACAGAAAAAGAAAATAAACTATAGTATTTCTTAGTCTTCAATATATTTTAATGTTAAAAGAGCATTACTGAAATCTGAATACCTACTTTTTAGTATGTTCCACATTTTACAGTTTTAAATGTAATCGGTCATGTGTAAATTATTAATAAAGATACTTTAATTTACCAAAATCTACGTAAGCCATTGTCATAAATATGAAGGGAAGGGGGAGAGGTTCTGATGCAGTGCTATAAAATCCTCTTACCAGTAAAGCGTTAAGAAAGGCAGGTAGCCAGGCTGACACCTGACCGGGCTGGCATCTGACCAATAAGGGGACAAGATACTTTCAGATCTTGGGAGGGGGGAAGGTTTTGTCTGTGCCTCTTTGTCTGAGTCAGTGTGATCTTGGGAGACAAAAAGGACCTGCAGAAAATCAATCTCCTCCAAAACCCAACCTCATCAAACCTTCCATATTTCGAGTAAGTTAGTCAGCATTGCGAATAGGCTTTGTTTGTTTTGCTTGGTGAGCTTTCCCTGTGTTAGAGGGAGGGGTTATTCCTGTTTTTTCTGTAACTTTAAGGTTTTGTCCAGAGGGGGAATCCCTCTGAGTTTGGAAATTGAGTACCCTGTAAAATAGTTACCATCCTGATTTTACAGAGATGATTTTTACCTTCTTTGTTTTAATAAAATCCTTCATTTAAGAAGCTGACTGTTTTCTATGGTTCTAAAACCCCAGGGGTGGGTTTTTAGATCACTGTGTAACCACTTGGTTAGGAGATTATTCTCAAGCTCCCCAGGAAAGGGGGTGTACGGGCTTGAGAGGGTATTTTGTGGGGAAGGGGAACTTCAAGTGGTTCCTTTCCCGGATTCCTGTTTAAACCACTTGATGGTGGCAGTGAAAGAAGCATTTCTCAGGGTGCAGGGAATTCTGTACCTTGGGGGTTTTAACCTAAGCTGGTAGAAATAAGCTTAGGGGGGTCTTCATGCGGGTCCCCACGTCTTTACCCTAGAGTTCAGAGTGGGGAGGGAACCCTGACAGCCATGGATGCCAAATAAGTGAGATATGACATATTTGTCATATAACCATATAATTTCAGTCCTGTTTACCTCTTGAATGCTGCAATTTTATACAAGAACCTAGATCATTTCACCCATAGTAACGGAGTATCTTAAGAGAGAGTTTATAGTAAAGTTACTCAATATTTAAAGTGTTTGATGCATCAATGCATTCAGGATTTTATGCAAAAAATGCTTTAACAATATAAATAACTGAAATCTGTACACGTGAATATATATTTAAACTGTGTAACATGATGAAAATCGGCAACTTAAATTTCACATGCAGAAAAAATACAAGTTCTTGAAAGCCAAGATGTAAATCACCCTAGACAGTCTAAAAACTCTACTGAAGAGGACATATAAAATAGCTTCCTTCTTCATGTGCAAGAATTCCCAAAGTGTTCAGTTTCACAGATACACCTGTGGAAAAATAGCTCTGACTACTCCTTTTCAATTAAAGTGTCTTTTGTGCAGTGATTTTATGATCACTCTTAAAAAACAATCAAAAGCAAGTTAATGTAATCATCTTCCCAGAAGAAAAGTCAGATGAACAAAGGCAAAACCTTTGCAAATTCTCATAGTGAATGATCATTGCTCTACAGCAGCTACATGGAGGAGCCAACAGAAATCTCTCATACTAGTGGTGCCCAACCTAATTACACAGGAGGGCCAAATAAACCTAAGCACAACCTTGAGTGGGCCAAACAGAGCTGGGCAGCCAGAAAACGGCAGCTGCTGGACAAAGTGCCCAGCTCTGAATGCAGCACTGGCACCAGCAGCAGCGCAGAAGAGTGGCAATATCATACCATGCCACCCTTACTTCTCTGCTGCAGCCCCGTATGTGGAGAGTTAGTGTCACAAGATGGAGTCCAGGGTCACATGAGCATAACACATGCCCTTACGTGTTTTGCTGAATCAGAGGGTAGCTTGTCTTCCTCACAAAGAGCTATCCGGACAGAATGAGTTTCTTCAATAGCCCATTGTGAGAGTGGAGTGCCCTTGATAGGCCACCAACACATAGCTGTCTAGTCCTAATGTAAATTCTATCCGGGGGGCTGTACCCAGGAATACATGTTTAAGATACAAGTACATAGCCAATATTCATAATTTCAGATTCAAAGATGTGTATATAAACAAGTTACCAAAATCACATACTTCCGAAATCACAACTTTTCCATTCACACCTTACATGACATACTTTGCATAAGATTTGTTGCAACTGGCAACAGTGGTAGCAACAATGATACAAATGATCATCTCTCTTATACACAGCATCACACCCCACTCTACTGATCATCTCATTTGCTATGAGAAGTTAACTCTGCCTCTGATCAGCCTAGGATGCCTACCTCCATCACCCGCTTAACTGAAAATTTAACAAGCACTTGTGCTTTTTCTCCCATGTTGCCCCTTTCATGGTTAAGAGGAGCTCCTCGGAAGAATCATCTACAAAGCCACCTCATTATCCACCTTCCAAATCCTCCTCAAAACTCTCCTTTCCTGTGATGCCTACAAAAAGGCTTGACAATGGGTAGGCTGCTGGTGTGCTAAGATCACTGTTTATCACGCTGACCAATATTGCTTGATTGTTTCCATATATTCCCTTTCTCTATCTTAGCTATATGTTGTTTCTTGCCTTTTACATAGTTTGTAAGTTCTTCGAGGCAGGGGGGTTTCTTCTTCTGTGTGTTTGTATAGCACAATGGGGTCCTGGTCTATGACTTCTAGGCACCATGGTAATACAAACAAGTAATAAGAAATTCAGAGCTTACATACAGATCTGTTAAACCAAAGATGACCAGTCAGCCATAACTTTGCCACCTTAACTTGAATGTTTAAAGGCTAGTGCAGGGGTGGCCAACCTGAGCCTGAGAAGGAGCCAGAATTTACCAATGTACATTGCCAAAGAGCCACAGTAATACGTCAGCAGCCCCCCATCAACCCGCCCCCCTCCCCCAGCTCCTCCTACCCATCGGCAATCCCGTCTATCAGTGGATCCCCCTCCCTCACGATCAGCTGTTTTGTGGCATGCAGGAGACTCTGGGCGGGGGGCGGAGGAGCGAGGGCATAGCAGGCTCAGAGGAGGGGGAGAAAAGGGGTGGAGTGGGGGCAGGGCTTGTGGCAGAGCCAGGGGTTGAGCAGTGAGCACCCGCCAGCACATTGGAAAGTTGGTGCCTGGAGCTCCAGCCCCGGAGTCGGTGCCTATACAAGGAGCCGCATATTAACTTCTGAAGAGCTGCGTGTGGCTCGGGAGCCACGGGTTGGCCACCCCTGGGCTAGTGGAATCATTTGGGGAATATGTCTGTGTCAGATCATAAACTCCATTCGTTTGTTTACTACTACTATTATGGAGGTTTCATGTTCACAGAACAATTTCACATTTACATTTTTTCATAATTTCTCATCTGTTCTGGCTCTGGTTTCAGTGTAGCAGCCACAATGTAGGTTGGTACAGTGTATGCACTGGGTACTTGAACATATCCTAATGGAGGTCACTAGGAAGATTTTGGATATCATGCTGTAATTGTAACCTAACCCACAAACCAATAGTAGTTATGGTGTTTGCTGCAATGGCTACCTTGTTGCATTTCTGTAACTTAACTCTTACATAAGAATAGGTTGTTTGCCTAATGTTCAACCCCCAACCTGGAAGACCAGTAGACTACTTTTCATCTGCTCCCTACCCTTTCATCTCTCAGATTTGGGTCACCCTTCCAGGAGTTGAAACTCCCACTGCCATAGGTCTCAGGGTCATTGAAACACACAGTCCCAGAGAAGGAGAAGAAGTTTTTTGTTGTTTTGAAAAACAGTTTCCTAAACAAAACAAGTTTGTTGAAAATGAGTAATTATTGACTCCAAAACTGTTTAGAATGTGTATAGCAGAACAACAAAGGAATGATTATCACAGACATGCCCACACACAACCCAAAGAAGGAGGAGGAGGAGCTACTAAGCAAAGCACAGTTCTTGGATTGTGGTGGGTGCTTAATATTATACACAACTTATTTCCACTGCATGCATCCAACGAAGTGGGCATTCACCCACGAAAGCTTATGTTCCAATACGTCTGTTAGTCTATAAGGTGCCACAGGACTCTGTCGCTTCTACAGATCCAGACTAACACGGCTACCCCTCTGATACTTAACTGCATACTGTATGTGGTTGGGAGACAGCATGGGGCAGTTGTGTTATACACCATGGGCCCCAACTAACCGAGAAACAGAACTAACTAACTAAAAAAAAGCAAAAGTTAAGTACAACTTCTTTATTATTCCTCCTCAATGTAAGAGACCAGGCAGATTTGCCCCTGAGGCTGAAGCCTGGCCCAGATTCAGGGCTGCTGCCTTAGCCTGCCACCAGAGGAACTCTTCCCTCTGCTTCTCCAACTATGCATGAGGGTAAACTTTAAACTTTTAGAACAAGACTGGATTTTTTAAGATACACTCTACTAAAGAATGAATTATTTTGGGGAAGTTCTATGGCCTGTGTTACACAGGAAGTCAGATAGATGATCGCAATGGTCACTTCTGACCTAGGAATCTATGATATTCAAACTAAAGTAGTTGGTTAATTACCAGAACTGGGGAAAGTACCTGAAAATGTTCTCAATTAACCATAAGGAACATTTTTTCTAATTTGACTATTATTGTGGTAGCACACAAAGTCCTGATTCAGGTTCAGTACCCTGTTCCATTAACGAGGATTTGTACAAACACATGAGAGTACAGACACTCTCTGACTTACGCAAGGTGTTCCGTTCCAGAACGCCTTGCGTAGTCGAATTTTGCGTAAGTCGGAAACGTATCTCCAACCATTACATGGAAAAAAACCCTATTTCTAGCTTATGGAGCTTTTTCCGTAAACTCCGATTTGCGTAAGTCAGGTCTTCCGTAACCCGGGGAGCGTCTGTACACTTCCCCTAGCATACAAACAAAAAAGACAGGGCAGACAACATACATGCAAGCCATGAAAAGGTACAGTGCTTGTATTTTTTTCCCTCATGCCAGGACCACTGCCTCACCCATCTCTGTCCAGATTCTTCAACAGCTTGCTATCCACACTGTCCACACCATCCACCTAACATACATATGAAGGCTTAGAGTGTGTATTTGGGAGCTAATGCCTCATTAACTTCTCCTGCCCCTCTACAGTCCTTGCTGCAAAATCAAGCCACACTTGCCTCACCCCAGCCCTGGAGAGTATGTATGTATGAAGTCTCCAATCTCCACCATAGGAAATCACTGGATGTGGGGCAGGGAACAGCAATCAGCTGCTGCCTCCAACTTCAGTGGAAGTATAGGGAGACTCCTGATTCTATCCGAAGACGCTCCCTGTATTGGGAAGAGGGACAGAAGTAGTTGAATACATTGTGACCAATTCTAAAAATCTTTTATTTAGAGCAGAATACCAACACGGAGCTTCAACTAAAAGGCTAATTTGTTCATAATAACCACCTGAAAGTAGTGGTTGCAACAGACCAGTGATTCAGTGATTACATGAGCAGAAATTCTCACCATGGGGGTTTTAGTTCAAACACCAGTGGAACTTGGTTCATGCTGTGAGCAAATCAGAGTAAGCCAAGTTTTCATCCTTCAGAAACTTCCTAGGAAAAGGCGTTCTCTGAATTCAGATTTTAAGCAGAGAAGCCTTTTCTCAGACAATTTTAAAGACAATATGTCAAAGCGCTCACACCTCCTTTCCTTGGTCCCCTTCTCTCTTGCTCCTTACATACTGCTGGTTTACACTCCCCTCCACCTTCTGAAAAATCGTGTGTGTCAAGTCTGGTACATTCATTAACATGGATTTCATACAATTACTGTTGTTTTTAAATTAATTGGTGGATTGTAGGCACCAATCCTCTTGTGGCAATTCCCACTCCAAATACTGGCTGCAACTTTAAAAACATCGAGCATCAGAGCGCAGAAATGCTTGCATTACCTTGTAAGTGAGGCTTATGTAGGATGCATTCTAACCATTATACAAGGTTTAAAAAAAAAGCATCTTAACTGTAACATCGCTAATGGGATACTAATATGACTTGCTATATTAGTTCCAATACTAACACCGCTGAGAAAGAAAAAAAACTTTAAACAATTCAATAAGAGCAAAGTTCATCTTCTATGAAATGAGTATAATATTTTAAGTCAGAAATGTCTAGTGTAACCTGATTAGTAGTCTAAAGATGATGAATAAAAACAAACTGAATTCTTTAAGGTTCAAAGCCTCCAGGACAGCTACAGATAACTTAGTGAGGAACTGTGAATGACGAGTGATAAAATTAAGAGACTAGTAAAGCAAACAGGCATCACAATACGCTGTATTTTATACCCACATTCAAAGATGAAATGATGCATCCAGGGGTGATCAGTCCATGCTTGATGGGAAGAATGAATATAATCCTATCTCTAATAGTACCATGATGATGGATGGGCACATCTATCTAAAATTAGTGTCTTACCCTTTTTATAAATCATTTACAATAACACTCCGTAATTAATTAGCATTAAGCCTGCCTATCATCATATCTGTATTTCCACTACTGTAATTAAAATACCTTCTACTCCCTCACTGGGTACTTAATATTAAACTAATTTTTAATTAACGTCTGCATAAATGCCATATCAATAACTATCAATATAGATAGCCTTTTCCAAAACACTAACATTTTATCTAAAATACTTGTAAAAACCAGGTTGGACAAAATCATATTTATAACATAATCTGGGGTTATATCCTAACTTATCCCTAACTTGTCTCTGAACTGTCTCACTTAACTTCACTCATTTTATCGGGCCTTGCTTGGCTATAGGCTATCTCTCTATAGGCCGGGGGTGGGCAAACTTCTTGGCCCGAGGGACACATCGGGGTTCCAAAACTGTATGGAGGGCTGGGTAGGGAAGGCAGTGCCTCCCCAAACAGCCTGGCCCCCACCCACTATCCACCCCCTTCCACTTCCCACCCCCAGACTGCCCCCCTCAGAACTCCCCACCCATCCAACCCCCCCTGCCCCCTGACTGCCCACTCCCAGGACCCCTCACCCCTAACCGCCCCCTGGGACACCGCCCCCTATCCAACTCCCCCCGCCTCCCTGTCCCCTTACTGTCCCGACCCTTATCCACACCCCCGTCCCCTGACCGGCCCCCCAGGACTCCCACTCCTATCCAACCCTTCCACTCCCTGACTGCCCCCCCGCAAAAATCCGCCCCATCCAACCGCCCCCTCCTCCCTGTCCCGTAACTGCCCCCCCAGAACCCCCTGTCCCTTATCCAACCCCACCCCACCCCCACTCCCCGCCCCCTTACCATGCCGCTCAGAGCAGCATGTCTGGCTGCCATGCCGCCTGGCTGGAGACAGCCATGCAACTGGCGGCACGGCGAGCTGAAGCTGTGGGGGAGGGGGAGACACCAGGGGAGGGGCCAGGGGCTAGCATCCCTAACCAGGAGCTCAAGGGCCGGTCAGGCCGGTCCCGCAGGCCAGATGCTCTGCTATAGGCTATAGTAGTCATGTAATATTTTATGACTTATCTATCCACGGTAAATTTTAAAGGATCAGAAATTCTACAATGTGACCTGGCATTGTTTAATAAAAAACACTCTGAATTCAAAGTCTTTTTAAAAATATGTTTTCATATGCAAACTATTTCCTAAAGAGATTGTGAGACTTGCTATCCACAAGTCATAGATCCAAATGTTCAATTTTGTTACCAACAATTTTACATAATGTGTTTTTATTCCCATTTAAATTATTAGACATCACTAGTAGGACCCTACAAATTCACGGGTTCAGCTTTAAATTCCCTTTTTGGGCTCCTAAAGAGGTTGACAATCCATAATTATCCAGAGCTAAAGTAATTTGCTAAGTGCTTTTAAAAAGTTAGAAGCAATAAAACCTTCCCATTGCATTCTACAGGAAGGAGCTTTCCCCCACAATATATCTGGACCTGCATTGTAGTATGATATCATGGAAGTTTGGCATTTTGCAAACAGTTTCACGATAAGGGGTTAGTCTCAGTGAAAGCAAAATGAGTAACTGCATTAGAAGAAGCTGGGTAGTTTATGTATTTATGGTAGTGTGTTAATGCTAGTGCAACTAACGCTGCTTTGCAAAAAACTAACCCATCGGTGCTAAAACCATGACACTGAAGGACTGAGCTATAGAAGAATAAATCATCTTATTCTGGACCTGGCACTCGAGAATAACAAAGAAAGGGCTACATTTTCCTAGTATGTGTGTTATATTAACTTGACTCATACCACACTGAAATATGGAGAGATTAATTGCCTATATTCTGCATATGAATTTCATCAAGCAAATGTTTCCTCTACTTAAAGTGTGTTTCCTCCTTCAGTTCTACCACAATCTTTGGCAGACAGCATTTTTTCTTCTACCTGCATTCACTACCACATCAACAATCCCTAGTTGTTAACTTGCTACCTTGCACCGCCTTCCCAAAACCCTTATTCATACTCTTTTGCATGCAAGATCTTGCCAACATTTTAAAAAGGAAAGATATACAATGACCTACCTTCACTCTCAGCCCTGTCCCTCTCATTGCTGCCCTCCATCCCTTTCAAAACTTACTTCTCCACCCAGTCACCAAAGCTAAGAATTCTCACTTGCTCTTTAGCCTGTAACGCTCCCTCAAGTCCCATTCCCACATGACTACTAGTGTCCCCCAATTCAATGTTATCTTTTCCTTTTTCTCCACCCCCCTCATTCTCATCTCACATGCTGTTCTCAAAATTGAAGTATATTCTGGCATCTCCCTTTTCACTACATACTTGGTGGTCACCAAAGTCTCTAAAAACCTAATTCTGGCTCTATCTCAAGAGTTCACTCCTCCCAAATATATTACTGTGCTTTTTAATTTCACAATGCCCTGAAGCTTGGAATGTACCTGAACTGATCTATAAAGCTACCACACACTGCTCTTTCAAATCACTTCTCTTGCAACACCTACAAGAAATCAGCCAACATTTAATGACTAGGACTAGGGGTAAAGGAAGAAAGAAGCTGAGTGACACTTTGGAAGTGTCAATATTAATTTATGTAACTACCAATTTTATTAAAAACAAAGTTAAAAGGTTTACATTTGGATTCTAATCAAGTCTGGACTTTCTGCATATGACCTGCTCAAGCAGAGTCAAGTTATTTGCTCAGGAAGTTTTAAAAATTGACACCAGGCTATATACGTTTTGTACGTCTTTTACCCACTCAATCCTTTTGAAAGCAAGACCGGGGGCGGGGGAGAGGGGGGCAAAAAATCACATTAAGACTGTGATGTTGCTATTTACCAATTTTTAAAAGATTCTCCTACAACTGAGAATGTAATTTCAGTAATAAACTCATTCATTTGCAAGTGCTCACAATTCACCTCATATCAATGCATTCTTTAAATGTTCAAAGTGATCAAAAATTGGGTCACTAAAGCAGTTTTTTAAAGTAATAATAGCATCGTTTGCTTCTGTGCTTGTTTACCAGCATATCTTCAACAAAATGAGTATGTTTAATACTATGAGACTGATAAATTAAAAATACTTTTTTAGGGTTTTAACTATTAATTTTTTAAAATATGAAAAGGAAAACTGCTTTTCCGAAGATATCTTGCAGAATTCTCACTCCTGTGAGCTGGCAGAACCTCCCATACTTAAGATTTTATGGTCGCTAAGGAGACAGCAGCAACAAATAGGAACATAACCCTCCTCCTACTGGTGACCACATGCCCACGCGCACCCACCCTCATCCAAAAAAAGTCTTTGGAACCTTTCAGTCAGTTCTTCATTTGACAGGACACTGATTTCTCCGCCTATTTGTAGATTTGCATCTTATGACTGCACCATGAGGATGGCTGGAGAAATCTGAAGGGTCTTTCCTACCACAATGAGAAGACCCAGACTACTGGAGCTTAGACGTCTTGGCCTGGCCTGGCCTAGATAAAGAAGCAGGATCTGAGCAAGTCTCCTGGCTCATAGGACCAGATCAATCAAGGGTGAAATGGTGCACAGAAACCGGGAAGGTTCATTTAGTCAGATGGGTATCTGACTTCCTATTCCAAGCTGCTAAGAGAACTATCTAGTTCAGGGGTAGGCAACCTATGGCATGGGTGCCGAAGGCGGCACACAAGCTGATTTTCAGTGGCACTCACATTGCCCGGGTCCTGGCCACCAGTCTGGGGGGCTCTGCATTTTAATTTAATTTTAAATGAAGCTTTTTAAACATTTTAAAAACCTTATTTACTTTACATACAACAATAGGTTAGTTCTATATTATAGGCTTATAGAAAGAGACCTTCTAAAAACATTAAAATGTATCACCGGCACGCGAAACCTTAAATTCGAGTGAATAAATGAAGATTCGGCACACCACTTCTGAAAGGTTGCCGACCCCGATCTAGTTAATACTGTTCAGGGATATGGGGCAGACAGGTCCTAGTACACGAAAGAAAGCTTCAGTGGATCAAACAACATTGCTGAACTCTGCAATGCACAGTATTGCATCTGTCTATGATGGTTAAGATTCTGCAGCATTAAAGCCCCCTCTAGAAAAGGGACTTGTGTGAAAGGTCTACCTTTTTGCATTAATCTCAGTGAAAAGATCAGCTTGCCAAATTTGCTCCAACGCATTTTATTACACAGCGGCAGCCTATTTTGGTTTCATCACGATTTTAGACAACTCATTTTTGTAGCAGGGTGAATAATGAATGTTAGCTATTCCTCTTGTTAAGCTGAAGAGGATTGCCTATATGGACCAAGATTTATTATCCAAACCTAATAAGGAATACATGCTTTGTATGAAAATATATGGCCTCACGTTTAAACTAATGTTTGGCCAAAGAGTCATCCACATCCTTCCTTCATTTTCCTTCATCTGTTAGACGACAAACTTATGCTGTCAATTCATAGCTAGCTAGCATTAAAATATACCGCATGCAAAATATTATCTGCAGCACATAAGGAGACAAGTGCCATAACATTTTTAAACTTACTTTTTTAAAAAAAAACCTGAATGCAGATGCAGCTGCTTCTGAGTAATTTTAAAATATTATGAGGTCTAGACTCAGAGCAGACTCCCGTGAAGACAATTTTCTAACTTTACATGCCCTATAGCCTGAAGGGTTAATTTCCACTGACTGAGAGACAGTGTCTTTCACTGGTAAATCTGCCACCTATTAAGCTATTTACCTTGTCAAACATAGTAGCAATGAGAGAGTCAGCACAATGGTGACAACCAAAAAAAATGGACTTGGACCATATCCTTATTTGGGACATTGCATAGTTTTAGACTAAACTCCCTGCTGTTAGCTTAATATTTAGACATTATATGGGATTAACATAAGGAACACAGGTGAGAAACTGACCATTTACTGTACATTAAGACCAAAACATTTTCACCCTTTAAGAGAGATTTGCAAAGGAAAAGCCAAGGACTTATGCCTTTTTTTTTTATCATGTATAAAGGTGTCCAAAAAAATGTTTTAAAAATTTGAGAGGCAGAGTCCTGTTTATTTTTTGTATTAGAAATTCAGGTCCATTACAGCCTAGAAGAATCTATATTAACTGAAAACTAGTGAAATTATATCACAAAAGGCAAGACTAATTACAATTTGAGAAAATAGAATTTGGTTAAAGTTTAACACCACAGTCCCTTAGAGCTGCCATACGTTCATGTGGGAAAAGAAGCAGCAACACCATGGAAGGGAAAGGTAAAGATTTTATTAGTTTAGCTAGAGGGAAGAATTTTGCACAATGAACGCATCTATCTGTAATTACACTAATTTTTTTTAAAAAATTCACTAGCACAATTCCAATATATGGGATATGCTTTTCTGATAGAGCCCAGCAACCTAATCCTCCAGCTATGATAGCGTATTGGCTTAAGCAATATGAAAGTGTTCCTGTTAATTGTGTAATGACCCATAGCTCAGGGGCGGGGATCCAGATATTGTTTTAATGAGTGTTGCAGTTTTTATATTCTTTTATTCAATTTTTTTCCCCGCATACACTCTTTAGAGTAATTCAGGACTTAAAAGTCCTTTTTGAAGTTCTCCCCAATACTTCACTTTTTGGAGTGTTCCCTAGAACAATCTCAGAAGTCTCTATCTTGAAACTTTACAAAAGGATGCAGACTACAGAGAAGTCCAAGATGAAGCAATATATGAAAGAAAATTATAATGTGATTTGACTTGTATCTTATTTTTCTACAGCAGCTGACAGAACAATGTGTTCTGGAGAACTTTCTTCAATTTTCTCCAATGCTGTCTTCCTGTCTCCGTCACCGTCCTACACTGTCCCCCGCACCATCCTACACTGACCCCCACCCTTGTACCCACATATCATAGAATCATAGAATATCAGGGTTGGAAGGGACCTTAGGAGGTCATCTAGTCCAACCCCCTGCTCAAAGCAGGACCAATCCCCAATTTTGGCCCCAGATCCCTAAATGGCCCCCTCAAGGATTGAACTCACAGCCCTGGATTTAGCAGGCCAATGCTCAAACCACTGAGCTATCCCTCCCCCACCCACATATAGTCCTCAGTAACCCTCAACATATTATAGGTGCCTCCATTGCCCCCCCTCCCCACCATATTTCTTAAGATGGGGAAATAGCTCTGATCAAAAGATTTCCACTAAAATATTGTTTTGCTGGAAGGTTTTTGTTTTTTAAACAAAAGTTTTCACATAAACAGTTGTCATTTTAGTCAAAAATTGGAGATTAATTTTTAATTAAATGTTTTCATTGCATTTTTTTAGAAAAAAAATACTTTACCAACTGCAGGCATTTTTCCATGTAGAGCTGAAGTCCCAGCCTAACATACCAATAAGCAAATTTTAGAAGAGAGCCTCCTTTTCTGCACTTCCACTCCACACGTTTCAGCCTTTATATAAGGACCAAGCATAAGGAAGAGAGAGAACAAAGTTTACAGCAAAGTTGCTACATGCTATGTGTAGGAAGGGAGCCTGACAGATAATCCCTTGTATCCAAGTCCCAGTGTGATGCCTGAGGTCAGAACTAAAGTTGTGGTCAAGCTTTGCTGATATAAAGCAGTTACCAGAAGTCAGCCTGTGAGCAGAAGGCAGTCCTTGCTATAAAACACGCCGGCTTGTAAGCTCACAGAACCTGGCAAGAATGGGGTTGGTACTGCAAAAACACACGCATTCCTAAGAAGTACTAGGTACAGGACATTCATGCAAACACATTCCAGAAGGTGGTACCAGAAAACCCCACTACCAAGTATGGTACAAAGAGAACACCCTGACCTCTCTTAAAGATAAGGTCAGGATGACAGTGTGATGGATAGAGATTGTTTTGATCAAACCAACATGTACAAGGTAGAGGGTGGTAACTAACCCTGTCAGAGGATGGTAACTAACCACGTCAAAGGGGCAATACTTAACTTCTTTGTATTGGCGCATAAAATGGAGTTTCAAAGGGAGAGTCTTTGGCCAGCCTAGGAGGCACTAGAAAGTCCCACCACTGACTGAGCTGCGTCCATTGTCATGGGCATACATGTGCTAGTGTAACTGTAGACATTGATCTGGGGAGCTAGGACTGTGCCTCGTCGGAAACAAACCTGACTGAGTGCCTTCGCTACTAAGGGTCTGTGGTTATTGGGCAGTTCTATCGAGGTCTGCTGTGTCCACTATCCACACAGAACCGGGACAGCACAGTGAAAGAGCACACACGCAGCCACCATTTGACAACTTTATGTATTAGAACTACTGCTGCTGAAAGTTTTCATACCTAAAAGGAGAAAAAGGGGACCATGAAGGCATCAGGAGACAGGTGACGTCTATGCTACCTTTCTTGGTAAACAAGGTATAAAAAGTTGGCTTTAGGAAGTAACTTTGGGGAGCACATCTTCTGCATCAGGTGAATCTAACTTCACTGCACGGGACTTATCTTGGGAAACTGGTATTCTAGAGAACATTTGTCCTGTACCATAGTAATGAATCTGACTGACACTAGTTATTTGGTCCCTTGAGTATATTTTCATAAACCAAAATTAGTCACGAAATTGACGACATAATTTATCAACAATTATCATTCTTCAATTTAACAGAATGAAGAAACACAAATGATAGAAAAAATATTTCTTCCAGTACTAGACTGTGGTTCTGCAGTAGCAGTTGCTACAGCAAGTTAATTTTTACAGTAGCCAGTGCCAAACAGGATTTTTAAGCAATCAGTAGTCCAATACATGCAAGGCATGAAAAACTTCACTGAGTCACTCTTGTGATCCGAGACAGTAAAATGTTTTCACTTCAAAACGTAAGTTTTCCTACCTGTGCTTAATACTGAAATTTTAAGCCCTAGTTAGGCTTTGAAGTTAACGTTGAATAAGAGTGCAGCTGCTCCTTGGATGGCAACAGTTTTCTGCCAGGCAGGATTAACAAGCTACCAGCAAAAGTATATTTCAACAGAAAAAGTAGAAACTATTTTGCACAATAAAAATCTTTGAATTGGCAAACATTTGCAAAGAATGTTGCAAAATACATCAAACTGCAGAAGCCTAAAAAGAAGGTCAGAGGAGACAATTTATGAGGGGCCTAGGACATCCTCTAGCCAATAACATAAAGGGACAGGGCATTTCTGTTATTCAAAATTTTACTGCATGCTTTTCAGATGTATTTCACTAGGAAAAAAAGGTGTATACTTAATTCATGTTATCTAGCATGCGGTAACTAACACCTTGTAAACCCTAGGTTCACCATCAGTCTTTAACTCAACCTGCTAACTTGTGTTAAACTACCAACAACCTTGTCTTCAGTAGGATTTTCTCTCGTTAGCTAACACAAGTAAAGAGACACAATTTTTTCCTAATGAAGACATGGCCTTCCAGAGATTCTCTCACTCAGGCAATATTACCTCAACAACCGCACCTATGCCATGAATCTCATTTAAAAAAAAAAAAAAGTACACACCTCTCCAGGAAAAAACACCAACCTTCATTACAACCCTACACATTTTAACATGCTTAGCAGACTTTTCTCAATTTCTTGGAATCTTGAATTCCTCCATCTCAAACTTAAAGAAACCAGTCAGTCATTACAAGCAAAGCTTTTAAGTTTCAACGTTCACCTACTTTAAAGTTTTCTACAAAAAAATATTTGGTGATCCAAAGTGGACGTTTTTGAGAACATTTGTATCAATCAAAATTAATTAGGGCTGTAAAGCAATTAAACATTAATTGGGATTAATCATGAGATTAAAAAATTAATCACAATTAATCGCAGTTTTAATCGCATTATTCAACAATAATAGAATGCCATTTAAGTATTATGGATGTTTTTTACATTTTCAAACATATTGATTACAATTACAACAGAATACCAAGCGTACAGTGCTCAACTTGTATTATTTTTATTACAAATATTTGCACTGTAAAAAAAAATCACAAAATAAAAGTATTTCAATTCACCTCACAGAAGTACTATAGTGCAATCTCTATCATGGAAGTGAAACTTTAAAACAGATTTAAAAAAAAAAACTCAAAAATGAAAACGTAAAACATTAGAGCAGTATTTCTCAAACTTTATGTTGGCAACCCCATTTGGACTTAAAAATATTGTGATCCCCCACCTTCAGCCTCTCTGCAGGGCTCCAGCCCTCAGACCCCCAGGAGTCCGATTAACGCATTAAGAAAATTAACGCATTAATCATGCTATACATTAATTAACAGCCCTAGTGCAAAGTGAAAGGTCACAGAAACATCTCAGTTGGAAGCGACAGAGAAGGAATAAGACCTGAGTGTATTGGTTGAGGACTATGAGCTTCCAATGTGATGCAGCTGTGAAATAGGCTAATCCAATCCTAGGAAGAATCAGGCAAGGTATTTCCAGTAGAGACAAGGAAGTGTTATTTCCATTGTGCAAGGCACTGGTGAGATATCGTCTAGAATAGTGGGTGCAATTCTGGTCTCCCATGTTTAACAAAGAAGATTTCACACTGAACCAGGTTCAGAGAAGGCTATGGGGAGGTATGACTGTTCTCTATAAATACGTCAGAGGAGTAAACATCAGGAAGCGGTGCTCAGGGCCAGTGCTTCCACTAGGCGACCTAGGCAGTCACTGAGGGCACCAGGATTAGTGGGGCAGCACTGAATGTCCCTCGGCAGCATTTCGGCGGCGACGCTGAATCTTCGGCCGCCGGGGTCCTCGGCGGCATTTCAGCAGCAACTTCTCCCAGAGGCGCCGCCTAGGGCGGCACAAAAGCTGGTGCCGCTCCTGGAGGTGCTATTTAAATTAAGGGCCAGTGGTAGTATAAGAACAAATGGATATGAACTGGCCATCAACAAGTTTAGGCTTGAAGTTAGATGAAAGTTTCTAACCATCAGATGAGAGAAGTTTTGGAACAGCCTTCCAAGGGGAGTAGTGGAGGCAAAAAAAACTAACTTGTTTCAAGATTGAGCTTGATAAGTAGGGCTGTCAAGCAATTAAAAAATTAGTGGCAATTAATCAGTTTTGATTGCACTGGATAAAAAGACAGTGATATGCAGCTATTGCAAGGCCAAGTTCCAATACCATTGAAGTACTTAAAGTCTGAAGTACCACCTACATGCTAAACGTGCTTTCACCTCCAGTTCTTGTACTACAGATAACCGACTGACAGCAAATGAATCCCGCCAGCCATGTACCAGGATTGCTACAAGCCCATGGATCAAATGAAGTACAACAGCTTAACCAATGCTCTTGCAAAGAGGATAGCTATAACTGCAGACTACTGAACACTGTAAATGACCGAGGGCTAAGAGATATTATTCAAATTGCATCTTCCAATAGACTTGCACCTTGCCCTCCCGAGGATCTATAGCATCACAAAGACATGACCTATATCACAGTAAGAAGACTACAAAGTTGGAGCTTCTGAAAAATGCACTAGCTATTGCTTTGACTGGTGATCACTGAACATTCCTGAACAATCACAGCTATCTTGCAGTCACAGCACACCTGATTGATGCTGCATGGACACTGCAGTCGTTTGCTTTAACAGTAACACATACTGAAGAGAGACATTATGCTGAAGCATGTGTAGAACGTTTCTTGGATGTTGCAAATAGAATACTCAAGAAAACTTAACAGCAATTAGTATTAACAGTGTGGTCAAAACTGCAATTAGTTTTTAATCGCAATTAATCTGTTTGGAGTTAATTGCTGAGTTAACTGATATTAATTGACAGACCTAAAATTAAACAAACACTATCTGCAAGAAATCACTTTTGGGATGAATTCAAGCATAGAACACATCCTGTGAAATAGATGATATAGTAGAAATAATTGTCCAACTTTAACTATAGATTACTATGAATGAAAGCTATGATATACAACACAAGTGAGCAATATGAAATAAAACCCTCAACTGTGTCATTGCCTGACTTCAACTGCATTAAAATTAATTTAAAATTAAGATACTGGATTTTCTCTCATGGTAAGATACTGGTTCCATGCCCTCAACATTCAAAACATTAATTTATCCTCAATATTTGCCATCAGTATGACACATTCTGCTTTGCATGCATTTACTTGGGTGTAAAATTAAACATGAATTAAAAATTACTCTAACAGAACAAGTCATCCCAATATTTTTCTCTGTAATTTGCCAGTGTTCATTTTACCCATGAAATTTTTGATGGGCACTCGTTCCATAACTTGGCACAATTTCAGAAGATCAAAAAAGTTTGCTATCAGCCAAAGCAATAAGTACATTTACGACTTTCAATGGATCACTAACAAAACACATCAGACTAAAGCTTCTCATATATTCAGCCTTCAAGTTACAGACACATTATTCAATGCAGGTTTGAAAAGGTCAGTTGTTAGTGTCAAATTGAACAGCCACATTGCAGGTCTACATAGATCAGACAGATAATCCAACCGAATATGCCAAATAATTTACAGCTGCAAGGTTTTAGTCATGTCAAAACTCTGTCAAATTAACCAGCAGGTCGGTGTAATTTATCTAAGAGTTTACAATGGATTCACAGAAGAGATCGTAACAACATTTTTTTTAAAAAAAACCTCAAAGAATCTAGCAATCATTTGTAGAATGTGGCACAGGGTGGGGATTGATTTAAATCACCAATTTGAATAATGATTTCAATTACCAAACAGGAAACCTTGATTTAAATAATGATAATGTTGAATACACCGGACCAATCGCTAGAACACGGGATAGCGGGGACCACGTTAAAATGAAATTAGCATCAAAACAAGCAAAATTAGCTTCAAATTAGCATAAAAACTCGCCTCTCCCCCAGCCCCGGAGCTGCCGCAGCCGGGTGAAAGGGGCTTTTCCTTCCAGCCCCGGACCTGCCACAGCCAGGTGAAAGGCATCTCTCCCCTGTCCCCTGGTTGCTGGGGGTTGGGGTTGGGGTTAAATTTGGGATCCATGGCCGCGATCACGTTATAACAGAATTCACGTTATATAGACGCGTGTTCTGGCGAGGGTCCGGTGTATTTGTAATTTTTAGATATTTTCCTAAAGAAAGTTGATTCTTGTTGGTTAATAATTATTAAAATATGCTGGTTTGCAACTAGATATAGCCTTTACATTAAATTTCCTAATTTTTGCTAAACAAGATACTGTGTATCTACATGTATTCATGTAAACAATCACATAGCTTGACAGACCTTTATTCAGCTTTGTAATTCTTAATATTTTTATTATGTTTGAAAGTGATGAATGATGCCATTTCTTATTTACTTAGATTGATTTTTTATTAGTGATTTGTGTCAAGCTCTATTCAGATTAAAATTGATATTCAATTAAAAATGCCCCAAAATATTCTGTCTTTATAAGTTAAATAAAGCTACCTTAATTGTGCTGGATACAAAATAAAACATCAGTTTGCATTTTAATTTGTTTTATTAAACAAAAGGAAGTACTATCTGTAGTTAGTGAACTGCATTGATTGTTTCTAGTCACAGAGTACTTCAAGATTTTAGAACTAATTGGTCTCATCTCCTCACATATAGTTTTTATTTAGAGTTTGGAAAAGGATAAAACAAGCTTTCCAGCTTTTTTCAACTCCCACCCGGTTTCTTAACTTTGAATGAATTAGTGACTGAAGTGAAATCATTGAGGAAAGTAAATTAAAGAAAATATTGTCTCTGTACCTGCAGAAAAGTTTACTGCTGTCAAAAGCTGGTTTAGCAGTTCAACAAAACTGGCTCCAGGTACATTGCCAATGACTTCCACCAGTTCAGTTGTTTGACTTTCTGCAAACCTTCAGCAGCAAATATGTAGTGTTTATTTTTTATTTAATTTAAATTATTTCAACAGATTGCAGTAAATTGAAGCTTTAACGTGAATTCAAAATTATGACAGCCTAATTGTAAATAGATTTCCAAAAAGTATAATATATGTAAAAATCCATCTCTCTCACACACACACTTTTTTAAACACTTCTTGAAGTGGCACAGTTACTATAAAGTAAGTAATTTCTTCTTCTTTGAATATTTGTCCATATTATATGCGTATATCCCACTGTTGGTGACTCCCAAGCAATAATCCTTGCTGAAGGTGGCTACCATTAGTCCATTTAAATAATAAGTAAGACAGAGCTGCCAAAATTCACATCTGTTCTGGTCACTTCAATAATAGCATAATGCTGGGTAAACATGCGATTGGAAGACCACATAGCTGCCTTACAAATGTCCATGAAATCTATGATCCTTACAAATGCTACTGAAGTGGTTTGAGTTTTTTAGAATTGTCCATTATTCTTGATGGTGGAGCCATGCCAGCTCACTCATAACACAATTAAATACAGGTTGAAATCCAATTAGGGGGTCTTTGCGTTGCAAAAGCCTGACCCTTAACCCTCTCTCCATATGCTACAAAAAGTCTGAAAGAAGCTCTGAAAGGTTTTGTCCTATCTATTTAGAAGCACAGTGCTCTACAGACATCTACAGAAGATAAACTCTCTTCACCTCCTGCTTGTATGTATGTCAGGGAAAACACTGGCACATGGGTGAGCTGATTTAAAGGAAACTCCGACAACATTGAGCAAGTGGGGTATGGTTTCAAAGACATCCTGCCCTTATGGAAAATGGTATATGGGGATTCTGCCATGAAGACCCATAACTCTCCCATCCTCCTGGATGATATCACTGCCAAAAATGCTGTCTTGACCGACAAATAAAATAGGAATCAAGTGGCCAACAGTTCAAAAGGCGGGCCCATGAGCCATGTTGAGACCAAATTTAGGGCCCAAGGAATATACTGTCCTTTACTGGGGGAATAATACTCTCATACGCCTTCTCAAAAAACTGGCTACCATGGGGTGAGAAAGAAGGGCATTTCCCTGTATTAGAGGGTTCATAACTGACACAGCCATTAGATGGACTCTTAGCAAGCTTAATTATAGACCTGAATTCTTTAATTCCAGCAGGTATTCAAGAAGGTCCAGAAAATGAGTTCTGAAAGTAGACAATTGGCAATAACAGTCCCATATTGTAAACCTCTTCCATTTTGCCAAATATGTACATCTCATAGAGCTTTTTCTACTATGAATGAGTACGTTTGGGACCTCTAAATAACATGCTCTCAGATATCAGCTATTCTACATTCAAGCTGCAAGGTTGGGAGCATGTAGATCAGGATGAAGGAATTTCATGTGACAGATATGATGACTGGAATCAATAGTAAGGTTATTGGAGATTATACAGAGAAGATCTGGAAATCTGAATATCAAAATTGCCTGGGCCAGGCCAGGGGTATCATTATTATTTTGGCTGTTTCCTGCTTGAGCTTCCTGAGAATTCATGGTATTAACAGATTCAGAGGAAATAAAGAAGGCTTGAAGGCCATGGAATCAGTAATGCATCTGAAATGGACCCTGAACTCTGATGCTCTCTGGAGCAGATACAATGATATTTCCTGTTCTCCCTGGTAGCAAACAGATCCATGGGGAGGAAACCATACTGGCTGAATACTGACTGAATTACATCATCTTTAATGGATCACTTGTGGTTGTGTACAAACTGTCTGCTTAAGGCCATCTAGCAGTGCATTTTGTACTACTGGAAGATGAATCACCTCCGCCCCATCCAACTGCCACCTGCTCCCCGCCCATTATCCAACCCCCCGGCCCTGGCCCTCTTACCATGTCGCTCAGAGCAGCATGTCTGGCAACCGCACGGCCCACCGGAGCTAGACATGCTGTCCCGCAGGAGCTTGCAGTCCCGCCCCCTTACCATGCTGCTGAGCGGCAGGAGCTCAGGCCCCGCCGGAGCCAGCCATGCTGCCCAGGAGCAGTGGGCCAGAGTGCTGGCGGGAGGCTGCGGAGGAAGGGACTCAGGGGCGGCCGGGAGCTCAGGGGCCAGTCTGGAAGGTCCAGTGGGCCGGATGTGGCCCACAGGCTGTAGTTTGCCCACCCCTGATGTAAGGGGATGTAACTTGCTCATGTGACCCTGGGCTCCTTTTTGTGCCTGTAATTTTGCACAAACTAAGGGCTTGTCTTCACTACGGGGGTAAGTCGACCTAAGTTACGCTACTCCAGCTACATGAATTGGGAGTTGACTCAGTTTAGGTCGACTTACCCCAGTGTCTTCACTGCACTGCATTGACAGGAGATGCTCTCTGTTTAACTTCCCTTACTCTTCTCAGAGACCTGGAGTACCGGGGTCAACTAGACAGCGCTCTGCCATCAATTTAGCAGGCCTTCACTAGACTCGCTAAATCGATCCATGCTGCATTGATTGCAGCAGTGTCGATCTCCCTGTAGTGAAGATCAACCCTAACACTGAGAGCAGTCCCTCCACATGGGAAAAGGTATAAAAAAACCCTGGAAGCTTCTCCATTTTGTCTCTTTCCTGCCCTGATCTCTGAACTATGGATTTACACTAAAAGGAGCATTCCGACCAATGGAATGAGGACCTTCCCATCTTTTGGAAGTTACCAGAGACTTTATAAGCTAGCAGTTTATTCCATCACTGCTACAAATCTGATCCAAGCACTTTGTAGTGAGTGTATGTGTATGATTTCTTTGACCATTTTAACTCTCTCCCCTTTCTTCTCTTGTAAATAAACCTTAAGATACTGGATACTAACGGATTAGAAACAGTGTGATTACTGGGTAAGATCTGAGTTACATATTGTGGCTGGCTACGTGGCTGATCTATTGGGATAGAAGGAACCTTTGTTTGATTAAATTGATTTTAAATAACACAACATAAAGTCTAGTGTATGTGTGGTGAAATAAGTGCTATAATGCCTAAGACGACTGCTTGTTTGATTTTTTGTTAACCAGTGCGGTGAAATCAAAGATTACTTTTGTTACTGGCTTGGTATATCTGATGGTAAAATAACCACCAGTTCTGGGGTGAGACTGCTCTATTTCTCAGCAGTTCGTTCTGAATTTAGCATCCTCAGCTGTGACTCACTGAGGCATGGTGACAGTTGTGCAGTGTCAAGATGGTTAATCCCTAAAAATTGCTTTAGCAATAACCTACATTTATTTCAAAACTTGACCTAATCTGGATAGCTTCCATTTCTTTCTAATGAAAAATTCAGCATCGGATGTACACATTTCATTTTTGTTTTGATGTCAAAGTTCTCTTAATAAAAGAAAGAATACTTACTTGCAGCTGGACTGAGTTATCCTGGAGACCTTCTACAATGGGGGAGAATCTGTCAATGTTCCTTTCTTCTGCTACTGTTGTTACAGCTTCCAAAATTTTTTCAAGGCTATAGGAAATTAAGACAGTTCCATTTACGGGACAGATAAGCAATCTCCCTCACATACACCCCTTGCTTTTTTACCTGTTAGGTATAGGCACAAACTTCTTAAAGAGAAGCAGGACTATACATTTTAAACTGTAATTTTGTGTTATAATGGGATTTTTGTTAGAAGGAAACTTTTAGCTATCGAAACTTTTAGCTAAACTTCATTTAGCTATTGAAACCTAATAGGAAATTTACAAACAATAAAAACCTAACACAATGGGGGGGAGGGGGGAAAGGAGGAGGAAGGATGTTGATTTTTTTTTCCATCTCCCAGCACCACTTTCTCCAACTCCCTCCCCCCCATAGTTGTAAATTTTACTGTTACTAATAAATTCCTTATTAGGTGTCAATAGCTAAATTAAACTAATAGTTTCCTGCTAACAAAAAAAGAACAAGTTAAAAATCACTTAGATAAGTTAGATGCCTGCAAGTCACCAGGACCTGATGAAATGCATCCTAGAATACTCAAGGAGCTAACAGAGGAGGTATCTGAGCCTCTAGCTATTATCTTTGGTAAATCATGGGAGACAGGAGAGATTCCAGAAGACTGGAAAAGGGCAAATACAGTGCCCATCTATAAAAAGGGAAATAAAAACAACCCAGGAAACTACAGACCAGTTAGTTTAACTTCTGTGCCAGGGAAAATAATGGAGCAAGTCATTAAGGAAATCATCTGCAAACACTTGGAAGGTGGTAAGGTGATAGGGAATAACCAGCATGGATTTGTAAAGAACAAATCATGTCAAACCAATCTGATAGCTTTCTTTGATAGGATAACGAGTCTTGTGGATAAGGGAGAAGCGGTGGATGTGGTATACCTAGACTTTAGTAAGGCATGTGATACGGTCTCGCATGATATTCTTATCAATAAACTAGGGAAATACAACTTAGATGGGGCTACTATAAGGTGGGTGTGCAACTGGCTGGATAACCGTACTCAGAGAGTAGTTATTAATGGTTCCCAATCCTGCTGGAAAGGTATAACGAGTGGGGTTCTGCAAGGGTCTGTTTTGGGACCGGCTCTGTTCAATATCTTCATCAACGACTTGGATATTGGCATAGAAAGTACGCTTATTAAGTTTGCAGATGATACCAAACTGGGAGGGGATTGCAACTGCTTTGGAGGATAGGGTCATAATTCAAAATGGTCTGGACAAATTGGAGAAATGGTCAGGTAAACAGGATGAAGTTTAATAAGGACAAATGCAAAGTGCTCCACTTAGGTAGGAACAATCAGTTTCCACACATACAGAATGGGAGGAGACTGTCTAGTAAGGAGTACGGCAGAAAGAGATCTAGGGGTTATAGTGGACCACAAGCTAAATATGAGTCAACAGTGTGATGCTGTTGCAAAAAAAAAGCAAACTTGATTCTGGGCTGCATTAACAGGTGTGTTGTGAGCAAGACACGAGAAGTCATTCTTCCGCTCTACTCTGCGCTGGTTAGGCCTCAACTGGAGTATTGTGTCCAGTTCTGGGCACCGCATTTCAAGAAAGATGTGGAGAAATTGGAGAGGGTCCAGAGAAGAGCAACAAGAATGATTAAGGGTCTAGAGAACATGACCTATGAAGGAAGGCTGAAGGAATTGGGTTTGTTTAGTTTGGAAAAGAGAAGACTGAGAGGGGACATGATAGCGGTCTTCAGGTATCTAAAAGGGCGTCATGAGAAGGAGGGAGAAAACTTGTTCATCTTAGCCTCTGAGGATAGAACAAGAAGCAATGGGCTTAAACTGCAGCAAGGGAGGTTTAGGTTGGACATTAGGAAAAAGTTTCTGTCAGGGTGGTTAAACACGGGAATAAACTGCCCAGGGAGGTTGTGGAATCTCCATCTCTGGAGATATTTAAGAGTAGGTTAGATAAATGTCTATCAGGGATGGTCTAGACAGTAATTGGTCCTGCCATGAGGGCAGGGGGCT
Source organism: Macrochelys suwanniensis (assembly GCA_033296515.1). Taxonomy (NCBI): domain Eukaryota; kingdom Metazoa; phylum Chordata; order Testudines; family Chelydridae; genus Macrochelys; species Macrochelys suwanniensis. The sequence goes on from CM065775.1 coordinate 67,661,170, forward strand.
GTACTCGATGACCTCTCGAGGTCCCTTCCAGCCCTAGAATCTATGAATCTATGAAACATAAATCCTAATCCACTTTTTAACACAGAATTATAATGGGAAGTGTATGAACCTACTTGTTTAAGAAATATGTGCCTATAGCCAACAGGTGAAAAAGCAAGGCATTATTAATTCAGTTTTCAGGAACTAACATTTTAACATGCTGTTATTCCATATTTCCCACATGTGGAAAGCCACTTATGCTGTACTTGTTAGATGAAACACATTAAAATGTTAAATTATAAAAAGGTTCTTAAATCTGACAAAGTGGTGGTAACAGTAAAGATATTTACTTTCAGTTCTAAAATTAATACATTTGAAATCAAGATTTTCTAAAAATGGAGGTTTCAGTAAACTTGTTCAACAGATGATGACTATCAAAGTTTGTAAAGGGTATATTGTATTTATTGTATAAATACAAGACTTACATGTTTTCCTCTCCAATAATGCATATTGCAGACAGGAGTTTAACAACATCAGTCATCATGTTAGTTTGTCTGGGATCAATTGCTCTGGCCAGCAATGAAAGGCTCCTTTCTTCTCCCATTATTCTTTCCAACCCATACTAAAGTAACATTAACAGATAATGAAGGCTTAGTTTTAAAAACTCATGCAAGCAAAATTGCAACTTAAGAAATGGGAAATGTGAATGATACTGACATATTAGTCTAATGAATTTGTTAACTGGCATTTTCAGTCTGCAAATTCTGCATTTTGAAATACAAACACTGAAGCTGGAGTAAAAAATAATACATTTTTCTTTCTTCTGCAAGCATCATGGATATCAGTGCCCGATAGATGAAAGTTTTAGCTCTAGTCGTCTTTGATATCAAGTTAATCAATATTGAGTGAAGTGGGAAAAAAAAAACAAGATTGTCTTCAATCACGTTGTACACAAAATAAAAAAAGAATTGTAACAAAATTACCATAATTTTAATCAAAAATGTTGAAGAAATAATAAATTCTAAATAGCAGTAGCAGAATATGAATTAACTATATTGTCCTCAATGTTATGTTTCATTTCAACTTTTCCTTTTCTAGTAATGAACAGTTATGAAGGATATGCAGAATAATTTACACTACACCACGTCACTGGTAAAAAACAAAACTAGGTGTTCCCACAGAAAACACTTATCCATAGGTGATCTAGTAACAGCCATATAAGGATGCAACACAAATTTGCTGGGGATTGAAAGTTTTTTTTCCATCAGAGATTTAGTTTTAACTCTTGGCCTGGAGATGTTAAGAATCTAATTATTCCCTGAAAAGCTCTGAATGCAGCACACAATATTCCAGTAAATCTTATAATTTGGTGTGTAGTAAATTCACTAAATATCAATTTGAGTCCTTGTCAGATGATACAGGTATTCACAAACAACCATAAACAATCGTTAGAATATAGTAGTACACTTTTCCAACTGTTTATTAAATATGTAATTGGGAAATTTGACATTTCCAGGCAATTTTAATTGTTAAAAAGAATTGAAAAGATTAATGAAACACATTAAAAGGCCCAAAGCAAAATGTGCTTAGGAATGTTATTTTTCAACAGCTGAAGATAAAAGAAAACAATTTATTTTCTAAAAGACCATTCTTAACCATCTTAACACTTGGATTGTTCATCCTCATGTAGATGTAAAGGCACTGAAGAGCTGCTACAGTTTGTACCTGGGGGGGAGGGATAGCTCAGTGGTTTGAGCATTGGCCTGCTAAATCCAGGGCTGTGAGTTCAATCCTTAAGGGGGCCATTTAGGGATCTGCGGCCAAAATTGGGGATTGGTCCTGCTTTGAGCAGGGGGTTGGACTAGATGACCTCCTAAGGTCCCTTCCAACCCTGAGATTCTATGATTCTAACACAAGGCTCACAACCCCTACCTACAATGACCCAAAAAATGAAAAAGGAATCTGACAAAAAGTGGAAACATGGACAAATTGCAATGGATGAGTACAAAGAAAATAGAGCAAGCATATAGGGACAAACTCAGAAAGGCAAAGGCACAAAACAGGTTACATCTAGCAAGGGACATAAAGGAACAAGAAGAGGTTCTATAAATACATTAGGAATACAAACACTGAAGCTGAAGTAAAAAATAAGACAAAAGACAGACAAAAGAAAACAAAGGTCCACTACTTATTGGGGAGCTAATCAAGGATAATACCAAGAAAGTCAAGATGGTTTTATGCCTACTTTTCACCATCAAGGTCAATGTCTATTGTAATCAAACGCTACACACAATTAACAAGTGGGAAACAAATACAAACCACAATAGGAAAAAAACAGGTTAAAGAAAAGTTAGCTAAATTAGATACTTTCAAGTTGGCAGGGCCTGACTAACTTCATTTTAGTGTACTTAAGAAACTAACAAAAAAAACCCTGAGAGCATTAGCAATTATCTTTGAAAGCTCCAAAAGGGTAGGTGACATCCCAGAGAACTAGAAAAGGGCACACACAGTACCTTTCTTTGATAAGGAGAACAAAGACAACCCAGGGAATTATGGACCAGTTGGTCTCACTCTAATACCTTAAAAAACACTGAAATACATTGGGCAATACATTTGTAAGCACCTAGACAATGACAGATATACAACATGGATTTGTAAAGAACAAATCATGCCAAACCAACTTAATTTCCTTCATTTACAGGAATACTGATTTAGTGGATATGGGGAAGCAGCAGATGTGATGCATTTTAATTTTAATAAGGCTTTTGACACAATCACACATGACAGTCTCATGACTCAACTAGGAAAATGTGATTTAGATTAAGTTAGGATTACATTTCAAAATGACCTCGATGAACTAGAGAACTGAAATCAACATGATGAAATTCAGTACCAACAAATGCAAAGTATTACACTGTGGAACAAATTTACCATTTTGTAGCAGAATATCAGGTTATCTGTACCCTTATGGTGTTCTAGTTAGGAACCTATTAAAGGGTTATCTCCATCCACAAGTCCTAGGGAAGACCCTCTGTGGCACAGGGCTAGAAAGGGTTAGGCAACTTGCAGGCTAATTGACCCAGATTCAACCTTTAGAGACATATTAGTATATAATGATCGCGCTTTTTGTGTGTGTTTACATATATATTGTTTGGTTACATTGTCAACCCCTAACAGTTCCTGTCTATCACTGTATTCTGTTAATTCAAAGATCAAAGAGAGATGTTAACATTTAATTGAACTGTACATGTAGTGATATCACGGTCTCCATTTCTCTTTAACACATATAGTAAACTACCTGTAAATGATGGGAGATAGGCAATTGCCTTATGTTACTCCATGTAGCTAATTACCGGCGATGCTTACAAAATAGGAGGATGCTTCAGACACTATTCTTCACCCAAGGAACACCTGCTGTCAAGAAGCTGACAATAGCATGCCAGGGATCTGTAAAAACTCTTGGGCCCTGATGCTTTCATCTCAGATCTACTTAAGCTTCATCAGGGGAAGTTTGAGTTGCAAGACTGAGGTCTTCAGTTCCATTCTGGATCACCTGTATATTAAACATTGGACTGTAACCTATGGACTAATTCTAAAAGGGATTTTTGCAACTCTAAAGCTCACCATCTCTACTAAAAAGAAAGTAAGAAAGAAATACTTGTGGCACCTTAGAGACTAAAATTTATTTCAGCATAAGCTTTCATGGACTACAGTCCGCTTCGTCGGATGCATGGAATGGAACAGTCAGTGAGAGGATATTTATACAGTCAGAGAAACATGAAAAGGTGGAAGTAACCATATCAACTGTAAAAGGCTAATTAATTGAAAGGAACTGTTATCAGTAGGAAAGAAACTTTTGAAGTGGTAATCAACATGGCCCATTACAGTTGACACAAAGGAGTTAAGGGTATTTAACGGCGGCGGGGGGGGGGGGGGGGGGGGGGGAGGGGGAATAAATTCAATTAACGTAATGACCGAGCCATTCACAGTCAATATTCAGACCTAAGGTAATGGTATCTAGTTTGCATATTAATTCCAGTTCAGCAACTTCGCGTTGGAGTCTGTTTTTGAAGTTTTTCTGTTGTAAAATTGCTACCTTTAAATCTGTCATTGCATGATCAGGGAGGTTGAAGTGTTCACCTACTGGCTTTTGAATGTGATGATTCCTGATGTCAGATTTGTGTCCATTTATTCTTTTGCGTAGAGACTGTCCAGTTTGGCCAATGTACATGGCAGAGGGGCATTGCTGGCACATGATGGCATATATCACATTGGTAGATGTGCAGGTGAACGATCCCCTGATGGTGTGGCTGATGTGATTAGGTCCTATGATGGTGTCACTTGAATAGATATGTGGACAGAGTTGGCAACGGGCTGTGTTGCAAGGATAGGTTCCTGGGATTTTGTTTTTGTTGTATGGTGTGTGGTTGCTGGTGAGTATTTGCTTCAGGTTGGGGGGCTGTCTGTAAGCGAGGACTGGTCTGTCTCCCAAGATCTGTGAGAGTGAGGGATCATCTTTCAGGATAGGTTGTAGATCTTTGATGATGCGCTGGAGAGGTTTTAGTTGGTTAGTTAACCTCTCCAGGTTAACTAGATACCATTACCTTAGGTCTGAATATTGACTGTGAATGGCTCAGTCATTACGTTAATTGAATTTATTTCCCCCCCACCCTTAAATATCCTTAACTCCTTTGTGTCAACTGTCTGTAATGGGCCATGTTGATTACCACTTCAAAAGTTTCTCTCCTACTGATAACAGTTCCTTTCAATTAATCAGCCTTTTACAGTTGATATGGTTACTTCCACCTTTTCATGTTTCTCTGACTGTATAAATATCCTCTCACTGACTGTTCCATTCCATGCATCCGACGAAGCGGACTGTAGTCCACGAAAGCTTATGCTGAAATAAATTTGTTAGTCTCTAAGGTGCCACAAGTATTTCTTATTTTCTTTTTGCTGACACAGACTAACATGGCTACTACACTGAAACATCTCTACTAAGAAACTGACCTAAGAACTCTATGCATATCTGTATGTACAATGATATTTTAACCAATTTTTAATAAATCTTAGTTTAGTTTATAAGAATTGGCTGTAAGCATGTATTTGGTTAAGATGTGATATATTCATTGATATGGGGGGTAATGTAGCCAATCCTTTGGGGTTGATATAACTTTTATATGATGAACAAGATTTTCAGTAATCATCATCATATGCAACTTGGCTGTCTGGGTGGGAGCTCAGGGCTGAGTTGCTTTAAGGGAACTGTATTTTTGGCTTCTGAGTAACCAGAAAGATATTACAGAAGCTGTTTTGTTGATGGCTTGGTGAACCTAAGCAGTAGAATAATCACCAGTTTGGGGGATTGTCTGCCCCATTCTTTGCAGTTTCCCCTAGTTGAGCAATCTCAGCATTACCTCTCTGGGGCCCCAGTCACACCATCATTATTCAGATGTTTTGAGATGTGGTGGGAGTTCCTCAATAGCTATGTCAATACAGACAGGACACATCTTTAAAGTCACATTCCCACTGGCACTTTTTGGAGCATTTTAGAAACAGTGAACTGGTGCCTGGATTGTTTATAAAGGATATTTCTAATAAGGCATCAGAGTTTAGGAATTTATAGTGGGGCAAACGATCGGTCACCTTGATCCTGAAACGTCAAAGACAGATCAGGAAAGAAAGTGAGTCCATATTATTGCATGAGGGTGGGGAAACATGTATTATCCCTGGCACAGCATTAAGAACTTATACAGAACTGAGGCTGGCTGGTCATGGCCATTTTTGCTTCACAACGAGAGTTATCTCATATAATTCCAGTTTGTGGCAGTCTTAAAGACACACAGTCAGGATTCCTTCCTGGTGAATTTGGGTCCCATTCATTCTGGATCCAGGCAACGACTTCTGCATTGCAACAGGAATCAACTGGGATGCAGAGATACAGGTGCTTCGTCAGTGGAATCTGAATGTATACAGGTCATATGTCTGGCACACGGTTTAGAATGAAAGACCAACGGTGTTAGTGTACTAACTTTTTTATGTTTATCCAATTTCCTGGAGCAAACAAATAGATCACAAGAGTTGCTGTTTGAATCTGTAGGCAAAGAATTGAGCACTGGTACCTCAGGGGAAAAAAAAAAAGTCAACCTAGAGGTTCACATTTGGGCATCAGTGGTGAGGTGATTCTGAGCTGGCATGGAAGGGGCATCCTGATGCTCTGCTTATACTCTTTGGCAGCCAGGAAGCAACTATGTGAAAAGATTATTGTACGCTTAGCTGAAAATAATTTGAGATTCCGTAAGGAAGTGGACTTAACCATAAAGCAGAGAGAGAGTGAGGGCAGATCCAGGACCTTTTTTCCAGGGTATCTGTAAACCTATCTCAAATGCTGCAGAACAGGGTATGAGGAAATGACCCCAGGGCTTCATGGGTTGATATGGCTAAAAGATCTGTGGTTTGGGAGGTGGCTAAATTTGTATGAAAGTAGCGAGGATCAGTTATTACACACCATAAAATGTCATATTTGGTATCTGAGTTGTTCAGGGAAGATGGGGTACGCCTCTCTAACCAGGGAGTGGATATATTTTGGCCAATGTCAGGTAAGAAATGGTTAACTATTTGGGAAACCAGCTGGAGGTTGGGGAGAAGCAACCATGCTAATTTCTGGTCCCTCCTGGTACACTGTAGGTATTACTTTGATAGCAGTATCACAGTTCAAGACAAAATTCCCCCTTCTGAGATCCACCAAGGGCACCTACTCTAGACTCCTCAACCATCACCTCTCTTGGTTAGAAACCTAAGTGTCTCTCTCCCTTCTGACTGGGTTTTTTTTCACGCTGCACAGCTTCCTGACTACACTCTGATATCTCCAGCAAACACGACTGACTAAACAGGCCAGCATCTGTGCTTCGCTCTTCAAAAGCTATGAACAGCTGTAATTGCCAGCAGAAGTTAACCACGCCCTTGTTTAAAGCAAGGGCATGTATCCTTAAGGCGAAAGCATTACAGAGAAAACATAAAAAGCAATAACAGTTCCTCTATGCATGTTAAAAGTTTACCAGAGGTCACCTATCAGACTTATGGGGCATCATTAGGTCAAATTACTTCCAACCCTTTCCAGGAAGTATTAGGGGCCCCTATTGGACAGAAGGTGATGTTCATTTGCTGGATCCAAAATAAAGCCCTGAGTCAGGCTATTTATCACAAATGCTTTTTTCCATCTGTTGGTCTCTGATGTCTGAATCAGTATACGCAAGCTTCTATGTGTGGCGGTACCTCTCTGGAGATGTTACAACTTGAGTGAATTTGAATAACCACCATCTACTGTTCTTAATTCCTGGAAGATCTGTTGTCATCTTCCCTCAAGGAATTACATAATTACATACAATCCCTAGTCCACAATGACACAAACTTAATATAGTAAGATCTCACAAAGTTCAGAAAATGGCGATATATGTCAGAAGGGGATCTGGTTCCTTAACAAACAGGAATTGGAAGTGAACTTGGAGAAGGTATCCTATAAATAAACTGGGGAACAGGGTTTGGGATCCTGTCTGGTAAAGCAAGGACACCACCACCACCCTCCATCTGCTTAACCCTCACAAGAGTGAAAGGTGTTGGGGTCCCAGCAATAGGTGGTGGGGTGCCGGCAATAGGTTGGGATCAGAGGCTGATGGCAGACCTCTAATAGATTGAACAGATTAGAGAAGGAAAGATGACCTACACTGTACGAGTTATTGCTGGATAGTTCCCAAATGAGAAAGTTTAATAAAAAGTTGTGGCCTAGCTAAACCAGCTCCCTTGGGATTTGTTTTTCTTCCTGCATCTCCAAAGACAATGACAGTAGACAGTGAGAGTTATTGTTGCAATATAAAGACAAGGCTTAGGTGGCATAAGGAACAAGATGGATGACTAGTATCAATACAGACAAATACAGTGAAACCCCGCTATAACGCGATAATTGGGGTCCAAAAAATTCCATCGCGATAAATGCGGGGTCGTGTTTTAGGGGGGTTACAAAAAATTACCGTTTCAAGCCGGTCTCTTCTCTTCTTGCCAAAGCGGAGAAATTTCAAGCCAGTCAGTTTCAAGCCTGTCTCTTCTCTTCTGGCCAAAGCGGAGAAGTTTGACCAGCTTGAAACTGACCAGCTTGAGTTTCAAGCCACTCTCTTCTCTCTTCTCCCCAAAGCGGAGAAGTTTCAAGCCAGTCAGTTTCAAGCTGATCAAACGTCTCAGCTTTGTGGAGAAGAGACGGCTTGAAACTGACCAGCTTGAAACTGACTAGCTTGAGTTTCAAGCCGGTCTCGCCAAAAGGGGAAGCGGAGGCACAGGAAAGGGGCAGGGGGGGAAGGAACAGGGGAGATGGGGAGGAGATGGAGCCAGGGTCGGCTCCAGGCGAGGAAGCACGCTCTGGACGCTTTTTTTTTTTTTTTTGTTTGGGGCAGCGGGAGCCACCTTATGATCGCGTTTTAACCAAATTTGCATTATGGCGGGGCGCGCTATAGGGGGGTTTCACTGTACAGCTACAGTGCCTGATATTCTGTGGCACATTAGGACTGTTTTGTATGCTTGAGAAAGAAAAATTAACAGACATTTGACAGAAACGCAAAAGGCCTCATGAAAAACAAGTAGCACCAACGTGAAGCATCATGATAAAGAAGTTGGAAGAGCGGTTCCTAGCACTGGTCAAAAGGAATACTTATGCTAAACAAATAGGAAAATCTGTGGATAATGATGCAGCAATGCAGAAAAAGAGAAGCTCAATTTTCTTAGGAGTTTGAATTATGACTATATTTAATGGACCATTATGATTTCAGTAGCTAAATATTAGCCTCTTGAGTTAATTTGTATTGTTTGTTTCTTCAAGAAAATTTAGTGGAAATTACATTGTATATTAAAACCACTACATGTGATTAGGCTGCGTACTTAAACTCTGAAACCATGTACACTGTTCAAGAAATTAAATGAGGTCTTGAAATTTTTTAGTTTTACAATCAGTCTACAAATCAATCCATTGAACTATTAGCTAAATATGTTGTACAGATACTCAGCTTCACGCTGAGGAATGAAACAGAACAGAGGGAAACTATCAAAAGAAACACTTTCAATTACAAATGATGCTTCCATCCTACCAGAAGAAACAATTTCAAAGTTGTGTACTGAAATGACATTTTTCACATTAAACTTGTCATTTAAAGCAATAGAAAGTGATGAACTTATTGACTATGTTTAGTTGTCAAGATGCACAAATTTCAACTTGGATCAAAATATTTGGTTTGAACGTACAGCACAATCCATGCACGTTAATGGATTTGGGCTTAAGGGGCTGAAACGTAACAATGGTTTTCTTTCAGATATAATAACTGAAAACCATTCAAGCAAATAAAGTCACTTAGGGTTAAATCATGGTAATCCATGTATCTAAAATCATAATGTAGCATAGACTACCTTATGAATAAACTCAATTATTGAGTAACAATAAATCACATACCTTATTATTCATAAAGGCCTTCAAACACTGTACGATCTTATGCTGATTCCTCTTCACAACTCTGTCCTGACTGAATTGATATAAAAAATTTAAGTTGTAAATACAATTTAATTATATATTACACAAAAATCAAGGTTTACATAAAGTGTCCTTACGGTTTTGTTTCAACCAGTCTTTCTAAAACATCCAGCAACAACCCCAGTCCTTCACGTCCAAAGTTTTCAACCCAACTAGAAGAGAGAAGGGGGAGAAAAAAAAGACACCAGTTAAGTACATTTTAAATATCTCAGTATTTCAGATACTGAATTATTATTATTTATTATTTGTATTATCATAGAATCTAAGAGCCCCTGTCACGAACCAGGACCCCTTTGTATTAGGTGCTGTGTAAACAGGGCAAGAATACGGTCCGTCCCCGAAATTGCTTTGCATTTCAATCAGTTCTTTTGCATATGCCAAGAGCCTTCACAGATATACAACATAAAATAATAAAATTTAAACCTAAGTCAAAACAAATGAACCCCAAATTCAGCAGAAATAATCCTGAAGAACTCTACCCATTCCCAGATCAAATTAAATTTGCAAAATAGGGATTATTCATTAGCTCAAAGAGAACATTGGTACGATGCATGCTTTTCTGAAGCTAGCCACCAAGCCATCTGTTTTTTGGGGGAAAAAATTTGGAAAAATCTTCCTTAATTCAGAGTAAGAACAGTATTGTGCATTAGTTATGCAGGCTCTCCGGGAAATCGCAGATTCTATCATTGTCAGTCATTCCTTTCCTTCTTGAAGAAGTTTGCAGTTCTATCGGATATCTGAATCCATATGGGTATTTCTGAATATATCATTTTTAGAAAACTTACTAAAACAATGAAAATGTTTTCTTTGGTCCATAAGAGAAAAAATCAAAGGCATCATGCTCTGATAAATATTTTGGCATAGAGAATGGATTCTAATAAAACACTTATTCTTTCTCAATCCAAGCAAAGTGCGAATTAAAGAGTTTGTTACGTGTTTTAACACATTTTCTCATGAGTAAAATTTTTGACTAATAAATTACTTCTCATAACATTACTAGAATTTTATCTTGAGACATAATACCATTTTATTTTACTTCACCTGAGTAATGCTCCTCTCATAGGAAGAATGCAGGCCCAGAATTTTAACCAGAAGGCTGCTGAATTCTTTCAAACAGCAAGCACTCACACTAAAACCCTGGTTCAGCCCTATGATAACTATGAATTAATTAGGGCTTTAGACAAGACTTATTTAACAGCTTCACTCCCACACTTGTAATATTAACTCCTCTTAGATATTAGCAACTTTAATGTAAAGAAGAGTTTTCCAGAAATTGGATTAGAGAACCAGACTTCGAAATATTCATGGTACCTAACATTTTCAAGTGTGTTATGGTTACAAAACACAGAGAATGATAACAGATATTTAGGAGAATCAAAACTTTAAAACGAAGAACAAAATTACACTAATTTATTACAGCAGTCTAGGATGATGACCCAGCATGTTGTTAGATTTGAGAACACTTTCACTGCAAATTTGACAAAACACAAAGAAGGTACCAATATGAGATTTCCAAAGATAGCAACAGCATTCAACCCAATGTTTAAGAATTCAAAGTGCCTTCCAAAATCTGAGAGGTATGAGATGTTGGACATGCGTTCAAAAATCTTGAGAGCAAACTACAGAACCCAAACCACCAAAAAAGAAAAAAAATCAACCTTCTACTGGTGGCATCTGATTCAGATAATGAAAATGAATGTGTGTTGGTCCACACTGCTTTGGATCGTTATCAAGTAGAACCCATCAATAGCATGGATGCGTGTCCTCTGGAATGGTGGTCACAGCATGAAGGGATATATGAATGTTTAGCTCATCCTGCACAAATATCTTGCGAAACCGGCTACAACAGTGCCACATGAACGCCTGTTATCACTTTCAGGTGACATTGTAAACAAGAAGCGGGCAGCATTATCTCTCGCAAAAGTAAACCAACTTGTTTGTCTGAGCAATTGGCTGAACAAGCAGCAGGACTGAGTAGACTTGTAGGCTCTAAAGTTTTACATTGTTTTAGTTTTGAGTGCAATTTTTTTTTTTTTACATAATTCTGCTTACAATAATTTGTAAGTTCAGCTTGCATGATAAAGAGATTGTATTACAGTACTTGTATGTGGTGTATTTCTTTCTTACAGTGCAAATATTTGTAAACAAAAATATAAACTGAGCACTGTACACTTTGTATTCTGTTATAACTGAAATGTATATTTGAAAATGTAGAAGAGATCCAAAAATATTTAAATAAATGGTATTCTATTAAACAGTGCGATTAATCATGATTTTTTAAAAAAAAAATCTCAACAGCTCCAATAGAAATGGTGCAGAGAAGGGAAACAAAAATGATTCAGGGTATGGAACAATTTCCATTCGAGGAGAGATTAAAAAGAGACTGCTCAGTTTAGAAAAGACGACTAAGGGAGGCGATTTTATACTCCTGTATCAATCATGACTGGCATGGAGAACAGGGCAGTGTTATTTTACCCCTTCACATAACACAGGAACTAGGGATGATCTGATTAAATTATAGGCAGCAAGTTTAAAACAAACATAAGGAAATACTTCTTCACACAACACACACTCAACCTGTGGAACTCGTTCCCATGGGAGGTGGTGTTAAGCCAAGAAGTTTATCTGGGTTCAAAAATGAATTAGTTAAGTTCCTGGAGGATTGGTCTATAAATGGCTATAAGCCAAGGTGGTCTGTGAGAGCGTGGGATTTTGCAGAACAGATAGTAAGGGAAGCCTGGGGAAAGTCTGGTAATTTATGGAGAGTGGGGAGAACATGAGCCTCTCTACTGTTGCAGATTTAAGGTTGTGGTTTACTGTCTGTTTTATAAGGTGATTGGTCTTGTGATCAGGTGTGTGTTTGTGGATGGAGAAGTCATATTAGATGCTCTAACTTCTCATTTCCTTGGTTTTGTGATAGATCAGTTACATTCTAAGCAACCTTTTCACTTTCTCTCTCTTGCAAGAAGAAGAAACAGGCTATGCAAAGCTCAAATGGGATGACTGAGTTGGATTTATAGGGAAAAGATAAGTGTTCTGAAGTTCAGCAGCCATGTAGAAATTCAGGAAAAGGATGTTTTACATATAGATGTTTCTTAAAAACTGTAGGATTTTGGCTACACAAGATTTCCTATCTAACCACACAAATTAAGGAGAATAAGTTAGCAAGAAGAGAGGAATGAATGCTGCTTATAGCAGACCAGACTCTGACAAGTAGGTAGAAGTGTTTGATATGGACTGAGAAACACTGAAAATTCATTTCAGTTTTGAAGGACTCAGATGACAAACACAAAATTTCAGGCTTCTTTATAGAAGTAGATCAAGAAGAAATGAACATGTTTGTGTGACTATTAAAATGGGTTAAGGAAAGTGCGATAGTTGTGGAATCTATGTACAAGTTTATTAAAATCCTATATCACTGTATGCCTCCATGTGTCGGAAAGTTGGACAGAAGAAAGTGAAGGAGACAGGTGGGGAGAAAAGGCCAGAAGCAGGAGGAGGAAACTGATTCAAGTAGTAAGAGACAGACTCCATGATTCAAAGGAAAAGCCATGTGCTGGTGGGGAATCCTGAACACAGTAATGGACTGTCCAAATCCCAGAGAATACTCAAGACTGCTGAGGAAGCTGAGGTACAGATGGCCTATAGATGTTTTATTATTTTGTTAAGATCTGTATATCTTGTGCTATCTAAATGAAAGAGTGATTAGTTTTGGAACCTACTGCAAAGTCTGTGTGCCCTCGAGGGGAAGTGTAAACCAGAGTGCCCACAAGCTTGGAGCTCTGAAAAAGGCTCTTAAGTAACTGGAGAGTCTGAGGGAGCCTAGTCACAGGTCCTAGGCAGTTGGACTGCAGTATCTCAGCTCTTAGAAGTGGATACTAGATGGAGGAACTACACCTCAAGAGTACCTAAAAATCCCAAGTCACAGGTAGTGCCTGGACTCTACTCAATCACAGGAAGTTTAAATGCTCACAGCCCCCATCATCTTGGCCCAAAACCGCATCCTGGTGATTGATCACTAGGGGATTTTTACCAGGTCTGTGACAGAGAGGAAGAATTGTTTAGTGGAGAGGGTGCTAAGCTGGAACTCATGAGACTTTGCCACACACTTCCTGTTTGACGTTGGGCAAGTCACTCAGTCTCTCTGTCTCAGTTCTCCATCTGTAAAATGGAGATAAATAGTGCTTCCTTACCTTATAGGAATTTTGTGACGATAAACAGGCTAAATATTGTGAGGCACTCAGCTACTATGGTAATGGGGGCCACATAAGAACTCTAGGATAAGATGCTGAAAACCTACATTGTGATACAGATGTTACAAACCCTAATTCCCTTCCATAGATATGCATAACAGAACCAGAAAAAGTTTCTGAAAGCATGCAACACTGTGCTCTCCCTAAGGACTTACTGCCTAATAACTTGTTTAAGAAGTTGAATATTTAATTTACTGCTTAAATTGTATATTTGTAATAAAATGCAAGAATCTGTATATTAAGCAATTGTGTAGTACTTTCTATGAATATGAGTAGGAAACTATTAAGATTTAAATTTAGATTATGCTAGTCCTAAAGGTTTAATTCTGTGCAATGCTTTCTGAAACAAATTCCAAAATGAACCTTGGCACATGCTTTAACAAAGGGATAACCTGAGGTGCAAGAAAAAGAGCGCAACAAGAGTTTATATATAAATTTGCCCTAAAAATGACAGCTACTCTTTTGTAAAGGCAACCAGCACTGAATTCTCTGGTCACACATGTATTGTTTTTATTTAATTACTATACACATTATTTAAATGATTTTCCTTTCAAAAAATGGAAGTCTATTCAACTGTGGAACTAATTTTGGCAAACTGATTTTAGAAATCCACTCACCCACCCCATTCCAGTGGAAACGAATAGGAGTGGGCCCCTTTAATTTCGAGTTATCACTTTCTTTTAAAGATGGATAATGCTCTCCTTTTACTTTGTCTCAGTTTTTCATAATAAGTTCATTTAATATATTATTTGTAGAGTGAACTTCATTTATATTAAAGCAATGGCTGAAGAGAATACTTAAATTAAAAAGATTAATGCTGGTTCTTAGATGTGAGCAGATATTTCTTACCATCTCAAAATCTAACATTAAGATCAGCTGTTCTCTGCTAGCTGTTTTAACATTGATTCAAATACTTAAAAAGAAACTCTTAATAAGATGAAACAAGGCATTTAATTTAAAAAGAAGAGTGACATTGAAACATTCTGGAAATAAAGCACCAACAGGGAGACACCCAGGAAAAGCTCAATATGTCATGCACTTTTCACTGTTATGGCACTATTTATTGTGTTGTGAGTTTTGATGGTGGGTGGTCTGCCTTTCTGATTTTTACATTGGCGTGTAAATACCCATGTAAAATAAAGTTTTGAATTTGCATGCAAGGCTACAGTAGCAAGTTTTCTTATACGTAATGTTAGAATTGACATGAACTGGAATGAATGTCATCATGTGCAGACTCAATAACTTTCATAATAAAAACTTAGAAAATTGTCATCACAATAATCCCTAAACTGTGAGTTGCGGTACCGGGTCAGTACTGAAAAAAATGCATAACATCTCTGTACGTTTCATGAAAGCCTTTACAAAAATACATAATACCAACACATTTTAAAAAAATACCACAGCGGCTCCACTCCCATATATAGAACAACTTCAAATACCATTTAATTCCCCCTCATGCATTGGACCACGGAAATCCATTAGAAGTGCACAAAGCATCCATGATTTCTCTTTTGCGTGTGAATCCAGTACCAGTCATGCATGAGAGGTACATGGTCTGTGTGTACCGGCTCAGAAATCCAACAGTGTTTGGAGTCCACTTCTGGTGAATAGGTTCCCCGCTTTGACCTTGCAGACATTGTGCAGAACACAGCACATAATAATAATGTGGGCTACTTTAATGATACTGGCATGCATAACAGAATATGAGTCTGTCAAATGTACATTCCACCCCCATCCTACAGCTAGAGCAGGCCTGCACAACATGCGGCCCGGGGGCCACATGCGGCCCACGTGGGTTCACTGTGCAGCCCGCGGGGGGTGAGTAGACAAGCGGCGGGGTGGGGCAAGCCAACGGCCAGCTTGCCTGCCGGTGGGCAGGCTGGGGAGTGAGGGTGAGCCAGCGGCAGGGGGCGGGGGCAGCGGCAGAAGGTAAGAGGCCAGCAGCGGGCAGGCAGGTGATCTGGTCACCCTATGCACGCTGTTTCCCCCTCTACAGGCTTCCACATCCCAGCGCTGGGGAAGGAGGGGTTGTTTCCGTGGGGCGGGTGGCATTGGGGTGGGGGGGTTGTTTCCACGGGGCTGAGGGTAGTTTCGGCGGGGCCGGGGGGTTTCAGCCCGGCCGGGGGGTTTCGGCCCTCAGCTGTTTTCTTTGGAGTAATATGGCCCTCACCGCTTTACGAGTTGTGCAGATCTGAGCTAGAGAGTGTGTCACTCCATCTTCTTTGGCCAGGTGCTCTGAAATCAGGGTATGGTTTCATAAGCCATGGCAACAGAGGGCAAGTGGAGTCCCCTAGTATAACAGTGGGGACTGACTCCATTTATAACGTCATTCAACGAGACTAATGTCCCAGCTTCTCCACAAAGGAAGTCCTGATCTCAGGAACAACCTGGCATCAAGCACCCTGCCAGTGCATGCCATATTAGTGTCCATTAATCTGCTCCTATGGAGTAGTACCCATTGTAGTTTGTGTACTTATGCTCCTTGCAGAGGGCAAAACTATAGGCACGGGTCCCAGCAATGACCCCAGCACAGTTTGGAAAGTCCATTCTCTCAAAGCCAGCAATTACTTCAAAAACAATTTGTAATGCCCAGCACCTTTGAGTAATCACTTCACAAACATTTGCCACAACCATCCCACAGTTGATTTGCCAAGTCCAAAATGGTTGGACCATGGACCTGTAACAGTCTGGGGTAGCCAGCTTCCAGATTGCTATAGCAACCTGCTTCTGGAACAACCACCTCTCACATGTGGTGCTAAAGGGTTGGGGCAAGCTAATCACAAACCTCTGCAAACCCAGTGTTGGTTACCCCAAGTCCGCATGGCTATGTGATCTCACCAGTCTATGGATGTGGCCCTGCTTCAGGAACATCGGTCTACGTAGGAGCGACGTGCAGCTAATTTAACAGGCATGAGCAGCATCAACTGGGTTGCAGCTGGCATGTCAATATCCCCTTCCAAGCGGTGCATTTGGCAGTTCACAAACTGCCACCAGAACCCCCACCTGCATCTGACATATGCTTTGCCTGATTCCTAAAACAGGACTGATTGATAGCATGAGGTGGAAAAGTTGCTCCACCAGTTTGGGTTCCATGTTGATAGTCCCAGCTGCTTAGGGCATGCAGACACAAAGTGGTTGGAGTAGATGAGTTGGCAAGCTAAAACCACCCAAAACACTTCGGGGTCAACTCCTGCAGGACAGATAGACAAGTTCTCCCACAACTCACTGTGAACCAACCCCTAGAGTCGCTTCAGCTTCCAAGAGCACTAGGAACCCTAAAATACAATAGTGTATGCCCACAGAAGCTGGAATTCTGACTTAGGTCTGCATAGTACAGTACAGTGGCACCAGCACAGTTGTGAGGCCTAAGTTTTCAATACAGTGTGGATGCTCAAGTGTTGGCTTGGAAATAGTCTGCAGACATTGGTCACACAGACCTAGGCCTAATGTGCTGTTTAGGCATACTATGATACTACTGCAATAAAAAAAAATTGTAATTTGTGTATTGATTCACTTATACAAATGGAAGAAATAGTGGAAGCTGTAAAAATAATCATGGAAAATTCCCAAAGTAAAAAAATGTGCTTAAAAGTAACAGTTACTGTATCATTTAAAGAACTGCATATTTCATTATGACAAAAATTTATTATGAACCATAGTTTTAACAAATTTTATTCATTGTTTTTGTGATCTGTATTTTTGTACTTAAATATTTCCCTTGAGATACTGTTAAGCAGAAAATAGCGTTTAACAGGTTTATCCACTGATAACTATTTCTTGAGAAAAACATTGTACAATTAGTTTAAAAAGATAACCAATTCAAATAGTCCATATACATAATTTTATTATGACGTATTTAACATGCATTCATAACTACCTTTTCTTAAACAAAACAAAATATGTAAGTATCATCATACCCATGCAGATGCCCACCAATCTCAACAAAAGGGTCAGTTGCCTAATGGATTAGATATGCATTCTGTTAGGCCACATATGAAAACTTGATTCACCATCTCCAAAAACACAAGCTTCAATCATTTAAGAAGCACTACTAGCTACAGAAATAACCTAACTCATGAACAGCCAAAAAATGGCACCACACTCATAATGGGAGTATTCCACTAGCCACCTAACCTCAATTCATAACCTGCCCTTAATAACAATGTTTTCTTCATCTGAAGTAACATGAGATTTAGTTGTGTAGAAAGTTTCAAGTGGTAGGAGTATGCCATTTTTGAAAGACCAAAAACAGGCAAAAACTAAGTTTACAAATTAGTTCAATGTTTTATTAATTGGCAAGTCAAGAACTATTAGCAGAGATTTGAAAAGAATTAGATATACTCTTGGTTTCAGAGAACATTTGATAGAACTTTGTTTTGGTCTGAAAACTAAGCCAAAATTATATTGAGGCCAAAACAGGGCTTCGTAAATGAAGTTAGTTGAAGCTTTTTATGCTTTGCATAATTTAAAACCACTATCATTCTCTTTTTCAGTTTTAACTTACTAAATTGGAAGTTTTGTTTATAATTTTAGAATTAAAAGGGCCCTCAAATGAAAATATTTGCGCACAAAGCAGTACAATATAGCTACAATTACATTTACGTGGGGAAGTGAAGGTGTAATCAATGGAAAGCCTAAGGCCCATTCCTTCCCTCCAACCAACACTGCTAACTGAAGGACATCTGGAAAAAATGAAGCTTAAAGACCTTGAAATGTGGACCATTATTACACTGAATCACTTAATATAAGTAGAAATCTTTAACTTAATCATGGGTAATTAGCTTCTCAGCATCAACACTGAATTCCATACCCAAACTAACTATTGCCCATACTAGTCAATTTTACTTCAGTAACAGACTAAGGAGCCACCCTGCAATTCCAGACAAAGACAAAGTGGTGTCACAGAGTTTTGTGAACCTAAACTTTGTCCACCTTTAATACTTGTGCAGTTAATGAAAGTGCTATCCCACAGTAAAATGTTTAGATTAAGTTAACTCTAAGAAGTCCTCACGTTTCTGCACTGATCATGCATTATATAACATGGTGGGCAAAAAGTCTTTTTTTAAATCAGACTTTTTAAAATTTAAACAAAATACATATTTATGTTTTAAAAATAAACATTTGAAATTGACAATTTATGTTCTGATTGCAATTTACCATTGCTATGAAATAATTTCAATTGAATAAAAATCTTAAGCAGCACTTTTGCTGCCAAAGTTTTAAAGAAAGTGTGGCAAATTGCCGGCACTACTCTGATGGGTCCCGCACTCTCTTCTTGTGGGGGGGTTTCAGGGTGCCATTTCTTGCCCCTGAACTGGGGTAACAGCTATCCTACTAGTATCCCAGGGAAGGGGAGTGGAGAGGGAGGGACCCAGGCCCACCCTCTACTCCGGGTCCCAGCCCAGGGGCCCTATGATAGCAGGTGAACCACTTGTACCAGTGATTCTTTCCCCTGGGCTACTTCCCTCTCCTGACCTTCAGCTTGTGGGGCTTCCTGCCTTCCCTCTGCACAAGCCAGGTGTCCCTTTACCTAGGATCTTGGTCTTCTTAGCCCGCTGCAGCACTTCTCAAAACTCTCCTCCACTTTCCTTCGAACTGCTCTTTGTTCCACCACCAATCCACTCTGCTTCACTCCTCCAAACTGCTCTCTGCTCCACCACCAAACCACTCTGTTCCAGCTCCTCCTCACTCTGCTCCAGCAACTCCTCTGGCTGATTGAAGCAGGGGGATTTTATCAGGTGACTGGTTTCAGGTGCTCTAATTGGTTTCAAGTGCTTTTAATTAATCTACAGGGAATAAGGCTTCTCCTCATTCTAGATCACTCTCCTGCTGCCTTCTGGCCATGCTGTATCACATAAGTCAAACCACTGAATGTGTAGAAGTCACTGGCTAAGCACCTGGAACCAGAGCTTGCTGAAGTGCTAAACCACCTTTTGCTAGCAGTAACCTCTTCAGCAGGCAGAGAGAGAATGCTCTCTCATTTCAGTTTATTCCAATAGTTCAGTTCAATGTTTAGTTCACTCACAGCATATTTTCCGCTTCCAATCTATGAATAAAATCCAGTTGAGAGGCTGAGATCTACTATTTCTGAAATCTTGAGGAATGCAGTAACCAAAAACAATCACTTAATTCACTAACTACAGGTAATATTTCCTTTAGTAATAAACCAGTTTTAAACGCAAAACATTTTGATAAAGCTTTTTATTTAACTAAAAAAAAGGATGCTGTTTTTCTGCATTTTTAATTGAATTCAAATTTCCATCCAAATGGATTTTAATGCACATCACAAGGAAAAAAATAATCATTATCCAGTAAAGAAGAAATTAACCATACACCATTTTTCTAATACAAGACATAAAAATTAAAAATCTGAATAAATGTATGTTAAGTAATATAATTGCTTCAGAAAACATGTATAGACAGTATCTTCTGGTTAACAAAAGTACAAAATGAGCATAAAGGCTATATTTATTTGCAAATCAACATGTTTTAATGGTTCCCAGCCAATGAAAATCAACTTTTCTTTAGGACAATAACTAAAAGTGCAAAACAAGATTAAAACTGGTGATTTAAATTGCTTTATTTGAATCAATCCATCCTGCTATGTAATGAGCAAAGACACTTGAAATTTCATTTTCATGTTTTTTCCAGTTGTTGCATGTTTTAAAGTAACCTGACTCATTAATATTGTCTGTATTAAAAGGAAACTAAAATGTAAAGTGTGTGCCCATAAATATTTTTCAATTATTTATTTCCGTGAAGTATATTTCCAGTGTACAAAGGGAAAAAACAGTTAGTTTAGGAAAGGTTGTACAGGTCAAGAAATATTGAGCATGTTGGCCTCTGTCCTGACAGAAATTAATTGAATTCCGTAGCTTACAACAAAAAGTGATCTCTTTTCATCCTCAATAAAAAAGAAAACTGCAACAAGAAAATTATCAACTGATCTAGAAGTGATCATTCTTCAGGAAAGTATATCAGCCTGTATTAGTTTTGTGCTTGTCAGCACAATTCACCACAAGATTTCAATAATTTAACTATAAACAGCATTCACAGATGACTAGACGTGTGTAAATATTCTCTCTACCTTTGTTGAATATTCACAGCAGAGTTTCAAACACTCACCAGGAAAGCTTCTTGTGAAATAAAGTACAAAAACAAAATAGTTTCACATCAATATTTAACAAAACCTTGATAAGAGTCCAACAATAAGCAGTTTGATAGCAAAGTGGATAGCGCAACGTCCAACCTTTTAAGAGAAAAATGTTTAAGGAATATTTTGATTTAACATCCCCTAGCAAAATGAGTGAGTTTCCCCTCCAGACATAGAGAAAATGGGGAGACAGAACAGCAATACTGAATAAGGAGGTAGAACTAATGGAGATAGTAAGAGCCCAAACTACTGTTTACAACTTTATTTCCACTGTGGTCTTGGCCTTCTGACAAAGAGAAGCAACAACTACTTCCTTTTTATGTAGAAGTATGGCTTCATTTTCATCATATACAAGGTAGGCATATGAAAATTCATTCTCCAAATGTAAGGTGAATGTTGTTCAGTAACAAAAGCTTTTTCAAATAGGGGAGGCTGGCAACTGATCCAAGCTCTTAACAGTTTTATCTGCAGTGTATGTCATAATAATATTTAAGCTAGTTTTGTAAACAATTTATGTCTACAAGCAGGATAATACTAATTTAAAAACTGCTAACCATCCAAAGAGGAAAAAGTCATTACTGAAGAAACCTACATCTTGTAAATTTACGACTGTGTTGAAGGGCTCCAAGGCCTTCTGATCCATTCCTCTTTGATCATTAATAGGTCACTTTTAAAAGTCATATTTTGACTTTTTTTTCAAATCAACAGAAATGGCAGAAAATATTTGTCGCTGAGTAGAGAGGCAAAATTCTCCATTACTTGTGAATTAAAAACAAAATCCATAATTATACATTATGATGGTTTCACATATAAAGAGTTTTCCTGCTCATAAACTATCATTTTCTCCCTAAGTTGGGATCAACTGAAAAATGGCAGCTTACATTTAAAGAACCCTTTTCAAGTGCTACACAATAAGTGACTAATATAGCAGTTGAAGAATGTAAATCAAACAGGACAAAGGAAAATTATTTTAATATTGCAGGTTATTTAAAACTAAGAAATATAACAAAAATATATTCTGATGTGGGGGGGGGGTTATTCTAAGTTTGAAAAATGAAGTTTCTTTAAAGTTTTACAACGTATTTAGAA
The DNA here is from genome assembly GCA_033296515.1 of Macrochelys suwanniensis. Taxonomy (NCBI): domain Eukaryota; kingdom Metazoa; phylum Chordata; order Testudines; family Chelydridae; genus Macrochelys; species Macrochelys suwanniensis. The sequence goes on from CM065775.1 coordinate 67,683,212, forward strand.
CCAATTTGGTTACTCAAAATATGTAGTTTCCATGATAAATATTTGTTAACTTTTGTTGAAGAAAACTCATATTAAGACCTTTGACAAGGAGAAAAGGTGCAGGTGACAAAATAATAAATTTGATACCTTAAACTTGAAGGTCGGCTTTAATACAATATCAAAAACCAATTTCCACTCATGTGTCAGAGTCATTCATCAGGTATGTTTAGCACAATTATAACCTATATCAAAACTTTCATTTGCTCCTAACCTCTTACTAGAGGCGATTAGGTACTCAAAAACAACAAGTCTAGTGGGACCTACAAACACGTTAAGTCATGCACCATAAATTGGAACAAACGTGAATAAACCGCAAAATATAAGTAATCCTTCCATGGAATTTGTGTAAGCTACATGATCCCAAAAATGACTTGAAAGTGCTTTGGTTGAAAGTGCTAACCAGAAGTCTATTGATCACTGCCGCCCCAGAGAGAGACGAGTCCCTCTGGACACCAGAGTGGGCGCAGCCAGGAAGGCCTGAGCCCGCCGCCCAGAGGGTCAGGTGTGGCACAGGAAGTATAAAGGCCCGACCCCAGAGTTCACAGACAGCAGCCGCCGGGGAGACCAGACGCCTCCAGCCTACCTCCCGGTTGGGAAACCCCAGCGACCTGCGGCGGACCCAAGAGCTGGCCGGGCCTGCCCCAGGCCAGCTACCCGGAGGAGTTGCCGAAGCTGCCCCAGGCCAGCTACCCAGAGGAGTTGCCGAAGCTGCCCCAGGCCAGCTACCCAGAGGAGTTGCCGAAGCTGCCCCAGGCCAGCTACCCAGAGGAACCCATGGTGCTGGTCCCACCTGAGGGCACCACCCTGACCCAGGTACCTCAAGAGGGGGAGTTCGGAAGTAGCCCAGGGGCAGCCGACCCTAGTCTGGCTGCGACAGTGCCAGAACCCATGTCAGTGTTTTGCAGCCAGGACCCCCACTGACGCAGAAGCAGGTACTCTGCCACTGCTAGGGCCCTGGGCTGGAATGCAGTAGAGTGGGAGGGACTGCGTCCCCCCGCCACCCAACTCGCGGGTGGCAGTCTCCCCCTCTCCCAGGCCTTCAGACCTAGGCTCACCGTTTATATACTATCCGAGGGGTAGCCGTGTTAGTCTGGATCTGTAGAAGCAACAAAGGGTCCTGTGGCACCTTATAGACTAACAGAGTTAGTCTATAAAGGTGCCACAGGACCCTTTGTCGCGTTTATATACTGTTATTGTTCAGCCCCACCTGAGGGCCTGAGCACCTGACTCACCATTACCCCCACCCTGACCTAGGGCCTGGGCTGATGACTATGGTTATTTCTGCCCTCACGAAGGCCACGAAAGAAGACTCCTGCAGCCGGACTAATTCCCTACTAGGCCTCCACCCAAACTTAGTGAGGCGGTGGGGGTCCCCGCCACCCCAAAGAGAGACGAGCCCCAGCTAACCTCTCTACAATCACGTACTTGTAACAGTAGTATCTTATTTACTAGGGTTTCCATTGTGATAGTGGATTTCTGCCCTTTTGTTCTTTCCCTGCCATCACATGCTCATCTCAGTAGGAATCTGATAATTGGCATACAAGATCACACAAGTGGCATATCCACAGTCCAGTACCTGGTGTAAGAACACACAACACCAAATGAGTCAAAGAAAAAACAAGAAATCCTGCAGTATACAGGATATCTTACTCATCCCTCTTCCAAGCTGAACAGTCCCAGACTTTTTAATCTCTCCCCATAAGGAAGCTGTTAAGATACCCCTAATTATTATTGTTGCCCTGCTCTGCACCTTTTACAATTCTAATATCTTTTTTTGAGATAACGCAACCAGAACTACATGCAGTACTCACGGTGTGGGCGTACCATGGATTTATATAGCAGCATTATATTTACTGTGTTATAATAGCTATTCCTTTCCTAATGGTTGGTAACTGACTGGTTTGGTCACAGAGATCCCCTTGGGACTGTCACCTGATGTGCTGAAATTACCTCTGAGCTTCTTTTCCCTGCCAGGTTGGGACTTCCAGAACCCTGTCATGTTGAGGCAGACACGCTAGCCTGCTGCAAAACAGACCCAGGGTCTGGACAATGCTCCCAAAGCTGCAGGCTTTAAGTGAAAACAGCTCAGCAGGTTACTTATCTCCAGCACCCAGACACCCAGTTATACAGAATAAACTCATAAATTTTCTGCCCGCTATAACACTGAGACATGTGCACAGCTGTTGGCTCCCACAGGTATCAATCACTTACTCTGGGTTTATTAATAAACAAAAGTGATTTTATTAAGTATAAAAAGTAGGATGTAAGTGGTTTCAAGTAATAACGGGCAAAACAAAGTAAGTCACCAAGCAAAATAAAGCAAAAGCACGCAAGTCTAAACTGAATACATTAAGAAACTGATTACAGGTAATATCTCACCCTCAGATGTTCCAATAAGCTTCTTACACAGACTTTGCTCCTTCCTAGCCTGGGTCCAATCCTTTCCCCTGGTATAATCTTTGTTAGAAATCTCAGGTGGTAAGCAGGAATTGTCTCATAACTGGCTGCCCCCTTTGTCCTGTACCACCCCCTTTTATAGCTTTGGCACAAGGTGAGAATCTTTTGTCTGTTCTTGTTCCGCATCCCCACATCATCAATGGAAAAGTACAAGGATTAAGATGGGTTCCAGTATCATGTGAGTAAGTCTCCATTCTTCCTGGGTTGACCCACACATACACAGGAAGGTTTGCAGGTAAATAACCTATTTACAACCAATTGTCCTAGTCAATAGGAGCCATCAAGATTCTAAACCACCATTAATGGCCCACACTTTGCATAATTACAATAGGACCTAAGAGTTATACTTCATATTTCTAGCTTTAGGTACAAGAATGATACATGCATACAAATAGGAATAATATAGTCAGTAGGTTATAACCTGTGTTATGATACCGTATATGAGACCTTTTCCATAGAGCATATTCCAGTTGCGTCATATTTCACTCATAAGCATATTTCCGTAAAACATATGGAGTGCAACGTCACAGTAACATTGCTAGCTTTTTTGACTACTGCTGCACATTGTGCAGATTTTTTCAGAGAACTATCCACGGTGACCCCCAAGATTTTTTATTTTTATTTTTTTGGACAGGTAACAGTTAATTTAGTCCCCATAATTTTTTATGTATAATTGGGACTACATTTTCCAATGTGCATTACTTTGAAATTCAGTGTTGTTAAATGCATCTGCCATTTTGTTGCCCAGTCAAAGGGATCTCAGAAAACTGGGTAAGACTTCAGTCCGCTTTGGACTTAGCCAGAGAATAAGGATGGTTTTCTTTTGGTTTGGAATATTATTTCTCAGTTTTATTATGCCTTTGAACATCAAAGGAAAGGGAAGCACTCATTATGAGGATTTAGATACAACTACAAATATTTATATTTAGCCTTCTACGTTACCTTTCAACTGAGGATCTTGAGTATTTAAAATTAATTTCATCTCGTTATAAACCATCAATTGCAACCACCAAATTAACAGCAGAAAAACCCTGCTATATGGATTAATAAACTTTTCATATATCAAGATGCTTCATTAGCAAAGAAATTCAGATGTTTAACTGAACAAGTGATAGGTTTCAGTGTAGTAGCCGTGTTAGTCTGTGTCAGCAAAAAGAAAACAAGAAAAATACCTGTGGCACCTTAGAGACTAACAAATTTATTTCAACATAAGCTTTCGTGGGTTAAGAACCCACTTCATCGGATGCATGGAATGGAACATACAGTGAACAGATATTTATACATTCAAAGAAACATGAGAAGGTGGAGGTGTCTATACCAATGGTAAGAGGCTAATTAATTGAAAGGAACTGTTATCAGTAGAAACTTTTGAAGTGATAATCAACAGGGGCTATTCCAGACAGTTGACACAAAGGTGTTAAGGGGGAAATAAATTCAATTAACATAATGACCGAGCCATCCACGGTCAATATTCAAGCCTAAGGTAATTGTATCTAGTTTGCATATTAATTCCAATTCCGCAGTTTCTCGTTGGAGCCTGTTTTTGAAGTTATTTTGTTGCAAAATTGCTACTTTTATATCTGTCATTGAGTGATTAGGGAGGTTGAAGTGTTCTCCTACTGGCTTTTGAATGTGATGATTCCTGATGTCAGATTTGTGTCCATTTATTCTTTTGCGTAGAGACTGTCCAGTTGGGCCAATGTACATGGCAGAGGGGCATTGCTGGCACATGATGGCATATATCACGTTGGTAGATGTGCTGGTGAACGAGCCCCTGATGGTGTGGCTGATGTGATTAGGTCCTATGATGGTGTCACTTGAATAGATATGTGGACAGAGTTGGCATCGGGCTTTGTTGCAAGGATAGGTTCCTGGGATAGTGTTTTTGTTGTATGGTGTGTGGTTGCTGGTGAGTATTTGCTTCAGGTTGGGGGGCTGTCTGTAAGCGAGGACTGGTCTGTTTCCCAAGATCTGTGAGAGTGAGGGATCATCTTTCAGGATAGGTTGTAGATCTTTGATGATGCGCTGGAGAGGTTTTAGTTGGGGGCTGAAGGGGAAGGCTAGTGGCGTTCTGTTGTTTTCTTTGTTGGGCCTATCTTGTAGTAGGTGACTTCTGGGTACTCTTCTGGCTCTGTCAATCTGTTTTTTCAGTTCAGCAGGTTGAACAAGTGATGTTACTATATACAAAGTGATAAAAACTAATTTAAAGGGGCATTAGCAAGAGAATAATTCTTCTGTGTTACTTAACCAGAACAAAACACTCCCATTAAAGATTTAGCATAGGTAAAATAAGTTTTATTACCAGTAATAAAAAAAAATTCCAAGAAGCAGAGAAAAACTGATTTAGAATAAAAATTAAGTTACTCAGTGTTCTGAAAATATCTGCACTATTCTAACTCCTAGTGTCCACTGTTGTGTCCTGCATTTCACAATGAAGGATATTTTAAGGTGCCATATCTACAGTAACCACATGAACAATAAGAAGTCAGAATAAAAATCTGTTACGAAAAAAACTAAGTTTTGAATCATTACAATTTTGTGATCTACTTGCAAAAACAGTTTAAAAAAACTTAAGGCATAAAATTTAGATATTCAGATGCCTCTCTTTTTCTCAAGATTCACCTGTGTATCTAATACTCTAAAACATTTGTTTTAAAAAAATAGTGTTTACTAGATTAATGTCTTTTGTTCCCATTGAAAACAACCTGATACAAAAATAGAATCCACTGTCACTTTGCAGTGCTAGAAAACCTGATGCTAGTACAGCTAGTAATTGCTAAGGAACAAGCTACAGAAACTGAAAAGGAGTATATGTTGCAAGGACTTGTATATTCTTATTTGGCTTTGCAGGTAACAAAAAACATTGGAGCAATGAGCTATTTCTTTGGTTAACAAAATCTTAAGTTCAAAAGGCTCTTTAGAAACATCACAAAGATGCACAATTACTTCAGTGTAAAGTGACTCAGCAACATCAATGAGGGACATGGACAATGCAGAAATGCCCTGATCATCATGGACTTGGTTGCTGTGGGCAACATTTGGAACAGATAAGGCAATATACTCCCCGATATTTTGAAAGTTTCCCTTATATAGTCACAAAAGTATTAACACAGGGATTCAAATAGCATGTGATTTTCAATTATTGAACCCCTTTAATTTGAACCCACAAATTCTCCTACTTAGACTCAGATCATAGAATATCAGGGTTGGAAGAGACCTCAGGAGGTCATCTAGTCCAATCCCCTGCTCAAAGCAGGACCAACACCAACCAAATCATCCCAGTCAGGGATTTTTCAAGCCAAGCCTTAAAAACCACTAAGGATGGAGATTCCACCACCTACCTAGCTAACCCATTCCAGTGCTTCACCACCCTCTAGTGAAATAGTGTTTTCTAATATCCAACCTAGACCTCCCCCACTGCAACTTGAAACCATTGCTCCTTGTTCTGTCATCTGCCACCACTGAGAACAGCCGAGCTCCATCCTCTTTGGAACGTTGCTTCAGGTAGTTGAAGGCTGCGATCAAATCCCCCCTCACTCTTCTGCAGACTTTTCTGTTTGTCTTGCCTTGAAGTCAGGTGTTCAAAGTAAGACTTTTATATCTGATAGATTTCACCTCTCACCTCACCTTCATATGTAAGCACTGCACAGGTAAATTAGATGTACCTGTAAAGCTCCTTAGTGGGCCTTTATGGAATCTGCTATTTTTCTCAGTTCCCTGGTGAGAGAAAATAGAGAGGATATTTGTTTTACCAATATGTCAAGACTTTGGGGGGGGCGGGGGTAGGGACACCTTGGTAGAAAGAAAAAACTCTGTTGCCCTGGGGGCAGATGTGAGAAAGTTTGGAGAAAAAAAAACATATGATGGTCACTGCTAGACTTAGTGGTCAGCTTTGGACTTAGACTCACATGCATCCCGAGGAAAGATGAAGACTGAGTAGTCGAGTAGCAATGCACCCTAGGAGGCCATACATCCTGACTGAGCAGTCACAAAACAGCATACCTCACCAGGCTAGTGCATCTCAGCTAGATGTGCACCACCACTGGTATTAGATACCTCAATTGGGGGTAAAGATTTTGGGTGCCTCCAGAAGTGGGGGGGAAGAGATTAATTTCCTCAACCCCTTTTGGCATGCTAATCTGTAAACATTCCCTTGCCTAGTATTCTTTTATATAAATGATCACATCACTCCTGTATAATTGGGTCTTTGTGTCAGTGGCTTCCAGAACCATGTAAGGAAAGGGGAACTTGTGCCCAACCCAAAGAGAAATAGATGCAGTCACGCTATCTTAGGACATCTACCAACAGCTGTGACCAGTGCAGGGGGAAGCAGGGTGTTGGTAGTATATCTATGTACTAGTAGTTTAAAGGCAATGCTGTCACACAGGTGTGGTACTTGGGCAAAGTACTCCACTAACTGTGCCATCTCCCTCATACAACCAATGAAATTGTTGCATGCAATTTAGCTACATAGTGAGGGTGGTGATTGGTTGAGTTACCTCTGATATCACAATGGTCTGGACTCTTGGCATAGCATAAATACATGCCTTACTATAGATGAAAGCCCATGCTGGCGCACAGGTATAATTTGTAAAGTCAAAATGACTGTGATCTTAAAAACTGGAAGCTTAACAGATCGTGAATCCCCATGATGACTGAAGATGGCAATATTCTAAAAAGAAAGAATGCTCAACGATGCTCATAGCTGTTTCCATCATTTCACATTGACCCAGACATTCCAGGCTTCAGAGTGTCAAACCAAGGATCTTACTATATGGATGTTTATCTTTAAATCTAGTAAATTACAGCAGGAAAGCTTTCCCCAAAAAGAGGATCTTACAGCATTCCCTTATAGCTGAGGCCTGGCCTGACAAGAGCAATTAGCACCTCGAGAGGAGGCCTCATTTCTCGGAAAATAGAATTAGAGATGTAAACAGATTGTTAGGCTGCAAACAGAACATTTGTGCTAAATAAGTTAAGTAAATAGATCAGTATGCTAAAAAGACAGAATATCTGAGCCAGCTAGCTTTCCTCTATGCTAAATAAATGGACTTGAATAATGAAATCAGGAGCCAAACTGAGGTTTTTTGGGATCCCAGAAAACTGGATAAAGTTTTCTCCTGGAACTGAACAAGATGTTTTGTATAAGCTGAGTGGAAAAGGTCTCTGGTAGAATCCCAACATCCCTGAAGATGGTTAAGATCTAGGTTTGTCCAAGAGCTCTGGAAGTTCATTATATGATACAGATCCTCTCCACTTTATCTCCAAGGTCTAATGCCTTTTGTCCTTACATTATTGTAAAATTGGCATAAAATAGTATTTCCCTACCTCAGAGGGAGATTAAAGATTGTGAGGTTCTCAGATATGAGAGACCCTACAGAAGTGGTTCTCAGCCTACGGCCCAATGCTGGCCCAATCAACACACATCTTCAGCCCATGTGACATCCTCAGGGCCATACAGGTAGTATATTTCTTGTGTGGATGCGGCCCACATAACAGAGTTGCATATGCAGCCCACAATGATAAACAGGTTGAGAACCATTGTCCTACAGTGTACAGATTTTTTATGATCTTGTCCCAGAGTAGCATAACTACCTTGGCAGGCCACAGACAAAGATGCAGACGCAGCTGTGTCCTAATCCATTTATGGCCTAGACAAGATCAGGATCAAGATCTTGAACTGACACTAAACATGGACAAGAAACCAACAGAGGCAAAAAAAGGACAAGTGATATAATTATAGAAATGCATCCTGTTGAAATAGTAGGCACTCACATTCTGCACAAGCTGAAGCATCTACACGTTCTCTGTGTTCAGCCAGAAACACAGTGAATTAAACCAACCCAATCTAAAGGACCCACATGGATCACTGAGGCTAGACCCTCATGAGGAACGAAGGGGAAAAATTTTCCTAGCAAGGAAGTTATTTTTCCATTGGACAGTGCCTGGTTGTTTAGGATTAATGGTAAGACAAACAAGACCTTCAGACTTTGTTCCACTTTGGACACTTGCAAACTGAACAGATAGAGAATAAACAAGCAAGTACCATTAGCATACTGATGGCAGTAAAGCCCATATTGTGTCACCATCCCTTGAAGAGGAAGGGGGACAGGATGGAATCAATGGGGGAATTTGCAAATGAGGGCCATTGGGGAAAAGTAACTGACAATCACCATGCTGAGTCCAGTGGGAGAGGAATGACTAAAAGCAATGTGGCACTGTGCCATCTACATCAGCTTTGTCACGTATGCACATTAACCACACCTTGTAGTCAACCATGTACAAAATAGAAAGAATGTAGGATGAGCCTTGAGATGTCCTCTAGCCATTGCCATAAGAAAGTAGCCTTTTAGCAGATCTAGTGTTATCTCCGGGTGCCCTAGCCTGAATCATTTCAGGGCCCTAGCCTGAATCATCTCCAAGTGCCCCTCAAGTCTTTACAAACTATTCAATGATAGCTCAATGAAACTTACCAGTTTTGATTAAAAGAAAAATATGAGTACCTCAGTATTTGCGGTATTTCCTATGCTTCATTTGCACAATACTTAGTAAATACTGAAGATTACAGAAGAAACAGTGATTTATGACAATGAATATATTTTCCAGAGTGACCACTGTAGATACAAGCATCGCCACAGCACCCACCTATGAAATCCAACTAACTCAAGTAAAATAATGTATAAACAGCCAGGACACAATTGTAGAAGATTTCCAACTGACTATCATATCCAACTGAAATTGTACCAATATTTGTAAATAGCTTTAAAGTATTTATGCAAACTGGAATTTAATCAGGGCGCATTGGATTAAAATCCCTGCTGTACAAAAATTTCATACTTTCAACATGACAGGTTCCATTTTTGAAAGTAAGCTGCAAAAGCACACATTCTTCAATACAAAAAGAGTAAAATACTGGAAAGCCTACACAGTACTCACTTGTTCAGCTACAAAAGGGCTTACACTAGGTTAGAATGAGGCCCCTGAAGTCCAACTGAGCAGTGCAGTGACTGCCACATATAGAAATCAGACCTATTGCTCGAAAATTTACATGTAAACTGCTGAAAATCTCTCCAGAATAAGCTAAATTAGATCCAAATTACAATGAAACCAGATTTTGACACTGCTTCCTGACACCACCGCTGAACAAATGAAAAATTTCTATAATCATTCACCTCATCTTCCACAAGGTGTAATCATCTTTAAAGTGTATTATGTATAAACCAAGTGGGAATAATGCTTGTCTGAGGTTCTCGATCTTCAGAATATTTTTGCCTTTGCAAAATAATTTTCCTTTATTTTCTTCCTTAGCTCTCCAAAAACATAAGAGCTGAAATGATTTGGATTCCCTTCACACTGAGGCTAAGCACACAATAGAGCAAACGCCTGAAGAGAATGTATTAATGACTCAGAGATATCAAAATCCTGCCTGAGGACTGGCTGTTTTGCCTGACCAACAAAAACACAGCATTGAAGATCACTTGATTTGAGCAGCAGAAAAAGTATTCATAACATCTGAATTTGATAAACCAAAGCACCACTTAATCAGGATGCACAGCTGCAGTACACAAACAAAAATACATAAACAAGTGGAAGATGAACATGAAAAAATTAAATTATACTAAGCAATTCTTGAAATATATTCACAAATTAGCATGTAAATATCTTCACAAGAAACTTAAAGATATATATTGGATACTGTAAATTAACATCCTCATTAGTTGTACTCAAAATTAAATACAAAAATGTTACTGTAGAAGAAATTAAGTTTGCAAAATCAAGCACTCAGAAGTTAGGAAATGCCAGAATTTAGGTTACCCATGAAACTCATTTGGCCCTTTGTGCATATGCATAATACAGTCTAATTAAACAATCACATCCCATTTTTCACACAGGATCCTGGCCTTCAGTGCACAGAATGAAAGATGCTCAATGAACAACCAGCAACTCAATATTACTTCTCATTCTTATCCTTCAACATCTGGTCCCAGGCTCTTTTAGTGCACACCTTCCAAACCCTACACTGAACACACAAATTATAATTTTCTCCGGGGCTATTCTATGACTTATGTTACTCTAATCCTTGAGTGCTTCACAAACATAATGAAAACAGTTCCTTAGCTTCCAATAACTGTGGTTCCACTCTTGAGGTACATGTACCCCATGCATGAGAGACTGGATTCTTTTTAATAGCAGCATTCAATGGGGCCAGGTCTACACAGTCTCTCGCTCCCAATAACTGATGGCATAAAAGATGGGCAGCCACCGTATCATGACTAGTGTAACCGCAATCAGAGGCTCCAGATCTCCTAGACTGTTATTGATATAACACAAAGATAATAACATGTGGGAAGTTAGGGTGGAAGCAACTCAGACATATAGTCAGAGAGGTGCACTAGGTTAAATAAAGGTCCACTTGTTCAGCTTAACCTGCATTCAGGGTCACTCTTTTCTAATGAAACACTGTGGCAGCATCGGAGCTCTGAGTTCTCTGACGTGCAGCAGCTGGAAACGTGAGCCATGGAACTATGCTGGAAGCCACCCCGAGCCCTAGATTTTGCAGGCACAAACTTAGCCCAGTGATGGACGCAGAGAAAGGAGGTGTGCGAGCCGTACATAGACCTGGCCATGCAGGACAACAGTAAAAGTAAAATTACTTTACTTTTTGGGAGAACTAAGCAAAGAGGTCTGCATCCCTCTGAAGCTCATCACTGCCTCAAGCCCCACAGCAGTCCTCAGAGCGCTGTGGACTTGCTGCTCCCCAAAGTAGAATGAAACTGTGGAGCAACACAGGTTTTTCACTATAGACCCATCTGAAGAGGCGAGGGGATAGACTTCTACCTTATTGCCTTACACACATTAGCTGCTACATGCAATTTTGGGGAATTGCCAGACTCCCTGAGCATTTAGGATCACACCCTGAGAGCAGCTGTTCCAGAAACACACTCTCACCACCTTAAGTGGCGGAAAATGCCATTGCCTGTACAGAAGGTTGATTCCCAAAAATCTCTGCCAGGTGCACTCATATCAAACTAAGAAGCAGGCCTGATTGCTTCAAAGAAATTAAGCAGTCCAGTACACTGGAATTGGGCTTGCTACTGGCAAGTGCTGATGCTGCATCACCCAGACATACAAAGCCAAATGCAATTTTTTTTGGTCTGGTCAAGGTTTCTTGCTTTCAACAAGATGCTGTTGTAGTAGAACACCTCTCTTCCCCCCCACCCCATGTGAATGAAGGAGGCTACCTCTTGTTTTAACAGTCTCTCATGAGATGGGGAGGATGGGGAAAGGACAGTAACGGCTAAAAAAATTAAAAGCAAGCCTGCTCGTGTCGCTGTGGTAAAAGGAAAAAAATAATGTAATTTGCTATAACTGTGGGTGTCTCAAACATACCCCAAAAAACTGTAGGCGCGAAGCCCAAAAGCCTACTCAGGGATGCTAGTACAAGTTTCATTCTTTCAAACTCATTACTGGAATAACTATGTCATTGGGGGAAGGATGTGTAGTCCCGGCTCCCCTCCCCCTGATTTCTAACACTGCACAAAAAAATATCAAAATATATATTTTGTTCCTCACCGTGGCATCCGGGAATAAAAGGCAAAAGACGTGAGTGATCATGGCAACGTTGCACAGATCACCTATTTGAGGGACGTTGGTGCCGCCCTGACTGTACAAGATGTACACCAGTTCATTGCTGGCTCTCTGGGGAAGAAACATCCACTTCTTCACCAGCTGCCAGATGGTGTTGTCTGCCTTGTTCAGACGTACCTTCGCCACAGCAGATCCTCTCAGGACGAATGAGATATGGGGGATCAGGAAGGTGTTAAGGCACTGATCTTCTGCCATGGTGCCAGTAGGGAGGAGTCGATCCTGGCCACATCTCATAGGATCTCCGTAATGGTATCCTCAGATGTCTGCTGGACGCGGAAACCTGTTGACGTGGCGAGATGTTGGTATGCTCGCCCATCCTCAAGGAAGATCATGGGTTCGCCCTGGATCTGAAAAAACGTTGCCTGGACCAAATCCCTTCTACTGCCATCGATATGCAGGGATGCACATTTCTTGGCATTGAAGCGGAGTCCCATCCAGTTCGCAGCCTGGTTGGTGATATCAAGCATTTGATGGAGACTCTCTGGGTTGTCTGCAATCAGGACCAGATCATCTGCGTAGGCCAGGATGTTGTCGTATAGATTGAAACCGCCTAGACCGCTGGAGATCACTCGAATGAGCTAAGTTGAAAACGATGGGGCTCAGAGGGCAGCCTTGCTTCACACCGCTACCGATAGGAATTTCTTGCGTCTCTCTTTCCATGGAGCAGACGGTGGTGGTGCCCATTATGGCCACGGCTACAAGGAGCAAGATGGCACTCAGGACATACACACAGCCCCCAACAGACAAAACTATTCAAAATAATCAGACCTTGAATACAAAACCCTTGTGCCAGGGCAGAAACAGAGCTCATCTTCATGACATCCCTCAAAGGTAAAGAGGTATTACCTCCATTTTACAGTTGGGAAACTGAAGCACAGATTACAGCCAATATTATCAAAAAAGTATTCACTAATTTTGGAGACCTGGCTTGAGACACCTAGAACCCGACTGTTTATTTTACTTAGTAACTTTATAGCACTTAATATGTTAGTGCACAGCTCCAATTTATTTCAAGTGCAACTATGAGCATTCTGCGGAGCTCATGGCAGGTGGGTCAAGCAGGGCACCTGGAAAATAATGAACATACAGATAGATACCAGCCACCTGTGTTAAGTTTTTGTTTAAGTGACTTGCCCAGCATCACATAGGAATTTTCATTAAGCTGCATAAACCACAAAACATTCTCTCTTCATACATGATCCTGTCTCATTCACTACACAACTTCCAGCTTCTGCAACAAACAATGCATAGATCCTAGAGACAGCATCATCATTCATTGAACAATGTTAATTCGTTCGCAGAGAACTATCCATCCTATACAATGAATGAGGCAAGGGTCATGTGCAGGGGGAAGTGTGATCATGTAACTGAAAATTATCAATGCACACACAAGGGAGCCAAACTACAATTGCACGGCCAACTGAATACTTTCAAATAACTTTCAAGTGCTTAAAAGAACAATAAGATTACAAAGTTTAATATATGTATTTGTATACAATTTCATAGTTTTCTTGAGAAAAATTAGAAACAAAACATTTTAATCACATGGAACCTACTGATACAAGTTGCCAGCCAGTTTACTTTGTCTGTTTACTAGACAAAGGAATGCTGAGACTCTGGAATGCTGGGTTACATTCCAAGTCCTAGAAAGGAGCATATTCTAGTGGTTTTAGCCCATCTACCACTGCCCACCCCCTCTGCCTCCAAAAGACGCCCCCTAGTATGTCCGCCAACTCCAAATCCCATAGCTTGTCTCTGCCCATTCCCTTGTACTCAAGTAATTATGATTTTTTTTTAAATGAGCAACAACATATATTTTGCTAAACTCATTCTTTGAAATGGCTAAACCGTTTCTGCTGAAACATTAAAAAAAATCTGCTTGAGGCAGACACCATGTCAAACTTCAGCCATTCAGGCTGAAATTTTCCATGCTGAGTTACAAGCAATTAAAACAGGTTCTTATAATTGGAAAGCGCTAGCAAACCTTAACTATAGGTATATTGCTATCAGTTCCACCTATAATTTTAAATATGCTTTGGTTTATTAATTAAACAAAATCTCAATTTGCGATAGTCTGGTTGTTGCCACTCAATAGCACAAGATCCTGAGCCTTTTATTTTGTTGTTGAAAAGTGTAGTAATATTGTATATACTTTGCATCAATAAAAGGAATGATTTGAGACGCACAGGAATTTATGACACCTGTAGAAATTCCTAGAGCCATGAACACAGATTTTACATTGAATTCAAAAATGTATTGACATTAGTTTGTTATTTAACAAGAAAGTTAGTTTTGGGGACTGTAATTTTTAGATCCTCCACAAATTAAAACAGCTAAAAACAAAGGCAAAACTGATCAGAAAGAGCTTGATTTTATTGTGTTATACTTGTTTTATTCACAACACAAATTGCTCTATAATTAGACATTTTAATAATGTTCTCTCCATCACTACTTCTTGTGAAATTAATATTATCCATCAGCTTGTCAAAAACAAAGTATGTAGTATTCAACCACAAAAAGTTAGAAGTATTATTCACCATACATGTTGACAACCCAGTTTTCTAATAAATACTCAACCTCAGTCCTATGAAGCTCAAGAGGGAATGACTGTAGACTATATTTGATTTCACAGAGATAAGTGAAACCAATTTTACAGTTTTAGAACCGTTCACGTCAGTTGAAAGCTGCACAGCTTTGATCTGTAGGTACAGTAATAAGTCTTGAAAATGTATTACTGTGTATTTATTGCAACACTATATTGATGCCAGCTTGCTTGAATGTTATGCAGAGTTAACTGCAAAACAAGAGTACCTATGTGATGTCGTGTAGCTTTGACATAAAATGCATTAGGCTTATACAAGACCGCAGACTGTCTTATATAGAGTTTCTACTGCAAACAGTTACTCTTTCCCCTACTTCTCCCTGCATGTCTCTAAAATCTGACCCCTTTCTTTCCCCAGAAACTAAAATGCTTCTTTAATGCCTTGGTCATCTCCCACCTTCAGAACTACATTTACTTCCTTGGAAGCTGCTCCAGTTACTATACTCCAGACCAATGAAGCTAAACAGTATCACTTTTAAATGTTGCTCAGCTCACATTACTCCTTCCTTCAAATACCTTCACCAAATTCCTCTTGCATTGTCTATCTAGCTTAAGCTTCACAGCCTCATTTTTATAGGCTTAATCTCTTCTCTCACTTCCCACAACTAGCCCTCCACACCCTTTCCCCTGCCATTGTATCTCCCCTTACCTTACCCTTCATTTCCCTATCATTTTATACTGAACCACTTACATAAAATGTTGTTCCTTCCAAAGTATTCATTCATCTCAAAGTCCTCCTCAAAATTTCCTTCTTCCGCAAAATCAACAAATACTAATCTTCACCATCAAAACTGAAGTCCTCCATCCATGATATTAAAAAGTGAAGGGTGTGGAGGAACATAGTGCATTTTATATGATCCGTTCACACTGCAAGTTCCACGTGTCTGTCAATTCTACAGTTTTTAAGTAAGCTTTTTGGTTAAAAAAATATAAAATACATGTAAGAACTCCTGTTTTCTTTTCAGACAGAAAATGTGAAGCAATGTTTATATCCAAAGAGCTTCCCTTTGTATCCTTGGAGAAGGGTGTGACAAGGTATACCAGGTGTTTGGTGCCACCTGCTGGAGGTGCCTCCAACTTGGCACATCCCATCTGAGGGTCATGTGTTTTAGAGGTAACAAAAATGAGTTTACAACTCCAAGAACTGCCTACAGAGGTCATTCAAAGGGATGGAAGCAGGAAGAAGCCAATCAGGACCGAGCAGGCCAGATTAAAATGGCTGGCTGTTTCTTCCAGACGTCAGTTCTGAGTGAAGCTAGGAAAAGGGAGAAAAGATTTTTCCTTGTCTTAACCAGGAAACCCAGCTTTCTGAGAGGCTTAACTAGCCCCTGCTTTTGGCTAAACCAGCAAAAGCATGTTTTATGTTATGCAACTTAAAAACCCAAGTGGCCATCTTGAGATAAATCAGTTTATTACTGTAATATCATGGCAAACCAACTTCGCAAGATGCCCCACTGACTCAGGTGAGCCCATAATAAACAGACAATACCTTCTGTGCCCCATTCAGCACTGAGCCAATCACCCCACAAAACCTAAAACTTTTTCTCCTTTAGAGAAATAAACAGTATCATCACTATCTTGTGCTGTCATTTTACAAAATATGCTGAAACAAGCAAGCACCTATGTATATGGATTGGGTTCATGGTTTTCCTTCCAAAGCTGGCTTTTCAAAAAAGAAAAGTAATGCCCATTCCAGCTGTTTATGTCCCAGTAAAGTCATAGTGAAACATCACCATGCACCAATATCAAAGTAGCAGCCTAAGTCCATACTTCTACCATGAAGTGGCAGTAGGAGCTGTAAAATCAAAGTTCAACAGTGTGATGAACAAAAACTAAAAGATTCCAGGTGGAAGGAGAGGAAAAAGACGGTTACTTGCCTTTCGTAACTGTTGTTCTTCTAACTGTGTTGCTCATGTCCATTCCCTCTTGCCGACAACTCTGACAGAAGGGCGGATGATGGAATGGACATGAGCAACATGTCTTTCATAACTGTTCTTTTAGACAAGTAACCATTTTTTTCTTCTTTGAGGGTTTGCTCATGTCGATTCCATTGTAGGTGACTCAAGAAGAATCCCTGGAGAGGCGCTCAGAGTTCACAGTCTTGCAGATTGGACTGCTCTGCCGAAACCAGCATCACCCCGAGCTTACTGGGTCAGCGCATAATGTGAAGCAAACATGTGGACAGACGACCAGGTTGCAGTGCGGAAATTTTCCTAGATCGGCACCTGAGCAAAGAAGGCCGCCGATGACACCTGCACCCTAGTCAAGTGAGCCGTCATGATCACTGGCGGGTACACCTTTGCCAGCTCATAGCAGTAGCAGATGCAGGCTATGATCCAGGATGAGATTCTCTGGGCAGACACTAGGCAACCCTTCATCCCGACTATGACAGCAACAAACAGTTGTGTAGACTCATGGAATGGCTTCGTCCTCTCTGTGTAGAAGGCCAATACCCTCCACACGTCCAGAGTATGCAGCCTGTGTTCCTTATCCGTAGCATGAGGCTTCAGGCAGAAAACCAGTAGGTATATGTCCTGATCAGTATGGAACTGGGAGACGACCTTGGGCAGAAAAGCCGGGTGCGGACGCAGCTGGACCTTGTCCTTACAGAAGATCGTATAAGGCGGCTCCAACATGAGTGCCCTAATCTTGGACACCCTACGGGCTGAAGTTAGAGCAACCAAAAAGGAGACCTTCCGAAAGAGAAGTAGAAGGGAGCAGGTAGCCAGGGGCTCAAACGGGGGTCCCATGAGTCTGGACAATACAAGGTTCAGGTCCCAAGGAGGGACCCGGTCCCAGACATGCAGGTAAAGGTGCTCCAGACATCTCAGGAACCGCGTCGTCATGGGATGAGTGAAGACCAACCTACTGTGAAATGGAGGATGGAAAACTGAAATGGCCGCCAGGTGCACCCTGACAGAGGACAGTGACAGACTCTGGAGCTTAAGGTGTAGCAAATAGTCCAGGATGTCATGCAGGGGGGGGCCTCTTTGCCCGGATGTGGATATCCGAGGTCCAACACATGAACCACTTCCACTTAACCACGTAGGTAGCCCTGGTGGAGGTTTTCCTGCTGCCCAGAAGGACCTGCTAGACACTGGAAGAACACTGCCATTCTTCCCCACTCAGCCACACAGAAACGAGGTCATCAAGTCAGGTTCGGATGCAGCAGATTCCCGTGGTTCTGGGACAGCAGATCCAGCCGAAGAAGCAGCTGCAATGGGGTGGCTACTGAAAGGCTCAGGAGCATGGCAAACCAATGCGGCCGAGGCCATGCCGGGGCTATGAGGATGACCGTTGCTCTGTCTTGCTTCACCTTGAGCAGGACTCTGTGGCTTCATGGCACGGGCGGGAAGGCTTACATCAGCACTCCCGACCAGGCAGCCCTTGTCCCTGCCCAGCAGAGAACAGAACACGTGGCACTGCCTGTTCTGTCTGGACACAAACAAGTCCACCTGGGGAGTTCCCCACCTGCGGAAACCTAGGCTGACCATCTCCAGATGGAACGACCATTTATGGCGAGACAAGAAGATTCCACTGAGGCAATCCTCCAGGACATTCTTGGCTCTGGGCAGATGGGCAACCACCAAATGAATGGTATGCCACACACAAAAGTCCCAGAGGCTGAGCACTGACGTATGCCTTCCCACCGGTACATTGCGGCAATATTGTCCGTCACTACCTGCACCAACTTGCATTCCAGGAGGAGCAAGAAAGCCTGGCATGCCAGGTGAACCGCCCTGAGCAACCTCACATTGATATGGAGGGCTAAGTTGTGTTGCAGCCAACGGCCCTGGGTGTTGTGCTCGCTCAGATGAGCCCCTAAGCCCAGATCCAACATGTTTGAGACCAAGGTGAGCGAGGGCGAGAGGGTCACGAAGGGAACTCCCTGCAGCACAAACTTGGGATCCCATCACCAGTCCAGAGATGAGGGGATGCGGCTCAGCACCGTGACCACTCGGTCCAGGGGGGTGCCTGCTTAGAATGTAGACCGAGGCCAGCCATGCTTCAGGGGCCACAGATGAAGTCGGGCATGGCTTACCACATAGGTGCACATGGCCATGAGTCTCATTAGACGCAGGCATATGTTGCCCATGGTGAGCGGTTGGATCTTTATGTGGCGGATCGAGACTGACATAGCTGGAAAGCACGCTTCTGGTAGGAAGGCCCTAGCCCCCATGGAGTCGAGAACCGCTCCGATTAACTCTACGCCTTGAACAGGTGTTAACGTGGATTTTTCTGTCTTTATCGGGAGACCCAGATCGCTGCAAGTGGAGCACACCAGATCGAGGCTCCTATGGACCTGCTCCAGAAAACTGCCCGTGATGAGTCAATCACCATTGCCACGCATTTCATCAACACCCTGGGGGACGAGGACAGGCCAAAGGGTAGTGCCATAAATTGGAAGTGGCGCCCCGCCACTATGAAACACAGGAAACATCTGTGTCCCGGGAATATGGAGACAGGGAAGTAAGTGTCCTTCAAATCGAGATCGGCAAACCAGTCCCCTGGATCCAGGGAAGGGATTATGGAGGCCAGGGATACCATGCAGAACTTCAACTTCATGAGCGACTTGATGAGGCCCCACAGGTCCAGAATGGGTCTGAATCCCTCTTCTGCCTTCAGGATTAGGAAGTAGCAGGAGTAGTATACTCTTCCTTGCATATCCCGAGGAACCTCCTCCACAGCCCCCAGGCATAGGAGGTTCTCGACCTCCTGAACAAGGAGTTGCTCATCAGAAGGATCCCTGAAGAGGGATGGGGAAGTGGGTGGGGGCAGGGGGGACAGGAAGGAGAAGTGGCTGAAAATTGCAGGATGTATCCCCAAGCCACTATGTCTAGGACTCAACGGTCCGACATAACCCGCGACCAGGCCAAGTGGTAGGGGAAAAAGGCAATCAGGGAAAGGGTGGGAAGGATCTGGGCAGTTGGCTCCCGAGCGCACCCTCAAAATTAGCACTTCTAGCCCCCCTGGTGTTTCACCAGGCCTGGCTGTCCAGGAGATCAGGATGACGACGGGTGGTGGCGCTTAAACCGGACGTTCCTTTCTCTCGCAGGCCCGTCGAGGCTGCCACTGTCTAGGTGGCAGAGGAGGCCGGAACAGCTGCCTGGACATCTAAGGAGTGTACATCCCCAAGGAGCAGAGGGTCACCCTCATATCCGTCAGGCCATGAAGACACACATCCGTTTGGTTGGAAAACAGGCCAACACCAAACGGGAGGTCCTGGAGAGAGGCCTTCATCTCCTGGGACAGGCCAGCAGTCTGGAATCTGGAACTTCGCCACATCACCACCACAGAGGTGACCACTCAGGTAGCTGAATTGGCTGCATCCCAGCCCATCTGGAGAGAGCACCAGGCTGCTGCAGTCCCCTCTTTCACCAGGGTCGCGAACTCCTAGGCCGCCTCCTAAGACATGGAGTCCTTGAACTTGAGAAGAGAGTCCCACAAGTTACAATTGTAGCAGCCCAAGAGGGCCTGGTGGTTCGACACAAAACTGGAGGCTGGCTGTGGAATAAATTTTGCGACCAAGCAAATCCAGTCTCTTCACCTCTTTATTCTTATCGGTGACACTGGTGGCCCCCTGCTTGTCCCGTTCATTGGCTGCTGACACGACCAATGACACTGGTGGTGGGTGAGCGTACAAGTACTTGAACACTTTTGCGGGAACTAAGTACTTCTTTTCTGCCCTTTTAGAGGTGGGCGGGATGGAGGACAGGGTTTGCCAGATGGTTTGGAAAATGTTTAGGACCCCCTTGTATACCGGGAGTGCAACCCACGCTTGGGGGAGGATGCGGAGAGCACATTAAATAAATGTGTCTGTCTGCTCCTCCATCTTGAGGCTGTCATAACCATTCAACTAAGGGTAGCCTAGAATTCCTCCTTACCTGTAGGGGGTTAAGAAGCTCAAACAACCTGGGGGGGGGGGGGGGGGGGGGGGGGGGGGGGGACACCTGACCAAAAGGACCAATGGGGAACAAAAATACTTTCAAATCTTGGGGGGGTGGGGGGGGGGAAGAGAAAGAGACTGTGTTTGTTCCCTTGGGAAGCAGAGAAGCATCAGGTCAGAAAACTCCTCCTCTTATCAACCATCCTAAAAGTCTCTCATATTACAAAAATTGCGAGTAAAAGCCAGGCAAGGCGTATTAGATTATCTTTTGGTTTTGCTTGTGAATTTTCCCTGTGCTAAGAAGAAGGTTTATTCCTGTTTTTTGTAACTTTGAAGTTTTGCCTAGAAGGGAATCCTCTGTGTTTTGAATCTGATTACCCTGTAAAGTTAAGTTATTTTCCATCCTGATTTTACAGAGATGACTTTTACCTTCTTTTTTTTTTTTAAATAAAATCCTTCTTTTAAAGAACCTGACTGATTTTAACATTGTCCTAAGACCCAGGGGTTTGGGTCTTTGATCACTTTGTAACCAATTGGTCAGGATATTATTCTCAAGCCTCCCCAGGAAAGGGGGTGTGAAGGCTTGGGGGGATATTTTGGGGAAGAGGAACTCTAAGTGGTCCTTTCCTTGATTCTTTGTAAATCACTTGGTGGTGGCAGCATACCGTCCAAGGACAAAGGCTTTGTGCATTGGGGAAGTTTTTAAACTAAGCTGGTAGGAATAAGCTTGGGGGGCTTTCATGTGGGTCCCCACATCTGTACCGTAGAGTTCAGAGTGGGGAGGGAACCCTAACAAGGCCCAAGTTTGATGCCAGCCTGTAGAGCAGCGCCTGATGCTCGCAGAAATCGTCCAGTGGGCTAGCTCTGGAAGGCCCCACCACCACCTCATCTGGGGTGGAGGAGGAGGGTTGGGCAACCAGGGAGGTCCGGCGGTGTCCTCACCTGTCGGGGAGGACAGCCTTGGAGCCGGTACCGGCTCCTCACCCCACAGCACCCACTCCAAGAACATCTATGCGGATGAACTGTTGGAACTGTAGTTGTTGGTGAACATCATTTTCTCCATCATTAAGCTTCCATAAATTCCCTATCCAAGACTAGATATCAATAATAACCCATGGCGTAAGCCAACGTGTAGTCCAAAAATAGATGTTGAAGTTGGTTATCAACTTTAAAGTCTTACCTATGTAGTACTTCACCTTGAATTGTCATTTGAAATGTGTGTTACTACTTATGCTAAATAATCTTGTTCCACCTTGTATTTAGCTAAGACACTGTGTACGTTTCCCAGACTTGAAGAAAAACCCTGTGCAAGCTCAAAAGCTTGTCTTTCACAAGCAGAAGTTGGTCCAATAATATATATTACCTCACCCACTTAGTCTCTCATGTTCCAGAACCAGCACAACTATCACAACACTGCCATAGCCTTATGTAGCATTCAGATGTAGCCAGAATTGACTATTCTTTGGATATAAAAATTGCTTTGCGTTCTGTCCCTTAGATTTTTTCCAGACAAGAAAAGAGAAACAGCCTAAGTAAAAATTAGAGAACCTGAAAAAAAATGTACAGCCAGCTTTAAAACCAGAACGGTATTAACATATGTAAACTGATCAAACAGCATCGAAGTATGCATACTTAAAACCTACCTATTCATTTTATTTAGAAGATAATTTATTATTATAAAATTCTACGATAAAAGGCTACAAAACATTGTTAAACATTGCAATATGCCCTAGCAGATGGAGGCATTACCTGACAGGGTTACTGGTCAAAGACACCCGTAGAGATTCTAAGCAAGTGACAAGTCTTTCATCTGTTGCTCCAGATTTTAGTTCCACGATGAATTCCTGTGCTGTAATCTGTCGGCTGCTCTTGAGGCTTCCCTGCAAGAGGAAAGTCACACTGATTTTCTTTCTGGTACACAATTAGTTTATACAGATTACCCAATATAGTTGCTATTTATGAGAAAACCTTGATTCCTGACGCTTAATAAAAAACATTTTAGGAACTGTACTAGAATATAATCCTAAAATGTGAGTAAAACAAACTGGTGGAAATATTTGACATCTATCATACGTTGTTTCATAGTTTTCAGTAAATATTTTTGACTGCAAATGAACCAAGCGAGAGTCAGAAAGCAACACCTGTCAGTAGGACAAAGCCCAGGTATGTTCAATGTATCATGATATTTAAATTGTAAATGAATGTGTTAACAGCATAACAAAGGAGGTGAGAAAAATACCCAGAACGTACTAAAAATACATAATTTAAATCACAAAATGCATTACATGAGGTGAGAAACTTGGCATTGTTATACCAATAAAATAAAAACCAGCAGGATCTTTTTAAAGGGGATAAGACAAAATGTCACATTTATTGTGACTACAAAAAGAATGATAGTAAGCAGTCAGTTATAGCTATAACATTTCATTCCGTTTCACATTCATTCACACACACACAGGTTCTGCATAGATGTCATAGTTACCAGCCTAGAAGTTGCTCATGCCAAGTTACTGGCCAGGTAACCTGGGCATGAGGGCGGAGCCGAGTCCTTGTCAGATTCATCTGATGCTCCTGAAGGTTGCTAACAGAACCAGAGACTCAAAGTCCTCAGTTTTTAGAGGCCATTCTTATAGGGATTTATTCCTATGTCAATCTATGGGAACTGCTTCATCATGCTGTTGCTGAATCAATCAGCACATGGCACATTCCTGATGACTCCGTGCTGTCAGATGTTATCTTGTTTTTCCCATCCTTAGAGATGATGGGGTGGGTCCCAGTTTACCCTCAGGGGGTTGTCTGGTCATTCCCACTGAATGCCGCCTTCAGCCGATGGTCACTGAATTCCTAGGCTGGCACCTCCCTGCTCATTCATTCATGTACACCAAGCATTCATCAGCAGACACTGTCTCCACCACTTTCGGGGTGTGTACTAATTTATTTGAGACTCCCAGCCCTTTAATCAAAGAGGGTGGGGGTCTTTCTATGCTGTTTCTAGGTACAAAGCATGCATAAAGAACAAAGTCAAATAACTTGTTTGTAAGTTTTACATAGTAAAAGTATCTTTTAAAAGACAGATGCAATCAATGTTTATACATACAGTAACTTACAAGTTTTAACAGGAGACCCAAGAGATCTTTTTACTTGGGGAAGCTGTTGGATTTTAGACAAGTTATGGGGGGTCACTTTCACTTGGAGGAAATCAGTCAGTACTTTCTTTAATATCCCTACAGCATTTTATGGCTACTTGTTTCATTGAGCAAAAAAACAGCAGACCCTTTAATTACTTCTATTAATATAAGAACATTAAAGTACAATTGAAGAAAGGGTAATTATAATGAATTAAGTCCAAGATAATTTTTGTGAAGATATTCATTTTTTATGTATGCTAATTTTTGAGTAAATTTGTTATCTTTACAGATCTCAAAATGTTTTAAGGTACTGAGGAAAGTGACTGGAATAAAACAAGTGTTGAAATCACTATTTACATGTCTAATCCACTGATGCCTACCTATACCAGTGACTTTTTTTGAAAGACCGAGGGTCCGGAAAGTAGACACAGTATAATGTGCAACACTGAAGATACGTTTTGTCCAACAACCCTGGTATATCAGCGTTCAAGGAACATCTACAAGTAGCCAGAACTATTTAACCATATTAATCTATATGCTTTAATGCTCTGTCCTTTTTTAAAAATTAAGCCAAATCTGGAAGAAAGTTAATTTTGCATCTTAAAGTGTTTAGGTGTCCTGTGACAATAGTGTCAATTCTATGACCATGTCTACACCACAAACTTTGGTCAATGCAAGTTACATCAGCAAAACTTTAATTTTACCCTTCTGTAATACTAGTTTTGCCACAATTAACCAAGTTTTGTTCATTTTTATTTCAGAATTTTATAGTGATTAGAAGTTGACATAAGTGTTAATACCTTGTACTACCCACGTATTTACCTTTCCTTTTATATACACCTAACTCATTTGCATACTCTGATTAATTTGTATAATGATTAAAACCCTATTTCCCGCAATATTAGGCTTCCAGAGCCCACCCAACTTAGGCTGAAGCCTGTGTTTTTCTGTCATCTGCCTGAGCCAGGATGCCAGGTGAAAGACTGCCTATTGCTCTGCCCTACCCCAAGGGTTAGAGCCCCTTTAAAACTGTGTTGCTTTGCCCTGCTGAGAGCCCGAGCTCACTAGACTGCTTACTGCTCAGCCCTGCCAGAAGGCCAGAGCCTCACAGACTGCTTACTGCTTGGCCCCACCCAGAGGGCCAGAGCCTCATAGGACTGCTTGATGCTCTGCCCCACCAAGAGCAGGGTCAGAGCCCTGGAAGCACTAATTCCCCCTGAAGCTTGGTTGGAGAGCCACGCAGTAGCGTGGTGTGGGGGGGGGGGAGATCCCCCACTGAGACTGACAGGCAGAGATAACCATGGATCCTTACATCAGGAAACCCAGGACAAGTCATCCTGTTACCCTGACTCCAGTGAAAGGTAGTCTTTGTTATGGTAGCTGGGTATCAATTCCCCAACACCACCAGCCTTTCTGCCACTCAACATTCTTCCGGACTATACCATCCCTAACGTTGTCTTGCACATTAACAATAGGTGCATCCCAAGGCCCAAGTTGCTTTGAATCATTCCCCTGTGATATTCAGCCCGACACTGGATACTCACAGAAATGCCAGATCATCTGTACCTAAAGGTACAGTACACCCCTATTTACCAGTTTTACCTTAAACCACAACTGCTCTAAACCACACAGCACTTGTGAGCACTTAAATAAATTTACTTTTGTTTTGTTGTAAGACAGACAAAAGCAACGAGAGTGGTGTAAACAAATGGTTACAATACACAACAAAATCATAAAATGCAAACCTGGGTCTCCATTTATGCATAGTTATTTCTCATATCTAATAAAGTAGATTTATTCCAAAAAGTTCAGTCTGTTGCAGGGCTGGCTGGTTTCTCAAGAAGCAGGATCCAAATATTCCTGGATCCTGCATCCCCAATCCACAAAGGATTTTCCTCAGTGAATGGATTCAGAGTGCTTCTTTCTCCTCTGTTTTATACCGAAAACAGCTTACTGTTTGTATTGTCAGACAGGGCTAATTGTTATCCTGTTGTAAAGATACATTTTTTTAACCTTTAAGTGGTTTAGATAGTTTGCCTTTCCCTCTGATGGTTTCCCATTCAAAGTCTTAATATTGTGCAAAGCTAAACAACTGAGTTGTGCATTGCATCAATGGCCAAATGGGGTGGGGTGACAATCCTCCCATCCCCCGCACAAATGGGCCACCACCAAGACATTATCTTCAGGTGACTAATTTCTATTCCAAGTACGTAAAACATACTTTCAATATCAATACATTACTCATTAAATATTACCCATACATACATACATACATCTCACAATGATTACAAATCTCACATTAGGAGCTCTCTGTAAATATCTTACATGTTTCTCTTTATGGATAAATATCCTGTAAGACATGTGTTTGGTGCAGGTCTCAGAGGAGAGATTTCTTTTTACAAACAGGGGATCCTCATTAAAAGGATCTCTATCACAAAGGTTGTGTATTTATTTTGTATGGGGCATTTTGATGTGGTCAGAGGAAAGCAAAAGTAATTATGATAATTTGCAACATGATATAGTGATTCATCTATCAATGCCACTGCAAGGGACCAAATGCCAGAACTCAGTACATGATGGTTTGCTGCATCCCCTTGTCAGATAGCATTTAAGAGGTTCTTGCATCACACTTGTATAGCAGTGCCATATTTATTCCTGCTGTCACATTAAAACCACATGAAAACAAATTTTAATAGCCCTTTGAGACATGAACCATCTTTTTGTTACGTGTTTATACAGTGATTAGCACAACAGGACCATGGTCCATGATTTGGGCTCCTAGGTGTTAATGTAGTTTGTATTCATAATTATAAAAGCCAGGAAAATGCATTTGCTACAGTAGACTATGGATCAATATACAAGCCCATATTACTCCTAACAATAGAAGAAAAAGCATGAGGAATCCATTTACAGAAGAGCTTTCTGGAAACATTGCATTGACAGTCACTGGTGCAAATGTCCATGGTCTGCAACCAAGATTTGACACTCCATGGGACAGGAATTTAAGTCAAAGAGCCTTGAAGGACTTCGCAAGCCATGCCTCTTCAGGTAACATACAATAAAGGTATCCAAGTGGTACTACTTTATATATTACAATGAAGAACGGAGTGGCTTCTTATTTAGTTACCAAAATTACTTGTGATTTCTGTGCTAAATTTATCCATCTTCTATCCATCAAGAAGGGAAGTAGCTGTAACCTATATGTGATGACCGCCATCTTGGCTAACCCAACATTGATTGAAGTAGGCACCTCCAAATCTAAATGCATGACTCTCTACAGTTTGAACTAAACTCTATAGCTGGGGGCTGTAACAGACTCATTTTATATGAATTGAGCACAGAGGGTGAGACATGTAACACTTGCCAGCAGGGTACATATGCAGCCATTCCTACATTTCAGAGTCATGATGTCAAAATAAGATTTCAATACTTTAAACTACTGCCTAAGTTAGACCATACAAAACGTATTCTCCAGGAACAAAACTATTTACGTCATTTGAGTCTCATTGGTAATGAGCAGTATAAAGGAATTAGTATTTCATTCATCTCTTGAGTCACTAAATTAGAGTGCCCAAACTTTTTCCAATACAAGTACAATTTGTGTCACAAAATCTAATTCAAAATGTAGAACTGTTCCACACTGGATTCAATTGAAATACTTTTCTAAAATCTGCAAAAATTTACTTTATTTTGACATCTTATGTTTCATCTAATACATCAATTAGGTTTTGCTATGTGAACTAGGGTAGCTGTGGCAGATGAAATTCTGTACTCACAACTGTAAAATAATTCCTTCTTGTGTGTATTGTTTCAAGTAGTCACAACCCTTACTAGGTTCCCAGTTGGTTCCAACAACTCAGAAGAGTAACTGTAAACCTCAGTGAAAACCTCTGTGCACAGTGTAGTGGTGGTCAAAAAGCAAACTAAGTATTAAGATGCATAAAGACGGGAGTAGAAAATACTGAAAATGTCATTTAGACAAATCAGCGATACAATCTCACCTGGAATACTGTGAAATACTCATTACAAAAAGGATATAATAGAAATAATGGGGAATACAGAGACTGAGGAAAAGCAACAAGAATGCCTGGATTATGGAAAATATTTGCTATGAAGAGAAATTGAAAAGAAATTTACACTGAAGAGATGATAAATGACACCAAAAAGGTACACAAAATAAATAGCAGTACTGAAAAGTTGGATCAGATATGTATAGTCACCTTGTCAATTCTAAAATAAGGGTAATGTAATGAAATTGAAGAGTGGCAAATTTAAAAGTGATATGGAAATTTTTTTTCACAGAATGCACAAGTAGTCTGTGGAACTCATGGCCTCAATATCACTAAGATCAAGAACTAAGTAGGATTCAAAATAAAAATTGGACATGTGTGTGTCTATATGACCACTATTAGACACACAATACCAGAGTTAGATGGACCCTGGTCTGTTCCAGTATGCACCTTCGATGTTGCTAAATAACATTGCACAAATTGCATATCGGGGGGAGGGATAGCTCAGTGGTTTGAGCATTGGCCTGCTAAACCCAGGGTTGTGAGTTCAATCCTTGAGAGGGCCATTCAGGGATCTGGGGCAAAAATTGGGGATTGGTCCTGCTTTGAGCAGGGGGTTGCACTAGATGACCTCCTAACGTCCCTTCCAACCCTGAGATTCTACGATTCTATGAAATTGAAATGAACTAAAACAGTACTAAATGGAGTATTAGAGTCAAGTGTAAAGGACACATGATCAACCAAGTAAAAACGAAGTTAATTTAAAATAGTACTGCAAAGTAACACTATAACTGAAGCTTCAGATGTTTGCAAGGGAAGTTATTTTTCCCAACTGACAGTTACACCTTTACCCTACAGGATAAAGTGTGCCCACCATATACAGAATTTCCACCGTTACCTAAAGACATTTAAAAAAACTAAAATCTGGCCCTTTAGGACATTTACATCTAAGGATTGATATTAGTCAAAAAAATTAATAGCTCAATTATGCATTATCATCCCTCCAAACATACATGTAAAAGTAGTAAGTACACTAAACTTTTCATAAGCATATTTTTCGTGTATTTTAGAAGTGACATACTTACAGCCTTCGAAGCAGTACTAATATATTGCATCACCATTTCTTTTTTGATAATTAAGTCCTTTTCTCGCAATGGTGCTTTTCGGTCTTCATTTAAATTCATATCTTCCTATGGGAAAAAATTTAAAAACTTGATTTAGCCATCTGTGTCTCACAATAAGGATTTTAATGAGGTCCTACAGTTTGCCGAGTAGGTATATTTGAACACGTTAAATGTGAAACTTAAGGAAAAAAAACCCTATGTAAAAAACAGAATACTAACAATGAGGAAACTGAAGAATGACAAAACATCCACTTAAGCAATTTAAAACCATGAAATAGGAAAAATGGAGAGAGCAAAATATAAAGTGAAGTTAAAAATATTTTTAAAAGTTTTCTTTAATTTTTAAGGAAAATGTGTCATGATTTTACCCACCCTATTTGGCAATTTCAGCATCACCACAGTGAATAACCTTAGTCATATAGGGAATCTGAAGTGAAGCCGGATTAGCAGCGTAATAGTTCCAATTTAATCTCATCCTGGGAATCATATGCAAAACGGACACATTGCATTGGATCCAGGATTGCGGTGGGAGACTTGTATTTCAGATTAGATGCAAACAGCAAAGCCACACAATCTCCTCCTCAATCACCCAAAATAGTAAGACTCTTGCAAGAGTACCAGAGTTGTAACCATATGCACCAAAAATCAAGACTGCAGTATCAGTCATTTTGGAAAATGTATGCAAGATTAGGGCAAAAAATTACATCTTTTGTAAAGAAAGTGTCACTGCCTTTTGTTATTCCTGTAATTAGACACCAAAATTGCAATCATCTGCAGTTCAGTGATCTCACAGCACATTTTTTCCCCCACATCTGCCTCTGTCAAGAATATTTTAGCCTCTTTTTGGATGCAGATCTTGCTATTAACATCCATGCCTATCAGACACCATGAGATAAGATTACTGCACTGCATCCAGGTACATTTTAAATCCTTTTGAAAATTGAAGCTGGTGTATAACTTGCCACAAACAAAGTATCCTGCCGTGAGCTCATTATGCTAGTGCTCTGCAATCTGTACTATCTACCTGTGAGTTTCTGCACGGAGTTTTAAGTTACTGATTTGGTCTGTGAAGGTGAGTTAGCACCTGCCTATCTCAGAGGCAGCCTCTCCCCGTCCCATATTATCTTATTGTTTTATGCTGCAGTATCTAAGTGTCTTCCACATAAAATCACCAGCAAGTCCACAACAGACTTGTTGGAGTCTGTGGCGCTCTTCCATTTCCAGGGTAAAAACACCATTATTGTTTTGGTTTTGATTTTATTAGTTTACTTATTTGTTGCTTTGATGGATTGGTTTCAGGGTAGCTTTTTTGTTGGTTGGGGTTTTTTGTGCCAAAACAGGATTTACATGTCTTTCTGATGGAGAATAAATAGGCCTTTTTCAAAAAGAAAGGTTTTGCAGCATTTTCTAAAGCTCTAGCTTCACCTAAGCTCATCTGGAAATTTGGTCCATAGCCAGATTTCCCCCAGCCAACAATGCTTTGTCCCCAGTTCTCACGCACTTAATCCTGGGATCTGGAATCTGCACAGTCCTAGGAGAGTGCAGCATTGCAGTAGTTCATGTGTCAAAATTTAGTCTTCAACATCGCTGAGGCTCAATCTATTGATACCTTTGAAATGAAGACAAAAGCCTTAAACCAGCATCAGAAGCTGACTAGGGAGACAATAGAGCAGTGGTTCTCAACCTATTTACCATTGTGGGCCACATTTAATACTACCTGTATGGCCCTCAGGATGTCACATGGGCCTGATGTGCTCATAGCTACCTAAATCATGGAAAAGGTGGGCAGCCACATTCTTTGCCAGCTGGAGCCTGTGGTTTGTCATCTTCACATTCAGCTTCAGATACAGTGAATTACAATAACTCCAACAATGGTGCGAAACCACTCTCCTATTGTGCCATTGATGAGAACTGCACTGCTGGCCTTGGCATACAGTTGTTTAATGGTAAGAATAAGCTCACAACCAACGTTGCACTTCTTCATGGTTGTCCAGAGAGCTTCGTGCCATACTCTGTCAAACGCTTTCTTCAAGTCAACAGAGATGTGGTAGATGTTCTGCTGGTGTTAAAGGATGAAAATCTGTTCTGTGGTATTTCTTCCAGCACGAAAGCCAGCCTGTTCTTCAGCGATGATATTCTCTGCTTGTAGCCTCATTCTGTTCAAAAAGACTTTCATCATCACTTTGCTGGGATGGCTAATTAAGCTTATGGTCTGGTAATTTTGACACAATTGCAGGTTGCCTTTCTATGGCAGAGTGATGATTAGTGACTGTGTCCACGTGAAGGGCCACTCACCGGTCTGCCAGATCTTGCTGAGTACATCTATTACTATTTCTCCTCCAAATTTCATTAGTTCAGACGGGATGTTGTCAATACCAGTAGCCTTTCCATTCTTGAGTGGTTCCACAGCTGTGTCCACTTCTTCACACAGTGAAGACGTTATCATCCTCTGTTGAATCTGGGTTAAGACACTAGGATCTCCATTTGTCTAGTGGTTGTATAGATCAGAACAGTAGTTTGTCCACCTATTGATGATGTCCCTTTCTTCTGTAAGACTGTTCCCTTCTTTGTTTTGAATTGTGTTAGCTTTGGTCCCTTTTTCCTTCGTCAGATCTTTTACAACCTGGAAGGCTTGTTTGCTATTTTTATTATTGATACACTCCAGTTTTAGAGCATTTTTTTCATCCATATCTCCTTGGCCTTCATTCCTTGCTTGATCTTTCTGCATTTGCTCTGTATTTATCAGCTCCCTCAGTGCTGTTCTTGTCTCTCAAGTTCTCTTCTAATGCCACACATTTGTAGTATTTCATTTGTGACCCCATAGTTTTGTCTTCTTACGACATTTCCCAAGGATGTCCATTGCTGCCTCATGCATTACAGCGTTGAAATTGTTGGTCATTGTTTCTACGTCTTCCTCTTAGTCTAGAGCAAGCAGCGTGGCAAATTTTCCACCGATCATTGCTTGGAATGACTGCAATGTTTCGGTCCCTAAGTCTTT
The DNA here is from genome assembly GCA_033296515.1 of Macrochelys suwanniensis. NCBI lineage: Eukaryota > Metazoa > Chordata > Testudines > Chelydridae > Macrochelys > Macrochelys suwanniensis. Next base: position 67,715,105 of record CM065775.1, read on the forward strand.
CTAAGTCAAACTTAGTTCTGGTGAACTTTGGCCTGACGATTTTCCTTAGCCGCAGCCAAAAAGTTAGCATCACAAGGTCATGATCACTTCCAGTATCAGCACTGAAGCTCCTTGTTTTAGCTGTTAATCACAGAACAAAATCGGTTTTGCAACATGATATAGTCGATCTGGCTGTGATGTAGACTATTAGGTGTGTGCCATGTTGATCATCTGGATGCTTTATGTGCTCCTAAAGTGTTTGCAAGAACCAGATTGTTATAGCTGGCAAACTCCAAAAGTCTCAATCCTCTCTCATTGGTTGCTGTATTACAGAAAGGGCCACAATAATCTCGCCAATCTGCCTGTGCATCAGTACCCGCTTCAGCATTCCAATCTCCTTGTACAATCAGGATATCTTTCTTGTGTACCTTATCGATGATGTCTTGGAGCTGTGTAAAAATCTTCGATTTGCTCATCGTCATAGTCTGCTGTAGGAGTGTAGACTTGTACCACTGTGATATTAAACGGTACTGCCTTTAGACAGATGGAAATAAGTCTGCTGGACACTGGGCGGCATCGTAATACTGAATTCTTGATATCTTTATACACAAGAAATCCTATGCCATTGACATGTTTGTCCTCTCCACTGTAATAGAGTACATAGCCTTCTTCCACTAGTACCCCTCCAAAGTTCTTCCATCTGACCTCAGAGATTCCTAGGATGTGCCAGGTGTATTGTTCCATTTCGTATGTGAGTTCTTTCAACCTCCCTATTTGTCTCAATGTCCTTACATTCCATGTGGCTATGGTGATGTTATATCTTCCACAGATCCTCTTTGTTGGGTTTACACCAGTAGTATACTTGTCATGTATAAGGAAAACAGGAAGAACTAGAAATGACAGTTGGCACACAGAAACTTGGTGGGATAAACACATGACTGGCATATTGGTATAGAAGCATACTGCTTGCTCAGGAAGGACAAGCAGGAAAAAAGGGGAGGAGGTATTCCCTTGTACACCAAAAATGTATACACTTAGACTGAGGTTGAGATGGAAATAGGAGACAGACTCATTGAAAAATCTCTGGATAACGATAAAAGGGTAAAAAACAAGCGTGATGTCATGGTAAAGGTTTACAATAGACCACCTAATCAGGAAAAAAAAAAAAAGGGTGGATGAAAAAAAAATCATCCAAAACACACAACTTAGTAGTGAAAGGGGACTTCAACTACCCAGACATCAGTGGGAAAAATACAGCAGGACACAGATTATCCAATGCTTTGGAGACCATTTTTTATTTCAGAAGGTAGAGAAAGTAATTAGTGGAGAAACTGTTCTAAATTTAATTTTGACAAATATGAAGGAACTGGTTGAGAATTTGAAAGTGGAAGGCAGCTTGGGTGAAAGTGATCATGAAATAATTGAGTTCATGATTCTAAGGAATGGTAGGAGGGAAAACAGCACAATAAAGATAATGGGTTTCAAGAATGCAGACTTTAGTAAACTCAGGGAGTTGATAGGTAAGATCCCATAGGAACCTAGTCTAGGGAGAAAAACAGGTCAAGAGAGTAAGCAGTTTTTCCAAAGAGACATTAATAAGGGCAAAAGAGCAAACTATCCCAACACATAGTAAATATTTTAAGTATGGCAAGAGACTACCCTGGCTTAACTAGGAGATCTTCAATGATCTGAAACTCAAAAGAAAGTCCTACAAAAAGAGGAAACTAGATCAAATTACAAGGGATGAACATAAACACCACAGGCCAAGACACAAAATGAGATTAAACTAGTTAGAGACAAAGAGTAACAAGAAAACATTATACAAATACATTAAAAGCAAGAGGAAGATGAAGAACAGGGTAGGCCCCTTAGTCAATGAGGGGGGGAAAGACAACAACATAAAATGTGGAAGGGGCAAAAGTGTTGAATGACTTTTTTGACTGAGTTTTCACCAAAATGGTTAGTAGTGATCGGATGTCTAACATCGTGAACGCCAGTGAAAACGAAGTAGGATCTGACGCTAAAATACGTTAACAAGTTAAAAATTACAGAGACAGTTAGATGTCTTTAAGTCACCAGGGCCTGATGAAATACATCCTAGCATACTAAAGGAGCTGACCGAGGAGATATCTGAGCCATTAGTGATTATCTTTGAAAACTCAGAGAAAATGAAAAAGGGCAAATATAATGCCAATTTATAAAAAAGGGAATAAGGACAACCCGGGGAATTATAGATCAGTCAGCTTAACTTCAATACCCGGAAAGATACTGGAGCAAATAATCAAGCAATCAATTTGCAACCACCTAGAACACTAAGGTGATAAGTAACAATCATCATGGATTTTTCAAGAACAAATCATGTCAAACCAAATAGCTTTCTTTGATGGGATAAGCAGCATTGCATATAGAGGAGACGTTGTAGATTTGATACATCTTGACTTCAGGAAGGCTTTTGATACGGTCTCACATGACCTTCTGATAAACAAATTAGGGAAACAGAGTCTAGCTGGAGCTACTATAAGGTGGGTGCATACCTGGTTGGAAAACTAATCCAACTGTTCACAATCAAGCTGGAAGGACATATTGCATGGGGTCCCACAGGGATCGGTACTGGGTCTGGTACTGTTCAATATCTTAATTAATGGATTTAGATAATGGCATAAAGAGTACATTTATAAAGTTTGCCGACGATACCAACCTAGGAGGGGTTGCAAGTGCTTTGGAGGATATGATTAAAATTCAAAATGATCTGGACAAACTGGATAAATGATCTGAAGAAAATAGGATGAAATTCAATAAGGACAAATGCAAAAGCACTCCACTTAGGAAGGAACAATCAGTTTCACACATACAAAATGGGCTATGACTGCCTACGAAGAAATACTGCGGAAAGAGATCAGAGGGTTATAGTGGATCACAAGCTAAATAAGAGTCATCAGTAGAACACTGTTGCAAAAAAAGTGAACTTAATTCTGGTAAGTATTAGCAGGAATGTTGTAAGCCAGACACAAATAGTAATTCTTATACTCTACTCCCTGCCGATAAGGCCTCAGCTGGAGTATTGTGTCCAGTTCTGGATGCCACATTTCAGGAAAAATGTGGAAAAATTGGAGAAAATCTAGAGGAAAGCAACAAAAATTACTACAGGTCTAGAAACCATCACCTACCAGGGAAAATTGAAAAAAAAAAGAGTTTGTTTAGTCTGGAGAAAGATTAAGGGGGGACATGATAATCTTTTATGTATTTGAAAGCTTGCATCTCAATGAGGGTGGTGAAAAATTCTTGTCCTATACTCAGAGGTTAAGGAGAAGAAGCAATGGGCTTATATTCCAGCAGGGGAGGTTTAGGTTGAATATTAGGAAAAACTTCCTCTAACTGTCAGGTTGGTTAAGCACTGGAATCAATCACCTAGGAAGGTTGTAGAATCTCCATCATTGGAGGTTTTTAAGAACAAGTTAGACAAACTCCTGTCAGGAATGGTCTAGTTATTAATTAGTCCTGACTTGAGTGCAGGGGACTGGACTAGATGACCTATTGAGGTCCCTTCCAGTCCTACACTTCTATGACCCTCCTACTACAAACTGATGTTAATCCTGTAGCTCAAGTGGCAGAAGGATCTGTGCAGTGCTGAAGATTCAGGGCCCAACACCACATGATGGGGAGCATTAGTGTTACACGTAACAGAATTGTTACTTTACTTTTATTCCATTGTTAAAAAAGCTAGGTAAATTTCAAGAGAACTGTTATTTATCCTACAGCAAGCTTATAGAAAGCCACTTACAGATCACTCAAGTCTACTAACCTTCCATTTTTAAAACTTAATAGATTGAACTCCTTTAATCCATCACCGTAAGCTATGTTTTACAATCCTTTAATCATTCTTCTTGCTCCTGAATTGTGGATGCCAAAAACGTACACAGTATTCCAGCAGCGGTTACATCGGAGTCAAATATAGGGGTAACACAGCCTTTCTACTTCCATTCAATCTTCCCGTTTATAATACATCAGAGGACCACACTAGCCCCTTTTGGTCACAGCTCATGTTCAGCTGATCATGCACCATGACAATCAAGTCTTCTATAGAGTCTCTACTTCGCAGTATAGAGTCCCCACCAACTGACATTCTATGGCCTCCTTTGCTAGAACCTCTTTTCTCTTTGTGGTTCAGAGGGCGTGTGCTGAGAGTAGTAATAGGAAGGGGGTATCTGTCTGAATAAAGTCTGAGGTCTGGTTTGTTTTGTCCTTGGTATCTGTGCACGTAGCACCCCACATTTCAAAAAGTGGCTCACAAATCTTATGGAATGCTGGTCTTGATCTGTATTGGAATTGAACAGGTCACATCCTTCAAATGAGAGGTCCGCAGTTGTGATCTGTACTTCTTCCAGTACCCATGAAGACTGTAACCTAGAGGCCCTGCGCACAGCAACACCTGTGACCCTAGAGCTCTCTGAAGTGTCTGAAGTATCTACCACCACCTGCAAAGAAGTACGAGCAACGAACTGATCTTTCTGTTATAAATGGACCTTTCTCTCTCTGTTGTCCTGAGAAACCTTTTCTATACCATTTGATACATAATCCCAATTTAAATAACTATATTTATCTAAAAGGGCCCGACAATTAGCAGTAAACATTTCCAAGCTAGCTGAAGAATAAATTTTTCCTCCCAGTAGATAGTCCTTTTGGCTTGTGGTGGTCATTTTGGTGGCCCTTACTGTCTAGATCACTCAAACAGCAGCTACCACCAAGGATCCTGGGATAGAATGCATTTAGAAGTACTGAAAGCTAAATGAGGGTACTGTTTGCTTGTACCTGGTTTACAAGCGATCCAGATTGCACTATAAAAGTGAGCTGTAGTTTTCATGATTTACTATTCCCCAAAGCTCTGTCTTATCTGCAAATTGGTAAGTTATGATTATGTCTCCTTCCAGGTCACTGATAAAAAACTGAGCACAGGGCTAAGATCCCACAAGAAACATCACCACTTGATGATAATTCCCTGTTTGCCTTTACATCTTGATACATATTCTTCATTCAATTAGGGACAAAAAAGAGAGACACTTTGATTCATACATTGACAATGAGCTTCAAGTGAACAGACATTAGTCATGGCATAATTCTCTAAAAGAAAAACATCTAAAATTCACCACTAAATATTAAACAGTGAGATGGGATTCTTACCATCATTTTTTCAAAAAGTGCAAGGATTTCTCGCTCTGACAAGGGTTTGGGGATGAACTCATCCATATCTGCAGGAGGTGATGACCAATCAGTAGAGGAATGTGATTGTTTCAACTGCAATAAAGGAGGTCTTTCTTTTCTACTGCCTGGAATCCTTATGCTGGCAAATCTATCCAACTGCAAAGAAAAAAAACAGTGAACGTATATCACCAGCTGTCATGTTATATTCAACCACAATAAATAGTTTTCACATATACTTTTTTTAAAAAGTTAACTGTCTGACATGTTTGACCAACAGCTAGCCTTTACAATTTGATTTTAAACATTTTTATGATGAGAGACCTATTCTACTCATCTTTAGACATTTAAAAAAAAATCAGCTGCTCCAATACACTATCTACTTTAAAAGTTTGCATCGAGAGGCATCTTTTTTGGTTTTTATTACCCGAGACAAAGGGAATAAGGCACATCAGTTCAGAAATTTATTTAACACACAGGCCTTTTATCTTGTATGCCCAACTATTATTTGACCAAACCTCAGCAATATTCTCCAGTAAAAAATATAAAGTTAACTCTTACCAAGTGAGTAACCTTGAGTTTAAAATCTACTATCTAGTAACTGATAGAAAATGAGGGTGTATCCATGCAAAGTCAATGCACTAGATGGAAGCCCATCACCATCACCACCCCCTCACTGGGAAGGAGACTGCTAAGAGTCTTACCAGGCCACTGGCCCTGTACTCCGACAGGAGGTCAATCCTCCACATCAGCCTCTGGTTAGGGGCTGCCAGATTAAAATTTAAGGCTGCTCAAGTGCTGCTGCTACTAAAGAAAAAAAGTCCTTGCCCCTTCACCCATCCAGATACAGGGGATGTCTCTGCTACTATCTATTTTCTACAGCAGCCTCCTGGTTGCTTCAAGAGGGTACATGTCGCTGTAAGGTCCCCCTCCCCTGAATATCCAATGCCTTTATCTATTATAGCAGAACAAGCACCAGTCAAAATTAAATGTATGTAGGTCTTGGCAGTTTCACAGCTGCTCAGAGCTCTGAATAGGAGCAAGTAACTAGGCAGGCAATTTGTAAGTTTTCTATATGTTGCTGCCTTGGAAAGCGAGACGAGGAAGCAGAGGCACTACAATGGTCTTCAGTATACTAAAGAAAACAACACTATTAGGTTATACTTCGTTCACATTTGGAAGGTTACATTCACAATCATAGTAGCTAGAAAAGGGGGTATTTTAAAACGAAGTTATGTAAAAATTACTTGTTTACCACACACACACACACACACAGTGTTTGAGGCCAGGCCCTTCTCCTGGATAGTTACAGGGCTCTCAAACTATGGTGCATGAGCACGAAGACTTATAACAGTTGTCCAGAAGCATGCTGAGACACCAAAAGCATACCAAATGTGAGTCAGTACATCAACATGTCTACTGGGAAAAAAAAATAGGAAAAAAGCAAACAATTAGGCCATGTCTATATTAGCGAACTTACAGTGGCACAGCTGCACCAACGCAACTGCACTGCTGTAAGATGGTTCGTTTAGCCTGTCTATGCTGACGGAAGAGAGCTCTCCCGTCAACATAATAAAACTACATAAACAAGCGGCAGTAGGCCATGATGGTAAGAGAAACTCTCCCACTGACATAGTGCTGTCCACATAAGCACTTATGCCGGCTAAACTTGTGTCGATCAGGGACGTGGTTTTTCACACCCCTAAGCGACATAAGTTTTGCCAACAAAAGTGGTAGTACAGACATGGCATTAGTCTTAAAAGTACAATAGTAGAAAATAATAGTACTTAGCTCACCGAGCTCTTATTGTTCAGAGATCTCAGAGTACTTTATAGAGCTAGGTAAGAATTGTGCATTGTACCCCAAAATTTTCCTCCCAAAATTGATGCAAATACATGCTAAATTACTTGTTCAAGGAATGAAAGATGGAGCTAGAACACAACGTTCCTGATCTCTACCCACAGCACTATTGTAAAATCAGTATTTTGTGTGTGTTTGAATTTAATGACTATTCGGGATTGTCAAATAAGAGGCTTAAATGGAATTTAATCAAATATCAGCCAGATTAGTACAGCACTATACAGAATACAGAAAACAGATACATTACCACCTTTGGTGTAAGGTGAAGAGCTAGACTCTCTCCCCGACTCCTCTGCATCTGGTAGGATGCTGGCAGTTTTATACTCCCCAACCTAATTTTTCAAGTTCCCTGTTTTTAAATAGGGCGGCAAATATAGACATGGAGAAAGAAGTAGTTCGGGACTATTTAGAAAAGCTGGACGAAAACAAGTCCATGGGGCCGGATGCACTGCATCCGAGGGTGCTAAAGGAGTTGGCCGATGTGATTGCAGAGCCATTGGCCATTATCTTTGACAAATCATGGCAATCGGGGGAGGTCCCGGATGACTGGAAAAAAGCTAATGTAGTGCCCATCTTTAAAAAAGGGAAGAAGGAAGATCCGGGGAACTACAGGCCAGTCAGTCTCACCTCAGTCCCTGGAAAAATCATGGAACAGGTCCTCAAGGAATCAATTCTGAACCACTTAAAGGAGGGGAAAGTGATCAGGAACAGTCAGCATGGATTCACCAAGGGCAAGTCATGCCTGACTAACCTAATTGCCTTCTATGATGAGATAACTGGCTCTGTGGATGAGGGGAAAGCAGTGGATGTGCTATTTCTTGGCTTTAGCAAAGCTTTTGATACAGTCTCCCACAGTATTCTTGCCAGCAAGTTAAGGAAGTATGGGCTGGATGAATGGACGGTAAGGTGGATAGAAAACTGGCTGGATGGTCGTGCTCAACGGGTAGTGATCAATGGCTCCATGTCTAGTTGGCAGCCGGTATCAAGTGGAGTGCCCCAAGGGTCGGTGCTGGGGCCGGTTTTGTTCAATATCTTCATCAACGATCTGGAGAATGGTGTGGACTGCACCCTTAGCAAGTTTGCAGATGACACTAAACTGGGAGGAGTGGTTGATATGCTGGAGGGTAGGGACAGGATACAGAGGGACCTAGACAAATTAGAGGATTGGGCCAAAAGAAATCTGATGAGGTTCAACAAGGACAAGTGCAGAGTCCTGCACTTAGGACGGAAGAATCCCATGCACTGCTACAGACTAGGGACCGAATGGCTGGGCAGCAGTTCTGCAGAAAAGGACCTAGGGGTTACAGCGGACGAAAAGCTGAATATGAGTCAACAGTGTGCCCTTGTTGCCAAGAAGGCTAACGGCATTTTGGGCTGTATAAGTAGGGGCATTTCCAGCAGATCGAGGGACGTGATTATTCCCCTCTATTCGGCACTGGTGAGGCCTCATTTGGAGTACTGTGTCCAGTTTTGGGCCCCACACTACAAGAAGGATGTGGATAAATTGGAAAGGGTCCAACGGAGGGCAACAAAAATGATTAGGGGGCTGGAACACATGACTTATGAGGAGAGGCTGAGGGAACTGGGATTGTTTAGCCTGCAGAAGAGAAGAATGAGGGGGGATTTGATAGCTGCTTTCAACTACCTAAAAGGGGGTTCCAAAGAGGATGGATCTAGACTGTTCTCAGTGGTAGAAGATGACAGAACAAGGAGTAATGGTCTCAAGTTGCAGAGGGGGAGGTTTAGGTTGGATATTAGGAAAAACTTTTTCACTAGTAGGGTGGTGAAGCACTGGAACGGGTTACCTAGGGAGGTGGTGGAATCTCCTTCCTTAGAGGTTTTTAAGGTCAGGCTTGACAAAGCCCTGGCTGGGATGATCTAATTGGGGTTGGTCCTGCTTTGAGCAGGGGGTTGGACTAGATGACCTCCTGAGGTCCCTTCCAACCCTGAGATTCTATGATTCTATGAAAAACTCCTTGAAGAAAAAGTTGCCTTTCCATAATTAATTTCACGTGTCCTCTTGACATTTTTGTTTTACCTAATTATTTATGGAATTTCTTTTATGGCATCTTTAGGGTTACATGATTGATAAACTAAGCGGAATTCTAATCCAGTTATTATTACTGACAGCTGTGACAGCCAGCAGTTCTTACTGAGCTAGCAAATATCTTTCAATGGATTCTCATTTTACCCATTACAGAAAACATCTGCAACAAGTACTGGTACCTCTTATCAAATATGTAAATAAATATTAGGTACCCCTTATCAATCACGCAGTTTTGTTTACACCATACTTTTGCAGTATAAGGGGTCTTTTCCCTAGACATCTATTTTCCCATAGACTTCAGACCAGCCATAATAAAGTAAAGCCAAATATTCTAGCACATGAAATTCCTGAATGGGTCACTCACAGGTTAAAAATCAACATTCTGGTCTTAGAGTTCAAACATACCCTTTGCTAATACCATAAAGACTTTGGAAGAACAATTAATATCTGAATAACTTTAATGCACAAAAATTTTAAAAAAAAAGAGGACTAAAAGGGTTAATATTAAACTAACAATTGCAAAAAACTTATTGAAAAAGCTGGGGGGAAATAATATGAAGGAAATAATTCATAATAGGCATAATTTTGGTGTTCTAGAACTCTTCCTAATAAGATGCCAACTTTATTTATTCAATACTAAAAATAACATTGATTATTTTTTTTTTAAACAAGTCACAATTTAAGCCTGTTTGGCAATATTTAATACTGTGAAGTATCCTTTCTAAAAATACTAAACTATTGTCTACGAAAGTGACTTAGTAAATGTCTTCTCTGTACTTACTGCATAAAAGGTAGCGTTCACTAAAACACAAGAAAGTCAATAGTAACATCTAGATGGTTTAGTATCGTTAAGAATTGTTTCAGTTGTCGTTAAGACTGCGCCGATCACAACACGTCCGCCATTCTTCTCGCACTCTTGCCTTTCTTCTCCACGTTGGTCCAAAACGTTTAACAATGTCATCTTCCCATTTTCTTGGAGGCCGACCGGGTGGTCTTTTCTGTTCTCGCGGGTACCACTCAGCAATGATTGCGGTCCACCTATTGTCCGTGAGCCATGCTATGTGACCCGCCCATCGCATCTTGTTATGTCTGCTTTCCACGACAATATCTTCCACACCACTGCGTTCTCTGATCATTTCATTTGAGATGCGATCCAGAAGGGACATTCCCAATATGGCGCACTCCATTGCCCTTTCACCTACCAACAGCCGTTGCTCTTCTCTCTTCGTCAGTGCCCACGTTTCACTGCCATACAGCATGGCTGGCAGCACTGCTGAATTGAAAGTATTTTTACGTGTGGTCTTGTCAATTTTTCTTTTGAGGACGGCCTTGATGGAATTAAACGCACACCATCCTGCTCGAATCCTTCGCAAGAGTTCTCCGTTCAGCTCTTGGCGCATATTAACTTCTTGGCCCAAATATACATACTGTTCCACTTCTTCGATTTCTTGTCCTGTTACCGTTATTCGGGCTTTTCGTAAGACGTCTGATCGCATATATTTCATTTTGCAGCGGTTCATTTTCAGGCCAACCTGACTGCTTTTCTTGTCGAGTCTTCGTAGCATGCTCTGCAGTTGGTTGGTGCTTTCGGCAATTGGTACAATGTCGTCCGCAAATCTGAGATGGGATAATCTCTCCCCGTTTATGTTGACACCACTCCTCCAATTGATCTTGTTCATAACCATTTCGAGGTAGGCGGTGAATAGTTTCGGTGAAATTGTATCTCCTTGCTTTACGCCTTTCTCGATTGGGATGCGGAGGGGAGTTTCGAGGAGAGTAATGTCTGTTGTACATCCAGTATTCGCTTCCTTCAACAAACTAATGTACTGAGTGTTAATGCTCTGCTCTGCGAGCGCCTTTAATATTGCGTTACACTCGACGCTATCGAAGGCCATTTCATAGTCGATTAAAGCAATGCACAGTGGGAGTTTGTATTCCCTCGCTCTTTCTAAGAGCCGACTAAAGGTAAATATATGGTCGATTGTGCTGAAATTTCTTCAAAACCCTGCCAGCCTCTCTTGGCTGTTGTTCATCCAGACTCTGCAAGAGTTGGTTCGTTATCACCTTTGTAAAGAGCTTGTAGATGTGAGAGAGCAGGCATATAGGGCTGCAATTCATAAGATTTTCTCAATCGCCCTTCTTGTGTAGCAAGATGGTATTCGACTCCTTCCAGCTTGATGGTATTTTTCCTTCTTCAAGATATCAACTGAATTTTAAGGCAAGGGCTTTCCAAAGTTTTTTGCCTCCTGCAGAAATAATTCTGACGTTATTCCATCTTTGCCTGGAGCTTTTCCCTTCTTCATCTAGCATAGTGCGCTTCGGACTTCGTTGACGACTATTGGGGGGACGCGTTCTTCTGACTCTTCGAGGGTTGGGAGGGGGGAAACGTTGATTCTTGATTTGAACAATTCTGTATACAAGTCCTTGCAGACCTCCTCCATCCCTGCTCTGTCGATTATTGTCTCTCCATCCTTCTTCAATGCTGTTACGCTCAATCTATACTGCATTAATTCCCGCTTGCATGTCCTGAGGCTCTTGCGTGATTCAGCTGTTTTAAGGAGCTTTTCTTTCCAGAAGTTCTCAAAGTCATCCTTCAGTTTTCGCCGTATAAGCTTGCACATAATGGAGTACTCGAGGTTGATATCCGAGCTCCTTTTTATGTTTCTCCGCTTCTCCAACATTGTTTCAAGAGTTTATTTCAATTTTTTCCTCCTCCTTCAGCTCTATGAGCATGCCACAACATCTTATTTCCTTATCAAGTAATAGCAGAATTTCCCACACTTACCATACCAATTACTTCACTTTACCCTTATTTTTCCACCTGCTATCCCAACAACTTTGCAGGGAAAGGAACACTTATCAGTTTTGTGGTCTTCCCTACACTTGGCATTTTCAACACTTCAGATTGGACAGCACATAGGAGTACATCTAGAAGTGCAGAATCAACTTGAACAACCTCGTAAATCAGAAGTCTGTCGTAGCCCAGGGCTACACTAGGGGAGGGGGTTGATCTACGATACGCAACTTCAGCTACGTGAATAACGTAGCTGAAGTCGGCGTATCGTAATCGACTTACCTGGCCATGAGGACGGCAGCGAGTCGATCGCTGCTGCTCCCCCGTCGACTCCGCTTCCGCCTTTCGATGAGGTGGATTTCCGGAGCCGACGGGGAGCGCGATCAGGGATCGATTAATCGCGTCTTAACGAGACGCAAAAAATCGATCCCCGATAGATCGATTGCTACCCGCCGATCCGGCAGGTAGTGAAGACAAGCCCGTAGTCACAGGTTTGACTGAGCCTTCAAGACTGGATACACTGTCAAGGAGGATCAAAAATACAAGCAACTGAAAGTACTAATGCCTAATTCAGACTTTTGCTGTCTGGTAAGCAACAGATAGTAGCCTAGCCAAATCAGCTAGGCACCTTCACTTAGTTTTTGTTACTGCAAGAACACTGTTTTAAAAAGTATCTGAACTTTCTTAAGCCTTACTAAACCAAACCTTTGGTGCAAATATTTTGTACCATGTATACCTACACGAAAGCTTGAGTCATACATATTAGATAAGAAATATAGAAGTAATTGGCTCTAATTATAAACAGACTATTACGTGATATGTCCCTTAGCCTCTATGTAGTTTACAAAAGTATTGTCATTAAGATGTACTATTAAGAGCAAGTAGAATAACAAATGGAAGCTTGAAGTCTGTAACTGTTTTGTGTTTTCACAATTATGGAAGACAACCCTGCCGATTGCCATGGCCCCAGCTATTAGTATGTTGCAACAAACTATCAGACTTTAGGAATTCACATCTTACAACATTTAAAATATGTATCCTATCAGGTACTACACATGGGAATGATATACGAAATTACTCCAATCAAAAAAAAAATCAGCACAAACTTGTACTAAGCCAACAAACTCCATTTAACTGTAGTTCATATTAGAAAAAAAGTAATTTTCAGCTTCACTGAGTTCTGCCTCATGAATTACAGATGCATCCCTCGATGACCTTGAGTATTGTATGTGTACACACACAAAGTACTGAAGGTCATCAGGTGATTAATCTTTGTATATGTGTATATATGCATTACAGAAAAAGAATGGTTTCTTGTCTTAACTGTAGTTTGAGGGATTTTGTCCACACAGATCCCACACTAGGTGTGTGTGCACCTCATGCATGTGATATCAGATTCTTTTTAGCCAGCAGCAACCATTGGAGAGGACAAAGTGTGCGGTGGCCCAATTGCCTCCCAGTTCCTTCACAAGGACCCCACATTAGTGGATGTGGGCAGGCTGTAAGACCCATGTGGACAAAACCTCTCTAACCAGTTACTTTATACTAAATCATTATTTTTCCTTTGGATAGTTATGCACACGGATCCCACTTTAGGCAACAGGCAAGACGTTCTTTGTCTCCTATAGTGGGGTCAGAAATCTAAATGACTAAGACTCCACTGCCCAACTGTGCATTAGATTTAGAAGCTGCCAAGAGAAGAATAATGTAAAAACATATCTATCGAATTCCAAGTAGCAGTTCTACAGATAGCAAAAATATCTACAGGTATGTAACTCAGAAAGGCAGAGGAGGCTGCCTTGAACTCTGGTAGAATGCCAACTGACACCCATTTTTAGATTCTCTGTTGAAAGCTTGTCCCGTAAATTTATCACCAAGAGATACCAACAGTATTGATGATTGAGACACATCCAGGATGAATCACTACCACCTACTTAGAGTAAGCGAGTCTTGACTCTGTCCACCAAGGTAAAACTCTTCCTGAACTACCAACTGCAGTCAATGCAAGCGCTCCACCCTGGGCTGTCATAAGCCCCACTCTTCCCCAGGGGAGGCTAGCAATTTACACTCCTCACTTTGTTATACTCAGGTGCCCAGTCCCTTGTCTTCTGGACACCAGCAATATATACTGATCCACGGACTACATGGATGCAGTACACCTCAGTTCAACACTTCCCTTAGCAGAAGGCACTTAAACATATTTATAAGAAGAACTGAAATTTAACAAAGCTTGAGGGAAATATTCAAATAAAAAGAAGTTTAAGGATTTGGATCCTTAAGACTGCAGGTAAAAGCATAACAATTTATAACTTGTTAATAAGTACAGGCTATCTTCAGTCAGTTCACTTAGTGCTTGTCCAATCCAGAGAGCTGGGATCGACTTTTCATGATACTCATGTTGGCAGATGATCTCCATAATGGAGAATATTTTGTGCTATTTTTCCTTCCATTATACAACCCCAGACTTTTGTCTCATTTCATGATCAGGTGTTTCATTAACTTCAGGTTTGTCTTAAGTTTGTTCTTAAGCAGAGACCACACATGACCACCCCCACCCTTCAATGAAGTATTATGAAACTCATCAGATACAGATGTAGTATGCCTGCCTCGGCTTATCTGGCAATGCCTGTATCACAGGATTGGCATAAGAGTTTTGTCTTCTTGAGGTAATACAAGGTAACTTTTGTCCAGCTTGTCCTCATCCATCCCTCCACGAACACAAGTCAATGTCACACCATTCCGTTTTATTGCGAGCACATTCTTTCATTTCTGCTCATACAATTTTGTCATTGGATCAGCCCAGCACGTTTTCGGTCTGCCCAGCGGTTGCTTGTGGTGGTCTCTGGGGATCCAGTCAATGATGCGGGTTCTCTGTCTATTGTCTTGCCTGCAGACTACATAACCCGCCCATCTCCGCTTTGCGTTGTACATCACCTGCACTATATTGGTCACCTCTGTATGCCTTCTGATCTCCTCATTTGGTATGTGATCATGGAGCGGTATCTTACACATTCGCCTTTCCATTGCTCTCTGGGTGACAGCAAATTTTTCTTCCTCCGCTTTAGTCATCGACCAGCTTTCTGCTACGTATATCATTGCTGGCAGAACAGTGGAGTAAAACAGTTTTTTCCTTTTCTTCTTTTGGCCTCCATTAGAGACATCTTTATTTTGTTGAAACTTCCCCACCCCACTTTTCTCCTCCTACTGCATTCGTAGTGTTAAGGGAAGTTAGCATAGTTAGCATATGTGACTCCATTTTGGGTTTCCTATCTGCCATTAGCTAGAAGCGAGCACATCACATACCAAGGAGGGGAGGGCGCCTTCGAGGCGGACAGCTGGACAGTTTCAAGATAAGGGAAACAAAGGAGACAGGAGCCGACCGACATGCCTGAAGTAGTTCAAGTAGCTGCAACATCAGTATGCCTACACGGGGAAGGTGGCAGCAGGGGATTGGTAATAGATAAGAGAAAGGCCTGTTTATTGGCTTAGGCTTCCGATGCATGCAGACAGCACACTTTGCCAATAGTATATAGCCTTTGTGTAGCCTGTAACCATTGTCCCAGTCTGCTTAACAGACGGTACCACACTCGCAAGTGTAATAAACTTATCAGCTTGGAAACACTCTGCAGTCTGGACTTTTGTTGCCTCAGCCTAGAAACGAACTGTACGTGTCTTAACAGGAATAATTCGTAACAGTGGGAACATAAGAGCGGCCATATTGGGTCAGACCAAAGGTTCATCTAGCCCAGTATCCTGTCTCCTGACAGTGGTCAATGCCAGGTGCCCCAGAGGGAATGAACAGAACAGAATCATCAAGTGATCCATCCCCTATCGCCCATGCCTAGCTTCTGGCAAACAGAGGCTAGGGACACCATCCCTGCCTATCCTGGCTAATAGCTATTGATGGACCTATCCTCTATGAACTTATCTAGTTCTTTTTTGAACCCTGTTATAGTCTTGGCCTTCGCAACATCCTCTGGCAAAGAGTTCCACAGACTGTGCGTTGTGTGAAGAAATACTTCCTTTCGTTTGTTTTAAGCCTGCTGCCTATTAATTTCATTTTGTGACCCGTAGTGTTGTGTTATGAGGAGTAAATAACACTTCCTTATATACTTTCTCTATATCTGTCATGATTTTATAGACCTCAATCATAACACCCCTTAGTCGTCTCTTTTCCAAGCTGAAAAGTCCCAGTCTTATTAATCTCTCCTCATACGGAAGCTGTTCCATAACCCTAATGATTTTTGTTGCCCTTTTCTGAACCTTTTCCAAGTCCAATATATCTTTTTTGAGATGGGGTAACCAGATCAAACCAACAAGTTTAAGTGACAAAGGCTAAGCTAGTCTCAGAACATGAATTATACACTGTTATGAAGGAGGTGGGAAAGGGTGTTCACCACAAACTTGCCCTGAAAGGGTTAATGAAGACAAAGAAGGGGGCTAATTAACCCAATAGCCCTTAGGTGAGAGGTATCAGGTGATTAAGCAATCCCGACTGAGGGAGGGAGCCCAGCTGAGGAGGAATGAGCTGGGTTGGGCTATAAAGGCAGGAAATTGGCAGCAGAAAGGGGCTGCTGGGCAAGTCTGTAGTCACTCTACGGGAGAAGGGAGGTAGGGCAGGACTCAGGGGAAAGCCCTAAGGTGTAAGAGGGAACACACCTTGACTGCTGGCTAGATGGTCCCTGATCCAAAACCTGGAGCAGAGGGCAGGCCTGGGTTCCCCAGCCAGCCACTGAGGGGCTACAAGACAGTGAATAGGAAGGCTGCCTGAGCCTGTTTGTGGAAAACACTTTCCAACCCCAGCAGGTGAAACCATTTGGTGACCTGGTCAGAGGCAGAGTCACAAAGAGGCAGTAGCAGCTTGCAGAGCAAGAGAGGTGCTGCAGACCTACATAGAGAGGTGGAAGGATGACATGCAACCGTGGGAACAGGTGTCAACCTTGCAAGTATTCCCCAGAACTAGTAGATGAGTGGAGCACTCCATCACAGGGGGTTTAAAAAAGTACAAGCTAGTATTAAACACTATTTTAGCAAGCCATTCAGCCCTAGCAGGTTAACCGAATTTTTGCACGCCTTAAACGGGATAACTACATTCATTATGTGGTTTGCCTCAGACAGTTATACTAGATGCCCTATGATGAAGCAGCAATTGGTACAGAGTACAGCAAGTTAAAACCAATGACCAGTACTGATATTTTTGCTGGATGCATCTAGACATATTAGACCAGTAACCATTTTTTCCAGTTTAACCAGATTTTATCAGTTATATTTTGGCTTTTCATTCAAACTGGCAGTATTAAAAACTAATACTAGCAGCTGTGAAGCTAAGCTAATGTTAAAGTTGTGCAAGATATTGGGTTAGTCACTGAGCACAGCAGAAGCAAAACTAAGTAGTCTTACCATATCATCTGTCAGTGTCTTGATATTTAATTGCTGTAAATTAAGGAAAAAATAGTCATGTCACTACTTTACTTTGTAACAGTTGTTTTACTTTAAGTGGATTTTAAAAATCTACAAAAACCAGCAAAAGTTCAGTGTGATGGAATCCTTAAGGCTATTTTAATAAACTAATTTGAAATTAGTACATCACAAGAAATTGCCTTAGAAGCTAGTATTACTTCTATGGGTTTATGGGGTTTTTAGGTTTTATTTGGCGGGGAGGGAAGGTTTCTTGGTGCTACTACTTACTTACAATTGACAGCAAATCATTTGAGACACATTTACATTTCCCAATGTCTAACAAAATTGTATAGTTACTGGACTCTTACTTGACTGAACGGAAAATGGGCAATACCATGCGAAGTACAGCCTAAAACAATTCAAATTGTACCTGTTCACCTGTGATCTGTGAAGTCTAGAACACCTCCCAGTAAATCAGGGAGGGGATTAACCAATACAAAAGTGTCTTTTGATTCTAAACTAGGGCTGTCAATTAATTGCAGCAAATGCATGCGATTAACCCAAAACAAATCAACTAGATTTAAAAACAGTTATATTCATTGCAGTTTAAAATTGCACTGTCAAACAATTAAATATTTTTATCCGTTATTCTACATTTTTAAATTTATTGATTTAAATTACAATACAGAATACAAAGTCTACAGTGCTCACTTGTATTATTTAATACAAATATTTGCACTCTAAGAAAGATAACCAAACTAAATAGTATTTTTCAATTCACCTCATACAAGTCCACTCAGTCCTTTTTTTTCAGCCAATCACTAAGACAAACTTATTTACATATATAGGAAATAATGCTGCCCGGCTCTTATTTATAATGTCACCTGAAAGCGAGAATAGGCATTCGCATGGCACTGTTGTAGCCGTTGTTGCAGTCACTGTTGCAAGGTATTTATGAGCCAGATATGCTAAACATTCATATGCCTCTTTATGCTTTGACTTGAAGTTTTACACGATAAAGAGATTGCAGTACAATACTTGTATAAGGTGAACTGAAAAATACTCTTTTGTTTATCTTTTTACAGTGAAAATATTTGTCAAATAAAGTGAGCACTGTATACTTTGAATTCTGCGTTATAATTGAAAATGCAGAAAAACATCCAAAATTATGTATAATTTAAATTGGTATTCTATTAAGTGCAATTAAAACTGTACCGGTCACTTCTTTAATTTCACAATTTTTTTTAATCGTTTGACAGCCCTAATCTAAACTCTTCTATGCTCGCCATAGTTGAGAAATTCTCAAGTTGAAAGGAAAGTTGTTCGCTGCTCGATATATCACCTCTACTGGCTGAGGTCTATTGTCCTTTAGGGCAGTTTGGAAGGGTGCCTGTGCTGGTGTTTCCCAAGATGTGACAACATTTAACAGCTAAGAAAATAAAATGTTACCCCATGGTAGACCCAGGCCAGTTGGGTACAGCAGAGTAGTAGAAGGCAGATATACTGGCCACTGGATAAGCAGTTTTCTGTTCCCTGAGTGACCACAGCAGTGGCTACTCCAGGCTAGGGTGGACACATGACTCCAATTAGCCTGCAAAGAGTCAGTTGAAGCCATTGGAATAATGAGAACACCTGACTCCAATCAACCTGCAAAGAGGCCATTAAGCTAATGTGAACACCTGACTCTAATTAAGGCCCCTCTGATACTATAAAAGGGCTCACTCCCCTCAGGCCAGGGAGAGCCAGGGAGCCAGAGGAGAGGAAGTGTGGCTGAAGGGCTGGGTAATGAAGACACCCTCAAGCCATTGGAAAGGGAACCATAAGGTAAAGGTGAAGAAGGGAGAAGCGTGAGAGCTGTGGGGAAGTGACCCAGGGAAACATAGCAACTCTGGCAGTGAAAGGCCAGCTGCCAACAGCTGCTGCCATTAGGGTCCCTGGGCCAGAACCCAGAGTAGAGGGTGGGCCTGGGTTCCCCCCAACCTGCCACTCCAAGGGGAAGACAGGCCCGTCAGGACAGGAGGCTAAACTGTTCTGGAATAAGACCATAGGGACAACAGAGACTGTGGGAGTTCTCCAATCAACCTCCTTGCTGGCTTATGATGAAAACGGCTCCGTAGACTGTAACCCTGTCCCTAGAGAGAGAAGGACTATGTGGAGGGTCACAGTGAGCCTCTGAGGCTAGCATAAACCACCTTGAAACACAGGACCCACAGGGACAAGGTCGGAGCTCTGCCACAACCCATAATACGGCTGCCATCAGACACACAAGGGGTCTACCAAGCAATGACCTAAATGCAGGGGTATAAGAGAAGGAATATTTATGGGCAAAATATTAAGTGTTCAGCATTGTCCTTACTCTGCCTTCACTGAAATCAACAAAAATGCTATCACGGGACTTCAATGGGAGAAAAGTTAGGCCAATGCTCAACATTTATGAAAATCTCTAAGTAAACTTACAGTGGGATGGTAGCAAATATTGAGGATGAAATGAGGACAACTGGGTACAATAAGGAAATGAGAAAATTGTCTTATTTATTATTATTTAAAGTAGTCTTATTATGACCTTTTATCCAGGTCCTCCAAGTCAGTCTTCACAGTAGGTGTTCCTCGTCTCCACAGCAGAGCCTTTGTTCTGAGCCTGGGCTTATGACCACCTCTTAAGAAGAACCCTTCAAAACAATAGCCTTCGAAACTAAAAATACTCTTGTCCTGGAGAGTTCTCCCTAAGAAGTGGTCCTAAGACCAGGCTCAGAGCAAATATCCGGTCTGCCTCCAGTTCCTATGGAGACAGGGAGGCTCCATTGTGAAGACTGAGATGGAGGGTTCTTAAAATGAAAGGCCACAGTAAGCCAGAATTTTCCCTCACTCATTCCATTCCATGTCAGATGTGTCAAAGTTTAATCTAGAAAACAAATAATCTTTAGTGAAGGGGGGGTGGGGGGGAGGTGTTACATTTATCCATTAAAAATTCCAAACAAACTTACAGGTTATAGGACACCACTGCATAACACCTTTCTATCAAAGCAATAAATACATTAGCAGGGATGACTCTGTCAACTCTATAGTGGCTGAGAAAGTAGCAGGGTTCAACCAATGACCAGAACAGTCACGGTGGGGCATTGTGGGACACTTCCTGGAGAACACTAAAGTCGACATAGGCAACACAGTGTCTACATTGACACTGCATCACCCTAACTACATGGACCTAAGCACTACACCTCTTGTGGAGGTGGAGTTATGTTGGTGTAGTGGGCGAGTTACATCGGCAAGAGCAACGTTTTCATGTAGATCCGGTGTGGCCAAACTGCAGCTCTTTTACAGTTAAAATGCTGCTCGGGGAGCCCCCCATGCTCTCTCATTCTCCACCTACCAGACTGGGGTGGGGGAGGGGCGAGAGTGCTCAGGACTTTTGCCCTACAGGCGGGGTTATGGGGCTAGGGGCTTTTGCCCAGTGGGAAGGGGGTCTAGAGACTTCAGCCCCACTCTCCCTAAAGCCCCAAGCACCAGCAAGCGCCTCTCATGGGGCTGAAGCCTCAAGCCCTGCCACAGGGCAGAAACCACAAGCAGATGTGCCCGGCTCTCAAACTTCTGAAGATTATCATTTGTGGCTAGGAGGATCAGTAAGTTTGGCAACCCCTGATATAGATGCTTAGTGTTAGGTCGACATAAGCTGCTTTGTGTCGACTTAACTCTATAGTGTAGATCAGGCCTTACTCCAGAAGCCTTACAACACAGCTCGAGCAACTGCTTACTGCCGTGCTAAGAGCTTGGGTCTCATTATCTGGGGAGAAGCAACCATAAGAAGGATTTTTTTGTGGCCATCGCTAAGTAGATGACCATGAGGGACCACAACACTGAACAATGCAGGATAACGAGCAAACAGCTCAGGAGGAGCTAGACTCAAACCAGGGATGGCAGGAAGAGTCTAGCAATAGAAATGTGACCTATTCATTTTCTGAGGAACTGGATAAGATTTTGACCAGTTATACTACAAATCAATGCAGGAAGGTTGTGAATCCCACTGTCCATTCTATTCTCACCCCCAAAGAATGACCAGCAAAACTCAGAGGATGTGCACAAAGAGAGCAGTGAAGGACCGTCCCTGGAAAACCAGGATCTGTTCATTACTACAGACCCTGGCACTGGCCAGGTATAAGGCAGGCCCAATTCCTGCTATGCAGAAACCCATACTGATCCCCAGCCAAAAACCCAGGCTAGAATAGAGGACGCAGATCCTCTCGAGAGAGCCTTGGCATGGAAGTCTCTCTCTTCACAATTTATTATCATTATTGTGCTATATTGTCACACTAGCTTCTGTTCCAGGTGCCCCTAGGCTGCAGACATTTTAAGCAAACGTGAGCTTGAGTCTCCAGCCTCTGCAGTCTGTTCAGCCACTTTACACATTTTAAAGCTGGCAGCTGTCCCAGCCAGGCTAATGCCAAGTCCATACTACAGAAGGCATATGCCCACCTATTGCTTTTCCTTCTCCACATCTGTCCTGCCTAGCCAACATGCCACCACCCCAAGTCCCATTTGCCAGCTCACAATGGCAGCCAGCAGCATGGTGCAGCCTGCACTCCAGCCACCCTCCAGTGGCATATTTCAATAACGAAAACATTAATTTGTACAAAATTTAGTCTGAGACAGTGGTCACAAGAAAAGAAGTTTGGTTAGCATTCTTGCTTTACATGAGGTACACATTAGCACTGCATACCTGTAAAGGTAAAAGGACCACAATTCCTTGCTTATTAATAAATGCCCTTCAACACACATTCTTACAGAAAAAGAGCTTTGCCTTAGGGATAGAAAATCTCTTAATGGCTTCTCTTAGGCTTACACAGAGAAGACATTAAGAGCTATGTGCTTCAGACAATGGTTACAGAACCTTATATATTTTTTGCTACAAACTTTCACCATGTCTCCATGGGACAAACCAGAATCTAACCTAAGACTGACAAATTTCTCAACTTTGGTCTGGACAGCATGGGAGCTAACTACAAGGTCATTCTCCCCAGAATAAGTCGCAATTCCCTAGCACTCCTGCACCACTTCTGTGGTGGGACCATCTTAGTTAGTTACTAACTTCAGAACTTATCTTGTTCGTCTGCCCTTTGCCTTTTTGAATAAGACCATTCCCTGCCTTCAACTCTATCCACCTCAGGGTAATGTCATCGAGTCAGGACAGCCCAAAGGGGAGGGAGAAGGCATTACTATCCAGCTAACATGCCAGATGCCCACGTGCTAATCTCTGACACAGTGTTAGCAAAGCTGCAAACCCAAACTGAGAACAGAATTCCCACCTCCCACTAGTCTCTAAGGCACAATGCCAAATCCTAGCAGCGTATCCTACGAGACAAAAATCCCAATACAGTCTCCTTATGCACATACACCTACCATCTCTAAGGTTCCCCCAAAACTGGGGAGAATCTCAGGGAGGGGAAATCAGAAATGCTTATTAAAAAATATTGTCAGTCTTTTGGAACACAAAACATGATTACTTGAGTTTTTCTCCTATTCCCACAACCAAGGCACCCACAGCGGCCAGATCATCAAGGACAGGGCTTATATCAACAGCTGAGCAGGGGGCGAGAACAGAAAACTCAGGATGATATGTTCATGTACCTCACTGCAAAGTCACAAACAAAAATGGGGGGGAAATGAAGGCTGTACTTGAAAGACGGGGCAGGGTGGGGGGGGGAGAGGGTGGAAGAGAGAAGCTCTCCAGGGCGATTGTTGAAGAGGCCAAAGAGTCACAATGGCCAGGGACAATGTTAACATAGCAAGAAAAACTACTGAAAAAGAAAGGGACATGCAGAGGCAAATCCTGGAAGCAAGACAGACCCAGAATGCTCTGCTACATTACATGCTACTGTTCAGGGAACAGACAATGCAGGGTGGTAAACTAGTACCCAGCCATGTTGTGCAACCTCTGGATAATACAGAAACTCCTCCCTGCTGTACTGCCACAGCATTGTTCCCAGAATTCATTCCCTTCACAGACCCAAACTCAGGGCTGTAAGAACAGCTGCACCTGGGAGCCCAGCTCTTTTGAACCATCTAATGCCCCTAATAACTTTGAACTTTTCCTGTTTGAAGTCTTTTAATGGTATGGGGCAGAGGGAGAGAGGCAGGGCACCTACACTCATTTCTTACTTGAATCCCCCCTCACTGTGTCATTTTGAATGTTTCATTATTATTCTAATTCAAGGTTTCTCTCTTTGCTATACTACATTCTTTAAAATCTATCGATTTTCTGTGTAAAATGCATTGACTCTTAAAAATGAATCTTCAACTGTTATTTTTTAATTTATAGGATTTTCTAGGCATAAACAAAATAAAAAATGATTGCCCAATATTCCACTTCCACCACTCAAACACTAGTGTTCACAATCCATTCCACTCACCCTCCATGAGTTAACAGATTGATGTCATGTTGCACTTTTTCAGGTCTGAGATTCAGAAGTAAGAGCTATAGACATCCCTGACAATATTGCCCTGACAGTTTCCATTTTCTACTGGAGCTTAGCTAACTGCTCAAACTGCTGAGCAAGTCTCTGCACCTCTACCGAACTTTCCCCGCCTCTCATCATTAAAGTTTTTTCCCTTATTCTTACAAATATTGTGCAAAATGCAGCATGCAGCTTTAATCTTAGGCACATTTTTTCCCCTGTAGATTCTAACCTATTCCACAGACAGTTCCACCTTCCTTGCAAAGCAGCCAAAACACAATCTACTGCCTCAGCAGTTGCAGAATCGCAGTCAACAGTTCCTTTCTTCTGTCCAAGCAACCTGTGAACAGCTTCATTATCCAGGAAAGCAGAGACTAAGCTTGGTCTCCCAAATAACCAGAGCAATATCCACACCAGTAGTGTCCATAATGATCCTGAAAGCAAACTGTCCTTTATTCATTAAAGTCAACAGAACTGAGTTCTGATCCTAGCAGAATCCTAGCATGGATTCTTCCAGACTATCCTGCATTTATGTTTGAAAACCTGCCATGTGGCCAACCAGCCCTTAGAGCACTATGGAGAAATATCCCTTTGTTTATAAATTGAGAGACTAGAACATGAGGCAGGGAAGGAAATATTAGGTACACAGGGATCCCTTTGTTTGCCCCAATGCCGTATGGGAACTCCATGCCCGTAAAGCCACCAATATCATCCAAAACATTACCAACCTTTATATCCCCAGGCACGAGTACCTTTACCATGCCATCAGAGACCTGCACAATCATGGCCCCAAAAGTCAACCTCACCAGACCTGTAGCATTTGATGGTGGCGAGCTTCCAAACAGCAATGGCAACTCACTTCTCCATGGATATGGGGCACCATATGTTAGTAGGCTGCTACTGCAGGCTAGTTCTCAAGAAGGGTTGCCTTCCCCATCCTGAAATTCTCTCTCCACTACTGGTCAAGTCTGCAGAATGATCCTTTTCCACCAATCAATGCTAGTTTACCAAGCCCAGAAACAGTGCTGCCTAATCTGGAATTGCTCCAGGAACTGCGTCACTAGTATCAGTTGTATATGCATTCTCCTCTTTTCCCTTGTCCTTCTCTTGCTTCTTCCACCACTGTTGAAGCTGTTGGAGAAACTGCAGCTGCCAGTATAGCATCTGCTCGGTGGTGTGTCAGGCAACATCCAAAACCAAATTCATCTCATTTTGAGCACTGAAATACAGCCCAAGCAGACTCGGCATATTCACTGTTGCCAACATAGTGGTGCAGAGCATTATTGGATCCATGTTGGCAAGCTGCCATTTGAAAGTGGTACTAGGAAACATTGGGGTGGAAACAGCGAAAACATGGGATTTTTTAAAAATGTTGAACCCACCTTGCTTCAGCTCTGCATCCACAATGCGGAGCAAAAAAAAAAATTCTATAATGCACACTGCTCAGCAGCAAAGCAAAGGACCATGTGATGCCACATGCTTAGTATGTAGAAAGTTGCCACTATATAAACACAAGGATCCAAATTGAATGAAGGTATAGCCCTCTCTTGTGCACAGTATTGTTAGATAAGAGGGGCTCCTGCAGTAAGCTTCCCACAATAAAATCTTCTGACCTTGCTCAAATCCGTTTATCTTGCACAAATATTCTTGCATCAGTTCCTCTGCCACCCTGTTTAAATTGAGTAACTATAGAAACCAGTTTGAACAAGGTCAACCTGAGATGATGCAGAGGAAAACACGTGCTGCCCAGTACCCCTCCTATCTTAAAACTATAAGTACTGATGATGCTTGTCACTAATAAAGTTGCCACATGCCTCCGAAGCTGTGTGCCCTTTGATCAAAGCTACTCGGCCTCAGTGTGTTTCTTACATGGCCTCTGACAGTTTGTGAGCTGCAAGTCCGACTCCGCATTGCCCGGGTGTTGGGACGGGGAGTAGGACAAGCTGATTTCTACCTAACAGTATTAGTACGGCTTACATACAACAAATTAAATAACGTGCATCAAATCAATATGGCTTAAACCCTCCACATAAACAAGCTAAAATTAGTGCTAGAGAATATTTTAGGCATATGGCGGAAGAGAAGTTGAGGCAGTGATCTAGTGTTTTAGGTGGAAGTTTGCTTTCTCCCAAAAGTAGAAACTATGATAAATGAAGCCTTCATTCTCTGCCATAAATCACTAAATTGGTTTGGAAGTACCAGCAAGCATTTCTCTACAATTTAGGCTGATATAATGACTAAGGAAGATTCTGTCATGGAGGTCACGGAATCTGACTTCCAGAGACCTCCATCACATTTTCCACTTCAGCCCCAGGGCGGAGGGGCTGAAACTGTCAGCTGATGAGGTGGCCCTACAATTGCCAAGCCACTGCAGGGAGACACCACAGCTCCCAACCACGGACCCACAGCTCCAAGCTGCCACGGGCAGCAGGGAGAACCTCACAGTCCCAGCAGCGGTGGGTGCTGGACCCTTCTCCCTACTCATTTTGTCTCAGTTATTTTTAGTAAAAAAGTCAGGGACAGGTCACTGGCTTCTGTGAATTTGTTTATTGCCCATTACTGCTCCATGACTTTTACTAAAAATATCTGACAAAATTTTAACCTTAATAATGGCTACTAGAAACAACTTTCCATTAGGCAATGTTTAAAGGGATTGGACAAAAAAAAAAAAAAAAAGCTTGAATCTAGAAGGGTTTGACAAACAGATGAATGTTCACCAGCAGAACTGTAGACTTTAGTGAAGATTGCAGATACAGTACTTAACTTTTCAGAATGCTAGATATTAAGGAAGCTAGCAGACACTTTGCTCACCCAGCCTGGAGAGGCTTAAGGCCAACAATTTGCAGACTCAGCACTTAAAAAAAAAAAGTGAAAATACACCAGATTCTTATACTACTTAAAATACAAGAGTATTCAAAATATCAGAAACTACTTTTTAAAGAGCCATCATCTTTTTGCAAGCAAGCCCCCAACACTAAGGGAGGAAGGGACAAAGCAATCAAGTGCAAGTCATCTTGTAGGGAAAAAGGCCTTTGACCTTTTCACACCTTCAATAGGTCACACAGCTACTTCTGGATAAATAAGAGGATGGCTGCTCACTGTCTTTTTCCAAATTAGGGGAAGAGACGCATAGACAGACTGTTTACCATATTCACAGATTGTGAATTTCTCCTGAACATTGAGTTTTAGAGCTGGGTTTCGGTTTCACTGACCTGGCAAACGAGGCAAACCACCGCTCCGGTGCTGCCCTCGCAACCTGCCATTTCTACAAAGAGCTGGACGCGATACTTGGGGGCGACCCCACCTCCACGAGATACTTCAGAGCCCAGTTCAACAAGGCAGGAAGAGGAGGAAAGCGGGAGCGAGAGTGCTGAGGAGGAGGGGGACAGCCTCGCATACCTAGATGCATGCAGCCAGGAGCTGTTCTCAAGCCAGGAGAAAGGTAGCCAGTCGCAGCGGCCGGTGCTTGGGGAAGAGCAAACACCAGAGGAGGTGCCTGGTAAGTGGCTTTTATTTTGGAATAGGGCATTGATGTGCTCTCTCATCACAGTAGTCGGCCTCAGTGATCTCTTCAAAGGTCTCACGGCTCTCTGGCTGCTCAAATTCAGCCTCCAGGTGTTGAACCTCAGAGGCCCATGCCTGAGTGAATCTTTCACCCTTCCCTTCACAAATGTTATGGAGGGTACAGCACGCGGATAGAACCGTGGGGATGTTGTCATTGGCCAGGTCTAGCTTCCCATACAGACAGTGCCAGCAGCCCTTTAAATGGCCAAACGCACACTCAACAGTCAGCCTGTTGTTGAACCGCTCCTTGCTGCTGTCAAGGCTCCTTGTGTAGGGTTTCATGAGCCACAGCATTAAAGAGTAAGCGGGGTCTCCAAGAATCACAATGGGCATTTCGACTTCCCCTATGGTGATCTTCTGGTCTGGGAAGAAAGTCCCAGCTTGCAGCTTCCTGAATAGGCCTGTGTTCCGAAAGATGCGTGCATCATGCACCTTTCCAGACCAGCCTGCGTTAATATCAATGAAACACCCAAAGTGATCCACAATGCCTAGAGAACCATAGAGAAATACCCCTTCCGATTAACTACTCTGAGGCTAGGTGGGCTGGTGCCAGAATTGGAATAGGTGTCCCATCTATTGCCCCACAGCAGTTAGGGAAACCCATTTGTTCAAAACCAGCCACAGTATCATGCACGTTACCCAGAGTCACAGTTCTTCTGAGCAAGATGCGATTAATGGCCCTGCAAAATTGCATCAACATGATTCCAACGGTCGACTTTCCCACTCCAAACTCGTTAGCGACCCATAGGTAGCTGTCTGGAGTTGCCAGCTTCCAGATTACAATAGCCACCTGCGTCTCCACTGGCAGGGCAGCTCTCAATCTGACATCCTTGTGCCACAGGATTGGGGGGCGGGGGGGGGGGGGGGAAGAGAGCTCATCATACAGTCCCGTGAAAGTGGCTTTTCTCAGCCAAAAGTTCTGCAGCCACTGCTAATCATCCCAGACTTGCATGACGATGTGATCCCACCACTCAGTGCTTGTTTCCCGAACCCAAAAGCAGCGTTCCATTGCGGTGAGCATGTCCGTGAATGCCACAAGCAAGCTCATGTCATATGCGTTATGCGAGTCAACAGACTCCTCGCTGTCAGTTTGTAGCTTAAGCAGTAACTCGACTGCCATTCGTGATGTGCTGGCGAGACCCATCAGAATATTCCTCAGCACTTTGGGATCTATTCCCGCAGACCGAAAGGGAAAACAGAGCACGCAGTACAAAAAACTTTTAAAGATGGCGCCAAATGTGGACGGAAGCACAGGGATTGCTGGAATGCGAAATGATGCATCACGGGGCATTAGAACAGAACCCAGAATGCCACGCTCGCCGCCCCCATCCCCTTCCCACAAGCCTCAGCGCCATAATGGGAAAGGTGCTCTGTGGGATAGCTGCCCATAATGCACCGCTCCCAATACCGCTGCAAGTACCGCAAATGTGGCCACGCCAGTGCGCTTGCAACTGACAGTGTGAACACACTGCAGCGCTTTCCTTACTGAGCCCTCCGAGGGCTAGTTTAACTCACAGCACTCTACATCTGCAAGTGTAGCCAAGCCCCAAGATGACTCGTTTTCCAAAAGCCAGCGTTGTTTATCTGACCTGTTCTCAGACTGGCTCAAAACAAAGAGAAACAAACCTTCTTGGTTGGGTCAGTTCCAAATTATCCATTGGTACCCAGAGCCAAGACATGACATTTTCAGGGTCAAGGAACAGATTTGGGCCCAGGATATCAGATCTTTGCAGAAATCCAGGTCACCCAGAGACATGCAGTTCTAGACCCAATATTGATGTTGATTTAGAAGAGACAAAGTCAAGTTCCAAGTTTGCCAATTCTCTTAACAGAAAGGCTTCTCTTTTCCTTGTCTGTGCTCACACGGAGATGAGCGAATCTCAAGGAAGAGATCAGAACGTTTGTCTTTGACTCAGCATTAGCCTCAAGACCCCGGAGATCAGCAAGGATTGTGGTTTCTTAATGAAGACAGTTTGCCAAGAGAAGATATGGGATCCCATATATGCTCTCTTGCCTGTAGAGTGATATTACCACAGTAAATTCTGAAGGTCCAAGGAGTTCATGTCAGCCCAAACAATAGGAATTGACTGATAAAAAAAAAAGGTTGCCAGTCGCAAGCCTGAGCAATGTCATGAACCAGGCAATGAGAAGTCATCTCTGACACTGAAGAATGTGAAGTGCCTTTACTGATAACCATTTGAGCAACCCAGAAGCTTCTGATATTTTGGTAGTTTTGGCCACTTCAGGTCCGAACTCCATCTTACCTTCTCAATCTTTTGATAACAATAAAGTACCCAAATAACCTGTAGAGCTGTTAAGAAGCCCAAGAGCATTAGAGCTATTTAGGCTAACTCCCAATAGGAGTCAGACCTAAATACCTCTGAGGATCAGGGCCACACTACCTTATATTTCTCATTTGGAAAACAGTATTACTGTATTTCAGTGTTAAAAAAATAGTAATAGACATAAAAGTAAATCTTACATACCTTAAAAAAAAAATGGAAATATTCAGGTCAAAAACTGGATTAAGAGAGTTAAGTTCATATATCAGTAAATGAAAAACTCAATATGCAACAGTTTAAAGCCATAAATGACCTAGCTTATTAATATGAAAGTTAAGTTAAAGCTGCAAATACAAAGTTAAGGCTGTTTCAGATACCTTAGCTCTGCCCCTAAACCTTAAGTTGGTTTAAAGTCTTATGACTGCATTTTGTTCCACCTTCAACAGTTAAAGTTACTATGCCATATCCACTACAGAGCCAGCAGGTTTCTTACAATATATTGGCATGTAGGGCATCTCCCCCAGTCCACATCAGCTGAACTAGAGGAAATGGATCTAGACAGTGGAGAGCAGTATTACTCAGTTTAGCTACCAGCCAGTAAAAGGATTTATAATGCCTGAAGTACAGGAAAAGGAAGTAATATCTTGAGTTTGCGGTAGGAATGCGGACCAGGCTCAGAAGAAAGATAGGCTGAAAGTGAGCAGAAATCTAGAGGGCAAGCCAGGCAGTAGGGAGCTGGATTTGAAACTGTTGTGCTGATCTTTGTATTTGCTATTGCAACTCATTGTGCCTAGGATACTTGCACCATTATTTCTGGCAACCCCAGTGAGATAGTCCTGTTACTTACTCAGATCCTGCTATTGTATGAGAGGGACCAACCAAGAGGTAGAGCCTACTGCTCAGAGCCCCTGCAGCATTTGCTTCTGAGCTCCTGCTATACAGGGCCTGCAACTAGATTTCTACAAGAGATAGGTGTACCACAACAATGATGACACATTTCACTTGAGGGGGTGGGTTACAGTATGTGCCACCACTCTGCCAATTCCTTCTCTCAAAAGAAGTTAAAGCAAATATAATAATGGTTGTGACCTGTTTGCTTTCTTGCCTGAAGCCAAAAAGGACTTTCTCTGTATGAAGTGCAAGTTGGTGGCTGTGATGGAAGAAAAAAGATTTGTGGTTTGGAAGAACAAATACTTATGCTCTGGAGCATCAGGGAGCGAAGAGCATTTGGAGAGCCAGTTTCATGAAGCATCACTGCTCCAGAATCAAGAAAGGTCATGTCCCTGGACCAACAAGGAATGAAAAAAATGTGGAAACTAGACAGTAGGCTTGGTAGTTGGTAACCACCCGCAAGGACGACGACCAGGAAGCATTCTACACAGTTGGAAGCCGATGAGGATAGGCAGGTTGTGACTACTAGAGAAGACGACAACCAGGACTAATTCCAGCTAGAATTATCCAATCATTATTAGGTTCTCAACTATGGATATTGAATGGAAAGACAGCTGTACAGGGCACAGACCTGAGAATGACTGCTCACCCCAACCCACGAGTCAATCAAGCATTTGTACAAAGAGTTCCAACCATTTGAGGAACACAAACTATTTTTGTCAGGGATTCAATGCTAGAAAGAACCAAGGGGGGCGGGGGGAGAAGCGTGTTTCCACAAGGGTCAGATTGACAGCATAACATGCTGTCTTCCTGAATACAAGACACAAGATGTGACTAAGATTGGTTAGGCTTCTCAAGTTAGCATGCAAGGATCCATTGGTGGTGGCTATATTAACCCTAATGACACTGTCATGTGACACTTCAGATTTATAGACTACTTCAAGGAGCTTCAAAGAAGCTGAAGGAGAGGAACAGTCAAGTTATCTTCTCTGAGATCCTTCTTGTCCCAAAAGCGAAAAATTCTGGAAGTCAGTCACTAGCTTGGTAGAAAGTGTGAAATAGAGGACTTTGTTTTGCAAAAGATTATTCCACATTCTTTGGGGAGAGGGAGCTGTACAGTTTAGATGACCTCCACCTCATCAGAAGGGGAACCAATCAGGCTAGCTAAACTAGTCAGGAAGGCATTGAACTACCAACAAAAGGGGAGGGTAAAAAGGGGAAACAAATGAGCACTCATTTAACACAAAAAACAAGATGTTGAGAATAAAATTAGTCAAGGCACCAAGGGTTATGAGGAGAAGAAATTCTTTAGTTACCTATACACCAAGGCTAGGAGCCAGAGCAATAAACAAGAGGAATCGGAATTGCTGATTTATGAGCATAAATTCAACCTAGTTGGTATTCTGAAACCTGGTGCGAAGATTTGCATGACTGAAGTTTAAAAATCACTGGCTATGACCGACTTAGGAAACAACCAGTGAACAAAAGCAGAAGGCCAGTGGCATTCTGTTAAAATTAGCATAACTCATTCCAAGTCACTGACAACTCAGGAAAAAAGTGCTAAAGCACAAGATGGGGCACTAGCTATGTCTTCTACAGACCACTAAATCACCCTAGAGAACAAGACAACCAGCTCCTAAAGCACATAGCTAAGGTGTAGGAAAAAAGCTCTGTGATCATTAGGGACTTCAGCTTGCTAGGCAACTGTGTACTGGTAACATGTGACATCCTTGGAATGGCTAAAAATCATACATGACCATTTAAGTTATGAAGTGTTGCATCCAACATTGGGAATTTCTACACTAGACCTCATTCTAAACAAATCAATTCCTCTTAAATGACAGTACTAAAAATTAGTGGTTGCTTAGGTGCAAGCGATCATGACTTGCTTACATTTGTTATGTGCCCACAAAATAAAGTCCAAACCAGGAATGAGTGTATACTTGGTACTTGAAAGGGATCAATTTCATAACACTGAAAACAATTATGAGCCAATTCAGCTGGGAGAAACAATTTAAGAAAAATGTGATTGATCATTGGGAATTCTTTAAGAATACTTTACTAGATGCCCAAACACCCAGAATCTCCCAATCAAGAAAGAGGGACGCACCGGTTAAACACAACCTATCCTATAGGTGAACTGAACACTACTACAGAAATGTTAAAAACCAATATGTAACAAGTGGGAAACAAAGGAAGCTGATAGCAGTCAGCAATTTCTAGCTCCTAATTCATAGAGAAAATTGATGAGACATACAAGAGCACACAAGGAGAGACCAGGAGAGAGGCCCTGGAGGCCAAATTTAAACTTCTAGGTAAAAGATTGAAGTCCAGAACCTCCATGGTAGCATTTTCTGAAATGCTTCCATTTCCACACACAGGGCCAGTTAGACAGGCAGAACTGCAGGGTCTCAACTTGTTGATAAGACAATGGTGTAGGGAGGAAGGGTTTAGATGTATTAGGAACTGGGGAACCTTTTGGGAAAGGTACAGCCTATGCAGGAAGGATGGGCTCCACCTAAACCAAAATGGAGCTGGATTGCTGGCACGTAAAATTAATAAGGTCATAAAGCAGTTTTTAAACTGACAGCTAAGGAAAAGCTGACAGGTGCGGAGGAGCAAGTGTTTCGGACAGTGCAGCCCATAAAGCCAGTTTGCTAGCTTGCTATTGTGACCTTCCCCTAGTGTTATCTGGACCGGTGATCTGCTAGGTCACTCCAATCCTCGACTTTGGGAGCCAGCCTTACCCTGCTCTGCTGTGAGAACCCCCCACTTCCACGTTGTTCCTGCACAGCCTCTAACACAGGGGTGGGCAAACTACAGCTCGCAGGCCAGATCCAGCCTGGGGCTTGCCCCCCTTGGGGCGCCACGGGCCCCACACCACTCCCAGAAGCAGCCGGCACCACATCCCTGCAGCCCCTGTGGGGGAAACCACGGCCAATGGGAGCTTCGGGGGAGGTACCCACAGGCAAGTGCAGCACGCAGAGCTCTCTGGCCCCCCTCCCCCGGGGCCGCAGGGACATGGTGCCGATCACTTCGTGGAGCAGCAGGGGGCCGGGAGCCTGCCCAGGCCCCGGTGCGAGCCGCTGCCACCCCGGAGCCGCTCCAGGTAAGCAGCACTGGGCCGGAGCCCACACCCCGAACTGCTCTTGCACCCCAACCCCCTGCCCTGAGCCCCCTGCCTGCACCCCAACCCCCTGCCCTGAGCCCCATCCTGCACTCCGCAGCCCTCCCTGCACCACTGCCCTGAACCCCCTCCCACACTGTGCACCCCCCCTGCACCCCGACCCCTTCCCTGAACCCCATTGTACACCCTGCACCCCTCCTCTGCACCAACCCCTTGCCCTGAGCCCCTTCCTGCACACTGCACCCCCTCCCACACCTCACATTTCCTCCCGCACCCCAACCCTCTGCCCCTGCCCTACATTCATGGCCCTGCAAGCAATTTCCCCACCCAGATGTGGCCCTCGGGCCAAAAAGTTTACCCACCCCTGTTCTAGCATGTAAGCTGCTCCAAGCTACATGAGGGAGCACTATTAGCAGCTGTGCTTGGATTGTGCAACCCAATGATACTAGCCAATATCTCCGGTCCCAGACACAACCCCAGGAACCTCTGTCTTGCAGTGTCCAGTTACACCTGCTGGATGCTACAAGCTTATACAAGTTTGTCAATTTAACAAAGAAATTCATATGTACCAGGCCTGTTATCCCAAAGGTTTGTCCCATATATGTCCTGATGAGGTGTGAACTGCCCCTCTGCTCCTGGAGAGTTTTGCCTGGGCTGGTTTTAAGCCATGAGGACACATTTTCAGCCTCATAACTTTACACATGAAATTACAAGCTATAACATTACTGTAACAACAATTACTAACACATCACTATAACAACAATGCTCAGTGCGTCATGAGCCTTCTGAAAACACCCAACATGACAAATTTAGCATTGGATACCACACAATCATATTATAAGGAAGAACAAGGGGGTTCAGGGGGTTCTCCTGAGGTACAGAGCATCACAGCTATATTGCATTATGTGTTTTCTTCATTGGTTTGATTGATTATTGTTATTTTCTGGGGTTTTGTTTCTTGGTTGTGAATTCCAGAATGTGTTACTCATAATAGTTGGCTGTAATGCAAGGAACCTACAGGCCTGTATCCTGTATGATTAGGTAGAGCAAGTGTTTGTAACCTTTGGCATAGGTAAATGGCTTACCGGTTATCCCTTTTGACTTTAGGGAACTGAGCGGGGAAGCGAACAAAGAAGTGAATGTTAACTATAAGTCTGGAACAGAGCAGTAACCACAGGGTATACCACAGAACATGGAAATCATGATTTAGGCCAAAGGTAATGGTTTTGGCGAGAAGATAATCGATACTAATACGTATGAATACATGTCATAATATGTTAGCCTAGAGAGTAAGTGTACCCGAAAATTTATCTGGGTGAGGAAATAAGTTTTGGCCATGGTACGTGGGGCCCTGATTAAGGCAGTGCCGGGACCCTATAAGAGGGCAAACAACCGTGCAGGAGGGTCATAGGCAAGAGTGACAATCAGCTCAGCTTTGAAATATAGCTTAGTCACTTAACACTGGAACCGGATCCCTATCAACTTAGGAAGCCTGGACCATAGAAATCATCAGGCATGCCAGAGACTAGGCTGGTCCTCTGTCTCCCACTACTAGGTTTTCAGGGAAGAGTGTGAATATGCTAGTTTAAGTAATCTTTTAGAACAGAGATGTTACCACCAGGGGCCATAGAATTGTATTACTTCTGTGTGACTCTGTGTTTTATATCTTTAATTATTCTTTCATTCATCTTAATAAAGATCTTAACATTTTGTTATTGTCCTCAGGATAAATGTCCTTACCACACAACCCAAGGGTCATCTCACAACATTGAGCTCTGAGTTTTCTAACCCTGTAGCCTGAGAACTGGGACAAGAACTTAAATATCTTTTGGTCAGATCATTGGCAAGCTGTAATAAACTAGCCGATAAATTCAGGTCAGAGACATCCCTTAGGGGAGGGTCTATTAATGGAGATTCTCTATACCCTAGTAAGGAGGAGAGGATGGAAAACAATAAAATGTGGTTAGGATCTGAAGAAAAAGAGTCCCATTCAATTACATTACATAATGGCAGACAGCTAAAAAGTGACAAATTTTTTTAAGTGCTACAAATGCTAAAAGTCTAAATAATAAGATGGGTCAACTAGAGTGCCTCATACTAAATGAAGATATTGATATAATAGGCATGACACAAACTTGGTAAAATGAGGATAGTCAATGGGACATGGCAATACCAGGGTACAAAATATATCGGAAGGAAAGAATAGGTTGTGCTGGTGGGGGAGTGGCACTCTATGTGAAAGAAAGCTTACAGTCAAAGGTAGTAAAAAAATCTTAAGTGACCCCAACTGTGCAATGGAATCTCTATGGATAGTAATTCCATGCTTTAATAAGAAGAATATAGTAGTAGGGATATACTACTAACCACAATGGTGAGAATGACTGAAATGTTCGGGAGATTAGAGAAATTATAAAAATAAAAAGCTCAATAATAATGGGGGATTTCAACTAGCCCGATATTGACTGGGTACATGTCACCTCAGGACAGGATGCAGAGATAAAATTTCTTGACACGTTAAATGATTGTTTCTTGGAGTACCTAGTCCCGGAACCCATAACAGGAGAGGCATTTATTGATTTAGTCCTAAGTGTAGCACAGGATCTGGTCTAAGAAGTGACCATAACATAGTCAAATTTAACATCCCTGGTTGGGGAGGGGGAGACACCAAAGCAGCCCACCACAGTAACGTTTAATTTCAGAAAGGGGAACTACACAAAAATGAGGAAATTAGTTAAACAGGAATTAAAAGGTACTGTGCCAAAAATGAAATCCCTGTAAGCTGTATGGAAACTTTTTAAAGACACCAGACTAAAGGCTCAATTTAAATGTACACCCCAAATTAAAAAACTAAGTAAGAGACCCAAACAAGTGCCACCATGGTTAATCAACAAAATAAAAAGCAGTTAGAGGCCTTTTTACAGTTAGAGGCAAAAAGGCATCCTTTAAAAAGTGGAAGTTAAATCCTGGTGAGGAAAATAGAAAGGAGCACAAACTCTGGCAAGTGAAATATAAAAATATGATTAGGAGGGCCAAAAAAGAATTTGAAGAACAAGTAGCCAAAGACTCAAAAAGTAACAGCAAACAATTTTTGTAAGTACATCAGAAGCAATAAGCCTGTTAAACAACCAGTGGGGCCACTGGACAATTGAGATGCTAAAGGAGCACTCAAGGAAGATAAGGCCATTGTGAAAAAACTAAATGAATTCTTTGCATGGATCTTCACAGCTGAGGATGAGAGAAAGATTCCCAAACTTAAACCATTCTTTTTAGGTGACAAATTTGAGGAACTGTCCCAGATTGAGGTGTCATTAGAGGAGGTTTTGGAACAAACTGATAAACTAAACAGTAAGAAGTCACCAGGACCAGACGGTATTCACCCAACAGTCCTGAAGGAACTCAAATGTGAAATTGCAAAACTACTAACTGTGGTATGTAACCTATCACTTAAATCAGCTTCTGTATCAGATGACTGGAAGATAGCTAATTTGACACCAATTTTTCAAAAAGGCTGCAAAAGGGATCCTGACAATTGCAGGCTAAGCCTGACTTCAGTTCCACGCAAACTGGTTGAAACTGTAGTAAAGAACAGAACTGTCAGACACATAGATGAACATGGAAGAGTCAACATGGTTTTGTAAAGGGAAATCACGCCTCACCAATGTACAAAAATTCTTTGAGGTGGTCAACAAGCACGTGGACAAGGGGGATCCAGTGGATATAGTGTACTTACATTTTCAGAAAGACATTGACAAGGTCCTTCACCAAAGGCCCTGAAGCAAAGTAAGCCGTCATGGGATAAGAGGGAAGCTCCCATTGGCTTCCCGCAGCTCCCATTGGCCGGGAACGGCAAACCGCAGCCCCTGGGAGCTGCGAGCAGCCATACTTGCAGACACTCAGGTAAACAAAGCATCTCGCGGGCCCGCCAGGGACTTACCGTGAACAAGCTGCAAACCAAGTTTGGGAACCCCTGATCTAGGTCAAGCACAGCAATAGGACTTGAAACAGGAATTAATACAGCGAAGTCCTATAGCCTGTAGTATGCACAGGGTCAGACTAGATGATCCCTTCTGACCTTAAAAAAAAAAAAATACAGTGAAACCCCGCTATAATGCGATAATTGGGGTCCAAAAAATTCCATCGTGATAAATGTGGGGTCGCGTTATAGGGGGGGTTACAAAAAATTACCGTTTCAAGCCTGTCTCTTCTCGCCAAAGCGGAGAAGTTCCAAGCTGGTCAGTTTCAAGCTAGTCTCTTCTCTTCTGGCCAAAGCAGAGAAGTTTGACCACCTTGAAACTTCTCTGCTTTGGGGAGAAGAGAACTGACCAGCTTGAAACTGACCAGCTTGAAACTTCTCTGCTTTGGGGAGAAGAGAAAAGAGACTGGCTTGAAACTCAAGCTAGTCAGTTTCAAGCCAGTCAGTTCAAGCCCTCTCTCCTGTTCTCCCCAAAGGGAGAAGTTTGATCAGCTTGAAACTGACCAGCTTGAAACTGACTAGCTTGAGTTTCAAGCCGGTCTCTTCCCTTCTCACCAAAAGGGGAAGCAGAGGCAGGGGGGAAGGGGCGGGGGGGAAGGAACACGGGAGATGGGGAGGAGATGGAGCCAGGGTCGGCTCCAGGAGAGGAAGCACGCTCTGGAAGCTTTTTTTTTTTTGGCACTTGCCTGGGGCAGCGGGAGCCACCTTATGATCGCGTTATAGCCAAATTCGCACTTTGGCGGGGCGCGCTATAGGGGGGTTTCACTGTAATAAATAATAATATACAATTAAAGTGGGTCAATCTGATGAGCAACAATATGTCCTTTTTACAGTCACTTTATGGAACAGCACTTTAAAAACATGATTGTTAGTCTGACAACATTTTCTACCTTTGATTTCTAATTTGCAGCCTTAACATATAGTTAATGTAGGGTATTGAAATGGAACATACACCACCCTATCTTAAGTGTTTATTTGGAAGACAGTCTGGAAGACGTGATTAAAGGTTGAGTTACACTGACATGATTGTTGCTATGTAGTAATAGTCTTCAGGAACACACACATTATAAGTGTGTTCATTTGAATTAGATATAAAAAGGCAATTTAGAATTAAATTTATAAAGAAGGTGTAGAAAGACATTAAAATTCAGTGACAAAATTTAATGCCATAAACCAGGCATCGGCAGTCTTCAGCACGCGGCTCACCAGGGTAAGCCCCCTGGCGGGCCGGGCCAGCCAATGCCTGCCATAAACCAAAGTGTTAATTCAAGCCAACAATGATGATAACATGAAGAATTATGGAATTCCACAAAACTGCAATAAGGTGTTCTAGGTAACATCTGTTCAGTAATCATTCCTATAAAATAGATTAATTTAGATTCAAGGTTTTACATTGCAGTAACTCCAACACTAATTCAGTTGCTTCATAATTAGAGATATTTATATTGCAAAGAAATAAGAAAAAACTAATTTGGATCCAACACAAAGAGGCCATTTAGTCTCATCTGCAAGATTCCCTCATAAATTTCCAGACATTCTCAACATTAAGTGTCATTCTGCATTTTTCAGCAAAAAAGTTGGCGCAATACAAGAAATTATTCATAATCCACATGTACCTCACTGGAACACTGCAGACTGACAATTGCTAAAGACTGGTCAAAAGTGCACTCTGAAATCAATCCAACTTCCACTGAAGTGACTTGAAGTGTTCCCATTGACTTCAGTTAGAAACAGATATTGCCTTTTGAGGGTTAAAATCTATATGTGAAAAGACGATCTAGATTATCCACCTCTCCAAGACAGCAACCAGGTCAACAGAAGAATCCTTCTGTCCACCCTACCCACATCTACAGCAGGGGTTAGGTCAACCTACCTACACTGCTCAGGGCGCAAAACTTTTCACAGCCCTGAGCAACAGGTCAGCCTATATCTTAGGTGTAGGCCAGGCCCAGTGCCAGCAAGAAGCAATTAAAAACTGTTTAAACATCAGCAGCAATAAGCCAGTTGTAGAGTCACATGGCAGCAGCAGAGACATGGATCAATTGCCCCACACACACAATTTCAGGGTGGGAGGTGAATCCACATGAACGTACCTCTCAACTCTGAGGCCTTGTCTACACTAGTTTTGTCGGCAAAAGGAAGCTTTTGCCAACAAAATACTGGAGGCGTGCACATTACAATGCTACTTTCGTCAGCAAAACTTTTGTTTGGCCAACAAAATAAAACCACCTCGACAAGTGGCATAGAGCTTTCCGCAACAA
The DNA here is from genome assembly GCA_033296515.1 of Macrochelys suwanniensis. Taxonomy (NCBI): domain Eukaryota; kingdom Metazoa; phylum Chordata; order Testudines; family Chelydridae; genus Macrochelys; species Macrochelys suwanniensis. The sequence goes on from CM065775.1 coordinate 67,754,928, forward strand.
AGTTAAAGCGACAAAGCGTCAGTGTAGACACTGCCATTGTATTGCCATTGTCACCACAAGTGGCCTTCCCCAGTATCCCACAATGCCCACTGTTTTCAACAAGGCTGCACTGTATACCGCTAGGCAAGCATGCCCTCCTCCCATTTCAAAGCTCTGGGAAGTTCTAACAGCTGAGCATGCCAAACAGCAAATCATAACTCAGAATCCTGCTCTCCCCAGGCAATAAGAACACAAAGGCAATCAGGTGGCTGCTGCTGGGAAGGTGTGGTGGGGGGGGGGGAGGGAGAGGGAGCAGAACTGCTGTACTGTACAGAGCCAGGAGGGAGGCAGTGGCTGATGTGGAGGGGGGGGTGTCACCCTCCCCCTGCCTCAGGACTGGTTGCTTCCCGCTGCTGTGAACTTAGAGACAGCATGCCGACATACTCTCCCTCACCACACACAAACAGTTTCTCTTACATACACATTCATACACTCCCCAACACACACTAGTCTCTGAGTCTGCCCGTGCGCGCACACACAGTCACATACTCTTCCCACTCCACACTTGAATTGAAAAGCAGCTGGCAATCTAATAGGATGCCCATGGAACCATGGGATTGAGAAACCTGCTTCATGAAATGCTGTACCTGCTCCATGAGGCATTGCAAACCCTTCCCAAAGAATCCTGCGGCCAGTTGCACAGTGGTATAGCTACCCACAGTGCACTGCTCTCTGTCGATGCAAGAACTGTTAGTGTGGATGTGCTCTGCCAACACAGAGCATAGTGTGGACATGCAACAGCGGTTTAATTAAAGCAGCGTAACTTGTGTCACCAAAACTCTGTAGTGTAGACAAGGCCAGAGTCTTTGCTGACCAAGAACAACGGTTAGTCAGATGCAGTGGAGGCTAAATGGAGTGGTGTGTTAAAGGGACATTCATTCCTAACTATTTCACATTGCAAGGTGGTAAACCACAACAAAGGATGCTGCCCAACATACTGTGGGGTGGGTGTTTGCTTATGGTCACATGCTTGTCAATTGTGGTTGTGGGGTTTTCATAAGTTAATCCTGGGTTCCCTTTCCTTTTTAAAAAAAGTTTTCTTTTGTTATCCACAGACTCAGTGCTTGTGAATGGGGAAGTATTGCTTCTTACAGAGGCCCAGGATGGTGTTTAGGTTTCCCAGATTACTGTGTGAGGCATGAGCCAGTTCTGTTCTGCATTGTTAAGAGGCACCCCTAGATATTGAACCTGGCCTTGTTGCTGCTGACACCACCTGGCAGAAGGGTTACACCTGCAAAGTAACTTGATAACCGTTAAGCTGCTGGTGTACTGAGACCAGTGCCTATCATACTGACCAATATTCTCTCATTGTTTCCTTATACTCCCCGATCTGTATCCATTTGTTGTGTCTTGTCTCATAAGCCTTTCGGGGCAGGGACCATCTTTTTGCTCTATGTTTGTACATCACTTAATGCAATGGGGGCCCTGGTTTGTGCCTAAGGCTCCTTGGCATGATGATAAATATTCAGGTAAGGAGATTTTGGAACACAGAACTCCAATCTGAATAATTTTTTAAGAGGTCTATGCCAGCCAAAATCCAAAACTAGGGCACACAGTATCAACATCCAAGCATATTAATTACATGGTTCTTTTTCTTACTTCCCTCAGGGCACAAGTTACAGTGTAAGTTTAGTAATCAAGTACATTAAATATTTTGCACTAAAATGTCTGTGTAAACACCAAGATCCATATGCTTTCACTAATTAGATTTAAGAAATACTACAAAAACAGTCCACAAATCAGGTATTTGATACATAAAGAAGCAATCATAAAAAACAAACTACCATGAAAATATTTATCACAACTTTTAAAACCCAAATTTAGCTTAGATTTCATTTAGATTATAAGCTCTTTGGGGCAGAACTGTCTTCCTTCATATTTGTTCAGCACCCACCATAACAGCCTTGATAAAAATCAAAGTTTCTGGGCATTATCACGCTATACTACTTGAAGGACTGACAATTCTTGCTGCAAATGAAATATTTGGACCTCTTACTAGTTTAATGCTCTACAAAGTAAACACAGTCCCTCCTGCCCCCCAACAAAACACCTAAAAAGTGGCTCTATCATCAGACCTGACCCTCCTGGTGCTGTCATAGCTGTTCATTTCAGGGACAAAACTAAAAGCAATGAACATTTGTTCCTCTTATCACTCCAATTCAGCAAAGACAGTGAGTAGCATTCTAATCTGCTTGTGCATCTGCCAAATACTGCCTTCAATAACACCTGTATGACTGCAGGAAGAATTTGGCTGACACTTGACTTTCAGGTACCCTATATATAAGCAATTTTACCTCACTCTGAAACTGAGAAAGTTTAATGTGAAAGTCACTTCCACATAATAAAACAAAACTTTATAATGCTTGTCTTTTTTAAAAGCATCACTTTCAGATTACAACTATACTGTAATCAACCTGCTGGCTTGTTTTCACCCCTCCCCAACCTCCAAGCTGTAATAATATAACCACTAAGAAAACACTCCACACCACACTCTAGCTCGGACTATTCTTCCCAGCATGCTAGACAAACACATGCTAGTTGTGCTCAAGCTAGCATGCTTGAAATAGCAGTGTAGCTGAAAGTAGCATGGGTGGCAGCTCAGTCTAGGCACCTGAGTAAAAAACCTGTCCTGACCCACTTGGTACATTCTCAGGTGGCTATCCCAGGCCACCACCCGTGCTACCTCTAACCACAGTGCTGTTTCAGCACACCAGCTTAGGTCTGTTTACCCGTGCTGGGAAGCATAGTCCTAGCTGCAGTATAGGCATACCTTAAAAAAAACAACACACTGGCTTACCTAGTTTACCATCCGCCCAATAAAGAGCTCCCTAATCTCTACAGTACAGGAGAAGGAAGTAACATTCTGAGGTCAGAAGGGATCAGCCTGGCAAAGAACCAGAAGCAGCAGCTGAGCAGGAGCTTGATGTAGAGGTCTGGGAACTGGCTGTTGTGCAAAAGATGAGTAGCAGGCAGCCTGAGAGCTGGGACTGGAAAACTGAGAGCCAGCCAGAGAAGTAGCCTTATGGCTGGCATAGCATATATGTAGAGCCCTACCATAGAATCATAGAATCTCAGGGTTGGAAGGGACCTCAGGAGGTCATCTAGTCCAACCCCCTGCTCAAAGCAGGACCAACCCCAACTAAATCATTCCAGCCAGGGCTTTGTCAAGCCTGACCTTAAAAACCTCTAAGGAAGGAGATTCCACCACCTCCCTAGGTAACCCATTCCAGTGCTTCACCACCCTACTAGTGAAAGTTTTTCCTAATATCCAACCTAAACCTCCCCCTCTGCAACTTGAGACCATTACTCCTTGTTCTGTCATCTTCTACCACTGAGAACAGTCTAGATCCATCCTCTTTGGAACCCCCTTTCAGGTAGTTGAAAGCAGCTATCAAATCCCCCCTCATTCTTCTCTTCTGCAGGCTAAATAATCCCAGTTCCCTCAGCCTCTCCTCATAAGTCATGTGCTCCAGCCCCCTAATGATTTTTGTTGCCCTCCGCTGGACTCTTTCCAATTTATCCACATCCTTCTTGTAGCGTGGGGCCCAAAACTGGACACAGTACTCCAAATGAGGCCTCACCAGTGCCAAATAGAGGGGAATCATCACGTCCCTCGATCTGCTGGAAATGCCCCTACTTATACAGCCCAAAATGCCGTTAGCCTTCTTGGCAACAAGGGCACACTGTTGACTCATATTCAGCTTTTCGTCCACTGTAACCCCTAGGTCCTTTTCTGCAGAACCGCTGCCCAGCCATTCGGTCCCTAGTCTGTAGCAGTGCATGGGATTCTTCCGTCCTAAGTGCAGGACTCTGCACTTGTCCTTGTTGAACCTCATCAGATTTCTTTTGGCCCAATCCTCTAATTTGTCTAGGTCCCTCTGTATCCTATCCCTGCCCTCCAGCGTATCAACCACTCCTCCCAATTTAGTGTCATCTGCAAACTTGCTAAGGGTGCAGTCCACACCATCCTCCAGATCGTTGATGAAGATATTGAACAAAACCGGCCCCAGCACTGACCCTTGGGGCACTCCACTTGATACCGGCTGCCAACTAGACATGGAGCCATTGATCACTACCCGTTGAGCGTGACCATCCAGCCAGTTTTCTATCCACCTTACCGTCCATTCATCCAGCCCATACTTCTTTAACTTGCTGGCAAGAACACTGTGGGAGACTGTATCAAAAGCTTTGCTAAAGTCAAGAAATAGCACATCCACTGCTCTCCCCTCATCCACAGAGCCAGTTATCTCATCATAGAAGGCAATTAGGTTAGTCAGGCATGACTTGCCCTTGGTGAATCCATGCTGACTGTTCCTGATCACTTTCCCCTCCTTTAAGTGGTTCAGAATTGATTCCTTGAGGACCTGTTCCATGATTTTTCCAGGGACTGAGGTGAGACTGACTGGCCTGTAGTTCCCCGGATCTTCCTTCTTCCCTTTTTTAAGGATTGGCACTACATTAGCTTTTTTCCAGTCATCCGGGACCTCCCCCGATTGCCATGATTTGTCAAAGATAATGGCCAATGGCTCTGCAATCACATCGGCCAACTCCTTTAGCACCCTCGGATGCAGTGCATCCGGCCCCATGGACTTGTGTTCGTCCAGCTTTTCTAAATAGTCCCGAACTACTTCTTTCTCCACAGAGGGCTGGTCACCTCCTCCCCATACCGTGCTGCGGAGTGCAGCCGCCTGGGAGCTGACCTTGTCTGTGAAGACAGAGGCAAAAAAAAGCATTGAGTACACTAGTTTTCTCCACATCCTCTCTCACTAGGTTCCCTCCCTCATTCAGCAAGGGGCCCACACTTTCCTTGACTTTCTTCTTGTTGCTCACATACCTGAAGAAACCCTTCTTGTTACTTCTAACATCTCCGGCTAGCTGCAACTCCAAGTGTGATTTGGCCTTCCTAATTTCACTCCTGCATGCCTCAACAATATTTTTATACTCCTCCCTAGTCATTTGTCCAATCTTCCACTTCTTGTAAGCTGCTTTTTTGTGTTTAAGGCGAGCAAGGATTTCACTGTTAAGCCAAGCTGGTCGCCTGCCTGCCATATTTACCAAATTCACGGCCACAAAAAAAACGTATCATGGACCATGAAATCTGGTTTTCCCCATGTGAAATCTGGTCCTTTGTGTGCTGTTACCCTATACTATACAGGAGACCTGCATTTCTCAAATAGGGGGTCCTGACCCCAAAGGGAGTTGCAGTGGGTCACAAGGTTACTTTAGAGGGCTCACAGTATTGCCACCCTCACTTCTGCATTGACTTCAGAGCTGGGCAGCCAGAGGGCAGGGGCTGTTGGCCGGGTGCCCAGCTCTAAAGGCAGTGCCTCTGCCAGCAGGAACACAGAAGTAAGGAAAAGTTTAGCAGTTATATGAATATAGTTAGACATGTGTAACGCTCCATGTGCACACTCTTACTCAAGTTCTTTTGTTAATTTCATTTAGTTTAGCTAAAACATCTTTCCAAGCAGTAAGAACCAAACAGGAAAAAAATACACTCAGAGTGTCTGGGGTGTGATATATACTGGTATAACTATGTTGATTTAAATTCTCACTTCAGGTTATACAAAAAAGAACTATTCTATGAAGACCACACCTAACTTTAATACGTTTCTGAGATTCTGCCCACACCCAACAGCTGGGAAACAGTAGATGCTGTGGTTCCTAAAAAGGCATCCTTAACCCAGTTGAGAGATTCTCTCTTTCACTATCAGATTGTGGCTATCAAGAGTGCTCCATCTGAACTCCTTCTTAAATTACCTTCTAGGTACCACTTTTGATTTCTTTAATTTTTCATGAACAGCCAGCAGCGCCTGAAGCCTTCTGCGTTAGATCAGAAACACTGGTATTTAGCTTGTGACGGCAAACCCAGTTTATAGGAGCCCAGGGATCCCCAGTAAGCAAAATATCCTCCCACACATACAATATGAATGTAAAGGAATATTGGCACCATCAACCGTGGTTTTGAGACAGTTCTCTCTCTCTTCAGATTTTAAAACGGACTCGAGCCGCTGGCGTTTCAAGCGCCCATCTTTCCTCCCGGGCCAGCTCGGGAGGAAGGGCAGCCACTGGGTCCCCAGGGCCAGGAAGGGGCAGCACCGCCATCCCTAGGTGTTCCGCGTCGGACACACCCAGCTGCCCTGGGGCTGAGCTGACCGCGCAAGGCCGGGATTTGCTTCCCGCACCACTGTCTAGGGCAGCAGCAGGAGCCCTGGTGCGCGCAGCGGCCGGGGAGCCAGTTACACTCTCGGGCGCGGCCCGCCGCTGGCCGTCTCACACTTACAAATTTGGGTTTCCTGCCGTCCACAGCCGCGTCCTCCGGGCCTGGCCCGCTCCCCGCGCCGGGGGGCACCTTCCTGCGAAGCAGCTTGTTCTCTCGGCCCCCGCGGGCAGGCGGCGGCGGCGGCGAGTCGCTATAGTAGCGCTGCTGCTGCTGTTGCGGCGGCCGCGGCTCCATGGCAAGGGGCGCGGAGCCCGCGCTGGTCTTTTTCCCGGGCAGGTCGCAGGCGGGGCGGACGGGTCACGGGGCTCTCCCCTGCTGGCGCCGCTGGCCCGGCGCGTGTCTGTAATTAGAGCGGCTTAGCTGGGCGGCGCGGGGGGGCTCCGGGTAAAGCCGGCCCGGCCCGGCAGGGGATTTAGCCGGGAAGCTCCTCTAATCTCGGCCGCCTCCGGCTGCTCGCTCTGCCCCAGCAGCCACGCGAGCTGCCGGGGTGCGGAGAAGGAAAATCCGGCTGTGCAGCAAACCGCTTGTCCGGCGTGGCGCGGCTCTCTCCGCCGCCAGGCACTCTGCCGCGTCCGAATAGTCCCGCCACTGGCACTCCCGCCCCCTCGCTCCCGAACGAACCAATCCGGAACCGCGGGCGTGCATGTCTGTTTTCCGATTGGTCGGACCTTCTGTCAATCCCGGCCAGTCAGCTGTTTGCCCGGCGAGGCTGAACCAGCGGTGTTCTTTGAACCACAGGGGCGGCCCCAGCCGGACTACATATCCCGAAAAGCAACGCGGCGACAGCCACGCGGGGAATAGTTGGCATTGCATGCTGGGAATTGTAGTCGCTGTAGGTGTGCCGCCTTTGGGTCGAGTGTCTCCCAGCTATGCACGGAGGGATTGGTGTACCAAGCAGAACTTGGGGCGGGAAACCGGCGCTAGGCGCTCTCATTCCTGGGTAGCCGCCCGTCAGCTCACTGGCGAGTCACGTTGGCGTTATGACAAAGAGAGAGAACTGAGGTGTGTGTGAAGTGAAGCTAAATATGCGTCCACACGCACTGTCGACAGGATAGGAACCAGTATAGAGAAACACTAGCAGCCCCATTCGTCATTGTAATGGTCCTTGCAAGTTGTCAGAGCAGTTCCCACAGTTGAGCGCCTCTGGTGTAGGAGTTTATCCCTGTGTGCCAGAGGTGCTGGAGCAATTTGTATAATAGGGGTACTGAGAGCCGTTGAACCAAACTGGAAAGCCTGTATATAATGGAATCCACTTCAAGCCAGTGGGTGCTGCAGCACCCCCAGTTCCAGCACCCCCAGTTCCAGCACCTCTGCTGTGTGGCAGGCAGATTCAGCCTTAGGATACTCTGAATAGAGTGACCACGTTTTACTTGAAAATGGGGAATGTTCCTCTTCTAAGGAATAGTCCCTCAAACGTTTAACAAAAAAATAAAACAAAAAAACGGTTTTGTTCAAAATTAACTCTAGGACAGGAAGAGGGTAATTTTCAAAGATGGGACACCAAAGGGCTATTGACCACTGGAGGCTTATTCCAGGACACAATACTAATAAGCTTTGAACAACTCATAATTAAATATAATCTACCTGCTCAGTTAGACATTTTCTAGATTCAGTTACTAAAAGAAACTCTACTCTTGGGGAAGAACTGATTAGAAAAAACATACATACAGTAGGACAGGTTAATCAAATAAGCTCCTATTTCTATAATAATAACTATATACCTCAAATTCTATACACTGGACTCAAGATTTTAACATTCCTCTTAAAAATAATAGCAATAAGCACTCTGAAGCATATAATTATTATTATGCATGTTACTATTTTCTTTCAATATTGAACAAGCATCTAGATGTATATTTTAGATGTTAAATGTGATTTTCAATTATCCTCCCTCATACATTGTTTATGGAGCTGTCATCATGACAGAAAACTAACAGTGAGATGACATAGGTTCTATTCTAACATTACAGTTATTTAAAATATTTATAAGTTATATGGAAAACAGGGTGAATTGTAAGGTGACAACATTGGTATGCTAGTCAAAAGTGGAGAAACTCTAAAAAACTTCAGAAAGACCTAACAAAGTAAATGACCAACTCAATGGTAGATGAATTTGCTTGTTGATAAATACAAGGTAATAGACATTGAAAGGAATTAACTCTATATCTGTGCCTATGTTCTGAGTATTTTATATCAAATAACAGAAGTAAAAGGCACAAGTCTCCTTATGTGATATAAAATACTCAGGTTACCCATTGTAATTTTTTCTTTTTTGTTTGTCTTGAATGCAATAAAAATAAAATCCAATTAAAAACCCAGAACAATTATAATCACCTTTTCTGAAATAACTTGACTTGCTTAAATACAAAACAATGACAAGGAAACAGTACAGACCTTGATCCCCCAATTTGTTCTATGCAGGCAGCCCCTACACCCATGTGAACCCCATTGAAGTCAATCGGGTTCTGTGTGTATACCTATAAAGTTCCACCACATATAGCCTTTTTTCAGGATTTGGGTCATAATATTGTTTTATGAACGAATAGGTTAATTTAGAACAGGAGTTACAACCAAAATTATTATATGAATGTGTGATTTTTCTTAAAGTACAGTAAAGCACTTGTGCTTTGGTAGGTTTCTCTAGCGCTTTTTACTGTAAATTCAGATTGGAATTCTTCATGGGGAGTATAATTAGCACAACACTGTTTAATGTCATGCTTAATTATTTTCCAGAATGTTTTGATGAGAAAATTAATCTGCCTGTGTAGTGCAGACGATAGAGCTGTTTAAATGGGACCTTTTTAATTGCACGGTTGTAGAATGCAATAGTTGTACTAGTAGATCAGTTTCAAAGTACCGTATTGAATCAATAGCAAGCAAATAAAAAAAGAGTAGTTTATTGAACATGTTGTAAAAATATAGTTAAATGTCATTAAGTAAAAAAGGTGATTATTTTAATCCTGAACACAAGGGGGTTTTCGTAGAGTTATCAATTATTATTATTTTATAGTGCCTCCAACTGTGTTTGCTAGGTGATTCACAGAACAAATAAAAACAAATTAACTCTACCCCCCAAATCCATCTAATTTTATACATGATATAATGCCTAGGAATCACACAATATGAATGGGAAAGGGTGAGACAGAGAAGACTAAGTAATAATATGATTATACATTTACTCAGTTATGGCATGCACATAGTATGATAGTTCTGTTTCCTTGTTGTTTCTCACATTTGTTTGGTTTTGGACCCTGCTCAAAGTAACCAGAGTTTTTCAGCATGTGTCTTCACAGTACAGTTAGCTCAACTTCCAACTCAAGTGTTACCCCTGTTTTAGAGCCCATCCACACACAAAAGTCTCTAGATCAAGTTAAGCGGTGCTTTAAGCTTGAGCTTGTTGGCCTGCTGGGGGGAGGAGGATGGCTTAAAAATAGAGTGATGCTGATGCTGGAGCTCCTAATGCAGTGGGGATGCAATGGCTCAAGTTACAACAACTCATTATTCATAAAAATGAAAATAAGAAAGAAAAACTTGTAGCACCTTAGAGACTAACAAATTTATTTCAGCATAAGCTTTCGTGGGTTAGTACCCACTTCATCGGATGCATGGAATGAAACATACAGTAGACAGATATTTATACAGTCAGAGAAACATGATGTTATCATGTTATGATGTTATCTCTGACTGTATAAATATCTGTCTACTGTATGTTTCATTCCATGCATCCGATGAAGTGGGTACTAACCCACGAAAGCTTATGCTGAAATAAATTTGTTAGTCTCTAAGGTGCTACAAGTTTTTCTTTCTTATTTTCATTTTGCTGACACAGACTAACACGGCTACTACACTGAAACCTATCATTATTCATAGAATCATAGAAGACTAGGGTTGGAAGAGACTTCAGGAGGTCATCTAGTCCAACCCTCTGCTCAAAGCAGTACCAACCCCAACTAAATCATCCCAGCCAGGGCTTTGTCACGCTGGGCCTTAAAAACCTCTAAGGATAGAGATTTCACCACGTCCCTAGGTAACCTATTCCAGTGCTTCACCACCCTCCTAGTGAAATAGTTTTTCCTAATATCTGACCTAAACCTCCCGCACTGCAACTTGAGACCATTGCTCCTTGTTCTGTCATCTGTCACCACTGAGAACAGCTGAGCTCCATCCTCTTTGGAATTCCCCTTCAGGTAGTTGAAGGCTGCTATCAAATCCCCCCTCACTCTTGTCTTCTGCAGACTAAATAAGCCCAGTTCCCTCAGCCTCTCCTCGTAAGTCATGTGCCCTAGCCCCCTAATCATTTTCGTTGCCCTCTGCTGGACTCTCTCCAATTTGTCCACATCCTTTCTGTAGTGAGGGGCCCAAAACTGGATGCAATACTCCAGATGTGGCCTCACTAGTGCCGAATAGAGGGGAATAATCACTTCCCTTGATCGGCTGGCAATGCTCCTACTAATGCAGCCCAATATGCCGTTGGCCTTCTTGGCAACAAGGGCACACTGTTGACTCATATCCAACTTCTCATCCACTGTAATCCCCAGGTCCTTTTCTGCAGAACTGCCACTTAGCCAGTCAGTCCCCAGCCTGTAGCAGTGCATGGGATTCTTCCATCCTAAATGCAGGACTCTGCACTTGTCCTTTTTGAACCTCATCAGATTTCTTTTGGCCCAATCCTCCAATTTGTCTAGGTCAGTGGTTCTCAAAGCCGGTCCGCCGCTTGTTCAGGGAAAGGCCCGGGTGGGCCTGGCCGGTTTGTGTACCTGGTGCATCCGCAGGTTCGGCCAATCGCGGCTCCCACTGGCCGCGGTTTGCCGCTCCAGGCCAATGGGGGCTGCAGGAAGGGCAGCCAGCACATCCCTCTGCCCACGCCGCTTCCCGCAGCCCCCATTGGCCTGGAGTGGCGAACCGGTACACAAACCGGCCCAGCCCGCCTGTGGCTTTCCCTGAACAAGCGGCGGACCGGCTTTGAGAACCACTGGTCTAGGTCACTCTGGACCCTATCCCTGCCTGCCAGCATATCTACCTCTCCCCCCAGCTTAGTGTCATCCGTGAACTTGCTGAGGGTGCAATCCATCCCATCATCCAGATCATTAATGAAGATGTTGAACACAGCCGGCCCCAGGACCCATAGGCGCCGACTCCATGGGTGCTCCGGACTGGAGCACCCACAGGAAAAAATTAGTAGGTGCTCTGCTGCACCCACTGGCAGCCAACCTCCCCTCACTCCTCGTCCCACCTCCTCCTTCCCCTTGCCCGAGCATGCTGCGTCCCCACTCCATCACCTACCTCCCAGCGCTTCCCCCCAACCGCTGACAAACAGCTGTTTGGCGGCATTCTGGAAGAGAGGAGGAGGAGCAGAAATGTGGCGCGCTCAGGGGAGGAGGTGGGGAAGAGGCGGGGCCAGGGTAGGGATTTGGGAAAAGAGTTGGAATAGGGGAAGGGACTGGGCGGATTTGGGGCTGGGAACTCTATAGTCTGAATTGGATAAGAACCTATCAATCTTCTGGTTGGATGCAAGCCATAACAACTAACCCATTAAATTCAGGTCAATACTACCTGGGCCTTTTCCTTCAACAGGGAAGATGGACAAGAACATGACTTGCAGCTCAAACTCCTTTATCCTTCTTCCCAGAGCCACATAGTCTGCAGTGACCCACTCAAGGTCATTCTTGGCATTATCATTGGTGCTCACATGGTAGCAGTTCGAGGGCTTGATCAGTCTCAGCAGACACTCCGTCACATCCTGAATTCTAGCTCCAGGGAAGTAGCACACTTCTCGAGCCTCCCAGTCTGGACGGCAGATGGATAACTCCATCCCCCTTAGGAGGGAGTCCCCGACCACCACCACCCGTCTCCTTCTCTTGGGAGTGGTGGACATGGAACCCCCATCCCTAGGACAATGCATCCCATGCCTTCCAGTTGATGGGGTTTCCTTCTGATCCCTTTCCTCAGATAACTCTTCCAAACCATTCTCCGCCATAGTACCTGTGCAGAGAGCCTGAAAACGGTTTCTTACCTCTATCTGCATTGGGGGTACATGGGTTCCCCTCTTTCTTCTTCTGGAGGTCACATGCTGCCAATTTTCTTCCCCGTTCTGCACTGTCCTCTCTGATTCTTCAGCATGGATTATTAGCTAATCCAATCATACTATGCAACTCTAGTGTTGATTTGAAGTGTGATTTCCCTCATTCCAGCTAGGCTAGCTCAAGTGTAGTAACTTTAGTGTACTAACTTCGAGCTAACTGTTGCAGCGAAGACAATCTCTGACAGTTACACAACAAGGGCCCCAATTCTGCAAACATTTATGCATATATTTAATTTTATTCATCTGACTTCAATAGACTAATCATATGCATAGACTTAAACAAGTGGATGTTTGCAGGATTGGGGCTTTAACTTGCCTGTCCAGAATCTCCCAACCCCAATCTCTTTTCCACACTATTGCTTAATTCCCCTTCCCGCTAGAAACAAACTGTCCATATTCTGGGATATGCAGCATAGTTGTAGCCATGTTGGTCCCAGGATATTAGAGAGACAAGGTGGGTGAGGTAATATGTTTTATTGGACCAAATTCTGTTGGTGAGAGAGACAAGTTTTCGAGCCACAGAGAACTCAAGAAGAACTCTGTGTGGATCAAAAGCTTGTCTCTTTTACCAACACAAGTTGGTCTATTAAAAGATATTACCTCAACTACCTTGTCTCTCTCATATTCTAGAATGAGCCTGATCCTGCTGCTGCTGCTTCCTTCCTGCTAGGGAGAAACTGGACCTTTTGTAGGTCATTTACATCTTCACAGCAGTAAAAATCCCGAGCAGTGAGTCTTAGAACCTGGGTCAACTGACTTGAGCTCCCAGAGCTGGGCTACATGGATAAAATAACTATGTAGAGATTCAGGGTATGTCTTAACAGCAGCTAGATATCTGCGGCTGGCCCATGACAGCCAACTCGGGCTCGTGGGGCTCAGGCTCTTTCATTGCTGTGTAGATTTCTGGGCTCAGACTGGAGCTCAAGCTTTGGGACCCGCCCACTTTGCAGAATCCTAGAACCCAGTTTCCAATCTGAGCCTGGAACATTACACAGCAATGAAACAGACCTGCAGCACGAGCCCGCCCTCTTTGTTTACATCAAATAGAAAATACCCCAATTATTATAAACCTTTCTTCTCTTTTCTTATCTAGTTTTGTACTTATTTTTCAAGATATAGAAGCATCTGCCCCAATTATCCCTAACACCTGCACTAATTTTCTCTGTCAGTTGTACCTACCACACTATGCAATTTGGCAAGCATTAACAGAACATACATCTGCACCACCATAGGCACCGACTCCGTGGGTGCTCCGGGGCTGGAGCACCCACGGGGAAAAATTGGTGGGTGCTCAGCACCCACCAGCAGCTCCCCGCCAACACCGGGGCCCGCGCCCAGCTCCCCGCCAGCTCCGGGGCCCGCGCCTAGCTTACCGCAGCACCGGGCGATGTTGTGGGGTCCCGCCCCCGATGCCGGGCGACATTGCGTCGGGGGCGGGGCCACGCAACGTCACCCGGAGTTGGGGTGGGGCCCGGCGTGACGCCGGGCGACAGCACCCACGGGCGCCGCCTGAAGTCAGCTCCTGTGTGCATCACTAATTTTTATCCGTTCCTACATGTACCAAGAACAGAGGTCATACTTAGTTTACTGTAAGCTTAACATAAATACAAAGCATGCTGGGAGCGTGGTTCACAGTTATACAGCTTAGCATAAGTGCAAGGAATACAAAGGTTCTAGAAATATTGACTAACAAAAAAAATATTTAAAATGTCATACTTGAACACTAAACCCAAGGAGAATACTACCAAGTGATATTTCTAATAATTTAAAGATATATGGTATTAACTTTAAATCATTTTTTAAATTTTAACTTGTCAGTGCAGATTCACCAGTATACCCTTAGCAGCATAAAGAAGCCCAAGCTTACTGGTTAATTTAGCTCTTAATTTGCACATGACTTATTCGTTCGGCGGGCAGTGTTAGTGAGACCAGTGCTATGTGAAGCATGGCAGGAAGACATCAGACACTGATTCTCAACGTCTTTGTGTTTTAAGATCTTCCCCAGCACTCCTGCCTCAGTTCCCCTGTCAGTGCTGCCTCCATGTGCAGTTGATCTGAAGCAGCAGTGCCATGAGAATTCTTTCAATCACTGACACTCAACCTCTAACAGTAATGGTGGTTGGACTGAGTGATCTCCCAATGAGAATCCTTAACGCACAAGACCTTCATGCCACTGAGTCAATACAGGCAATAGAATTGAAACACGCAAATTGACTGTCAAGATAGAATGGTGATTGGTTGAGTTACGATCTGATGTCATAATGGGCCCACTTAAGTTACCTGAACTGTTAACCTGACCATATTTGTAGCCTAAATAATCATATCAATGACATACAACAATCATTAATGACTTAATTAAATCCTAATTTCTTCAAATATAGCCTTTGCATAAGACTTTCATTAATTTTAAGTACATGGAAAGTTTAAAATATTTGCATTATTCTGGGGTTAAGATCATTGTTGACAAAAGAAGAACTGATTCAGATGGTAAATTTCCAAGGACCTAGTTGTTAATTTTATCTTACAAACTAGTTAATGGATTTACCTGTACATTTTCAGAAAATTAATTTGATACTCAAAGAGTAAATGCCCTATGTTTGAGTAGGATACACTATACTTTTTCCTACAGAACAAAGAGATTTAATTCCTGATTTAAGTACACAGAAAAACTCAACCTTAACTACAGTCATAACCAGCAATGCCATAATGTACATGTGGTGGGGGGGTCTCTTACTGCTTGGGTCAGGAAGCTATCGGGGGGAGGGATAGCTCAGTGGTTTGAGCATTGGCCTGCTAAACCCAGGGTTATGAGTTCAATCCTTGAGGGGGCCACTTAGGGATCCGGGGCAAAAAATCTGTCAGGGGACAGTACTTGGTCCTGTTAGTGAAGGCAGGGGACTGGACACGATGACCTTTCAAGGTCCTTCCAGTTCTAGGAAATTGGCATAGCTCCATTTATTTTAAGTCTTTTGTTAAGAACATAAGAATGGCCATAGTGGGTCAGATAAATAGTCCAGCTAACCCAGCATCCTGTCTTCTGACCATGGTGGGCACCAGATGCTCAGAGAGAACGAACAGAAGAGGACACTTTATCGAGTGATCCATCCGCTGTCATCCAGTCCCAGCTCCTGGAAGTCGGAGGTTTAGGGACACTCAGAGCATGGGGTTGTGTCCCTGATCATCCAGGCTAATAGCCATTTATGGACCTATCCTCCATGAAATTATCTAATTATTTTTTGAACCCAGGTATACTTTTTGCTTTTACAACATTTCCTGGCCATGAGTTCCACAGGCTGCATGTGTGTGTTGTGTGAAGCAATACTTCCTTATGTTTATTTCAGACCTGCTGCCTACTAATTTCATTAGGTGACCCTGTTTTTTGTGTTATGTGAAGGGGTAAATAACACTTCCTTATTCACTTTCCCCACACCATTCATGATTTTATAGACCTCTATCGTATCCCCCTTTTTTTTCCAAGCTGAACAGTCCTAGTCTTTTTAATCTCTCCTGACCCACAACGCTTTTTCTTTACAGAGCAGACTACTAGATATTTTCCCCCTCTGTCTATCTAGTGTGCTGCTTGCAATTTCCCATCTAGGCTTGCTGGCCCAACTGCAGCTGCTAAATAAGAGCCTGCTGATTAACCATCCCTCAGAGTCTTCCTTCCTGTTTTTCTGTCACACCTTGCTGCTGGTTTCTCATTCCTACGTGTCTAGTTGCCTCTGTTAAATGGTGCCCCCTAAATTAGGGTTGCCAGGTATCCGGTTTTCGACCGGAATACCCAGTCGAAAGGGGACCCTGGTGGATCCGGTCAGCACTGCTGACCAGACCATTAAAAGTCCGTTTGGCACTGCAGTGGGGCAGGCAGGCTCTGTGCCCAGCTCCGCGCAGCTCCCAGGAAATGGCTGGCATGTCCCTCCGGCAGGGGGTGGCCATGGGGACTCCATGCGTTGCCCCAGCCCCGAGAGCTGGCTCTGCAGCTCGCATTGGCCAGGAACTGCATCCAATGGGAGCTGTGAGGGTGGCGCCTGTGGGCATGGGCGGTGCCTGCGGGCGAGGGCAGCATGCAGCACCCCCTGACTGCGCCTGCACCTAGGAGCCGGAGGGACATTCTGGCTGCTTTCTGGGAGCCACCTGAGGTCAGCACCGTCCAGAGTCCACACCCCGAAACCCATCCCATGCCCCAACCCCCTGCCCCAGCCCTGAGCCCCCTCCCACACTCCAAACCCCTCAACCCCAGCCTGGAGCCCCCTCCTGCACTCCAAACCCCTTATCCTTTGCCCCACCCCAGTGCTCACACCCCCAGCCAGAGCCCTCACCCCCTCCCACACTCCAACCACCTGCCCCAGCCTGGTGAAACTGAGCAAGTGAGCAACAGTGCGGGAGAGCAAGTGACGGAGGGAGGGGGGATGAAGGGAATGGGGAGCAGGGCCTCGGAGAAGGAGCAGGGCAGGGGCAGGACCTTGGGGCAGGGGACGGGGTAAGGGTTTTCGGTTTTATGCGATTAGAAAGTTGGCGATCTTACCTTAAATAAATAATGAATGGTATGGGCTTGTTGCTTATTACAACTGTTTCTGCTAAGAATCAGTATTAGCGATTGCATCTTTGCCACAAAGGAGGATATGTAGCTTCGTTATAAGTCAGCAACTGGGAGGATTTGTACCTGATTCTGGGTTGTCCTGGACTTTGTGTCATCATTTACACTTATGAATAATGAATGTATAATGCCACCAATCTAATATGGTAGTGTGGGACACCCATTCAGCACTTATTTTACACAGGTGCAAAACTCAAGGCAGTGGAAATCCATAGTTTTCACTGATTCATGCTCTAACATAGCAAATACCCGCAACCCAGAAAAGATGTATTTATATGTCCTAATATGAGTTTCTCACTGGGATTGGTCTTTAAAAGACTTTTATCATCATATTTTATTCTTATTCTATGATGGCTATTATGGAATAAAAACAACACAGTAAAAAGTTCATAAAACTCCATTCAGAGAATCCTAGCATGACTGCCTTTCCCCAAAAAATATAAAGGTGAAGGAGGCACTCTTGTGGATAGCATATATCATGGAGTTTATCTCAGCCACAAATTTTTACACCTCAAACAAAATTTTACATACTATAAGTAAATGGTACTAATTCCATAACAGTTTTCCTGATCTATTCACTAACATTTCTAGCTATAGTTTACATTAATGGGTAGCAGAAGAAGCTGCAGAGTGAGTATCACTTGTCTACTTTTTTAATAGAACTTATGTCCCCATGCTAAAATTGAGAAGATGAGCAAAAACACAGATAGGAAGGTAAGTTGGCATCATTAAACATTTGCAATTAAAATTTTAGAAATAACTTAGCACGGAGTGAGTTTTTTAAACTAACATCATTTAACATCATTGCATCATTTAACATCAACATAATTTAAATTAACTAACATTGCAGCTGTGGAAACATGATATACCTTCTTCAAGACTCTGCCTGGATAAAAAATAAAACTATAATGTAAATCACATGGACCTTTATGAGGACATATGAAATATAATTTGTGACACTATTGAGAACATACTTGTTATATGAAGTTCAGGTTTGTACTGTAATTATGGGCCAAATTCATCCATGGCCTAATTCCACTAAAAGTGACTGGGACAAGTTGACTGGTATAGTAAATTATAAATTGATAAGTGGATCTAACGTGCCATAATAAGGTGTATGTTACATAATTTTAGACTTAGGATGGGATTTTCAAAGGAGCCTAAGGGATTTAAACACTGATATCCCATGCACTCTGTCCCTATAATATTAACTGTCCATGGTAATAAATATTGTAAATGCCAAAAGAAAATAAACTTATTTCCTGAAGAAAATTGTCAGTGAGGCCCTGCACAGAGGTAAATGTCCACACAAGCAGATCCCTTTGTTGGAGGATCAGGCAAGAACTTCTCAGGGCATGTACTGTAAGGTAAGATTGCTTGCTGTAAAATAATTACCTTTCTTTGGTCCTTGACAGATTTTTTTACAGGCTGCTTCCTTCTGGTGTAATTCAATAATTTTTTGTGATTTGTTTCTTGCTATTTGCTCTTCAAATATCCATAGCCTTCCTAATTTCTGTCTTTCATTTTTACCTGGTATAGTTTATACTCCTATCTATTGGTTACATTAGGGATGAATTGCCATTTTCTGAAGGATATTGGTTACCTTGAATAACCTTTTGAATCTTAACACTTACCTATACTTACTGTTTTGTTTTTAGAGGTATGTGTACCTTCTGTGATTCAGTTATTATAAAGTGAATAAGGCTCCAAAATGAGTCTAAAGATTTTAATTTTCTTATTTGACTGCCAGGTCTCTTTGACTAACTTTCTTATTTTTATTTTAATCCACTATTCTAAAGTTTAATATTGCAGTTTTTTATATGATCCTTTCCACTTAATTCTATCATGGACACTATTACTTAGTGGGTCAACAATAATTAATCCTTGAAGCAACTCTCATGTGTGATTTAGGACAAAGTGTAAAGTAACCTTTCCTCCTGTGAAAAACTAATTTAAGGCATTGGAAAATTACTTCAGTAAACTGTACCCCTATGTGAAATATGATCAATATATACAGTGGGTAGATAAAGTCACCATTATGTCTATTTCATTAGATTTTGTTACTTTTTTGTTCCCTTTAACATTGTGGACTCAGTGTGCCCAATTCTTTATTGCCTTACACTTTGCATAGTCATGTTACACTTGTATGAAGTGAATGTAAAATGCTACTGTAACAACAGCAGACCCCGGTCATCGTGGGGGGGTGGGCGGGGCAGAATGGAACCTGGGAACCTCTGGAGCTTAGGGCATGAGTCTCTACTGCAGGAGTGGGCAAACTTTTTGGCCTGAGGGCCACATCAGGGAATATAAATTGTATGTCGGGCCATGAATGCTCACAAAATTGGGGTTGGGGGTGCTGGCTCCAGGGTGGGGCTCGGGATGAGAGGTTTGGGGTGTAGGAGGGTGCTCTGGGCTGGGACCAAGGGGTTCGGAAGGTGGGAGGGGGATGAGGGCAGGGGCAGGGGTGTGGGAAGGGGTGCAGGTTCCAGCTTGGGGTACAGGCTCTGGGGTGAGGCTGGGGATGAGAGGTTTGGTGTGCAGGAGGGTGCTCCAGGCTGTGATCGAGGGGTTTGGAGAGCGGGAGGGGGATCAGGGCTGGGGTAGGGGGTTGGGATGTGGGGAGAGGCTCAAGGGGTTCAGGCTCTGAGCGGCACTTACCTCAAGTGGCTCCCAGAAGCAGTGGCATGTCCCTTCTCCAGCTCCTACGTGGAGGCGCGGCCAAGTGGCTCTGTTTGCTGCCCCATCCGCAGGCACCACCCCTGCAGCTCCCATTGGAGCATGGAGGAACTGGAGCGGGGCCATGCCGACTTCCGGAAGCCGGGTGGTGCAGCCCCGACCCTGCACCCTGGCCGGAGAGCTGGAGCGGGGCCAAGCCGTCTGGTGCGGCCCCTGACCCAGTGCCCTGGCCGGAGTGCCAGAGCGGGGCTGAGCTGCTGGTGTGGCTCGGGGGCCAGCTTAAAACAGCTCGCAGGCCAGATCCGGCCCACGGGCCGCAGTTTGCCCATCCTTGCTCTACTGCATGAGTTAAAAGCCATATGGCTTTTAGCTAAGTCTATAGAGCAGACTCATTAAGCTCACTATCTTAGTGGTCTCGGTGCCACTAGATGGGACAGAGCACCACATCCAGGTGTGTGGGTTACACTACCATTCTGGTGTTATGCAACTTCTTTATCTTCTATCATGTGACATGTCTGGAATGGACTTCTGTCATCACCTCCAGTGCAACATAACTGCCAAGTTCTAGGTAGCGGCTTGAGTGACATTTTTGTGAGTGTGAGCCTGTGAAGTTAGCAAGCTTTTTCTGATTCATTCTCTTTCCCCAGCTAATGCTGATACTTCTATTTGAGAATTTAAAGTACCTTCACCTATTTATATAAGGTAAGTGTGGTTATCCCCATTTTACTCCTGGGTAAATTGAGGCATCAAAAGGAGACTTTCTTAAGATACTACAGTGAATCAGAAACCCAGGTGGGAATGGAAGCCAAGAGCCCTGATTCCCAGTCTGTACGTTAGCCACATGACCATCCTTCCCCAATTTGTACTTAGCAATGGGTTTTCCCCCTTACCTACCTGTCCAAACTCATCCATCTTTTTTCTTCACCATTATCTCTTTCTTTGCCTGTCACCAGTTGTTTCCTTTGGCCCTCTTTTCCCAATAGTCACACTTCCTTCTGACATTTCCATCTCTGAATTTCTTTGTAACCCATCTGATCCTGTTACCCTCACACCGTGGTCTATTTCTGCTAGTGGAATGTGCCGCTTCTCAAAGTCGGAAAGCAGCAGTGCTGCCCATCTTTGCCGAGGAAACAACAGTTCCTTCCCACTGTGCTCTACTGAGAGGTACAATGGGAAGGAGTGAGGGAATACAGGGAAAGGTGAGAAGGGGATGTGTAGGAGAAAGCTTTGTCTGCCTGCTCAGGAATAGTTTCTAACAGTAAGGTGGGGAAATACTTCCTTGCTGCCAGTAGTCCTGCTGATAAGTGACAGGTCAACTGGTATGGATGAGAAAGTGACAGCAGAGGCAAATGTATGACTGTAACTCCATACCGGTAACACTTGGCATATATGGTACATCACCCTTCCTATCCTTTATTACCAAGAAAGCATTGTATTAGAATACCACTAGATGAGGATTCTGTCAAGCCTGAGTGCTCCTCAATGCCTGTCAGCTTTCCCCAACTTCTAGTTTAACACATTTCTCTATGTCAGCAGTCTAGTCGAGTTTGGTTGAGGTGGAGCCCATCCCTTCTGCATAGGTAATTCCTTTCCCCAAAATTTCCCATAATACATTGAAAACCATTCCCTCTACCCTACTATATTATTCATGCATCCAAAATCCCACAGGTGCTCTCAGAAACTTTTCACATGATAGCACAATGCATGGTGCCTCCGGGGATTCCAGCCCAAAGTTTCTTCTCCAACAAAACTTGTGCCCAGAGCAAGGAAACAAAAGAGTCAACCACCAAGATCTATCAGTGGCCCATAGGTAAAACCCCCTCATGTCCACTCCCCCAGGCCTCCCTGCATCCTGCTCCCAACCGGCTCCCCCATGAGGGCACTCACCACAGCTCCCCATACTTGTAGCAGGTCTTGAGGCTGTCATTGAGTGAGTCCTTTGGGCAAAGCAGAGAGGACACAGGCTTCAGGAAGTGGGGGGAAACCAGGTAGGCCCCCCGGGAGGGAACTCTGGTGCAGAAGGTGCTTCCATGTCAGTGTGCTTTTTCTTCTTGTGGAGATACTCATGAACTTTCCCCACACACAACAGATGATTTATTGATAAGAACAAAAATTATATAAAGCACAGAGAAAATGGAGTAAAAACAAGAAGAAACTGCTTAACATGCCTAGATTTACACTTTGAGTGAGCTAAACTAGGTAAGGCTTTTTGAGCTTATATTACAGAAAAGAAACACTATTTTTTGAACATGAAAGTAATCTGTGGCTCTGACCCAAGTGTCAAAGTTCCCACCCATTCTGTCCCAAGAGAGCCTCACTTCTCTGTATTCAGAGAGCCCTCTTCCCTTCACTCTAGGTCCACTTGCCTGTCCTGACACACCTCATCTTCTAGGGCAGCCACCTCCCATTCTCCAAGCCACTTTTCCCCTAGTTACCTATATTCACACACAGTAGGGTTTTAGAGTTGCTGCTTTCTCTACATACAGTTTTTGCATGGATTCATCTATATTTAGAAATCAATATAGTAAAATCAGTGTGAAAACTGTGCATAGACAGGGCCTAAGTCTTTTGCAGTGGCACCGACTGCCCACTTAGGTTTGACCCTGCAGACCTCCATCACAATGCGCGTTGGCAGGGTCAAAATTGAGTGAGCAGCATGGTGACCTCATGCATGGGGGTTGCAGCGCTGCTCAGGTCATGAAGGAGAGGCCATGGAGCCAAACCTGAGATTACTTTCATGTTCCAAAACCACAGTGTTTCTTTTCTGTAACATAAGCTTAGAAAACCTTACCTAGTTTAGCCCACTCAAAGTGTAAATCTTGACATGTTAAGCAAACGGTTTCTTCTTGTCTTTATTTTCTCTATGCTTTTAATCATTCTTATTCTTATAAAGAAATCATCTGTTATGTATGGGGAAGGGTCACTAGTATCTCCTCAAGGAGAAAAGGCACAATGTATAAGAGAAATACAGGAGGCAAAAGAGGTTGCAGAACCTAAAACCATTGCGCTTATCTTGGTCAATAAGACATGAACAAAGGTATCCAGTTCCAGTAAAGTATGTTTCAAAGTGCTGTGGTGGTCAAACACCTCTGGACTCATCAACAGAACCAGGAACTAGACAAGAGTTCGCAGGAGGGTAAGGTAACAGGCATACAGTTATTATACAATAAAACAATTATTTGCAAATTTCCTGACTTCATTAAAAAATAAAATATTTGTTTCCCTTTGTCACAATATGAATACATTTGATATGTAAACATAATTTTAAACGATCCCTGGGACTTTAACAATTCACAGCCTACACATTGTTTCACTGTCACTACATTTTATTGGACCTATTCCGATTATTTTTTAAAGGGTGGTTGTAATGTTTGCCTAGTAACATTAAACTCATAGACTTTAAAGCCAGAAGGGAACCTCATGATCATCTAGTCTGACCTCCTGCACATTGCATGCAACAGAACCTCACCCACCCTCTTCTGTAATAGACCCCTAACCTCTTACTGTTACTGAAGTCCTCAAATAATGATTTAAATACTTCAAGTTACAAAGAAGCCACCACGTGCACTACTTTAAACGTGCAAATGACCGGTGCCCCATGCTGTGGAGGAAGGCAAAAAAACCTCAGGGTGTCTGCCAATCTGACTCAGGGGAAAATTCTTTCCCAACCCCAAATATGGTGATCAGTTGGACCCAGCGCATTTTGGCAAGGCAAGACCCAACAGCCAGATACCTGGGAAAGAATTCTTTGTAGTAACTCAGAGCCCTCCCCATCTAGTGTCCCGTCACTGGACAATGGGGATATTTGCTACTAGCAGTTGCAGAATAGCTATGTGCCATTGTAGGCAGTTTCATCACACCAACCCCTCCATAAATGTATCAAACTCAGTCTTGAAGCTAGTTAGGTTTTTTGCCCCCACCGCTCCCCCTGGAAGGCTGTTCCAGAATTTCACTCCTCTGATGGTTAGAAACCTTCATCTAATTTCAAGCCTAAACTTGTTGATGGCCAGTTTATATCCATTTGTTCTTGTGTCAGCATTGGTGCTTAACTTAAATAACTCCTCTCTCTCCCTGCTATTTATCCATCTGATATATTTATAGAGAGCAATCATATCTCCCCTCAGCCTTCATTTGATTAGACTAAACAAGCCAAGCTCTTTGAGTCGCTTCTCATAAGTCAGGTTTTCCATTCCTCTGATCATCCTAGTATTCCTTCTCTGCACTGTTCCAGTTTGAATGCATCTTTCTAATAATGCCTCTGAATTAATTAACATGAAAACTACCTTGTCATCCTCAAACAATGAAACTCTGAATCAGAATCCTTTCAAGCCAATCTTTACCACCTGTTACACTAGATTTTGTTAATCTGAAAATGTGAGGCAGGATTTCTTCCAGAAGTATTAGTAGTATGGACTTTTAGTTCCTTCAGTCCCCTTTGCTGCAGACCGCTGAAAATGTTGACATTTAAAGTAATTTGTAATTTCAAAACAGTGTAGGCATGCTGACTTACAAGTTAAACAGTTATTTTTGTTTTTCAAAGCCTGTGATGGAACTGCTCATATGTCAGCTATGGGAGAACTAGCAAGTAGAGTCTCATATGTGAGTTAAATGCATAAAACAGAAGAACTGCATTGTCCTTGCTTATTCCCTAGTCCTTTCACTCTGACTCTCTGGCCTTATCTACATGGGAAAATTGACCAGAACAGAACTATTCTAGAATAGCTCCCCACATGGACAATTTGTTCTGGAATAATTACCCTATATAATCACAGAGCAGAGTAAGTGCTAAAGACAGGAAGCTGCCTATATAAAGGTGGCCTCTTGTCCCATGTCCACTGTATTTACTATATAATACATACGTGACTAGTCAGGCAAACTGAGCTGCAATGTCTAATATTTTTAGACTTAAAGAGCCTATGAATGCATAGTGTTATATAATCCAATCATATTTCACTTGTCATCCTTGTGCCTATTGTAATTTCCACTCAATAGTGCTTTAGGGGATATAATTGTCAGATTATCTTTAGATGTGATTGAAGTAGAGAAAAATTGGCCTGTATTTCTAAAGATGAACTCTGCTATTGTACAGCTGTTTGTTCTAAACTTGAAGGTTATATAAATCACATTCATGCAGCTTTTCTCTCATTTATTTGAATCATGTCTTTGCAAATGTTAGTGATTTTAAGTGCCACGGTAATCTAAAATGTCATTGTTCAACAAAGTTTGGAAAGTTGCTTGATTTTACTTTGTTTGCAAATGACAGTCGTTCTTGACTTCTGGTAATATTTTGAAGCACAGAGCAAACCTTGTTTCAGTAACTACATATTAGCTGGACAATAACAAATGAAATGCAGAAGCATCCCTGTGCCTGCATAACATTGTCAGCATTCATGAGACGCTAATAAGGTCTATTTTGAACACCCTAATTGGAGTTCTGTTTACTCTGTGTACTGTGAACTAAGATGTCTGGGTGATTGCTAAGAACTTGATTGTTCCTTGTGCTGATAACTTACAGGAGATTTTAATATTCTGAAGTCCAACTAGATGGTCAATTTTATCTGCATTTTATCTTGACTCAGTTTTAAACTGTATCAGTTTGTCATCTCAAGGGAAAAAATAATACTAAACATCTGCACCAATGACATTTAAAATCTCTGTATTCTTGACTTTGGTTTGTACACTAGCCAATTTACGACAATCATAGGAACGCATAGGCCTTTCACAAAAGCCAGGTATAAAAATACTCAAGAGGGGATCAGAGATTGGATTGGAAAGAATGCAGAACTACATTTAACTGCTGTATGCCGGCTATTTAATCCTGTATGCAGGATTTAGCTTGTGGATCTACAATAGGATTGGAAAGTAGAGAAGGTCAGATTAGATGACCCCAAGGTCCAGAATCTATGGAGGGGGTGAAGGTGGAGATGGAGAAAAATAATTGGGAAATGATACATCTATTTAAAAGATTCCATGCAGTGTTGTAGCAGCTGTGTCTGTCCCAGGATATTAGAGAGACAAGGTGGGTGAGGTAATATATTTTACTGGACCAACTTCTGTTGGTGAGAGAGACAAGCTTTTGAGCTACACAGAGCTCGTCTTCAGGTCACTGAAGGACCACTTTTTGGTCGGTGACAACTGAGTGCTGGTCTCCACAGAAGCTGCATACATCCTTCAGTGTGGCCAGTCCACTATCAAGGCCTGAAGCTTGGGTTCCGGTAGTCAGGTGAATCTGACCCAATATCTTAATCAATGGTGTAAGGAAGAGAATACAAAACCCCCCAACTTTCATAACTGAACTGTGACTTTGAAACCAGATGTTTTCAGAAGAAAGAGCAACTGCTTTGGATTATATTAGTGATACTAGCCTTGCCTGCTGAGAGGGAGAGGAAAAACCCCATCATGAAATAAAAATGACAGAAAATAACTAGTACATAAAGCCACTTGTACAGAATTAAAATAATCTGAATCATGCTTTCACAGTGCAGTCGTAGTTTTCAGTCTTCAGAAGACTGTGGTGTCTCTAGGGTGACCAGGCAGAGATTTTTTTTTTTTTGCTCAACAACTTTGGCTGCAGAGGCTCTTCCATTTTTTATTTTTTTTTTGGGTGGGAAGTCCCGATTTTCGGGTCTTCTCATCTGGTCACCCTAGGTGTCTCTCTTGTTCCCACAGCAGCAGTGAGCTCAGAATATATGTGAAAGAGTGCCATTTTTATTGTATACTAGCAACCGCAGTGGTTAATTTAAAGAGCTATACTGATAGCTCTGTTCCTGTTTGGAAGGATGATTAACACTTTTACACAGTATCAGCAAGCAACCTGGAGAGGCTTGTAAGGAGAGTCTGAATGAGCTCTCCGCTGACATCTAGTGATGAATTTGGGAGAAAAGATTTCAGGAATGGACTGTATTTGCATAAACACACCTACTCTGCCTAGGTGTGTAGCATCATGGAGCTGCTTTGCCAAAGTGATCAGTTTTGTCTGGTGCTGGGTTACAAATAGGGTGACCAGATGTCCTGATTTTATAGGGACAATCCCGATTTTTGGATCTTTTTCTTATATAGACTCCTATTACCCTCCACCCCGTCCTGATTTTTTTACATTTGCTGTCTGGTCACCCTAGTTACAAATCACTTACATATTGAGTGCCAGGGTAATGAAATGTTGTTATCCTTGTATGAGTAAAGGGCAGCAGAACTGCAGTTAGCCTACCCTGATTGAGGGGGGTCACCCTCAACTGAATCTCATTTGCTAGGCAGGGTGTGTGTGTGTGTCTGTCTGACTGACTGACTAACTAAATTGGATAGAGAGCTATTATTTTGTTTAGTGATCAGTTAAGCTAAAATCACTGGTAATTAGCTGCTTAGTCTTAGATTTGGTGTGGGATAATATTGTAATGAAAAAGACAGCACAGCCAGCTCTAGTAGTGAGGTTTCTTACTACTTGCTGAAACTGCCGAGAGCTGGATTAACTGATAGAACCTCAGAACATGAGGATGGTAGCAGTAAGATGGTGGCTAGTAGCCACAGAGTGAACAATGGTGATGGCAGAGTGAATGGTGGCAGTAGTGGGCAATGATGGCAGAGGGAATGGTGGCAACTGTGTGCCAGTTGCAGCAGCAGCCATAGCAGCTGAGGTGTTGCTTGATGTTTTCCCCCATCTCACTGGGGTTGTTGGACTTTTGCACTGCCAGGTGAGAAACTGAGGCAAAGGACACTATTGAATGTACTCTGGGGTGGGTGTTTGCTTGTGCTTTCAAATTGTGTTTGTGGTGTTTTCCCAAATTAATGCTGGGTTTGTTTTTTCCCTTTTATTCATAGTTTTGTTTGCTATACACAGGCTCAGTGCTTGCAGGTGGGGAAGTATTGCCTTTTAGAGGCTCCTGGTGTGGTGTTTAGTTTCCCCAGATTACTGCGTGGGCTTGAGCTAGTTCTGTTTTGTATTGTTAAAAGGCACCCCTAGATATTGAACCCAGACCTTGTTGCTGCTGACTCCACCTGGTAGAAGGGTTACAGACTGATATAATTAAAAAGTCTCATATTCAAAGAGTTTGTTAAAAGGGGGTTGTCAAGACCTGCTGGAAAACATTCTGTTAACCAGATGCTGATTTTTCTGCTCTCTGCTTCTTGTGGTGTTTTTATAAGTTTCTGTTAGAAAACAGAAATTACAAACAATTAATAAAGAGAAATTAGAAGGGCATGTCTGTGACATTCCCCCTCTTGCCATCCGGACCGGTGATCTGCTAGGTCACTCCAATCCTTGACTCTGGGATCCAGCCTTCCCTGCTCTGCTGTGAGAACCTCCACTCCTGGGCTGTTCATGCACAGCCTCTGGAATATAAACTGCTTCTTCGATTGTTCAAATGAATGACACTAGCCAATATCTCACAACCAGACACAACCCTAGGAACTTCTGACTTGCAGTGTCCAGTTATGCCTGCTGGACACTGAAAGCTTATATGTGTTTGTCAATTTAACAAAGAAATTGATATGTACCAGGCTTGTTATCCCAAGGGGAGTCTCTGACAGGCTTCAAACTAAACACACTGCTTCAGGTAGAATAAACAAACAGATTTATTAACTACAAAAGATAGATTTTAAGTGATTATAAGTCAAAACACAAGAAGTCGGATTTGGTCAAATGAAATAAAAACAAAATGCATTCTAAGCTGATGTTAACACTTTCAGTGCCTTTACAAACTTAGATGCTTCTCACCACAGGCTGTCTGGTTGCTCTTCAGCCAGGCTCTCCCCTTTGATCAGTGCTTCAGTCGTTTGGTGTGGTGTCTGTAGATGTAGGTGGAAGAGTGAGGAGGAGCATGGCAAATGTCTCTGTCTTTTAACATGTTCTTTCTTCCCTCTTGGCTTTGCCCCCCCCTTTAGAGTCAGTCTCAAACTGACCAAAGGAAGGGGGGAGACTCACTCGAGAGTCCAGCAGATCCTTTGTTGCTGCCTAGGCCAGTGTCCTTTGTTCCTGTGGGGCTGGGCTGGGTTGTTCCATACATGCCCTGGTGAGGTTTGAACTGCCCCTTTGCTCTTGGAGAGTTTTGCCTGGGCTTGTTTTAAGCCATGAGGACACATTTTCAGCCTCATAACTATATACATGAAATTACAACCTATAAAGTTACTGTAACAACAATAACTATAACATCAATGTTAGTGCATCATGAGCCCTCTGAAGACACCCAACATGACAAACTTTGCATTGGATACCACAAAATCATATAAGGATGAACATGGGGGTGCTGGGTGTTCCCCCGAGGTACAGAATGTCACAATGGCCTTGGAATTATTTTGAATTTAGAATATTTACTGCACTGGCTGTTTAAGGCTACTGAGGGAACACCCCAGACTAGCACTACTCCTTTCCAGGATTTTCTTCTTAAGATATACCTGTAGGACATGGAATGCCATCACTGAGTGGAAGGAAGTGGTCTCTGGGAGGCAGTATGGGGAACATTCTAGAATGCTCATTTTGTTTTGGTCTTGAGATGAGAGTGCTGCATGTAGAGTGGTTTTGATCTCCTTTCAGTGATGGAGGATTAAACTGCCCCCTGGCAGTGCCAGCCAGGCCCCACATTTCAGAATCAGAAGAGCTGGGCAGCCAATCTCTAGTCATAGCTTGGGAAAGGTGGGTTGCAATAAAGGAGTATAAAAGTCTTACTTTTTCCACAGTCAGGCTAAGACCTGGATGGAGGTAGGGCAAGTAAGCCTTTCATCTTCGTGTTTTCCTTTTCCTTTTCTTTCAAACCTATGCTAGTTTGTTTTTTCTTAGACCAAGGGAAAGAGGTGAGGCAGGGAAAAGGAAAATGTGTGGGTTTCATTGTTACAGGGCACACCTTTTACTGTTTGACTTGCCATGAGCAGGCTTAAAAATGAGCAAGCCAGTGGGCTGATTTTGTTGTTCATGCATTGGAAGTGTGTGCCTGTTTTATTTGGCTGGCCATAGATAAATAAATCGATGAAGCTAATGCTAAGAAAAGCCTTTGGAACATGTCACTTGAAGTATATCGAGTCAACTCATTGTGGTGGACAAGGCCATCTTGATAGCCCATATACCTAGGTCCAAAGCATGGCTGATAGCTACTAGTGCAACTAACCTGAAAATAACAAGTGCTGTTGCAAGCTCATTAACTGTATGAGCTTCTTAAGAATGAGGTGGGGGACTAAAGGACATGCCCTCTGTAATGGATTGGTATGTAACTCTCAAGGCTGGAAAATACCTGATAATGAATAAAGAGATCATATACCTGAAGAAGATACATTTCCTAACTGATGAAGTCTTTTAAGGAGAGCTCTGGTGGCAAGACACCCCCTCCAGAGCTTCATCTGAGGACACATGATAGACCTGTACCCCTTCCAAAAATCTCCCTCCCATCCAAACCTAGCATCATTTTGCCTGCCTCCCTTCCTCAAGTTGTTCTTTTCTGCCCAGACCACAGGCTGTTTTGGTACTCTCCTCTCCACCCATTCCAACCAATCCTCACATCTTTGACATTCACACTCCCTTCTATACAGGCTTGCCTGCCCCACTTTAATCACCCTGGATGGCATTAGGGAGGGGGTCCATCCTCCAAGGCACTTAAGGGAGTGCTAAATATCTGCTTTCCCGGACATGTAGGCGTGTGAGTTGTCAGGTAAGTGCTACCATTCATAGAGTCTTCTGGGAGTGATAGGAAAAAATGCATCTACTGCCTATTTCTACCACTTCAGGGACAAAAAATCCTTGCAGACTTGCAAGGATGCATGTGTCTTGTACTTGTACATGGCAGCAGGAAGTAGAGCATATGGTTTTCTATTGACTGGGAAAGGTTGCTATCATACCTCATGGGAAGGGGCAGATCTGGGTTGCAATCCAGTTACTCGCACAAAATGCTCTGAAAGAAGATTTTGAAATGTGAAATGTGAAGATTAAGACAAGAGGGTCATTTAGCTCATCTCAAAACACTGTAACTCTGACTATCTTCACCCAGTTTTTCACCAGTGTAACTTCATATATGGCTTAAGTAGAACTTATGTAGTGCATAGGCTTTTGCTGGCCCTTTGCACAGGCATGAATGTTAGTCGTGCACAGCTACTGAATATGCACCCAAATTGGTGCAAGTGATGTTACTCGACTACTTACAGTTGTTTTATGACCATCTTAATTTACTTATTGTGATTGCCGATTTTGAAATTCTGTTTGAAGTTGAATCTAATTCCAATTGACATCCCCCCCTTTTTTTTAAGTACAGTAGTACAGCGCTAGGGGGACTTGCAGGGGCCCTAGCCACCCCATAATTCCCCCCCCCTCCCCCGTAGCCACCCCTTCCACTGCAAAGGTCAAACATTACACAGGAGTAAGGGTAGCATGGTATGGTATTGCCACCCTTACTTCTCTACTGCTGCTGGCGACACCGCTGCCTTTAGAGCTGGGCAGCCAGAGAGTGGTGGCTGCTGGCTGGGTGCCCAGCTCTGCAGTTGTGCACTGCTTCTAGCGACAGTGCTGCCTTCAGAAGTAAGGGTGGTATGTGCCCACAAGATGTATAGTGCACTCCCTGCCAGTTTTCTGTCTAGGCCACTGTAGCCCCTGCACTACCCCGGTACAGAATCTTAAATATATAAAAAAGCTTTGATGAGAAAGGATGACAGCAAGCAAAGGAGCCTCATCTGGCCAAATTCAAGACAACAAACTGCCTTGCAGAAGAAAATATGCTGTATATGAAATACAGTTTATTAACAGAACTGCAGAAGTGAAATGACTATCTCAGCTTTCATAAGGACATGCTGCTCTAAACATCACTATGCGGTTGCTGAAAGGCAGTCAAGCATGGCTGAAGTCCTTATTATGGGCAGTAAATCTAGATTGAATTCAAGTCCATTTATTGGTTCAATATTTAATAAAAGCTGTTGATATTAGTGTCACCAAATGGTTTGTGCTGTACCATGTTACAGTTTAGACCAACTGATGGGAAAGTTCAGATATTAGTGCCTGGCAATCACACAGTGTAAACTGATTATTTTTAACTTCACTAAAACTAAATGTTAAAAGTTTTAGAGGAGCAAAACTTCCCAGTAAGTAAAGTTGGTTTAAAGAACAGTGGTTGTGCTATGATCATGATCTGAGGGTTAGATTTAATGTCTGCTGTACCTACTCCGCTTACTCTAGTTACTTGTGCCACATGGTGCTGACCTGCGGAATGGCACTAACTGCTTTTAAAGCAACAAATTAATGAACAAAACTCCTCTTACTACTAATAGGAGGTGTAGGTATTTACATTTTCTAAATAGGATCCTGTACTGCATTAAAATATATGGTACTAAACAGTAAATTGAAGGAATAGTGAACGTTTGTGGCTGGATGTCATTCTCCTTAAATGAGGCGCAGGCAGTTAGATGACTTTCATTGCTGCCAGCTGTCAATGCACTTGAGAAAAGCTGAGCTGCTCATATGATGGAGGCTGCACAAGAAGCTTGCTCCCGGAACACATCACAATTGGTAGCAGAGAATTACTGAATTAAATAAAATAGATGTGTGTTTACTCTCTTCTAGAAATCCTTCTAGTCTAAAACAAGCTGTCTGGGTTTTTTCCTAAGGAGAACTTTTCATACTGCAGTATGTTAACCACTCTTTGAAGCCACTAAGTCTCATAATTGCATATATCTAGATAGAGGCAATATAAAGCAGTTTTGCAAAAATACGCTTACCCAATTGCCTAGGACAAGTAACTTTTTTTGACAGGCAAGTAAAATATTTTTGGCTTTTGTTGTTGTAATTCATCATGGTAAATAGACATGCAGGCCAGAATTTTAAATGTAGGCATGCACAGGTGTGAGTGTACATAGAATGTACTTAATTTATGGATCTGAATACCCAATGTGCATTTCCAAATCAGGTATTCATACTGCACATTGCCAGTTACCCGCACTATGGGTGTTTGTGTGCATAAATTAGAAATACACAATTGTATATAGCTAATTATGAAAAATCTGGCCCATATGTTTTATTAACCCAGTTCTGTTCCTTCTCATTAAACATGGTTGCTCTCAGTGTTCAGTGGGAAATAAGCTGAAAGCAGTAAAAAGAGGCAAGTGAAGACAGGTTAAAGCAAAGTAGTTAAAACAAAGAAGAATGGTTAATTTTAAACTCACCCTATACATTGTTCATATAATATATGGGGGCTGAGGAGGCCTGGACAACTGTGTTTAGTTTGTATGTTCCCCTTTAAAACTCCTGATGCATTGGCAATACTTAGATTAGATATGTATTGAGCACTGTATAGATTAGAAGTTTTAATGCAGATGCCTATTTGAAGAACAAATGCAATCCTAGCAAGGAAGCAAGGAGATGAACATCTTGTATGATTTGTGACGTGTGTATAGCTTTCAGACTGTTACACCCCCCCACCCCCGCCCCATTATAGTAATTGTTTTGTCACTGAAATATAAAGCCTGATGCAGTGTAAATCAGCCTAGCTCTTTGAGGATCTAGCCCACACTGTTGTTCCAACATGGTTCAATATCAATTGTCCTGAAGGCAGGGCTGGATTAACTCATCTCTGGGCCCTAAGCAAACCCCGCCTCATGAGCACCTCTCCCGCCACCCGGGCTCCCTGCTGCCCTCTCGTGGCTGGCTTTTCCGTGCGGTGACTCACCTCAGCTCTCCATGGTTGTAGCAGCTCTTAAGTTTATCACTGAGCTAGTCCTTCAGGGAGAGCAGAGGGGACCTGGGCTGCTGGAAGCTGGGGGGAGACCTGGTACAGGAGCCAGTCCCACGGCAGCAGCAAGGAGGAACACTGTCGGCCACCCCACTGCCCATTCAGGTTTGGCCCCGTGACTCTCCGTAATGATGAGAGGGGATGGTGGTGAGGTCAAAATTGAGTGAGTGGCCATTGCAACCTGGTTCATGGGGGTCATAGCACCACTCAGGTTTAGCCCTGCCACCCCCACATCATGATGTAGGAGCCATAGGGCCAAACCTGAGGGGGGCAGCCAGTACTGCTTCTTCTTGTCACTGCCATCTGACCAGCTACCTGAATCAGACCAGCCAGAGTTCAGGTTGCCCACTGCTGCCCACAAATTGGGCCCCATACACATGCTTAGGTTTCCTATGCCTTAATCCAGCCCTGCCGAAAGGTGCAAGTGCTGCTCTTAGGAGTGTTTGTATCTGTGTTTGTATCTGTATATCAAGTGTTTGTATCCTGGGATATATGAACAATCATTCCATATAGCCATAGCAACAGGTTTTTGGAGCAAGGAGTTTTGGGAAGCTTCTAACCTAGACATCCCAGTATCCCTGTCCAAACAAGGCAAATCATTCTGACAATTGCTTAATATTCTGCTTAATTTTCTCAGTGGTAGCTAGAGTTACCACTATTTCCAACAGGGATGTCTACCCGGAAGAGCTATTTATCCTACTGATGGTGTGACAGGGTGTATAGACACTCACACTGACAAGGAAAGTGATAGAAAGGCTAGGGGCAGGGCTAGCCACACCCCTCTGGACCTGTCTATCATGTATGGTAGGGAGGAAACTGAAGTCAGCCGGTGGGGAAGAAGTAGGATTTTTCTAAATGGGGGACTCTTGGAGTCATAGAGGGAATGACCAGCTTGGAGTTCTCCCGCACGCCTCCCACCCCCCACCCCCCCAGCCCTATGGAGAGTGCAGCAAACTCTCAGGGTAATCCAGAGAGATTTCAGAAGGCCTGCAAAGGGCAGGGCTTCTTGCAAGTTGTAAGGAGCTGGGGCCTGTGCTGAAGACACCCACTCTAAGTAACTGGGTGTGGTCAGGTTCTCCCTGAGTGAATACCTTAAGGGGACTCCTTTACAGATGGCTTGAGAGGAAAGGTTGCCTAGCCATGGAAAAGTCTGAGAGAAAGGTGGTTGAACATTAAGGATGGACAGCAACAGCAATATAGACAATTTCAGCTGTTGAGATGAAGAGGTCACTAAGTACCCAAGTTCCAGGCCATTCTTATGCTACCTTTGTATATTTTCAAACT
Source organism: Macrochelys suwanniensis (assembly GCA_033296515.1). Lineage (NCBI taxonomy): Eukaryota > Metazoa > Chordata > Testudines > Chelydridae > Macrochelys > Macrochelys suwanniensis. The sequence continues at coordinate 67,789,520 of CM065775.1, forward strand.
AATAATTTTATAATTATTTAGATTACATTCCAGCCTTATGTTATCGTCTCTTGTACAATGCGTTCTTAAAAGATAAGTTAAATATCAGCCAGGAATATTGCTTAGCCATGCATTGCTAAGTGCTGTGTTGCTCAGCTTGGCAATTGTCTTGCTCCCCTACCACATACCTATTAAATGAGGTGGTTTTTAATCCCCCCCCACCCGCCGCCAACAAAAGCACCCCCCTTTCTTTTTCTTGAAAGAATATTTTGGTTCCTGTCATGGTCTATTTATTTAGTATAGTATCTAAGCACCTCACAATCATTCGTGGATCTTTACCTTCACAATACACTTGCAGTATAGGAAAACACTACTCATTTTACAGGTGGGAACTGAGGCACAGGGCAGATTAAGTGATGCATCCAAGGTCACATAAGGAATCTGTTACTCAGCTAGGAACTGAACCCAGGTCTCCAGTCTCATTCCAGTGCCCTACCCACATGCTTTCTACTCTTAGAAGACTCATAGAAGACTAAAATCACTTGGCTACTCCCGCTCAGTACGTAACAATTCTCAAATAGAGAGGGCACTGAGAACAAAGAATCAGACTGATTAAATTCCTGTGACCTACCTTTGAGTATTTAGTACTTTGCTTTTGTAGCTATGTACTCATGAAGCAATACAAATTTGTGCTGAAATAAAAAACTGCAGTGGCAATCTATCCCAGACTGTATCTTGCACTTGTAAAGTACAATTAGGGTGACCAGATGTCCTGATTTTATAGGGACAGTCTCAAAATTTGGGGCTTTTTCTTACATAGGTGCCTATTATCTCTCCCCTTTCCTCTGTCCTGATTTTTCATAATTTCTATGTGGTCACCCTAAGTAAAATATTTGTGGTTATACAAGAAGCTTGCACTTGTAATGGAAGCGAGCAAGCTAGTATAGGGACTCAGAGGGGTAGGTGACAAGGTTAGATTGTTGGCAAGGAAGATGTTAGTAGCTTTGTTTTAATAGTGTAAAGGGGCAGATGGTGCTTATCACCATACTATCTGAGAACCTTACAACATTAATGATTTTTTTTCCTTACAGTACCCATTAGATGCCAAGAGCAATCCTCATTTTAAGATGGGGAAGTGAGGCACAGAGATTAAGACAAATATGTTAATGTCCAATTCTTGGTGCCCCACTTGAAACAGTTTAAATAGGCCTAATTTTTCAGAAAGTGCTCTATGCTAACTCTCTGCAAATCAGGCCTTTTAATGTATTGTAAGTTGTAGCCTCAAAAACCTAGGTACTCAATCATTTGATGCTTTTTGAAACTTTAGCCCAAGTGACTTGTCTAAGGTCACACAAAGTGTTCGGCACACCAGATCTCCTGAGTCCATAATTGTCTTCAGCTGGCTCTGTTCAAGGAATGCATTGGCTGCCCTGGGGGACTCGAGGGATTCCATTCCCAAGAGATGTTCCCACTACTGTAACAGAAGCATATTGGCTGAGTACTGTGGAGAAGCTTGCAGATGCTCAGAGCATAAACAGATAAATGTCATCTCCCATGGTTGTGAATTGAACTTCTTTCTTGAGCATGATGTTAAAGATTTTAACATATGACTCAGAATCCCCATTTATATTTGGTCTATGAGGTGGTGTCCTATCTGAATACCATGCACTGAAGTGCTAGTGTAGGCATCGGCAACCTTTGGCACGCGGCTCGCCAGGGTAAGCCCCCTGGTGGGCCGGGCCGGTTTGTTTACTTGCTGCGTCCGCCGGTTCGGCCGATCGCGGCTCCCATTGGCCGCAGTTCACCGTCCCCGGCCAGTGGGAGCTGCGATCCGCCGAACCGGCAGATGCGGCAAGTAAACAGCCTGGCCCTGGCGAGCCGCAGGCTGAAGGTTGCCGATGCCTGTGCTAGTGTGTTGACACCTGCTTATTTGCATATCACTGGCATATGAGTGACTGAGATTAGAAATGGCAAATTTATTCAGAAAAAATAAAATCAACCCCCTATTTTCATCTCTCTGCCAAAACAAATACAGGAATTTTTCCCCCATGCCCCAGTAGTGATCTCCCCTATTTCCTGACCCTTCAGATAGCTGTAGTTTGTACTCTCACCACACCTCTCTGACAATCTACCCAGTTTGTCTTTCCCAGTGATTCTCCAGTCTTGCTCCATCCCCATGACATTTTCCTAAGGAGCAGAAGTAAGGAAGCTAGGAGCAGCATATTTTAAGCTGAGAATATAGAACCTTATTTAAAAATAAGGTAAGAAGGCTCATAGAATGGAAGCCACCTTGCTTAATTGCAAGGTGTTTAGTACTTGTAATTATTAGGCCTTTGGCACAGATAATGTCTAGGAACAATTAAAATACAGACTATGAAACATGCATATATTAGCAGCATTGGTATCTTGTGGTCATGACAGATAAAGTAAAAGTACATTTTGTTCCTTTTGTAATGATTTCAGACTTAAAATTATGTTGTTTTTATGCAGCTATATTTAATCATTCCAAGTGTGAATATCCATAGCCTGTTCAAGTGTGTTCTCCTTCACTTAATTTCTTATCAGCGACAGCAGTCCAAACACTTGTCTCAATTTTCAGATCAAAGCTGATGAAATCCAGATCTCTAAAGAACTGAATTGCCTCGTGTATTTTTGTTCATCACAAAGAAAATAAACAAAACTGAAACCAGAACAATCATTTCAAGTGTGTTAGATATTTTAGTAGCATCTTGTCCACTGCAAGCAAACTTTCCTTTTTGAACATCTGCTTTGCTCTTTTCTTACTCTGTTGAGTTCATAAAATGATTAATTTATTAATTCTTGTCTCATGCATGCACTTTTGTTCAGTAATGGGGCAAGAATGCCTGCACTTAGTAACTTAGTTACTGAGGATCCACCGTGATGCATTGCGGGAGTGCCAGAGAAGCACTTGTCTATGCCAGCTTTGGGTCAACTCCCCAACTCCGCTGGCCCTGGACAACACAAGCACTCCCCTCTAGGCCTACACAGGCCCCACTCTTTTGCTACAGGTTAGTGATAGGCACACTCCAACCCCCAAGCTCTCCAAGTGTCTCCTTGAAATGTCCAGCCCCTGTTCCACTGGACACTCCCATCACTGCTTCCAAAGAAACAGTACAGCCCATCTTACCAGTGTCACCTCAGATCATCACTTTGCTTGACACACAGCACTTAGATTTGTTTATAGTGAAAACAAGTAAAAGTTTATTTAGCAAAGTATAGAATTCAAAGTAATGACAAGTAGAAGTATTGGAAACAAATGGTTACAGATAATATAAAATCATAGCACACATTCTAGAATCAACAAGGTACTTTAATGTTTTAGAGCAATGCTCACACGAAGTCCTTTCAGGCTTGACTGTGATCCTCTGTTCATGGGATACACTGTCAGCCCTGGTCTACACTACGAGTTTAGGTCGAATTTATTAGCGTTATTTCGACTGATCCGTGCACCCGTCCACACGACGAAGCCCTTAACATCGACTTCTAGGGCTCTTAAAATCGATCTCGCCACTCCACCCCCAACGAGGGGATTAGCGCTTAAATCGATATTGCCGAATCGATGTAGGCTTAGTGAGGATGCAATTCGACGGTATTGGCCTCATGGATCTATCCCACAGTGCAACATTTGACCGCTCTGGACAGCAGTCTGAGCTCCAATGCTCCGCCCAGGTAGACAGGAAAAGCCCCGCGAACTTTTGAATTTCATTTCCTGTTTGGCCAGCGTGGTGAGCTGCAGGTGAGCGCAGATCTCATCAGCAGAGGTGACCATGATGGAGTCCCAGAACCGAAGACGAGCTCCAGCATGGACCGATGGTGAAGTACGCGATCTGATCGCTGTATGGGGAGACGAAACCATGCTAGCAGAGCTACGGTCCAAAAGAAGAAACGCCAATACATATGCCAAAGCCTCCAAGGGCATGCAGGACAGAGGCTACAACAGGGACGCGCAACAGTGCCGCGTGAAAATTAAGGAGCTCAGGCAAGCCTACCAAAAAACCAGAGATGCAAACAAACGCTCTGGGTCAGAGCCCCAGACATGCCGCTTCTATGATGAGCTGCATGCCATTCTAGGAGGTGCAGCCAGCACTGACCCACCCATGTGGTATGACTCCGTATGTGGATCATCAGAAACCACAGAGGAGCATGATGATGATAATGATGCTGAAAATAGCGCCCAGACACAGCAAGGAAGTGGAGAAGCCCTTTTCCCCGACAGCCAGGAACTCTTTGTCACCCTGGAGCCAGTACCCTACGAACCCACCCAAGGCGTGCTCGATGCAGGAGAAGGGACCTCTGGTGCCTCTGGTGAGTGTACCTCTGTTAATTAATACATGTTTTATAAGCAAGCGTGTTTAATGATCAATTCGTGGCCAGTACAGCTACAGCTACTGGAAAACTCTGTTAACATGTTCGGGGATGGAGCAGAAATCCTCCAGGGACATCTCCAGAAAGATCTCCTGGATGTACTCCCAAAGCCTGTGCAAAAGGTTTCTGGGGAGGGCAGCCTTATCCTGTGCTCCGTGGTAACACACTCTACCACGCCAGGCCAGTAGCACGTAGTCTGGAATCATTGCTTTGCAAAGCATGGCGGCGTATGGTCCCGGTGTTTGCTGGCATTCAAGCAACATCCGTTCTTTATCTGTCTGTGTTATCCTCAGAAGAGTGATATCATTCATGGTCACCTGGTTGAAATAGGGGAATTTTATTAAGGGGGTATTCAGAGGGGCTCCGTCCCTGCTGGGCTGTTTGCCTGTGGCTGAACGGAAATCTTCCCCGCTGTGACCCACGCGGTGGGGGGAGGGGGAACAGCGAACATCTTGGATGTGTGTCTGTGTGTGTGTGTGTGTGTGGGGGTGTCGATTAGGTTCGCGCTGCACGTTAACCCGAAAACCGCCGCCCCTCCCTTTTCAATTGCCAACCAGTTTTAAATTGCCAGCCCAAAGGCTGTTTGTTATGGGAAATGAGGGGGTTGCTGTTTGAAAACATTCCCACATGTTATGAAGGTTAAAGAAGCCTATAGACTGTGGCTTACCATGGCTGCCTGCAAGCCGAATTCTGTTGCCCGCCGGACCTGCTTGTGTGATCTCTCACACCAAACCGGCAGACCCTCAATATAACAGGCAAAGTGCAACCTTGGACCAAATGCATATGTGATATGTAATGTTTGGAGCATTGTTCTCTAATATGTGTCTTTTAAACTACTCCTCTCCCGTTTGTTTCCTCCCGCAGCTGCAAATGTTTCAACGCCACCCCTTTCATCACCGTCCCAGAGGCTAGCGAAGATTAGAAGTAAAAAAAAAAGGAATCGAGATGATATGTTCTCAGAACTCATGGAATCCTCCCACACTGAAGCTGCCCAGCAGAATGCGTGGAGGCAGACACTGTCGGAGTCCAGGAAGGCAGAATTTGATCGTGCGGACAGGTGGCGTGCTGAAGACAATGACTGGCGGGATGAAGAGAGACAGCGGCGGGATGAAGAGAGTAGGTGGCGTCAGCGTGCAGAGAGAAGGCAGGATGCAATTCTGAGGCTACTGGAGGATCAAACGGAAATCCTCCGGCTTATGGCTGAGGAAAGGCGTAGGGTTCAGGAAAGGCCGCCTGAGCCCAGACTGCCGCTACAGCCCCTGTGTAACCAACAGCCCTCCTTCCCGAGTCCCATAACCTCATCCCCGAGACGCCCAAGAACGCGTTTGGGCGGCCTCCGTGCACCCAACCACTCAAGTCAAGAGAACAGTCCAAGCAAGAAAGGGCTGGCATTCAATAAGTTTTAAAGTGCTGTGTGTCCTTGTCCTTCCCTCATCCCCTCCTCCACCACCCATCCTGGTGCTTCCCTTCCTCCACCAGCTATCCCGGGAGACTGTGGCAGTTAGCCCCATAGTTCCCCCTCTTTGTTTTACGAATTAATAAAGAATGCATGATTTTTAAGCAACAATGACTTTATTTCCTCTGCGAGCGGTGATCGAGGGGGGGAGGGCAGGGCGGTTTGGGTAAAGGGAAGTAGAGTGAATGAAGGGGCGGGGCTTTTCATTACAGGGGAAAAACAGAACTTTCACACAGCATCCTGGCCATTCATGAAACTGGTTTTCAAAGCTTCCCTGATGCGCAACGCACCCTGCTGTACTCTTGTAATAGCCCTGGTGTCTGGCTGCGCATAACCAGTGGCCAGGCGATTTGCCTCAACCTCCCACCCTGCCATAAACGTCTCCCCCTTACTCTCACAGATATTGTGGAGCGCACAGCAAGCAGTAATAATAATGGGAATATTGTTTTCGCTGAGATCTAACCTAGTCAATAAACTTCGCCAGCGAGCTTTTAAACGACCAAATGCACATTCCACCACCATTCTGCACTTGCTCAGCCTATAGTTGAAAAGGTCCTGACTACTGTCCAGGCTACCTGTGTATGGCTTCATGAGCCATGGCATTAAGGGGTAGGCTGGGTCCCCAAGGATAACTATAGGCATCTCAACATCCCCAACGGTTATTTTCTGGTCTGGGAAGAAAGTCCCTTGCTGCAGCAGCCGAAACAGACCAGAGTTCCTGAAGATGTGAGCGTCATGTACCTTTCCCGGCCATCCCACGTTGATGTTGGTGAAACGTCCCTTGTGATCCACCAGTGCTTGCAGCACTATTGAAAAGTAACCCTTTCGGTTTATGTACTCGCTGGCTTGGTGGTCCGGTGCCAAGATAGGGATATGGGTTCCGTCTATCGCCCCACCACAGTTCGGGAACCCCATTGCTGCAAAGCCATCCAGTATGAGCTGCACATTTCCCAGACTCACAACCCTTGGTACCAGCAGCTTGGTGATCGCCCTGGCTACTTCCATCACAACAGCCCCCACTGTAGATTTTCCCACTCCGAATTGATTCGCGACTGACCGGTAGCTGTCTGGCGTTGCAAGCTTCCACAGGGCTATCGCCAGTCGCTTCTGTACTGTGAGGGCTGCTCTCATCTTGGTGTTCTTGCGCTTCAGGGCAGGGGAAAGCAACTCACAAAGTTCCATGAAAGTGCCCTTACGCATGCGAAAGTTTCGCAGCCACTGGGATTCATCCCAGAGCTGCAGCACTATGTGGTCCCACCAGTCTGTGCTTGTTTCCCGGGCCCAGAATCGGCGTTCCACTGTATCAACAAGCCCCATTAACACCATGATGTCCACCTTGCGGGGGGGCCTTTTTTGAGAGAGGTCTGTGTCCATGTCCTCATCACTGTCCTCAGGGCGCTGCTGTCGCCTCCTCGCCTGCTGTAGCTGTAGCAGCTCCTGGTTCTCGTTCTGCATATACTCCTGGACAATGCGCGTGGTGTTCATAATGGCGAGAACAGCTGCGGTGATCTGATCGTGCTCCATGCTTTCCCTGGTATGCTGTTTGCAGGACAGCAGAGTGGCAGCAGAAGCAGCGGGTGGATAACAATGGAGTCAGCAATATGGCGCCCATATGAAAAAAGGCGCGAAAGGATTTTTTGCTCCCCCCTCAGTTGCTTTCATGGAGGGAGGGGGGAGCAAGGGTTAGGCTCATTTCCTTCTAGCAGCAGATGGTACAATATGCTTGATATCCATCATCATCTCCTGGCCCCCTCAAGGATTGAACTCGCAACCCTGGGTTTAGCGGGCCAACGCTCAGAACGCTGAGCTATCCCTCTGCCCGTATTATAGTGTGACTGAATCCCCACTAGACCTAATGTCCAGGCGTACGCTGGAGCTGTACAGTAATTGTGAGCTGAGCAGGCTTCCGTAGCAAACACGGAAACCCCGGAAAAAAGGCGCGAAAAATATTGCTTTCACGGAGGGAGGGAGGGATGACATGTACCCAGAACCACCAGCGACAATGTTTTCTGCCCCATCAGGCTTTGGGATCGCAACCCAGAATTCCAATGGGCGGTGGAGACTGCGGGAACTGTGGGATAGCTACCCGCAATGCAATGCTCCGAAAGTCGATGCTAGCCCCGCTACTGTGGACACAGTCAATCGACCTCATGGTCTTAACGCTCGTTAGTGGGGACACACACAATCGATTCCATAAATTCGGGGTTTAAAATATCGACTTCTATAAATTCGACCTAATTCTGTAGTATAGACGTACCCTCAGTTTGCCTCTGTGGTGAAAGATGCAGGGTGTCTGTTTGTACTCCCAGATATATCCGAACAATCTATTGTCCTTACTCATAACATGATGCTCCCTGCTGGTTGTATTTTCCTGTATACTCCTTACTGGTACATTTCACAATCTTTGAATCTGCATCTGGCTCAGGATGCAAATATGCATGAAGTGTGGAGAGACCAGAGGGAGGCCTCTGTTACCCCTTCTTGAAAGAAACCTGTCCAAGACATGTTACCTGCCTTAAGAACATAATTATCAGTATAGACACAGTCCTTAAATATTAGCTATGCATACGTTTCGCAATGATTATGGCAATCAGTGAGCTGTTGGCTCTCATTAGAAACCTTACATGCCATTCTTTATTGAATTAATGTGCATATATTCAATGCAGGAGGTCCCTTTAAAATCCTCTGCACGCCCTGTACCCTCTGCTAGTGGGCATCAAGAAGTTATTGGGTCACATCCACTACCACTGGGAGAAATTTCTGCTGGCTTCAATACTGAATTAACCAGATTTAAGAAATTATCACACTAAATGATTACAAAGATCAGTTTCTTGGTTTTCTTTCTTGAAACAAGTTGCACTGAACAGAAACAATTCAGAAGTCACCTTATATGCCTTCTGTACTAGCAGGAACTTAAATATAAACAAACATCTAATTAAGCTACCCCCTTAAGAGAGATAAGAAAGCAAAAACTGAAGATTTAGGGGTTAGAGTCAATAAAAACTCCCATATTCTGCACCATGGTAGCCCTGGAAAAAAGTCTATTATTCAGGGATTATGTGGCCTTGTGTAAGCTCCCACAGTACAGAAGCAGAACTATGTTTTTATTAAACCCAGCCCAGACAACCATAGATGATCAAGGAAGAACTTGACAGGGTGAAATAGAACAATGCTAGTGTAGAGGGCAGGAATGGGTTGAAAAAAAAGAAAAGATGGGTGTGATACTCTGAAAACTAACTTATAAGTGTTACTATTAATTTGTATTTTAAAGTATTAGTTACTTATCTGTGAGGATGTTTCATGCCATTTGAGGATGATTTTCCTTTTACTTAGAATAATATGTGGAAAACTTTTCAGAAACAAAGTTTTGTATGATTACATGAGTGCTTCATTTTACTTGTGGCTTCATTATGTCCATGTATAGCTAGCACTATGTACTGCCAGATTGAAAACTTGCAACAAATTTAGCCATGGCATATAAATTCATAACTTGTACTTCAAATATTTTATGTGATATTGCACATATCCTACTAATACCAAATATGTTTTCCTGTTCAGGACAATGTGCTACTAAGGTTTGCAGTTATTTCTACTACTTTTAGATTCAAATTTCTAGTGTAACAAACAATATATTAGTTAAATTCTCACACAAGACCTATGAATCAGGAAAGCAGAATGTTCTTTAATCTGCAGTAACTGTAAGTAGAAACTGTGTTATTGTGTGCTCTGGCAGTCCCTATATAAAATTGGCAACGAGGAAAAAACACTGAATGGCATTGTGACACCAAGGCCCATTGATGGTCCGCTATCAGCAATTCTTGTCGGGCCTTAGACACTCACTACACCTAACTCACAGTTGTTATAATCTCTATTTAAAAGGTGTCATTGAAGGAATCATGTACAAATTGGTAACATGCCATGTGTGTGTGTGCTGGATCTGTACAAAGGGTTATAAATATGTACTAGAATTATGTTCTAAAAATGTGTTTGGCAAGCAATGCATACGCACAGTCTGCCTTAGCCAAAGGACCATGTATTTGCTTGTCTGACCAGCCTGGTCATCAGGCCGAGACAGTGAAGAGATATTTACATATAAGGTAAACAAAACCATCAGGACAGCAAGTGGAGAAAGATGAATATTTAACAGTTGTGACGGGGGATGGAGACTGTGCTCCTAAGGAGACTTCCTGCCTCTTGAATAAGGGTCAATAAACTTTGGGAAGACAACATGGCATCTATTCCCCAGCAGGGAAGAAAAGCTTGATCTGGGTTTACTTTTCAAAGAATAAATGGCAAAGGTTTACTGTGCTAGAAAGAAAGGGTATCTGAACCTCAAATGATGATAAGCAATTGAATCAACTGATTGTATACACAATATTACCATATTACACAAGTGTATTGAGTAAGTCTTTTATGAAAGCTTGCGGCACACTGGTGATTAATATAATTGTTAAATGTATGCAGTAACACTGTATGAGGAATTATGGATACTCACTGATATTATGCTTTAAAGTCTGTGACCAAACACAGGGAGAAACAGGTTTTTCCCAAACAGGAGGGAAGACAGCTATCTACCTGTCTCCAACGTAAACTAAGCATTATAGAATCAAAACAATGGAGGCTCCATTTGCACACAAATCAGCACGGGAATGGGAAGTCAACAGGAAGGGAAGAACATCAGGAAGTCTCTCTGTCTCTTGTAACAGAGTCAGTGAATGTTGGGAGATATAACAGAAACATAAAGCCATTTTTGTATCCATCACTTGGGGAGAATGAAAGGGCCAGAGCTCTTGAAATCACAGAATGCTGGGTCTTTCAAACAAGGGAGCTGAAGTCTCTGAGAACTGAATATAAGCGAGAAATCTGCTTAGGCAAAGTTTGTAAGTTGCTGAAGTTAAATTTAATCTTAGAAGCAGATTTGTTTTCCTTTTGTTTGTAAACATTTCTATCTTTACTCCTTGTACTTGGTATCACTTAAACCTGTGTCCCCTTATAAAATAAACTTGTTTGACTTTTACTCTAAACCAGTTCAGTGCTGTGAATTGGAGTACCAGTGTTTGTCAACCCCCAGTTCATTTAATGAGCTGCAGTGTATTGTCTTTTTAAAGGAGCAATGACTGTAATAAATTGTGTGTGTTTTCCAGGGGAGTCTGGGGAACTTGGGAGTTGGGGTATGCTGTTTTTTACCTGCAAGGCAAGGTTTGGACTGTCAGACTCTTGAATAGTTTGCTGGCAAGGGTGACAAGCTGGTATGGCAGGGAGTTGTCACACAACTTAGCAGAAGCAAAATTCTCGCTTCCTAAGGCTAAGAGGAGTAATACAGTAACTCACAAATCTGGGAACCCAAGCAGATTGTCACACTGAGCACATAGTTTTGGAGAAATTTGGGCTGGGGAGGGGGTTGGGGGTCACCCTGTTAAAAGTAACTAAGGCTGGTGAAAGCCAGGGTCTGTCATGCATGCTTGTATGCAGGCTGTTAGTGTCAGGGCTGTGAGCCACAGCAACATAGGATTTAAGGCATCCAGTGTTGCAGGGCAGGTGGTGACACAACCCCTCACTGGTCTGGGTTGCACTCCAAAGTGTCATATATACCATCTTACAGAGGGAGGAAACTGGCATAGTACCAAAGTTTAGACCCTGTCCATTGTGGTTCTGTAACTGGCTAGAGGTATGGTCACTGTAACCAGATACAGGTAACATAGTTCATCTTGTACCCACACAACAGGTTTTTTTTGCCATCAAACATGCTGCATGTTTGCATCTAACACACTACTTAATTGTGTTTTATTAATACCTTAAGTTTAAGTATCAGATGGGTAGCCGTGTTAGTCTGGATTTGTAGAAGCGACAAAGAGTCCTGTGGCACCTTATAGACTAACAGATGTATTGGAGCATAAGCTTTCGTGGGTGAATAACCACTTCGTCGGATGCTTACGTTTAAGCTACTCCAGAATGTCTCATCAGGAGACAGAGTGCCTGAAGGACATGTTCACACAATGACATTAGTAACATATGGGTCAATGCACTCTAAGATGTGCTTCTGCAGGGAGCTGGGAGAAAAGAGGACCAGAAAACCAGTCATAAGAACAGGATACAGGAAAATCACCATGTAGCATGTAGGCTTTTGGTGAGGTGAAACATTGTTAGCTACCATGGTGTTGGGATTCCCTCTGAGATCTTTCTATTCGGCTTATCCACAATACCTTCTCCAGTTCTGGGAGAACACTTCATCTAGTTCTCTGGGATCCAAAACACTCAGTTCTACTCTGGATTTCATCACTCAGGTTCCTTTATTTGGTATACAGCAAAGCTATGCTGAGTTGATCAGACTCAGGCATAGGGGGTGGTTATCTGGCATACCAAACTTCCAAAGTTACACAGACAACCTCTTCCTTTATGTACATTTACACATTACATGGCATTTGCTATACATTACACCGCACATTTTTGGACTGGCTTGGTAATTTTGCAGGAACCAATCCCTGCACAGCATGCTCTGTTCATGTGCTGTTCACATGGAACCTGATCTTTAATTCCAGGTTTATTTTGTCCATAGTCCCTAGCATCAAGGTGTTGCTGCTTATCTTAGCTAGCACAGACATCCTGACTCCAGCATACTGTTTGTCAGTCCTTAACCTACAGCTGAACCTTCCATTCACCTTCCCAGTTATGCTCACTAAGAGACGAGGCAAGTTACTTATGCCAAGCCAGGTCTACACATAGTTACTAACCATTTTTCCCATGTGATGTGTGGACACAACAATATCACTAACTGGTTACAAATTCATAGGAATTCTAGTATGGACAGAATTTTACTGATTTGCCCAAGGTGACATGGCAGAGTGAGGACTAGAACCTACCCATCATGACTGCCAGTGCCCTGCTCTAATAGATATTTTCCTTCAGCCCCAAGTTAATTTATTCCTGGTTTTCATTTTAATTCTTATATTGGTTATTGGTTATCTTATGGTGTAGGAGTGAGGAAAATATAGAGAATTATATGGATTTATTTTTCAGTCATATAAACTTTCATACTGCGTTTAAAAAGTATTGGGCAATTGTCTATTTCAAACAGATATTTTTCCCCTTTAAATGTGCCATTATGTACATATCTCATGCATGCAGAGAAGGAATGCTGTATCATCAGGCAGAAATGCAAGCGTGAATGAAATTTTGGTACAGTATCTCATCATGGTTTTAAAAATGTTTGTTCAGATTTCTCTTTGCAAATTATGAGCCAAGAACCAACTGACCCTGTGACAACTAACAATTATAGACAAAGTATCTCTGAAATATGCTTTCAAAGATGCAGCCTGAGGCATGTTCTGTTTCCTGTAATGTCAAAAGAAAAATTAATACAAAGTGGGTCCTTAAATGAGAAGAAACTAAATTGTTTGGCATTAGCTGAAAAGAAACATCTTTCTTTCTTCTTTTACTTCTTATTTAGTTTTGCTTTTCTTCTTGCAAAGAAGATTTTGTAGTTCTTCACACTTTTTCACTCAAACCTATGGATCTTGGTAAAGACTGGAGCGACTCGGGAGCCCAAACTTCCCATTTCAAAAGCATATGTTAAAACTGCAAACAGTGCATGCAGGTGGGAATGTTAAGTTTCCCCACACACAAACTAATTTAACTGGGGTTTGTGGGGGGATGACTAAGCACTGCTTGAGGTAAATATGAATCATACAAGAAACTCCATTTTGGAATCTCCTCCACAGCTATTGTACTGCTGTGGCAATGAGATAGTGGCCATTTTTCTCCAACACCATGTATGCAGGATTTGGAGGCCACTGAAGCTTTGAAATCCCTAGTCCAGGAGCATTTCCTCTGGCCTCCTATCAGCTTGTCCTATTCAAGGATTGTGTAGGGTTTCCATCTGCAACACAAAAGGGATGCCTCTGTCCTTATGTCTTGGTGAAGAACTAGAGCAGGGCCTTCATCTTGTCATTTCACTTTGTGCACTCTATCTAGAGGGATAAATTTTGCCCTATCCATAACTTATTTGTGCAAAAGTTCGCAGAGTGTGGAAGGATTTATCAATCTAGTCCTTCATTTGCAATTGTAAATGTTGGGTTGGCAAGTTCTAATTTGCTCATGCAAATTTAGACAAGTATAAAAAAAAGATTGGTTCATAGAGAATAGGCCTTATTTAGTACTAATTGCACTCAGTGCAATCCCATTAAAATCAAGGATGAAGGAAAAGGTTTCCTAGATGAGAGCCTATGTCTTCCCTCTCCTTTACAAAGTGGTCAGGCGGTTAATTCTGCTATAATTCTGACTGATGCTATATTTATTAGGCAGAGTGAGGACTGTTGATAGTTTGTGGGTTGCTCTGCTTTAGATCAGGAAGAAAATGTGAAGTGCTTTTCAAAGGCAATACCATGAAACTCAGTGGTGTGACTGTGTTCAACAGGAATTGACAATTTCTGGGAGCTAGAAGCTATTTTGCAAGCCCACCCAAAAACGCTATAGCCGGTTCTGGTTGTTAAAAGGATCTGACTGTGCTTCAGGGCAGGGATAGCTCAGTGGTTTGAGCATTAGTCTGCTAAACCCAGAGTTGTGAGTTCAATCCTTGAGGAGGCCATTTAGGGATCTGGGGTAAAAATCTGTCAGGGGACAGTACTTGGTTCTGCTAGTGTAGACAGGGGACTGGGCTCGATGACCTTTCGATGTCCTTCCAGTTCTATGAGATAGGTTTGGACAGAGCCAGCTGCTGCACTGCAGTTAAATCCATAATTGTGTCACGAAAGCTGCCGCAAGGAGGGACTGCTAGGGAAACACAGGGATGGTGTCACACATGTGGTCCTTAATTTACCCCCCCCCCCCCATCTGATTGCTCCAGGAGCTTGTGAAGCAAACAGGGGACATGGTGATGAAGATGTTGCGGCATTAGGGTGACCAGATGTCCTGATTTTATAGGGACAGTCCCAATATTTGGGGCTTTTTTTATATATATGGGCTCCTATTACCCCTCACCCCATCCAGATTTTTCACACTTGCTATTCGGGGGCCGGAAGCGGCCAGCAGCTCATATGGCTTTTAGGCAGGGGGGCCATGGGGCTCCGTGTGCTACCTCCACCCCAAGCACCAGCTCCACACTCCCATTGGCCGGTTCCCATGTAGAGCAGCTTGCACGCCTCCACCTAGCAGCCAGACCTGCTGCTGGCCGCTATGAATAGCCTCATTTCTGATCTTGTTTGACACTTAATATAGAACTGCTGACAAAGACAAGAATAAAAAGTGTCAATCCGCTATTCACAGAACCCATGTTTCACTGCTGTACAACAGAGTTGGTCCATGGTTCTATATATCTGCAGCTTTGTAGGAAGCTTGATGTCACAACATCCATACAGAGGCAGCTGAAAGCCTGAAACATGGCAGCAGCTGCTGCTATACGAGTGTCCACATCTTTTGAGCATCCTCCAGCACTGTCTGTGATGCTTCCTAAATATATGATAGTTGCCATTTGCTCAATGGCCCATCTGGACAGATTAATACTGAGCTGGAGGTTGCTTAATGCTAAGAACCAGGGAATTAGTTTTATCCAGATTAATAACCGGACCAATGCATGCTGCTTCTTGCCTGACCAGATCAGCCATTAGTTACAGTGATTCATCAAACTGAGCACTATGACAATGCCATTGACATATTCAAGATCTCAACAGAGAATGATGTTCAGCTCAATGTCAGGGACAGCTGCCTCATCAAGCTTCTCCTTCAACCAGTCAGTGCTGATACTACAGAGTGATGGTGGCAGAACACAGCCTTGATGAACTCCCATGGAAACAAGAAACCATGCCATGTATATGTCATTGACTCAAACACATCTTTCTGTTTCATTATAGAGCTCTTCCCTTAATGACACCATCTTCCCAGGGATGCCAGCAAACATCCGCGAAGTCACCTCATTATCATCCTTTATATCTCTCCTTAAAACTTTCCTTTGCCATGATGTCTACAAAAATATTGACAGTGGTTAAGCAGCTTGTTTTCTGAGACTGCTGCCTATCAAGTTGACCAAAATTGTCTATTGTTTCCTTGTCCTCCTCTGTCTGTCTCCACCTGTTCTATATCAGCCTATACTTAAGTTGTTGCACAGTTCTGGAAAAACATCTAATTTGTGACAAGGACCCAAGAAGAAGAAGCAGCAGCCTATACTTAGAATGTAAGCTCTTGGGGGCAGAGTCTTTTTGTTCTGTGTTTTGTACAACTCCTAGCACAATGGGATACTAGTCCATGACTGGGGCTTCTACATGCTACCACAATACAAATAAATACTAATTATTAAAAGTGGAAAACTCTGGAGATACCATTGTTAATATTTTAGCAACACATCTTTGACTGTTCCCTACTGTACATTTTTGTTTTGCTTATTTATTCAGATATTTAGAAGGTGTTAGGTGCCTTTCATATATAGAACAAAGACCAGCCCTTACTCCATATAACTTAATATAAATAGACAAAATACAGGTTGGGAGAAGACAGACAAGAAAAATGACCATGGTGAAATTTAACATGTGGTTGATTTAGTTTAACTTTTTTTCTCCCCCTCCACTTCAACTTCCTTTTGCAATTCTCCTCTAAAACAGTGTCCTCCTTCTCCCACTGCACTCTCTTTGTCTCCTTTATGGATCTTGATTTGAATTATAATACACAGAGACCCATTGTGATGAAGGGAATAAATGAGATCTTCTAGAGTACTTGCCTTCACACTATGCAAGGTTCTTGTTCCTGAATTTGTATCTTAAATTTATTGTTTTAATATCTCAAAGTCCAACAGCTTATTAACTGCTCAGACACTCAGAATACACTTTTTCTGATCATGTGCCACTCATTCTAATGGCTTTGTTTTTCCAAGGACCACTAAATCTTATAAGCAAAGGTTTAATTTCCTCCTTTGAAAGACGAGAAAACATGATGAAAGTGTCTGATGTGGGCTGTATAGCAATGAGGCATTCATGTCTATTTCTGTCTATTGAGATATTTTTCAGGCTAATAATTGATCGTTGTAAAAGCTATATTGCCTCAACAAAAATGACATATGCACTGTGCAGATAGGATTATATTAGAGTTAATTTTTCATCACACTATCAAATGGGGAAGTATGAACACCTCACTCATGAAATATACTTTAAGAGTTTCCTTCAGAAATATTTAGTATCTCTAATTGTTCCACATAAATTTCAGTTTCCCCACTTGCATTGTTTAGTTAATATCTATTGGAATTTTAAATTGACGTTTTCTCACATCCTACGCTAGCATGAAGAGTATTTACATTGTGTGGGAATTTATCTTTCCATAGGTAATAAGAACAGTCATCTGTTGTCAAGTCTTCATTCTCTAAATTGTTTTCTTTGATGTTTATGTATCGGTGGAGTAAAATTAATTACACCAGTTCTGTAATGATGATAGAATGATAATTGTTAAACATCAGTGAGATATTTCAGGGTGGGGGGGAAAGGATTTTAAATTTTGAGAATTACTTGGGAGAAATGAATCAAAAGAAAGATCTGAGCACAACAGATTTTACAGTTGTTTGCAATGGCCAGAGAGGGGGAATATGTATGCAAGTCCCTCAGAACTCAGTAGAAGCACATCACTGAGCTGCAGGCCTTCTGCCCAGATTTTCTCCACTATGATAAAATTCCTTTGCCTTTTAAATGAGACAGGGTTGAACTCTGGCCACATGCATTGCTCTAAATAGCCAGTTGCTACTCCTAAATCTGTGTCGACTAGGATAGTATTTCCATTCCAGACGCTGGATCTTATGGGACTCGTGAAAAGGGGATGGGAGTTCCTTACATTCCACTTTCTCTGGGTGGAGAGAAAGGAAATGTTTTGACTTGACGTGTTAGCCCAGAATAGATGGACCTTATTAACCAATCAACAAAGATATATATGGCTGGTCTCTTCATAAAAGGAAGGTGGAGAGGAACATACGATGACTCTTTGGGAGAGGTGTTTGAAGAAGAGGAGGAAGATCTGTTTGTAGCTGGGTTAGTTTCTGTATTAACAACTTCTCTGGCCAACACCACTGGCCATCACCTACAGTCCTCGCCCACAGACAACCCACCAACCTGAAGTATATTCTCACCAGCAACTATACACCGCACCATAGTAACTCCAACTCAGGAACCAATCCATGCAACAAACCTCAGTGCCAACTCTGCCCACATATCTACACCAGCAACACCATCACAGGACCTAATCAGATCAACCACACCACCACTGGTTCATTCACCTGCACGTCTACCAATGTAATATACGCCATCATGTGCCAACAATGCCCCTCTGCTATATACATCGGTGAAACTGGACAGTCCCTACGTAAAAGGATAAATGGACACAAATCAGATATTAGGAATGACAATATACAAAAACCTGTGGGAAAACACTTCAATCTCCCTGGACACACAATAGCAGATTTAAAGGTAGGCATCCTGCAGCAAAAAAACTTCAAGACCAGACTTCAAAGAGAAATTGCTGAGCTACAGTTTATTTGCAAATTTTACACCATCAGCTCAGGATTAAACAAGGACTGTGAATGGCTAGCCAACTACAAAAGCAGTTTCTCCTCTCTTGGTGTTCACACCTCCAGATCAGCTGCTAGCAGTGGACCTCATCCTCCCTGATTGCATTAACCTTGATTATCTCAAACCTGATTCTTGCCTGCATATTTATACCTGCCTCTGTACATTTCCACCACATGTGTCTGACGAAGTGGGTCTTCGCCCACGAAAGCTTATGCTCCAATATATCTGTTAGTCTAAAAGGTGCTTCAGGACTCTTTGTCAAGAGGTAGAACAGTCAGCACTGGGGGTTAGGAGACCAGCAACCTGACACTTTTGACATGAGTGGCGTTACTCTTGATATACGTTGAAACAACAGAGCACAGAATCACATTTCTGGGTTCTAGTTCCAGCTCTACTATGACCTACTCTGTGACCTTGGGCAAATTTTATAACTTCTTTCCTCCAGTAAAATAGACATAATACCTATCTTGCAAGCATTTTGTGGGGATTGATTAGCTAGTTTCTATAAACTGCTTTTAACTTGTAAAGTGCTAATTAGTGCTATCATTAATTAAACTAGCCATAGAAAGAAGAATATAATGCTGACTCAGGACAATGGTGTTTGATTTATTTTGCTGAGTACCCAGAAAAAGAAATACAAACTTTGGGAAGAGGAGATTACTTATATTCAGTATGCTGGGATGTGTCTCTTTGGAAGAGTTGTGCTGACCAGACTCATTTGTTAATTCAAAATTTATTAGCAGCTTTTAACTACAATCACAATTGTCCTTAATTCCTAGAATTATGTTCATTATTTGCAAAGGATTTCTTGGCATTGAAACACACACAAGTTTTAACTACTGTTAGTGCAATGCTGTTTTTGTTTTGAGTGAAAGCGGTCTATAGGCTCTTGACGTACAGTATGAGATCCACAGTGATTCTGATGCAAAGATTCAAGGATGTGAAGGTACATTGAATAGCTTGTGGGAATGTTCATGGACATGAATCCCTTTACCTGTACAATTTTGATTTTTATACAGCCTGGATTAATAGTGAACAACATGCTGCTTCAATTCTGCCTCACAAAATGGCAGCTGGCTCTGCCCACAGCTGAATGCTAAAAAGTAAAGATTCAGTAAACAGAAAAGAATCATTACATAGCTGTATATTACACATATTTGCACCAACTATTTTTTTCTAAAAATTGTAGGAAATTCCTAGACAGAATTAATGAAATTGTACATACATATCAATTGCCTTAGAAATATTTTCAGAATATTGTTACTTAAAGGAACACTACCTCATAGTTCACCATTTTGAGACTTTACCTACAAGTGTAACAGCTAAGATTACTATAACTGAAAATGATTAAAGAAAAATTTCCTGTTTTAGTTCATATTTAGTCGATTTCACTCTTCATCTTTGTAGCAGTGTTTTACCTCTCCCATTGAGTGTCCCAGTTTCTCCTCCTTGTAGATAGTTTATTTCCTGCTGATTTCATAGTTTCATGTAACTCCTTAAATGAGAAGAGCTAAAACGACAAAAACTACCCATTATGTGGTAAACAAGAGTCAAAAACAAATAATTGCCCCAAGAAGCACTTCTTTTCCCTCGTTCTGCCACAGCACTCCATCAGCGGTCTGAGCAATATTCCCTCACATTCATACAGGGAAATAATAGCAGACTTCCTCCCATCTTCTCTCAGAAACATTGCTGTGGGCCCCAAAACTTAGAACTAACGCTCAGTTCATGTCCACAGCCCTCTTCGCTCCTTTACCCATAGCCTTTTCCTTTCTGCTGTTAGTCTACCTGAGAATTTGCCAGTTCTGGCTCGTTAGCCTACCAGCACCCTTACTTCAGAACCTTTTGTTGCTATTCCCCCTCTCTCTCTTTCCCACAGCTCTTGGGTCCTCTACTCTATTCCAGCCTCTTTCAGGTTCCCTCAACAGGAAGAAGCAGTGCCAGTCTCGACTCTTCCCTAGCTTTTTTCTGTTAATCAAAAGAAGCCTTTTTTATATTGCCACTCTCTTTCCTAGTGTGTATTACTACTCAATTTATAATCCTCAGTATCCATCTGGGAACTACACCTTCCAGAATTCCTACGTTCCAAGGATAAAATTGATCTTGTAGCCACCTTTAAAGAGCCAGCACAGCTGTTACAATCCTATATAACAACTTAGTCAGTTGCCCTGATTTGTGTGCATGGTTTTATCCATATAAAATTAAGGTCTGTTAGGCAGAGTTAAGCTGAATTTTGGATAAGAAATATGGAATTGGGTGTAATTTAATTTTGGTTTTTGATAAGTAGTGTATAGGAATTGGGTAGTATCCTTTAACTAGTTTATGAGGCCTGTAGTGGCCTTCACTCTCTCTGTGTTCAGAAATCAACAGTACCCTACCACAGCAGATGTATATAATTAGGCCTTGTATGTTGTTTATAATTAGTAAACATGGCTGTTCGGATCCCACTGTGCCCATGAGGTTTCTTCAGAATGTGCTGGCTGTGTAAAGAGCAAAATACATAACACTAAGTGTTTGTGAAATTTTTTAGCTCATCTAGTTGTAGAACTTGTTTTAGTATGTTCATTAATAATAGTTCAAATATATTTGAAATTAGGATATCCCCACCTTTTGGCAGGTAGAATTTAGATAAGAAAAAAACAGGTAAAGTCCTGTTAAATTGTATCTGAACCAAAATTCTGTCCCCTTACTCACCAATAAAATTATGTACATAGCAAGTTAACCATAGCAACACGGTGGGCAGAGGTTAGTGTTATAGCTGTTTGTGAAATATGAATATCCTGGTTTTCAAGTGTGTATATATGTTTAACTAACTGATATATAACTAACTAGATAATATTTAGTCCTGCCATGAGTGCAGGGGATTGGACTAGACCTCTTGAGGTCTCTTGCAGTCCTACAATTCTATGTTTACAGTCTTCAAACTGTTAAAGTTTTGTGTGTGGAAAGAAATATCTAGTTGTACTGTGTCAAGCAGACAAATGAGAGATTGTCATGCTTGGGGAAAAACACTCCATTGTTCTGCTGATTCTAAAGTAAATGGCAAAAAATTGTAGACTAATTTGCATAACTGGGAGATTAGAAAAGTATTCCATTATCCTTATTAATATATTTCCCCTTCTTAATTATAAAGATTTGAATCTTTTTGAAACAACTTCATACAAAACATTCTTGGGAACATAGGCTGCATGTAAAGTTCCAGTTCTGGATAGCCTATTTGCATAACCTTACAAAAGGGATAAATTACCTCCTATTGAACAATAGCTGGTTTTAAAAGGGATTTTGGGATATCTAGCAAAAATTTGAAACCGAGAGAAGGAAACCTTTTTCTTATATTTAAATATAGACACTTGACTAGAAGTAATTTTTTAATCTGTTACATACCCTTGCACAAAAACGTGGACCTTCCATTCCTTTCAGATAAGCTAACATGCATTTTAAAATTCCTACAATATAGAATTTCAAAGAAATTGTGTGTAATGATCCTGCTTTTTTTGTTAATGAGAGATTTATTTAAAATAATAAATGCTCTGCCCCAAGAAGATTTCTTGGGAATCTCAAAAAGTGGTAATGTAAAAATCATGAGTTTTATTTGGCTTAAAAAGCAATCAGAAAGTACTTTCCCACAGTGGTATTTCAAGGAAAATGGGACATGCAATGTGATGGTACTCTTATTATTTACCTGACCAGAAAGGAATGCAATTTACTTCTCTTCTTTTTTCACAGTAGGTTGCAGATCCTGTAGCACAAGTAGCAAAATTCCAAAGAATAGTATTATCTACCTACATCTCTGAAAAATTACCTCTTGCTGCCCTAGGAAGTATCACACCATGGGAACCCGTGGCATTAGTAATTGTGCTAACATGGTAACACCTCATGAACAAATTGCCCAGAAAGGGGAAGGGAAGAGATGGAACCATGACTTTCCTCACCTCCACACTGGCCCATGGAACTCAGCTGAAACACTGGAGGCAGTTTGTTCCACCCTTATGAAATGGAGCAGATTGTGCATCAAACAGCCCCAGGACAGACTGAATTTCAGAAGGTACAATCTGTCCTGTCGCTCTACATAGGGTGGTGCAGTTCTGGGGGGCACACTACATAGAGCCCTGTGCCAATTACACACTCTAGTCCTTAACTAACCAACTCTTTTACAAACCCTCAGGCTTTTAAAAAATACCCTTTGGAACTTTGAGATCCTCTACTGAGTACAAACCTCACAATCTTTGTACCTAGAAGGGTGTCAGAAGAAAAGACTGCAGTTATATTGGTTATATTGGTTTCTAAATTCCAGCATAGTATATTTTAGAACAGAAAATTTGCTATGCATCTCCAGTCTGGGGCTGGGAGTGTGTTACACCCATTCCCTTAGCATCCAAGCAGCCCCTGTATACAGAAAGTTGTAATATTAAACATGACCAAATGCTGAACTGCAAGTCAGAAGTAAGAGCAACACAAAAAATTACATTTATCATTCTTAGCAAAAATCAGTTACACATAACATTTGCAAGTATCAGTCTTATCCAGAGTCCCAAAGGTGCTGTAGTACTATTGAAAGTGTCTTTCCCAGGCAGGCTTTGCTGCTTTTAAAAGGCAGAGAAAGTCAGTGAACATCTGGTTGAGATCTGTTATCACCACAGTCCATTCCTAACATTGCTTTTTCCTCCTTATTTAGTTAGCTGGAAGCCCTGCCTTTTCAGCAGTATCTCTAGGCTTTCGCATCCTCTAGCAACAGAAAAGATTTGGCTTGAATTGCAAACATTTAACAGTAAGACCCTTATGTGGGTGTCTGCCAAATATGGTGAGTGTTTAATTTACAGATATGCCCCATATGTGGATCTTTATTAAAATATATTTGTGTCTACTGGGTGCCTCCCTGAGGATACAAATTAAAAAAATAATAAAGGCTTCATCCTTAACATAGCACAGATCAGCATAGCAACTGTTATTTGTTCACATTTGTGTTTTGAAGCCCATCCATAGCTGTAGGTGTTTGTAAAAAAATGTAAATAGAATTAAACAAAACCAGAAAAGCTCCATTGTATCAGCCATCTTCTGCCAGACTGCTGTACAAAACAGCAAACTTCCCCAGGCAACAAATGACATCCAACAACCTGCTCCTTCCTCAAATCCCTTCAATAAATAAATGAGTTTAGCACCATTTTTGTAAGCTCCTCAAATTGGAGTTGGGATAAAGAGTGAGTTTTTCCCTCATGGTGAATACCACGTTTCTAAATTATTTATTTGCATTGCTGTAGTGCCTAGATGTCCCAGCCTCCTTGTGTTGTTCTGTACAAACATATAATGCCTTGCTCCCTTTATCATGCTGTCTCTACCTCAGAGATCACCTCTCCCTTTGGAACAATGACCTCCTACAACAGCTACAGTCCACTGGTTGACAAACTGAGGAGGCTCACTACAGTGGTATGCAGTTCACCCTGGAGTGCCCCTTGTGGTCAGGCATGGCACTGCAGGTGATCCGCTGCCTCAGTTTACTCTCAGCCAGGGTATAAACAAGTTTAAGCAGGCTTTCTAATATTAAAGATCTCCCTCTTTGGAGAGTTTCATTTATTTAACAGAAAAGGACAACACAAAAACATAAATGAAAGCTTCAGACAGCTACTCCACTGGGAACTCTCTGCCCCTGTGATAATCAGTCTTATGATTTGCCCCTCTTTCCCCACAGCACTATCTGGAGCTTGAGCCCGTGCTGAGCATTTGGTCAAATGTCAGTCTTCCCCCAACAATGTATTACTCTTGGCTGAGTCTGTTCCTAGTAGCTCCCCAAGGAGGTCCCATGCCTAGTTCATTCTCCTGAGCTGCTTCTGTTTCTTGCCTGGGAGCACTTTTTCTTTGGGCCTGTTCCTCTCTCCATGAGCCTCCGCTCTCCGGGAAGACACCACAGTGAGCAGTTTTCAACCCAGCTCCCATCAGGAGCTTCCTCTGTTCTGGGGCTTCCTGACTGAGCCCTCTTAAGCCTTTATTAGTGTCAGGTGCACCAAACCTAATTAACAGCTACCCAGCTACTTAGGCAATTAACTATCCAGAGGTTTATCTGGGGTGGCTCATTCTGCTTAGTGGAGTCTGGCATAGGTAGGCTGGGTGCCTGAACTTCTTCAGGGGCCAGCCTCATGAACAGCAGAGGCAGAGCTTTTATGTGATGTGCACCTGGACTGTGGAACTCACTCTTACTAGAGATAAGTGTGACCACAGACCTCACCATGTTCAGAACTATGTACAAAATTCATCTCTTTGACTTAAATTTTCCTCCATATTCCTTTGCACACATACACACAGATGCACAAAATGTAAACTAGTCAAGCTACTTCTACTAGCTTCTTCCTGGAAAGAAAAATATTATTTCTATTTTTTAAAATGCAGGAAGACATCTGATACCATGATGCTGGGGGCCATATCAATAGTTAGGGTATATCGACAGTAGAGCTTGAAGGTGTAAATTCCAGCTTGAGAAGACATGCCCATGCTAAAAATAGAAGCGTAGCTGCGATGGTTCAAGTGGTGGGAGGAGTTAGCTGCCCTGAGTACATATCTATTGTCTCAGATGGTATCAAACTCAGGGCAGCTAATACCTAATGATGCTGAGGCTACACTTCTACTTTTAGTGTGTTAGCTCAATCAGAATAAGTATGTCTTCTTGAACTGGAATTTACACCTTCCAACTGTAGTGTAAATATACCCTTAAGGTATGTCTTGGAGAGCAAATGATCATTGTCCTCTTTATAATAATTATTTACATATTTGAAGACTGTCAAGTCTCCCCTCAGCCCTCTTTTCTCTAGACTAAACATACCCAATTCTTTCAACCTTTTTTCATAGGTCATGTTTTCTAAACCTCTTATTTTTGTTGCTGTGCTTTGGATTCCTTCCAGTTTGTTTACATCTTTGTTAGTGTGATGCCCAAAACTGGACAGTATTCCAGCTGAGGCCTTTTGGTTCAGAGTTATTTTTTCTTGGCTTCTGTCACACTTCTCTTCACAGCATCACTTTCCCTGACAAAGCAAGAGAAATGGAAAACTGGAAGAAAAACAGCAAATATGTCATATCTTTGAGAGAGAGCTAAAGAAAGCTTTCAAGGGCAAGCTGATTGGATCTAATTATGTCAGGATCCTTCAAGATGAAAAGCTTTAACATTGTCAACATTCCAAAGTTACCAATGTTTGTCAGAGCATCTATTTGTGGACCACATGTGATAGGGAATTTGTTGGGTATGGCATTAAAAGAGAGAGGATATAAAATGTCCTGATGGATGAGCTGAGGCTGCTTGATGTAAGTCCAGAAAAGACAACAGACATCACAACCGATGGAGCCTACACTGAATAAGGAGACAAATTGTTCTGAGGGGAAAGACATTCAAGTCAGAACAGTCTGTCCCGGACATTTTGTCTTAAGGTATTTCATTTTGATTTTTACTGCCTATTTGACAACTTTGTGCTTCTATAAAATAGTGAATTCTAAATGAAGTCTTAGAATTACCAGCAGTTATGTAAAAAGTGTTGAAAACACCCAGTGTGATACCCTGTCATAGCATACTGAAGTCAAATAGATTTCTGGAGACAAATGATCACACATATGACACATTGCTGGAATCCTCAGAATCATAGGCAGTCAGGTCCTACAATTTCCAAACCTGGGTGACAACAATAAAATTCTCTGTATTGCATGTCTGTGTGAATTTCAGTCAGGGAAGATTTTAGCCAGTTGAAAAATAATATAATCCAACTGTGAGTAATATGTGCTTTCTGTTAGATTTTTCTAGCATACTGCTGCATTGTTCCTTGGTTCCTTCCTGTCTTGGAACCACTGATGTAAAGAATAACTCTCCTCCCACAGCCCATGCATAGCTGGTGGATGGGTTTCCCCTTCTACCCACACATGTGGGCCAGGAGAAGATGCAGGGAGAGGTTTGTGTGTTTCCTTTTCTTCATCCTCCCCACTCTGACCAGGAGAAGGATATGTATGGAGCTGTCTTTGACATATTCTACAAGCTCCCCTCTTCTAAAGCATCAAATTCAAGCTTTGTTCCCTCACCTTCAAGGACTTTCACTACTCTTCCCCTCTACATTTACCTGCTCTTATCATGTCACCCTACACTCTCTACTCTCCAGTGATGCCACCCTTGACCACTCATTTTTCTGCTATTCCTGCAACTGCCTTCACAGCAACTCTATATTGTTCCCTGCCTATAGAATGTCCTCTCTGAAACGGGCCATCAGGATACTACCTTCTCCTTCAAATATCATCTCAAGACCCATTTATATCCTGATGAATAAAGGAAATCTGGAAAACCACTCATAGCTAGATACAGGAGTAGCTAGAGACAGTTTGTGTTAATTTATTTATTTAAACAAACAAAAATAGTGGTATTTCTTCCTCACCTTTGTCTGTAGCCTATTTTTTTAAACATCAGTTTCAATTTCTTTAGGGCAGGGATTGTGGACAACACCTACCACCTTATGGGCCTTAGCATGATATAAGTAATACGTAATGATCCTCTTTTCCATATCAGCCAGTTACCATTAAGTAGGCACAGCTGCATTACGGAAAACAGCAGATTAGGTAGACCAATTGAATATTGCCCCAACTGTGTTTATTTTATTATAGGCATTTTATGGCTCTCATCACTTACAATACTCATCTAGCTGGACAGCACCAACATTCATGCTGTTTGGCAAATGTTGTATTTGATTTGCCCATCCCTGCAGACTAAAGGCCAGATTCAGTAATATGTTCTGGGCTGCTTTGCACTGATCTGGTAATTCAAAGCAGTATAAACCCTGCTTAACTGTCTGTCTGTGTTTCTTTTACAGACTGAACAGGATATAAGGGGATTATTACACATAGTACGTCCATCTCATAACTCTCTATTTACATGATATCTGACTAGCTGAAATTTTAGACTGAAGAATATAAACACAATGTGGCATATTTGATTCTGATCTTAAATTAATGATTGGCTTAAAAATAACTTCTAATTCTGTGCTTTGTCTTGTGATACAGCATGGCCAGAAGGCAGCAGGAGAGTGATCTAGGATGAGGAGAAGCCTTATTCCCTGTAGATTAATTAAAAGCACCTGAAACCAATTAGAGCACCCGAAGCCAGTCACCTGATAAAATCCCCCTGCTTCAATCAGCCAGAGGAGGAGCTGGAGCAGAGTGAGGAGGAGTTGGAGCAGAGTGGTTTGGTGGGGGAGCAGAGAGAAGTTTGGAGGAGCTGAATCAGAGTGGTTTGGTGGTGGAGCAGAGAGCAGTTTGGAGGAGTGAAGCAGAGTGGATTGGTGGTGGAACAAAGAGCAGTTTGAAGGAAAGCGGAGGAGAGTTTTGAGAAGTGCTGCAGCGGGCTAAGAAGACCAAGATCCTAGGTAAAGGGACACCTGGCTTGTGCAGAGGGAAGGCAGGAAGCCCCACAAGCTGAAGGTCAGGAGAGGGGAGTAGCCCAGGGGAAAGAATCACTGGTACAAGTGGTTCACCTGCTATCATAGGGCCCCTGGGCTGGGACCCGGAGTAGAGGGTGGGCCTGGGTCCCTCCCTCTCCACTCCCCTTCCCTGGGATACTAGTAGGATAGCTGTTACCCCAGTTCAGGGGCAAGAAATGGCACCCTGAAACCCCCCCACAAGAAGAGAAAGTGCGGGACCCATAATAGTAGTGCCGGCAATTTGCCACAGTCTCCAGAAGGTATAACATTGAAGGTGGAGCCAAAGGAGGGACAAAAGTGGCTATCTTTGGGTCCTCTGTTTTTGTAGTTGCATGATGGACTCTAAGCTGCTGTAACTTACAGCAGCCTATCCTCATGTAAAGTTGTGTCTTTCCCCAAGACAGCCACTGTTGCCTCTGTGACAGGCTTACAAAGATAAACTTGTCCAGAACTTCCCACCACTCACTGGGGCAAGAAAATATGATATTGCTACTACTCAATTAGGAGTACATTTTCAATTAGGTGCCCAAGTAATTAGGAATATGGTTTATATTGGTTAAAAGGAGTTACAAGCACAGTTAATGTCCTAAATTGCACTGAAATTGTACAGATTAATGCTTACTAGTCCTATCATAAGATTTATCAGGCCATTCTCAGATGAGTTGCAAACCCATGCACAGCATTACCATGATGCCACTAGGCCATTCAGCTGTATTTTAATATTACACATTGTTTGTTTTATATGCCATTGAGATTTCATAAATATTGCACCACATTTTTCCCAGGCTGCTGGTAAGCTGCTTAAACGTCTGATTATTGTCTTGCCATGAACTCTGATCATTCTTCTGGATAGTGAGGTTTCAGATGTCATCTTTAATTTGTGATATTAAGACTGAACTTGATCGCTGTTCAGTGGTTTTATTGAAGTATTTACATATAGACCAGTGAAGTGCTTTTTTCCCAGAGTACTGGAAGCTGTCCAGTCCTAACTGGAATCATAAACTTAACCACAGCTTCAGCTTGACCTGATTTCTGCTTATGAAATGGCCTTGGAGGCTTACTCTCAAAAGCAAATGGAATGTGTTCCTCTGCCTCATCCATTTAGCCCTGAATACTTGGGGAATGATTCTGTGAGTAAGTGTTTTGAATGTACTCTGAGAATTGGTTTTTCCACCC
Organism: Macrochelys suwanniensis; assembly: GCA_033296515.1. Taxonomy (NCBI): domain Eukaryota; kingdom Metazoa; phylum Chordata; order Testudines; family Chelydridae; genus Macrochelys; species Macrochelys suwanniensis. The sequence goes on from CM065775.1 coordinate 67,818,484, forward strand.
CAGCACTCTTTTAAGCAAGATGAACTGTCTCGGTGAGTTTTACCAGGACTTATATTTTAAATTAATGAACTAATTAGTTAAGAAATATATTATTCTATTATGCAAAGAGAAACCCTGTTCCACAGTGATAGCTTAGTCAAATAAAGTGCCCTTTAATTTTATGTTGTAAGGAGAAGACGGACTTGTTATGGAACATTTGGACCACTGTTATTAATGATCTAAACTGAAGATCTCCTCTGCCTGTTGGAAAGATTGATATTAATCTGTATTTGATAGATTCAGAAGGATTAAAGGAGTGGGGGAAAGTGAATAAAATGGAACATCTTCCTGGTTTCATTGTTAGATGACCTTGTGCCTTAGTACGTTTAAATTGCTTACTTCCCATAACTCTATAAAGTTCTGTGTTTTCATTTGCTGGATTAGATTGAAGTGTCAACTCTTTTTGATGAATTACACTAGTAATATATGTTCATGTTCTTCTTTGCTCTTTTCTTTTGTATTTATATATGTCCAGTATAATTTATTTCTTCTGAAAAAGCTTTCAGCGAAAGTTTTTTTTAAAATCACATTTTTAACAAAGTGAGAGTTTTTTTAAAAAAATGTTTTTATCTTTGTTCTGATCAAGTCACTCACCTTCCCACATATTTTTTTTTTTAATATTAGAAAGCTTTGGTCATGTGGCAAAGGATACACTGAATTTCACTGAAAAGACAGGAGCTTTGGAAGAGGACATGAGAGTAAGGTGAAAAGAGTACTATTTAAATAAAATGGACACATTGTAATTGCTCATTAGGCGCCAGTCCCAGCTGGGTCCATGCAGAGCTTTATAGAAGTCATTGAGTCTCCTATAAGGTGCAGGGGTTTCTCTGTATGGATCCAGCTGCAGGACTGGGTCTTTTTTGTTTTGTTTTTGCTGAGTAGACTGGACCACAAAGCTAACAAGTTTTCTGTGAGAAGGTTTTGGGTGCATTACCTGAAATGTGCAGAACTTGAAACAAACCAGCAAATAAAGTTAGGGGACATCTGTGATTTGGTATGCTGCTGCTGAGAATATTTACAGGACTCTGGATATGCTGGTTTATATCCTGAGTTCACAAAAGAGACAGAGATAAACTTGATTAAATGTATTTCCTATTTTCATATTGTTTAGGTAAGATCAGTAGATTAAATATACACTATTAAATTGCTTTTTTAGGCAATGGCAGCAATAACAGAAGGAACAAGAAACTTAAGGGTAGTACTCAAATGATCCTGTTATGTGAAATTGCAGTGTAGATGTTATATATGTAAACAAATGAATAAATTAGTTTTTACTTAACCATTACAAATATACAGATTTGGCCTTATCTAAGTTCTGACACTTAACTGTAGAAGTTCTTTTGGTAAGAGAGTATAAACTATGTGAGACACACGTGATTCCTCTGTAAGGATACTGGTAAACTTGACTGCATCTGTATTGGAGAATTGTACTGTAGCAACTTGGACCAGTGTGACTGAAACAAGGCTAGTAGTATAGGTCCACACTAAGCATCCTGGTTTGGTTGCGCACAGTGTACCATCTTCACACACACTGTTGCCTGAGAGTGTTACAGGGCCTGTGCAGGGTTGCCCTTAGCCCATAATGTCTGGCACAGCTTGGGAACAGGCATATGTCTATATTGTATAATGTACATTTACATTGGTTCACGTTGTTTGTTTGCTCCAGTGGATGCTTCAGATAGATCTGTCCTACACAAAGAAACACACATGCAGCATGAGATATGTCCTGTGACATAAAGAGCTAAGCTTCAGCAGTAAGGTTGCTCTCAGCAAATTGAATCATATTAACTTTTTTTCTCATTTTATACCAAGCCATGATACTTTCCCAACCTAATTTTGTTTTTTACAGTGAATGGTTGTTTTGGGGTATGACTAGGTTGCTGTGGAGACAATATGGTGGCATCTGCTCCAGGAACATGACTGTGGGCAGCAGTGAAACCAACGACTCTAGCTCACTGGCATTACCAGAAACTGCGGGTCCATATCATCCTTTAATATTTTGCAAGCAGGAGATGAAAAGAATGTAAACCCTGATCCTTTGGGCCAAAAGCCAGCTTCTAAGAAATACTATGGACATTATTGCCTTAGTTTCATTCGAAGGCACCCCGGAGAGTGTATTAGAACTACAGTGTGTCACTTTGCAATGTGGCAGCAACAGTTTTTCAATGTCTAAAGCATGAGCATGAAAGCAAATATTCTGATGGATGTGATAGAAATTACTAGGTTCCCAAAGCACCTCTCCTACACAAAAGCACACAGTAAGAAACAAATTCATTGAAAAACTATGCAGCTCTAACATATTCTCTATTCCACTTTTCTCCACAGGACTAGTGGGAGCATTGACCAGCCAGGGAATGGGGCCAATTAATGAAGGTCAATGATCCCATAGGTATCTGGAACCCCAAACTTACTTACCTTGGGCAGCAGGGCAGAGGAATTTTCCATCAGCAGGTGTATTAACACAGTCCATCTGTCTGTTAGCCATTGGCTGCCAGCCCTCTATGTGACCTCTCTGAGGTTGTGAAAGATACCAGAATGTGCAGCAGCAGTTAATGGTGCTTTAAGCATTAACTTGCAGTGGGGTTTACTAAGGATTTCATGCAGTTCTGAGAGCAGGAGGGGAGAAGCATGGAGTTTAATGCAGCTACTTTCCCCTCCACCCCACGATAGGCATATGACCTATCAGTGATGTGGATTTTTTATTTCAAAGGAGAAGTTTTTCCCCTTGGCACTTCATCTTAGCTCTATTCTCCTGTCTGCCCTGTCCACTAGGGAGAAGCATAAGGGTTGAAGGGATTAATGGAAAATATAATACTGTGGATTTAGATTAGTCTTAGTTTCCTCTGCTGCAGTGAAAATAATATGGCTCAGAATGGCCCAACAGCAGGTTGGCAGTGTTGCAATCTGTACAGGAATGTGCTTTGTGCACTCAAAGCATTGTGCTGGCTTTAGCAGACCAGGCATAGAGGGGGGCTTAGTTGTGCTTTCTCTCGGTGTCTTATTGTGACAAAGACTCTTATTGAAAATTCAGATTGACTGAATATTAGTGGTGTTTGACTGTTCAATTGTTAGTTTAGTTCTGATTATGATTTTATTAAGAAATATTTGAGAACAAAATTCTAAATGGTAGTCCTAACCGTAGCAGAGCCTTATACAAACATGGAAGAACAATTTCCTTGATCTTGTGCTAAATACTTTGCTCTCTGTTGCATATTTTAAATAACTGACTCTATTTCTATTGTGACAAAGTCAGGCTGGACAGCTGCAAGAGGGTATTCATATTGGGTTCTGGGGAGGTGGGTGGGTGCAAGACCACCCATGGCAAAAGGACCCCTCCCCCAGCCTAAGGGGAGGATCCAGTGGGCCTGGGACTCAAATTATTATGGCGGGGGGGGGAGGGGCAATAGAAAAAACAACAAGGACAGGTGTGAGGTCAAAGGGTCAAAAGTAGGGAACCCGAAGAGGACAGAACTCCAGACAGTGCTCACTGCTCCTCTAAGGTGTCAAGGGAGCCAGCAGATGCCACCCAGAGGAACTCTGCCCAGATACGTGAGTGGAGAGAGGAATGGAAATAGACCCACAGTTGCAGAGAACGCCCCTCAGCCAACATCTTCTCCCTGGTGTTGTAGATGCCCACTTTGGCCATTGCTAAGAAGAAGTTGATGAGGACGTCCTGTGACTTTGTGGAGCCACAGACAGGGTGTACATATATAAGAAGGTGAAGGGAGAAGTGCAGCCAAAATCGCAAAAGGAAATCCAGGAGGAGTCGGAAAAGGGGCTGCAACCTGGCGCATTCAAGGCATACATGAGCCAGGGTCTCCCTCACACCGCAAAAGGGACAGGCATCGGGGACAGGGGTGAACCACGCCAGGTACACACCTGTTCTCATGCCTCCGTGAAGGGACCGCCAACCGATATCCTCAACAGGTGGCATTAGGTCCTGCCATTTAGAGTCGGGGTGAGACACAACGGTGAGGAAATGGAAAGTATGGAGCATGAACGTGTATAGATGTGCGCTTGGCGTGTTGTGAAAGCGAACCGGCTGCAGGTCTTGCAGCAGGCAAGAGGGTATTGGAAAGCAGATATGTTAGCCCTAGAATGTTAAAGGCCCTTTTTCCCTCAAGCTGAGAGGGGGTTACCTCAGGTCAATTAGGGACACTTGAATCCAATTAAGGGCTGCCTGAGACCTTTTAAAAAAAACCTCCTCTGGTGAGAGAAAGGGGAAAGAGAGAGAGACAAGCTGCTCCCAGGTTAGTGGCAGCAGGGAAATAAGCTTCCCCAGGGTGAGATACTGTGCTCCTTGCCATAGGGGAAACAGCCAAACCTGAGCGCCTGGTAGGGGAAGGACTGACACCCCGGGGCAAACAACAGGACAACACCTTGCCCCAGCGAAACAGGGAAATGTATCCCCCTTTGTTTTTGTGTTTGTGAGACTGTTTCCTTTTTGTTTCGTGGAGAATCACCCCTGAGGCTGACCCCAAGACCCACCCTGAAAATATGGCCAAAGGAGCACATAGAGGGGAAGACAAACACTGTCCAGAGTGGGGTTGATTTACCTTAGGCCTGCCACCACCAGAGGGGGAAGCTCTAAGTCTGGTGAGCCAAAGAAGGTGTCTTGCCCCACTATGGAGAAACAATATGTTTTGTTTTTTAATAACTGGATTCTAATTTCTCTGGATTGATATGGTTTTGTACTTTGGGGGATTCCTTTAGTGGCCTCTTCTTGTTCTCCTTCTCTTTGTATTAGATATTCTGGGACTATTCCCATTGTCTGGGTTTCTTCAGCACACAGGTTCCCAGAGTGTGGGTTGGGAACCACCAATAGTCCTCAGGGCACTTGTTAATGGTCTGCAGAGAGATGCCTGTTGGCTTTCCTCTTTATTTATAGGTAAATAGGCCTGGTCCTGATTTCACTATTGCCAGTTTTGCACCGGTGTCACTCCACTGACTCCACCAGAGTTACTCCTGATTTGCACCTGTGTAAAATCAGAATTGAGCCCTATGAATGTGGAGGCAGAACTGTCTGTATAGGAAGTGGGGAAGGTGCAATAGGAAAAGCAGCCAACAGGATGGTGTGAAATAAAAGAAGCCTACCTACTATAGCTTATACTGTCCTGTGAGTTTACTTTCCCTCTGCAATGCCTTCCACCTCCCCAATATATAAATTACACTGGATACACACATCTACATACACTCTCATCTTGTTGCAAGTTAACCTATTTTACTCCCAACACCTAAAGTGCACTTACCCTGCGTTTTACATCACTACAGAATTTGGCCCCTGATATCTTTCTAATCTTCTAGATTTTAGATGCTTTTTTAAAATGTTACTCATGTGATGATTTAGGAACCCAAGTCCCACTGAAAGTAAATAGGATTTTGGCAGCTAAGTCCTTTCCATGTTTTAGAAAATGTACCCCTTATAACTTTTTCTGGTGTGTTTAAATGTTTTTTCAGTCCTTGTGTCTGTAACAGAGCACTGACTTGTATGTGCCGGTGGGGCCAATAGATCTGTTACAGGACATATCCCCTTGAAGCTCATAGTTTGCTGTGAGTTGTAGTTCCTAGGTAGGGTGCATCATGCAGAGGGGATCAGCTGCCTAAGCATCATGTGAATGCGTGCTGGAGACTAGATAAAGGAACTGGGTCAAGTCTAGAGAAGATGAGGGTTAAGAAAAACTCTGATGGAAGTCCCTACATGAGGACTAAGTAGGAGTTCCCCAAAAAAGGTGACTCAAGGGAAGGGCACATCCTCACAAGCTTGCTGATACTGGAAAGGCCTTTTGTGGCTGGAACAGGTGTTTTGAATCATAGAATCATAGTACTGGAAGGGACCTTGAGAGGTCATCTAGTCCAGTCCCCTGAACTCATGGCAGGGTTAAGTATTATCTAGACCATCCCTGACATATGTTTGTCTAACCTGCTCTTAAAACTCCAATGACGGAGGTTCCACAACCACCCTTGGCAATTTATTCCCGTGCTTAACTACCCTGACAGGAAGTTTTTCCTAATGTCCAACATAAACTGCCCTTGCCTATCCTCAGAGGTTAAGGAGAACAATTTACCTCCCTCCTCCTTGTAACAATGTTTTGTGTCCTTGAAAACTGTTATCATGTCATCCCCCACCCTTAGTCTTCTCTTCTCCAGACTAAACAAACCCAATATTTTCAATTTTCCCTCATAGGTCATGTTTTCTAGACCCTTAATCATTTTTGTTATTTTTGCATGCATCTGACGAAGTGGGTATTCACCCACGAAAGCTTATGCTTCAATATGTCTGTTAGGCTATAAGGTGCCACAGGACTCTTTGTCGGTTCTACCATAGGTGCCGACTTTTGTCGGCGCCGGTGGGAGCTCGCGCCCCCGCCCCCCACAACTCTGTCCCCGCCCCAACTCCACCCCTGGCTCTGCCCCTTCCCCATTTCCCCGCCCCTCCCCCCAGGAAAAATTGGTGGGTGCTGAGCACCCACCGGCAGCTCCCCGCCAGCCCCCCCCACCACGCACCCACAACTCACCTTCCGGGTTCCTGTTCCATCCCCTCTGCTCCACCATCATCATCATCATCATCTGCTCCTGATCCACAAACACTGCATTCAGCCGGGGATCTTTGTCTGGAAATCTCTCCAGTCCGCCTCTGAACTCCACGTTCTCCATGGCGCTGCCGAGCTGCTGCTGCTACTCTAAAGGCAGGCACCTGCCCCAATGTCCCAGCTTCTTCCTAGCCGGATCCAGCGTGCTGCGGCTGACCTAGGAACCACAAACCTAACAAGCGACAAAGAGTCCTGTGGAACCTTATAGACTAACAGACGTATTGGAGTATAAGCTTTCGTGGGTGAATACCCACTTCTTCAGATGCATGCAGTGGAAATACCTAACAAGAGTTTCAAGCGTGGTCCCACGGGGGTGGGGAGTGATCCACCCCAGCACACTCTGCTCGCCTCCTCCTCTTGATACCGCTTGAATGTTGCAAGCGGGGAGGCCACAAGTGGAAGGGAAGAGCTGCAGGGGGGGGGGGGGAGAGGGGCAAAGAGGGGTTGCGAAACTGCTCTGTGCCCAAACTTGTGGGCACTTGGCAGCCCCGCAGCAGGCAGGCAGAGTTCACCCTGGCACTGCAGGGGGCTTGTCCGCAGCTGCAGGAGGAAGCAGCTGCGATCTCCCTCCTTTGGCTCCCCCACCCAGGGGGGGCAAATTTTGCTCCCTGTTCGGCACTGTCACAGTGGGATTCGCAACTCCCCACTATGGGGCACTCACACAAGTGGGGCGAGGGGGGAGACCCAGGCCAGGGGCCTGCAGTGGGAGCGGTGGAGGGGCTGAAACGCACAGCGAGGTGGGGCCAGACAAAGGCAGAGGCCGGGCAGGAAGTGAGGGTCACCCATGGCGCCCTCTCCGCATGCACGAGTAGGGAGCAAGAGAAGGCAACCAGCCGTGACCAACCCCCAACGACTGCACCCGCCACCCCCTCCTCCTCTCTCCTGCTTTCCCAGCGCTAAAGCAGCAAAGCGGGGAGGAGGGGGTGGCAGCTGCTCAAACCCTCAGCCTCCGCCCCAGCCAGCGTGCGTCTTCCCCTCCCTGCTCATGCTGGGGATCCGGGGCACTGTGGCAGGGCGGGAAGGGTTAACTGCTGTGTGTGCGGGGTCGGGTCCGCAAGCCCTGGCCCCCTGGCGGGGTTAGCGGCGCCGCTGGGCGGGCTGGAGTGCCGGCCCAGGGTAGCGCTTTCTCCTTGGTCTCGCTCTCGCCCCGCACCTTCCACCCTGATTTGTTGCCCTCCCTGCAGTGCATCCCCTACCGGGGAGGCGGGAGGAGCCTCAGCTCTGGCAGCTGGCCTGGCTCCTGCGCCCTCACCGCCCCTCTAGTGGCACTTCCCCCCGCTTCCCTCTCGCCCTGCCCCCTTGCCGAACAGCTGAGAGGTGGCGCTGCACTAAAAAAAGCGCTGCCTTCAGCTGGAGGTGCCTCTGGCGCGCTGGCAACCTGGAACCCGGAAGGTGAGTTGTGGGCGTGTGACGGGGAGCTGCCGGTGGGTGCTCAGCACCCACCAATTTTTCCCCGTGGGTGCTCCAGCCCCGGAGCACCCACAGAGTCGGCACCTATGGCTTCTACAGATCCAGACTAACACGTCTAACCCTCTGATATACTTAATCATTTTGTTGCTCTTCTCTAGACTTTCTCCAATTTGTCCACATCTTTCCTGAAATGTCCATCCAGAACTGGACACAATACTCCATTTGAGGCCTAACCAGCATGGAGTAAAGTCGAAGAATTACCTAGCTTACCTAGGGAGGTGGTGGAATCTCCTTCCTTAGAGGTTTTTAAGGTCAGGCTTGACAAAGCCCTGACTAGGATGATTGAGTTGGGGACTGGTCCTGCTTTGAGCAGGGGGTTGGACTAGATGACCTCCTAAGGTCCCTTCCAACCCTGATATTCTATGATTCTATGATATTCTATGATTCTTCTCTCTTGCTTACAACACTCCTGCTAATACATCCCATAATGATGTTTGCTTTTTTTTTGCAATAGTTTTACACTGTTGACTCACATTTCACTTGTGATCCACTATAACCCCATAATCCCTTTCCGCAGTACTCCTTCCTATGCAGTCATTTCCCATTTTGTATGTGTGCAACTGATTGTTCCTTCCTAAGTGGAGTACTTTGCATTTGTCTTTATTGAATTTCATCCTGTTTACTTCAGACCATTTCTCCAGTTTGTCCAGATCATTTTGAATTTTAATCCTATCCTCCAAAGCACTTGCAACCCCTCCCAGCTTGGTATCACCTGCAAACTTTTGGTGGTAACAAAACAGGTCCTGGGGAAAGGCCATGGACTGAATTATAGTATTGTACTGCTCCAGTTTTCTCTTGGAGACTTTACTGCTTACCTCAGAGATCTGTTCGTACATGTGCTTGAAATCTTTTTCTGATACTAGCTTATTGCTTGTGCAGTCTTCATTTAATTCTCTGCTTTAGATTTTCTTCTTTGTTTTATGCTATCTTAAGTTCATCTGTAAACTTTCCATTCTGCCTCTGTGCCTGATGTTTTGTGCCTCTCCGATGTCTTTTTTCTTATCCTTATCTTTTTCAATTTCTTGTTCATCTGCAATGGTCTTTTTCCTCTTGTGGTGTACTTATTGCTAGATGGTACACATAACCCTTGGACATACAGTAAGTGCTTTCTGAACACTGTGTCCTTCCCTCCTCCCATTGCTAGCTTACTCCACGGATTCTTTCTAGTACTTCCCCCATTCTTCTAAAATCAAAATCCTTGTTTTTTCTCTTTTGGTTTCAGTTTGGAATAATGAATCTAACTGGATTACAGTCATTAGTGAGTCCTCTGCCTTTACATCATAACAGCTGTGCTGCTGAAAGTCAAGCCTTTACCTTTTTTGTCACCTTTTAATATATTGAGGATATAGTACAAGACTATTGCTTGATTTATTTCTCTCATTGTATTCCTTTTTCTGTATGTCTGGATAGTTGAAATCTCCTCTTATTAGTTTTGACTTCATCTTCTCATTCTTTTTGATCTTATCTTTCTGGATTATGTCCAATTCCTATTACCACTTTGCTTCCCACACTGTCTCAATTTGAGCCATAATGATCCTTTCAAACTCCTGCAAGAATGTCCAGCATCTCCAAAGTTCCCACCTGTCTGAAAGCAAAAGTTTTTAACTGTGAATGTTATTTTGACCTAAATTGTGTCCTGCTTTACAGGGTCCATTGAGCAAGCACAATCTTAGTCCTGCAAGCTGCCGAGCATTCTGGCCTCAATCCTGCAAAATACTTCAGCACACATTTAAATTGAATCCTGTTAATAGTATCACGGAATTCAACGGGACTACCCATGTGCTTAAAGTTAGGCATATGCTGAAGTATTTTGCTGTATCAGGGCCCATGTGACTATCTGCTGAGTTGTAAATAAATCCAATATGGCTTGGTTAAGGATACATGTGCTTCCCAGTGATGTGAGAGAGGTACAACAACTTCAGCTGGTAGAAACTTACAAAAAAGCAGCATGCAAGAGTATCAAATAGGTGTAAAAAGCAAAAATAGAGAATCTGCCCCTCACCCACTTTCATTGACTTCAGTGGATGCTAGACTGGGCTTTCTAGGAGGAAGCATTATGACAGCACTTATCGGACCATTCCGTACTAGAGTATATGCATTCAGTTGTACTGTAATTTTACTGGATCCTAAGTAGTCTTATAATAAGTTTTCAATAAAATTCAGAGCTTTTCAGTATAGATTGCACAAGCTACCCTTTTTTTTTTTTTTTAAATCAACCATGCCACAGTGGATTTGGTTCTGTGTCTCCATTATGTTGTGGTCTTCTCTTAGAACACATTTTAATATGCCTGAATAGAATAAAAAAGATTTAAATAAAGCAAACGTTAATCTAATTTTTATTCCTCTCCCCTCCACCAGCCCATCCCAGTCTTTATACATTGAAGAGATAATAATTTAAATAAGCATTTGAACTATGTACCAACTCTTTCTTCTGTAGTTAATAAACTAAAGTATTCTCTGATTGTTTCTCAGTGGTAGAGTAAACATCAAAATGAATACCCTTCCTAGGCTAGGATATTTATTTAATCTAGCCCTTTGTGGTTTTCAGTAATGTTTTAAAGAAAATTATATCGCCTCTGGAAACTGAATCCCCAGGGTGAAATTACATGTTACAGTGGCCATGGTATGTCAGATTCATTTTGTTACAAATTAATATATCAGCTTACATTTATTTTAAAATAGTTTATGCTTTCAGAATCTAAGTCTTAAAGATGCCATCTGAACAGTATTATTTCAGCAAGATATGTCTAGGTAGACTCTTGGATCTCATTTATAAGTGTCTCTCACTTTCTGCTTCATGCCATAATAAACGTTCATGACTGTAAGATTTTAGAGGAGATAAATTGTACTTTCTTTCATATCCCCTTATCTACTTGCAGACTTGAAGACTGTTTCTTTTCCATGGACTTTAAAGAGGTAGGAATCACTTGACTCATTTTTCTAAATTAGATAATTTATTATCATTGGAATTACTGTCTGAATTCCATCTCTCAGATGGTGTTTCAATGTTTTATTATAAGATAATATAATAAGAACAAAATAAGAACTGCTCATATTACTGCTGGTTTCTCTTTCCTAAATTGTCATGTCAAAGAAATGTCTGTTTCCTAAGTTCTTTTTCCCCCCTACTTCTTCTTTTAATATCTTGTAGTCTTTTCGGTTAACCCTGACTGATGATTCAGGAAAATGGAGTTCTTAAGATGCATTGGAAGTTTTAGTTCCAATGTACAGTATGCAAGACTTTTTTGCAAAAAGTTCTTGTTCTTGGCAAAACAAAGAAAAAAATTGTAAAATACTTTTCTCCATAGGAAATTACTTAAAATATGAATTTTGGCTTGAAGAGAATTTACATTGGGTGGTCAAATGAAAACAACAACAACAAAAATCAACATAAGCACATTGACCATCTCTTAGACTACACAAACCTATGATGGAATAATACAGCAATTCTCTTTCTCTGTAAAGAAGCAAACCTAAATTCGTTTGTAAGGTGCCATAAGTGATAGTGTCCATGTAGATCAGATAGCTCATCTTACAAGGTGTTTTCAAAAGAAAAAGAGACAAGAACAAAATGGAACAAGACAAAGGGCTATATTTTTCTCCATTATAGCGTTGGTGTAACAGGAAGATTTGAACTCTGTCGTCTTTTTAGATTCAAAACTATTTTCTTTTGCTTATTCTGGTATTAAAGGTTGTGGCCCGCCCTACAGATTTTCCTAAGTAAAGCCGCTAACCACAGCCAGCTAACTTTCCCTTTGAAGGACATGGATACAGCCCTCCGATCAAGAATGGGCAGCAAGCAGTAAATTCTTCAAAAACAAAAATGTTTATTTAGAAGTAAAAAGTTACAATAAAAGAGGGGAGAGAGGGATAAAAATAAAATAAACAGTAAGGGTTACAGATATAATGTAAAGGAAGTGGTGCGAAAAACAAAACAACACAGCTTTGCTGTGGCGCGAAAAACAACAGAAAATAACACGTCCACTTAAATCTATAACATACAATAATTTAACAAAGTAATCATTTACTTAATACTCTATCAAGCATATAACAAAAACATGTAACAATATATCGATGAACTCTAATATTAATTGCTTAACACCAAGATCCAGTAAGCGTTGGCCTTAGGGTTACTGAATGGGTAGGGAGATCTCTCACAAACCACAGGCATCCAGCTTTATTTACAGACAAGACCCATACATTTGAGGAATAAAAGGGTAAAAAGGAAGATTTAAACTTACAACAGCTTCTTCAATTCCCTCTGAGGCCATCTGTGGTCCTTCTGTTCTGTCAGATATAGGGAGCGATGGTATAGAGTGCGCTGCTTGAGAATGGCTTCTCAAGATGTTGCTGTGCTGGGCGGCTGCCTGCTCCTGCTGAGGTAAAACGGCTCCTCAGGTAGGAGAGATGGAAGTCTGCTGGTTGCTGTTGCTGGGCTGCTGTGGAGGCCTCCCGCTGGCTGGTTGCCAGAAGTGGTTATTGCTTTTAAGCAGCTTCTTCAGTGTAGCTTCTCAGGTGGCTTCTCTTACGCAGGTGTCTTCTGGTAGATGTCTGGAAGCGTTGTGCTCTTTTGCTGGTTCCTATCCCTACGGAGTTTTAGCTTTCTGGCTGCCACCTTTATATAAAATTTTAGCTCATTAGCTATTAATTTATAATTGTAATTCGGCCAATCATATTTCAGGGATTTGCATATGCTAATTTGTTACATGTACCGACATGTGACAATCGGTTCCAGAGATTAGTGTATGCTAATTAGTCACATGCGCAATAAGCTTCTCCTCTGTCCCATAGACTTCTATAGGCTCAATGCATTCCTCTGGAGTTTTCCCGCTGAACTTTAGATGAACTTCAGCTACTTCTTGTCTAGAAATCCCATTGGTTTCTATGGGCTACAATGGATCTCTAAGGGATTTTGCTGAGTCATTCCCCACAGGAAGTGATGTAGTACCTTGCCTTGATTGCATCATCCCTATTCATTTCTATGGGCTCATGTATTTCTATGGGATTTCCCAGTACACTACATAACCCTATGGCCACCATCACTAAATTTTTCTAATTTAAACTATTATTGATTTTTATTTAATTAAAGCTTTGTTCTTAAAAATAATCACTGCTCTAAACATGTCAAAGTGTCCTAATACCATCACCACTTATTTTATATTCACTTAAACAATTTTTGTAATTTCAGGAAAATTAAACCACTTGTGAGGTTTTTCTGCAGGTTTTGCCATTCAGAGCTTGATAAGGCATTCCAGGAAACGGAGGCTAAACTCTCTCGTCATATTGGAACCCCACTGATGTTGTTTTACTTTATACTGGGACAAAAGCTCTGACCAGATGGTGGCGGGAAAGACCTAGAGAAATCCATAATATGATCACTGTCACTTAGATACCAAGGCAAGGTATACCTCTCAATCTTCAAGCCTGCAAGTATATGACAAAAGCTATCAAAATGTGTAACAAATAACCAAAATGTGGAACATCTGTAGTGTGTGTCCTGCCATAATTGACAGATTATGTTTCCCGTTTTCTTTACAAAAATTGGTTTATTTAATTCACATAGTGAGAAATCATCCTTAAAAACAGTGTTTATAGTTAAAAACAAATTCCATTGTATGCATTCATAAGGTTCCTTTTTCATAGGTCATCACTTAGGTTTGAGCTCTATTCTGTTCTATCTGGATTCTTACATTAGAAACATCTAGGATGGAGGATGCTAGCCGACTACAGATGACTACAGCAGCACCAAAGGAAGAAGGAGAACTGGCTGCTCTATGGGACGGAGACTAGCTGCTGGCCACCTTGGACAGTGCTCCATGCCAACCCAGGTGCCCATCCAACTAAGTGGAGACCTGGTATGCTGTACTGATAACAGGAGATGAGAAGCAGACCTCAGTAGCTGACCAGGAGGAGTCACCTGCCACCTACCCTGTGAGGCTCAAAGCCAACACATACCAGAGGAATGGAGTCTTAGGGTGCTGGTGGCTGGGGACTCCCTTCTGAGGGGGACAGAGGCATCTATCTGCCATTTTCAAATGATGTTCTGGGAGGTGTGCTGCCTGTCTGGATCCTGTATCTGAGACGTCATCTGTCCCTCCAGTCACTACCCCATGCTGCTCATCCATGTGGGCAATAATGATACTGGCAGGTTTGACCCCAAGGAGATCAGCAGTGACTACAGGGCTCTGGTCAATGGTGAAGGAGTCAGGTGTGCCAGTTGTGTTGCCCTCTACCAGGAGGATGGAGGAGAAGAGCCCAGGCAAGGACATATGCTTACTGCAAATGGGTACATGGCTGTACAGATGGTGTTGACAGGAGAGCTGCAGCTTCCTCAATCATGGGATGCTGTTCTAAGAAGAAGGTCTGCTGGAACATGATGGGGTCTGCCTGACCAAGAAGGGGGAGAACATCTTAGTGCACTGACTGACCAACCTAGTGAGGAGAGCTTTAAACTAGGTTCAAAGGGGGCAGATGACAACAGCCCACAAGTAAGAATAAAAAAAGCAACTTTAAGAGAGGGTTGAATGTTGGGGCGGGGGTCGACGGACAATATGTTCAAAATTACAATATGTTCATAAGAGCAACAAGAGGGAAATCAGTGGAGCAATCTGCTCAGCATCTTAGGTGTCTATACACAGATGCAAGGAGTATGGAGAATAAATAGGAAGAACTGGAAGTATTAGTACATAAGCTAAATTATTACTTAACTGGCATCACAGCAGTGGGATACATCTCATGACTGGAATATGGGTACAGAGGGGCATAGTTTGTTCAGGTAGAACAGGCAGGTTAAAAAGCGAGAAGGTGTTGTATTAGACATCAAGAACATACCTCCTTCTGGACCTCAAAACAAGTGTAAGAGGCAGACCAGTCAAAAGTCTCTGGGTAAAGATAAAAAGGGTAAAAAAATAGGTGTGATGTCATGGTAGTAGTCTACTATAGACCACCATATCAGGAAGAGGAGGTGGATGAGGCATTTCTAGAACAAATAACAAATATCCAAAATGCAGGACCTGGTAGTAATGGGAACTTTACCCATACATCTATTGGAAAAGTAATATGGCAAAACACCATATGTCCAGTAAGTTCTTGGAAAGTACTGGGGACAACCTTTTGTTCCAGAAAGTAGAAGTAGTAACCAGGATATTGCATGAAAAACAAGATCCACTTCAACTTAGGTTTAAAGGTTTTAGCTTTTATTTTGTACATTTTAACAATGCTATTATCTATAAATTACATATACATGCAAAAGCAGATAAGGCAAGAAAGATAATTGATCAAGTTGCCTCTCCCAGAGACAAGGACACTCTTTATAGATCTTTGGTATCTGCTGTGTTCTCCTGTATCTTCTCTACTCTCTTGTCATCAGACATGGATCATTTATCTCCTGTTCTGTAACTTTGTGCAGACTCAGTTTACCTCATCTGTGTACCTACCTATTTTAACTTCATAATTAAAATGTTATAATTCATAAATCACAATAACTAACCTAAACTAATTCATTTTTGCTTATCCTGCTAAAACTTACTTCTATCTGTCTACTTCTGTCATCTATTCTCTGCTGGCAACCCCACTAGCTCTATCCAATGCTTATCTTACAGTAGTTATTCTCCTTACTGGTCTGTTTTTGTGGTCTTGGGTTTTTGCTCGTTAGCGTGTCTGGGGGAGGTGGGGAGAGACACACCTGAAGTTAACAATTCCTTCACAACACTCTGCTTCACCCTGATATTTACACAGACCAAGGTTTTTTTACAAATAAGACACACAAACCAGGTTTCATGATTTACTCAACCCTGAAGCTGTTTCAGCTAAGTTCTGAAATGCTGCATCAGCACAGATACATACAAAGAGCAAAAATTCCTTTAAATTTTCTTCTAATAATACATTTAATATGAATTTCTCTAACATTATAAGATATATTTGACTAACAATTTGTAGTGTTCTAACAAAGGGGTGTAGAAGGTGTATCATCACCACAGTGCCACCTACTGGTTGGTGAGTGTGGTTGGCATGGCACATACACTTTCAAAGCACAGTCCAGTCCTTTAGCACATCTGCCCCAAGAGTTTCCAGTCCTCCCCTTTAGCACAGAGACTTTGTTGAGGCTGGGTCCTTGAACAGTCAAGGTATTTTCCAGCAGGTCTCTCACCTAGCTGAAAACTCCGTGTGTGCTAATGTCCTCTCCAAGTGGATAGGGGAACCCAAGCCCACCCTCTCCACCAGGCTCCAGTCCAGGGACCAATGGTGGGCAGCTACACTCAATACCATGGGGTGTAAAGCCGGACAACTTTCTACCCCAATCTCATTTTTGTTTCCCAGTGACTCACTCACTTTAACCAAGTCTCTGGTCTGCAGTCTCAGTTGCCTGCCTCTCCTTTGTGAGTTTGCACAAGCCTACCTTGCCAGGTCCCAGGCAATGAGCTCCTGAGCAGTACTTCACCTTCAGAGCTCAGAGCAGCCCTTTGCTCTCTTCTGCTGCTGCCCCCTTGAACTGCGGTATTTCCTTTTTTAAAGCCCTGCCTCCTGTTTGTGCAGGCGTTGCAGGTGTGACTAGGCAGAGCCAACTAGGCCTAGAGATGTCCCTTAACCCCCTGCTCTGCAGCATGAGGTTTATATACCCCATTGCAGGAGGACAGCCATTTTAGACTTGATTCTGACTAACAAGGAGTTGGTAGGGAATCTGAAGGTGCAAGGTGATTTGGGTGAAAGTGATCATTAAATGATTATGTTGTTCTAAGGAGAAATGAGAGCAGTAGAATAAGGACAAAGGACTTAAGCAGACTTTAACAAACTCTAAGAACTGGTAGGTGAGGACACAGGGAAAGATTTTCTAAAGGAAATAGGTGTGCAGGAGAGCTGGCAGTTTCTCAAGGAAACAATATTAAAGACACAACTGCAAGGTAACCCAATGTAAAGGAAAGCTAGCCAGAATAGTAGAAGGCCAATATGACTCCATCAGGAGTTGGTTAATGACCTGGGGGGGCGGGGGGGGGGGAGGAATCCTACAAAATGTAGAAACATGGACAAAATGCTAAGGAGGAGTACAAAAGAAAAACACAAGACACAATGTAGAGACACAATCAGAAAGGCTAAGACACAAAACGAGTTACACTTAGCAAGGGACATAAAAGGCAACAAGAAGAGATTCTTTAAATACATTTGGAGCAAGAGAAAGATGAAGGAAAGTATAGGCCCTCTATTTAGAAGGGAAGCAGAGCTAATAACTGATATAAAAAGTCTGAGAGGTTTGCCATTTTGCTTCAGTCTTCACTAAAAAGGTTAATGGTGACCAGATTCTCAACGGAATTAATATAAACAACAAGGGAGAAAGAATGCAAGCTGGAATGGGGAAAGAATATGTTAAAGAATAATTAGATAAGTTAGATATATTCAAGTTGTCAGGGCCTGACAAAATTCATCCTAGAGTATTTAAGGACCTAGTTGAAGTAATTTAAGAACCATTACCAATTATCTGCAAGAATTCCGGGAGGACTGGTGAGGTCCCTGAAGACTGGAGAAAGGCAAACATAGTACCATTTTTTAAAAGGGTAATTATAAATCAATCAGCCTAACTTCAATACCTGGAATGATACTGGAAAAAATTATTAAACAATCAATTTGTAAGCATCTAGAGGATAATAAGAAATAGTCAGCATGGATTTGTCAGGCACAAATTATACCAAATCAACCAGTTTTCTTCTTTGACAGGATTACTGGACTGCTGAATAAGGGGGAAGCAGTAGATGTGATATATATTAATATTAATAAGCATTCTGACACAGCTCCATAGGATATTTTCATAAGCAAACTAGGGAAATGTGGGCTATATTAAATTACTGTAAGGGGTTGTGTCGGGGTGCACTCACCCTGCACTGGACAGGGAAGAGTTAACTCCTCACTGTGGGCTGAGGAAACCACACTCCCACGTCCCTACTGGGCATGCTCCAGGTGCAGCACTAATATAAAAGGGAGCAGCTGCCAAGGAGGAAGGATGCACTTTGCAGGCCCCAGCTGGGGAGCAGCAGAAATCCTTGAATGCTGATGTAAGAGGTGCCAAGACCCAGACAGACATATAGGTTCCTGCGGCTGCTCGAGAGGGATCAGACTCACCAGGGACTGCACCCGCCAAGGAAATTGGAGACCGGGACAATGCCTTGACTATGGCGCTGAGAGACATGGTAGGAAGTGTCCCGGGGGAGACTACCTATAGTCCTGCGAGAAGCCAGCGTGTTTCAGTTAGAGCCCCATTGGCTCAGTGGTGGAAAACTCCACCACTGCTAGGGCCCTGGGCTGGATCTGTTGGAGCAGGGAGAGCTCACGTCTCCCTGTCCTGGCTGTCACCCACCCCTAGGTGGTGGCCTACTTCCCCAACTGTCCAATGGGCCGCTCAGCTCTGAGAAAGGGGTTAGCCATATTGATTCTGGCCACCAGGTCTTACTGCCCCCCTGGGAGCCAAGGCTATTGACTCCGGCCAGTAGGCCTTGCAGCCCTGAGAGGAGGGGCATCTCCATTGGCTCTGACCATTAGGACTTATAGTCCTGAAGCCAAGGACAGTCCAGCGGATTTATTCACGGGGTGCACCTACTTGGTACTAGCTATATCAAAGTGTTTGCCTTTGTCTTGTCTTCTCTAGACTACAGGTCCATCATTAATGATCTCAGTTGAAACAATATTTGCTTTTACCTTCCCTCAGTATCCAGACTATTAAAATAATGAGTCTGACAGTAGTTTCTTTGTATGCAAGTAGAATGTAGTATTTTTTTATATGTCGTTTCTGGGAAGGTCAGCTACTATTGCATACAAAAAATCATAACTAAAGATAGGAATTAAAAATAAAGCATAAAGTTTGGAGTGCCACAAAAATGTGCCATTTCCTTGCTAGCTCAGATGCATAGTAAAATCTGTTAAAAACAGACAGTTGTCTGGCTGCAACTACATGATGGCTAGTAGCAGGAAATATACCCTCAATCTGAGGGGGTTTTTAACTTTTCTCTAAATTTAAGAAACCCTATGGAAAAAAACTTGCTGAAATAAAGTGCTTAAATTGTTTGCTGTTTAGCAGAAGGAACAGTGATAAAATGGTACAGCTAATTGTACCTGGGGAGAAACAAATCAATGAAGGGACTTTGATGCAGAGATGACACGTAACTATTGATAATGGGGGGAGGGGCACAATTTAAAGGTTTTGGTGGTATGCAACGGAGTTCAGGGAAAGGCATATAAACCCTGGATGAAATCTGGGGGAGCACATGACCACACGGGCGCTTCCGCCTGCATGTTGCCTCTGCTCTGATGGCAAGTAAGATTTTTATCTGTGAAGAGCACAGAATTCTAAAACAGTTAATTCAGATTCTATTCCAATGTATTTGTGCTAGTTAGGGAGACTGGGATGTTAATTCAGTCTTAACTATCAATAGCTTTATCCATAAAGAGCCTCATGTTAAAGGTGTGTGTGTGTGTGGGAAATGGTGCATTTATTGCCCGGGCCACACTTTGAAATGCAACTCTAAGTCCCTCTGCTGGGCAGCAGGTTTATGACAGTCTTCAGCTGGAAGCTAGGGAATGGCACCATTGAATTGTATTAATAGAAATAACAGGCCCTTTTTGCATGACAGAGAGCAGAAAATATTGTGACCAGGCTAATATTTTCAAATCTTTAAATTTTGTTTAATATGCTTTTAAAAATGATAACAATTATGGGACAAAATATAAATTTTAGTGGACAATTTCCCCATCTATTATAATGTTACTACATTCACATTTTATCTTTCAATTTAGATTCTTCTACAGAAATAATAATTAGCTCAAATAAGAATGTTTATAATGAAGGGTATCACCTTACAAAGGTGGAAATTGAGGCACAGTGTCATGTCCAAGGTCAGACAGCAGATCAGTGGCAAAGATAGAAGTGGCTAGAACCCAGGAGTCTTGAGGCTGGATCTGGTACCCTATGCACTGGATAAGACTGCCTCTCTCAAGGCAAAAGGTGAACCATCAGTTCCAGAAGCAGTTGAAGCAGAGATACACCTGCTGGTGCTGCTGGATTGTGATACTGTGGGCCTAGCATTCATGTTTAGGGAATCATGTTTATAAGTAGAAATATTTTGCATACTTGTATTCTACTATGGCACCTGATGATATTGTATCATGCTGTTCTTTTCAGATATATGTATTAGCTGATTGCTAATATTTACCCTCATAACTGTAGGGTTTTTTTAAATAATACATTTTGCAGCTCATGAAGCCACTAGTAGCCCCTTTATTAGTAGCCCCTTCATAGTTAAGGCTGCAAACTGGATCCAAGTACAAGAGCTACTTTTAGTACGCCGGTAATTCTGGCAAGAAACTTCCTTTCAAACTGAAAATTAGCAGGCAGGCATGATTTGCCCATGGCTTTCATGCTGGCGATGGTTTGTTGGTTTTTGTTTTTGTCACATCTGAAGGTAATTGACCAGGCCATTTTTGAGATAGAGTTAAATATAACCCTGTTTGACAAAGTCTAAATTATTTGGATATCTTTAACTCAAATCAGCTTAGTTTTAAAAGCTCAAACTTTACATACAGCGATCCACATCCTCAGCTGTGGCCAAGGAGCCCTTCGCACAGTGGAGGTTGTAGAGGGGCTGAGGTGGAAGTAAAGGTGTCATTTACTTTCAGTCATGGAGCTGCTGTATTCTGATCCAGTTCCCTATTATGGGTTAGAGCAGCCCAGGCTGTTCTGTGCCAGCTGCCAATAGCCCCAAAGGGCCATTGTGGTGGCTGGGGAATGCTGAGGTGTATGGATGCTCTGGCCATGTTCTCTCTTCCCCAGCCACAGGTATGCCATCTGAGGATCCCTTTTTACAGGAGACATCCCTTGGGGCCAGATCTGCTGAGTCTAGACATCCTTGTGCTGGTGGAGAGCTGGTGTGTAGTCCAAGATCAGAGTCCATATTTGTAATATACCATGAAACCCAGGGAAAAGACTAGTTTTGAGGGGGGAAAATATATTTATGAAAGGCCTCCTTGCTTACTGCCTGCATTTGTGGAACATTTCATTTATGAGTATACATTTAACTTTGCATATATCTAAGCTTGAATTTAAAAATACTGTGGCGTTGCACCCCATAAGGCTTTATGGAAATATGCTTATGACTATATATGACATAACTGGAATATGTTTTATGCTACATATGCCATGTAACATATCTCTGTAAAGGTTATGATCTACTGAATCTATTCCTTCTATTTGTATGCATCTATCATTTTTGTGTTCGAAGTTATGAATATTGGCTGGGTACTGGCTTGATTTCTAAGTAGCCTTAGTAAAGCATTTGGTCAGCTTCTTGAGAAAGGAATGTGCAAGTTAAGTGCCCAATCAAGAAACACTTAACGAACAATGGATCTTGGAAGCCTCCAATCCACATAAGAAGTCTACCTGAGGACATTAAAGGTAGCATGTGAACAATGGCTGCTACATGTACATTCTGAGTCATGCATGGACATGTGACTTGTCCATGTGACTCCAAATCTCCATTTGGTCTTCAGATGGCTCAAGAGAGAGCCTTTCAACCCTCAAGGATACCTGAGATAAACTGGAACAAAGGACAGTAACTACAGGGGGTGTGAGTGATTGCTGGACCCAGACTAAAAGGAGACTAGTCTGTAAAAGGAAGCTTACTGGAACACCTTTGAAGGTGAGGTTTTATCTGTATTGAGTGTTTCTCACTGTATTAGGCTTAGACTTGTATGTTTTATTTTATTTTGCTTAGTAATTCGCTTTGTTCTGTCTGCTATTACTTGGAACCACTTAAATCCTACTTTCTGTATTTAATAAAATCAATTTTTACTTATTAATTAACCCAGAGTACGTATTAATACTTGGGGTGGGGGGGCAAACAGCTATGTATATCTCTCTATCAGTGTTATTGAGGGCGAACAATTTATGAGTTTACCCTGTATAAGCTTTATACAGGGTAAAATGGATTTATTTGGGGTTTGGACCCCACTGGAAGTTGGGCATCTGAGTGTTAAAGACAGGAACATTTCTTAAGCTGCTTTCAGTTAAGCTTGCAGTTTGTGGGACGTGGTTCAGACCTGGGTCTGGGTTTGTGGCCGGCAAGCATGTCTGGCACGACCAGGCAGGGCACTGAAGTCCCAAGCTGGCAGGGAAAGCAGGAGCAGAAGTAGTCTTGGCACATCAGTTGGCAGCCCCAAGGGGGTTTCTGTGATCCAACCCGTCACAAATACATTCTCTAGTCCTTTTTTTCTTTGTGTGATAGAGCATTCAAAATGTATATCAGTCAATGAAGTTGTTTGTCCTGGTCAATTTTTAGTAAAAGTTTATTACTCCTGGTCTTTTCCCAGCTGCCTAGATCTGCTTTTATATTCCTCTGTTCCTGAGTCAATGGCTGTATATCAAGATGCAGGGGTACTGCCTGATCTTCAGGGAACAAGGGCCTTCCCGGAGCCCAGACATGAGATGTCACACTAAGATTGGTTAGGCTTCTGAAGTTGACAGGCAAGGATCCACTGGTGATGGTAAATATTGACAATAATGACACTGTGTCTGGGATTATCTTGCAGATAATAGATGAATTCAGGGAACTTGGAAGCATGCTGAAGAAGAATAATGTCCTGTTGAGTTATGCAAATCTTTTTGTCCCACTAGTGCTCGAAGACAGAAGGCAAAAGATTCTGGAAGTGAATTTCTGGCTAGGTAAATGGTGCAGGGTTTTGGTTTTGTGGAACACTGGTCCACTTTCTATGAGGAGAGAGGGCTATATAGTTTGGATGGTGTTGTAGGAGCAGCAGTGATCTGTATGCTCTGTATAATCTGTATGTTCAAAAGGCCTGTTACACTTTCCACCCCCATCCCCGCCTTTTGTCTCCTCTCCCTCTTTGAATACCTGTGAAGTGGCTTTCCCCCACCCCTCCCTCCTGGAATGTTTGTGGGGTGAATGGGCTGCTTCAACAGCTGGAAGATCAGAAGAGCTCCTAGGTAGACAAGGTGTCTGGGACTCTAATTAGGCAGCTCTCACACACCCAATGCATGGACACTGCATTGACACTGCCTGAGGTGGAGTGTGACCAACCAGATGCAGCCAAGTCATCTCTAGTCGCAGGCCATGAGGAGCAGGTCCTTAAAAGGGGAAGGGGCCGTGTGCTCAGGTCTCACAAGCTTGTACCTCCCGTGAAGGCCCTTCGCCCGGACCGCCTGGCCAGTGGTTCGCCGCGTTGCAGTCCATCGTGCCTTGGGAAGACTTACCTTCATCACAGCATCCATCGCTGTGCTGTGGGACACTTACATTAAAGGATCCTGACATCTCCAGTGCTGTGCCTGTCCTGGGAGCGTGAGTATGCAAGTGTGAGTGTGCCTCCCCTCTCCCACTTCTTTAGAGCTTAGCTATCAGTATAATAAACGTGCTGCTTTCTGCCAAAGTCTGGTGGGTCATTAGTCCTCCCTAAGCTTACTAGCTGGCCCAATTTCGGGTAACAGATAGCCTCCAACTCAGTAGAAGGGGAACCAATCTTTTCAGACACAGGCTGTCTAGAGTAGTCAGGAGGGTGTAAAAAGATGGAAGATATGAACACTCATTAAGCACAAAATCAAGATGTAGAGAACAAAATTAATCAAGTAACCAAAGGACAGGAAGAGAAGAAATTTTTGAATTGCCTATACACCAGTGGTAGGCCTCTAAGAAACAAACAAGAGGAATTGGAATGGCTCATTTATGAGCATAAATCTGAGCTAGTAGGTGTTACTGAAACCTGGGGGGATGATTCATATGATTGGAATGTTAACATCAAAGGTTATAACATATTTTGGAAGGATCAAGTGGGTGAAAGGGGAGGGGAAGTGGCACTCTGTCAAAAAATGGCATTATCTATTTCTGCGTCACTGATAACTTGAAAGAACATTATCTTGAATGCTTTTGGATTAATGTCCTAACAGATTAAGCAAAAGATTGGGTATTAGTTGGATCACTTAGGAAGCTGGTCACATGCAAAATGCATTTTAATAAGGCTAAATGTGAATGTATACCTCTAGGAACAAAGAATGTAGACCATGCTTAGACGGTGTGGGGACTCTATCCTCAGAAGCACTGATGCTGAAAAAGAACTGGGGGGTCATGGTGCACGATCAACTGAACATGAGCTCCCAGTGTGACACTATGGTCAAAAAGGCAAGTGTGATCCTTGGATGCATAAATGGACATTTCAAGTAAGAGTAGAGAGGTTATTTTACCTCTGTATTTGGTATTGGTGTGCCTGTTGCTGAAATACTGTGACCAGTTCTGGTGTTAACAATTCAAGAAAGATGTTGATGATAAATTGGAGAGGGTTCAGGGAAGAGCCATGAGAATTATTAAAGATGAGAAAACATGCCTTAAAGTGATAAGAACATAAGAATGGCCATACTGGGCCAGACCAATGATCCATCTAGCCCAGTGTCCTGTCTTTCAGCAGTAACTAATGCCAGATGCTTCAGGGGGAATGACAGAACAGGGCAATTATTAAGTGATCCATCCCCTCTTGTCCAGTCCCAGCTTCTAGCAGTAAGAGGCTTAGAGACACCCAGAGCAGGGTTGTATCCCTGACTACTATGGCTAATAGCCATTGATGAACCTATCCTCCATTAACTTATCTAATTTTTTTGAACCCAGTTATAGTTTTGGCCTTCACAACATCCTCTGGCAACAATTTCCATAGGTTGACTGTGTATTGTGTGAAGAAGTACTTTCTTTTGTTTGTTTCAAATCTGCTGCCTATTAATTTAATTGGGTGACCCTGGTTTTTGTGTTATGTGAATGGGTAAATAACACCTCCTTATGCACTTTCTCTACACCATTCATGATTTTATAAACTATCAGATCCCCCCCCTTGGTTGTCTCTTTTCTACACTGAACAGTCTCAGTCTTTTAATCTCTCCTCATATGGAAGCTGTTCCATAGCCCTAATCATTGTTGTTTGAGCTTTTCTGTATCTTTTCCAATTCTAATATACATTTTTAAGTTGGGGTGACCAGAACTGCACACAGTATTTCAGGAGTGGGTATACCATGAACTTATATAGTGGCATTCTGATATTTTCTGTCCTATGAGCTATCCCTTTCTAATGGTTCCTAACATTTAGTTTTTTTGACTGCTGCTGCACATTTAGCAGATTTTTTTCAGAGAAGTACCCACAATGACTAAGATCTTTCTTGAGTGGTAACAGTTAATTTAGACCCCATATTTTTGTATATAATTGGATTATGTTTTCCAGTGTGCATTACTTTGCATTTATCAACATTGAATTTAATCTTGCCTAGTCACCTAATTTTGTGAGATCTCTTTTTAACTCTTTGCAGCAGCTTTGGACTTAACTGTCTTGAGTAATTTTGTATCACCTGCAAATTTTGTTACCTCACTGTTTATCCCTTTTTTCAGATCATTTATGAATATATTGAACAGCACTGGTCCCAGTACCTACCCCTGAGGCACCCCACCATTTACCTCTCTGCACTGTGAAAACTGACCATTTATTCCTACCGTTTGTTTCCTATCTTTTAACGAGTTACTGATCCATTTGAGGATCTTCTCCCATAACTGCTTAGTTTGCTTAAGAGCCTTTGGCATGGCACCTTGTCAAAGGCTTTCTGAAAGTCCAAGTATAAAAAATCCACTTGATCACCCTCGTCCACAAGTTGGTTGACACCATCAAAGAATTCTAATAGATTGGTGAGGCATGACCCTTCCTCAACATATTTTGTTTATCAATGTGTCTGATAATTCTAGACTTTACTAGTGACAGACTCAAGGAGCTCAATCTATTAGGCTTAACAAAGACAACATTAAGGGGTGACTTGGTTACACTCTATAAGTAACTACACTGGGAACAAATATTTAATAATGGGATCTTCAATCTAGCAGAAAAAGGTATAACATGAGCCATGGCTGGAAACTGAAGTTAGACAAAATCAGACTGGAAATAAGGTGTACATTTCTAACATTGAGTGTAATTAACAATTGGTATAATTTATCAAGTGTTTGTGGTGGATTCTCCATCACTGGCAACTTTTAAGTCAAGATGGGATGTTCTTCTAAAAGATACGCTGTAGGAATTATTTTGGGGAAGTTCTGTGACATGTGTTATACATAGGGTCAACCAGATGACCACAATGGTCCCTTCAGCATTGGAATCTATGCCTTGGATCATAGGGCTGCTTGGAAGCCCAAACTGGTGGGGTTTTTTCCTCTAGTCTCTTTTGTTTGTTAACTGTGATGCTGACAGACCAGGTACCAACTCATGCCAAGGCCCCTAGGCCTCACTGAACACTGACAATTGCATAGTTGAATAGCAGTCTGGCTCACCTGTGTGTTAGAATTGTTTAGATAGATGCTAAATTGATAAAAATGTGTTTAGATTGGATGAAATGTTTGTAGGATGCTGCACGTTTTGATCTCACTTATAACATCTGTAGGACATAGTATAAAATTATATTGAGTGTTTGCATTGTAAATCTCCGTAATAGTGTAACTCACCAAACAGGAAAGAAGCATTAATTAGTGTAAAGTGGTAGTCCTGCACACATGAAGGCTCATTGAAACCAAATGAGCCATTGTGAAACATCAAAGTACAAAGACTTTGATTGCCCGCTCTCTCCTTCCTCCACCACCTATGAAGAGGAGAGAAGACAGGCACCAACACTTGTTTAATTAGTCTGATCTGTTGGGGAAGGGAATAAAAATGCCTTAACAGAAGGAACTGTATCACTATGCTGCTTGGAATTTGAAGACGGCATTTCTAAGCATAAGCAAAGGATCCTCAAGCTATTTAGCTTGGGTTAGTCCTAAAGGACTTATAGAGCGTGCATATTACTGCAGCTTCTATCACGTTTTGGAGGCTAAGACTGCAATTTGTTTGTGTGATTGTATGTTTACCTGCTTTAACCTTGTAAATAGCACTCATTTCATTTCTTGGTTAATAAATGTTTAGTTGGTTTATTATAGGATTGGGTACAAGTGTCTTTGGTTGAGAGATCTAAGGTTGATCTTGGGTTGGTGACTGGTCCCTTGGGACTGGGAGTAACCTGAATATTGTGATTTTGGTGTAAGGGTTTACCTATCATAAAGGCAGATAGCCTTAACACAGACATTCACCTTGGGCATTCCAGTCTATTACAATGCTTGAGGAGTTCACACTTGATACTTGGTTGGTGAAATCTAAGTATTGAACACATCCAATTTGGGGTTTGTGCCCTGGTTCTTAATAGCTTGCCCTGAAGTTGGCTCTCAGTCATGAATCACTCCAGACAGCCTGACATTAACTTGTTTGGGCCTGATTCTGCATTGCCTTGTACCTTGTGTACATAGTCAATTATACTTGTGCAAAGGGAGTGCAGATTAAAGTGGTCTTTCATTCTCCATACCGAGTCAGTCCCCTGTCTGGATGGCCAGCTAGACTGCCAGTTAGTGAGTGGTTTTGTGATGTGGAGAGCTGCCCAACAGGAAATGAATTGTGAGTCAAACTCATTCAATAAAAGCAAATGAAGAGTTATCAAATGGCATAAATTTTAATTCCCTACTTACCTGGGCATTCGTCTACAGATGAAGTTACCCTGATCCACTGAAGCACTCATTTACCTTTAGTATCACTCCTCTCCATGACACACACCTACCATATAGTATATTTTATGAGTAAATTTTCCAGCTGTGGGAATTTGCAATTGAAATAACCTTCACATGGAGGACATTGTTGTTATGAGCAGCGCTTCTTATCAATCTATTGTTTAAGTCTCCAAGATGTGAAATTGAAATGGTTTAGCTGTACATAGATATATTTCATTCTAACTATTTCCCCCTCCAAAAGATAGAATGACTGGGACTAAACACTAAGGTGGTTAATTTTCAGTGTATGCTCAGGGATTTAGCTACATGCCTTAACATTAATTTTCATCTGCAAATAATTATGAAATATTTTAACTGAAATGGGTGAAATTTCATCTTTTGTACTTAGTTGATTGTAAAAAAAAATGTGTGACAAAACCATCTGGCCTTAGTGTAATGTTGGACTTCAAACTCTAAATAGCCAGTTTGATTTCCTCTACTGAATTAGTTTTCTATTCCCTGGATCAATTCCCTCTCCAAACTAGGCAATACTGTATTGTTAAATGGCTTGTCAATCATTTCCTATCTCACCAATTGAGATGAATAACAAGGTTGGTATAAAAATTTAGGAAGGCTCAAAGACTACTTGTCATTTATGTTAAGGTCACTTTACACCACTCTGATAGTTAAAGGGGCCTTATAGAAATTGGGAATAAATGCCAGAACGTTGTAAAGTGGCCTAAGTGTAAATGAGAATCTGGTCCCCAGTGTTCAAAGCAACAAGACTCAAAGATGCTGATTACCTGGTTTGCTATTTTTTAAATGAAAGGTGAGATTAGCCCTGATACTTCTGTGTTCTCACAACTCAGGCATTAGAGTTTATGAAGGCCATTGCTCTAAGCCAGGCCTGCACAACTCGTAAAGCGGCGAAGGCCATATTACTCCAAAGAAAACAGCTGAGGGCCGAACCCCCCTCGGCCCCACGGAAACAACCCCTCCTTCCCAAGCGCTGGGGTGTGGAAGCCTGTAGAGGGGGAAAGAAACAGCGTGCATAGGGTGACCAGATCACAGCAGTAAAATAGGACCCGCCCCCTCCCCGCTCGGCCCCACCATCATACCCCTCTTTACCCCCCCCCCCCCAGGGGTCACTATATTACTGCACACAACAGTCAATCAATGCAGTTGTAGATAAATCTCTGCATTATGCATTTTTGTATAACTTTTACATGACTTTGTATTGAACCTTGGTAATATGTTATAGCAGGCCCCTAAGGTAGTATAATTAAGGTAAAAGAAAAATGTCTTTTTGCTAGAAGTAGAATAAGATCTTCCCCCCACTTTGTATGCAATTGCCCTGTTGAATGAATGAGGTGTGAATGAGGAAGGTGTGGAAGGCAGGCACCTCCAGACAGCTACAACCCTTGGAGAGGGGATGGATACCAGACCAAGGACAATCAAACTTGTCAAGTAGGCTGACTAGAGAAGAGCAGACATACTGATGGCCTCAGGGTTAGAAGCAAGCACCTTCCTTTGGGAACACCCTCTTTGCAGCATTGAGACAACCCCCAGCCCAGAGACAAACAGCAAAAAGGACCAACGGTCACAGTCCCAGATTTTGGGCTACATAGTGAGCCCACCTTCTCACCCCCCCATGGGCTGCACAGTGAGCCCACGCGGGCCGCATGTGGCCCCCGGGCCGCATGTTGTGCAGGCCTGCTCTAAGCAATCTATGAAATCAAATCAGTGGGCTAAATTCCATTCTCACATTTCAAAATCCAGATTTACACCAGTATAATTAAGAGCAGACTGTGGTCCATTGTTTCTAGTTCAGTTAAAGCATTGTTAGTAATAAAAGTATTTCATCATTCCAGAAATATATCTCAAAAGGGTTTTTTTGCTATAGGGAAAAAATCAATATAAATGCTATAAAGGAAAGCTGATCATATATTGGGGAAATTATGATTAATTTTTTATATGTTAAAATACTATGTTACTTAAAATTGTAGTGAATATAGGAATTGAGTGCCATCTATTGTTGAAAAATGTAGAATTATAAGAGTTAATTTTCTACAGCATAGAGCATGAGAATGAAACTAATACTTTACTGAATTTTATTTATTTCAAGTTAAAATACTGCATGTAATTGCATTTTGGAATTCTTATGTGGTTTGTTCTTTGGATCCATTTAATTTTAAATAGTCCCTTTAGAAACTGAGGGACAGGGATTTAAATAGTCAACGCTCTAAGTTATGTAATAAAATATTCATGTTAGATATGCAGTACACTTTTTGAAAAGTTTGGTGTAAAATCTAAAATGAATTGAACTTTCATGTTGGTGCTACACTTAGCCTTCTTGATGGATGATTTCAAGGTGATTTATGAAACCTTTCCTGTCTGATTCTTATTTGCAATGAAAGCTGATAGTGGAAAAACAAACCCAAACTCCTACTTGGCACTACTTAATTTTGGAATTTGAGAAAATTTGTTATATAATATGGGAAACATCACCCATGAAAGCTTATGCTCCAATACGTCTGTTAATCTATAAGGTGCCACAGGACTCTTTGTCGCGTCATCAAATCTTTGTGGGGGGAGTTGCTTGCTGCCAGTAGAAGTTTTTGAGTTGTAGGGTAAATTTTTCAAAAATGCATAAGTGACTTAAAAATCTAAGTCTCAGCAATAGCTATTGGGACTTTGGCTCCTGAGGTCTGGATCCACAAAGGGACTTAGGCATTGCAATGCTCACTGTAGCAGTGCCTAACCTTAATATTACCTTCCTTTTTCATGTAATTTTATGGTGAGAACAAATGGAAAATTGTGGTTTAGTGTTGTCATCTCTTTTTCACCTGAATGTGTAGTCAAATGTTTGAGGCCTTGTGGTTTCTTTCTGTTACGGTGAGAAATTGATGTTGGAGTCAGATATTTCTTTGGGTTGGTCTACACTAGCGGGGAGGGGATCGATCTAAGATATGCAACTTCAGCTACGTGAATAACGTAGCTGAAGTCGAATATCTTAGATCGATTTTTAAAAGTACTTACCCCGGTCCACACGGCAGCAGGCAGGCTCCCCGGTCGACAGCGCTTCCTCCGCTCGCGGAGCTGGAGTTCCAGTGTCAACGGGGAGCGGCGGGATCGATTTATCGTGTCTAGACGAGATGCGATAAATCGATCCCAGAACATCGATAGCTACCCGCCGAATCGGGCTTCTAAGGCTACGAATGGCATCTAAGGCTACGTCTACACTACCCACCGAATCGGGCGGGTAGTGTAGACGTAGCCTTAGATGCTATCCTGATTATCTAAAATGAATGTACACAAATTCCTGTTTCCCTGAACACCATAGGAATCCAACAGCAGCAGGCAGCTAAATTCCCTTTAAGCTGCACGGCCATGCAGCAGCCTATTAAGGACCGCACAGGCACTCAGGGCTGCAGTGGGGAGAGATTCCTCTCCCGCAGCCCCAGACCCAAAGCAGCCCCGGTATGGACCTGCCACTGCTGGAGGAGAGGTGCCCCAACCCAGCCCACCCCTGGACCTGCCGCAGCTGGGGGGAGAAGTACCCCTCCCCCGGCCCCAACCCCAGACGCGCCCCTCCCCCAGCCCCAGCATGAACCTGCTGTGGAAGAAGCACTTATTCCACAGCCCCAGCCCTGGAGCTACCGTGGCGGGGAGAGGTGACTCTCCTTCCCAGCCCAGGTGCTGCTGGGGGGAGTTCTCTGTCCCCAGGGGCAGCCTGCACCTAGGGTGACCAGATGTCCCGATTTCATAGGAAATAAGAAAGGAATACTTGTGGCACCTTAGGGACTAACAAATTTATTTCAGCATAAGCTTTCGTGGACTACAGTCCGCTTCGTCAGATGCATAGAATGGAACATACAGTGGGACGATATTTATACATTCAAAGAAACATGAAACGGTGGAAGTAACCATATCAACTGTAAAAGGCTAGTTAATTGAAAGGAACTGTTATCAGTAGGAAAGAAACTTTTGAAGTGATAATCAACATGGCCCATTACAGACAGTTGACACAAAGGTGTTAAGGGTATTGTGGCAAATTGCCGGCACTACTATGATGGGTCCCGCACTTTCTCTTCTTGTGGGGGGGTTTCAGGGTGCCATTTCTTGCCCCTGAACTGGGGTAACAGCTATCCTACTAGTATCCCAGGGAAGGGGAGTGGAGAGGGAGGGACCCAGGCCCGCCCTCTACTCCGGGTCCCAGCCCAGGGGCCCTATGATAGCAGGTGAACCACTTGTACCAGTGATTCTTTCCCCTGGGCTACTCCCCTCTCCTGACCTTCAGCTTGTGGGGCTTCCTGCCTTCCCTCTGCACAAGCCAGGTGTCCCTTTACCTAGGATCTTGGTCTTCTTAGCCCGCTGCAGCACTTCTCAAAACTCTCCTCCACTTTCCTTCGAACTGCTCTTTGTTCCACCACCAATCCACTCTGCTTCACTCCTCCAAACTGCTCTCTGCTCCACCACCAAACCACTCTGCTCCAACTCCTCACTCTGCTCCAGCTCCTCCTCTGGCTGATTGAAGCAGGGGGATTTTATCAGGTGACTGGTTTCAGGTGCTCTAATTGGTTTCAGGTGCTTTTAATTAATCTACAGGGAATAAGGCTTCTCCTCATCCTAGATCACTCTCCTGCTGCCTTCTGGCCATGCTGTATCACAGTATTTAACTGGGGGAAATAGATTCAATTAACACAATGACCAAGCCATTCCCATTCTTTTTGCTGACACAGACTAACATGGCTACTACACTGAAACTGATTTTATAGGGACAGTCCTGATTTTTGGGTCTTTTTCTTATATAGGCTCCTATTATCCTCCACCCACTGTCCTGATTTTTCACACTTGCTGTCTGGTCACCCTACCTGCACCTCAAACCCCTCATCCCTGGTTCCACCCCAGAGCCCATACCCCCGCTGGAGCCCTCAGCCTCTGCCCCAGCCCTGAGCTCCCTCCCACACTGCAAACCCCTCGTCTCCACCCCCACCATATTAATTTTGTTTTGTGCATCAATATGGAGGTGTCACACATCACCTCTATATTGGTGCACATAACAAAATTCATTCTGCGCATGGGTTGGGAAAAATTAGAGGGAATCCTGGCAGGCAGTTTCCTTCTTCAGAATTTCTAAGTCTGCGTTTTCATCCAGCCCTGCCGAAAAAGCTCTGTTTTCTCTCTGGATATTCCTACACAGCAGCTGGGATGTGTTAACTCTGCTTGAGCTAGTGCCTAAAAATAGCAGTGTGGCTGCAGGGGGCTCGAGCTAGCTGCCCAGCTAAAATTCCATTCAGTGCCCTGGGTACATACTTTGGCAGCTAGTCTGAGCTTCTGCCTGTGCCACCATAGTCACGCTGCTATTTATAGGTGCTAGTTTGCACAGAGCTAGCGTGTGCATGTTTACCTGCGCTGGGAATTACACCTCCCCACTATTGTGTGGACATATCCTCAAGGTCCTATTTTAAATGATTCTTTTGCTGTTTCCAGGCTTTTCTGGCTGCTTCTGGCTCACTCATACACCTCCCTCCAATGAAATATAAGCACAGCCCCTTACATTTTCATTCCATCTAGTTTTGGGGCAATTGTTCCCATTGGTTCAGCTATCACTAAACAAAGAGGTATTTGATTGGTCTCTCATTTAGCCTGAATGGAAAATGGCTTGAATGCCCAGCAACTTCAGAGAGATTTGTGATTACTCATAGATCAAAGATTGGAGCCACCCAACTTCCAGCATAATGAAATATAATGAGGAAAACATCAGTTCTAGCTCTTTAGAGCAGAGTCTCTGTCTTCATGTCTGTACATCACCTACTACAATGGGGATGAAAAGGGAATTTGACTGTGTACAATACAAACTAATAATAAAATAATGTATCAGTGCCAATGACTGTCTTTAAAGAGTCATAAAATTTGCTATCACAGCTGAAAACAAAACTTCCAAAGCTTGAAATCTGAAGATATTGGAAGCTGCTGGGTGCTTAGCACTTTTGTGTAACCCTTCTGCCAGTCAGAGTCGGCAGCAACAAGGGCCGGGTTCCGTATCTAGGGGTTCCATTCCAATAACACAATGCAAAACCGGCTCGAGCCCCCACCCAGTGACCTGGGACAAATATATATCACCCCCCCTGGGCGCCTCTAAGAGGCAGTACTTCCCCTCTCGCAAGCACCGAGTCTGAGTGTAGAAAAACCTTTTAATGACAGAGAGAAACAATGTGGCATTTTGCTGGGGAAATACCACATCTAGGATTTGTAAACCAAACTGTGAACAACGACCCACCCCAGCAAATTGGCCATGTCCTTTCCCTTTGGTTCTTGAGTCCAGCAACCCCCAAAATCACCCAAAGTCCCAAAAGTCCAACAACCCAAAAGTCCAGACCCAGAGTTCAAAAGTTCATCTGTAGAGTGTTACACCCCCTCCAGTCTGGGTAAAAATGGGGAGGGGAGAGGTAAGGGGCACCTTACGTGGCTCGAAGCTGACTGCCCCGTCCCTTCGTGGGGCCTCGCTCGGCTCGGCTCTGCTCTGCTCCGCCAGCCATCCCACGAGTCACTCCGCTCAGCCGTCCCTCAAGCCGCTCCAGCTGTCCCGCCAACTGTTCTGCTCTGCCAGCAGCTCCGCTCCATCAGCAGCTCCGCTCCGTCAGCCGGCCTGCAAGTCGCTCCGGCTGTCCCACCAACTGCTCCGCTCCGCCAGCAGCTCCGCTCCGTCAGCCGGCCTGCAAGTCGCTCCGGCTGTCCCACCAACTGCTCCGCTCCGCCAGCAGCTCCGCTCCGTCAGCCGGCCTGCAAGCCGCTCCGGCTGTCCCGCCAAGTGCGCTGCTCTGTCAGCAGCTCCGCTCCACCAGCCGCTCAGCAATATATCTTCTAGCTCCCCCACTATTTAACACAGTGCTCAGTGATTTCAGCTCTTAACAATTTCAGCTTTTTAGTGAGTTCAGCTTGTAGTTAGGGGAGCCTTTGTACTCAGTTGCACGCTTAGTCCAGAGTAATTCCAACTCAGCAGCCTGTGATTAGACTCCTAAGGAACTCAAAATTAGCTCTGATATTCCACAGTAGAGAGATAGAAGGAAGCACAATTGACATTTAGGACCCTCAGAAGAGGCCCATGCCACCAGATACAAATACCTGTCCCCAACCTCTCTCAATTCACTGGGTTTTGGAATCCATGTCCCTTGCCTAGCAAGTGCTGCTCAGCTAATGGTGAGGCCCTTCATCATAACAAAAGCCCACTGTCCTTGATTCACATAATGAGGGTAACAACACTTTATTCTTCCTGCCCCAATAACAGAGAAACTGGGGCTCCCACAGCAGTCAAAGTGACCATTTGGGCAAGCGGTCCATCATGCTTTGCAGGGTGGGTGTGTCCATGCAAACAAGATTAGCCCCTGACATCCCTGACATCCCTTTCCACAACTCACCACCAGATGTCAGGGTAGAGCTCATCCTGACTCTGCTTACATTTGAAAATCAGAGCACTTAATAAGGAGCTCAAATAACTTTAGACACCGTGATACAGGAGGGCAAGGGAGCAGTGGTAGAGTGGTCAAGGGGAAACATATAAACCCTAAGCTAATTAAGGGGTGGTTCCCTGCAGACTAGGGAGGGTGGCTACAGGTTAATTGGAGCACCTGCAGTCAATTAAGGCCCTGTCAGTAACCTGATAAACCCCCCTGCTTCAGGCAGACAAGGAAGGAGAAGAAAGGATTGGAGCTTAGAGGTGTGCTGTGAGACTTAAGAACTGAAGCTCAGACCCTTAAGATCTGAAGTAAGGGAGACCCTGTCCCAGGAGGGGAGGGAAACTCCCTCTCCCAGTGACTAAGGACCAAAGGTACCCCACCCAAGGGGGAAGAACCTGCAGGGTTTGAGAGAGGCTGGGCCTCAGAGTGAGGAACAAACCCTCCCCCACTTCCCTCCTTTACCACCTTCCTTGGCCACTAGTGGGGCCCTTGGTGCCCCAAGAGCAGGGGCAAGGGGTGGCATCTTAGCCCCCACACCAAGAAAAACACAGGACCCACCATACTAACATTGGCCATCTTGTCACAACACCCATTTATGAAGGTTTGGGCTTTGATTAATATAAAGAAAGATAAAATATTAGAAACATGGCAAAAACCTTCTCCCAGACAGGAAGGGGGACACACAAAAACCCACTCTTTGTTTGAAAATAAATCAGCTGATCTTTTTATAATCAGCCTGTACAATATTATGCTGGGGATTGGGTGAAACCTCACTGAAGCTGGTGTGCCTAACAGTTGCCCTTCATTCAGGATAAGTGTAAAAAGCAATTAAGCTCCAGCTGAAATAATAGGATCCACTGCCCAAAACAAGGCTGGTTAGTAATCTGCACTATGTGGGTAGAGGGATTTGACTGAAGGCTAAGCACAGGAGGCTGGATACTATTTGAAGGAGCGGTGTGTGGGAGACACAAGCAGCAGAAATACCACAGAAGCACACACAGAAGGCATCAAAGAAGCCACAGACACAGCCAGAGAAGCATTTGTAGCATGACCCTGAGAAAAAATTGAGGGGGAGAGAGCTTTTGGGTAGAGGCTGGCTGGAAAGAAGCTTGGAAACATCAGCAAAGAAACTATCTCCTGCTGTTTGATTTCTACTGTGTTCAAAGAAACAGGATTTTATGTATATTTAAATAAACAGGATTGCATCAAATACCTGACTCAAACTTAGATTTCTCCTCCCAATAAAATGAATCTGCAAGACCCCTAGGGTGACCAGATGTCCTGATTTTACAGGGACGGTTGCAATTTTGGGGTCTTTTTCTTATATAGGCTCCTATTACCCCCCCACCCCCTGTCCCGATTTTTCACATTTGCTGTCTGGTCACCCTAAGGACCCCAAATATTGGCTAAATGCTTGGGTCAAAAGAGGTGACAATATCAAACTTTCCTTTAAAAGGTCTTCAGCCTTTTATCTTTTTGGCTGCAACAGTCTTACCTCTTCCTCCTCGAACTTCTGACCTTCATGGCAGACAATCCTCTCTTTTATTAGAGAAACTGGGACATGGGGGAACCATGACCAGAAGGGCTCATTTCTGTCGCCTAAAGGTTCTGTGTAACCTGTTACTTGATCTATCATATGTCCCCATGGTTGAAGCCCATCTTCTCAATGGTTGAAAGTTGGAGCTCTCTGTGATTATGTATCCAGTTCAAGATGGGATAGAACTGTGGCAAACAAGCCGATAATCACCCTGAAAATCCACTGGAAGTTGTTACTCCTCATTGTTATAGCTTTCATCCCTCCCCCTTGGTGGGAAGGAGTAGGGTGAAGCATAAACAGGTCACCAATGAAAGAATAGTTCATGACTGAGATATGTTGCTGGGGGTGAGATAGAGAGTAGAGGGATAAGGTGAGTTAGTCTGGAGCACAGAGCGGGAGGGGAGGGCTCTTATTTTACACAAGTGCAATGAGTATCCTGGGTCTGACCTGGATTCTTAGTAGATAAGTGGGATCCATATAAGTTGCAGGCCATATTCCTACCTTCTCTGCTTGGCCATTAATTCTTCTTTGCAGAGATAATGCCTCATGAAATCTATGTAATGAACTATGTAGCATTCTAAGTAACTTTCCCTCTTTCCCCTACATTCTAGTGCATATGAGGATTACTCCTGGGGGAATTCTGTGCTGCTGCGTGTGTGCAGAATTCATGGCCACGGAGTGTTTCTGGGTCAGGTCTGGCCCTTATGCGTGTCAGGGTCAGGTGCAGCCTCATAGCCCCCCGACCCCGCAGGACACAGACTCGGCAATCTCCCACCTCCATGCAGCCAGTGGCCTGTGCTCCCCACTGCCATGCTGGAGCCTCCATGTTTATTTATTGACAAATAAAATATGCAGAATGTTGCAGAATTTTTAAAAATATTGTGTGCTGAATTTTTAATTTTTTGGCACAGAATTCCCTCAGAAGTAGATGATGATATTGCCCTTGTGTAAATGGCAATGAATCTGTGCCCGGGTTATACTGCTCAGAGCTGAAGGTAAGATAGTTTACAAATTTAAAAACATCTGCTAGGTTGTAGAATTTAATCCACAAGACCAAACTTTAGCAATATTATGTTTATGTTGTAATGTCATTTGCTGTTTAATACAAATGTTCACAATGCTTGGGTTCCATATGTTAGATATAGTGAAGACAGATAAACTCTATGCAAACGCAGGTTTCAAACAAATTATTTTAGTATACCCCAAACATAAAGCAAGATTTATAATATTAACATCTTTTTTTTTAATGGTAGAGTAATTGCACCAAAGGTTTGACAAGACAAATAAACAATATGCATAATTTTATATTTAAAATATTGCCTCAGAAGAATGGGAAAAAATATACACGTCATATACTTTCAGTGACACTGCAGTTATGAATCTTGTTAAGTTTGCAGAATTTATGATATAACTACTTGTAAATATTTATTAGATATTGTGACATTCCCAATGCTATAATCTGGACTATGGACAGTTGTATCCCCTCAATTCTCCAACCTGGGATGCCAATTACACTGCTTTCCTGTGAGAGCAACCACTTCTGGTCCTGCTCACAAACAGCTTCTAGCATGCTAAATCACTCCCAGCTGAATTACATGAATGCTCTGCCCAGCACTCATGAATTTCATACAGGGTGACACCAGCAATTTCCCAGTCCTAGACCTTCCTTCAGAAATGTGCATATTGTACTGTCCAGCTCTCTACTGGATACTACAAACTAAGATAAAGTCCATCTTTTCACCAATGTAAAATGATATGCATAAACCTTGTTATCTCAAGTGGAGGTTCCCAAACACTTCCATCCAAACACACTGATGTAGATAAAACAACAACATTACTGTAGTTTATTAACTACAGAAAGCTAGATTTTAAGTGATTACAAGTAATGAGGCATAAAAGTCAGAATTGGTTGCACAGAAAATAAAAAATAAGATGCAAACTAATACTTAACAAGCAAAAGTTTATAGCAGTCTGGCTAGACTGTTTCAGCCAGGACCTCCCGCCTTAGTTCATTGATGCTTCCTTTGTCTTTCAAATATTTTGATGTTGTGAGTAGAGATGGGGGGAGAGAGGTAATCTGTGGTGTGTGTGTGTTCTCTATACTTATACCATTCTCCCCTCTTTGAGGATTATCTCCTGCTGGGGTTCAGGTGACAGCCAGTCTGTCTACCCAGGAAACCCCAGTTCTATTGTTAATATGTAAGGTTCTTGCAAACAGCCTTCTTCCTGCCAAAGAATGGTCACTTAACCAGGTGATAGTTAAAGATAGTCAATGTGATTATGCTGATACCTGGCCAGGGTGTCAGTGTATCTTTTGTCTCTGAAAAACTGGGTTGGGCCTGTTTTTCTAACTTTGGCACATCACAGCAATGTTATATTGTAGAATCTTATAACTTTACATACAACGTTGATACACAGATTTTACCAGAATAATAATATTCAGCATATTTAAAATGATAAATCACAAGGCATACTTTGTACAAAATGTATCGTGGTCTTGTAAAAAGAATGAATATAGAGGTACAGACTATCATAGATACAAATCTGGTTAAAAAGAAAGCATATACAGTAAACGTATTGTGTGAACCAGGCTTTAAAGGATACTTCTTGTCATTTTTAATTAAGGACACTGATGAAACAGCTGAGAAGTAATAGGTCAGCAGAGGGCAATATGATGAATATGCTATGGGTAAATCTGCTGATGCTCTTTTCTTCAAAAACATAGATTGCTAGGAGGGAAAGGGTTCCATGGCAGCTGGGTGGAATGTGTCACAGAGGAAGGATGTGAAGAGCCTGGGGAGGAGTGCGGCAGTGAGCGGAAGTTGGTGGAATACGGCTTGAGACCTGCCAAATGCTGGAGCTGAAGCAGTTAAAATACCTGATGCTTGCCTGAGTCCTGGTATGGAGAGCACGCTACAAGGACTGTTTCAGGACAAAGACTGGTGACCCAGCACTCCAGAGACCCCATGAGGTGGTAAAGAGCAATCATTTTATCATCTGCAGTGAATCAAAAAAGTAAAAACTAGTAATTCCAATTTTTTTGTATCAACTTGCAGACTCAAATAACAGATCAATAAAGATAATGTACCGAATAAAGAGTGACTCCTGTTAAAATGCTATTGAGTTAGTTTAAGCAACTGTACATTTGGGACTTGATCTTGCAACTGGATCCATTCAGGTGTGCCTCTGCCCATGCAAAGTCCCATTTACCCTGTCTAAATGGGCGTAAAGGTGTGTGTTTTTAATCAAGTTACCTCAGCTGAGTTAACTCAACTAAAATCACCCTTATCACCTGTGTAGACATAGTTTAGCACATTTTAGATAGTTTGAGCTGCTGCTTTCATATGGCAACTTGAAAAGCAACATTAAAAGTCAATGTCCAAATTTCTCATCCACTCTATGGCTTTCCAATGACATGGAATGAATCAAGGCTGTCCCTCTGCAGAAGGGACGTAGAGAATTCCCAGATGTTTCATGGTTTGGATGTTTTCTCTTCATTCACATATTGGGCTGTCCTTCATTTTCCATTTGTATAGTAGGCAATTGCAATGCCTGTGTGAGGCTCTGATGTGAATAGGTGTGATCCATATCTTACATGGTAGGGTGAAGCCAGGTGTTTGATCTGTAGGATCTATGATCAGTTCTTGATTTTTGGCCCTGCTGTTCTCCACAGCCTCCACCACTTATATTTTGGTGACAGTCCTGAGGTTTTAAGAGCTTTGGCCACTTACCAGAAGAGGTGCCTAGATTTAAGGCAGCATCTCAGTGGAGGTTGGAGATCTTCATACATGATTGGGTTAGTTATTGCAGTCATATTCTCATATTATATTGTTTCTCTTTAGAGGGATAGTGCTAAGATATGAGTGAGGATGGAAAGTCAGACTGTCAGTGTTGACTTCAATGCTCCTGTGACATTTCTCATAGCAGTGTCCAACTGCATGTTGACTAGTTTCATATGTTCTCTACCTGCCTATACTTAAATGCAATATTCAGCTCCTGATAAGATGAGGACCAAAGTGAGCATCTGGTCCCAGATAGTTTTGTGGTAACCTTAATCTTGGTGGCGGTTTTCATCAGATGGTGGTGGTGTCTGAGGCTGTGACCCAGAACCATGATGAAATATTTTGAATAATCATCAAGCCTATGTTTGGTGTCATAGAAGGGTCTATTCAGGTACTTTTTGGTATGTTGGTTGCTCAGGTGAAACATGGAGGCGTGGTTGTTTTTTTTTTAAGGTATCGATTGGCGTTGCAATAACCAATAGTACTCCTCCAATTTTTCAAATCTTCTAGGAGGTTGCATTCTGCTTTGGTGAAAGTGCTCGCTTGCATGGAAAGTGTGAGATCATCTGTATATCCAAATTTCCATGACTCGATTGATGGGATGTTGCTGATATAAATATTAAAGACATGATGCCAAGACAGATCCCTGTTGGAGTCTGTTCATTAAATGTTGACCACAGATCTGTTTTCATAAGATGTACACAAAAGTTGCAGTTGGTGAGCATGACTGTCAGTAGAAGCAGTGCTGTTCTGCAATGCACTATTTTCTAAACTTTCAAAGTTGTTTAAGCTGATCAGTTTGTAGCTTGGGAAGTGGGAGGCTGAGTCTACAACAAAACTAGCTCAGACAATCTGAAAGGTGTTAAACTGTGTCTAGGTGGGGAGGAGAGGTTCAGTCAAGTTAAGCTAACTGAACTGAGGCAACTTGATAAAACATACTCCTCCCACCCCCATTAAGCAGTGGCTACTAATTTCAAAAGTTGTTAATGGTGACTACAGTGTGGCTCCATGCAGAGCTGGGTCGTAATACCCAATCAAATTTCAATCAGACCCTTACAGTATTTAATTTTCAAATTTACACTCTGGAATATAAAAAGAATTTCACATTTTTTGCTCATGAACTTTGTTGTAAGGATAGCCGTTTTCTTTAGTCAAGCTAATTTAATTTACTGATAAGATTGAAAGCCTAAGTCTTACTTTTGGGTCTCATCCTACAATATGTTTCACAGACTGTGTTTAACTGAGTATAGAGAATTGTTAAATGAAGATAATAGGGTGATTCATTTGAACACAATAGGTACAAATTAAGTTAATTATCTGATACATGCATCTCATTCACTTATGTCTGATAAGGAAGTCTACTTAAGCTCAACTACATTTAGACATTATACATCTGATAACTAGGTCAAGAACATAACTTTTTTGATCAGTTTTAAGCAGTTATGAAAGCAAAGGACTAATTGTACTGACTATGCCTACCATAATACTGTGTTATGTATAGTATAATGATCCAGGTTTGCCTATGCATTTCAAACCTGAATTACAGTGCCACTTTTGTTGCACTCTTGAGCCTCCTACCAACAGACTGCTTCATTATGTAAACAAATATCTGCAAAGAGCTACATTGAATAAACAATAAAGTTAGAACCCAGTCCTTAAAATATATTCATCTTAGCTCTCTATATGCCTTGGGGGGGGGGGGGGGGTTATAGTGTCCATCACCATATTCTGGCTCTGAAACATAAAGGGCTGGTTCTCTTAGCTATTGCAATTCCTACTTTGATTTCAGTTGGAGTGTAGTATATTCAGTATCTCTGAAAATCAGGTCTCTAGATTCTCAAACTGGACACCCAAAAACTGAGGCATTCATAATACACCAAAAAAAAAGGAGGGGGGGCTAATTACTGATTGTACTCAAATGTGATTCCGAATATGTTCCATATTTGAGAATCGTCTTAGCAACCTTCTAATAATCTGAATATTGGCTATTGTGACAATGTGTTCAGGGCTATACAATACACAAAATTAAAGATGGTACTAGCTCCATCACAGGAGGAGATTACCATCTCAAAGACAAGCACAGAGGAGACAAGATGTACTGGGAGAGGCAAATGAAGGGGCTAGTTTAAGTATTTTCTTATCACTACTATTATAAATCTAATTCTGTCACTCTAGGTTCCTATACAGTGCCCATGACTGTGGTATCTGGCCATCATGGAAGAAGTAAGTTTTTAGAAGGGATTGGAACAAAGAGAGAACATGGGTTTTGTTAATGGGGATTGAGAAATCATTCTGTGCATAAACATGGAAAAAGGCATAGGGATCAGAGAAAAAGAAGGAAATGAAAGGGGGTGGAAGCTGGCATCACTTACACAGCACAGTGGATAAGATGATATGATAAAAGAGAGAGTCCAGGGCTGCTATGATTTTTGTGCCTTTTACCTGTTATGCCTAAAGAGAATCAACATGAGTTTAAGTTTGAGGAGACTGATGCCTTATGTTGTGACCCATAGGTCCTGAACTTGGTTCTGCAGGGTTTATAGGAACAGCTATGCTCTATCCCTCCATCTGGCTACCTGCCGATGCTTGCTTATCTGGAACCCATGAAGTCCAGCCTCAATTTGAGGCTCCACCCCTGCTGTCCTATTGGTGGAGTCCCAGACCAGTTAATAGGCCTGACTCTACTTGGCTGACCCTACTTAAGTCAGCAGCAGGAACAGGAAGCTGTCTGAGCAACTGGACTTCATCCTAATGTGGGCTGTGTGCTTTGTGCTCCCTGCTTTTGCTCCACTGGCTTGATTTCCTGGCATCCTGGCCTGATTCTGGTTCCTGATCTGTGGTTCTGATCTCCAATTTGTCTTCTGCTTCTGACCTCCTGGTATCCTGACCCAGCTGATTCTTGACTTCTGTCTTGTGACTGTGTACTCCTGGGTCTAACTACTGGGTCTGACTGCCTGTGACCTGGCCGTGACACCTTGGAAGAATGATTTGATGCTCTCCTGGTGGAAAGTGATGGCTGTGTAGATGTCTTGTACTTGTCAATTTAACAGAATAACATGAGTGTGGTCTATACCATTCCAAGCAGGGGCGGAAGAGACCTCTTAGGGATCTGTTATCTCTCTCAAATGTTTCTAAACCTTTTGTCAGCAAAAATCTGGTTTCATCGACAAGAATGGAGATGTACGCATTGCAGTGCTCCTTCTACTGATTTAACTCTCTTGCTACATCGACAGAATAAAACCACCTCGATGAGCAGCATAGAACTGTTTGTGATGAAATTAGAGTGACAGTATCAGTGTAAAAAGAAAACAAGAAAAATACCTGTGGCACCTTAGAGACTAACATATTTATTTCAGCATAAGCTTTCGTGGGTTAAGAACCCACTTCATCGGATGCATGGAATGGAACATACAGTGAACAGATATTTATACATTCAAAGATACATGAGAAGGTGGAGGTGTCTATACCAATGGTAAGAGGCTAATTAATTGAAAGGAACTGTTATCAGTAGAAACTTTTGAAGTGATAATCAACAGGGGCTATTCCAGACAGTTGACACAAAGGTGTTAAGGGGGAAATAAATTCAATTAACATAATGACCGAGCCATCCACGGTCAATATTCAAGCCTAAGGTAATTGTATCTAGTTTGCATA
Source organism: Macrochelys suwanniensis (assembly GCA_033296515.1). Lineage (NCBI taxonomy): Eukaryota > Metazoa > Chordata > Testudines > Chelydridae > Macrochelys > Macrochelys suwanniensis. The sequence goes on from CM065775.1 coordinate 67,862,587, forward strand.
TTAATTCCAATTCCACAGTTTCTCTTTGGATCCTGTTTTTGAAGTTATTTTGTTGCAAAATTGCAACTTTTATATCTGTCATTGAGTGATTAGGGAGGTTGAAGTGTTCACCCACTGGCTTTTGAATGTGATGATTCCTGATGTCAGATTTGTGTCCGTTTAGTCTTTTGCGTAGAGACTGGCCAGTTGGGCCAATGTACATGGCAGAGGGGCATTGCTGGCACATGATGGCATATATCACATTGGTAGATGTGCAGGTGAACGAGCCCCTGATGGTGTGGCTGATGTGATTAGGTCCTATGATGGTGTCACTTGAATCGATATGTGGACAGAGTTGGCATCGGGCTTTGTTGCAAGGATAGGTTCCTGGGATAGTGTTTTTGTTGTATGGTGTGTGGTTGCTGGTGAGTATTTGCTTTAGGTTGGGGGGCTGTCTGTAAGCGAGGACTGGTCTGTTTCCCAAGATCTGTGAGAGTGAGGGATCAGTGAGTATCAGTGTAGACACTGCACTTATGTTGCCTTAGGTGGCCATCAGGAGGTGTCCCACAATGCTCATCATGACCACTCTCATCAGCAGTTTCAACTTGGCTGCCCTGCTACCAGGTACAAAGGCATTCACCCCTCCCCCTTTAAAGCCCCAGGAATTTTTGAAATTCCACTTGCTGTTTGCTCGACATGGACTGTTCACACAGCATCTTCTCAGTGATCATACCAGCTTTTTACAGCAAACGTGCACCCAACTGGAGTACACCAGAGTTGTTGGATCTGTTGAGAGAGGAGGCTGTGCAGTCACAGCTCCACTTCAGTCGTAGGAACTTTGACACCTATGAGCAGATTGCTCATGGCATCGAGGAGAAGGGGCATGAAAGCGACATGCAGCAGTGCCTGCTAAGATCAAAGAGTTGAGGTCGGTGTACCAGAATGCAAGGAAGGCCAACAGTCGCACTTGTGTAGCGCTGAAAACATGCCACTTCTACAAGGAGGTGCATGCCATCCTCTATGGCAACCCCCCCTCCACTGCCAAGAGCCCCATGGACACTTTGGGGGTGGAGGAAGGCTGGAGGCAGCAGCCAGTTGAATTAATTCCAAGGACAAAGTGGTGGACAAGGAGGTCGAGTTGGAGGATGTGAGACAGGAAACAGGGTCATCCAATGGCATGGTGAGCCAGGACCTCTTTTTGATTCTGGAAGGGTCTAGCCAGTCCCAGCAGTCTGGCTCTGGAGCACCTGAAGCAGGAGAGAGGAGCTCCAGTAAGTACTAATTTTGCTTTGATACTGTATGGTTACATGAGGTAGAGGTGTCCTTTATTTTGTTACATGGTGCATGTGGGAGAAGAGAGAGACATCAACAACACTAGGTTCTGTTTGTGCAGCTGCTTCTCATTCCTCTGTGCTGCTATGCAATGGGAGCCCTGCAGAGAAGTTTGTTAATGGACACCGGGATCTCCTGGGACTCCTCAATAGAGATCTCTAGGAAACTTTCCTGGAGACACTATGGAATCCTCTGCTGGAGGTTCCTTGGCAGAGCTGCTTTGTTTCTTGCCCCACTGTAGGAAACTTTGCCATGCCAATAGGCAATTACTTATGCAGGAACCAAAGCAGCACACAGGCGAGCAGCATACGGACCCGGTCTGAAGCCACACACATGCAGGAGATGCACCTTTGCATTCTCAGTTACCCTTAGTAGTGAGCTATCAGCTCCAATCACTCCTGCCTGTGGAAAACAGTGCCCGTATTCAGAATAGTGTCCGTAGGCGCTTGTACCAATCCCCTTCTGAAACCACCCAGACCCTTTCTCCCATCTTGTATCTTCTCCCTCTGGGCCAAACTCACCATGTTTAGGACTCTTGCTGTGCTGCGTGCTTGCCAAAGGTAAAGCGAGAGAGAGATGTATAACTTTTTTATAATTCAAGACTGTGCGTGCACTCACAAAACTGACCGTGTATTATTTCTTTTGCTCCTGCAGACATGCCCTTCAGGACCAGCTCCTACACACTGGTGGAGCACCTCCGTCAGTGGTTGCAGCAGAAATTCATATACAGTGGCAATTCGCACAGTTGCAGGCTGCAATTAACACTCAAGTAGCAATCATTACAAGGAACATTGAAGGTGGCAAGTAAACAATGCTTGGCTGAATGAATAACAGAAAGACACATTACTGGAGCTCATTGTCAGAACGCTGCTTCAAAACCTCCCTGATTTGAATAGTCCCCCCTCCCCCCCCCCCATTGAGCCTCTTTAATAGCCTTGGTATCTGGCTGCTCAAAATCAGCCACCAGGCGATCCACCTCAGAGCTCAACCCCTGGGGAAACTTTTCCCCTTTAACCTCACAAATGCTATGCAGAGCACAGCAGGCTGCTATGACCATGGGAATATTTTCCTCACTGAGGTCTAACCTGCCAAAAAGGTAGTGCCAGTGACTCTTTAATCTGCCAAATGCACATTCAGTGGTCATTCTGCACTGGCTGAGCCTGTTGTTGAAGCGCTCCATGCTGCTGTCCAGGCTTTTGGTGAAAGGCTTCATGAGCCACGGGAGTAAGGGGTAGGCTGGGTCTTTCAGGATCACTATGGGTATTTCCACATCCCTGATTGCAATATTCTAGTCTGGAAAGAAAGTCGCTGCATGCAGCTTTCTATACAGGCCAGTGTTCCTGAAAATGCATGCATCATGAAACTTCCCTGACCACCCTGCATTGATGTCAGTGAAACAACCCCAGTGATCCACCAGCACCTGCAATACCATGGAGAAATAGCCCTATCTGTTGATGTACTCTATCAAAAGGTGGTCTGGAACCAAAATTGGCATATGTGTACCATCTATCAGCCCCCTGCAATTAGGGAATCACATTACAGAAATGCCATCCACTGTTTCCTGAACATTGCCCAGAGTCATTGTCATTCGCAGCAGGAGGCAATTAATGGCACTGCACTCTAGCATCACCACAATCCCCACAGTGGGCTTTCCAATTCCAAAATGATTTGTGACTGACTGGAAGCAGTCTGAAGTTGCCAGCTTCCACACAGCCATCACCACTCACTTTTCCACCATTAGGTTACTCTCATTTTAGTGTCCTTGTGGTGCAGTGCAGGGGTGAGCTCTGCACATAGTTCCAGGAAGGTGGCTTTGTACATCCAACAGTTCTGCAGCCACTGCTCATCAATCCCATACCTGCAGCACAATCCACCACTCAGTACTTGTTTCCCGAGCCCAATAGCGATGGTCCACCATGTGCAGCTGTTCCATGAATGCCAACATCAATCTTGAATTGTTTCTTTCCGTGGCACACAACCGTGCAGACACCAAGTATTCCTCTTCAGATTTGCAGCTCATGAAATACTGCAGGATGAGCCGCGTTATGTTCATAACAGTTATCACGAGACTGGTGAGCAGTGCAGGAGCCAGGCTTTCAGGCAGAGATGGTAGGGGCAAAGTTTAGAGGGGCAGTTGAAAAATGGTGCAAAACATAGTCGGAAGCCCATGGAATGATGGGATGGAGAAAATAGCATCATGGGGCAGTGAGCCCATCACCATGATGCACTGTGATCCATTCCCAGAACTCCTAGTGGAAGAAGGTGGTGATTTGCACAGTGGGATAGCTATCCATGCTTCACTGCTTTCTCTGTCGGTGCAAGAGCACCAACTTTGGATGCACTCTGCCGAAAACAAGAAGCGTTGTGTGAACATGCACAAATGATGTAGTTTAAACAGCGGCTTATGATAATCGATGAAGTAGACTTAACTATGGAACTTGTCTTCTGTTGCTGACTGCTTAGGGCGGGTCCACATGTACTTGCTGCTGAACTGAATTCCTTGGGAGCAAAGAAAAGTGAACCTTGGCCAGTATGCACTGCTACCTGACCAGCAGTGTTGTACAACAGGCGGGGATGTGGTTTTGAAACACTTGTGGCTGTGGGAGTAGTTTTAGTGTAGAGTGTAGTGGCTCTGGAGTCATGCTCTCTATCTGCAGTGCTCCTCTTCTCTGTCTTGTGCTCTCGAAGTTATCTGAAATCTTCCGGGGGCGTGGCTGACTTCTTCACACCATATAGGGAAATACTGCTAATACACACAGAAAGTGAAACATCTTACACTCTATAAACAAAAGTGAAATTGACTGGTCCATATCTGAGCTGAATAAATGCTAGTAAACAAACTTATAAACAATGAGAAGTACATTAGATAGCTAGAATTTCAGCTCTAATAATCCTGTTCTTTTCAATGATGATCATGCCCGAGTGAGGACAGCAGGATTTGAGCTGTAACATACAATATGTAAAGACATATTTTGTTTTTAATAACCTTTAAAAATTGTCACTGTCCCCTTAAGAGCCCTCTCTACATAAATCTGTGTGTACACAGCTAATCTCCTATTTAATGTAATTACATATCACTTGGACTACCACCAACATAAGACTCTATTCTCTCTTTTTTAAAAAGGATAAGACTTTTTGATGAAAATCTGATGATTCTTCCATTTTCTGTGATCTAGTCTGATTTGGTAATGGTTAATATGAAGGGAGTACTGAGGGCAGAACAGTAACTAAAATCAAAAGAACCATATATATATATATATATGTAAAAGCCAATCGGAAAAGAAAGGAACTAAACCTCTATCAGTGAAGGTCACTGAATCCCTTGTTCAGCTCTTGCATTGGATTGTTTTAAATTCCATGTAATTTAAGTTTAACCGCTTCTTGAAGGTTGTGCTAATGTTCCTTTAGTTCTACCACATTAGGACTCTTCAGATCAAATATACAAACTAATGAAAAAGCAGTGTTAACTGAAGCTTCCACATCCAAATAAGAAAATACATGAAATGGCTGTGTTTTCACTGACAGGAAATAATAAAGGAACATTCTTGCCTGCTTAGCTCATTCTCAGTAATGGACCCAGAGCCAAATGCTTAGCTGGAGCCTGTCTTGGATTTCCATTAGTTTACCTACCTCTGGCACAGAAATACTGTAGCTTTTTAGAAAACTACAGGGTGGATCCTTCTGTGAATTGAAATAATACTTTACATTTCCTGATGAAAATAAGTAAATGTTTTCTATCAACGGGTCTGTAAAGTCTATCCTGCTCTCTTTCAGCTCAGAAGAGTGCAGTCTCTACCAACTTGCCAGCATCCATAAATAACCTTGGTGAAATCACAAATATAGAATTGCTTAGTAATGGTTAAACAGCTGTTGGTAACTGCTTCTATGCTTAAGAGCTTTCAAATGGGGTCTAATATAGAGACTTCACTTTGAAATCTTTGAGCTTCAAAATGCTGTTTTGAAACATAATCAGCAATAAGGCTTACAAATCTGAAATCCTCTAACCTTCTGCTTCCTCAGGGAGAGGGGGAAAGTTGATGAAGGGGTTTAGCTTCATATTTCTGCCTGGCATTAAGACAAAAGGCTGCCCCAGACTAGTAGATTATTTCTGTACTTAACCACTGGTAACTAGATAATGCCTTAATTAGAACTCTGAGCATACAAAGCCAAAACTCTAGTAGTATCATGGCAGTGACACCAACACCAGAGACCCATATATGTGATTATACAGTTGTTTACATTGCTGCATAGTTGTCTTTCCTTTTTATTTTGCCACAAAATTGTGCTCTAGAATCTAAGCCTTCATTTTGAAAATAATTAAAGGGCCAGATTCTGTTAAGCTTACTTGAGTAACATCTTACCCATCATCTCAGGCATCGGCACCCTAACAGCAGGATTATCTGGCTATGTGGACTCTCTCCTCAGGCCCTATGCTACCAGCACTCCCAGCTATCTTCGAGACACCACTGACTTCCTGAGAAAACTACAATCCTTCGGTGATCTTCCAGACAACACCATCCTGGCCACTATGGATGTAGAAGCCCTCTACACCAACATTCCACACAAAGATGGACTACAAGCCATCAGGAACAGTATCCCTGATAATGCCATGGCTAACCTAGTTGTTGAACTTTGTGATTTTGTCCTCACCCACAACTATTTCACATTTGGGGACAATATATACCTTCAAGTCAGCGGCACTGCTATGGGTACCCGCATGGCCCCACAGTATGCCAACATTTTTATGGCTGACTTAGAACGCTTCCTTAGCTCTCGTTCCCTAATGCCCCTACTCTACTTGCGCTACATTGATGACATCTTCATCATCTGGACCCATGGAAAAGAAACCCTTGAGGAATTCCACCACGATTTCAACAATTTCCATCCCACCATCAACCTTAGCCTAGACCAGTCCACACAAGCAGTCCATTGCCTAGACACTACTGTGCTAATAAGCGATGGTCACATAAACACCACCCTATACCAGAAACCTACTGACCGCTATACTTACCTACATGCCTCCAGCTTCCATCCTGAACACACCACACGATCCATTGTCTACAGCCAAGCTCTAAGATACAACGGCATTTGCTCCAATCCCTCTGACAGAGACAAACACCTACAAGATCTCTATCAAGCATTCTTAAAACTACAATACCCACCTGCTGAAGTGAAAAAACAGATTGACAGAGCCAGAAGAGTACCCAGAAGTCACCTACTACAGGATAGGCCCAACAAAGAAAATAACAGAACACCACTAGCCGTCACCTTCAGCCCCCAACTAAAACCTCTCCAGTGCATTATCAAAGATCTACAACCTATCCTGAAAGATGATCCCTCACTCTCACAGATCTTGGGAGACAGACCAGTCCTCACTTACAGACAGCCCCCCAACCTGAAGCAAATACTCACCAGCAACCACACACCATACAACAAAAACACTATCCCAGGAACCTATCCTTGCAACAAAGCCCGATGCCAACTCTGTCCACATATCGATTCAAGTGACACCATCATAGGACCTAATCACATCAGCCATACCATCAGGGGCTCGTTCACCTGCACATCTACCAATGTGATATATGCCATCATGTGCCAGCAATGCCCCTCTGCCATGTACATTGGCCCAACTGGACAGTCTCTACGCAAAAGAATAAACGGACACAAATCTGACATCAAGAATCATCACATTCAAAAGTCAGTAGGTGAACACTTCAACCTCTCTAATCACTCAATAACAGATTTAAAAGTGGCTATTTTGCAACAGAAAAACTTCAAAAACAGGCTCCAACGAGAAACTGTGGAATTGGAATTAATATGCAAACTAGATACCATTAGCTTAGGCTTGAATATTGACTGTGGATGGCTCGGTCATTACGTTAATTGAATCTATTTCCCCTCCTTAAAAACCCTTAACACCTTTGTGTCAACTGTCTGTAATGGGCCATGTTGATTATCACTTCAAAAGTTTCTCCTGATAACAGTTCCTTTCAATTAATTAGCCTCTTAACATTGATATAGACACTCCCACCTTTTCATGTTTCTCTGCATGTATAAATATCTGTTCACTGTATGTTCCATTCCATGCATCCGATGAAGTGGGTTCTTAACCCACAAAAGCTTATGCTGAAATAAATGTGTTAGTCTCTAAGGTGCCACAGGAATTTTTCTTGTTTTCTTTTTGCTGACACAGACTAACAGGCTACTACACTGAAACCTGTCATCTTACCCATTTGTGACTCCTTCTGGAGTAAGTCTCTACAACTAGACACCGATGGCTGTCCCATGCCAGCCTACTCGGGCTTGGACTGCAGGGTTGTTTCATTGCTATGTAGAGTTCCGGGCTCGGGCTGGAGCCCAGGCTCTTGGACCTTGGGGTGGGAAGGCCCCCGAGCCCATAAGTGTACACAGCAATTAAACAGCCCCGCAGTCCAAGCCCTGTGAGCCCAAGTAAGCTGACAGGGGCTGGTTGCAGGTGTCTAGTTGCTGTGTAGATATACCCAATAAGATCAGTGAATCTGCTCAAGAAGTAAGGTTGACAGGTTGAAAAGGAATTTTTCAAAATGTGAAGGAAATGTAAACCAGTGCAGGGAAACTGAAATAATAGCTTTGAGATCTGTTAATTGCTCTACTCAACTTAAAGGGGTGTTAATGCTAATACCTTACATATCACTTCATTAGGCATTTAATTGCTGCTTATCTTAGAAGAACAATGAAGCTAATATATACTCCATTGTTATTGGATGCTATCTCTACTTGTATTTGTACACAGATATTGGGACCTGTTACAGTTGTCACTAATTAAGATCACATGTTAAGCAACGGCTGCCCTTTCACTTCCATTGTCAGAATTTTTGAAAAATTATCTTTCAGACTAATACTTTGAACAAAGGTATTTTTATGTAAAGTCTTTATGGAACTAAAAACTGAACAGGAGGCTTTTTTATTGAGAACATTTATTAAAATGTAATACTTTATTGCTCATATAGCATTTATAAGAGATAAAGCACAAGGTATGTGTAAAGTTATTTCTTTGATGTGAGAGACTACTGTGTTTAACCCTCAGTGCCTGGAGATAGGAGACAATTTTCTTTAAATTAATCCTTCAGAAGAGACTCATGAGGACAGTCTCACCTCAACTGTTTGTGTGATTCAGAATATTGTTGTGTAGACATTAAATGTTCTTATTTAAGATACTGAGAAATCTGTCTTAAGTGACAGATTATAGCTCAACAAAAATGGGTTGGCTAGCAGAGGTGTTTGTATATTAATAGTAGAGCAAAAGTTTCCTTTTAGTTTAGAGATACTTTAGGTGGCTTAAAGGTAGGAATAAGCCTAATAAGTGTGATTCACTGTACAGCGATTAACTGCATTAGTTAAGTCATCTATTTCCTTCAAGCTTCAAATTCCTAAATTAACATACAAACTGATTTTATATTGCACTTATTAATATAGAACTTTCCTTGTTGGTGCTATTTTGTCCCATTTCTGGGAATGGTTGTGTGACGGTGCACTCTATAAGGCTTTATGGAAATATGCTTATGACTATATATGACATAACTGGAATATGTTTTATGCTACATATGCCATGTAACATATCTCTGTAAAGGTTATGATCTACTAAATCTATTCCTTCTATTTGTATGCACGTATCATTTTTGTGTTCAAAGTTATGAATATTGGCTGTGTACTTGCTTGATTTCTAAGTAGCTTTAGAAAAGGATTTGGTCAGCTTCTTGAGAAATGAATGTGCAAGTTAAGTGCCCAATCAAGAAACACTTAATGAACAATGGATCTTGGAAGCCTCCAATCCACATAAGAAGTCTACCTGAGGACGTTCAAGGTAGCATGTAAACAATGGCTGCTACCTGTAAGTTCTGAGTCATGCATGGATATGTGACTTGTCCATGTGACTCCAAATCTCCATTTTGTAGCTGGATTCTACAGAGCGGGAGGGAAGGGTGACCACCCACAAGACAGAGTCTATTTAAACCCCTGGAAGACCCCTCCATTTGGTCTTCAGTTGGCTCAAGAGATGGCCTCTCCACCCCAAAGGATACCTGAAAGCAACTGGAACAAAGGACAGTAACTACAGGGGGTGTGAGTGATTGCTGGACTCAGACTAGAAGGAGACTAGTCTGTAAAAGGAAGCTCATTGGAACATCTCTGACGGTGAGATTTTATCTGTATTCAGTCTTCTTACTGTATTAGGCATAAGCTTGCGTGTTTTGTTTTATTTTGCTTGGTAATTCACTTTGTTCTGTCTGTTACTACTTGGAACCACTTAAATCCTACTTTCTGTATTTAATAAAATCACTTTTTTACTTATTAATTAACCCAGAGTATGTATTAATACCTGGGGGAAGGTGGGTGGGGGAGATGTGCAAACCTCTCTATCAGTGTTATAGAGGGCGAACAATTTATGAGTTTACCCTGTATAAGCTTTATACGGGGTAAAATGGTTTTTTTGGGGGTTTGGACCCCATTGGGAGTTGAGCATCTGAATGTTAAAGACAGGAACACTCCTTAAGCTGCTTTCAATTAAACCTACAGCTGTTAGGGGACATGGTTCAGACCTGGGTCTGGGTTTGCAGCAGGCTAGCAGGTCTGGCTCAAACCAGGCAGGGCACTGAAGTCCCAAGCTGCAAGGGCAGGAAAGCAGGAGCAGAAGTAGTCTTGGCACATCAGTTGGCAGAACCAAGGGGGTTTCTGTGATCCAACCCGTCACAGGTTGGTTGACTCTCCTACTTAAAAATGACTGGTGCATAAACTGACTAAGTTAATGTCAAAACAAAACAATAAACAAACAAAACCAAAAACCAAAGATACACATACACTGAGCCATTGCAACCACTGAAAATTATTCCTCTCCTAATGTTGACACCAGTTAAATATGTCATATAAACATGATTATTGTATCACACATATTGCCTTGTAGTGGGATTTAGATTTAGTTCTGTTAGTTGTTCCTCATAGGTCTTGCTTTCCAAGTCCATAATGTCAACATCTAACCTTTTGACACAGACATTTGAAAGAAAAATAGGAACACATTGCCTAACTCCACTGAAATATATCCAACAAGACTGTGGTTTGGAAACCGTTGAAAAATGAGGATAAATAGGGCTATGAAAGTGCTTGGTGGGAAATCATACAATCTTTCATAGTAAATGCTATGTATTTTGCAGGAGTGTAGCATAGCCAGAGGGTCCTTAATATGATATAGGTGTTTTGGAGTCAATGTACAGGGCACAATCACTACATGAGGCCATTGGTTCTCACTTGTTCTATGCCTTCCATTGGCAGTGTCCAGCTGTCTAATCCCAAGGTTAGTGCATACAGGTATGTCCTGCAGAAATGCTTTATCCTGGGTGGTGAATACATGGACCTCCTCTTGTTGTTTTGCTGTTATCTGCATGGCTGTCAGGCATTGTCATCTTCTGTTAGTCTGAGCAAAACAGATCTTTCCGTTTTTATTAATGTCCTCCATAGCCTCATAATCCTTTTATAGAATTTGACCCAACAACTGCTGCTTACAGGTTATAGAGGTGTTCTGGGACTAGGAAACCAGTAATGCATCATAATGGAGGTTTACTTCCTGGATAACATCTATTTTTGTATCTCTGTAATTAGTTTCTCTCTTTCTCTCACCTCCACCTGTTTGCCTGTCATTTCCTAGATCCAGCCCCGTGCCTAGTCCTGCTCCTACTAGAGCCCTGAATGGGACTATTTTTAAATCCTACTCCTGTCCCGCAATTCCCACTCCCACTTGCTCCTGCATTGTTTCTTGAATTTTTATTCAGCTCCCACTATTATGGCAATGGAGCATAGGCACCGACTTTAGTCGGCGCCGGTGGGTACTCACGCCCCGCCCCCACTCCACTCCTTCCCCAAATCCCTGCCCCCTCCCCCGGGTGCGCCGCATTTCCCCTCCACCCTCCCACCCCGGCTTGCAAGCCTGGGAGGTAGGGAGAAGCAGAGCACCCACTGGCAGCTCCCCACCGGCCCCCCTGCCCAGTTCACCTCCGCTCCACCTCCTCTCCCGAGGCGCTGCTGTTCTGCTTCTCCCCAGCCCCTTCCTCCCAGGCTTGCCGCATGCCAAACAGCTGATTAGTGGCAAGCCTGGAGGGAGGGGGGAGAAACGGAACAGCAGCGCCTCGGGGGAGGCAGAGAAGAGGTGAGCTGGTGCGGGGAGGGCTGTAGAAAGTGGAGGTGAGCTGGGGGCGGGGTGCAGAGAAACCACTCCCTGCCCCAGTTCACCTATGCTCCGCCTCCTCCCCCAGGTGCTGTTGCTCCACTTCTCCCCCCTCCCTCCCAGGCTTGCAGTGAATCAGCTGTTTGGCAAGCGGAAAGCTTGGAAGTGAGGGGGGAGAAGCGGAGCAGCGGTGCCTCGGGGGAGGAGGTGGAGCGGAGGTGAGCTGGCCAGGGACTCCGCACCCACCAATTTTTCCCCGTGGGTGCTCTAGCCCCGGAGCATCCATGTAGTCGGTGCCTATGCAGTGGAGCCTGCAGGATCTCAGTCCTGCTGCAGAGTTCTACAGTTGTCCCAGCAATGGCTGAACGTGCTACTCCTGCAGGAGCCCGGGGATCCCAGTCCTCCTGCAGGACTCTAGCTCCCACCTCCAACATTGCTATAGAGGCAACTAACATCGTATCTTGCCTCCGTATACTCATCTTACTGAGAATCTTCATTTCTTGCATGGAATATCTTTGAGCATGCATATTTCCTCCATTGATTTACATACACAAATGAAGATATTGAGTTATATGCACACAGGGCTGCACTTGAAGGATGTTTTAAAATGATTATTTTAACATTCCATATAATTGCAAGGATCTACGTCCTGCTTGGGCCCTCGCTGTCCTGTATGGTTAAGCATTAGTAGACCTACTTATTTACCTGATATTGCGGCTCCGCTGTGGACAACCTAGAAAGAGCTGGGTAGTGTTGCTCTGCTACTGAAAGATATTTTGCACTAATGGGAGCTTAGGTATCCACTTAGGGGTAGATGCATCTCAGCTATTATATAATCAGCTTGTCAGAGCAGATGTGTACAGTCCAGCAGGAAAGACTATGTCAGTAATTGTATTTTCTGTAATATTTTTTGTGCTGAGCAGTCGGTTGCGGTGGTGGAAAGTAGGTGCCAGTGCAGTGGAGATATTCGCAGAACTACAACCAATTTAGGGGGAGATTTAAAAGTGAGCCTGAGCCTTAATATTTTAATGTAACTCAAGATATGTTTTGATGATTTTATAGAAGTCAGTAATTCCCACAATGACAGGTTCTCCATGTTGGTTGATCTGTATGTAATCAATGAGAGAATGCTTTTTCTCCATAGTGGCTCCCAGTCTCTCACCAATTTGTTATGTAGGCACACTTTTTCTAGCCCCTGTACAATATCCCTGATCACACTGTGTTTGTGTCTCTTCTTGACATCTAACATGCAATCAGAGAAGTTTCTAAATGAAAGCCACTTTTACTACTACTACTTCTGTCTGACTATTTAGTTAACTCTGCCCCACCCTCTAAATAAGTGGTATGAATGCATTAGCACTATAGTTCCACACCTCTGGTACAGATGCCTGCCAGCAGCTGCTATGCATAGGCATGTAACTGCTTAAATGATGGGTGTGGGAGAGCAACTTATTTAATTTCTCAGAAAGTTGATCTCTGAGATTTTAGGCCATATCTCAGTGCTAATATAAGCATTTTTGGGTGTAGTGTTATGGTTAGCATATCGCTGTGCATCAGATAAAACTCTCCTTGTCTCCACTACTGATAAAACTCACACTTTGCTTAAAGTCTGCCACGATCTGGGCTAGCACAATCCTTGTAGACAAAGTTGTCTGGTGATTCAGTGCATGTCATGTAGAGCAGCTTTCTAGGGGAAACCATCAATACCACCTATCGTTCTCTGTAGGTGGTATTGATGACTGTTATTATTTTTCATGTACTTGCAACAAGAGGCGAATGGCTTCAGTACCTGTCCAATTCATAGCGAATGTCTGCTCTTTCTCCTCCTTCCTGTCCCAGGGCGTAATTCTTTTCTTCTACATTTGTCCTGAAGCTAATATGAGAAAGTATGAGGAATGGCCCAGATCTACCATAGTATTGGCATTGTTTCTTTGTTCTGTGTCAGTTATTATTGTTGGTCAGTGGTTACATATCACTTGTTATTTAATTACTTGTATAACAGTAGTGCCTAGGAAATTCAATCAAGGATCCTTATTTCGCTAGGCACTGTACAGAACAGTGATAAAGACAGTCCCTACTTCAGAAAACTCACAATGTACTTGACAAATAAGATGCAACAGGAAGACAAAATAAATAAGATGAGGCAAAAAATTGAATGACAGTAGTCAGAAAAGCAGAAGTCAGAGCTCATCATGTGCAGACTTGTAGGCATGAGAGTAGGGGCTGTATGGAAGAAGGTATGGAGGTGCTTGAAAGAGAAGCAGGTGTTTGAGGCTGCTTTCATTGGTAGAGCAAAGGCAGGGGTCAACAGTTTGATAATAGACTGAGTAGGGTTAAATGGTGATGGGCACTGAAGAAAAAGACAAAGCACTAGTGTTTGGTACAGTGGAGGGAAGGAAGTTGGTGGAAGGATGCAAAGAAGGTAGTTTTATGAGAGAAATGACAAACCAGAAAGATGACCTGAGTAGCATTGTTCTGAACAGTGACTGAGAAATTGGTGAGAGGTTTTCAGGCATGTGTGCATAAAAGATCAAGTCAGGTTTTGGCCATGTTGATCTTAAACAGCCAACTGGACATTCATGAGATGTCAGAAAGAGAGGTTGGGATTGTACAGAAGTGGATATAGAGGCTGCGTCACTTTCTTCTTTGCTCTTGGGGTTGAAAATCTTTTTGACTAAGCACATTAGCTATAGAATATCAGCAACTTGGACACTCAGAGTAGAGGCTGCATTTTCAGAACACTAACACTATTATAAATCCATGGTACACCCACACCTTGAATACTGCAGCAGTTCTGGTCACCCCTCTCAAAACCAGATAATCAGAATTGGAACTGGTAGAGAAAGGCAACAAAAATGATTAAGTATCGGGAGGTAGCCGTGTTAGTCTGTATCCACAAAAACAACAAGGAGTCTGGTGGCACCTTAAAGACTAACAGATTTATTTGGGCATAAGCTTTTGTGGGTAAAAACCCCACTTCTTCAGATACATGATTAAGGGTATGGAACAGCTTTCATATGAGGAGAGATTAAAAAGACTGGGACTTTTCCAGCTTGGAAAAAAGACGATTAACAGGATATATAGTGGAAAAAGTGAATAAGAAAGTGTTATTTATCCCTTCCCATATGAATCAGGGGTTACCCAATGAAATTAATAGGCAGCAGGTTTAAAACAAAAGGAAGTACTACTTCACACAAGGCCCAATCAACTTGTGGAATTTGTTGCCAGATGTTGTTAAGGCCAAAACTGTAATGGGGTTCAAAAAGAACTAGGGAAGTTCACAGAGGACGGGTCACTCAATGGCTATTAGCCAAGATGGTCAGTGAAGCAATCCCATGCTCTTTGTGTCCTTAGTCTCTGATTATCAGAAGCTGGGAGCGGATCGCTCGATGATTGCCTGTTCTGTTCATTCCCCTGGAAGCACCTGGCATTGGCCATTCTCAAAAGACAGGATACTGGGCTAGATGGACCATTGGTCTGACTCAGAATAGTCATTCTTATGAATACTGCTTGCCTTAAGGTTTGAAAATTCCCCTGATTTCTGGAATGCTGAAAATTAAGCACTTCCATTTCCTTGCTGTATGTTCACATCACTCTGAAATTTTTCTCACTCACCCTTTTCCTAGTTACTTAGTTTCTGTCCAGGGTATCCAGTAAAAATGAGATCATACCTAGGTGATTTAGGAGTGGGAATTGCAAATGGTTTAAGAAGTTAAAAGAAATTTGAGTTGCTTGATTGTAGCATTTGTTAGTTTCTGTCCAGTATCCAGTAACAAGGAGTTATGGTCACTCATATGAGTTATGGTCACATAATATTTATATGACCATAACTCGTGTGTGTGTGTGTGATACATATCCACATCACTCTGAAATTTTTCTCACTCACCCTTTTCCTAGTTAGTTAGTTTCTGTCCAGGGTATCCAGTAAAAATGAGATATGATCTTTTACTGGATTACCCTGGACAGAAACTAACTAGGAAAAGGGTGAGTGAGAAAAATTTCAGAGTGATGTGGATATATATATACACACACACACAAACACGCGGGCGCGAGAGTTATGGTCACATAAATATAATGTGACCAAAACTCCTTGTTACTGGATACTGGGCAGAAACTAACAAATGCTACAATCAAGCAACTCAAATTTCTTTTAACTTCTTAAACCATTTGCAATTCCCACTACAAGACAGTTCAGAATACATAAACATTCATTTCTATCCAGAGTAGTATAAGGTAGGACTTTCAAAAGTACTTAACAGATTTAGGAATATGCATTATATTGCCTTTCAATGGGCTGTATGCTCCTAAAACACCTAGGTACTCTCGAAAATCCTACTCTAATCATTACAAAACACAAAGTTTCCCTCCCTCTCAAATTCAGATTAGTGCAAATTTGATAGCTCATGTGGTTTTTTAAAAAACTGTATTATGTTTCAAGTATCAGAGGGGTAGCCATGTTAGTCTGGATCTGTAGAAGCGACAAAGGGTCCTGTGGCACCTTATAGACTAACAGAGGTATTGAAGCATAAGCTTTCGTGGGTGAATACCCACTTCTTCGGTTTGCATCCGAAGAAGTGGGTATTCACCCACGAAAGCTTATGCTTCAATACCTCTGTTAGTCTATAAGGTGGCACAGGACCCTTTGTCGCTTCTGTATTATGTTTGACATGTTTCAGAGGAGCTCTGTGTGCTACACTGGGCCAAGGAAAAAAGATATGAGCAATTTAATACTAGCTTACATTGTGTTGCAATGATTAGAAACTTGTAGTGTGTAATGGTAACAGCAAAGAGTAAATTTTAAGTGTTCTGCTAAGTTTTATATAGTATTATAGTTTGCATTGCAACTAGTTTAATTATTGTAACAGTGCATTCTGTTTTAGTTTTAAAACTTGTAAATATAGGAAAGAAAAACCAAAAATGGATAATTAAAAAAAAAAAATCACTTGCTTTGGCCATGAGGCTCAATTGCTTGACGTTCACTCTGAAAGGTAATCTGCAAAGGAAAGAAAATGGGTTGTGCCCTTATTTGCTTTGAACAATATATAAAGACCTAAAAGGTATGTTTAAATAAACAAAGTATCCCTCCCATGAATGCGCATTATCATGGCTTAACTAATTAATTTTTTCTCCATAAGAAAAATGTTCCTATGTGTACGTAGGAAACTAACAGGACTGTGATATCACAGGCCTTAATAACGTCAACCCTAGTAGAGGGATAATGAATTTAGGCCTCCAGCTCCTCCATAGAGTACCACTGCAGAGACCCAGGCAGATAAATTGTCTGCCTGTGTCAGGATCTTAGGTTCAGCTGGAGGACGGGAGGTGCCATGCATAGGGTGAGTGTATGTCCCATTCTGGCCAGGACAGTCCCTTTTTTAAGCCCTATCCTGGCTGTCCCAACTTTTTTTTTGGCAAAGGTGCGCATTTGTCCCGGTTGCTCTTGCTAACTGATCAAATGCCCATCTTTGTCAAAAAAGTGAGGTGTGGTGGAACGTGCAGGGGTGCGGGAAGATGCCAGCTCTGTGCAAAGGGAGGGCCCGACTGAGCAGCAATGCTAGACCCAGCCTTGCGCTGGGATGGGGAGGGCTCAGGCACGCGGCTCATCAGGCCAGCCTTGCATGGGAGGCTGGGGTGGAACTCAGGCTAGCCGCACACCCGGTCCTGTTTTCCCTGTGGGAAAGATGGTCACCTTAGCTCTGCATTGCTGAAAGGCCCTTTTCTCTGGACAGCGTCCCACAGACAGCAGTTTGCACCCTATCTGAGTGCTGGGAGCTGGCGTTGCAGGCCCTGGCCTGGTGAGACCTTTGGGGCGCCAGTACCTCCCCTTTTATTGTATTTTCATACCGGTTGGGGGCCTCCCGTGCTCCTGACTCTGGTGCAATTGCCCCCCCCCTCCTCCAATCTGCTTCCGGGTGCAAGAGCTCAACCAGGGCCGCCCCCACAAACTGTCTCCTGCCAGCAAGGGCGGTCACTTCATTCCCGCCCTACCCGGGTGACAACAACCCCCCGCCCCAGGCCCACGTGGCCCGGCCACGCCATCCGTGGGCTCCCCGGCCAACATCCACAAGCAGCGGCGGGAGCCGGACAATCGAGTCAGCCCCCGCCCCAGTGCCTGGCCCCACGGAGCCCGCCGGTAGCCCGGGCCCTGGGGCGGCCGCGCCGCTAGCGCCGCCTCCTCTGCCCGTCCCCGTGATGGCGGCGCCGGCGGCCTCGCTGGCAGGGGGCGCTGGGCCCGCGGCTCCTCAGTAGCGGCGGGGCTGGAGCCTCCCCCGGCCCGGCGGCTTTGTTCGCTTGGGAGCGGCGGGGTCTGCGCTGGGGCCGAGGCCGCCGCCTCTGCCCGGCGAGCTGCGCCGAGAGCCGGCGGGGGGCGCGGCCCTGAGCCGGGAGGGCCGGCCCACGCCACGCGGCTCCTCCCCCGCAGCTGCTGCCGCTGCCCCGGGTACGGGCCCAGCCGGCCGCCCAGCGCCGCGGCAAGTTTGTGGGAAGCTGCAGCCGAGGGCCACGGAGGCGGCGGCGGGAGCCGCCATGGCGGGCGGGACGAGCTCCGCGCTCTCGGAGTCAGGCTGGTAAGTGGGGCCTGCTCGCTGTGCGGCTCCGTGGGGCCGAGGGTGGGACTCAGGGCCTGCCTGGAGGGTCGGGTCGGGTCGGGACTGGGCTGGGAAGCGGCTGCTGCTGCTGCTCTAGGCCTCTCTGGTTCCTGCCCCTTTCCACCCTGACAGTACGTGCCTCCCCCCCCGCCTTGTGAGAGGAGCAGGAAGTGCTTGGGGTGGGGGAAGGTAGGTGGCTTTCACATTTGAATGGTAGTTATTGATTTGACCTTTCTGGGTCACTCAGAGGGGATGTGTTAGGCACAGTCCCCGAGCTAAAAACCCAGGGACCAGACCTGGTTATTCTTGTTCTCAGTTTTCCCTGTTTATACAGTGAAGGGTTGATCTTGCCCTGCATGTTTCCTACTTGTTACATGGGTAGGTGGGCTCTAGTTGCTTCTACTTGCAGAGGCATGCTGTGGCTTTTTTCGTTATTTTATGCTCCTGGGCCGTGGGTTCCCTTCATCATCTCCCATAAATGAAACAGAAAGTAAGGTTAACAGCAGTTAATGAAGTAAGTTTCCCAGCATCCCTCAGAGTTGGTATTATTGAGCTGATGTTACAGAAATGATCAAAAGGTAAAGCTTAATGCGTCAAGAAGTTGTTTGTCTCATCTAAATTCTTAGGCCTTGTGTAGTCTACTCCAGTTTTTCTCTGAACAGTTTCCCCTCATTGCCAGCAATGATATTTGGGTGCAGCTCCATGGTAACAACAGTGGGAATGCTGATTTAGACAAGGTTCTTAACAACCAATGGTAGTTTTTACTGAAATTTCGTGTAGACATGCTGCAAATAGGTTTAGTTGAGATGATGTTAAAACACTGTAGGCACACGCCTTTTTGGACCACTAATACTACTACTGGTTGTGCTACAGGGGTGGGAAACTATTTAAAAGAGAAGGCTAGTGTAGACAAAGCTATAGTAAGGGGCAGATTTAGGACTAGAACCCAGGAATCCTGACTCTCTCCAGTTTGTGCTAACCATTAGACATATTATTTCTCTCAAAAAGCAACACTTACCAGACTCACCGCTTTTTCCAATACAAAGCTTACACCAGTGGTCCCCAACCTTTCTGTGGCCAAGGGCACATTCATCCCTTCATCAGAGTGTGGCGGGCAGCGACACTTCTCGGCGGCATTTCGGTGGCGATGGTTCTCCGCCGGAAGCGCTCCTCGGCGGCATTTCGGCGAAAGCTTCTCCGCCGGAAGCGCTGCGTGGCGGCATTTTAGTGACGATGCTTCTCGGGCAGATGCTCCTCTCCTCTCCTCTTCCTTGGCGCTGGCCCTGACGGCGGGCGCACATAAATGCCTCGGCGGGCGCCATGGCGCCCGTGGGCACCATGTTGGGGACCACTGGCCTACACATACTCACCAGGGTATGGTTTAGTATTATTTATTTACTAGTTTAGACTTTTTCTTGACTATTTTACAACACTTTTGTAAAAATGAGCACCCCTTGAAATATCTGCTAATTGTAAAAATTAGTAATTTTGACCTAATTTGGAAAATTACTGAGGTACATGCATAAACGTCAAGCATGTGAGTAGGCTCATTGATTTGAGTGGGAATACTTGCTTAAAGTCCCACATGCTTAAAATATAGCATGTGCCTCCTTGCTTCCTGTGTTTTGTTGGATTGGGGCCTTAGAGTGCCTAAATTTATTGCTGCCACTTTAAAAGGATCACAACAAAGGTCACTTTTTAATTGCTGGAGCTTATATACTGTAACACCTATACTGGTTCTTCAAATTTTAATTCAAAGTTCAGTTTCTGGAGAAAATAGCAATCTATGGGAAGACTGTAAATCTGCTGATCTGTGAACTTTCTGCTCCTACAAACTTGAATTGCCTTTGAAATAACCTGCTGTTCTTTTATGGAATCATTGATCAAACTGAGAAGCTGAGGTGTCTTGCTAGGTCTGCTTCTCTGCAGATGCTTGGCTAAGGAGTAAAGGTGCTAATTTCAGAAATTATATTCTTTTAATACTATTCTAGTGTGGAGACTTCAATACACACAGCCATGACTCTTGGCCACTAGAGGTTAGGCACTAAAGGTAACTTAATTTTAATAAAAACTATTGAAGGAACTGTATCAGCAATTATAAGTTGAAATTAACCAACTTTTCAGACAAGTAGTTTATACTTTCATACTTAAGTTGTTTGTTTCTGGTTTCTTATGCAGTATATAGATCAGGCATCGGCAACCTTCGGCATGCGGCTCGCCAGGATAAGCCCCCTGGCGCGCTGGGACGCTTTGTTTACTTGCCGCGTCTGCTGGTTCGGTTGATCGCGGCTTCCACTGGCTGCGGTTTGCCGTCCCTGGCCAATGGGGGCTGCGGGAAGCGGCGGCCAGCACATCCCCCAGCCTGCGCAGCTTCCCGCAGCCCCCATTGGCCTGGGACGGCGAACCACGTGTGACGAACTAGGACTGTTGTTAAGGTTTCCCTGAGTACTGTGTGGGTGCCTCGGTTTCCCCTATGCAGTGCTTGAGTATCTAGGTGGTGGGACAAGTGTGCATGAGTGTTACAGAGGGGCCTGGACACAGAGAAGGGCCGACACTCGGTCTCCTAGCAACAGATGGCCCGGCCCCTCCCCTGCAAAGGTGAGAGCTGAAGGTGTTGGAACAAAGGGATCAGGTGACCTCCTGGCCCGGGAAGGAGACAAAGGGGGAGGAGGGGCTGGAGAGTTTCAGTTTGGGACTGGCTGGAGAGGAGGGGAGAGAGGCAGACACGGTCTGGTCTCCCTGCCTCCGTTTGGAGCTGTGGGGTGAAATGCAGGGAGCCCCGAGCTGGGGTCTAAGCTCCCTGCCCCCCCGGAAGGGCCCGGCTGAGGGGTCCTGGTTGTACTGACAAGCTCTGTTTGGACTGTGTTCCTGGCATCTCTAATAAACCTTCTGTTCTACTGGCTGGCTGAGACTCCCAGTGAATCCGGGGAAGAGGGGTGCAGGGCCGGACTCCCCCACACTCCGTGACAACTGGTGTTAGCGGTGGGATGTACTGCACCCCGTGGAAGGCGCTTCCTGCAGTAAGTAACTGGGGAGCAGTAGAACGAAGGGGGGCTAACGAGGTCCAGGCGTGCTGAAGGCTCACAGAGGAGCGGTTTCGGGGAGCGGAGGAGCTACGCTTAACCCCTGGGAGTGTGTGACCAGCGAGAAGGACTGTGCAATGATGGGGTCCCCCTGGGGGCTGCAGTGAGCAGTCCCAGGGGCGGAGGAGCCTGCGGCTTGGCCCTGGGAGACAGAAGGATTTTTGCAGTGACAGGGTTCCCCTGGGGGTGCCGTGAGTGGACCCGGGGCGGAGGAGCTGCGGCTCGACCCTGGCAAAGAGGCGGTGACCTGGAGAAGGGCTGGCACACTTGGGGTTCTTCCTGGAAACCGTGGGGAGCTAAGGGCACACAGGCCTGCGAACCCACAGCAACTTGGGAGCAGTGAAGTGATGGCATATCGCTTTCTCCTTAAAAGAAGCATTGTAACCCTGTGCAAAAAGAGAGGGATACGCATTGGGAAGCTCACGAAAGCCCAGTTAATTGTGCAGCTGGAGGAGGATGACCATTCTAAGGAGCAGATTCCTGACCCCGATGGGGCTACAGCAGGATCTGGGAGCAGCTGGAGCGGTAGCCTGGCATCCCCAAGAGTCTGGTCCCCAACCAGACGGGGGTCTTCACGATCGGGTTCCCCAGCAGGGGATCAGAGATGGATGGAACTGGAGCTGAGTCCGAGAGAGCAAGAGGACTGTGAGAGACAGCGAGAGCCCGAGAGAGATCTACAGGAGAAGCACGAGCAGCAGCATGAACTGGCGATGGTGGAACGGAGAGGCATAGGGGACTGGCCAGGGGTAAGTGGGGATAGATCCCGGGGTGCCAGCTCCGCAGGGAACCTCGATCCTAAATTGCTGCCCCTGGTTAAGGAGGGTGGGGATGTGGAGGCCCACCTCACTGCCTTGGAGCAGGCTGGTGATTGGAACCAGGGAGACCCTGCGGAAAAGCCCCGGGATCTAACCCCCTTGCTGGGTCCCAAGGCCATAAACTCCGCCAGCCAGATGGGTGGGATGGTGGACGGATTTCCACTCCTGGCCCTGGACTCAAGCCCTATGGACCCCCAGTGGGAGTGGAAGGTGATGGTCAATGGAGAGACATTCTTGGGGTGGCGAGATCCCGGGACAGAGAGAACTGTGGTCAGGCCCCGGGTGGTGCACCCCCACTAGATGCTGAGGGGCTGTGTGACCTGGGTGAGGGTCCCAGGGACGGACCCATTTGCCCTGCCTATGGCCCAGATCCCTGTGCAGACCCAGGAGGGGTTGGGCTGGCTGGTTGTTGGGGTGCTCCAGGATATCAGCGGTGAGGTGCTGTTGGGGGGTGACTGTGTATCTTTGGGACAGGATCCAGGCCCTGGCCCTGTAATGGCCGAGGATTTGAATTTGAACTCAGGGAACCAATTGGCTAAGAGGGAAATGGTCAGTGAAAATGCAAATGACCTGCCAGGTCCTGGTTACCTGCCTGCCTGTAACCAGACCCCTAGGGCGGGGTGGGACAGAGAGATGCTCCCCACCCCCCTGCACAATGGAGAGGTAGCTCAGGCAATCTCTGATGCAGAGAGCAAAGCAGGGAGCTCGCTGCCTGGCCCCACAGGGACAGCCAGGGCAGCGCTGAGCACGGGGGGAGCGGAGACCCCAGCTGAGTGGGGGGACACACAGGCAGGGCAGGACGGCTGCCAACCAGGCTGGCCTGGTCCAGAGGTGCGGCCGGGAAGTGATTCCACGGCAGGGAGGGAGCCACCAGGGACAGGGCTCAGTGGGGCGGTGACCCCAGGCCTGGCCATTGAGCTGCAGAGGGATCCCGCCTTGGAGAAGCTAAGGGAACTTGCTGGCCACAGCGCTGCAAACCCCCTTGGGGAAGACTGCAGAGACAGATCCCTGTGGGAGAAGGAATCCCTGTGCCGGGAATGGGCTCCCCAAGGGGAAGTAGAACTGTGGGGAATCATGAGGCAGCCGGTGGGGCCCCAGAAGTATCATCACCGGCTATTGTACCTGGCCCGGGGTAAGGGAGAAGATCCCTGGAGGTTCCTGCCCATCCGAGAGGAACCTTTCCAGAAGGTGGCTATGAATAGGGTGGGCCCCCTCAGCAGGGCAACCTGGTCAGGGAAGAAATGCATCCTGGGGGTGATGGATTTCGCCACCCGCTACCCAGAGGTGGTGGCTCTGTCCTCCACTGGGGCAGACGCGCTGCTGACCATCTTCAGCAGAATGAGGGTCCCCAGCGAGGTCTTTACAGACCAGGGATCCGAGGCCATCTCAGCCCGGCTCCGGGGCGTGTGGGAGAAAGGTGGGGTCTGGCCCACCTGGGCCTCTGCATATCACCCTCAGTCCAACGGGCTGGTGGAGAGAGTTCAAGGGACCGTGAGGCTGATGCTGAGGACTTGTATAAATCAGCATCCCCAGGACTGGGACAAGTACCTGCCCCACCGATGGCACAGGGAAGTGCCCCAGGAATCACCAGGGGGCTTCCCTTTCAAGCTGTGGTATGGGAGGAGAGTAAGGGGACCCCTAGAACCGGTAAGGGACGATTGGGAGGAGAAAGGGGAAGACCCCCTGATGGATCTCTCCCCTGAGATGGGAGCCCATCCTCCCATCAGGTGTCCCCCATTCAGAGTAACTGGGAAAAGAGCCCAGAACCTGGAGAGAGAGGCCAAGGACAGGCTGGCTTTAGAGGTGAACCAGTCATTCAACAGCCCAGGGCTGGCCAAGGTGGAGGCGATCAGAGATTGGCCTGTTCCCCAGACCAAGGAACAGGTCCAGGCCTTTAGCGGGATGGCGGGGTACTACCAGAGGTTTGTACCCCGCTTTAGCTCCCTAGCTGCCCCCATCACAGAGCTAGGTAAGAAGGAGAAGCCAGACGAGACAGTCTGGACCGAGCAGGGCCAGAGGGCTCTCTGTGCGCTGAAGGAGGCTCTAATCCAGGGGCCGATAAATCGAGTAAACCCAGACCGGGCCAAGCCCTGTACAGTGTTCACCGAAGCCTCAGACACAGGGCTGGGCGTGGTGCTGATGCAGGCCTATGCGAAGCGGGGGAGACACCCCATCGGGTATCTGAGCAAGGAACTGCTGCCCTGGAGGCAGAACGGTCAGGCCATAAAAAGGAAATGCCTGGCCATGGTGCAGGCCCTTAAGAAGCA
This sequence comes from Macrochelys suwanniensis, assembly GCA_033296515.1. NCBI lineage: Eukaryota > Metazoa > Chordata > Testudines > Chelydridae > Macrochelys > Macrochelys suwanniensis. The sequence goes on from CM065775.1 coordinate 67,886,842, forward strand.
GCAGCCGGATCTATTTGGGTGGCGCTTTACGGTGTATAGTCACCACCTCGCCCCGACGTGGCTGCATCCAGGAAAAGGGGCCGATGCCGAGCGGCTGGTGACACAGACACGTGGTCAGAGAGGGGACCAGATCAAGAGGGAGGCTCTTAACCAAGAGAGCCCGAATTACAGCCCTCCAGACTGGAGCGCTGGGAAAAGACCTGATCTCAGCTTGAACCCCAGGGGTTTTGGGATGGAAAAAGGGCACGGGCCGCATAAACCTTCCCACATGCGGCCTGCGGGTGCCATCAAGCCCACCCGACCTAAGGGAGCACGTGGAACTGGAATGGCCTGGTGTGACCAGGTTCGAACTTCCCCAGGTCACTGGCTAAAGTGACCCCGCTCAGTTCGGTCTCGAAGGGGGGAGAGATGTGACGAACTAGGACTGTTGTTAAGGTTTCCCTGAGTACTGTGTGGGTGCCTCGGTTTCCCCTATGCAGTGCTTGAGTATCTAGGTGGTGGGACAAGTGTGCATGAGTGTTACAGAGGGGCCTGGACACAGAGAAGGGCCGACACTCGGTCTCCTAGCAACAGATGGCCCGGCCCCTCCCCTGCAAAGGTGAGAGCTGAAGGTGTTGGAACAAAGGGATCAGGTGACCTCCTGGCCCGGGAAGGAGACAAAGGGGGAGGAGGGGCTGGAGAGTTTCAGTTTGGGACTGGCTGGAGAGGAGGGGAGAGAGGCAGACACGGTCTGGCCTCCCTGCCTCCGTTTGGAGCTGTGGGGTGAAATGCAGGGAGCCCCGAGCTGGGGTCTAAGCTCCCTGCCCCCCCGGAAGGGCCCGGCTGAGGGGTCCTGGTTGTACTGACAAGCTCTGTTTGGACTGTGTTCCTGGCATCTCTGATAAACCTTCTGTTCTACTGGCTGGCTGAGACTCCCAGTGAATCCGGGGAAGAGGGGTGCAGGGCCGGACTCCCCCACACTCCGTGACACCACGGCCAGTGGGAGCTGGGATCGGCCGAACCGGCGGACGCAGCAAGTAAACAAACCGTCCTGGCCCGCCAGGGGGCTTACCCTGGTGAGCCGCATGCCGAAGGTTGCCGATACCTGATATAGACATAGTTGTATCAGAGTAGAGAGGTTATTTCTTCTGTATTTGGCACTGGTGCAACTGTTGCTTGAATATTGGAATGTCCAGTTCTGGGGTCCACAAGTCAAGAAGGATATTGAAAAATTGAAGTAGGTTAAGAGAAGAGCCATGAGAATAGAGGATTAAAAAACATGCCTTATAGTGATAAATTCGAGATCTGTCTATTTAATTCAGCAAAAAAGAAAGTTAAGGGATGACTTGATTACAGTCTGTAGGAACCTACATGGGGAACAAATATTTAATAATGGGCTCTTCAATCCAGCAGGTAAAGGTATAACATGAGCCAATGGCTGGACATTGAAGCTAGACAAATTCAGACTAGAAATAGGGTGTAAATTTTTAACAGTGAAAGTAATTAATGATTGCAATAATTTACAAAATGTTGTGGTCTATTTTCTGTCACTGGCCATTTTTAAAATCAAAATTGGATTTTTTCTAAAAGATATGTTCCAGAAATTATTTTGGATGAATTTCTGTGGCCTGTGTTACACAGGAGATTTGACTAGATGTCCACAATGGTTCCTCCTTGGCTTGGAATCTGTGAGTATAAAGTATTAGTCTTAACACACACATTGAAATTTTTAGGCTGCTGCCACTTCTCTATTTTGACAGTCAAATGAATGTAGTACTAAGAAGATGTCTTGTTGATATTTGTACCACAAATACAAGAATTTTCCAAACATTTTAGTGGCTAGCTTATATTAACGTATAACTGAAATGGTTCACACAGTTTCGGCAGTGTGTGCCCTGGACCTTGGCAAGCTACAGCATTGGGGAGTGGCTGATGTGCTTAAGCATTTGATTTGTGCCCTCATGATGTTGCAGGAGGTGAGCCAGTGGTGGGTAGTGGGCTAACGGCCAGGCACTGCTCGGTCAATAGTGGCATGTTGTGGCCTAGTCTTATCGGGGGGGGGTGGGGGCATCATATAGGAATAAAGTGAATATACATGGTGTGGGGGAGGAGGAGGAGGAAAGGGAGAAGGATTGGAAAGAAGAGAATGGACAACAGAAATATCATTAAATAAACTCCCAACTACTTCATTTTTTTTTCTGCATCTGTACTCAAGATGTTCTACTCTTGTTGCTCTGTGCGGTGTGGTGATATTTTTCCTTCACTCCTCCACCCTCTCTGATAGTAGCAGCAGAGCTTCAAGCAGATTTTAAACAAATCTTCAGAACCGGTATTTAACTTGGTGTGTTTCTGGTTTACGTTTGTAGTTTAAAACATGATCAGCACCAGCCAAGTTGCAACTGTTGCTGTCACCTCTTGTCAGAAGTGGAACCTTTCCTACTGCAGAGACAAGGTTAAAAGAATCTATAAGCCAAATTCTGTCCTCATTTCCACCAGTTCTCCTCTTCTTTACATATGTGAAACACCATTGTCTTTTGCAACTGCAGTTTAATTATATCCGTTGATTTATGAGGCACCCTGTGCTCCAGCTGTGCTTTCCCAAATCCTTACTGGTTCTGCTACCATAACAAGAATTAAGAGTAGTAAAAACTAATAGTTGACACTGAAGTAAGCAAATATAACTCTAAATATATTTATGGAGCTGATCTTTTGAGTAAGGTGATGGTGACATTACACAGTCATTTTGCAGAGTAGAACTGCACTTGGGGTTTTTTTAATGTAGGGATATCTTAACCTTTTTTTCTAGATAAATGTGTCCATTAAAGACTGTAGTTTGAAATTTCCACTTGACTCCATCTTACACACCACCTAATGCAAGAACTTAAATATTTTTATAAGCACAAAGGGGTATTGGAGATATATTATCTGATTTGAGGTAAATACATCTTAAGATGGAAAATAAACGTCAAGGGTACATCCAACTGGAAATGTTAGAGATTTGTCTTGTATATTTGTTTTGGTATTACAAAATGTATTTTATTAAATTCTGTCAACATTATATTTATTTGCTGTCAAGTGTAACTTTGGTAATAGTGATCAGTAATTGCAGCAGATGTAGTTCTTCACTTCATTTGGAAAATTTTGAGATTCAGCCCCCATCGATGTTAGTGTAGTTGTATTTTCTTATGCTTCTTTGGTCAGTTTGGAATTTTTTTTCCCTTTGGGGGTCCAGTATGAACTTCAGGTAGTATAGGGCTGTGTTATAACTAGTACTGGCAGCAATGATAGATAAAATTTGACAAATTCTGCACAGTATTTGTGTGTGTGTGTGTAGTATATATGAAAGAATCTTAAAATTTAATATAACAGAAAAAATTTGTCATTTGGAATCTTGGATTTGGGAATGCCTTAACTTCTTTATGATTTACTTATGATCACAAAAAATGAACTGAACCTGATATTAAAACAGATGCCCCCAAACCATTCTTCTTTTCTCTCTGTTTCCAAGGGTGTCACATTTTCTGTTTCTGGTTTTGTAAAAATGGGAGAGAGGGTGTAAATTGATTTTTAATTCAGCCTCCTTGTGTGTCCAACCTGTGCTCTGAACAAAGCTAAGGTCTTGTGGAAGAAGTGTATGTGATGATCCTATATTACACTACATTTTTTTTCTATCCTAATGCATACACACAAAGCGGCAGATAAAAAGTAGCATGGGAAGTTTTAAATCTGACATTGCTTAACTTTTGATTGCTTTGGCTTTGTAAGCTAAAAAATGATAATGGAGTCTCACACTGATGTATGAGATTCAGCAAAAACTGTAGATGAACAGGTAGATGTGAGGTCAGACCAGTGTTTCCTCTAATTTTCCCCATGCATACGCAGAATGAATTTTGACACATTACCTCCATATTGGTGCACATAATAACATTCATGTGGTGGGGGTGGGGCCAAGGGGTTTGGAGTGTGGGAGGGGGCTCGGGCAGGGCTGGTGCAAGGAAGTTTGACGCCCTAGGCAAAACTTCCTTGCACCAGCCCTGTGCCCCCGCCCCACGGCAACCGGCTCCCCACTCCCCCCGACCGCGGGCCGCGGCAGCTCAGCCCCCCGCCCGCGGTAGCCGGCTCCCCACTGCCCGCGGTGGCTAACCCCCCTGCTCGCGGCAGCTCAGCCCCCCGCCCGCGGGCCGCGGCAGCCTCCTCCCCGCCCGCGGCGAGCCGCCCCCTGCCTCCCGGCTCCACACTCAGCTGCTGAGGCGAGGCAGGAGGCAGCCGCCGCGAGCCGCCCGCCAAGCTCTGCTGAGCCCTAGCGGCACGGCAACAGCCCTCGCCACAGCAGGGCTTCATGAGGAAGCGGGTGGCTGCCTCCTGCCTCCCGGCTCGAGTGTGGAGCCGGGAGGCAGGAGGCAACTGCCCACTACCGAGCGCAGCGAAATGCCGCCCCCCAAATCCTGGCGCCCTAGGCGACTGCCTATGGTCGCCTAGTGAAAGCACCAGCCCTGGGCTCAGGGCTGGGGCAGAGAGTTGTGGTGTGTGTGTGGGGGTGTCTGAGGACTCCAGTGGGAGGTGTGGGCTCTGGGGTGGGGCTGAGGATGCAGAGTTTGGGGTGCAGGCTGCCCTGGGGCAGCACTTTAACATGGCTGTGTTGTCACAGCACCATAGGGAGAGAGCGCCATAAAAAGTCCACCTCCATGAGGGGAGTAGCTACCAGCGCTGAGAACATGGCTATCAGCGCTGTAGCACTGTCTACACTTCCACGTTACAGTGCTGGAACTTGAAGCGCTCGGGGTGTCTTTTTTTTTTTTACACCCCTGTGTGAGAAAGTTGCAGTGCTGTAAAGTGGCAGGGTAGACAAGGCCTCAATGTGCCTCACTTGAAAGTGGTTATTGACAAATCTGCCACCACCTTGCTTTATTGTGGGCTGTTGCTTCCTAGTTGCTGGGATCAAACTGACGTGCTTTCAAGTATGGACTTCTGTGTGCCTTTATATCATTTGTAACCTACGTAACTTTATGTTAAAGTCTTTTTGTATGTCATTTTGTTGCTTTTTTTAAAGGAAAGTTTTTTTTAACCAATGTAACTTTGTAGGGTTTTTTAAAGGAAAAAAGTAAAAATATTTAATATATAGCTGTGACACCTCCTTCATCATACTTCTGTCAGCAGGGTTTGAACCCTGTTCCTTTAGTGTTGCAGCACATAATCCTGTTGCCACATGAGCTACAGAACTAACTGCATTAGCTGGCAGTAGGAGAAGACTGTTATCCTAGGGTGGCGATTGGCCCACTGGTGCTGGATCCAGAAGGTCGTCAGGGGAGCCTGGCACACCTTGACTCTTTCACCCCCCTCCCACTCCCGCCAAGCTGGGGGAGGTTTTCTACCATGTCATGCTCATGGAGTTGGGAGTGGGCCTCTGAGGTTACGTGCTGGGTCTGGATGGTTGCTGTTGACGGAAGCTTGGTTTGGCTCTCGCCCCCAGATGTCTGCTGCAGTTGCTCAGACAACTTCAGGATGTTCCTAGTGCAGCAGCTGCTGCTGCTTTTGACTGGGCCCAGCCTTAGAATGTGTGTTTTCAGTTTAATGTTTGGCATGCTCCCAGAATTTTCCTGAGGAATGCAACGAAGTGGAGGGATATGGTAATTTTCGACAGTTGTGCAAAACTTTAACAGAATTTCATGGGACAAAGGAAATGCACCTTTCTAACTGCAGGGCTTCCCCACTGCCAGATTTCATGGCTTTCTATGATAGTGAATGTGTTAGACCTAAAAAAAAAAAAAAAAGTTGCAACTATCTTTTTTTAATGAAAAGTGTTAGACAACCTAAATATAGGGCCTGCTACCTGGATCCTCTTCACTAGAAAGCACTGTTTGCCAGTATTTAATACAAAGGTCATCTATTTGTAAGTATAGGGATAAACTGGGAACATGAGACACCACTGTATGTTAACTGTTGGCAGGTTTTAATTTTTTTCTCATAGCAACAACTGTGCTCGGGTCCTGATTAAAATGTCCATCACTAAATCTGTATTTATAAAGTAATCGTAGGTCTGACTCGTATTATAACATATGGGAATCAATGCTGAAATTCCATTCTTTAAAAATGTAATCCTAAAATATTACTTAGTCATTTAAAATACATATATTTAACAGATATATTCTTCCGATGTAGTAGTAAATAATCTACTATAGTAAAATACTTTTATGAGAACTGAAATACTTTTTCGATACTGGAAGCCTCAATTTTGATATAATTTTATAATATATCTGTCATTCAGGATATATCACTAAAATATAGCACTTGAAAAACATGTAATGTAAGAATCTATCAGGTTGCCATGTACTATTTACACTTTATGTTGTATCTTAAAATCTCTTTTGTAACTCTGTTTTGATGTTAGTGGTTGTTGCACACACATCATGGCTGGAACAAACTCCATAAAATAATGCTGGATTATAGCTATTTCAATTAAAAGACAATAAAAACAACCTCCTTTCACCCAAATCCTATGTTAACAGTTTGTTGAAATTGACCAGTAAGGTACTCAAAATCATGAAATTCCAAAATGAATCTTGTATGGTCTGCCTTAATTCTGCCCATTTATGTGCATTATAATCTTTAATTACAGGAGTGTATACTATCATATAATATTTTAAAACATTCTACAATAATAGGTACATGTGCAGTACTGGTAATTTTTTTTTGTATTTGCACTACTTTTGCTGTACTTACACTGATTTATCATAATGGTTCAATATCTTCCCTGACTTAAATTTGGTTTATAGATATTTTTCTCTGTGGTATGTATTATAATGGTTAGGACCCATAATTTTCATAGGAGTGTTTTGTAGCCTTATTTTGTTTGAGATACACAGAGCAGTACACAGTGTTACAAAGTGCTTCACATGTCGTAGCTTTAAGGTCATGGAAAAATCTACCTCTTAATGCATTTGTTATGCATATGGATAATTACATGTTCCCATACTGTTTCTCAAATAATCCAATGTGTCATTTTTTTCTATAGCCTTACATGTGTTTGTAGCAACTTCTGGGAGTGTATACTATGCTGTGTGTATGCTAAACAGTTAAAAAAGGTCACTTGTATGAAAAGTACAAAAGGAAATCATACCTGCAACATAAGCTAGAGAGTATCCCCCAATCCTGCAAATGGCTACATGTGAGTAGTCTTATTGACCAGTGGTGTCCATAGATGATGATTGGAAGATATATCATGATTCATTGAAATAGTGCTGTAACACATTACAAAATATAATTTCAGTGACGGATGCAAGTACTTATAGAGGCTACAGAAAAGTTGGACAACCTTTCAGTCCATTTAACAAAGTGCTTGCAGATGAAATTGTAAGAAAGTTGAAACTAATAATTAAGTACAGAAGGCTTTTCCTCTCTCTACCAGTGTTTTACTAAATAAATTACTTGTGTAGTATTGGTTCAACATTTATTACATATGGGCTATCTCCCTGGTGAAACAAACTGCTCTTGGAGTTAATTCCTTTAAAGAGTGGAGAAAATGTTAATTTTAACAGTTAGATTTTCAGTTTCTTACATGTTAATTGCTTGATAAAATGGTAGATAAAGCCTCTGTGCTGTAGCAAGGTCATTGCCCAAAACTGTGTCACCAGAATGTATCAGAGAGTTGCATGGGAGGCATAGGTTGGGGGAGGAAGGAGAGCGAAATTGGGTGTGGATGGGAGAGCTCAGAGGAGGGGTTGTAGAACCGGCCCCACAGCAGTGTCTCCTGAGGCTCTGGTCCTGTGGGATTGATTAGACTCTGTTCCTCACTCCAGGTGTTGCTACGTGGTGCATGGGATTGCAACACTGTTCAGGTTTGGCCCAGCCACCCCTCTGTTCCAATGTTCTGGTCTTCTCTTAACCAGGAGATCTTCAATGATCTAAAACTCAAAAGAGAGCCCTACAAAAAGTGGAAAGTTGGGTCAAATTACAAAGGATGAATATAAACAAATAACACAAGTACGTAGGGACAAAATTAGAAATGAAAAGGCACAAAACAAGATCAAGCTAGCTAGGGACATAAAAGGAAACAATAAAACATTCTACAAATACATTAGAAGCAAGAAGACGACCAAGGACAGAATAGGCCCGTTACTTAATGAGGCGGGAAAGACAATAAAAGAAAATGTGGAAATGGCAGAGGTGCTTAATGACGTCTTTGTTTCAGTTTTCACCAAGAAGGTTGATGGTGATTGGATGTCTAACATAGTGAATACCAGTGAAACTGAGGAAAATAAGGAAAGAACAAATCAAAAATTACTTAGACAAGTTAGATGTCTTTAAATCACCAGGCCCTGATGAAATGCATCCTAGAATACTCAAGGAGCTGACGGAGGAGATATCTGAGCCATTAGCAATTATCTTTGAAAAGTCATGGAAGATGGAGACATCCCAGAAGACTGGAAAAGGGCAAATATAGTGCCCGTCAATAAAAAGGGAAATAAGGACAACCCGGGGAATTACAGACCAGTCAGGTTAACTTCTGTACCCAGAAAGATAATGGAGCAAATAATTAAGCAATCAATTTGCAAACACCTACAAGATAATAAGGTGATAAATCACAGTCAGCATGGATTTGTCAAGAACAAATCTTGTCAAACCAACCTGATAGCTTTGACATGGTAACAAGCCTTGTGTGTGTGTGTGGAGGGGGGGAGGGGCGAGAAGTGGTAGATGTGGTATATCTTGACTTTAGTAAGGCTTTTGATACTGTCCCTTCCAGTTTTATCATTCTATGAAATATTTAGTAAGTGAGTCGTTTTTTGCGCTAAATATATTTATTGGGCTGCAACAGGCTATCAAGGCTTACAAATGGGTCCTAAAAGCTCTAAAAAGTTTGAGAACCACTGTTATATCACATTCATACTTCTTTTATATTAGAAATGATCAATTGTGCTTCAGTTCTGTAGTCTGAAATACAACTGTCCATAAAAAAACTCACAGAGAAGATACCTCTTGTCATATAAATGCTTAACTTCATTACTGCTAGGGTCAATGCATAAAGTTTATGGGGGAAGTTTTCAAAAGTACAAAGGATAATTGGGTGCTTATCTGCCTTTGAAAATCTCTCCCCCCGCCCCCCCCCCCCAAGCTAAACTGCAGTATCACAGCATAGAAAGAGGTTTGGTTTTAAGGCTGAAATGTTTAATTCTAAATTACTGTTCAGGGCCCCATTCACACTGCCATTCTAAAGTCTATACTCAGCTCTCCTGTGTCTTTATGTGTGACCCAAGGAAAGTCATGGAACTGCCTTATCTGATTATGCTTGCCATCTTTTTAAAAGACTTTGAGATTTACAGTTGAAGAACCCTATATAAGTGCTAAGAATATTTATTCAGTGATGTTAGGGGCCAGTGCAGGAGTGTGAGAAGAAAGTGGTTATTTTCAGGGATCTGTCTGTGACTTTATTCACAGCAGCTGTTTTTGAGTGAGTCTAATACTATGAGTCTGAAGCGATGAGTGAATTTGGGAGTATTGAGAGGTGCCTCAGATAAAAAAAGTGTTTTGTAATATCACGAATGAGAATTCCTTTGCCTCATTTGAGAGAGAAATTTCTTCAAAACAAGTTCTGGGAACTATGAATATGTGTGTTACTTTCCCTGTCTTCAGAGAAACACGGCTCAGTGTGTCTTACTGAATTTTTGTAGGTTCAGATATGGCACATATCAAATGTCGTCTATATTTGTGTGTATATATTTTAATAGCCTCAAGAAAACTGATGACTGGGATGAGGAACATTTAATTACTCTTCATTAAAATTGGAAATATCTACCGACTTTGGAATTCTTGCTTAGGGTGAGCACTACTCAACACTTATTCTTGGCAATATTATCCTCAACTTTTTGTCTGTAAAGTGGTATATATAATATTTTAAATCTCACATTACAAACTCAATATTACAAATTCATCCTGGTATTAATGAACCACAGAAGTGTTAATAAGTAAAAAGGGAATGGTCACCCAACCTGAAAATCCCTTACTTTGCATCTGATATTCAATAGCTAAGCAGGTTTGGACCTGATTAATATTTAAATAGATGATCACTTGAGGACACTACTACTTAGCATTTATATGGCACTTTATATTTTCAAAGCACTGTACAAACATTAAATAATACCAGGTGCTCTAATCTCTGCTTTTCTGTGATAGCAAAGGCTGTTACTGATTTCATACATGGCTTGAAACATTTGCTGTGCACACGTTACCTGAAGGTCTGTGCTGATTAGTCAGAGGCATATTCCACAAACTTGGGGAGAGTCTACAGGTAGCAAATGTTGGAGGGAGGGACTGTATTTTTAATCTGTTTGGTGCTTTCCAGACTTTTGGCTGTCCACTGTTTCCAGACTTGGATTTGTCCTTTTGTATCAATCTTGTGTGCAACAACTGCCTGGAAAATTTTGAGGCTCCCTACTGTGTCTGGGTTGCTGAGACAAAAGAGCAACCTCTGTCTTGCTCTGGCTGTGGGAGGGACAGGCTGGGCCTCCGCACCTAAATACTGGAAAAGATTTCATGACTGGCCCATTGTATTCCTTGGTCTTCATATTGGGGGCTTCCCTCTTCTAGCGCCTTCTCCTCCTGCTGTTGTCTCTTTTTTTGGTCCTTCTCCCACTTAGGTTACATTTCTGCCTCCTAAAACCAAACAAATCTGCCCTGTGGTGACACTATAAAGAAAACTGGAAAAAACGAATGTATTTAAAATTTATTTCATGTGATTTGGACCTATGAATAATAATATGCATAATCCTAATTACATGTGTGCTTCGTGATATCACTGCGGGGTGGAGATAAGGTTGTTTGTTTCTTAGCTGTGTATTTCCATATCTTAAAGGGTTTTTGATTTCTTTTAAGTTTAACCGTAATGCTAAATTTCTTGGCTTAGTATTGCCTCTTTTGTTTGTTTGGGTAAAGGGGGAGATACTTACAACATCCTGATTTTGTTTTTATCCTGAAGTAACTGATATGCACTCTCAACCCTAACTCCAATTTAATGTCATTCTTATCTGGTAATAATACTTAATAAGTACACGTGATTCGTGTTTGGAGAGAAGCCACAGCAATTTTATTAACTTCATGAGCATTCAGCTTTGAGTCTGCTCAGGTTTTTGGAAGCATCAAGTTCATACTTGGCATGCTCGGCGTCTTAATGCAGTTATTATCATAGCCACTTTCATACTAGTAAAGACTGCTGTTCTTGAGTGCCTGTCTAAGGGCTTGTCTACAGAGTCTGGTAGTCCATGGCAAGCTAAGGTGTTGATCTACATAGCCTGATGCACACTAAGGCTATGTCTACACTACAGACCTTACAGTGGCACAGCTGTACCACTGCAGCTGCGGCTCTGTAAGGTCTCCTGTATAGCCGCTCTATGCCGATGGGAGAGAGCTCCCCCGTCAGCATACTTAAACCACCTCCAATGAGCGGTGTTATCTATGTCAGCACGAGAACGTTTCCCACCGACATAGCACTGTCCATACCGGCGCTTCTGTCCGTGAAACTTATATCAGTCGGGGTTTTTTTTTTTTTTTTTTTTTTTCCACACTCCTGACTGAGAGAAGTGATAGTGTAGACATAGCTTAAGTGGACTTGTGGACCCCGCTACCATGCATTAAAGGTTCGATAGTATTCTTTGACATACTGCTTTTTATTGCCAAAAATCCACCCTTGTCTCCCTGATCCCACTGTTTTAAAACTCTTGTCCATGACTTGGTCTTGGTCTCACCTTGGTTACTGTAACTTCCTTTCCATTCTGTCCTATTCTTATTGACCTCTCCTGCCTTCTCCTTTTGCGCTCTTGGTTTCACATCACTTGTTGTATTATTCCATAGTTCGGAACACTCTTCTGCTTCTTTCTGCCAAGCCTGACGCTCAGCTCCTTCAAATCTCTTCTTACAGTCCATTCCTTCCAGGAATCACTTGCTTCTACCTTCTTATCATAAACTATTTATTCTCCTGTGGTATTTTGGGTCTTGTCAGTCTTGCATTTTAAGATCTTTGGGGGTGAGAATATACCTTATTTTGTTTGTATAGAGCTATGTGTATTTACAGTGTTGTACAAAATGTTGTTAATCCTGTTAATTGCTGCCCATAGTTTAGTTGCCGTGAATATGACCACTCACGTAAATTTCATGCTGCTGCTCAGGAAAGCTAAGGCTAGCAGAATTACTTGCTCAGAACTACTTACTCCGTCCTTTGCTTCTGAGTAGTACAGGGTGAATAATGTAATGTGATATTCCTATTGTGAGTGAATAGTTTAGGTGGTTGTGCAATATTACTGAATGTGCAAAATTTTTATCTGTTAAACTTGCCCTTTGTACTATAGGTAACTTGCTTTTTTGTCCCCTTATTATGAAATACATATCATATAAATTATTTTAAAAGGTTCATCAGCATTTTACAAACACCTAGAAAGCCATTTAACTTTAACATAGTGGTAATGTTTCTACACTGCCTCTTCCACATTTCTAAGTCCAATATAATTTTTGCACCTCATGGCCATGCTATCATAACCACATTCTAGAACTGTAGCTTTTTAAAAATCCACTGAAAACAAATAAATGTATATTTTAGGATGATATTTCTTTCAATAAAAGGAGTGCTTAAAAAACATTTTGCATCTGTAAATTTTTAACCGTTAAAACCCGATGGCATCAAATTATTTAATTTTTCTGCAAGTTTGAAATCCAGTCATAATATAGATTTTTCCTTTAACATTTCCAGAACATAAGTAATTTCAAGAAAGTTTGTAAGTTCCTGTTTATAAGTCTCAGTGACAACCATGGTACGCATGTCCATCAGTAGGGAAAGAAAGAAAAACAGATTGCTAAGACTAGTGAATGAGTGCACAATTTGTTTTTAAGGGGTACCTGAGATCAAGTTAGGTCTTGTCCACACTACACAGTGTTGTTGGCAAAAGCAAGTGTTGCAAACAAAACAGTGGAGGTGTACACTCTACAATGCTACTTTTTGTGGTAGAACTCTCCTGTTTTGTTGACAAAATAAAACCACCTTGACAAGAGGCATAGAGCTTTTTGTGGCAAAGTTAAAGCGACAAAGCATTAGCGTAGACTCTGCCGTTGGTTGTGTCATTGTAACTGGCCTTCCACAGTATCCCACAATGCCCACAGTGACTGCTTTGCTCACTGTTTTGAACTCTACTGCCTTGTAGGCATGCACCACTCTCCTTTCAAAGCTCCAGGAAGCTTTGACTTTTCTCAGCATGGAGAGCTCATATGCTGAGCTATGGTGCAAGTAAGCTGGTATGGTCAAGTACGGCGTACCATTAAGCCATTTATTGCTGGTACGCTGTACTGGAAAGACATTTTCAAGAATGAATAATAAATACTGTTTTTGTAAATTAACTACTGTCATGGACTATTTTTGTGTAATGTGCCAGGTGTCATAGCTGTCCCAGTATGCATGTTGTGCAGTGTTTTAGGGCAGCTGCGCTAGACTAGTCTGCGGACTAGTTCTTCTTGTTATCCTTTTAAGGATATCGGAAGAGTGTGCGGCTGTATAATTTGTGCGCCTTACAGTAAAAACCCATTTTCTGCACTGCTGTTTCCACACTCCTATGTCTTTGCCCCGGCCAGAAAACCCCTTTCTTTGTTTTCTTTTGTTTTTGCTTGAATTTTTTTTTATATCCTTTTATTATTTCAAACGTGTTACGTTGAAAACTGAAATGATGAAAAATAGTGATCTTGAAAATGTTCATGTCTTTTTTTTTTTTTAGGCCGTAACTTTTTTCTGTTTATCTGATTAGCATTTTTTTTTAAATTTTCTTTAGTTTATTTTAGCTCTCTATCGCAAACAACATTTTGATATGGCTTGGTGGTTATATTTTTTTCATGAACCTCGCAATAGGCTATACAAAGCATTGCCATAGTCTTGGCTAAGTTATGGCAATAAATCTAACTTTTCTACTACCCTTGGGGGGGATGACGATATCATCAGTTGACAATAATATTTTGCTGCCCGTACTGTTTTTGAAGTGCAAGAGTGTCTTCCCCTGGTGTATTAAAAATGCAAATCTAGTTGCTATCGGAGCCTATATATAAGCATACTCTTTATAAGTTTATAGACAACTCTGGTTGCTATGTTTATGCAACTTTTTTACAGATATACAGTTTATAAAATCAAATCCATTATTTAGGTGCGTCGTGTGTGCCTTTATGAGGAGCAAGCGGGACACAGCCTGCATTATCTGTGTCTTGTGTGTGTGTGTTACACTTACTTTAGAATCCTAATTGTCATGGTAATGCATCTACGCCACTGTTGCATGGTGCGAAAATAAAAAATCTGGGCAGTGAGTGAAATTGAAAATGGCCAAATTGAGAAACCAAATTTAGCTAGCTAGTTGTTTGTTTGTTTTTTTAACTGGGTACTAAGGATCGATCACAACATCAGTGCAACAAACGTTAATAAAAATGTTCAAGTGTAAAGCAGAGGATGGGTGTGGAGAAAGGAGGGCCTCTAAAAAAACAACAAGCCGATGAATGAGTCACCGACACTGCACGAAGCCATAGAAAGGCCAAATCTACAGCCTGAGGAGGGTGAGAGATCTGCTGATTGTGGGGTAAGCCTACTAATGAAAACCCAGCTGTGATATCGAGGGTTCAATTTGAGGAATTTCAAAGGAAAAACGATTGGCTGTTTGCTTTCAGTGAAGAGCTAGGGTGTAAAACATGGAGAGACATTTCCAACTGAAAGCTTTTCTCTGCTTGAGGCATAAATATTGCTTCTCAATGGGCTGAATGTCAGATTTCATCTTTTGGGAAAAATAAAGAAACAGAGCTCACATCACTTCGAAAAAATTAAGGAACACAAAAAATCAGCTGCTCTTACTGAAGCTACAAAAATTCTAGAAACAGCTAAGAAAGACACGCTGATAAACATCAATGCAAAAAGTGAAGAAGCAGAATTTGAAACCACTGCTTGTGTGTTCAGGACGGCTTACTGCATTGCGAAAATAAATCGGCCATATACTGACCACGAGAGCCTGATTGACCTGCAACAACTGAATGGGGTTGAGATGGGGCGATTGCTTCAAAGCCAAACTGTCTGTGGTGATGTCATAGAGCACGTCTCCACAGAAATGAAGAAAAAAATTGTGTCTCAGATAATCAAGACCAAATCCAAGATTGCTATACTAGTTGAAGAATCTACTACAGTAACTCCTCACTTAAAGTTGCCCTGGTTAATGTTTCGTTGTTAAGTTGCTGATCAATTAGGGAGCATGCTCGTTTAAAATTGTGAAATGCTCCCTTCTAATGTTGTTTGCAGGCTATAAATTGCGGCAGTTCAACTGTCCGTTCCCCCACTGCCATGTGCTGCTCCCTGAGACTCCTGCCTGCTTGCTGTGTGGGAGGGAAGAAGAAGGGGGCTAATGTCCCCCTGCTCCTGCATCTCGCTTACCCCATCTTCCATAGAGCAGGGGATACACACGAGGAAGGGAGCTGCTGCCTTAGGCAGAAGCTGCAGCTGCCGAACTTGCTGATCTAATTAACAAGGCAGTGTACTTCTGACCCCACTCTTGATACTTAAAGGAGAAATGCGCATCTCTACCTCTGAAACACATCTGCCCTCCCTCCTTTCCTGCTGGCTTGTAGAGTGTGAGAGTTAACCCTTGAGGGCTCAGCCAACTGCTTAGTTCATTTAGCAGTAAAACAGTCCCTGGGAAATATCCCACCCTCTGACTCCTCCACCTCAACCAAGCTTCACTGTCATCATCGCTGTGTACCAGTATTCAGTTGTTTGTTTAAAACTTTGTGTGTGTGTGTGTGTGTGTGTATGTATAATATAGTCTTTTGTCTGGTGAAAAAAATTTCCTTGGAACCTAACCCCCTCATTTACATTAATTCTTATGGGGAAATTGGATTAGTTTAACATCGTTTCGCTTAAAGTCGCATTTTTCAGGAACATAACTACAACGTTAAGTGAGGAGTTACAGTACTCTTGTTCAAAAATCAACTCAATTTTTTTACAAGCCAGTGTTGATGGTGTTATGAATCCAGTAGCATTTCCTTTGGATTTGATTGAGTTAGACAGTGCATCGGTTGAGAACATAAAGTGAGACATAATCAAATGTTTACTGGGCTGTGGATTTACTATGGAATTCCTGACTGAGGTCTGTCAGTTTTTGCAGTGATGGTGCAAATGTCATGCTAGGAGTCAAAGCTGGGGTGGGCAAACTCCTACAGAAAGACTTCCCAAATCTCATTCTGTGGCATTGCCTTAGTCATAGGCTTGAACTGGCCGTTGATCAAGCACTGGATATTACTGGGGGTACAAACAATTTCAGGACATTTTTAGACCGCTTATACTCGCTTTATAGTCAATCAGCAAAAAATACCCATGAGCTCAGTACACATGCGAATGAGCTGCATGTCATACTTAAAAAAAATCAGTAGAGTTTTCAGTGTACGATGGGTAGCTACAACGTGGAGAGCTGTCAATACAGTCTGGCAGATTTACCCAGCATCAGTTAAACATTTCGAGGAAGCTTCACAAGACCAGTCAAGGGATAGAAGGGAATGAGCAATATTCCAAGGTCTCTCCAAATAATGTTCGGTCAACTTTGTGAAAAATCTATCATTAATGTTAGATGTCCTAACTGAGCTCAAGAATTTGTCTGAACTCTTACAAGACAGAGAACTGACAATCCCAAAAGCAGACAACCTGAAGGCCTGGCACAATGAGAGCAAGCAAAGCGACAGGATCAGGCCTACTACGCGCCACTGTGAAAGTGTCTTTGATTTGGTAAGTTTCTGTCATAAATTTGAAAATTACTTTTTTAAATCGACTATCAGTTGATCTAACTAGTATTGAAGTTAGCTAGCTATTGAGACCCTGGGATTTTTGTGTTGATGGTCATGGAACATTTTGTGTGTGTGTGGGGGGGGGGGGGGTCAGGGGTCGGTACTGTACAGGTAAGAGTTAAAATCTCCTCCTCCACTGATGCTGAGCATGCCTGGCAGGAAAACAGCAACATGCTCTCCTGCCTGAAGTATAAGGGAGGGGTGGATCATTGGTCTGTGACCTGAGGAGGATGTGGAAGAACTCTGAGGGAATCACAGAACCGTTAATGTGGAATCCTGCTCTCCCTGGCACTAGGAACACAACTGCAGCCGGAGAGCGGGGAGAGACTGCTGTGCTGTGCAGAGCCAGGGAAGGTGGCAGGGGCTGATGTGTGTGGGGTGTTCCCCTCCCTTGCCTCAGGATTGGTCGGTTCTGGCTGCTGTCTGAACTTAAAAAGACAGCATGCCGACACTCACTCTCCACAACACACATACTCCTCCCCACACACTCCCCCAACACGCACTCTGTCTCTGTTCTCCCCCCCCCCCCCCACTTTGTCACACACTCTATCCCCAACCCCCATTTAAGTGGAAAAGCGACTGGCAGTCTAGATGCCCATGAAATGATGGGATTGAGAAACCTGCATCATGTGACACTGTATCTGCCCTTTCAGGCATTGCAAAGCCTTCCCAAAGAATCCTGCAGCCAGTTGCACAGTGGGAAAGCTACTGAATGTAGTGCTTAATGTGGTGAGTAAGTGTCATGATGATGGTTTTGTTGTAGGTTTTAATTGAAGTCTGTGAAACCAATATCAGTTGCCTAGTCTCTGCGTTGTAGGTCAACAAGGATTGGAAATGCTACTAAGTTTTCATATTCATTCCATGCAGAAAGAAATGTTTCACATCATCCATTAATATTCTCTCTTAGGGTATGTTTACACTACCCGCTGGATCGGCAGGCAGTGATCGATCCAGCGGGGGTCGATTTATCGTGTCTAGTCTAGACTAGACGCGATAAATTGATTCCTGAGCGCTCTCCAGTCAATTCCTGTACTCCCCCGCCGCGAGAGGCGCAGGCGGAGTCGACGGGGGAGTGGTAGCAGTCGACTCACCGCAGTGAAGACACCATGGTGAGTAGGTCTAAGTACGTCTACTTCAACTACATTATTCACGTAGCTGACGTTGCGTAACTTAGATCGATCCCCTCCCACCCCATTGTAGACCAGGCCTTATTAAGGAGTGTCTTTAGGAGGTTCTGGAAAGAAACTAATTTTTGCATGACTTTCCTGTTTTTCCTCTCCCTGTTGCTATGTAAAGAACATTTTTTTTCCTTAAAAAAGAGAGCTTATAAACATTAATCTAAGTTCTGCAACTTTAGTGTTTAAAA
Source organism: Macrochelys suwanniensis (assembly GCA_033296515.1). Taxonomy (NCBI): domain Eukaryota; kingdom Metazoa; phylum Chordata; order Testudines; family Chelydridae; genus Macrochelys; species Macrochelys suwanniensis. The sequence goes on from CM065775.1 coordinate 67,905,020, forward strand.
TTTTAGTGTTAAAGCTTCTTCCTAACCTGTTCTAGTTTTTCACATTAGTAGTAGTTTCCTTCCTTTATATTTGGTGAGATGCCTTGACTCTTTTAAATTGGGAATCTAAATGAGTCATGGTGTCCTCCTCTTCTGATCCAGAAGCAGACACGAACCTCATTGCTGCATTTCTCTTGATCTGCTAGAGGGAGCCTTGAGAGCTGGCAAACTGCTATATTTTCCTTCCTTCCTTCCGTATACCATAGTAGAGATACAGAATCCCTCAGTGAAGTCATGGAAAGGATGACTGTGTGTTAAGCTGCTCAGCATTGAATATGCTCTCCAGAGATCTCTTGTATCTTGTGCTTAATTTTAATTTGTAGTAAGCTAAGAAGTCAGCAACAGCCAAGCATCTCTTGTGAGCAGCTGTAAACAGCATGTTACCCCCAGTTGCAACATAACTCCAGTGAAAGGACTGTCAAATGAGAGGACTCCCTGTGACAGTTACTGTAGTATTACTATCTTCCTGGCTGCAGTAGCTTCTGAGACTGCATTTATCAGCAACTCCCCACTTTAAACTTTCATCAGCCCAGCAGATATTTTAGTAATCAAATGATCATTTTGGTATTGCTTTTAGCTCCAGGAACACTGACTAATTTTCAGATAAGAAGCCCATTAGTGGTGGGGAGTTGTCAAATATAGGTGCTAGTGCCCCTATACTCTATCATTATCTGCTTTGAGAATCCATTAAAAAAACCAAATGTTTATGTAACATGTTGGCCATAGTATTGCTTTATCTGTGTACTATAATGTCTAAAAAGACCTTCCTTGTCACTACTTTCTTTTTGGATGACATCTGCTCTGATTTTTTTTTTTTTTTTTTTTTTTTTTTTGTAATGGCATCAGGCTGAAGAAAATAGGTGAATGGCCTCTCTGTTAAAACTGTATCAGAATAAGTATAGAACTGTTTACTCATTTGGTCAGTTACTTCCTGCCTCATAACATGTACATATTTATCTCCTTGTGTGTCCTACACTTTCGTTTGTTTGGCTGTGAATGCTCTTTGAGCATTTTTCTTTGCGGCGAAGACTTCATGAGCTTCAATAATGTGTAGTCTGAATGTACTTCATCCACTCTCAAAATGATTTCTCCTAATACCCTGGCTTTTATCATACTGCTGACACCAAGTGCAGAACATCAAAGCTGTCAGCATCATATGTCAACCAGTATCTTTTCCATGCATTTCATAATATTCTCATTTTTATAGTTCTGAATTAATCTGGATTTTCAGAAATGGTGACAGGAGGAGATTCATCTATGTCATTATTGGTCAGGCTAACATTGCTCGACATGGTTTCAATCATTTGCTTTAAAATGAAATTGAATTAGATACAGTCAAGTACATTTTTCTATTTTAGTTTTATTGTATTCTCTGTGTAAATTGATTTGTTTATAATTATTTCATTGGTGAGGGCTGTCAAGAATAGTCAGCTTTTAATAGCCTTACACCCTCTTCTCCTCAATGCAGAAATTGAAATGCTGTGCTAAAGTTGTTATGCTAAGTAGCAACAGATTCACGTGGCTATGATGTAGCTGCGGTGGTGCATAGAATGGACTTGAATTCACTGGAATGGGTTACCTAGGAAAGTGGTGGAATCTCCTTCCTTAGAGGTTTTTAAGGTCAGGTTTGACAAAGCCCTGGCTGGGATGATTTAGTTGGGGTTGGTCCTGCTTTGAGCAGGGGGTTGGACTAGATGACCTCCTGAGGTCCCTTCCAACCCTGAGATTCTATGATTCTATGACTTCCATCTTGAATGGTCCCTTGCAAGTCTTCTTTCTTTGGCAACAGTCAGTATAGGAGGATTTAGACTTCTTTAAATTCCTCCATTTTCTCTTCCAGCTATATTTGTGGTCAGCCTTATTCATAGATTCTAGGGCTGGAAGGGACCTCGAGAGGTCATCGAGTCCAGCCCCCTGCCCTCATGGCAGGACCAAATACTGTCTAGACCATCCCTGATAGACATTTATCTAACCTACTCTTAAATATCTCCAGAGATGGAGATTCCACAACCTTCCTGGGCAGTTTATTCCAGTGTTTAACCACCCTGACAGTTAGGAACTTTTTCCTAATGTCCAACCTAAACCTCCCTTGCTGCAGTTTAAGCCCATTGCTTCTTGTTCTATCCTCAGAGGCTAAGATGAACAAGTTTTCTCCCTCCTCCTTATGACACCCTTTTAGATACCTGAAGACTGCTATCATGTCCCCTCTCAGTCTTCTCTTTTCCAAACTAAACAAACCCAATTCCTTCAGCCTTCCTTCATAGGTCATGTTCTCTACACCCTTAATCATTCTTGTTGCTCTTCTCTGGACCCTCTCCAATTTCTCCACATCTTTCTTGAAATGCGGTGCCCAGAACTGGACACAATACTCCAGTTGAGGCCTAACCAGCGCAGAGTAGAACGGAAGAATGACTTCTCGTGTCTTGCTCACCACACACCTGTTAATGCAGCCCAGAATCAAGTTTGCTTTTTTTGCAACAGCATCACACTGTTGACTCATATTTAGCTTGTGGTCCACTATAACCCCTAGATCCCTTTCTGCCGTACTCCTTCCTAGACAGTCTTCTCCCATTCTGCATGTGTGAAATGGATTGTTCCTACCTAAGTGGAGCACTTTGCATTTGTCCTTATTAAACTTCATCCTGTTTACCTCTGACCATTTCTCCAATTTGTCCAGATCATTTTGAATTATGACCCTATCCTCCAAAGCAGTTGCAATCCCTCCCAGTTTGGTATCATCTGCAAACTTAATAAGCGTACTTTCTATGCCAATATCCAAGTCATTGATGAAGATATTGAACAGAGCCGGTCCCAAAACAGACCCTTGTGGAACCCCACTCATTATAACTTTCCAGCAGGATTGGGAACCATTAATAACTACTCTCTGAGTACGGTTATCCAGCCAGTTGCGCACCCACCTTATAGTAGCCCCATCTAAGTTGTATTTCCCTATTTTTTTTATAAGAATATCATGCGAGACCGTATCAAATGCCTTACTAAAGTCTAGGTATATCACATCCACCGCTTCCCCCTTATCCACAAGACTCGTTATCCTATCAAAGAAAGCTATCAGATTGGTTTGACCTGATTTGTTCTTTACAAATCCATGCTGGTTATTCCCTATCACCTTACCACCTTCCAAGTGTTTGCAGATGATTTCCTTAATGACTTGCTCCATTATTTTCCTTGGCACAGAAGTTAAACTAACTGGTCTGTAGTTTCCTGGGTTGTTTTTATTTCCCTTTTTATAGATGGGCACTATATTTGCCCTTTTCCAGTCTTCTGGAATCTCTCCTGTCTCCCATGATTTACCAAAGATAATAGCTAGAGGCTCAGATACCTCCTCTATTAGCTCCTTGAGTATTCTAGGATGCATTTCATCAGGTCCTGGTGACTTGCAGGCATCTAACTTATCTAAGTGATTTTTAACTTGTTCTTTTTTTATTTTATCTTCTAAACCTTCCCCCTTCCCATTAGCATTCACTATGTTAGGCATTCCTTCAGACTTCTTGGTGAAGACCGAAACAAAGAAGTCATTAAGTATCTCTGCCATTTCCAAGTTTCCTGTTACTGTTTCTCCCTCCTCACTGAGCAGTGGGCCTACCCTGTCCTTGGTCTTCCTCTTGCTTCTAATGTATTGATAAAAAGTTTTCTTGTTTCCCTTTATTCCTATAGCTAGTTTGAGCTCATTTTGTGCCTTTGCCTTTCTAATCTTGCCCCTGTATTCCCGTGTTGTTTGCCTATATTCATCCTTTGTAATTTGTCCTAGTTTCCATTTTTTATACGACTCCTTTTTATTTTTTAGACCTTGCAAGATCTCGTGGTTAAGCCAAGGTGGTCTTTTGCCACATTTTCTATCTTTCCTACCCAGCGGAATAGTTTGCTTTTGGGCCCTTAATAGTGTCCCTTTGAAATACTGCCAGCTCTTCTCAGTTGTTTTTCCCCTCAGTCTTGATTCCCATGGGACCTTACCTATCAGATCTCTGAGCTTACCAAAATCCGCTTTCCTGAAATCCATTGTCTCTATTTTGCTGTACTCCCTTCTACCCTTCCTTAGAATTGTCAACTCTATGATTTCATGATCACTTTCACCCAAGCTGCCTTCTACTTTCAAGTTCTCAACGAGTTCCTCCCTATTTGTTAAAATCAAATCTAAAACAGCTTCCCCCCTAGTAGCTTTCTCAACCTTCTGAAATAAAAAGTTGTCTGCAATGCAGTCCAAGAACTGATTGGATAGTCTGTGCCCTGCTGTGTTATTTTCCCAACATATATCTGAATAGTTGAAGTCCCCCATCACCACCAAATCTTGGCCTTTGGATGATTTTGTTGTTTAAAAAAAGCCTCATCCATCTCTTCCACCTGGTTAGGTGGCCTATAGTAGACTCTTAGCATGACATCACCCTTGTTTTTACCCCTTTTAGCCTAACCCAGAGACTCTCAACACTTCCGTCCCCTATGTCCATCTCCACCTCAGTCCAAGTGTGTACATTTTTAATATATAAGGCAACACCTCCTCCCTTTTTCCCCTGTCTGTCCTTCCTGAGCAAGCTGTACCCATCCATACCAACATTCCAGTCATGTGTATTATCCCACCAAGTTTCGGTGATGCCAACAATGTCAGTTGAATTTATTTATTAGCACTTCCAGTTCCTCCTGCTTATTACCCATACTTCTCGCATTTGTATACAGGCATCTAAGATACTGATTTGATCTTGCCTCCCAGTTTTGCCCTGACCCTCCTATCTCTTTGTCATTAGAGCCCACGCTCCCTCCTATTTCCGACCCATCTCCCAGGTCCCCCTGTTCTCCACTTACCTGTGGGCTTTGCTCACCTGTCCCCGTCAAACCTAGTTTAAAGCCCTTCTCACTAGGTTAGCCAGTCTGTATCCAAATAGGGTCTTTCCCCTCCTCGAAAGGTCAATGCCATCTCTGCCTAGCAGTTCTTCCTGGATTAGCATCCCGTGGTCGAGGAAGCCAAAGCCCTCCTGGCGACACCATCTTCGCAGCCAAGCATTTACCTCCACGATGCACCTGTCTCTGCCCGTGCCCCTACCTTTGACAGGAAGGATCGAAGAGAATACCACCTGCGCTCCAAACGCCTTCACCTGTACACCCAGAGCCCTGTAGTCACTCTTGATCTGCTTAGTGTCACACCTCGCAGTATCATTTGTGCCCACATGGATGAGTAGCATGGGGTAGTAGTCAGAGGGCCGGATAATCCTTGACAGTGCCTCCGTAACATCTCGGATACGGGCCCCCGGCAGGCAGCATACCTCCCGAGATGAAATGTCAGGGTGACAGATGGGCGCCTCCGTCCCCCTCAGCAGAGAGTCTCCGAACACCACTACCCTACGTTTCCTATTTGCAGTGGTGGCAGCAGAGTTCCCAGCCTTAGGGGTACGAGGCTTCTCCTCCTCTGCTGTAGGGGGAGATTCCTTCTCTCCTGTATCAAGAAGAGCATAATGGTTTTCTATTACTACAGCGGCAGGGTTTGGAGCAGGGGTGGAGCACTGCCTGCTGCCAGAAGTAACCAGCTGCCAGTGTCCACCCTGAGCCATTTCCTCCTTCACCAGTGGTGTGTCAGCAGTCCTGTGTACTGGGACAGCTACCTCAGCTGTCTCCACATGGACACTGTCCAGGAATTGTTCATGGACTTGGATGCTCTTCAATCTAGCCACCTTGTGCTCTACTTCCTTTAACCTCAGCTCGGTAAACCTCCTGTAAAAGTGTAGTTTCTTCATGACCCCACCATTGCAGTCATCTTGTTTTCAGTTGGTGCAAGACTGCAACATGTTGAGATCTTCTCAGTCTCTCCTTGTTTGTGACAAAATCAGATCAACAGAAGTTGAGAATATGCTGAAACTTCTGACACAGAAAGCTGTTTAGTTTTCCCTCTGCATTAAGACCCTAATGATACTATTGTCACTTACATTATATAAGTGACATTAGCATTGTATATCATAGCATTTAATTAAAAAAACATCCTAATTCCTTACATCAACCATATGTTAATCAGATAAACCTATGAAAGATATAGGTGACAAATTGAACTGAAAATATAATAATGCACACACAAAAAGTGTGATTAGAGTGTAAACTTTCAGGAGGAATGTGTGTCTGTGTATGTTAGTACAATATTTAGTACAGTGGTTCCTGAACTGTTATGGTTGGAGTCCTTTTTGTAACAATAGTGTGAGAATCCTCCATGACGCCTTTCTGCATCCCTGATGCAATTGCTGCATCTCGCCTGTTACATTATTTTATCTCCCATGTCTTTGTCATCCTGTGCTTTCCATTTTCATTCATGATTTCCCCCCACTGTCTTTCCAAGTTTTCATCTTTCTTTTTGCCTTTGTTTCCCAGTTTCCCCCTCATTTTCTGTCTTTGCACTTTTCTCCATTTCTTTCCTCTCCTTCTCTTTCTTAATGTCCTTTCCCCATTTTTGTTGCTTTCTCTTGTTCTCTTGCCTGTTGTTCTCTAGTCCCACGTCTCCCCTTTCCTATGTGCTGATCCTGCTACTGTAACTCAGTGCTGCTCTGCAATCTCCTTATGTCATTCACATTGTCCCCCTTGCTGTTTAGCTTTTATAACGGGCTTTTTGTAGTCATCTAGTACTGTGCTAATCTGTTTCTTCCTCATCTCCTTGCTATCTTGTTTTCCCTTAGTTCCCCTGCCTCCTACCATTGTTCATATGTGGTGTCTGCCATTTTGAGTGTTGGCTTTCAACTTCCCCCAGTACTTGTCTCTTGCTATAGAAATTGCAGTGAGTGGTGCTGTGTAAGTCACATCTAGGTAGTCTTCGCAGGGAAGAACGTAGGGGCAGCAGAAATACCAGGACAGAAGGGGAGTAAGTGTTTGGCAATAATCCAGTGCCTCTCCAGTATTGGAGAGAAGGGCACAACTTCATTTGCTCTGAGTCTGTCCTTCCCCAAGGATCCACCTCAGAGGTTACAGATTTGTAGCCCATCACATGTTTGACACTACTGAAATATAACAAAAAATATTATTATATAACAATAATACAGTATGGTTATTGCATACTTAAATGCATGTAACTCAGGTAACTAAGTTAATATTATTGTGAGAACAGTGTATATCTATAGAATATTGCATATTAAGGGCAGAACTGGTGGCTATAGTTAAGGTTATCTAACATTTTCCATGATAAGACCCTGTTTTCATTTGTTTCTAACTTTGCCAAACTGTAAGTGTTAGAGCTGACATTTTCTATGCTGGATGTCTATCTCAGGATGAATATTCTTTTAACGTTTCAACTACCAAGGGCCAACCATTTCTGAGACAGTGCCTTGGGGAAAAATGTTGTTTTGCGCATGCTAAAATAAGTCTTATAACTGTTTCATTTAGAAGCCCCAAGTCCTTCATGCATGCTTTGGCGCAGGGAGTATAGAGAAAGGTGGCCATAGCATTGAGAGTGTGCCTTTTTTGGTGTCAATGAAAATCTGCCAAAATGATAATTTTTTGAAATATTTAAGTTGGCAGATGCTTAGCAACGTTTTGTTAGGTGCTAGCAGCTAAATTCTCCATAAAGTCAATCTATGGCAACCATGCTTCATCCCCACACACCTCCTAGGTGCTGCCTGGACTACGCATGTACCATCCCCACAGAATAACTGAACAGGCTCCAGAATTGCTGGAGCTGAGCAGGACTCTTCCTGCAATTGCTCCTCCTGGCATCTGTGAGCTGATATGGCACTGGGCACAAAAACTGAGAGCAGGGAGACTATGCTTTAAATACTTCTCCTGCTTGCTGTCTTGGCACCAGCAGCAGGAGGAGGAAACTGCTTGATCTGAATGCAAAGAGTTGAGATACTGGGTGTGGAGCAGGAGCCAATGGGAAATAGTAGCATGAAGGTGAGGAGCAGCAGCAAGAACCAAAAAAGAAGAGGAGGGGGTAGAAGCAGGAACTGGGGGTTGGGAATGGTTGGAGGACAGAGGTGGAATGATCTACAATTATTAGAAAACATGCACCTTCGAGAACTTGGAATTGAACCAGGATTCCTGACAACCTCAACATTCTTCTGTTATCTAGCAAAGAGCTGTGAAACTCGTTGCCAAACAGTTTTCTTTTTCCACTCTAGTGGCTGGCTTACCTAAGGTAACAAACAGCTTATTCCTGCTAACGTTTACATAATTAGCTCAAATGTTAGAAGCCTATGCCATTCCTGCTTTCTATCCATGTGGGGGTCAGTATTGTTCCACATGAAGAAAATGGGTGGAGGGACTAATGTGCTTTTAAAACAAACAATACATAGGAAATTATATACCAAAAAAAAAGTTAAACTAATGTGAAGGTGGCAAAGTGAAGCAACCAAAATTTAAGAGATGTTAGCATTAAAGTTAGCTGTACAATCTTGTGCATGTGCATTTTGATATAGTGCTTAATTATATGATCACATGCGGTTTTCCCACTGGACACCTTAGATGGTATTCTGGAAATGAATCAGGGTTATGCAGTGATGAAGGAGACTGTTGTCTGTAGGACCTGTCTCATTTGTTGCAAAAGTTTGAAGGTGTGTAGTGGATTAGATAGGGAACTGCAGGAAGAAAGGATGTGTTTTATGATTAAGGCATATGAATAAGTGAATTGGAGAATGCCTGCCTCTTCTCTGCCACAGAGTTTCCTGTGTTATGCTGGTCAAGTCACTTACACCAAAATTTTCACAGGAGGTAAATAACTTATTTCTGGCTGCTTAATTTAAGACACCTGCAGCCAGATTTGCAGAAGTACCGACTGCTCACAACTGAACTGAAGTTCATCAGAGTTGTGCTTTTACACATGCTTAAAAGGTAGAGTATGAACTCAAACAATAGTAATAACTAAACAATAGCAAACCAGTTAATACATGTCAAGAGAACTGCCAGTCAGGTGAGATCGGAGCCCTGTCATAAGAAGGGCAGGGGTTACAAGCAGTGCCAGGGACACCAGTCAGGCTTGGCCTGCCAGTCGGGTTTGTCCCGCTTCCCTCAAGGGAACACGCAGGCATTTTGAGGGTGCGCCCGAGGGCGACGTACCAGACTGAAAACTGGATCCTCCCCGTTTTTGTTTTACCAGCCTTCTTTCTTTTTTCCAGCCTGCTTGGGTCGCAATAACTACGAATCAGTGGATCCTCAGCACTGTGGCAGTGGGGTACACCTTGCAGTTTTTCTACCTCTCCCTTCTAACCTCCTTCCCTGTCTGTCTTCAGGGACCCTTCTCATGAGCAGCTGCTCGGACAGGGAGTACAGGTCCTTCTACAAGTCAGGGCTGTGGAGGAAGTCCCTGCACATGGAAGGGCTTTCTATTCCTGGTATTTTCTCATTCCAAAGGCCAAGAGCAGTCTCCGTACCATTCTGGACCTGCAGAACCTCAACAGGTATCTCAAGAAGTTGAAGTTTCGCATGGTCTCCTGGCCTCCATCATCCCTTCTCTGGATCCGGGAGACTGGTATGCTGTCCTCGATTTGAAAGACGCCTATATTCATATATCAATATTCCAAGGGCACAGACGCTTTCTGCGCTTCCTGGTAGGGACCACTCACTACCAGTTTATGGTGCTCCTCTTCAGCCTCGCAATGGCGCCAATGGTGTTTACCAAATGCATGTCAGTAGTGGCCACTTACCTCAGGCATCAGGGAATCCAGATCTACCCATGCTTCGATGACTGGCTTGTCAAGTGCCGCTCCAGGTCCCAAGTCCAGTGCAGTGTCAAAGTGCTGCAGGATTCGTGCTGATCTCTGGGCCTGTTGATAAACAAATAAAAGTCAGCGTTAGTCCAGGTCCAGAGGATAGAGTTCATCGGTGCGGTGCTGGACTCTATCGAAGCCAGGGCGTTCCTACCGCAGGACGGGTTCAACTCAATGTCAAAGCTGATCACTGAACTCTTTGTACACCCAATTATCACAGCCAGAGTCTGTCTCAGACATATAGGCCACATGGCGGCATGCACCTACATGGTCCGCCATGCAAAGTTCAAAATGCGGCCCCTCCAGCTGTGGCTGGCAATGGCCTACTCCCCATCCGGAGATCACAGGGACAAGGTTGTTGCGATACCGTGCAGCGTACTCACCTCTCTAAAGTGATGGTCCGACCCAAAGGAGGTGATGACAGGAGTGCCATTTGCGAACCCTTAACCCACAATCTCGCTGATTTTAGATGCTTAAGATGGGGGGCAAATCTCTGAACATTGCAGACCCAGGGAACTTGGTCCTCATAGGAGCATATGCTGCACATAAACATTAAAGAACTCAGGGCCATCTATCTAGCTAGTGGGGCCTTCCTTCCCCAGTTGTTGGGTCAAGCAGTACAAGTCCTGACAGACAACATGGCCTCCATGTTCTATGTGAACAGACAAGGGGGAGCACGATAACCAGCCATTCATCTGTGGGACTTCTGTATCCAACACGAAATCCACATGAAGGCAGCGCATCTCTCTGGCATTCACAACATGCCAGCGAACCACCTCGGCAGGTCCTTTTGCACTCACCACGAGTGGGAGCTCCATCCTGAGGTTGCCTGGATGATCTTCCGCAGGTGGGGTACTCCCCAAGTGGACCTGTTCACCACCAAACAGAACAAAACATGGAATTGCTTCTGGAATGTCTCTTCTCAGTTATCCAAGGCATCGAAAATGGCTGCATTGACACGAGTATAGTGTTGGGCCTGACTAGGGTCTAACGCATGATACATGGTTTGCGCTTCTCCGGTTAAGTATGGGGCTAGCACCACGGCCCATCTTGTTAGTGACATGTCAGTGCGGAAACTAAGAATATAATTCCCAAAACTGAGCCAATGATTGAAAACAAATTGAAGGAGAAATGTGGAGTTTTTGCAGGATAAAGAACCGAAGTGTCTCCTTTCAGGAGAAAAATCAAGAACACTGAGATGCTTTATGGTAAGCATTTTCACACTTGCTACAGAATGTCACGGCACTGAAGCAGCAAATTGTCTGAAGTAGAAGTTGGCTCTTAGCAGAGACTCAGTAGTAGAATGACAATACAGATGAATAAAGACATATGTACTGAATAGCCTAAGGCCTGAGGCAGCACCCCACTATCAAGGAAAAGTAAAGATATTCAAATAATTTCTCATAGTGTTTCCTGTTTTTTAAACAATTTGACTGTCTAAGTCTAACTGATGATTTAAATTACATCCAATTTATTTTTGCATATACTTCAAGTTCTGGCTGTTTGCCAGATTTAGCTCTAGTATCTTAGGCAGCCTATGATATCAAACTTTAAAACCTGTCCTTAGTTTCATAGGCATCAGAGAAATGTGGATGCAGGCTACCAGTTCATTTTAGTCATCTTGGTTTATGTAACCAGGTACTCTGAAACAGTATCATTACGTTCAATGAACACCAAAATGGTAGCCAGTGAACTCCTGAAAATCTTTGGTCTGGTTGGGGTACTCAGGAGATCTTAATGGACCAGGGAATGAACTTTGTCTCAGGCAATCCAACTACTATGTCAGTTGCTGAAAATCAAGGCCCTTGGTATGTCTGTTCACCATCCCCAAACAGATGACCCGATGGAAAGATTAACAAAACACTAAAGACGATGGTCCAGAAGTTTGTCCTCATGGATGTCCGATGCTGGGACCAGTTATTCCATCCTCTCCTTTTTGCTGTGTGAGAAATTTCCTAACCCTCCACTGGTTTTTCATCATTTGAGCTATTATATGGGAGGCAACCTGGAGGGATTTTAGACCTTGTTTGAGAAATGTGGGAGGAACAACTGTCTCAGGCCAGTAATGTAGTCTACAGGAGACGCTTCATGCCCTGGGCTCTGTCAACAGAAAGAACCTTCTGCATGCCCAGAACGCACAGGAGGTAGCCTGTGATAAAAGGGCTCATCTCTGGGAGTTCCAGCTAGGTAATTGGGTTCTCCTATTACTATCCAGCTCAGAATCAAAACTCCTAGCTTGCTGGCAAGGGCCCCATGAAGTGTTGGGATGAGTGCGGACAGTAAACTACGAAATCAGACAACCAGCCAAGCAAAAGGTACGCCAAATCTACCATGTGAACCTGTTAAACCGCGGAAAGCCCAAGAAAGTCTGCTAATTACCCCTGACCCACCTGAACCAGAATTAGGTCCGTAGATTGCTGAGGCCTCAGAGCCAGCTCTGGTCAAAATTGGAAATAACTTCACCATGGACCAGAGAGCACAGGCTCAACAGGTGATTGCTGCCTTCTCTTCCATGTTTTCTACTCACCTGGTCCAACTCATTCAATAACCCATAAAATCCAAACAGAACTGGTGCTTAAAGTCAGAGAAAATCTTCCACCCTTTCTCCAGACATTCAGGGAAATATATATATATATATATATATATATATATATATATATATATATATATATATATATATATATATATATATATATATATATATATATATATATAGCAAGAATTCCAATCAATGCTAGAACTAGGAGTAATTGAGGAATCCTTCAGTGACTGGAAAAGCCCCATAGTGTTGGTCCCCAGTCCTGATAGGACCATTCGGTTTTGTATTGACTTTTGAAAGGTCAATGCAATTTCAATATTTCATGCATACCCAATGACCTGCATTGATGAACTACTTGACCGGCCGAGGCAAGCAGAGTATGCACCACCCTGGATCGGACAAAGGGTTATTGGCAGAGTCCAGGGAAAAGTCAGCTGTTTCCACGCCTTTGGGCTCTTTCAGTTCCGGACAATGCCTGTTGGGTTGGATGGGGCCCCAGCCGTGTTCCAATGGCTGATGGACCGATCCTCCAACCTCATAACCAGTACGTGGTCGTGTACCTAGATGACAGTGTAGTCTATAGTCGGAATTGGCAGGACCACCTACAACATGTGACGGCTGTGTTACAATCTCTCCGGGAAGCTGGCCTCACTGCAAATCTTGCTAAATCCTGAGCAAGGATGAAATAACCTCCCTTGGGTATGCGTTAGGAAAAGGCACAGTGTGACCGGTGGTCACCAAGGTCCAGGCCCTCGTGCCCCAGACCTTCTTCAAGGAAACAGCTACAGTGGTTTTTTCAGACTGGATGGGTACTACCACTGATTTTATTCTGGGTTTCTCAACCATTGTAGCACCCTTACTGACCGCCTCAGGGCTGGTAGCCCACCCCAAAAATCCAGTGGACCAAAGCTTGTGAGGAGGCTTTTCAAGCCCTGATGGCCCAACTCTGCTGAGAACCCATTTTGTACAGCCCTGACTTTACCAAGAAGTTCCTGCTACAGACCGATGGATCAGACGTAGGTCTAGGAGCGTATTGTCCCAGGTAGTGAGAGGTGATGAACACAGAGTCAGTGGCATAGTTGGGAATAAAACCCAGCTCTTCTGACTCTCATTCCTGTGCCATGTCTGTTGGGCTATAGTGCCTCAAGATTAGCAAGAGCCTTCATAACAGCAGATGGCAATTTCTCTTGGCTAATGTATTATTTTAAAACATGGGTTTTCTATTTTACATGATTACATGGGGTTTCTTATGAGTACAACAGTTGAACGGCAGGGGTGGGGTAGATACTGCGAGAAGGACCCTGATTAGAAAAATTCCTGGATCTAGTTCTCTCTTTTGCTTCTTCTAGCTACCCATATCGGAAAGCAAATGCAAGCGGCAGTAAGATGAAGAAAAGAATCCTTAGGGTTCATGAGAGCTTGCCCTTGTGCACATTCTGTACTGAATCACATAGAAGAATTCAGGGTACTGCAATGTCACAGAACATATCCCAGTGCTGTTGAACGTAGTCACTAATGATCTGGAAAAGGGGTCAACAGTGAGGTAGCAAAACTTGCAGACTATACACTATTACTCAAGATTAAGTTAAGGTCAAACTGACTCTGAAGAGTTACAAAGAGATCTCTCAAAGCTGGGTGACTGGGCAACAAAATGGCAGATGAAATTCCAATTGTTGATAAATGCTATGTAATGAATGCACTTTGAAAAATATCCCTACTATACCTACAAAAGGATGGGGTCTAAATTAGCTGTTGCCACTTAAGAAAGAGATCTTGGGGTCGTCGGGGATAGTTCTCCGCAAACATCTGCTCTTTGTGCAGTAGCAGTAAAAAAAATCTAACGGTGTTAGGAACCATTAGGAAAGGGATAGATAATAGGACAGAAGATATCATAATTCCACTATATAAATCCATGGAATGCCCACACCTGGAATAATGCATGCAGTTCTGGTCACCCCACCTCAAAAAAGATATATTAGGATTGGAAAAAGTACAGAGAAGGGCAAAACAAAAATAATTAGGGGTATGGAACAGCTTCCATATGAGGAGAGATGAAAAAGACTGGGATTGTTCAGCTTAGAAAAGTGATGGCTGAGGGGGAAATATGATAGTGATCTATAAAACCATGAACGGTGTGGAGAAAATGAATAAGGAAATATTATTTACCCCTTCACATAATAGAAGAACCAGGGGTCACCCAATGAAATGAATAGGCAGCAAATTTACAACACATTAAAAAGTGTTTTTTTTCACACAATGCACACTCAGCCTGTGGAACTCATTACCAGGAGATGATGTGAAGACCAAATATATCACTTTGTTCATTAAAGAATTAGGTAAGTTCATGGAGGGATAGGTTCATTAACGGCTATTAGCTAACATAGTCTGGGCGGAAACCGTATGCTCTCAGTGACCCTAAACCTCAGACTGCCGGAAGTTGGGAGTGGATGACCGCTTCAGAGGGAACGAACAGACCAGACAATCATTGAGTGATTCATCACCTCTGAAGCATCTGGCACCAGGCACTATTGGAAGACAAGATACTAGGCTAAATGGACCATTAGTCTGACCCAATATGGCCATTCTTATGTTCTTATAATGTAAGGTATACAACATATGATTGACTTCAGAAACATCCCAGACATAAAAATGCACATACTGTTGAAAACAAAAACCTTTCAAGTCTATAATTGAAACCCCAAACCACATTAACTAAGTACCTAATCTGGTAAGTATTCTTTTCATATATGCCTTTCGCTAGCAATAAGCTCTTGCCAGCTTACTACTTTTTCAGTGCCTAGCACATCACAAGTCTGATCTCAGCTGTCAGAATGTGCTATACAGACGTGATTGAAATTTAACTGCAGGGCGAGGCATACAGATCTTTTATAATTTAGCAAAATTCTGAATTTTACTGTTTCTTACTTTCTACCATTTCCACCTTTTGATGCACCTGGTTACTTATACTACTGTAGCCACCTAGAAACCCTAGTCATGGACTTGATTTATTGAGAATTCTGGATCACTAATTTTAAGTGCTAGAAGAGAAATAAAGAACTCTGGATTATGTTTCATCATCCACTTTAAATTCTCCATTGCATTTTTATTTGAAATTACTGATTTGATTTATTGTATTTGAATATTGATTTTTGACTTTAGCCTTGTGTTATTGTAGTTTTTTGTTACTTAGATGAAGCCAGATGTTTTTGTATGTTCACTTGTTTCTCTAGTGTTCCTTCTCGTGTAAAATACCTCATCCTTGTGCACAGTGAAAATTTTAGCATGTTTATTGTAATTGAATGTGAACGTAGAGAGAGAATCTTTTTGAAGGTTTCACTGCAAGTTATTAGGGAATCAGTCTCTTAGTCAACTTTTAGGCAGTTGGATGTTGGTTGTGGAAGGATTTTTGAACTTCTACAATATGAACTGTGAATGTGCTAAATGTTGATTTTTCTGTGTGCTTTAAATACTGTGTTGCACATCCATATGTCAGAAGCTTAGTGATTGTGCCTAAGCAGTATTCATATCTTTCCTTTTGTTTTGTTATCTTATCAATTGGCAAAGACTTCCTTGTGATGCTATTTTTTGTCTCCATTCTTGGACGTTCTCTTCATGAACTTAGACAAGATACTCTGTGGCTTTCTTCTCAGATGTAGCATCAATAGTATTTGGTATGGTAGGAACAAATGTTTCCCATGGTGATGTGTCCAGTATAAGAAGATAAATAAAATAAAATTATTCATCATATTTGACTAATTATCTTACCTTGAAGTTCGTGTTTGTTTTGTAATTTTCCTGAGTTCTTCTTTCTTCACTTGTATTATTTTGTTGATTTGTAAGTTGAAGTCTATTTGGAAGTATAATCAGGTGAATTGCCTAAATTTCATTATTTACTTTGTGCTGCATGGCAAGTGATGATGCTAGCATAAAATAAAGTTGTAACTTTCTTAACAAGTTTGTCTTTATCTTGGTTACATGGCCTAATCACCTGTTGGCCTTTGCCGTTAGTGGGTGTTAAAGATGAACAGAACTCTTCTGCAGGAAGCGTAGGTTGGAGAGCTGCTAGAAGGGAGACTAAAATAACCATTGAGTCTACCTTTTGATGGTGTTAACTAAGTGTTACTTGCTGGGTCATGAAACTCAAAGTTCTCTACTTGACATGAACAGACAAGGTTTCATCATTTTGAATCTGAAGAGATCAGTTTCCTTCATAAGAATAAGTCTTCTTTACCTTGTGACTTCACTATTGACAATATTCACACTTTAGAAGAATTATTTGCTTTTGTTACTTCATTCAATTCTTCATTTTCTTACTGGTTCCTTCAAATTAATGCATGCTCAGTCATAAATTTGTACACTGACACTGACTAATTACCAAACACTGCTAAGTTATTTGCAGTATTGGTCTGCACCTTTCATCAGTATGTACAGTTATGATGAGAAACAGCCACCTACTGAAATAGTAAATTTAATTTTGTGAAGATTGAAAACTGAAAAGTAAGACGACCCATTTAGCTGCATTTAAAAACTCATTACCATGTGCCTTTTGCCTACTCCCCACAAACTTCTAGATTCTGACAAACCAACCCCTTTAACAGTTAACCCTATCTACTCCCCACTCTTCAGTATCAAATTGTAATTGATTCCACCCACAGCCCATGTTCTAATCACCCAATGACTGCACCATTTTCCTTCTCCTCTAAGCTACCTCCTACCTGTCAGCTTTGTTTCCTTCTCCAGGCAAGCTCTGCACAGCAGCAAGGGGGCTGGGGGTGAAGCTGCTGCTGTAGGAGGCTGCGAGGAGGTTTTGGCTCCAACTTGCCACCCTGATAGTGCATCCTGCCCTGCATATGCAGCCCCTGGGAGGGCGGGGAGGGAGAGGGCAGAGAGTGGGGACTAAGCAGCTGCCCTTAGGGGAGAGGGAGTGGCTGAGGTGTTGGGGGTTATTCCCCCCCCCCCCCCCCCCCCCCCCCCCAGGTGTACTGAGCCGGGAACTCTGCCACTCCCCTGCAAGGCACCAGCTTAGTCCCCGTTCCGCTTTCTGATCATTGCTCATGGGACCCCTGCCTTCCTTGGGGCTATGTGCAGGGAAATCTGGGCAATATGCACCAAAATTTGGCTTGTGACTGGGACGCAGTCTCTTTGCCAGAAAATAAAATAAAATTCTTCTGATTGATCTCCATTGAAAACCCCACAGGCTCTCTCTGACATGTTTCAGCAGATTATGGGTTAACGCCGATCTGAACTGTTGCCATTTGCAAAGGGAGGTGTGGCTTCCATTTGCAATATACTGCACCATACATTGTTGGCATAGAGAGGACTAAGGAAGTTGCCCCAAGGACCTAGGATATGCATCTGGAGGACTTCCGGGACCTGACTCAAGCTGGGGCTGTGTGCACTCAAGAAAGCAATAGGACTTCGACCCTACATCCAAGCTTAACCCGGGCTTGGAGCCTCCAGCCATGCAGGGTACTGGAACCCTAGGTTCGAGCCCTAGGTTAACACAATTGGTGTGTGGATGCAAGGGGGGTTAGGCTTGAGCCCAGGATCAAGCCCCAGGCTTACATTGGTATGTAGCCATATTCTGAAATATTCACTTTTATAGTTAGTTGTATTCTTACATTTGCACATACTGAGGTTTGTTCAGTACCTAGTATAACTTGCACATTTATTTTACTACTACTGACGTGCACTGATTGGTAGAAAAGCAATATATTCAGCTAAGATGGATTTTATCACTGTTCTTCAATGTTTTGCCTTGTAGCTTAACTTTTGTATAATATCTTAATTTCATTTTTAGTGAGCTTTTTTTTTCATTGCTAATACTCTAATGCTGGATTTCCTTCTCATGCTGCTGCTGTTTGACTGTATAATTTGCCTAGGTTTAGTCTGTTGTCCCTTGATGCCCCTGTATGTTTTTTGGTCTTGGTGTGCTCTTGCTAAACTTAGTACCATACTTGATCTTCTTATGGTATCTGATCTTAAAAACCTTTTGAATTTAATATTTCAGTGCCAGGGTATTGTTTAACCAGTAGCTATAAATTTACTTTGTGACACTAGCAGACCAGGTGTCAACTGATGCCAAAGCCCCAAATTCTCAACTAAGCATTGACACAAACATATCTGGAAACCAGTCTGGCTCACGTGTGTGTTAGTATTGGTAAAACAGATGTTAAGTTTATGAAAATGTGTTTAGTATTTAGATGTTATGAAATGTTTGTAGAATGCTATATATATATTAATCTCACTTATAACATCTGTGCCCCCTGTTATAAGGTGGTACTAAGTGTTTGCATTGTAATCCTCTGTAATTGTGTAAATCATCAAACGAGAAAGAAGCGTTAATTAATGTAAAATGCTGGATTCCTGCAGAAGGTGTTAGGTCCTGCCCATGAGCCATTGTGAAACATCAAAGATTTTCCACCCCAGGGAGAGGAGACGTGTGCGTGAACTGAACCCATCAGTTTGAACTCTGGTGAGAAAGGGAATAACAATTCCTGACAAGAAGAAACTGTATCTCTGTGCTGCTTGGACTTTGGCAGGGTACAATTTCTGAGCATAAGCACGGGAACCCCAGCTTCGTAGCCTAGGTTAGCTCTAAAGGATGTATAGAGATTGCATATTACAGCAGCTTCTACCACCTGTTGGAACTTAAGGCTTAGTTGACACTACAAAGTTAGGTCAATGCAAGGCAGCTTGCGTTGGTCTAGCTGTGCATGTGTTTACACTTAAATTTGTTTCCTACTGATGTAAGTGCCCTATTATGCTGACATAGTAATACCACCTCCCTGAGCTATGTAGAGCTATGGTTGATGTACTTAGGTGGACAAAGGGTGAGTGTAGTCACTGTGTTACTTATGTCAACCCTAACTGTTCTCCAGCAGCTGTCCCAGAATGCTCCAGACTGACGGCTCTGGTCACCATTGTGAATTGCACTGTCCAGAGGCCATGGAGACCGGAAGACTCTTCCCTTCCCCCTTAAAGCTTCACAAATTTTTGAAATTCCTTTTCCTGATTGCATGTCTTGGCGAGCACACTTAGCCGCTCTCCATTATTGAGTGCAACTGTCCAGCTGGTCATGCCGGCTACACGCTCCAGACGTGCTCTTACCTGGAGTAGACAGGAAATATTGGCTCTCTTGGGCCTGTGCAAAGAAGAGGCTGTACAGGCACAGCTGTGTACCAGCCATAGAAACATTGACATGTATGAGCAGATTGCTATGGGGATGTAGGAGGAGGAGTATGACAGGGGCCACCAGTATTGCCGCGTGAAAGTCAAGAAGCTGTGGCATGCATACCAGAAGGCCAGGGATGCCAGTAATTGATCCAGTGCTGAGCTCCAGACCTGCTGCTTTTACAAAGATCTGCATGCTGTACTTGATAGAGACCCCACCATCGCAACACCATGGATGCCTCTGAGGAGCCCGAGTTGCAGGCATCTGCTGGGAACAGTGAGGATGAGGAGGAGTTTGGTGGACAGGTGACTTGGGAATCAAGCTGTGAGGCAAGCCAGGACCTGTTTTTGACTCCACTGCAGTCCAGCCAGTCCTAGCAGTCGAGCACAGCGAGCCTGATGCAGGAAAAGGAACCTCTGATAAGTGTAGATAAATTTTCAATTCTGGGGACGGCATTCCCAAAATAGCAGGACACATCTTTTGACTTTTCATTAATTTACTCGTGCTAGAAGAGGTAATGGTATAACCAAGAGAGGTAGAGTTGCTATCAGCTGTTTAGTCCCCTTTGGAGTTAGGCCGGGGCAGGGGGAGAAAGGAAGCGGTGGCATGCAGGGCAGTTTGTTTATGTACACAGGGATGTCCCTTAAATCTACAGTATATACTTGCCCTGTGTCATTCTAAGTATATTGATCATGGCTCTACACAGCTTGAGAAGTCTCAAAACTTTCATGGAGGTTTCATGCAATCCTCTGCTGAAGGTTTCTAGGGAGGGCTGCCTTATTTCTTCTTTTGTGGTAAGACACTTTCCCACACCACTCAGCAATAACTTAAGCAGGCATCGCTGCAGTACAGGATGCCAGCAGCAGCTGTACTCTGTCTCTCATTGTTACAGTGAGGAATGAGAGATGAGCTAAAATTACCACTACCTGTGGAAAACGGTGCCAGTATTCAGTGCCATTGCCCTGTGCTACTAGAATCATGCAACTTGAGTACTTCCTCCCTCATTTTCCTGACCCCTGTCGGGCCATACTCACCATGGCTGATGCTGTGACTGGCGCTGGTCACAAGTAATCCCAAGCGGAAGTGAGAAGGTAGTGCTTAAAACTTTTGGGGAGCAAGGGCAGTGAGTTCAGCATCTTAAGTTTTGCCTTCTGTAGTGAATACGCTGACTGTGGTACCTCTGTGTTATGTCAGCAGAGTTTTCCCCTTTACACCCGTGGAACACCTGAGCTAGATGAGGAGGAAGAGGACTTGGGATGACCTGTTCAATGAGATCCTGCAAGCCAGTACTGCATTGGATTGTGAGCACAGGGCCTGAATGTTGCAGACAACCTGAAGAAGGAGAGAGTAGGGAGGGGAGAGGCCCAGGAGTTCCAGCCGGAAAAGGAGAGGGAGAATGCACCAGGACTTAGTGGTTTTTTTCTGGAAGCAGACACAAGTCTGGTAGACCTGCAAGTTCAACTATCCCGGGCTTTCCTCACTCTGCAACCCATTAAGAACTCAATATTGGGACCTCCCTATACTCCCCCCTGCAACATTCCATGTGGTATCAGGGGTTGCTACACTACCCCTACTTCTGCACCCCAGGGACATTAAAGACAATCACTGCTTCACATACACTGAATTGTTACAGTCATGGTAGGTGTAGGTGTAGCTTAAATGGACGGTAATGCTCTTTCACCTTCATACATTCTGTTCTCTTAATTTATTAAGTTTTATCAAGTTTTTAATGTATTTTAAAATTGTATAGGGTTTTTTTTTGCACGGGTTTTGTTACAGAATAAAATTCCATTTGGAACATAATTCATCTTTATTAGTTCACAACATATGCTGCCAAGTGCTCAACAGTTCTGAAAGCAACCAATTACCTGTTACTACACAGTGTCTGACAATTAATAGGTGCATTGACAAAGTTATATTCGTACATGTACAGCAATAACCACACAATTCCTAGCAAGTCACAAAAGAACAGGACCAGGTAGAGCACACTACAACACAAAATACTCTAGCTCACAGTTTAAAATGGTCTTTTTCAAAGCTTTCTTGAGCTGTATAGCTCTGTGCTGAGATCTTCTACTATCCTTTGTATCAGTCTGTTCAAAGTCATCCAACAGCCACTCCACCTCTGCCCTCCACACCAGTGGGAACTTTTCCTCCTTTTCTTTACATTATTATTATGCAGGACACAGCTGGCAGCTATAACCATTGGGATATTATTCTCACTAAGGTCCAGTCTGGTGAGTAAACAACGCCAGTGTTCTTTCAAACAACCAAAAGGACATTTAACTGTCATCCTGCACATGCTGATCTGGTAGTTGAATCGTTGCTTGGTGGTATTGAGGTGGCTTGTGTACGGCTTCATAAGTAAGGTGTAGGCTGGATCCCCCAGGATCACTACTGATCTCCTAGAATCACAACATTCCCAATGGTAATTCGCTGTTCAGGAAAGAGAGAGACACTGTTTGCAGCTTTCTGAATAGACCTGTGTTCTTAAGGTGCAAATATATTGCACTTTCCCTGACCAGCCCACACTGATGTCTGTGAAACATTCCTGGTGATCCGCCAATGCTTGCATAACCACAGAAATGTAGCTCTTTCTGTTGATGTATTCTGTAGCAAGGTGGCTTGGTTGCAAAATAGGGGTATGCGTACCGTCTATTGCTCTGCAAATCCTACTGCTGCAAATCCATCCACTATGTCCTGCACATTGCCAAGAGTCACAGTCCGGTGTAGCAAGTATGCAGGGCTATTAATTGCCTCCTTCACCTACACAGTCCCTGTGGTGGATTTTCTGATTCCAAATTGAGTTGTGACTGACCAATAGCAATCTGGCGTTGCAAGTTTCCACAGTGCGATTGCCACTCACTCCTCCACTGTCAATGCAGCTCTCATTTGGGTGTCCCTGCGCTGGACACAGTTCCAGGAATGTGGTTTTGTACATCTGAAAGGTCTGTAGCCACTGCTTATCATCCCAAACTTACATTATGGTGCAATCCCACCAACCAGTGCTTTTTTCTTGGGCCCAGAAATGGCACTCCTCCAGCTGCAGCTGCTCCATGAACGCCACCAACAACCTTGAATTGGTTCTCACTGTGTCCCACAGCGATCTGTCTTCCAAGGAATCATCATGTTCTCCACTGATCTGATTCTTCTTGTGGCTCAGCAAATATTCCAGGATCCTGTGCCCTGTGCTTGCAACGCTCATGACAGTAGTGCAGAGATGTGCAAGGTCAATGCTTTTGTCAGAGATGGTGGACAGCAAGGAGTGCCATGCAGGTTTGTGGGCATTTGAAAAAAGGCATGAAAACTATGGGATACAGGTAACATTATGTGGTAGAGACCATTGCAAACTGGAAAACTTACCCTGCAGTCCAAGTCACCCCTTCATGACTTGTTTCGGCCCCATCATTCATTGCCAAATCTTTCCAACAAGTGCACTGAATGGTGGCAGGTTACATTGTGGGATACCTATCCAAGGTACACTTCACTATGCATCGATACATGCGGTCCTGGTGAGTACCTGCATCGCTGATACAAGGAGCCAAGTATGCATGCACATAAACAATGTACTAACTGTGGTGGCTGTATGCTGATGTAACTTGAGTCAACATAAGTTTGTAATGTAGGCCTAAGACTGTACCTCAGCCTGGTACTTTAAAACTTAAATTACACTTATAACACTGCTCTACAGCCAAAATGCTTCTGAAATAAATGCAGTCAAACTTTACTAATTCTGGGTCACTGAGAACGAAAATGATGCTTAAAATTGTTGAGTGGCTCTAGTTTTCAAGAGATGCTATTGGGTCAGTATATACGACCCTTGACTTGGGAATGGCGGAGGATAAGTGATTTATAAAGGGAAGGGATCTCAATTTCAACCAGGAATGACTAAAATACATCTTTTGACTGGATCTATGAATAAATCTATGACTGGGTTTGGACAGTACTTGCTTTTTAGGCAAAACAATGAATGATGCAATCTGAAGCTGGTATTGCGTCATACATGATATGAATTGCATCATGTTATTCCTAGAAGTCATGGATGATGCAATCATAATGAAGCTTACATCACTCTGTTGAACAAATTGCCCTATATCAGCTCTAGAAATCATACAGTGTCGTGCTCTTATTTGTCAGTGTTTGATTTTGCAAAGGGACACATTTCTGTTTAGCCAGAGTGAGCAGAGATGCCTCGTACTTGTGTGAACCGTGCAGATAACTTCTGCTATGTTTGTGGTGAACTGACTTTTGCATCCCAAAAGCGCAGTATAACCACTATGGTTAAGAAAGCCTATCACCTTTCTTTTGGCTGCAAAATTGGAGATCAGGACAAGAGGTGGGCCCCACACACATGCTGCATCACTTGTGCAGCAAATCTTCACCAGTGGTTGAACAGGAAAAGGAAATCTATGCCTTTTGCAGTGCCAATCATAGATTCATAGAATCATAGAATCTCAGGGTTGGAAGGGACCTCAGGAGGTCATCTAGTCCAACCCCCAATGATTTGGAGAGAGCCAACAGATCATAGCAGCAATTGTTACTTCTGCATGGTGCCTCCAGTTGGGAAAGGTGTGTCAAAGAAGAAAAAGTGGACTGTGCATTATCCAAAGATTCCATCAGCTATACGCCCAGTACCCCACGGAGAAGGACTGCCAGTTCCTGATGCACCAGAATCATTCTCACTTGAGTCAGACGAGGAAGAGGATGAAACTTCTGGTCCTGAACCATCAATGTCACAGGACCCACATTTTCTCCCATCCTCCTCCTCTGAACCACCCCTCATAACGCAAGGTGAACTGAATGACCTTGTCAGGGATTTGGAACTACCCAAGAGTAAGGCAGAGCTTTTGGGCTCCAGACTACAGCCGTGGAATCTCCTGGCAGGTGATGTTAGGGTTTCCATGTTCCGTGACCGTCAAAAGGATCTTGTCCCATTCTTCTTCATGGAAGGTGATCTTGTAGCCTGCAACAACATCGATGGTGTGATGGCAGCCCTCAACATCGTGCACGATCCAGATGAGTGGAGACTGTTCATTGATTCATCGAAGACGAGTCTTAAAGCTGTTTTTCTTCATAATGGCAATGTTTTGCCATCAATTCCAGTTGGTCATGCAGTCCATATGAAGGAAACCTATGACAACGTGAAACAACTTTTGAGGTGCATAAACTATGACCAACATCAGTGGCAGCTTTGTGGCGATTTGAAGGTTGTTGCTCTCTTGCTTGGTCTGCAGACTGGATACACAAAGTACTGCTGTTTTCTCTGCGAATGGGTTAGTCGTGCAAGAGATTCCCACTACATCAAGAAAGATTGGCCACTCCGACAGTCATTGGAGCCTGGGAGGAAAAGTGTTCAGCGTCCACCACTTGTTGAATCAAGGAAGATTTTGTTACCACCCTTACACATCAAGCTGGGTCTGATGAAGAACTTTGTCGAGGCCATTGACAAAACACAAGCAGCTTTCAAGTACCTCTGTGGAAAATTTCCAAGGTTACGTGAAGCTAAGATAAAGGAAAGTGTCTTTGTTGGTCCTCAGATTCGTGAACTTCTTCGAGATGATGCATTTGACCATGCACTGTGTGGCAAGTTAAAAAAGGCATGGAAAGCCTTCCAGTTAGTGGCAATAAATTTTCTCGGCAACAACAAGGCAGACAACTACAGGTTGTTGGTGGCAAACCTCCTCAAGGCATACAAAAGCCTTGGTTGCAACATGTCACTCAAGATACATTTTTTGCACTCTCATCTAGATTTTTTTCCACCGAACTGCAGAGCAGTGAGCGACGAGCACGGCGAGCGATTTCACCAGGAGATTGCAACAATGGAGAAACGCTATCAGGGCAAATGGAGCCCATCAATGCTTGCAGACTATTGCTGGACAGTGAGAAGAGATGCTCCATTTAATGAATACAAGAGAGAAGCCAAGAAGCGCCGAGTAGACACTGAATAGGACTAAACGATGTACATAATCGTTTTTTGCCTTTTGTTTCATAATACCTTTTATTTATATAACCCCTTTGCTGATTTTTAAAGTGTTACATAAACAGGAGAGGTGAAATAGTATCATGTAAAGCAACCATAAACACATGAAAAGACCTAGGTTTACAATTGATGATTAAAACTCTACTATCTACACAATATACATAGATGTAAAATGTAAAAACTTAAATATCTTAGAAACAGTAGCCAATCAGTTGTTTTAATTGTCATATTTGAATTCAGCACATCAAAATACATACTAAATAGCACATTTTATCTCTGAAGCAGACGACGTCTCAAAAATTGTAGACCAGTGTAATTTTTATACTGTAATCAGCAGGAATGTGTTGAGGATGCAAATTGTGAAAATTTGCTTTTTATTAGATAATGAATGTAACTTTTTAGCCAAATGACAGAACTATGTGCTAAACTATATTATGCATAATACAACTAAAAAGAGAAAAATCCACATTAATTCTGCTTGAAGACGTGTTAAAAAACTGACATTATTTGAGATAATTGGATTTTTTCTTAAGTATCCCAGAATGAAACTTATTTTTAAAAAATCTTTCTCGTAAAACTAGCATAATCTTGAATATGCTTCGGTATCTTTCTGTATATCCTTGTAATTTTCCAAATGAGCATGTTGTTTTAAGGATTAAATTGTACCCTTCAATTTAATAGAATTAAATTTTTTGCACTGTTTTTGTGTGTTGTGGCCACAAACAGGTTCTGAGGCCTTCTTAGTAACAGGTAACTTGTTTTCTCAAGACCATCTTTAATGATGTATTTTGTTTGTTTAAAAGAGAAATATTATTAAAATTAGATT
The DNA here is from genome assembly GCA_033296515.1 of Macrochelys suwanniensis. Lineage (NCBI taxonomy): Eukaryota > Metazoa > Chordata > Testudines > Chelydridae > Macrochelys > Macrochelys suwanniensis. Next base: position 67,931,261 of record CM065775.1, read on the forward strand.
CTTTAGTTACGTATAACAACTGAATTACTTGCCACATAAAGGTATGAGTTGATTTCTTCCCCTGTGGTATCATTCCCAGAAGCATCAACATAGCAGCGATTTGATTACTATATCAGAAACTGTTATTTTTCACCGAAAGCATTAGTCTTAAGAAAATGTCCTTTGGTCAGTGGTATCCAGGATCTTGAGACAATATGTATATCTTTGCACATATGCTATTAAAAAAATAGTATTTTGTCAAATTAAAGTGTTGCCTTTATTACCTGTTGGAAGTGCTCATGACATGAGTAAAGAGGAGAGGAAGGCTGCAGAAATGTGGAGTGTCATGCAAATATGACAATATAGTCATGGTTAGACATAAACATCATTAACAGAATGACATGGGAGGAATTTGGAAAGGAAAATGTGTGTTTGAGAATAATGAATTGGGTAAAAACTCTTTGATCTTATTTGAATGCAAGTAGATAAAGTGATTGGGAAAACTGACAAGGGAATTTGCAGTTTGATCCTTGGATGGATCCTGATAACACACAGAAAAATACAAACTTAAGATATTGCTGTGGCTAATAAATAATTGCACATCTATCTCTAGTCCCATAACCCAGAAGCCCCGTTAAATATTTTACAGAGACATTTAAAATGTAACCTTTATAATAATAAAAAGTAATGATAACTTAAGTTGCCACATGTTTAATAAGGCACAAAGAATGGTATGCTGATACATTGATTTTTATTGCCCAGAATAATGCTTCTGCATTTTTTTTGCTCTAACCAATAAACCCTTGATAAAAAAATCTTTCTAGCAGTTTGCCTAGATACAGCAGATTAATTTATTAGATTTTAAACTTGTTACCTCATTTTGTGGGAAACTTGAGGGGTTTTAAAGATACTAGACTCTCCATACTTTAGGTTGAAGCTAGTTTTCCATTATAAACCTAGTGCTTACTATCCCCATAGCATGATCCAAATTTGAATCTGTCTGAAATTTCACATTTGTAATCCTATGCCAAGGTAGATTTTTTTGTGCAAATACAAAGGCAGATCTGATCAGGTGTCAGCTACAGTAGGTAGCTTTTTTTTGTTTTTTTTTTAAATGACAGTTTTTACTTTTGTAATGTTTGTAATTAAAGTAAGCTGGCTCTGTCTAGAAATTTAGGATTTGTTTTTAACCTAGGTGAGGGCTAGAAACTCCACATTTGTTGCCTTTTGACTAGTCATGTTTTTCGAGTTGAGTGGGGGAGATCTTTCATGTCTTTGTTATACATAAAAAAGAAACAAAACTAGTCACATTGTTATGCTTTTAAGAAGCACACGGGATCTTTTTCAGGGGAAAAGGCAATATACTGTGTTTATTGGAGATAAAACAATTAGCATATCATAGATTCTCAGGGTTGGAAGGGACCTTAGGAGGTCATCTAGTCCAACCCCCTGCTCAAAGCAGGACCAATCCCCAATTTGTGCCCCAGATCCCTAAATGGCCCCCTCAAGGATTGAACTCACAACCCTGGGTTTAGCAGGCCAATGCTCAAACCACTGAGCTATCCCCTCCCCCTATACATTCAATCACACACACATGCACACACTGACCCACCAGTTGATGTTATAGTTACCAGTTCAGAGTCCAGATAAATCTAGTGGCCAGCTCCACTCTGTACACCTTGGGGTATTCAATAATTTCTCCTTTTTCCCAGCCCACTGACCCATAATCCGGGGTAGCCAAAAGGATCCCATGGTCACTTTCCATATTTCTGTCTCCACAGACTGTTGGTGAGCAATTTTAACAATAATTTCACCTGATAACAAATTAGGCTTAACCATGCTGGAAACATATTGCATCCATTCATATTTGTAGGTGTCGAACAAGGACCTCTTCCGTTGTTTTAAAAGATGCATTAATACCCTAACATTTCCAGATATTACCCAAAACATTTCGTGTTCAAGTAATGCTAAACTAAGAATCTGCATTTCAGTATATCCTATGCCCAAGCCAGTTTTATTCCCTAATTCTATTTGTTGTTTATATAGCAGCCAGGTGGAGGTGTTTAACTACCACCACTTATTCCATGTTGCTTTTGGGTTTCACAGAACTATTTGTACCAAGTCCGCAGTAGTATCTGTCTGTCTGTGAATGAGACTCTCTTGCAGTTGTGACAAGGAATTTAACTTATTCTTAATTACCTCCAGGTCTACAGTATTTATAATCCCTTCTCCAAAACCAATCCCTCCTAATATGGTATCTGCTACCTGAGGATGTTTCCCTGTTAACAGACTGGCATTCCTTGACCTCTGCCCTTCTGCAACATTGGTTTCTGTAAATACAGTTAAAATGCGTATTAATTCTTTTTTGCCTAATGCAGTAGTTTTTTTTGGTAGCACAATACACAACAATGCTAGCAACAAGACAAACAACACAAGATAAAACACAAAACACAGTTTTTGTTGTGACAGTAGGTTCATGGTATTCTGGGTTGCTGTTTAGCTGGTACCAGCTTTTCCTGATTTTCTGAAAGACAAAAAACACGTTTCTACCCCTTTTGGGTGGCAGATTATTTCTTAAAATATCCCTTTCTTTTACAAATACCCTTGCTGATTGCAGGCAAAACAGAGGAATTACCCCCATATTTTCTTGTGTTTTTGTTCTATAGGCAAGCCAGGTTTCAATGGCTTCTACCTTTTAAGGGTTTAGCGTGAATTATCCCACTGTTCAGTTACTAAATTTATGAGGTGGTGTACCTCAGTTTTTCTTTTTATACAACAAACCAAGTTGTAATGTTTTTTTCTGCAGTGCTAAGATTTAAGTTTATTCACAGGTAATAGCTGAGAAGCATCATTGCCATATGACCTTAAAGTTTGTTTGAAAAATCATACACACTATACATTGTTACAGGGGTACTTATTAACATTAAATTTATCCCAGTATTTAATATTAACATCAAATCTATTAAAAGTATCTTGTTATACCATGCCTTTTATTTAGACAATTTGTTTTTGAGACCTTTTTTTCTCTTCAAATCTTGCATAGGCTTTTAAATTTAATTATATTCTTGGGGTTTTGGTGAATTAAAAGTAGGGGTGTCATGCATATAAGCAGACCCTTTTTGTACCTATCTTCAGATTTCAGCACTTCATACACATTTTTTTTTTTTTTTTAATTTAGGGTTAACCCTTTTACCCACTTTGCAGTTTAACTGCTTTCAGAAAATTAGTAAAGCTATATTTTTGGAGTTAATAGTTAATATGCATGCAAACTTCAAGAAGCGTACATACAGGGGAGTCGCATCTTACGTGGGGGTTAGGTTCTAAAGTCAGCACGTAAGGCGAAAATCGCGTATAGTCAAACTCTCATTGAGTGAAATGGCATGCGGAATTGCCTGCACTACAGGTACAGTATTTAAATTATTTTTCTTTCTTTTTTTGTTTTGTTTTGCCGAGCGCAAATAGTTGAATTTGCGTAAGTTAAATGCTTGTATGATGCGACTCCACTGTAGTCACATGCTGACATTACAATTACTACATTGACTTCAATAAAGCTGGAAAGGTAGTAGCCAAAGGCCCTATATTAGAGCCACTGTGTGAATTACTTTATGCCTGCAGATTTCCTCTTGGTCACATGAGAGGTGCTGTGCTATGTACATTTTGGATGTTGAGTTTCTGCAGGTGATGACATTTTACTCCATTGTACTCTGTTAATTAACACTGTCTCATTGGGATGACGTAACATCAGTGTTGCACAGCTATCCTGACCAATACATACATATATGCCTTTTAGAGATCTGTTATGGACATCAATGCCACAGGTGTTCATTCCAAGTCCATACCAAAACCTAAAGAAGATAACCAACCAGAAAGTTAACCTTGGGTATCCATAACTGGAGCAGGATGAGGTGGGGAGGAGGGAAGGAAATAGGTAAAACTAGGTAACTTAAAAAGGTCCTCCAGATAACTCTATATTACTACAGTGAGAGAGCCCTATGAACAACTTCAACACTAAAACTTGGCAGCAACCCGCCCCTCCCCCCTTCTCCTATTTTACCCTTTTTTGTGGGGAGTGGAAGGCATAATATGGGCAGAAGAGAATTTTTTCCTGACCCTTGCAGTGGTAGCTGATCTCTTAAAATAGGGGTCTCCAAACTTTATGAGATGAGGGCCATATTAGATTTTTGAAGGGGCTTCACTGGCCGAAACGACTGTGAAAAAATTAAATCTATGAAAAATTGTTAAAAAAAATATTATTTTAGGATTAGTGAGAAGTATGGTATTGATGTTTTTCTGACAAAATTGCATTTAGCTGTGGTTCAAAGTTAGTGTTCCCTATCATCAAAATTGATTGTAAATGTTCATCAGACAAGGTTGATCTGTAGTTGGATTTCACATATTTCATCATCGAAAATGCTTTTTCACACACATAAGTAGTGCCAAACACTGATATTAATCCACAGACAAAGTTTTTTACATGAGCATATTGATCACTTGGCAGGCATTTATAGAACTCTACCAGATTTCCTTTCTTATATTTATCCTTCAACAAGTCATTGGATTGCAGGTCTACCACTTCCATTTGACATTCAGGTGGCAGTTTTTCGAGATCACAATCAACTGGTATTTGGAAGATCCGTATTTCTCCTGCATTTACATCAAGGTCAGAGAAACGCTCCTGGAACTGTAGTTTCAGATCAGAAATGATTTCTTGTGCAAACCTAGTTGGGAATCGTGATTCAGTTTCTTGGTTAAACTTTTCACAACATGTAAAATGAGCAAAGCAGTCCTTCATCAGTTGGGACTCAAAAAGAACTAGTTTTTGCCCGAATCCTTTCACCTGGGTGTACACGTCACAGATAAGCCTGTTTTCCCCCTGTAGTCTAAGATTGAAGTCATTCATGTGCTTGGTCAAGTCTACAAAAAAAACCAAACTAATTTCCAAAGCCATTCACTGTTTGTGAGTAAAGGTAGAGGTTGGTTTTTTTTTATTTAAGAACATTTCAATTTCAGTTCCAAGCTCCAAAAATCGCGACAAAACATTTCCACAGCTAAGCCTTCAAACTGAAGTGTGGTAGGGCAAATCGTGATATTCTGATTCTATTTCCACTAGAAATGCTTGGAACTGATGATGGATAAGTCCATGAGAGCGAATGAAATTCACGGTTGAAACTACGGGTTCCATAACACATGACAAATCCAAATATTTCCCGCACAGTGCTTGCTGATGAAGAATGCAATGAAGAATCATAGGCTTGGGACAGCCCGCACTTTCACAAGCTTTGTAGATTTGTCCAACTAAACCTTTTTTTGAACCGCACATGTTTCTACATCCATCGGTTGTAACGCACTTCAGTTGTTTCCATTGCAGGTTGTATTGAGAGAGTGACTTTTCAACTTCTTTGAAAATCTCTTCACTTGTAGTTGTTCCATGCATACTATGCACAGAAGCTAGTTCTTCCATAACTTCAAAATTACTGCCGACCCCGCGAATAAACAACAGCAGCTGCGAAGTATCGGAAACATCGGTTGACTCATCAAGTGCAAGGGAAAACCACTCAAACATCTTAGCCTTTTCATTTAGCTGGAAAATTATATTACTGCCAATGTCCTCGATTCTGCGAGCGACTGTGTCCGCAGAAAGACTAATTGTCTTAAAGAAATCTACTTTTTCTGGGCATATTTCTTTGGCTGCTTGAATCATACATATTTTAACTAGCTCACCAACAGTAAATCGTTTTCCTCGTTTTGCTAATAGATGTGCCACTTGGAAGCTGGCTCTTGTTGCAGCTTTGTTCTTGGGTTTCTTCTTAAATATAAGCTGTTGTGATGATAAGCCACATTTCATGGATTCTAATTTATCTGAACGTAGCTTTCCTGTAAATTGAGAGTAGTTCTACAAGTGCTTGGTTTCATAATGTTATGAATGTTGTATTCTTTTAGCACTGCGATAGTTTCGTTACATATTAAACACCGTGCTTTACTACCTGATTCGATAACGAAATAGTCCACACTCCATTGTTCTTTAAACACGTGACATTCAGAATCAACCTGTCTCTTCTGACCTTTTCCCGACATAATCGCCCCAATAGAAACGGACTTAAACACAACGAATATATGTTTGTCACTAGTCTGACACGCGCTAAGACAAAAACCAGGGGAAACAACGACTCATCACACATCCGGTTCCTTCTGTCGCTACTAACCTACCTACTGTGTGCTCATCAGCTCTGCAATCCTGGCAGGAATGCAGTGACGTAATGAAGTTCTGCTGCCGCTCTGGGGTTTCCGCTGCTGGCCCCTTGCCAGCCGGGGTCCCGCCGCTGGCCCCACCCAGTGCCCGCTGCTGGCCTGGGTGAAAGAACCCAGGCTGGCAGTGGGCTGAGACCCATGCTGGCAGGAGCCCACAGTGGGAACCCCAGAGCGGCGGCGGGCTGAGCCCGATGCAATGTTGGTTGGGTGGCCAGACAAATCGAAGCTGCGGGCTGTATCAAAACATAAGTAATTATTGTGGGCTGATCTACTCTAAAAAGTTAGGGGGGGTGTAAGTAGCTCACTCAGAATTGTGAAAAGTTTCACATCCTGTGTGATGTAATTAAGATGACCCAAGCCCTGGTGTAAACACCACTAGGTCGACAGACGATTTCTTCTGTTGAGCTAGCTATCGCCTCTTGGAGAGGTGGATTTACTACAGTGACAGAAGAACCCCTTCCGTCGTTGTAGTAAATGTTTACACTACTGAGCTGCTGCTGTAGTGTTTCTAGTGTAGATGCACCTTGGGTGCAACTACAAATGAGTGCCTCCCAATCTTCAATGTATTTTTCCTCACAACACTCTTGTGAGGTAGAGAGGTGCTGCTATTGTTTTTACAGATGAGGAACTGACGCACAGACAGGGTGTGATTTTCCAAAGGTCACTCAGGAATTCTGTGGAGGAGTGGGGAATTGGTCTCAGGTCTTCATAGGTTAGTCTCCTAATGACTGGAGCATCCTTCTTTTTCTCTGAAGTATTTCTGATATGTTGTTGTAGCCTTCAAACACCCTTGTTTCTGTAGATAAAACTTCATAATTTTAACTACTAATTTAGGCTTTGGCTGCTTTTTCTTCACTGGTTAACATTAGAAAATCATACATCTTGGCTCTACTTTGGATAAGAAACTAACCATTTCTAGTATGTATTTTTGTGATAACTGCAGTTTGATTAAAGGTCTAATATGACTGTGATGAAGCAGGAATTTTCTGTAATAAGTCTATGAATCCGATGTGTGCCTTGTTTTCCCCTATAATGCACATGATTACTCAGTGTGGGAGAAAAAGGACTGTTTGCTCGCAGGGTAGGCTAAGAGATATAGGTATGAATGTTGCCTAGCTGTCTGAGCCTGAATGGCCATTAAAAAGGACTGGTCAAGGCTGATCCTGTATCAGTGGAGAATCTGAGAAGACAATGGCAAATCCAATCACCAGGACATTAACACCTATCAACCGTAGACCAAGACAGAGATGGATTTTCCTGCCTCTCAGCAGGGAAGCTGAGCAAAATCTCCTACCTCCAAAACAAAGGTTTGGAAAGGTCTGAGGGAGGAGTGGGGGAAAAACAAGAGTTGGCTGCTGGAGGGAGTTAGGGTTCTCAGAGAGGAACTGACAAGGAGGTGAGATGAAGAGAGAGAGAGAGCGTGAACCTGGGGTTCACTACAGCTTGGCTGGGCAGTGTGTGCTAACCAAATTGATCTATGCCTTAACCGTCATTTCTCTATGCTAACCTGAGGACTTCCTATGCTGTGTGCCAGCTGACTAATAAACTCTACAGTTTTGACAGTGTAGCTTAAGTGTCACTGCAATGCTTGGTGAGATGCATTAATTCCTGAAGAATGTACAAAGTTTCTGCCAGCAGTTTGTCTCAGTTGGACTCACTGATTAGAGCTCGTTATGTGAGGCCGGAGTGCTGAAGCCACAGAGGTTCAGTCTGAGGAAGTGATGAGGCCTATCCTGAAGGAAGAGTGAATCCCTTTGGGGATCTGGCACACTGAGTGAGTTCCTCCAGGAGACTGTTCCCAAGCTGGTGGTGTAGCACCAATCCTGCGGATCTGACACAATGACAATTGAGTGTCCTAAATCTAAACTGACACTATACACAGTGAATTGCTCTGCATGATAATACACTGTTAATGCAGTGTTACGTATCTGTAGAAAATACTGAACATTAAGCAAAATAATGGGTGGTTATACTGTGATAGGTTTTTACTACTAAGCTTTTGATTTTAGTTTCCTTCTTTTCTGTAGCAGAGTAAGCCTTAAGGTGACTTAGGGCTGGTTTATGCATCCACATACTGATTTAACTATTATGGTATAATTAAAGTGGTACAGCTCTACCAATGTGGATGCACTTATACCAGTACGCTTATACCTGTATAGGAAAGGGAATAAGATGTACGGCTATAAGGCACCTTTTCTATTGATATAACTGCATCCGTGCTAGAGGCTGTCCTGGTATAACTCTCCCTGCCCCCAAAATAGTAACACTGAAACAAACACTGTGTGTAGACCAGGATGTGCGATACACTGTGGCACAGATATTGATAGTGTAGTTCCCCATGTTATTTAAGGATCTGAAGGACGCCCAAGGCAGTAATGCCATAAAAATGAATTAGACTTCAAAGTGAATGCAGGGTGTGAAATTGAAAATGTAATGTGTGGCATCAAAGTCTCAGAAGAGTCTTGTGAAGTTTGAAAAGCTTCATTGCCTGGGGCTTTATAGCTTTCTAGTGATGGGACACTTTTTTCTCAAAAGTTTTCATGGGAATCCAAACTGGTGTAAAATAATTGTTTTATTCAAACTCAGAAAGTTACTATTTACACTGAGGAACTTTTTCCCTTTTTTGAATCTTGCTTTATTCATGTACTAGGATAAAGGATGTAGAGTTGTCTCCTTTTTAACACTAGATTGTAGTGGAATGGTAGCTGTGCTACAATTGGGTTAAGACCAGCTTTCTGTTTTGAAGCTCTAATCTTAAAATTCTATAAAATCCACACAGTTACTTGGATTGTCTTGACATTTGGTTTACCTCATATGGGTGCCAGGGTTCAGTCAGTGATCCAAATTTGGAGTCAGTTGAGTAAGGGGTTCCTGAGGTGTAAAGCACCCTGAAAAAAACAGCTTTTCTTAAAGTTGACTTGTATTGGCAATATGTCTCTGCCCATATTGGGGGATCAAAGCACAGTTCTAATCCTGGCTCAAGAGTCATACTCGCTTGAGGTCACCCCCAGAAATTTCATGGCACCTATTTAGCTCTTTGAAAGGTGGGGAGCAAAATCAGAACGTTGTTAGCAAAAGAGTTTGCTTCTCCAGTTAGGCTTATTCCTAAAATGCAAGAGCAAACAGATTACATTGAGCATGTGCAAAGAGAGGGCCAAGGAGTATGTAAGTGGATAGCTTTCACGGCAGTTGGCTAACTCAAGGGCATGAACAGTAAGCCCTTGATTCTGAACCTAGACAGCCAGTGTCTGTTGAAGTCCCAACTAGAGTGGACAAGTGAATACTTTTTGGGTTGGGAGAGTTTAGTGGTTGTTGAATAAGGGGAGAGGATCGCCAGAGATTACAGTGAGGAGGTGTAAATAGGGATAGCTGGAGAGGGGTTGGGAGTCTCAAGTGAGGATGGGGGAATACTGGGAAGGGAGAGGGGATACTGGCAGGAAGACTAAGGGAGAATAGAGACAAGGGCACTTGTCAGACCCACACTCTCTCTTCATTTGTGTTCTGGGACCTGGGAAGCTCCTGCCCTTCTAGGAGGTATCTGAGCCCTACTCCCTGCCCCTGTCCCCCTAGGGGGAGTCTGTGCCACACTTGGGGGAGGGGGAAAGGCCTTGTCCATCTAAAGGGGTTTGACACCCTCCTCGTGAGCCAGGTTCTGGGATGCCTGCCCCCTTGGGGGTATCTGAGCTTTTTGCCTGCCCCCCTGGTGAGTCAGGATCTTGGGAAGCCCTGCTCCTTGGGTGGAGAGCCCAATACTGACATACTGGAGTCATGCACCAATCACATGCTGCTGTAACTGGGCTAAGGAGATGAGAACAGGCATAGTTGATGCTTATCATAGGCTTTGTCTACACTGGCAAGTGAAAGACCAAACTTTTGTCTTTCAGAGGTGTTAACCCCCCCCTTCCCCATGAAAGACAAAAGTTTTGCCGACAACAAGCGCCAATGTGAATAGTGCATATAGCAAAGTAGTTACAGATAAAATCTTAAATACTATAGGAAATTTGTTACAGTTGCGATTAAACCAATGTTTAAAGGAAAATTTTTCCAAGTGTTCAAAATATGCATTAATATCCAGATTGTTGCGGGCGGGGGAAGGAGGAGATTGTACTGAAAGGCTAGTGATCCAAATGTGGGGTCATTTGAGTAAGATGTTTTGGAGGGAAAAACCCTAGGTTTTATCAATGGATTTTGTGGTTACCTGGCTTCTAAAATACCAATGGCTTAATGTGACAGGAGAGGGAGAGGGGGAGCTGGAAATGGTGGTGGGGAGAGTTGTATATTGTGGGAAATAGTGGAGAAGCAGGGAGGGAGAAAAGATAGAAGCGAGTCTCATCTTACGCGCATTTAACATTTGCGGATTCAGATTTGCGCGGTCGGCAAAAACCAAAAAAAACCAACAACCCCAAAAAGAGAAAAATAACAATTTAAATACTTTACCTGTAGTGTGGGCGATTCTGCCCGCCATTACACGCAATGTAATTTAGACTATACGCGATTTTTGCTTTACGTGCTGACTGCGGAACGTAACCCCAGCGTAAGATGAGACTCGCCTGTATATCAGTCTTCTCTCACATGTTTAAAGTTACTGTAACTATCATAGGTTTCAGTGTATGTTTCATTCCATGCATCCGATGAAGTGGGTATTAACCCACGAAAGCTTATGCTGAAATAAATTTGTTAGTCTCTAAGGTGCTACAAGTTTTTCTTTCTTATTTTCGTTTTGTAACTATCATGTAATAAAACTGTCAAGTTTTTGGGACAGAGACCATGTCTGAGATTTCTCTCACTAGCTGTTAGCAACTACACACGCCAACCATTTCACTACCTGTGTGTGTGACTTAAAAAGTGCATAGCCTAGTGGAGAGAACAGTGGACTAGGTCTCAGGAAACCTGGACTCTCCTCAGTTTTCCCATCTGTGCAAGGGGAGTAATTAACTTCCTTGAGATCAATTGATGAAAGGACTATGTAAGAACTATGTATTATCATTAATATTATCAGTCTCCAGGAGTGTCTGAACTGCACATCTATGTGAAAACTACAGCTGACCACCACCCCTACCAACAACATTTCTCTCTCTTTTTTTTTTTTTAAATAGGGAGTAAAAATATCCAAAAACATGGTTAACACAGGGTTAAGGATGCACAGCAATAGTGTGCCCTTAGAGAACATCAAGTTCTACAAAACTCGAACTTGTGAAGACCCAGAAAATACAGTTAAATTAAATGCCCACACAACCTTAACTCTACCTTTTTTGAGTAATACCCCAGGCAGCCCATAACACATACTCACGCTCTGCCTTTGCCCTCTCCTGCATAGATACTGTGTACACTCATACACTTAGCCTACTCCACAGAAAGAACACCACATCCACTATATTTTACAACTTCTTTAGCCTCTTTTACAATCCCTTTACCCTTATGCATATAATACCATCAAACACTATACTTTCACTTACCCTTCATTAAACTCACATTAAACTTGTTTCCCTTCTAACTGCTGACAATGCCCATGGTAAGAAGACCCCTGTGCCCTACTAGTGACACAGCCTCTACACAATGCAGTGCTAACATGAGGCATACTGGATTTCCTAAGGTACTTACGTACCTCTTTCCTTTGATCATACACACAGGGGTCAGGTAGAGGGGCTCACACATGCACCCAGAGGGCCAAAGCCCTGAAGATCACTTAATATCACAATCACAGCTCTTCCGTTCTGCTCCAATTTAATCCTCCACCATTCATTACAGCTATGTCTAACACACTGAATGCAGCTGGAGTGCCTGCACATAATTCCCAATGGCTAGGGCCAGTGCCAGGGAGGACTTAAGTCTACCTGGGCATTTACCTTTATTCTGTATATCCTGGTTTTCATAAATTTGAGTTTTGCTGAACTGGGCATTCTGGGAGGCCATGAGCTGTCACCACGCAACCTTAACTCTGCATTAACAAAATTTATTGCCATTTAATCTGTTTCTATGGGTTGGCGCTGAAATTTTCTCCAGTTGTCAATAACCATGATTTTTTTAATTACTTAATCATTTTCCCTTTTATTGGAACTATTCCACTGTAATTTTCAAGGGAAAGGTGGCTCTGTGTTCTCCTTAACCTGCAATAATTCAGGTTCACTTTTATTTTTTTAATGTTTGTATTTTGTCACAATACAAATGGACTAAGTTCATCTATACCTTACATTGCTGCAGTAGGAGTATTCACATATATATGTTCATGGATTAAAAAGAAGGGTGAAATGGAAGGAAACCAAATGCAAAATGTGGTATGGATTATTGAAATTGGTCAGTCCTCTGTAGATAGGGTGAGGTAGGGGGAAGTAATGTTTGAAGTACCATAAATTTTCCATATGGAAAGAAGTGATGAATTAAAAATATATATTCCCACAACGTATTGATTACATGGGAGGGGAGAGGATTAATAGAATCATAGAATATCAGGGTTGGAAGGGACCTCAGGAGGTCATCTAGTCCAACCCCCTGCTCAAAGCAGGACTAATCCCCAACTAAATCATCCCAGCCAGAGTTTTGTCAAGCCGGGCCTTAAAAACCTCTAAGGAAGGAGATTCCACCACGTCCCTAGGTAACCCATTCCGGTGCTTCACCACCCTCCTAGTGAAATAGTTTTTCCCTTAATATCCAACCTAAACCTTCTCCCACTGCAACTTGAGATCATTACTTCTTGTTCTGTCATCTGCTACCACTTAGAACAGTAGGTAGCTGAAAGCAGCTATCAAATCCCCCCCCATTCTTCTTTTCTGCAGACTAAATAATCCCAGTTCCCTCAGCCTCTCCTCATAAGACACGTGCTCTAGCCCCCTAATAATTTTTCTTGCTCTCTGCTGGACTCTTTCCAATTTTTCCACATCCTTCTTATAGTGTGGGGCCCAAAAGTGGACACGGTACTCCAGATGAGGTCTCACCAATGCCGATTAGAGAGGACTGATCACGTTCCTCGATCTACTGGCAATGCTCCTACTGATACAGCCCAAAATGCCGTTCGCCTTCTTGGCAACAAGGGCACACTGTTGGCTCTCATACAGCTTCTCGTCCTCTGTAACCCTTAGGTGCTTTTCTGCAGAACTGCTGCCTAGCCACTTGGTCCCTAGTCTGTAGCAGTGCGTGGGATTCTTCCATCCTCAGTGCAGGACTCTGCACTTTCCTTTGTTGAACGTCATCAGATTTATTTTGGCCCAGTCTTCTAATTTGTCTAGGTCCCTCTTTATCCTAACCCTACCCTCCAGCGTGTTTACCACTCCTCCCAGTTTAGTGTCCTCTGCAAACTTGCTGAGGGTGCAATCCATGCCATCCTCCAGATCACTTATGAAGATATTGAACAAAACCAGCCCCAGGATTGACCCTTGGGGCACTCCACTTGATACTGCTGCCAACTAGACATGGAGCTTTCTATCCACCTTATAGTCCATTCATGCAGCCCATACTTCTTTAACTTGCTGACAAGAATACTGTGGGATACCATATCAAAAGCTTTGCTAAAGTCAAGAAATATCACATCCACTGCTTTTCCCTCGTCCACAGAGCCAGTTATGTCATCATAGAAAGCAATTAGGTTAGTCAGGCCTGACTTGCTCTTGGTGAATCCATGCTGACTGTTCCTGATCACTTTCCTTTCCTCGAAGTGCTTCAAAATTGATTCCTTGAAGACCTGCTCCATGATTTTTCCAGGGAGTTAGATGAGGCTGTGACTGGTCTGTAGTTCCCCAGATCCTCCTCCTTCCCTTTTTTAAAGATGGGCAGTACATTAGCCTTTTTTCCAGTCATCCGGGACCTCCCCGATGGCCATGAGTTTTCAAAGATAATGGTCAATGGCTCTGCAATCACATTTAGCATCTTCGGATGCAGTGCGTCCGGCCCCATGGGCTTGTGCTTGTCCAGCTTTTTTAAAATAGTCCTGAACCACTTTTTTCTCCACAGAGGTCTGGGCACCTCCTCCTCATACTATGCTGCCCAGCGCAGTAGTCTGGGAGCTGACCTTGTTCGTGAAGATAGAGGCAAAAAAAGCATTGAGTACATTAGCTTGTTCCACATCCTCTGTTACTAGGTTGTGTCCCCCATTCAGTAAAGGGCCCACACTTTCCCTGACTACCTTCTTGTTGCTAACATACCTGTATAAACCCTTCTTGTTACTCTTAACATCCCTTGCTAGCTGCAACTCCAATTGTGATTTGGCCTTCCTGATTTCACTCCTGCATCCCTGAGCAATATTTTAATACTCCTCTCTGGTCATTTGTCCAATCTTCCACTTCTTAAACACAAAAAAGAAACTTACAAGATCAGCAAGGATTTCACTGTTAAGCCAAGGTGAACTTGGCTTATTTATATATTTACTATTCTTTTTGCACATCGGGATGGTTTGTTCCTGCAACCTCAATAAGGATTCTTTAAAATACAACCAGCTCTTCTGGATTCCTTTCCCCTGATGTTATTCTCATGCTTAGAGGTAAAGAAAAATAATTAGTACTTATGCATTTTATTGTGCGCTAACAGATCCCATAGGATAGGAAGCCAGAAATTTAAAAATATAATATAGATGTGTTTGTATGAGTATATGAATATATATACATGTATATCACTTACAACAAACTTGGTTAAAGAGAATGTTAAGGCTGCAAAGTCAAACATTTCCAAGTTTGGAAATGCCAGTATTGGGGCAGCCTGCGCAACCTTAAATTGGCCTCCTTGTGGATATGTGTTATGGTAGAATCTTGAGTTATATAATCACATAATTTTTCCACAGTATCCATGCCTCATTGAATGTACAGTACTGACTATTTGTATGTAGAGATCGATTCTAAGTTTTTAATAGCGATCCGCCAAGAACTTCAGTATTTACCATTATCACTTATAATAGATGGAAAATAGTGAAGGAAATTTAAAGCTCAAAATCGGTTCCTGCATGCCTTAGATGTTAGAAGGACAGCTACACATACTTGGCTTGTATCAAGGTACAGAGCACAATGTTAGGATTTTATTGCTAGATGATTCCCAAAAAGTGAGTCTTAAGGGCTGGTCTACACTGCCGTTTAAGTTAATGTAATTTGCATCGCTCAGGCGTGTGAAAATGACAGCCCCTGAGTGATGTAAGTTACATCAGCTTAAAGCGCTGTACACACTGTCTCCAGTCTCTCGCAGAGCTAGAATAATTATGCCAGTGGGAGAGCACTCTCCCATCGTGTCTTCACCAACTGCACCAATGTAGCATAGTAGTGTAGACATGTCCTCAATCCTAACTCCTATATGGAATCTACACCATCTACCTATGTTCCTGACTCAAACAGCCAAATACATTTTGTCCTCACCCAAAGTTGTGACATAATATACTGAAACATGCCCAAATGCAATTCTAGCTTGACCCAAACAGAGAAGAGAAATCAGTATTACAACAGTGACAAAGGGTCCTGCTGCACCTTATAGACTAACAGATGTATTGGAGCATAAGCTGCGTGCGTCTGACGAAGTGGGTATTCACCCATGAAAGCTTATGCTCCAATACGTCTGTTAGTCTATAAGGTGCCGCAGGACCCTTTGTCGCTTCTACAGATCCAGACTAACACAGCTACCCCTCTGATACTATTGCAACAATGATAGGTTTCAGTGTAGTAGCCGTGTTAGTCTGTGTCAGCAAAACGAAAATAAAAAAGAAAAACTTGTAGCACCTTAGAGACTAACAAATTTATTTCAGCATAAGCTTTCGTGGGTTGTTACCCACTTCAATGTGCATCCAGAAATGAAACACCAGTAAAATACACCGAAGATAAAGATTTGACTGCTTCCTCTATGTCCTGTCTTCCTTTTTGCAGCAGGAGAGTATGAATAGCCCTTTGTTCCGACTCAGCTTCTCCTAAGGGGGCACTTTCATTTTTTAGGGCCAAGAAGAGGGGTTCTTAGAGGCGTGACCTTTGGTGTAGGCTGACACGCAGCTGGGCTGTGATTGCTTAGGAGGGCCAAGAATTCTCTAGTATCAAACCCAGACACTGGCTTGTGAGGTTATGAGGAGGGCTAAAGGAACTGAGCTCAGATGCCCAAGGGGGTCCTCCAAAAGATGACTTTACAAGCTAGGGGAGTTTAGTACAAAGCCATAACTTTTTTAAATAAACAAACAATAAAAATTTAAGCAGAAGAGGGAAATGAATGTAGCGTTTGCAGCAGAGTGGTTGTAGCTATTCAGACTAGCCATGAGCTGCGATTTATGACTGGCCAACCCTAAGGTCAGAATGGCTGCCCTGCCAGATACACTGTTTGCCTGCCCAGACCTAGACACATGACTTGGACTGTAAGTCACAGTGCATCCTTGTAGAGTGGGTTAGAGCTGTTACTGAGATAGATTCCAGGTAGTCTCTGCCATTGAGTGGGTCTATCCTAGCTACAGATTGAATACCTCTTGCAAAGGGCTGTCTGTCACAAAATGCTGCCAGAAGCATTGTGGCTGGCATCCTGCCACACAAACTGCCTGCATACTATTCCATGAGCCAAATTATATGTGTAGATTAAATATGAAACCCTATTTCTGTAATCAAGAGAAGGTGTCAGTAAATATTCCTTTAGAGACATCATAACACTAATTATTTCATTATGCCCCTAACCTTTGGTGATTTGGCAGTTGGCAGTGTTTACAACCATTTACCTGTCTGACTGAAGTGCATTCTTTTTTCAAATGAGAGCATTGTCTTGGTTAATCAAATGCTCAAATCATAAGGTATGCACAGGAGTTGTTCTGTTTTGTCCTTTATCAAAAAGTGTATCGTGTTGACCGGTGCCTTCCCAAAGACTGTCATAAAAATATGGCATTGCCATGACTTCTTGGAACCAATAAAGAAAATATTGTCAGTTTCATGCCCTGTGATTGCTACTTTTGAAACCCATTTGATTGTCTACTCCAAAGAGAAGCCTGAACTCAAAAGCAGCACAGGAATCTGAAAACACCAGGGACATGGCCCCGTCAATGTAAGATGAGCCTTCAGAACTGAGGTGAAGGTTAGCAAATAAAATGCCATCCCATTGTCATTTGCATTTTTTTGGCACTGTATCTAATGATGGAATCTCTTAAAATTTCAAAGGGTAGCTCTTTAAATATGATGGCTATTTTGATGATCTCCGTTTCCCCTCATATTACACTGCTCTACAGCCAAAATGCTTCTGAAATAAATGTAGTCAAACTGTACTAATTCTGGGTCACTGAGAACGAAAATGATGCTTAAAATTGTTGATTGGCTCTAGTTTTCAAGAGATGCTATTGGGTCAGTATATACGACCCTTGACTTGGGAATGGAGGAGGATAAGTGAGTTATAAAGGGAAGGGATCTCAATTTCAACCAGGAATGACTAAAATACATGTTTGACTGGATCTATGAATAAATCTATGACTGGGTTTGGACAGTACTTGCTTTTTAGGCAAAACAATGAATGATGCAATCTGAAGCTGGTATTGCGTCATACATGATATGAATTGCATCATGTTATTCCTAGAAGTCATGGATGATGCAATCCTAACAAAGCTTACATCACTCTGCTGAACAAATTGCCCTATATCAGCTCTAGAAATCATCCAGTGTCGTGCTCTCTTATTTGTCAGTGTTTGATTTTGCAAAGGGACACATTTCTGTTTAGCCAAAGTGAGCAGAAATGCCTCGTACTTGTGTGAACAGTGCAGATAACTTCTGCTATGTTTGTGGTGAAGTGACTTTTGCATCCCAAAAGCGCAGTATAACCACTATGGTTAAGAAAGCCTATCACCTTTCTTTTGGCTGCAAAATTGGAGATCAGGACAAGAGGTGGGCCCCACACATATGCTGCAACACTTGTGCAACAAATCTTCACCAGTGGTTGAACAGGAAAAGGAAATCTATGCCTTTTGCAGTGCCAATGATTTGGAGAGAGCCAACAGATCATAGCAGCAATTGTTACTTCTGCATGGTGCCTCCAGTTGGGAAAGGTGTGTCAAAGAAGAAAAAGTGGACTGTGCATTATCCAAAGATTCCATCAGCTATACACCCAGTACCCCACGGAGAAGGACTGCCAGTTCCTGATGCACCAGAATCATTCTCACTTGAGTCAGACGAGGAAGAGGATGAAACTTCTGGTCCTGAACCATCAATGACACAGGACCCACATTTTCTCCCATCCTCCTCCTCTGAACCACCCCTCATAACACAAGGTGAACTGAATGACCTGGTCAGGGATTTGGAACTACCCAAGAGTAAGGCAGAGCTTTTGGGCTCCAGACTACAGCCGTGGAATCTCCTGGCAGGTGATGTTAGGGTTTCCATGTTCCGTGACCGTCAAAAGGATCTTGTCCCATTCTTCTTCATGGAAGGTGATCTTGTAGCCTGCAACAACATCGATGGTGTGATGGCAGCCCTCAACATCGTGCACGATCCAGATGAGTGGAGACTATTCATTGATTCATCGAAGACGAGTCTTAAAGCTGTTTTTCTGCATAATGGCAATGTTTTGCCATCAATTCCAGTTGGTCATGCAGTCCATATGAAGGAAACCTATGACAACATGAAACAACTTTTGAGGTGCACAAACTATGACCAACATCAGTGGCAGCTTTGTGGTGATTTGAAGGTTGTTGCTCTCTTGCTTGGTCTGCAGACTGGATACACAAAGTACTGCTGTTTTCTCTGCGAATGGGCTAGTCGTGCAAGAGATTCCCACTACATCAAGAAAGATTGGCCACTCCGACAGTCATTGGAGCCTGGGAGGAAAAGTGTTCAGCGTCCACCACATGTTGAATCAAGGAAGATTTTGTTACCACCCTTACACATCAAGCTGGGTCTGATGAAGAACTTTGTCAAGGCCATTGACAAAACACAAGCAGCTTTCAAGTACTTCTGTGGAAAATTTCCAAGGTTAAGTGAAGTGAAGATAATGGAGGGTGTCTTTGTTGGTCCTGAGATTCGTGACTTTTTTCGAGATGATGCATTTGACCATGCACTGCGTGGCAAGGAAAAAAAAGGCATGGAAAGCCTTCCAGTTAGTGGCAATAA
The DNA here is from genome assembly GCA_033296515.1 of Macrochelys suwanniensis. Lineage (NCBI taxonomy): Eukaryota > Metazoa > Chordata > Testudines > Chelydridae > Macrochelys > Macrochelys suwanniensis. The sequence continues at coordinate 67,950,511 of CM065775.1, forward strand.
ATTTTCTCGGAAACAAGAAGGCAGACAACTACAGGTTGTTGGTGGAAAACCTCCTCAAGGCATACAAAAGCCTTGGTTGCAACATGTCACTCAAGATACATTTTTTGCACTCTCATCTAGATTTTTTTCCACCGAACTGCGGAGCAGTGAGCGACGAGCACGGCGAGCGATTTCACCAGGACATTGCAACAATGGAGAAACGCTATCAGGGCAAATGGAGCCCATCAATGCTGGCAGACTATTGCTGGACAGTGAGAAGAGATGCTCCATTTAATGAATACAAGAGACAAGCCAAGAAGCGCCGAGTAGACACTGAATAGGACTAAACGATGTACATAATCGTTTTTTGCCTTTTGTTTCATAATACCTTTTATTTATATAACCCCTTTGCTGATTTTTAAAGTGTTACATAAACAGGAGAGGTGAAATAGTATCATGTAAAGCAACCATAAACACATGAAAAGACCTAGGTTTACAATTGATGATTAAAACTCTACTATCTACACAATATACATAGACGTAAAATGTAAAAACTTAAATATCTTAGAAACAGTAGCCAATCAGTTGTTTTAATTGTCATATTTGAATTCAGCACATCAAAATACATACTAAATAGCACATTTTATCTTTGAAGCAGACGACTTCTCAAAAATTGTAGACTTGTGTTATTTTTCTGATTGTGTCAGTCAGCAAGGCCACCAACCAGAAGTTTATATACACATGAAACCTCAAGTCCATGTAGATAATTCTAAAACTTTTTGAAAATCAATTTCCTAATATTCTGCTGACCCTCACATCTGAACTGTCCTTTGGGAGTACTAACTGAAGAAGAAAAATAAGGATTTGACTCCTTAACTTTTAGAGAGTTCCAATTTGGGGCCACCCGTTTCCTGGAGCTCAGCTAGGCTTTTGGCTTAATTGAGTTTTCTTCCAGATACTTTGCTTTTTTGTAGTTTCCCTTTGCTTCACCCCCAGCTCTGCTTAAGGCAGTGTGTGTGTGGGGGGGGGGAGGGGGGCGGTGTTTAGCGGAAAGGTTCCTTTCTGCCTAATAAGAGAGCTACTTTGAGCCAAAGGACTTTTGGCACAGGTTAACACAAAACTGGGTTATGATTGGTTATGAAGGACAGAGTAGGATTGGTTGCCATCCAGCTGCACACAATTCTTAGCATACCCAGCTCAATTGGCCACTGCTTTGTGAATTTGTGTGGAGGAGGGCTGGACTGTTAAGTGGGGTGGAAGAGCTGAGTTCTTCACTTCTGACACTTAATGTAAAGCCTGTTCGTATTTCCACTGACGTCATTTGTGAGTTTTGCCATTGACTTAGTTGGAGTGGTTCAGTTCCATATATCTTTTTCCAGAAAACTTTGTATTTGTTTATATTAGCTGGTACTTTTCAAAGATCATATACTTCATTTTGCACCAACCAACCCACCAAAAAACCCCAAACAGTGAATAAGTATAAAAGATTATTTGGGGGAAACCAGTAAATGGAAAACTGTATAGCGTTTTGTATCCATCTTAGACTGTAAAGGGTGAATTAATATATTAGGCAGAAAATATGGAGAAAGAAATATTGAAACAAAGAAACCTACCTCTCTAGGTTAGAGTGTGAGTAATATTTTCAAATTGTATGCTTTTTTGGTTCAAAATGTACTTGGGTGCTATACAAGTTAAAGGCGGTTCATGCGGGCCCAGACACTTCCATGTGAATTTTTGAACACTATAACTTGCACATGCAAGTGATTTACCATCAGAACATATTTGGACAAATATGTTTTGTCCGTGTAAATAGCATTGGTGCATGCAAAAAATAATGCTTAAAAAACACATGCAAGTGTCTGAGCATATAAACTTGTGTGTACGCATAAAGAGGCCAGTGAACATAGATGTGTGTGTATATATACCATATATGAGGTAGGGATAATGTAATAAAGAATCATGTTCCAGCTACCAGAGATGTTTCCCTTCTCCCCCGCCCTCCCAGCCCCCCAAAAGAAAACAAAAAACCTGTATTGAACTTAGGCTGTACTTGTGAGTTACGTGGCAATTCCATGGCCACAAAACCCTGATACCACACCATGCTGTCATAGAATCATAGAATCTCAGGGTTGGAAGGGACCTCAGGAGGTCATCTAGTATTATATCATATATTTTGTATGATAACCTGAGATAAATGTACTTATTCCACACACTCTTTTAATCTTGGAGTGAGAACTGTCAGGTTTAGATGGAGGAGGAGATTAAGCAGGAATAGCAGGAAGGAGCAAGAAATAGTATACTATTGTTTAAAAATTAAATACTTCAACAAAACCAACTTGGACTATATTATGCTCTGATACACACCTGTGAACATAAGAGAAATCGATATATAATAGTCTTAATATGCTAATTAGTTTTCTGCAGTTGCCTAAACTAATATCATACTCATGGAGATATTAAAAAAATAAAAATCAAAGCCTCATTAAATACGCACAGTTCTTTGAATATCAAAAATACAAACAAATTAATAAAGCTGGAGAAGGCTGACTAGTAAGGAGAGAGTATCTGTTGAGATGCTGAACTTTGCAACTATCAACAATGAGATGAAATCTACTTGAATTTCACAACTGTTTAAGAAGGCTTTGCTAAAATAATGGGGTAATGTTTGCATGAGTTCGGTGGTGTTCTGTCAACTTGTTTTCCAAATACTAGTATTGGGTTTTATGTGTGTAAAGTACAAACTCTGCATTAAAAGCCAGTCAAAAACGCAAGATCCTGTGATTAAGAAATATTAGGGCACTTGGAAAACAACAAAGTTTAGGGAATTAATCATGAACTTAATTACAATAATTAGTTTCAAGAAATTTTGCAGAAAAATTATTTTTGGAGACTGGATTGTGTACATTTCCGTATTTGTGTATTGTAATTTCTTTTATGTATTCTGTGCTCTTTTGATGGTTAATGATGTATCTAGTTTCTCATTTCTGTGTACCATGGGAACATAGTTGATTTTAAGTTAAAAATATCTGCCTTTTCTCGCAATAAAGAACTAATTGATCTGCTTACCTAGGGCCCAATCCTGCTTTCATTGAAGTTAGTCAGAACTCCCATAAAAGTCAATGGAAGCAGGATCAGATCCCTGAAGAGCAGTGTCCTCTACAGGAAGTGGATCTTACTCTCATAAACTGTGTAACATAGGAAGCTCTGCACTGTCAAACATGCCAGAAATGTTTTAATCTAAATTAAGTGTTTCCATTGTTTTTTTTCTTTGTAATATTGAGAAATTTTAAAACCTTTTTTTTTTCTTAAATCCTATATACCCTTGCATTTGGGTTACAGGTAAAATACTTAATGTTCAGGAGGTTTAATTTGATACCAGCCAAACAGGCAAGTTAACCATATCAATTAAAAATATTAATTGACTGTAATATAATAGGTACAGTTAACCTGTCTTTACCATTTTATCAGTAGGTAAGATATCAACAGTTCAACTGTACTTCCCATAGTAAATATAGGCAGCATCCACATGCACTGAATCTTAACCACTCCCACTTTATTTTTTTTCTACATATCTGTTTTACATAGCCCTGGTCTACACTACAATTTTAGGTCGAATTTAGCAGCATTAGGTCGATTTAACCCTGCACCCGTCCACCGAACAAAGCCTGTTTTGTTGACTTAAAGGGCTCTTAAAACCGATTTCTGTACTCCTCCCCGGTGAGAGGTTTAGCACTAAAATTGACCTCGTTGGGTCGAATTTGGGGTAGTGTGGATCGAATTCGACGGTATTGGCCTCCGGGAGCAATCCCAGGGTGCTCCATTATGACCACTCTGCACAGCACTTTCAACTCAGATGCACTGGCCAGGTAGACAGGAAAAGCCCCGTGAACTTTTGAGTTTCATTTCCTGTTTGGCCAGCATGGCGAGCTGATCAGCATAGGTGACCATGCAGAGTTAATCAGCACAGCTGGCCATGCAATCCCAGACTCGCAAAAGAACTCCAGCATGGACCGAACGGGAGGTACTGGATCTGATCGTTGTATGGGGAGACGAATCCATACTGGCAGAACTCCGTTCCAAAAGACGAAATGCCAGTATATTTGCCAAAATCTCCTAGGGCATGATGCACAGAGGCTACAACAGGGATGCACAGCCACAGGCGCCGACTTCCGGTTGCGCCGGTGGGGGCTGAGGCCGGGTCCCGCCCCCGACGCTGGGTGATGCTGCGGGGCCGCGCTCCCGACTCCAGGTGACATTGCGGGGCCCCGCCCCCGATGCCGGGCCCCGCCCCCGACGTAGGGTGATGCTGTGGGGCCCCGCCCCCGACGCCGACGCAACGTCGCCCAGCGTCGGGGGCGGGGCCCCGCAACGTCTCCCGGTGCTGAGGTGAGTTTGCGGTGGGTCCCGGGGCTTGCGGGGGGCCCCGAGGTTGGCGGGGAGCTGCCGGTGGGTGCTCTGCACCCACCAATTTTTCCCCGTGGATGCTCCAGCCCCGGAGCACCCACGGAGTCGGCGCCTATGCGCACAACAGTGCTGTGTGAAAATTAAGGAGCTCAGGTAAACCTACCAAAAAACGAGGCAAACGGTCGCTCAGGGTCAGAACCCCATACATCACGCTTCTGTGATGAGCTGCATGCAATTCTAGGTGGGGACCGTACCACTACCCCACCACTGTCCGTGGACACCTGCAAGGGGGGAGTCTCAAGCAACAAGGATGAGGATTTGTGGATGAGGAAGATGAGGAGGAGCAGGGTGAGGATAGCACACAGCAGGCAAGCGGGGAATCCATTCTCCCCAGTAGCTAGGAACTATTCTTCACTCTCGAGCCAATACCCTCCCAAGGCGGGCTTCCTGACTATGAAGCCGGAGACGGCACCTCTGGTGAGTGTACTTTGTAAATATAGTACAGGGTTTAAAAGCAAGTGTGTTTTAATTAATAATTTTCCCATAAAACTTGGGAAGCATTTGCGGCCAGTACAGCTACTGGAAAAGTCTGTTAACGTGTCTGGGGATGGAGCGGAAATCCTCCTGGGACATCTCTATGAAGCTCTCCTGGAGGTACTCTAAAAGCCTTTGCAGAAGGTTTCTGGGGAGGGCAGCCTTATTCCGTCCTTCATGGTAGAACATTTTACCATGCCAAGCCAGTAGCTACTAGTCTGGAATCATTGCAGCACAAAGCATGGTAACGAATGGGCCCGGGCTTTGGTGGCATTCAAGCAACATCTGTTCTTTATCTCTCTGTGTTAGCCTCAGGAGAGTGAGGCTAACACATTCATGGTCACCTGGTTGAAATACGGGAAATTTGTTTAAGGAGACATTCAGGGGTGCCCGTTCATGCTGGGCTGTTTGCCTTTGGCTGAAAAGACATCATCCCCGCTGTTAGCCACGCGGAGCGGGGGAGACCCGTTCATGCTGAGCTGTTCGCGTTGGCTGACAGGGATCTTCCCTGATACTAGCCACGCGGTGTGCGGAGGGGTGAAGCGATCATCCCATAGAACTGGGTGCAGGGGGGGAGTTGGGTTGTGGGAGAACTATTGGCATTTCAACATCCCCAACGGTAATTTTCTAGTCTGGGAAGTAAGTCCCTTCCTGCAGCTGTTCAAACAGACCAGAATTCCTGAAGATGCGAGCGTCATGCACCTTTCCCGGCCATCTCATGTTGATGTCAGTGAAACGTCCCTTGTGATCCACCAATGCTTGCAGCACCATTGAAAAGTACCCCTTGCGGTTTACGTACTGACTGCCAAGGTGGTCTGGTGCCAACATAGGGATACGCGTTCTGTCTATCTCCCCACCACAGTTAGGGAACCGCATTGCAGCAAAGCCATCCACTATGACCTGCACGTTTCCCAGAGTCACTACCTTTGATAGCAGCAGCTCAATGATTGCATTGGCTACTTGCATCACAGCAACCCCCACAGTAGATTTTCCCACTCCAAATTGATTACTGACTGACCAGTAGTTGTCAGGCATTGCAAGCTTCCAGAGGGCTATCGCCACTCGCTTCTGAACTGTGAAGGCTGATCTCATCTTGGTATTCTTGCGCTTCAGGTCAGGGGACCGCAAGACACAAACTTCCATGAAAGTGCCCTTACACCTGCGAAAGTTTCACAGCTACTGGGAATCATCCCAGACCTGCAACACTATGCGGTCCCACCAGTCTGTGCTTGTTTCCCAGGCCCAGAGTCAGCATTCCACGGCATGAACTTGTCCCAGTGCCACCATGATGTCCAAATTGCCACGTCCCATGTTTTCAGAGAAGTCTGCGCCCATGTCCTCATCATTATCGTGATAGCGCTTTCGTCGCAGCCTCACCTGCTTTTGCAGGTTCTGCACATACTGCAGCATAATGCGTGAGGTGTTTACCATGCTCACAACTGTAGCGGTGATCTGAGCGGGCTCCATGCTTGCAGTGCTATGACGTCTGTGTTGCAGATCCAGGAAAAAGGGCGTGAAATGATTGTCTGCGAGGGGTGACTGCAGAGAGCAGAGTTGCAGCGGAAGTGGTGGAGCTGTACACATGTACGAAGACGACAGCTTGCACTCCTACTGCACCCTCTACTGCAGAGTTGTAGGAGAGCAGAATTGCAGCAGAAGCGGTGGAGCTGTACACATGTACGATGACAACTCCCGTCTGCTGCACAGTTGCAGGAGAGCAGAGTGGCAGCGGAAGCGGTGAAGGCACCCAGGAGCTGCTGCTGTGAAGCAATGACAGCTGCTGCAGGTGCTTCTGTGTGGAAAGCTTGGTTGTCCTGGTAGGGCAAGGTACCTCGGCCAATGCAAAAGACAAAGAGCCCTGGGGCTGTTACATGAGTCAACCACAGCAGTGGTATGGCGTCTGCATGGGTAACCCAGGAAAAAAGGCGCGAAACGATTGTCTGCTGTTGCTTTCAGGGAGGGAGGGGTGACTGACAACATGTACCCAAAACCACCCGTGGCAATGTTTTTGTCCCATCAGGCATTGGGAGCTTAACCCAGAATTCCAATAGGTGGCGGAGACTGTGGGAACTGTGGGATAGCTACCCACAGTTCACTGCTCTGTAAGTCGATGCTAGCCATGGTAGTGAGGACGCACTCCGCCGACTTAATGCGCTTTGTGTGGATACACACAATCGACTGTATAAAATCTCTTCCGAAAAACTGACTTCTATAAAATCGACCCAATTTCGTAGTGTAGACGTACCTATAGAGAGTTCATAGGGTGGCAAGGACACAAGTGCAGAGCTACAGTTGTTTGTTGTACCTTAACTGTGCATTCGCATATACCTTCCCAAGTTAGTGTTTAAGTATAACATTAACTTTAAGTGGTCTGGCTTTCAGGATGTTTTTTGTTTGTTTATAAAGGTTTTTTCTTCTGGCATATTTAAACTTAACTCCAAATTTAATACATTTTTTGTCTGGGAATTGTGATATTTTGGTTTGAATCTTAGCCCATTCACATCCGTTTGCTTTACTTTTGAACGCTGGGGTAAACTGTATTTGCTTACATTTATTCATTTGGTAAATCTTCAGTGTGATGAAAGTTCTTCTATTAGTCACTTATCAAACATGCATTTTAAATACAGATGCAAGGTGAAACAAACAAAAAAACTAAGTTGTTGCTGCTTTTGAAAAAGGCATTTCTACAACTAAAGCCAATGCATACTTCAGTATTCATATGCAGAGCTTGTATGGCAGTACTTCAATCCGATTTAATTTTGAAAACATCCCTATCTAATACTCTGCTTTGTACAGCAGTCCTAACAGAGCTTTAAGGTTTATATCTCTGAAGTTGTAAAGGATTATAATAAAATGCTGTAGTTTCCTGATTTTTATAATGCATACAGTAAATAGTTGGTATGTACATGGCCTCTAGTAACCAAGCTGATTATATGACACAGATTAGAGGCTTAGAAGTTTTATAAAAAGCTAGAGGAGAGAATTAAAGAAGACTGGTAGGAATTTATGTAATTTAGAGGTAATTGACTTTACAGGAACTCAATAATTTCAGCAATGAGTGACTTACTTGGGAAGGGAAAAAAGGAGTCCAGTAACAGTTCCAGTAAGAAATAGTTCTGTGAGAAACCATTAAGTAGACTGAAATGCTTGCTATTTACCTTTCTGCTTTATTTAAGGCGTTACTGACACTGGCAGTAATATTTATATTTTTCTTTTGCATTAATTAAGATCTGAATTATTCACAGGAGCAGAATGCAATTTTGTTGTCGCTGTACAGCAACTTTTAAAAAATCTTTTGGATGGTTAGGGAACTGGAAATGTTTGGATCAGTTTAAATGTAGCCCATTGTCATTAATGCCCAAAAATGATGATCTAGTTGCTGTTCAGTTGCCTAAATGATATGGCTTTGGTTCAGTTCCCAGTTGATGAGCATCCATGTTCCAAAAATTACCATCCCACTTGAAACTTATTGGCATTCATAGATGAAAAACTTAGGAAGGCACAGAATTGAAGTAATTTCTCAAGCACAGAGTTGGTCCTCTTGTGTAAGACTAAGGTCTGGTCTACACTGGGGGCGGGGAGATCGATCTAAGTTACGCAACTTCAGCTGCGTGAATGATGTACTTAGATCTACTCACCACAGTGTCTTTACTGCGGTGAGTCGACAGCGGACGCTCCCCGTGGACTCTGCCTGCGCCTCTTGCCCTGGTGGAGTACCGGAGTTGATAGGAGAGTGCTCGGCGGTCGATTTATCGTGTCTGACTAGACACAATAAATCGACCCCCGCTGGATCGATTGCTGCTCATCGATCCTGCAGGTAATGTAGACAAGCCCTAATGCATCAAGGCAAAGAGCAGTGTGGGCGAGCTTGCACTGGCAGTTCCCATGCTAGACTAGACCTGTGCTATAGAGAGAGAAAATTGTCACTCTCCAGAGTTTCCAAGTAATTTATTTTTGCCAGCACTAAATTTACTAATAATGTAAGTAAATAAAGGCAGAAGAAAGGGAGTAGTTGGGGCAGAAATCATGCAATTTGAGCATGCTATTACTCCTCTCTCTCACTCACATGTAGGTGCTCTGCCTTGTTGTTTTAGCTTTCTACTGCTGCTACTCTCCCAGATATGTTACTTCCTGCTAGAATGTAATGATTAGTAACTCTGTTTTAGTAGAATATTTAGTATAATAATAATAATAAGAATAAGAATAATAGTAGAACTCTGTTTTAGTAGAAAATACAGGTGAAATGTGTCAATCACAGTGTTTGCTCACTTACTACTATGTGGCTGGAAAGTGAAGCTGACACTTTTCCTCTCCAGCAGATAGGAAAACCATGTCTAACAGCAGAGAACTAGATGTTTGTTCCTAATATCTCTCTCTCTCTGTTTTGCCTTAGTCATTATATTTTTTCAGGAATACATTGTCTGACTGACTAGGCGGAATTTGAAAGGAAAATCTGAAATGTTACGGTAATTTAAGATTTAATAACTATCCACACTTAACTTTTTTAACTGAAAATTATTTTGCCCTAACGCATGGGAGTGATTTTCCAGAACTGTGCTGGAACTTGAGAACTTCTGATGGCTCTCGGGCTAGTTTCAAATGGTTGTATTGTGCTGTATTTTCTGTTACTCTGAGTTTAGTTGCATCATTTGAGCCTCTTCAATTCCTTTGGCTTCCCCTTTTGTTTTTCATAAACTGCATCAGTTTCAATGTGCTTTCTATCCACTTTGTTTAATGGGTTGACTGGATTTGTGTATTGGCTCATATTACTCTTTTTATCTCATCTACTTATTAGCTCTTTTCTGCTGCATCTTGACGTGGTGCATCGGAAAGAGGAGATGTAAATGTTGGACAAATTTATTTGACCCTTTGATTCTGAATCCCAACTTTTACTTTTGAAACCTGTAGTTTGTACATTTTCTGAAATATAACTTCAGTTCCATATGTGCTTATTTGACATACAGCTTATTTTGTTTAAGATTGCTTCAGAATTGTGACAGTTGCAGAGCTAGGGTTGCAACTCTGTTCCTTTTCTGGTCTCTTTAAGTACTACTAGTCTGGTATAATGCCTCATACCTTTGCTTATCTTGGGGTGGAATTTCATAATTCTCCCATTCTTAGACTGGGACTTGGGCTATGGTTCCATTCTTATCCTGCAGGTCCGACTCAATTCTGGTACTTAATTGCTGTTCTCTGCATCCAGTGATATACAGTGATCAGACAGCCTTATTAAAATACAAGTATTTGTTTTATTTTAGGAGCAGGAACAAAACATCTAGAGAAAAAGGGATTTTTAAACAACGGTCTACTGCATGCCTGACATACTGAGCCCCACCATTGTTGGGTGACCTAGGCAAGCCTAGATTCTCCAGACACCACAGCTGATGCCTGTGTTTGTCAGGTTCCCCAGAACAAACACTCTCTCTTGAGGTGGTCCCTTTTAATCTTGCCAGAGTTCTGTTGTTCCCTGGGCTTTAACCTTTCCTGTTCCAATTGAGTTTTGCAGGATAGCTGAAGATATAAGTAAAATCATCAAAGTAATAGTTCTGCCATTGCCAGTTAACACCACCTAAGGGTTTGCTGAGAGGTTGCTGTCTTGAGCCATTCTTTTCCTTCCTGCCTGTTTCTTCCAGACAGACCCCTGCTGAGCTAAACCAAGATATTCATACAATAAACATCCCAATAATTAGACCAGGGATCGACAACCTTGGTCAGGCGACCCATCAGGGTAATCCGTTGGTGGGCCACGAGACATTTTGTTTACATTGACCATGCGCAGGCATGCCCCGCGGAGCTCCCAGTGGCCACGGTTTGCTGTTCCTGTTAAATGGGAGCTGATGGAAGCGGTAGCCAGCACGTCTCTGCGGCCAGGGCTGCTTCCCGCAGCTCCCATTGGCTGGGAACGGTGAAGCATGGCCACTGGGAGCTGCAGGGGGCCGTGCCTGCGGATCAGTGGTGGATTTAGAGTTAGTGGGGCCTGTGCACTGCTTCATTTTCGCATCCCTCTCTTCTTCCCAGGGCCCAGCCAAGAAAAAGAACCTTCTGTTTTATCTCCCCTCCCCCTGGTTATTTTTTACTTCATCCTCCTATATTATAAATAATAGGAAATAAATGAAAATAAAGTGGGATACCTTGATTGTTTTTGTAGTCTAACTTTTTTTTCCATAGATCACTTGAAAATTGCTGAGGATCTCGGCAGACCACTTAAGGATCTTTCCAGATGTTGTTTGTACCGTTAGCTAATTATTGTAAAGTGCTTTGGATAAGAGCACTTTGTAAAAAAAAACTTAACTCCTTTCAGGTGGACCAAAGAAAGGTTCTTGGACCAATCTGAGAACTTTTGGTCTAGGTGAAAGCTTGTATTTGCATTATGCTAATGTGAAAAATGTGTAAAAATAAAAAGTATAGATGACACGTGAATGGAAAAATAAAAGTTGACTTCCTTTGAAGAAACTTATTCCATTTGAAAAAAAAATTATTCAGATAGCTTTCTTTCTACACTTTCTTTACAAAATCGTCAAGTCATCGTAAGTAATGGTTTGTAAAGAGGCACTTTCAATTGTCAGTATTGCCGAATTTGTCAAATGTTTCTGACTCACCGTATTTTGCAAATAATTTTTAACTCATTTCAATAGAAAAAGAATGTTCACCAGAAGCATTTTTGACAGGTATTGTTAAAAATATTTTCAGAATGGTTTCTACATTTGGAAAGGTTGCTTGCAAACCGAAATCAGCTGATAATCTCGAAGCGCAGATCTCATAATTTTCGATGAAATGTTCACGTCATCGTCAAAAAGATTTGTGTCTATGTCCTCTTGGTAGAATTCACTTAATTTCTTACTGTAGTGGCTTTTAGAATTTTCGTCCATACTTCTGTCAAAAAACATGCAAAATAAACCAACAGTTTTCTGTAGAGATTCACCTCTATTCTGCAATTGCATTATTATTGTGTCACAAATAACACTGACTGTCAACGATGATCTTTTCTTTCTCTTTTAGATTGGTTTAATTGAAAAATAACTCCCTGGTTTTTTTTTTTACGCTTCTCATCTGATATATCATAGGAACCTATATTTTCTGTCAATGTTAGTGCCTCTGCTTCCACCAAGCTATAGTCGTTTTGAACTTCCATGACAGAACTTTTAACTGAGGCTAACAATTGTGCAGCATTCAATAAATTAGTATAAACTTTTTTCAGTGATTTGCTGATGGCATTAATTCTTTGAAATAAATGGTTCCACAAAAGAGTAAAAACAGCAATATTGTGCTTTTCAAACTTTTCTGCTAAGGATTTTTCTTCAGTTTTTGCACACGGTTTTTCAGAATTTGATGTGGCTATGTCTAATAAGGTTTTTTGTGTATCATCATAGCTCATTTTCAAAGTCAAAACAGCATCTGCACGAGCAGACCACCTGATGTCTCAAATTCTTTTGACTGTCAAATCCTTTTCATTTGCCTTCTCCAAGAATGATTGTAGCATACTCCACCAGTGCATGGAAACCGGAAAAAAAGACGTACACATTTTGAATGAAGCAAAGAAAAATAAATGTTTAGCTCCCTCACAAAATTCGGCTGCAGCGTTGCAGATTAAATTTAAGGAATGGCTGGAACACAGTATGAATAAAGCAGAGGGGCTTACATTGTTCAGTCTTGCCTGTAGACCTGAATATTTTCCTGGCATATTTGTGGCATTATAAAAGCTCTGCCCATGACAATTTTTGATGTCCAAACCTAAATTTGCAATGATTTCCAAAACAGTTGTGTCTAGACATTCAGAAGTGTGGGATTTTAGCGGAACAAAACAAAAAAAATCGCTCTACAACTTCATCATTGCCGGTCACCTATCTTAAAATCACATCTGGTGTTGAATCGACTATTATGGAATAGTACTTGGTATCCTTTACTTCATCAGTGAATTGGTTTCTGAGCTGCTCTCCCATTATAGTGATGAATTTATCGTAGGTTTGGTGCGTTAAAAAGTTGGTCTTCTCTGAGCCACAATACTGATAATTTTTCAAATGTTCTTTGAGAAAATCATCAAGGCAGGTTACAAAATTACTTTTTTGATTTGACAAACATTACTCATCATATTCTCTTAGAGGTAGTCCCAAAGAAGACAACAGTTGACCGTGGCAACAACACGTCTTAGCACCTTCCTCCAATAAGGACATACCTTTTCAAACTGAGTCGATAATACAGAATCAATTCTTCCTGATAATTTACACCTTTGAACAAACTTACACACAGCATTAATATGAGCTTTGAAAGTTTCATAATCAGCAATATGTCTTGCAACGTTTCTCCAATTAGAGTGCCCATTGACGAATGTTTGTTTTCTTTTACTATGGTCAGGGAACAATTTGCAAACATAACAGTAGACTGCCTTAGTGGTTTCCGAAAAAATTATCTGTATTGTCATTTCTTTCATCTCATTTTTTTTCATTCTCAGAAAACTCGACCCATGAAGACCCGTAAATTGCTTTTGTCCTGCAACCTCATACTCTTTTCTCAAATTTTCCATATCATCTACTTTTTTGGTTTATTTACTAAGAAATATTCTCTCATATCCAATTAAACAGATTTTGGCCATAATGCAGTGTCTTCAGGATAGGTTTCTTCCCTTACTTTGACAAAATTACCAATATTTTGTAGTTCCATTGTCACTTCAGAGTCTACTTGTTCAACTTTGCCGTTGTTGTGGTATCCCCACAACTCAGCAAGTGATCAGATAATTCGGATGTTTCCTCGCCCATACTTTTTGATGAATGTTCACTATTCAATACTTCAAGCTTTTTAAAATAAGATAACAAACTGTCTTTTTGCTTAGCTTCGTCGTCTTGCCTCACCTTCATTTCCCCCTCTTTTTTGACTGCCAGACTCCTAGTGTCGCTTCATTATTGCTAAAAAATTGACCTTGATTTTAGGCAGGGCGTAGCCACGGGTGGGCCTGGGTGGACCATGGACCACCTAATTAGGTTTAATGCAGTTAATCCTGTGTTTTTATTGGTCCATGTCAAAGTAGTTAGCTCGATGCAGAGTCAGTGTAGACACTGTGTTGCTTACATCAACTGTTGCTGTCTTTCAGAAGCCATTCCCCAATGCCCCTCTCTGATAATTCAGTGGTGCAAGTGCTCCTGGTACGGATACACACCGCCGACACAAGGATTGTAGACATGCACTATTACCCCAAAATTTGGACCCAATGCACCTCAATACTCATTTGTCTATGACTATAAACCAATTATCAGTTTGTCCCGCCCAAATGGTTAATGAGGGGTGGTTCGCCCTAGAGGAATTGCCAGAGTTTTACCTGAGCGTTTGTCTCTGACTGCGGAGGACTCCCCAGAGCAGACTATTTCTATTAACCTGTGAGAGGACACGAATATCAATCCTTTGAGCGAAAGGCTGTATCCAAGTAGTAATTTTTTGAAAACAAAGTGTCATTTATTTAAAAGAAATAATGAATTACAATACACTTAAAGCAAGAAAGAAGAATACACTACAATACATAAGATATAGTGAAACTCAGTTGCTTTACATTTACAAGTTATACACTAAGGGCTAGTCTACACTTACCCGCTGTGTCGGAGGCTTCGGATCGATCTTCTGGGTTTGATTTATCGTGTCTTGTCTAGACGTGATAAATCGAACCAGGAAGTGCTCCCCCGTCGATGCCGGTAATCCTGCTCTGCGAACGGAGCAGGTGGAGTCGACGGGGGAGCCTGCGCACCGCCGTGTGGACCAGGGGTAAGTACTTTTAAGTTCGAAATAAGATACTTCAACTTCAGCTACGTTATTCACGTAGCTGAAGTCGCGTATCTTACTTCGAACTTGTGGGCTAGTGTAGACCAGCCCTAAAGCAGTGCAATAGAATAAAATGCACAGAATACATAGAGTATATAACCGTTACAGTGTAGCATTGAAGGTACATAAACACCTCTCATACACATGCATAGAGTTTCCAATGCAATGTTATCACACAGTGCTACAGTTATCACAAGGTGACAAGCAGAGCTTCTATACGTAGGTACAGGAAGGCATTACAATGTTATTTAGAGAGACATTACTATTTAACATTAATCTTCTGTGAGCTGGGGCAAAACAAGAATGGGTGGGGTGGATCTCACTCAGTCACAGACATCCGGCTTTATTTACAGGCACACCCAGACACTCTTTTAAAATAGATAGAAAATCAGACTTACACTCTTTCTTCTCAAAAATCCTTCTGATTCATCTTTAAGGGTCCTTCTGATCTGTCTTATTTGGCTTAATACTGCCTGTGCTGCTGCTTCTCCTGCTTCTTTTGCTACTGAGGCTTCTTCAGTTTCAGCTGTTTCTTCTGCTGCTGTGACTTCTTCAGCTGCTACCACCCTCTTCAGCTCCTGATCTCCTCACTGCATCTCAAACACCCACACACAAGCCTGCTGGCTGTCAGCCTTTATATAGGATTACCAGCCCTCCTCTCATTAGTTGCTTTCTCAAGTCCAGCTCATTAGCATAGAGCCTCTCCATGGATTGACTTTTGCTCAGCCAATCAGCTTCACCTGTCATTCAAGCTGCTCCTCCTCCTAACTCAGTGGCATAGATCCTCTTCTCGCTTGACTTACAAGCATAGATCCTCCTCTCTCCAGATCCCTCCCTTTTGGGTCTTATGAAGTATGCTGAGTCATTCCCTGTTAAACTCTATCTAACCTTTATCCCTTGTCTGCTGTGCGTCCTCCATTTTAAGATCTCTAATAGGGTATAATTGCGGCCGCCATTTTTGGTTTTTTCGCTATAAATTATCACTATTTACACTTTGTTTTAAAATTAAGATTTGAAATTTAATCTACACTTATATGCAAGTGAAAGCATCATGATACTGTCACCACCTTTGCTATACTTATTGGGGGGAGGTGAGTTTTTCGTGATGTTTTTTCTCCCTCTTCTTCTGCCTGGTGCAGCGTTTCTTACACAGGGTTAGAGCAACTTAAAAAAACCAAACCTCTTGTATCAGCAGAATCTATGTAATTACTGCAGCAGCTGTATGTTGACTTAAGTTAGGTCAACTTACTTTTGTAGTGTAGACTTGGCCTTAGTGTAGTAAACATGTAAGGCATTTGACTGGTGCATCTACCTACACTTGGAGTGTGGGTATTCCAGTAGGTTTACAAATGAGCTAACAGCGAGTTGTTTGCTTTTTGTTTAATGGTATATTTTTTTCTACCATTAAAGTCATAAAGCACTTATAAAAAATTAAAACTTGAATATCTAACTTACTGCATTTGTCATGCATGATCAACCATCTTTAATTCATCTCTTTATGCAGTGTTTTACATTTTAAAGCTACTGATAATTAAAGAAAACAAACTGCTAAACAGAAGGAAGACAAAAAGTTTGTCAGCTGAAAAGGCTAAAAATAGATATGAGTGATCACACATTTATTATTAGTTGTGATGCAAGGAACACAAATTATTTAAGATAATATAGTGCATCATTTTGACCACTAAATTGTGAATTTTGACTTTAGACATTTTTGAAAAAAGCATAATCAAAGGTGTGCACCCTATTACGTGCCAAGATCTCCAGCATGTTCACTCTCCTCCGTCAACGCCGCCTCAGATGGCTTGGCCATCTAAGTCGCATGGAAGATAAGGACGGATCCCCAAAGACCTGTTGTATGCCGAACTTGCCTCTGGAAACAGAGCTACAGGACAGCCCCACCTTCGCTTCAAGGATGTCTGTAAGAGGGACCTGAAGACTGTTCAAATCGACATCAACAGCTGGGAAGAGCTCGCCCAGGACAGATGCAGATGGAGACACGCTCTGACCACTGGATTGAAAACTGGCGAAGAGAAGCTGCGGCAGCTTGCCGACGAAAAGCGGGTTAAACGAAAAAGGAAGCAGCGGCTCCAACCCACAGTTGACACCGCCTTCAAATGCAGCAAACGCAATCGAGACTGCCACTCTCGTGTGGGGCTCCACAGCCACAACAGACGCTGCACAACCATCAACTAAACATTCCCCATGGGCGCATATCCATCGTCTCTCGAGACTAACGGACGCCAACAACAACCCTATTATATTCAACTTTAACACTAAGCATATTGTTGTGTATTAAATAGGCAAGGCAGCATATTTTAAAATATTTAAAAAGCATGCATTTAATTGCATTTATCAATAGCTTAATTGATTTTTCTTCTGCATAGTAAACTTTCAAAGGGATATTAAGTCAATGTTCATTTGTAAATTTTTGACTGAACAACCATAATGTTTTGTTCAGTTACAAACAACCTCCATTCCCGAGGTGTTCGTAACTCTGAGGTTCTACTGTATCCCCAATTTACAAATGGTGAACTGAGGCACAGAGAGATTAAGGCTTTTTAAAAAAAAGTATCTGCTAATTTTAATTTTAAGTATCTGATATGCTTAGGACCGGCTTGTTCAGATTCAGAATTATATAGCACTTAGTATATTAAAGCAAAGTTCCTTTTGTGACTTCAGTCCTTCTGCAAATCAGACCCCAGCCAACCTTAGTTCTGTAATTTGTGCATGTGTGAACTGGAATTTTTTTCAAAAGTTTGTAACTTGGCAAAATTTGCGCAGATTTTCACAGGGATAGCAGAAGGCACATCCCTGAAAAAGGATCACCTCTGGCCAAATTTCAGGCAGTCAGAATTTTTTTAACTTTGAGAGTGAAGCTGATAAGTTTTTTTTCAAATAGCTGAACCATTTTGGCTGAAATTTGCCATGGAAATTCAGCCTGAGCAGACAGCTGGCATAGAAAATTTCAACCCAAATAATTAAAGATTAGGAAAGATTAGAAAGCATCTAACATGTTCTTCAGTGAATTAAAAATGTATATTTGGAATTGTTTTCATGGACTGAATTCATGAAAATTTCAATACAGTATAATGTAATTGGTGTGTACGCATAACTGTCACACTTCCTTTAGCTATTTATAGGTGGGTGAAGTGTTGTTAATGTTGTATTTCTTTTGGAAAGGCATTAACTTTCAAGTCAACTCCCCCCTCCACCCCTCTTTCGTTTTACTTCTGGTGTCTCTTTTTTCTATAAGGTATTTGTGTGTATTGTGTTTGTTCGCTTGTAGTAATGAAGGATATCTCTAGAGTGTGCAGTATGTGCAGTGGAGAGGTATTGAGGACAACAATTTATATAATTACAAGTATTATCATTATTTCTGGTACTGTAGTGTACTAGATGCTGTACAAACACAAAAGAAGGCGTAGTGCCTGTCTCAAAGAGTTAGGTTATTTTTCATCTTTATCAATGGCTTAAAAAATAAAAATGCATGCTTGCTAGCAGCCCGTTTTTGATATGAGAAAATAGACTATAAAAAGCATGCAGTAGCCCTACTAGTGTTAGTAGTATTTGGAGTTAGCGGCTTTGCAAACGGCAACTGTTAAAATTCAACATGTTTTAAAACGGCAAGACTGGGAAACTTGTACTCAGGTATTTTCAGAGAACTGGCTGAGGAGCAATCGGAACCATTGGTTTTGATATTTTAAAAATTTTGGAACACAGGAAATTCCAGGGGACTGAGGGGGAAAAATACCCCAAACCCTAATGTTCCAGTATTTAAAAAGGGACAATCTAGGTAAAATTGTTAGGTGAATTTGACATCTGTCCCAGACAAAATCATGGAAAGGCTGATATGGGATGTAAATGTTTACAATTAAAGAACAGTATGAAAATCAATGCCAATCAGTATGATTTTATTTAAAATTGGTCTTGTCAATCTTGATATTATGTTTTGATGAGATAAGTTTGGTTGATAAAGACATAATTTACTTACACTTCTGCAAGGCAGAAGTACTGCATGACGTTCTGATTGATTCTGTATAATTTTTTTTTTTAAAGTAACAATTCTGTTCAGAAACATGGGCTGCCATAAATATTTCGTTCAGTGTTGCAATCTTTGCACTGGCTCCCTATTGAATAAAGGGTTCAATTCAAAGTCTGTCTTGATATCAAAATTCTCAGTAGGACTGGCCTCTCTCGCCAAGACCACAGTTCCTACAACAACTGTGTTCTATTGGAACCATGAATTGCTAAACTATTATGGATGGACTCATGAGTGTGGGAGATGGAACTTTCACAAGAGTTGGACTTAGTCTATGGAACTTGATCCCAGAAGATATTAAAAACACAGACTTCATCGTGTTGAATATAATGCAGAACTCATTTTTTCAGTTATATAGTTTCTCACTTTCTCTCAGCCAATCAAACAAATTTTCTCTTACAATTTGGGAAGCAAAAGAGTAATTATTTCTTACTTCGCAGTTGCTTAGCTAGTATAGTGTTGAGGGCCATATGAGTACCTTAGGAACAAACAGTGAGTTAGAGTCTCATCTCCACTTCAATCTCTTCATATTGGGTAAAATGTCAGGAGTGGTGTAACACAGCCCTAAAAAGCCTGATTCCAGTTGGAGGAGAATTTTGTCAGCACAGGAACTGTGGAAGAGAACCATAAGGCTGTCTTCAGAGCATCTCCTTGGAAGCTCTGGTATAAGGAGTAGAGTTGGGCAGGATGGATGTGTGAGGGAGCAGAGCTGGGGGTTGGGCTGAGGGCAGGATGTGTGGGGCCACAAGTGTGGGGCGTGCAGCACTGTGGAGATTGAAGACAGTGTTGTGGCCCATAGAGCATCTCTGGGAGGGTTGTCTTTTATTCTGGGAGTCTTTCCAGCCACCATGATCATCCTAGGATTAGGCATGTGGAAAGCTGACATTTTTGACCCCTGTGCTCCCTGGCCTGTGAGTTTTGTGCTGTGCTTCTTAGCCTGTATCTTCCCTGACAGAAAGCATGTTTTTTTAACCACAGGATAACTATTGTGTGTAAAAACATCATGGAGACAAGGCACTTGTTTTACTACAAGGCTAGCTAAGGTCAGCAGGTATGTGTGGGGAAAAGGGGTATAGTGTTTACCTGGCCTAGCTACTCTTGGTAAACCCTATATGTGCGTTGTCTCCGTTTAGGATTTTACAGAGAAGTAGTATTGCAAGTTTATCTCGCTGATAAAAAACAAAAAACCCTTTGTGTCAATGAAAACAAAGGCTTAGAGCAGGCCTGCACAACATACGGCCCGCGGAGGCTCTCTGTGCGGCCCGCGGAGGCTCTCTGTGCGGCCCGCGGGATGCAGGCTAAAAAAAAAATAAACAAAAAAAAAAAAATTTTTTTTTTTTGCTCAACAACTTTCCTCGCATCCGGCCCTCGGCTTTTTTCTTTGGAGTAATGTAGCCCTCACCGCTTTACGAGTTGTGCAGGCTTGGCTTAGAGACACAGCACAGAATCTTATCCAGCACATGTATGCAAGGAAAATATCTTGGTAAGCAAATAAATTTATTTTAAGAAAATTGTGGTATTTTACTTTTTTAATTAAGATAAAATATCTTTATTTTCTTTAAAGATTCAATGAGTGCCTTTTTAACATGTCTCTGTACATATTATGACAAAGTTCCTCCTCTACCTCAGTGGGTCCTGCACTTATTGGCGGATTTTGCTTGCCTCAGAGATCTTCCCCTGTAGTAGAACCCACAGTCCAGGTTAACTCCTCCTGTGTCTGATCAGGAGTTGGGAATTTAGGGGGGAACCCGGGCCCGCCCTCTACTCTGGGTTCCAGCCCAGGGCCCTGTGGATTGCAGCTGCTTAGAGTGCCTCCTGGAACAACTGCACGACAGCTACAACTCCCTGGGCTACTTCCCCATGGACTCCTCCCAACACCTTCTTTATCCTCACCACAGGATCTTCCAGCAGTACGCCCTCTTGCTCCCAGCTCCTCACACGCAATCTCCTTCCACGGCTCCTGACATGCGCGCCTCACTGGCTCACTGGGAGGCTTTTGACTAGTTTCAGCCAGCCCCTGATTGGCTGCAGGTGTCTCAATTAACCTCCCTGCCTTCTGGAAAGTTCTTAATTGGCCCCAGGTGTCTTGATTAACCTGGAGCAACTGCCATAAGGTATCAGGGATTTGTTTAACCTGGGGCTAACATACTGGTTCCTTACCACTTTCCTATAGCCCTCTGGCCTTGCCCCGTCACAATATGTATTCAGCAGTTTTTATTTTTTACTGTGCATTATTATAGGGATGCCATTCACATTCCTACAATTGAATGTGTCCTTTTTTTAATGAAAGAAGTTGGCCTGGCAAATTTTTATGCCATGTTATATGCCAGTTTAAAATATAAATTCACCCCCTTCACCCGAAAAACAAAATAAAGCCCAAACCTTGAAAAAGGTAATGTTTTCAGCTATTCTTAAACGTGAAAAATAGAGTATTTCATCTGGCTTCATACAACTTGTGCTCATTATATAAAACCTGGAGTGGTGGTAGTTGTTATTAATCCAGTTTGTGGGTTAATAACAATAGAATTTTGTGTTTTTTAAATGGAAAACAACTGTTGAATTGTACAAAAATCTGTCGGCCACAGCGTCTCAAAGATTTTCTGATTGAACAGCAGTTACGTGAATACATAATTCCATGATAAAACTAAATACTGAGTATCTAATATATCTTAAAATGTAATACTTGAAAAATTGTAAATACATGCTGTTTTTAATCCAATAAACAGCCCTTTAGAATCATTTCATTCTACTGGCTGAAAAGAGTGCATTTGGGGAAAAAAAAACAAAAAACCCCCCAACACCTGACTAATTACATACTTGGGAGAATGGTCTCTCTGATTAATAATGTGCTTTTTACCAACTTTCTTCTGAGAGAGAGAGAGAGAGAGAGAGACTGGGGAAAAAGGAAACAAACCAAGACATTTAGGCCTTGTGTACACTACACAATTTTGTCAATAAAAGTCCGCTTTCGTCGACAAAACATGGAGGTGTACACATTCAATGCTCTTCCCACCAATTTAACTCTTTAGCTACGCCGACATAATAAACCCCCTTGACGAGAGGCATAGAGCTTTTTTCCGACAAAGTTAGAATGACTGTGTCTCTGTAGATGCTGTGCTTGCATATGTTGCCATAAGTGGCTTCCAGGAGGTGTCCCACAATGCCATCCTGACTGCACTGGTCAGCAGTTTCAGCTCTGTTGCCCTGCTGCCAGACATGCATCCCTCCTCTTTTAAAGCCCTGTAAATTTTTGAACATCTATTTCCTGTGTGCTCTGCATGGAGAGTTCACATAGCATCTTCACAGATGACCATGCTGGCTTTCTGCAGCAAATGCGCTTCTGGCTGGAGTACACCTGAGCTGTTGGATCTGCTGGGTCTGTGGGGAGAGGAGGCTGTGCAGTCGCAGCTCCACTCCAGAGGTAGGAACTTTGATATGTATGAACAGATTGCTCATGGCTTGGAGGAGAAGAGTCATTAAAGGGACACGCAGCAGTGCCGTGCTAAGATCAAGGAGCTGAGGTAGGTGTACCAGAAGGCAAGGGAGAAAATGGTCACTGTGGTATAGTGCCAAAAACATGCTGCTGCTTCAAGGAGCTGTATGCTATCCTCTCTGGTGACCCCACCTCTGCCACCAAGCACACTGTGGATACTTTGAGGGGACCAGAGGCAGCGGCCAGCGGAGTCAACCCTGAGGAGAAAGTGGTGGACGAGGAAGTAAAGTTGGAGGAGGATGTGGGATACGCGACAGGGTCATCTGGTGACGTGGTGAGCCAGGACCTCTTTTTGACTCTGGAGCTAGCTCTGGTGCTCCTGAAGCAGGAGAGAGGAACACAGGTAAGTACTCATATTGCATGGTGACATGAGGTAGAGGTGTCCTTTATTTTGTTACATGGTAGAAGTGGGATAAAGGAGAGAAATTAACAACACAAGATACTGTTTGCATCTGCTTCTCATTCCACTGTGCAGCTATGCAGTGGGAGCCTTGCAGAAAAGTTTGTAACACACATCAGGATACCCTAGGAATCATCCTTAGAGATCTCTAGCAAACACCCCCTTCCCCCCCAAGACGGTCAACAAATGTGCAAGCTAGTGTCAGTTGTGATCGTGGTTCTCGTGATGAAGGTGCTTGAACATAGATTAATGTTCATAGAATCATAGAATCTCAGGGTTGGAAGGGACCTCAGGAGGTCATCTAGTCCAACCCCCTGCTCAAAGCAGGACCAAACCCAATTAGATCATCCCAGCCAGGGCTTTGTCAAGCCTGACCTTAAAAACCTCTAAGGAAGGAGATTCCACCACCTCCCTAGGTGACCCATTCCAGTGCTTCACCACCCTACTAGTGAAAAAGTTTTTCCTAATATCCAACCTAAACCTCCCCCTCTGCAACTTGAGACCATTACTCCTTGTTCTGTCATGTTCTACCACTGAGAACAGTCTAGATCCATCCTCTTTGGAACCCCCTTTTAGGTAGTTGAAAGCAGCTATCAAATCCCCCCTCATTCTTCTCTTCTGCAGGCTAAACAATCCCAGTTCCCTCAGCCTCTCCTCATAAGTCATGTGCTCCAGCCCCCTAATCATTTTTGTTGCCCTCCGTTGGACTCTTTCCAATTTATCCACATCCTTCTTGTAGCGTGGGGCCCAAAACTGGACACAGTACTCCAAATGAGGCCTCACCAGTGCCGAATAGAGGGGAATAATCACGTCCCTCGATCTGCTGGAAATGCCCCTACTTATACAGCCCAAAATGCCGTTAGCCTTCTTGGCAACAAGGGCACACTGTTGACTCATATTCAGCTTTTCGTCCACCGTAACCCCTAGGTCCTTTTCTGCAGAACTGCTGCCCAGCCATTCGGTCCCTAGTCTGTAGCAGTGCATGGGATTCTTCCGTCCTAAGTGCAGGACTCTGCACTTGTCCTTGTTGAACCTCATCAGATTTCTTTTGGCCCAATCCTCTAATTTGTCTAGGTCCCTCTGTATCCTATCCCTACCCTCCAGCGTATCAACCACTCCTCCCAGTTTAGTGTCATCTGCAAACTTGCTAAGGGTGCAGTCCACACCATCCTCCAGATCGTTGATGAAGATATTGAACAAAACCGGCCCCAGCACCGACCCTTGGGGCACTCCACTTGATACCGGCTGCCAACTAGACATGGAGCCATTGATCACTACCCGTTGAGCACGACCATCCAGCCAGTTTTCTATCCACCTTACCGTCCATTCATCCAGCCCATACTTCCTTAACTTGCTGGTAAGAACACTGTGGGAGACTGTATCAAAAGCTTTGCTAAAGTCAAGAAATAGCACATCCACTGCTTTCCCCTCATCCACAGAGCCAGTTATCTCATCATAGAAGGCAATTAGGTTAGTCAGGCATGACTTGCCCTTGGTGAATCCATGCTGACTGTTCCTGATCACTTTCCCCTCCTTTAAGTGGTTCAGAATTGATTCCTTGAGGACCTGTTCCATGATTTTTCCAGGGACTGAGGTGAGACTGACTGGCCTGTAGTTCCCCGGATCTTCCTTCTTCCTTTTTTTAAAGATGGGCACTACATTAGCTTTTTTCCAGTCATCCGGGACCTCCCCCGATTGCCATGATTTGTCAAAATGTCAAATTTTCATTAAATTAATTTCACATATGATTCTGAAAAGCCATCCACTGTTGAAGACTTTTTTTTTTTTCAGTACCAAAATTGTAGGGTTCAGATTGGCTTGAAAGACTTTATATTGTATCTCATCACAAAAGTTTACTATTGCATTACCATAACTGTTTGAGGCACATATATTTTCCTGTGTGCTTGGAGAGTGCCTAGCACCATGTGGGTACCACTGGAATATAAATAATATTACTAAGATTTCCTTACTTTTATGAAACCTATTACAGTGTATTTACTAATATGTTGTACTTTTGTCAAACGATGAAAGATAAACTACACTTGTAAAATAGATGAACAAAGAATGTTGCAATTTCTTAAATATATTAAATTATTTACTTAGGGCTTGATCCTGTGAGGTGGTGAGGATGGTACTGAACATTTTTCAATCCCTGCTAACTCAAATGAGAGCTAAAGGCACTTGGGATCTATTTCTGCAAAATACTAGTTCACTAATACACAGATTTTTATAATCTTTGGTGGATTTTCCAGGCAGTGTGAATTAGCAAAGTTCTACTCTTTTAGGAAAATTGTGAACTCACATATCACTCAAACTTTTAATGGTGGTAAAGTGTGACAGAAAATACATTTTGCTATCTACATTATAATTCCAATGAATCTTGTATTTATTCTTTTTCTCTCAGCTGGTAAAATGTTAAGTTATTCTTTAAATAAATAAATAAAACCCCTAAATTCAAGGGGAAATAAGCAAACGGTTCTTTTAAGAACTACAATATCTTGGTTGCTGCAGTAGCAGAATATGTTCCTAGTGTTATATTAGGTAGTAGGGAAGTGCATACAAACTCTTCGCTTTAAATCTATGATTTTCCTGCTTTAATATAGAAATATTTGTAAAATACATTTTTAGAAGCTTTAATGATATAGCCACTCAGTAAAATTTATGACACTGCAGCAAAATTTTCTTCCTTTAGAAAACTGATGTTATAAGTTCAGCAGAAACCTTTGAAACTATATTGGGAAAAATATTCCCCAAGTTTGAAGTGACTCGGTAATATAGAAAAGCAATATTGTTCTTTTATTATGTAGCAATGGTTCCATCTAGTGGATATCTCAATGTTGTGCATTCTTTCTGTAATTTTCTACGTACACTTTATTTTAGATGAAATATAAAGTTATAAAATGATCTTGTTTTTTGGACACTGGACAAAGATATTTGCATGTTGTATATTCAGATACTGAATTTAAAGAAATTCTCTTCTGGTTTTGAGATTTATATTTTGCAAGAGAACTAAAACATTCTGACTGGGTTCTCGGTTTGACAACCTAAAAAAGGATTCTAATTTTTGATATCTGCATATTGAAGGTTCAGCAAATGTATAAAGTTTGGCCATGAGATTTAAAACTGCTTTATGTGACTGAAGTTGAGTTCAAAACAAGCTGTTGCAGGAAAAACTGTAAAGTTGATTTGCATCTTCTGCCTCCACTTATCAGCAGGTTTGTGGTGAAATGTAACTCTGTATTGAGTTTGAGTAGAAGTGCTAATTTTATTGAAGATTTATTGAAAATTATGAATCTTTCATGTACTTGTTTGTTTTATTTTCTTCTTACCCAGAGCTGCTTCTTTCATAATGTGTAACCAGAAAGATGAGAGTAGAAGAAAATTAAAATAGATTTCTGTGACAGGAATATAATATCATGGGATGGCAATAGTATAAGTAGTTGAATATTTATATGCACATACGAACCATAAAAGCCCAAAAGTGATAATTTAATACATTTTAAAAGAGAATTTACTATTTTATAGAATACATCGTATTTTGAAAATAGCTTACCTGATTGATTCAGTTCAACGTTAAGTGCTTATACTTAAGGTGCTTCTAAATAATAGATATATATTTTATTGGCTTGATTCATCTTTATAGAGACTAGAGAGCAAATAAAAGCAGATCTTATTTCAGCTAACATTGCTTTGGTTCTGCATTTCAGGCATTTGTGTTATTACTGTTGTAAAAATGATAAGCTTTGTATATTTAGATATGTGCCTTGTCACCTGCTTTCTTTAAAAGGTATAAAATAGGACTGATGGACACACAGGTGGACAGTGCGAATGGATTTTTTGGCAATGAGAGTTGCTGTACATTATGGTTCATATCCCTCCCAACAGAATAGGGTATATTCCTGCAATATAGAAACTTTGGATGTTGAGTTTTTACTTCATTTAATATGAGGGGACAATCGGAAAATAAAACGAAGTATATGTCTTCCACTGATCAGGTTCATTTTTTTCTTTGAGTGTTAATTTAGTTTAGTTCATGGAAACTATTTATCAAAGAAGCAAGTAGAGGCCTTTTTGCATGTAAAAATTTAAACTCATCTATCAGTGAGTGTTACAAATGAAAAATATTGACTATCAGTATTCTGACTATTCTGCATTAGTAATAACCTTATTACTGTATGTCATTGTAAGGAGGTAGGGTCAACCGTACTGCCCTTCCCTCCATCTAAGAAAGGTAATATTCACCTGACTAAAGTTGTTGTGGTTTATTGGTTAGAATATAGTTTTGGTTCCACTCCACTTCTTCCTGTTCCCCACCAGGTGTGGAGGGGCAGGGGATATGAGAAACATCTCTTTTGAGCTCTTAGTGGGCATAAAATAGAGGAGAGAAATGTGGTGGTGATCTGATATTGCATTGTATATAGTTGCCAGAATTTCTTCCCCACCAAGTGAAAATTACACAAATAAATTGGGGAGCCCTCATCTCTTAGCAATTGACGAGTTAGTGTGCTTTTTGGTGAGCTATAGGTTGCTTTTTTGCCATAATCCAAGAGCACAAAATGTACACTGATTCACACTGGTAGAATTTCATTGTGGGGGTAGGGTGAACAGGGCTGGGGCAGGGGGTTGGGGTGCAGGAGGGGGTCTGGGCTGAGGGCAGCACGCAGAGCCCTGTGGCCCCCCCTGCCTAGAAGCCGGACCTGCTGCTGGCCGCTTCCGGGGTGCAGCATAGTGTCAGAAAAAGTAGGCGTTAGCCTGCCTTAGGTGGGCAGCACCACCAACGGGACTTTTAATGTCTCAGTCGGCGGTGCTGACCAGAGCAAGGTGACCCAGTGCCTTACATGCTGCTACCTGGTACTGCGTCGTGACCCACAGTTTGAAAAACACTGCAGTAAATCCTACGTTCTCTATTTCATATTGTGTTGAGAGGCTGCATCAGAGTTCATCACCGTAATGCAACATTGTAATTATCTACAAAATTCAGCACCAATGTTGCAAGGTATGTAAAATATGGGTAAACAAAGGAGTAGTTAGTGGATGTTCAGAACTCAGGAACATTTTGGAGGAGTATCCACAAATTCAGATGTTCGTGTGAACTTCAGTTTTCTCCCACCAGGCCTTGCAACCTCATCTGCTTGCCTGTTTACATTATGGAAATATTCATGCCTTCCTACCCTCCTTGGCATCTATGTAGTGGGTTGACGGCAGGCTTGCTTCTCTGTAGGTGTTTTTGTGGGGCAATCTCTTCTGTTTCTCTTCTTTCTTCTCTCTTCCCTTTTGTTCTTCTTCCTCCATCACTCTTGCATTCTTTTTCCTTGTTCAGCAAATGTATCCTTTTTCAGGTTGTATATGTGTGTGGGAGGCTGAATTAAGGGAATGTTTCTGTTGCTATCCCAGCTAATTGCACCTTTCACTTTCTTGTTGAGAAGGAAGGAGTGGATAGTGATAGGGGAAGGGGATCAAGAACTATCCAAGGCACAGAGTACTGTGCTCTCAGGTGCCTGCTGAGAAGAGTACTCTTCCTGTCGGTCTACTACTGCAACAATAACGCCGCAACCTCTAGTGGAAAGCAGATGTAAAGGGAGACTTTTTGTTCCTTTACAAACGTATGGAGTGGTGTGTCTGGGAAAAGCAGTCTGTCCTTTTATCATTAAATTTGACTTAAAAGACAAACATGAACGTAGGTACTTTAATCTTTCCCCTCTCCCTTGTCCCCATGGTACATACACTCCACTGTATTACATGTTTTTAATTATAGCTCTACCTCCAAGGTACATAATTTCACTCACTAAAGAGGTTTAAATCTGGTCAGTACTTGGAAGAGAGCCCTCCAAAGAGAAAACAGATCTGGTACATTTGGAAGGAAGTGGGACAAAGTCTGTAGGTTCTGAAAGAGCTGGCCATGTGGGACTGAAGGGCAGACAGCTGTATTTGGGAATGTGAACTTCCGGTATGAGAGCGGGGATACACACACACACAAGTTCTGTACATTTGGGAATGGTGGGCACTATGGTACCTTATTCTGTTGTGCCCGGAAGGCACCAAGTAGTCCCTCACATTGAGAAGAATGGATTCCCCCAGGTCCCAACTCAAGAGTTAACTTTTGCAAGCTCTATCTCCGTTTGGGCATAGCTTCAAATTTCTGAGGGGTGTGTGCGTGTGTTTTTCATGTTAAGTGTATATTGAGTCTCTGTAATTGATATTTTTTTTAATGTAAAACACATTTTATTCATAATGCTTCAAATGACAAAATTTTGGTGTCTTGTGAATAATAATTTGTGGGCCGCCTTTAAATATATCAACCAAGTAATTAACAGAGATTGAAGATTTTTCATTAGCTGTGATGAAACTTTGTATGGACAATGCGATTATGAAAAAAACACAGCTGAAGTAGAAACTAGCTGAAAGGCTTTTCTCCTTTTAGCCACTTATACAGGAAACCTATCTGGCCTAGTCTGGTTGTGCTTAATAAAGCTGAATGTGTACATATATATGTTTAGTCAGAATAGAAATGATTGGGTTTGGAATACAGCACATCCAGAGGTCCCATTAGGGAGGGAAAAAAGCGTGCTCTTGCGGGTTGTTTTAGTAAACAGGAGTTCTCTAGGGTAAGAGGTTTTTTTGGTACTTACAGTAGTATCTTCACTCTTGGGTCCTGTTTGCTTACAGGCAACACCTGGGAACTGATTAGAAAGCTCTAGGCATTTTGATTCTTCTCCTGAGGTCTGTCAGTGCAGGTGTGCTGAGGGATCTTTTGTGACTCACTCTATACTTGTCTTTTCTTTTTCCTCTTAATGGAAGCAGTGTTG
Organism: Macrochelys suwanniensis; assembly: GCA_033296515.1. Classification (NCBI taxonomy): domain Eukaryota; kingdom Metazoa; phylum Chordata; order Testudines; family Chelydridae; genus Macrochelys; species Macrochelys suwanniensis. The sequence goes on from CM065775.1 coordinate 67,979,970, forward strand.
CTGTTAAAAGTTCTGTTACTTAAAAATGAGAACAGTTTTCTAATACACACCTTCAAACTTTCTCTGAAAATGTAACTGAGTTCTTGCATTTTCTCTTTAATTTACTCGCGACAGTGTTTTTTAATGGTACATATATTGTGTTTTAGAAAATATTTTAAAATATTGGATGAAGTTTAGTTTAGTTTTTTTTTGTTAGCTGTTAATTATGTTGAAATGGTATAGTAGCTGCCAAAAACGCCTTAGCTGATGTCCCTAATTGTACAGTTGGTGAGACTGTTGTGTTGACAAAGACTGTAATAGTGCTGGCTAAAGAAATGTTATTTAGGTCTCTTAAAAGCCAAAAGTGACTGAAGTTTGTTCTCTCAGTGACTTTCTGGGGAATGGGAGGGAAAATACTCTGGTTTAGTGAGTTACTTCAGTTGACACCTGGGTTAAGTGATCAGTACTTCAAGTCTTATGATCCACTTTTGTAATCCTCATTTTAGGGTGACATTCAGTGGTAGGGCAAAGAATCCCCTTTCAGTAACAGTTATCAGCAGTGTATTTCTTGATGCAGGGGAATAATGTATGCTGCTTAGGAAAATTTCAGGTCCTAGTGTATAATTTTTTTTAGTCATTCAATAGAGAGAGGGTTTCTCTTACTAGGAAACAGTTGAGCCACTATCTAGAAAGCACTGCTTCTAAGCAAGCAACTTTTTCTGTTTTCATCTGGTAGCAACTGGTAGACTATATAGTTTTGCCTTGGTTCCCAGAATTTGTGTGTTTGTGAGAGTGTAAATTATGCAGTATAAAACGACTGACATAATTCCAACTGGTAAAGTTAAAACTGAATTTAGTATTCACTGTCCTGACTTTTGAGGAAACATATAATTTTCCTTAATGTTGCAAAAATATTTTTTTTTGTAGTGTAAGATCATCAGCCAGAAATTTGTTCTGAGGTTGAGTTTGAGGTCTATATATATCTGAGATAATAGAGAGAATTAGAAATATAATTACAATACTTACTTTTTGACTCTAGACACACAATATTTTTATCCTGTTGCTGCTGTACATTTCTATTTTTCTATTGGCTTCCCTCTCCTATTTTCTTTCATTTTGCCTCATTAAAAAGATAGTTTTCAAAATCTTGAGTTTGTTCTAATTCTTCTTTTAGTAATGAGAGCTGATCAAAAACAACCACGGGGTGGACTTTGTAGAAGATTTTGCAAATATGAAAGTATTTTTCATTCCGTTGTCATAAGGGTTTGGGTTTTTTTGGTGTAGCTTTCTAAGGAGTTTTTTTAACAATAATTTTTTGTTGAAATTGGAAATTCCAAAATTGAATCGTGATGAAACTGATCAATCAAAATTGGCTGTACAAAACTGTGTGTGTGGGGGAAGCACAAAAATAACAATATTTCAGAACAGCTGCCATTTTTAATTTAAAATTTCTGTTAATTTGAATAAAACATTTTTTATAAAATCTTTTTTAGGAAAGCTAAAAAGTTGTCATATTTTTTCATTAGAAAAATTTTGGCCACATTGAATAGTTGTCAGTTAACATCTGTGGGAAAAGCACATTATCTTCTCCAGTAACTGAACCTACCTGACCACTGTGTTCTGCTAAACCTGGGTTTAGGCTGTTACTTGTTTGTGTGGATAGTGTCATCTTTGTTTAGCGTTTACAGAAAAATTAGTCTCTGCCTTGTAACAATCTTGGGGTTCATTAAATAACAATTCAGTGAATGATAAATAAAACTTTAATAAAACGAACTGGAGAGCTTCTATTGTGAGCTACTCCACACACAGCCATGTGGTGTTCCCAACCACCGTCTCCAGGGCATATGTCCACACCTACAACACTGTCCCTTATGAGGGAGCATCTCCAAATCACAATCTTTCATAAATATATCTTTGCATGCCTGTAAGTGCTTATTAACTAGTGCCTCGATCATTCAATTGGATCTGTACAGATAGTGTTGCTGTAGATTTCAGTGGGACTCCACAGGTACACGGATCTGCCTATTTGTCTGCCTGGGTCTGAATGCCTAAGTTATGATGAGGGGAGGAGATAAAACAGGGAATGGATAGATGAGGGCCATGGTGCAGTAATTATACGATAAATTGGGAAATCAATGTATGCATCTAGGAGTTTACATAAAAAATTATTTGTTTTATTTATAAATCTTGAAGAGAAGGAACTTGAAGAGAAGGAGAAAAAGGGAGTAGGAATGGCAGAAATGATCTGCCAACATAGGGACAGTGTGAAGGAACTCCTCAACTGAAGGAGTCCTTTCATCTCTGTCAGTTGTTTTTTAAACTGCATTTGTAATATGGAAAATACAGAGTATTACATATATTCCTACTGAATAAGCCTAAAGTCCTACCATTGTGGATACTTAAGGAATCTAAAAGAAGGATTAACTAATAGCTTAGTCTAAAATGTGTTTCAAATACCTTCCTAAAATAACTTCATTTTGTTTTAACAGGTATCTTTCAGCTGAAGGAATTGAAGCTTGCACAAATTCTTCTGACAAAGTCAATATAAGTGACGTTATCCTGATTGCCCTTAATGTAGGTTACGGTTGTGAAATTTTTGGAAAAATCTTATATCAGATTGTTCAGTCTTTACATGTTATACATAATACACAATGTTTTTATTTCAATGTGTTGTTTAATATGGTATATCTGTATTAGATCTCAGAAATGCCATCTTTGCCAGGCCGTGATTTTCTTAAAAAATTCAAGCTAAAATTTTTTTTAAAAAGCATATTTTGCCATGGAAAAATATGTAGTGTTTCTTTTTTTAACCAGATGTTCATTTATTAAACAACAAACATCAACACCAAAAATACATTACATTTTGTGAATGCATACAGTCATGTAAATATAAATACAAATGTTAACTGTTGTGGTAATTAAGGTATTTCATTGGGCACTTACGGTAGTTCAGGCTTGAGATCTAACATGTCTTAAAAGTGATATGATGTAGAAATTAAACTCTTATCTATTTATGTATTTACAAAGATACAACTTGGAAGTAAAAAAGTTTACTGTTGCAGGTGCTTTATGTATTGGCCCTGCAATAAAAATTAGTTAGCAATGTCTGTTTTGAAAGCCCTAATGATACCTGTGTACAAACAAGGGAGAAGATGGACCAGAAAGTTAGTTAAATGAGAGAGGCCAAAATTGAATTGAATGCTTTAAGTTTTGGGGGAATAGTTAATAGCATCCTTTGTTAAGGATACTGCTTTATGATATAAATGTATTCAGAAAACTTTGCGGTGCTTGTAACTCTTTACACATAATGTTCTTTTATTACAACTTTTATAATTCTGTGCTTGTAACTTTTATGCATATTGTTCTTGTATTACATTCCATCCATGGACTGTATAAACAAAGACAGGCATACCTGAAGATGCTTTATAAAAAACAGTATAAATACAACATAATTATGGCACTAAATAAATGTGCATTTACTGAATTAATCTGGATCAAGTAGTCTACCTATTCCCGTCAACATGTGGATAAAGAAATATAAATGCTGTATTAATACCTCAGCCCCATATTGCACATTTATCTTTTTAGAAGATGAGAAAAGTATATATGAAATGTTTAGAAAAGTTGTTCAGAATTCAAGTAATTGCCTCCTCAATAATCATGATGGAGATGATCTGGTTTCCCCCTCCAAGTTACAAATGATTCTTCAAAGAATAGAGATCTTCTAGCTAGAGAAAGAGGCCTGTCAATGTGTTTAAGTTAGCACTGGTTAAGAAACTTAGGGCCTTACTTGGAATGTGAGAGAGACTGTCCCTAGGCTGAGCAGGGACTTGAACTTAGGTCTCCTATATCACAGATGAGGGCCCTAACTACCAGGCTGTAGTCAGTCTCTCAGTCTCTGCTGTTGGATTTGTTACACTTTGTATAAATAATTAAATATTCATTGAGTGAGGGAGAGGCTGAGGCTTTTTCTACACTACAGAGTTTTGTCGATGTAAGTTATGGCAATAATCAAGAAAAGGTATAATTACATTGCTTGTGCATGTTCATGCAACACCCATTCTGTCAGCAGAGTGGGTCCACAGTTGGTGCTCTAGCATTGACAGAGAGACCAGTGCACTATGGGTAGCTATCCCACTGTGCTACTCGCCATCTTCTGCAGGTAGGAGTTGTTGGAAGGCGGAATGGATCACAGTGCATCATTGGTGCAGGCTCAGCATCCCTTGATACATTTTTTTCCGTACCATCATTCCATGGGCTTCCGACTGCATTTCGCGGCATTTTTCAATGGCCCCTGTTTACTGTACTCCCACCATCTCTGTCTGAAAGGATGGGGATCCTGCATTGTTTTCTACTGTTATGGTCACTGTTATGAACACATTGCGGCTGGTCATGCTATATATCATGAACACCCAATCTGACAAGGAATCAGAGGTACTTCACCTGCTGTGTGCCATGGAAAGATACAACACCAGATTACTTTTTGGCATTCACGGAGCAGCTACACATAGTGGACCATTGCTTTTGAGCTTGGGAAACAAGCACTAAGTGGTGGGATCACATTCTTATGCAGTCCTGGGATGATGAGCCGTGACTGCAGAATTTTCAGATGTGGAATGCCACCTCCCTGGACCTGTGTGCGGAGCTCGCCCCAGCCCTGTCCCGGAAGGACACAAAAATGAGAGCGACCCTCTTGGTGGAGAAGAGCATGGCAATTGCCATGTGGAAGCTGGCAACTCCAGACTGCTACAGATTGGTCACACATCAATTTGGGTTGGGAAGTCCATCGTTGGGGCTGAGTTAACGCAAGTGTGCAGGGCCATTAATTGCATCCTGCTACAAAGTATTATGACTATTGGCAATGTGCATGAAATAGTGGATGGCTTTGCAGCAATGGGATTCCCTAACTGCAGCAGTACAATAAATGGTGCACACATCCCAATTTTGGCCCCGGATGTTCTTGTGACAGAGATCATCAATAGAAAGAGGTACTTCTCTGCGGTATTGCAGGAGCTTTTGAAGGGTCGTGGCTGTTTCACTGATATCCATGTGGGATGGTCCTAGAAGGTGCATGACACACACATCTTCAGGAATACTGCCTGTACAGAAAGCTGCAAGCAGGGACTTTCTTTCCAGACCAGAAATTCCAGTGGAGGATGGTGAAATGCCCATAGTGATCCTGGGAGAAATAGCATACCCCTTACTTCCATGGCCCATGAAGCCTTACTCTGTGGACCTGTGAAGTGTGACAACTTCGCCTCAGGAAGCACCTTAGGGAGGAGGCCATGATGCCGTGCTCACACTTGCATCCAGGCTTGTTGGAACTGATGGTGCAGTGTCCATCACCGGTGGTGAGCATGTCTCCCAGCTCTTCCCATTCCTCAGATCTGGCAGCACCAGCGGTCTTGGACAAGCCCAGACATGAGAGTAGGAAGCACTCTCATGGGCCTAGAAGCAAGTCCCAGTGAGGGCTGCTTCTAAGCGAGTGTTTCCTCCCAGAGCCAAGCCAGGTTGGGTGTGATGTTGCGTGCCGGCACTGTTGCACTGGCGTCCAAACTTCCCTGCCTTTAGTGTAAGTCGAAGAAGAAAAGGGATCTGGCAGCACTGATTGGTGGCCCCAATACCTGCCCAGTCCGTGCCGTTTCCTGCACACTCATCGCCAGTTCTGCTGCTGCTTCCGCAACCTTCGCTGCGGCTGGCTCCACGGACTCTGCCTGGTCTTCAGCTGCTTCCAAGGATACTCCCCAGGTCCCTGGGCGATCTTGAGCCCCTTCTATCCATGGCTGCCCTACCCATTTTTGCTGCTGCTCTCTGGCCTGTCACTCATCCATGCAGTCCCCACTCCAGTAGACGAGCCAGTCCTGCTCCTGCCAGAGAGGGCCATGTCAACACTGCACTGTTGTTCTCCCGCCCCACTGGCTCCCCTGCTACTGGAGGCATCTTTGGATTCCGAGGGATTTTTAGAACAAGAGCCACTCTTCTCTCCTGTATCCAGGTGCAGCACTGGCTCTTGCTTCCGCCCGCCTTATCTTCGTGCTTCTGACCCGGCCTTGGCGATGTGATACCAGTACTCCTAGGGCTCACCAAACCCCCAGGTCCCATACACCTTGGCTACACTGGCACCCTGGGACCCATACAACCCTCGGTACCTGCCCTCCCATGTCTCCTACCAGACTCATAGACTCATAGACTTTAAGGTCAGAAGGGACCATTATGATCATCTAGTCTGACCTCCTGCACAATGCAGGCCACAGAATCTCACCCACCCACTCCTGGAATAATCCTCTCACCTATGTCTCAGCTATTGAAGTCCTCAAATCATGGTTTAAAGACTTCAGGATGCAGAGAATCCTCCAGTAAGTGACCCGTGCCTCATGCTGCAGAGGAAGGCGAAAAATCTCCAGGGCCTCTGCCGATCTACCCTGGAGGAAAATTCCTTCCTGACCCCAAATATGGCGATCAGCTGAACCCCGAGCATGTGGGCAGGACTCACCAGTCTGCCCTGGCTCCTCTATCAGCACCATCAGGCACTGAGGAGAAGGTCGAAGTCGAGCCCGTACTGCTAGTTCCGCGGTCCTTACAGCCACTTCCTCCTCTTTGGACAAAGCTCTCATTCCTGCCTCCATGTCTCTCCATGGTGACCATAGGCAGTATCAGGACCTGTTACAAAGTGTGGCAGTGGATCTGGGCATCCCACTGGAGGAGGTTCAATACCAGCAGCACCAGTTCCTTGACACCCTCTAGTCTCAGAGGCCTTCAAGGGTGGCACTCCCATTAATGATGCCATACTCCAGCCTGTACAGTGGTGTGGCTGTCCCTGGCCACCTTCACTCCCACATCAAAATGAGCAGAACAGCGTTATTTCATTTCAGTTAGGGAGGCAGACCTTTTGTTTTTACTCCTATCCCCTCCCCCAACTCCCTGGTGGTGCATGTGGACACAGAGAGGGCACGCCAATACGCCCAGAAGTCCACTTCTCCTGAATGGGCAGTGAAATGGTAGACTTTTTTGGTGGGGAAGGTCTGCTCCTTGGCAGTGTTGCAAGCAGACTCTGCTTGCCAAATACAACTTTAAAATCTGTGCCAGGCTAGCATAGTTCAGGGACAAGCTATCCCAGACCACCAGCAGCAATTTCAGGTGCTAGTGGGCAAAGGGCGCCTCATAGCCAAGGTTGCCTCCAAGAGGCTATCAACATGGCTGACACAGCCTCATGCTCACTCACAATGGGCATTGTTACGCGCTGCGACTCCTGGCTGCAGTCCTTTGGCTTTCTTCAAGAGGTCCAAATGACCATTGAGGACCTCCCCTTTGATGAGGGCAGGTTATTTTATTCTAAGACTGACGAGTCCCTTCACTCGTTAAAGGACTCAAGGGCCACATTACGCTCCCTGGGGATCTATACTCCAGCCCCACGATGCAAACAGTAGTGCCAAAAATTCCTCCTCCGGTCATATGCACCCTACCTGTGGTACTACCAGTGCCACCAGGAACCCCCACACAAGCACCGCCAGTCCCAGCGTCAGTGACACACAATCTCTGCTGTGGCTCCTTCCTCGACCCTCACCCACCAACAAGCAAAGGCACAGTTTTGATGTGTTGATTGAGAGCTGCAAACCATCCCCATTGCCACCCGTGGCCCCATACATTATCTTTGGAGGTCATCTTGCCCTATTTGCCTACAATTGGGGGCAAGATTACCACAGACCATTGGGTACTGGAGATTATCCACCATGGATATTCTATAGAATTTCTTTCATTTCCTCTGCAACTCCTTCCAACCCAGACACCCCAAGGAGACCCTACGCATCAATGCCTTCTCCAACAAGAGGCTGAAACTCTTCTCGCAAAGGGCCCCATAGAGACCACGGTACCTTCCTATGTAGGCAGAGGTTTCTACTCCCATACTTCCCCATCCCCAAGAAGGGTGAAGGGTGCCGTCTCGTTCTTCATCTTCGCCTACTAAATACCTTTATCTACAAATCCAAGTTCCATGTGGTGATGCTGGCTTCTATTATCCTTTCCCTCCCACCTGGGGCCTGGTTTGCAGCTCTTGACATCCACTTGGCCCACCGGAGATTTCCCTGCTTCCACAGAGGGCAACACCACTACCAATTTTGAGTCCTCCCTTTCAACGTTTTGACAGTTCCGCGAGTCTTCACGAAGGCCTTTGTGGTTGTGGTGGCTCACATGCCTCGGCTACTTGGTGATACCCCTACCTCAATGAATGGCTCCTCATAGTGCTCTCTCGACAGGAGCTTACCTCTGCCATCTCCACTCTTCATGCTCTCTGAGCTTCTGCATCAATGAGTAGAAGTCAGTGCTCATACCTACGCAGATAATCAACTTAATTGGAGCACGGCTCGACACAGTTGCAGCTCGAGCTTCCACCAGACCACTTTGCAACACTGACTGTGCTAGTGACGAACCTCCACCGTGCCCCTCACATCATGGTATGTCACTGCCTCTCACTACTTGCCCATATGGCGGCCTTCACGTACGTGACACCGCATGTGTGTGTCTATATATGTGTTGTGTACAACAGTAGCTCTTCTCCCTGTACAGACCCCTAGAGATCATCTGGCGGCCAAGGTCATGGTTCCTCAGATGGTTCTGGCCTGCCTCACCTCGTGGGCTGACCCTTCCAATGTCACGGTTGGTACCCCTTCACTTCTCCCTCCGCGCAGACCACCATCACAATGGACGCTTCACTTGTGGGCTGGGGGGTGAACTTACACCATCACGCAACCCAGGGTGTTTGCATACCACAAGAGACCAGACTCCACATCAACATCTACCCCAGGGTACCACATACTTACTCAAAGCAGGAGGGCCTGCTACCATGTTAAATGGAAACATTGCACTGCTTGGGCATGCACCATCATCACCATCTCAGTCAGATTTCTATACGTATCATCCTTGATTACCTCCTCGAGTTCAAAATGGCAGGCTTCACCATCAGCTCTATCCGGGTCCACCTGGCAGCGCTTAGTGCCTTCTTCCATGTGATGGATGGTCCCTCAGTATTTACTCACCTACCACCATTTCATGAGACATCTTCCCAACACCTTTTCCCCGGTATTCAAGCCCATGGGACCGTAATCTTGTCCTTATTTGCTCTCACGAAACTGCCCTTCAAACCAATGGTAATGTGCTCTCTGTCCCATCTCTACTATGAAGGTACTGTTCTTGGTAGCCATTACCTCCGTTAGACTGGTCAGTGAGCTAGCGGCCATGATGGCTGGTCCCTCCTACCGTGTTTTACAAAGATAAAGTCTCGCTAAGGCTGCACCCTAAGTTCCTCCCAAAGGTGGTGTCAGAGTTCCATCTCAATCAGTCCATTCACCTCCCTGTCTTCTATCCCAAAGCACATGCCTCCAATGTGGACAGGACCCTTCACTTTTGCCTTCTTATCTCCAGAGGACCCGGGCCTTTCGGGCATCGCTAAAGTTGTTTGTAGAAATTGCAGACCGGTCCAAAGGTTAAGCGCTCTCCTTCCAACGGAAATGGGTCTCCGGGTGCATCCGGACATGCTACACGCGCTCCAGCATACAGCTGCTGGATACAGTTACAGCACACTGTATGCAAGCACAAGCTACCATATCAGCATACTTAACAGATGTCTCATGGCAAGATATCTGTCCAGTAGTGACATGATGCTCTGTTCACACCTTCACCTTCCAGTATGCCATTGTCCAAGGGGCAGCTGCAGTTGCTGCCGTGGGCCGCACTGTACTACAGACGACATTTCCTCCTGCATCCCCGCATGCACCTGCACACTGATTACTGCTCGCTACTCACCCCCAATTGCAATAGTATAGAGACCATCACTCAAAGAAGAAGAGGAGATTACATACCTGTAACTGGAGGTTCTTTGAGATGGGTGGTCCCTATTTGTATTCCAGTACCCACCCTCCATCCCCTCTGCTGGAGATTAGCATACTCAGAGGTAAGAGCATCACTGGAGAGGGGTCGACCCACATGGCCTATTATAACCTTGACTGGGAGCATGAGGAGACACATGACACTTGAGGATCAATGGACACTGCTATGAAAACCTTCCAGCTCTGGAACATGCACACCCATGATAGGAATACAAATAGGGACCACATATCTCAAAGAACCTTCAGTTACAGGTAAGTAACCTCATCGTACCCAAGGTTGTCACCTGGCCAACTTGTGTGTTTTGAATAAAAGTGTAGTCTGGAGGAAAGAATGTAGTGTTGGGAGTGTAAGGACTTATTTGGGATTTTTAATGAAAACTGGGTTAAGCTAAGAAGTGACTAGATTTTTTTTTTTTTTTTTTTTTTAACATCGAGTAAGAATAATTATGCTAGATAGGATTTTCAAATGTTTTCTTTGTCTGAACAATGTCTTAGAAGAGTGTTATATGGGATACCCATCCCGTCATTGCTGGGACAGCATAATGTCTCTGACAGCTATAGCAACTGCTTCCATGATGAGGAATAATAGGGAAATCTGAAATACCTATTTAGCTAACTCTTAATGTGATTTAGTTTTTGAAAATGAAAAGTCATTGCCAAATGACAGGTCTGTTCCCTGCAGATCAGTTCAATTCTGCGTGAGGATTAAAGAAGGTGAAAAATCTGTTATCTACCACTAAGTCCTTACAATTCTGAAGTCTGGAGAATAACCATCTGGACCAATTTATGTATAAGTTATATAATTTATCAAACTAAATAAAAACATAAAAGAAAACATCGTCAAGTTAAAATAAAATGGATTAATATCAAATCATCACATGAATCTAAAATAAGGCAATCATTATTTATAAAGGTTAATATGGGAAGAAAGTGGATCTTGTTTGGTGCTCACCCCAGAATAATTAACATTACCAGTTTCAGTGGCAATTTATATTTTTATATTCAAACCAAGTGGCTGATGCCAGGAGGGTTAAATCACTGCAGAGGTGAAATTAATATTTAAACGACAACTTTGATGTCAGCTAAGGTAGTTTGTCTAAATTGCTAGTGATAGTTTAATAATAACTGATCTCTCCCTCCTTCCAAACATATCATTGTAAAAGTTGTTACAGTACAATCCAGGATGACAGCTTGTTACATTAAACTGGCAAACATAAATTTAGATGAAAATAACATTTTTCAAGATTTAAACACACATCTCCCAATCTATAAAATATAAATGAGAGATATTTCAAACAAAATTATTTAACCTATGCTGTTTTAGATTTTTGAGAAACCATCCTATAGGTGCTGTTTTCAAAACCAGACACGTGCAAGCTCACTGTCAGTCACTTGCTGAACTAAAAAAATAAAACAAAATGCAAGAATGTTCAGGTAGAGGACTCCCTCTACTAATAAAAATTTGAGAATCAAAAGGTTGATACTTATAGAAGATGGTTGTTACAACTCTTGTGATTTCAATCAGCTTCAAGAAACTGGTACATCAGTTGAGAGATTTGTCTTTTGACTCTTCCCCTTCCCCCCCTTGACATTGGCAGCAAAACACATTTGTATGATTTATCAAATACAGTTTAGCCAGTGTCAGAAGTACAGTAGATCACAGAGCATTCTTGTAAAAGAAGTTTGTTGATTACTTTTTGCCATCTGGTGAAATGGGAGACACCCCCCCCCCCCCCAAAAAAAATCCCCAATATCCCCCCAAACTCAAAACAAAATACTGTTTTAAGTACATTGAACGTGAATTTCTCTTTAATTTATGGCTGTTATTCCTAATTATATTATTACATTTAAGGAGCCTGGGGAAATGAATACAGTAAAAACACTAACAACGAATTTTGACTTAAATATCCATAAAATATTTTTAAACTTAATTTTAAGAATTTTAGTACAAGTTCAACTTTAAAACGTATCTGCCTTGTGCATATTAACATTAGGAAAGGCTCACGTACAACAAAATGTATGGAAGTTCAAAAGCAAATCTATTTTCTCATGTACGTTGTATATGACTACTTTTACACTGCAGAAAAAGGGGAGAAAGTGGGTTGCCCATTTTGTTATAGATATTTAGAGTAAAACCAGTGATCAGCTTCCATTCTATAAAGTGTGAATAGTTTCAATCTTACATATGTGTAAAAGTAAAAGCATAAAACATTGGATTAATTCATTTTAGTTACTAAAACCCAATAATTGTCAGTTCTGAATTAGGATGATAACCTATATAAAATAGCCCGCTGATACCAGGGCAAATAAATATCCAAGTAATAGTAGCAATTCCTTTCTACATTTCTGGATGAATAAGGTTTATATGAATATATGACAGGCCGTTTTCGAAATCTGTAAGAAGGCATTAATAAAATAAGAAAGTGCATTGTCTTCCACAGAGAAATTTACCCGTAACTTTTTTTTTTTAAAAAGGCAACAGACTTATTTCAAACATTGAAATGTAGAAAAAATATAGAGCTTGTCTACATTGGGACTTAGTGCATGGCAAGCTAGGGTGTGAATGTACAGCTCACTAGCTTGCTGCATACTAAGTCACTCTGTGGACCTTGCTACCACATGCAAAAAGTGTCAAAAAGCAGTAATGTCAAAGTCCATGACAGAATTTTTAGTGCACTGTAACAGAGTCCCATGCGGTGACTTAGTGCGTGGCAGGCTAGTATGCCGTGCATTCACCCTGGCTTGCTGCACACTAAGTCCCTGTGTAGATAAACCCTTAGATGCCAGTCTAGGCTGCGCTGTTGTTTTTCCTTGTAACATATGTAGCTGCAGTAACAAGTCATACAAGAAGCGTAATAAGATTTGGAATAAGTTCCACTAATTTTGTTTGGTACAAAGTTTAGACATGGAGTACCATCCTGTTATCTAAACCCAGAGTAACTGAAATGCTTATCTCAATTGTGTTTATATCCCCTGTTGCGAGTGCTTGTGGTCCAATTGCTTCCTTGATGATATGAATGCTTTTTCTCTAATGTTTGATGTCCCTGTCATGTGTCTGCTGAGTGGGATAATACTGATTTGCTACTTGGCTCAATCCCAAAATAAACAGTCATTTACACTCAAAAGTATTTAATTCCTTAATGTAAATGCGATATAAACTCTGTCTGGATATAATTGTGAAAATCATCCACAAATTTTGAGTGATTTGAAAGACGTACAGCTGGAAATTGGTTTTTTAAAAGGTGTGAAGAGAGGAAGATAGAAACATATGTTAAAAGTCTAAATGACTTCTATAAATGAGTTTAATGATCAGTGTTACTTGATACTTGAGAAAAAATATGCAACTTAAACATTTTAACAATTTTTGAAAAGCAGTCTAGAATTAGTTCATAAGAATGAATATGTATTAAAAATAACCATTTTCATAACTCTGTGTATAGTAATTCTTCTAGAATAAAGAACTTCTTTTATTCAAATGTATACTTACTAGTATATATAACACATAATGTGCAAGCTACAAGTATTGTGTGTAATATTGGAAAATGTAGCCTGTTTCTGCTACTGTATTTAACAAAGCATATTTGGGATAATATATTTAAACTGAAATTTTGTTATCCTCTATTTTGATTTCAGACAGATTTAAGAACTATTGGCAAGAAATTCCTCCCCAGTGACATCAATGGTGGAAAGGTGGAAAAGGTATGGAAAAGAATATGACTTACTTATCTTCCTCCATCCATTTTGACTTCTTGATAATAGCTATATGTTTTGTCCTACTTGCGTATTCTGGCTCATGTTGCTTCATAAATATCTAAATATCTGCATAGTATGTGTGTTTTTTTTCAGTGCATACCTATATTTCATTCACAAGTTTTGGAAATTTTGAAAAGTGTAAGCCACTTCTGTCTGTGTTTGAGCACAAGCTCTTCAGTCAATTAATGGAATAAATGGAATTACTTTATACAACTTGGGTTTCTGTGTACTTAGTCCTCATACTTAATTAAACTCCCCTGTTTTTGTTCATAAGTGGTGATAGTTTTCAATGCGAATAGTTATTTTTGACTTCTACGTTTTGACTAACTGTTGCTAATTGGAAGGTTTGTGAAAACATTTTTCATTAGCACTTAGTTGCTGAACTAAGGAAAAACAGGTTCATTTTCAGTAAGGTTGCAGAGTGGAGAGATGGCTGCCCGTTGTGTGGATTTGATCATCCATTGGTGCTTTGCTATCTGTCTGAAACCGTGACAAATGTAGTGCTAGCGTTAGTGAAGGGAAACAGTAACAGAAGAAGCTGATAATAAACAGTAAAAAGCTGATTTGAGACATTTTGTATTGCAGAGTAGATTTGAGTTTTGAACCAAACTTTGCTTTGTGTGCATGTAGCTCTTAACTAATTAAATAAACCAGCTTTCTCTGAAAAATGGTTTCAGTTCTTATTTAACCCATCAAAACGATGCTTTTGTAATATTTCTAGCAACTTTCAAGTTATCATGTGTAGCTGGTAGATGGATTTTTTAGCCATTGAAGCTTCTAAATAATATGCTTTTTAAGTTTGAGGTTTCCATTTCACATCATATGAGTGATCTTTTCTCATTTTGTTTTTCATTAGAATTTTTTTGTTTATCTATTTCTCTACCTGTTTTGTGAGTTTTATTTTTTTTTTGAAAAATTATATCCAGTTGATGAGTTGATAGCTTTTGTCATACTGAGAAATTAGCGTGAAAAGGAATAAAACAAATACTTCAGGCTTCCCCTACCTCAACATAGTTGCACCCTAGATCAGTGTTGAAATATCACTGGGTTTTGGGGTTTTTTCCTCATGTAATATCCACCAGACCCTGGCAAACACACAGCTTTGAGAACTGTTTTAATTTCTAAAATGATTTAAGTGTTATAATTTTCTGACCTCTTATTACACTCTTATGGATTACTTGAAGGGTAGCTATTCGTTAGTTTTCACTGATCACTGAGAGTAGACCAGATAATTGTACTTGTCATCTACTTCAGAGCTTTACCCTCAAAGAAAATGCTTGCTGAAATATTTGTTACCATGACCTCATTAGTTTAAAATGTGAAGGCTATTCTCTCTCAAAAATATATTTGCATACTGAAAACTTAGTTATTAATCTAGTTGTCCTGGTCACCACTCAATTCTGTTTTTACTGCCATCTCAGTACAGATTAGAGAATGCAACTCTGTCATGCGTTTTCCCAAGACTGTGTTTCACAAAGGGCTCTCTGCCTTTGGATGCCATGGTGATAGGTGCGTTAGAAATAGCAGAGATAGCAATGACCAGCTGTTACAGGAAGAAATTGCCAAGAAATACAACTGTACTTTGCAGGATTTCATGAAGAAAAACCGTGAACTGTGCTTTAAAGCTTCTGCTTGGGGAGGTGAAAAAAGAGTTCATCACTCTTAGTTTAAATTTCAAAGCTCTCTTAATCTATTGTTATCCCTCAGGCATAATCTAATATATATTGTTACATTATGTGCATTTGAGGGATGTGATTCACACTTTGAGGCATTTATTGCCCTGTGTGCAAAACGTAGTACATAATGATATTGATATTTATCCAATAGGGTTTGTATGGCAGATAATTTGTCTAATGTACGTTGAACATTCACAGAGCATTTAAGAGGTTAATTAACTCTTTTAAAATTATTTTTATCAACCTATTGTTTGGCTTTCATTTTCTCTCTCCTGTTCTTTTTGCCTTTTTTGGTTGGTTTGTTCATCTTTTCCTGTTAATATGTTCCTCTGTCATGCTATGCTGAGTTGATCTGCTCGGAGAGAAGCACATAGGTTTTCAAAGAGGAAGAGTCTAGTAAATCTCACTTCACTGCACTGAGCATAGAAATCTGGGGGCAATATAAGAGGTTAATCTAAAAATTAGATCATTTTGGGGTAATGTGTGACCTTTGAGTCCAGAACTGATGTATTCTGAGTTGTCACTGAGGCTATATGTACTTTAACACTTACGTCAGCAAAACATATGTCGCTCAGGGGTGTGAAAAAAAACAGTCCCCTGAGTGACATAAGTTTAGCCGGCATAAGTGGTACTGTGCGCAGCGCTATGTTGGTGGGAGAGCTTCTCCCGCCGACATAGCTACAGCTGCTTGTTGGAGGTGGCTTAATTATGGCGTCGGGAGAACTCTCGCCTGTCAGCATAAAACGGCTACACAAGAGATCTTAAAGCGGGACAGCTGCATCAGTACAGCTGTGCTGTTGTAAGCTCTCTAAGGTGGACATAGCCTGAGCATCAGAAGACTTAGGAGCGTCAATTACAATAGGTATATCTTTGTTAGTTAAGTCTTAAATTGGATATTAAAATTATCTAGGAGCGTCAATTACAATAGGTATATCTTTGTTAGTTAAGTCTTAAATTGGATATTAAAATTATCTAGTGAGAATTATTTTTTGGATTCTAAATATCAGCTTGCCTATTTTAGATTTTTCTTACCTACCTCTATTGTAAGAATTAAAAAGAAAAAAGAAAAAAGAACCAATAAAAATGCCTGGAAATGTACTGTTTTTGTTCTATTGCTGAAGACCCCCAGTAAAGGGAGCACAAATCAACTAACCCAGCGATTGTCAAACTGTGGGTCATGGCCCAAAGTGGGTCACGACCCAGTTTTAATGGGGTCACCAAAGCTGGTGTTAGACGTGCTGGGGCTGAGGCCCGAGCCCCACCGCCCAGGGCTGAAGCTGAAGCCCAAGTGCTTCAGCCCTGGGTGGTGGGGCTCAGGTTACAGGCTCTCCGCCTGGGGCTGAAGCTCTTGGGGTTCAGTTTTGGCCCCCTCACCGAGGGCAGTGGGCTCAGGCTTTGGGCCTCCCCTCCCTGGGCGGTGGGGCTCAGGCTTTGGTCCCCTCCCCCCAGGGTGGCAGGGTTCGGGCAGGCTCAGGCTTTGGTCCCTACTCCTGGGGTCATGTAGTAATTTTTGTTATCAGAAGGGGGTTGCGGTGCAATGAAATTTGAGAACTGGTGACCTTATTCCCTTTTTAAAAACCACAAAGTGGAAGACACTTCAACATAATTGGGTTCTGGGAATTATCTCACTGTGAGCTACAGTTGCCAACTCTTTATTTCAGAAATATGGGACAGACCTCAGTTGTTCCTAGTCTTGACTTGAGCCTCTGAGGTTGAGTCCCTTCTCCGCCGCTCTTTCTGCTCTGTCTTCAGCTCTGGGTGCTGCACAAAACCCAGGGCCTCAGGTGCTGGGCAGCTGCTGTGGCTTCTGTTCAGATTCTACACAGGTGCCTGGAGTTGTCAGAGGCTGAAGTTGGTAGTGTTTGCCTGCTGCAGTGCTGTGCACCTCTGAGAGGCGTGGCTGCAACTAACAGGGGACACCATTTCAAATTTCAGTGGGAGGGGCAATTTTCAGCAGGGGTCCAGGAATTTGGTCCAGCCACCCCTCTACCATGTCAGATGGGTCACAGGGCCAAATTTGAGTGACATTGCAAAAATGTGCGCCTGGTCAAGTTGGCAGCCAGCAACACTTTGCAAAGTGAAGTGCTGGAGTGCTGTTCTATCCTGGAATCCAGGTGCAGGAGCAATGCTCTGTACCTCTCTGGCAGCACTACACGCTAGTTGAAATACAGGATAAAAGGTGTCCTATACTGATTTAGTATGAGAAAGGCCACTTTTTATTTAAATAAGGTACATCCCTTATAATATAGGACTGTTGGCATAAACCGAAAGAGCCATGCCCTGGCCTAAGCAGTAACTAGAGAAGGCCTTCTCGTTATTAAGCTCCCCCTACAACACAGCCTGATCCTGTCTGGTAACAGTGGAGGACCAGGAACTCTATAATCACTCCATAACTTCTCTCCTAAAAAGACAAAGTCTAAGTACACAGAAGGTTATGGATAAACTATATGATCTTGAACAAACCTTATTCCTAGAATTTTGACTTCCTCATTAGCAGAATCAGTTAATAAAAGCAAATCATATGTTTCTGTGGAAACAACGTTATGATCCAGTTATATAAGGGAGACCAAAAAAGTATTACTCTCCCTTGTGAAATTGCTTCTGCAGAGGTGCAGTGTAGGAGTTGCAGGCTATGCTTTGCAATCCTGGAATGGGCAACAGGGAATGGATCACTTGATGATACCTGTTCTGTTCATTCCCTCTGGGGCACCTGGCATTGGCCACTGTCGGAAGACAGGATACTGGACCCAGTATGGCCGTTCTTATGTTCTTAATCATTCAAAACAGTTTAACGGTTGGGGAACACATGCACATTGACTGTAGAACCAAATGTTCCAAACCATATTTATTAAAGGTCCCATCCACCTAACATCAGTTCTTCTCTTTCCATGAGTGTGTAAATGGTATTTGAACTGGTGTCTTTGTTTTGGTAGTTTTAAATATTTAGCTTGAGTGTTTAATATAGTTTTTAAAAAGTAGAAAGGCTGTTTTAGAGTAGTTGGATTCATAGCAAATAAAGAAAAGTAATCAGGTGGTAACTGCTGCATTTCATGTGGTAATATGTACAGCCTAGCATACTTGTATATAATTCCTAGGAAAAAAGCTTTCCCCTGGAACCGTACTCTGCCTGTGCAGCCTTTATGGTAAGAAGCTTTGATCCAGAGGACTCCTTTTCCAGATTAGTTCTTAGTCAGCTGAGACCAAAACCACTCCTGCTGATTTGTCTCCTTCCTGCTCAAGGGTATAATGTGAGCGATAAAGAAGAAGGGAGATGTCAGAGAGAGGGAGGGAAGTGTTTCTTACACAGTCTGAACATCACTTAACACCCGGGACTCAAGCTCTGATATATTGGATAAGAGAAGAAAGGTCTGAAAAATGGACACACATTGTTAAAGATCTGACCATTAGAAAATCTTTAACTTTAGAGATTTGGACTTCCTTAGGTGAGGCTAGGGAGTCTGAAATCTGTGGATTTTTTGTGTGCAGTTTTGATTATGATCAACTCCTTTCAATTTTTTTTTAGCAAACTTTATTTTATTTAAATCATGTTAGAGCTGAGATTTATTTTCCTGGTAGTTCCCTATAGTCTATTCCAAAGAAAGGTAAATGATCCTTCAGCCTCTGAGGTAATGAGATAATGAATGCTGAGGAGATCTTTTTGTCTGGATATCTCTTTGGTTCTCAGTCACAGGCCCAGATCAACAGGCCCCGTATCAGTAAGTTTATTTTCTAAACTGAGCAATATTTGAGTAATTAAATTCACCTGATATGCAGCAGATCTGACAACCTCTTCAGTCTTTTTAGTATTAATTACTTCTGTGGGATATACCATAAATTATTCAAACGCCACAAAAGCACATGAGATCATGTTAAAATGGGACATTATATAAATAAGCCTGGTTGTTGTGATTCAACAATACTTACTGCTTGGAATTCTCTCCAAGCCATAATCAGTCATTTGTCACTGAGCGGAACTTTAGAAAAAAAAAATTAGAAAGTACATTTCAAGTTATTTCTGAATGGAGTGCCACTTTTACTTTCCTCTTAGAATTTAACACATGATTAAAAGTTTCTAGATTATTTTGGAAAGTATTTTCAGATCAGCTGTAACTGTCTGCATATTGAATACACGCATTTCTAATTAATCTAATCTTCCTTGGGAAATGCCTTTTTTTTGTAAAATAACTAATGTGAGTACCCAGACACAGGGATTTTCAGATTTAATTCTTAAGAATTACAGTTAAGATACCTTGAAAGACAGGACAGAGTCCATATAAAATATTTTGTGACAGACAAGAGATGTGAAGTGTGACACAGGTATTCAAATATCATCACTGGCACACCGGGTCATTGTATTTGTGTGTATTAACACACATTTTATTCTCTATATATGTTTTGCATGGTTCTTAAAATCTTTATTACCAACATCAACCACCAGATGGCTACATTAGCTTAAAATTAAAAATCCTTTCCCCTCTCCCCCAAATCCATATATGCAATGAATAATCAAGAAGCATCTTGAATTAAATACAAATACGACTTGTAAAATGCTTATTATTGTTGGCATGTTTAAAGCGTTTCTATAGTTTTATGTTACAAGTTAAACATTCACCTCAGAAAAAGTGCTAAAAAGGAACTTCATTTCTGATAATTGATTGGAGAGGTGCTTTTGGCAGCAATCAAACCTGATTGGAGAGGTGCTTTTGGCAGCAATCAAACCTAACTGGAGTTATGAGTTATCCTGTAATTACTATGCATTCTCTTTAAAGTTACATAGTAGGTTTCCTACTATTTCTGTAGTAATTTAAGTCATGTCAGCAGCATTGATTGTGTATTTTTGTTCCTTCCTCAGCTTTCACTGGCCATTTTTTTTCTTGATTGTCATATACATTAGTTGGTAAAATCAATCAAGTAATACAGGACGGTCTAACTTTTTTTAATGTGAGCCACATGTTAGAAAGATCATATTGTGGAACTCTTCCTTTCTCATTCGCTGTCCCACTTGTGACTATGTAGCATCAGTGACAACTACAGTAATTGCTTACATAAGAATGTATTGTTAGGTAAGTAGTTACTTTCATCTTGAATGCACTTACACTCAACTGACATAGCTCTCATCAACGTGTATAATGACTTCTTAGCCAAATGTCGGAACCAGTACTCTGTCCTTTGGAGGATCCTCCTCATCCACCCTCCAGCTTTCTGTGGCTGTTCCACAGGGCTCTGTCCTTGGCCTTCTTCTAGTCTTCCTCTACACCTTATCTCTGAGTAAGCTCATTGCAAACACAGATTCAAATACCATCTGTATGACGTACAACTCATGGATGTACCTCTCTGTTCCAGATGGGACTCTTTCTGTCCAAACTAAAATCTGTGCCTGTCTCTCTGATATCTCATGGAAGTCTAGCTGACAGCTCAAGCTCAGCATGGCTAAAAGAGATCTCTTAATGCACCCTCCCCACCCCTACAGCCATCTGTGCTATCTTCTTTCTCGGTCTCTGTGGACAAGACAATCATCATGCCTTTGATTCAGGCCTGTAACCTGGGTGTTATCTTCCACTTGGACTTCCTTCTGGGGCTTCACATCCAGGATGTGTTTAAATCTTGCAGATTCTTTCTATATAACATCTCTAAGAGATGTCCTTTTCTATAGATCCACTCACACAGCTAAAACTCTTGTCCAAGATCTCATCATCTCACGTCTTGATTACTGCTTTCACTTCCTCTTTTATGCATCGTTAGCCTCTAATGAAGCTTTTTTTTTTGCTTGGAAGTCTTTAAGAAAACTGTACATGACACTGGATACAAGAAGAAGCCAAACCAATTTGACATGTCAACCCTGTTGTCCACCAGCAAGTACTCTGCAGACCAGTTTGGGAACAGATGAAATAACGCATTTCAGCATTTAGGAATGAAGTACAATAGCAGTTTTGGAAACAGTTATACATCCTATAACATAACCTGAATTATAAAAGATAGGTATTGCTAATAGTTTATAAGAAAATCCTTTCATGCCATTGGGCCCACAGGCATCAACTTGTGAAATAAAATAGTTAATATATACTCTTCTGTGTAGATGACTTATTTGCTACTTTTTTGTACACTTTGTATCTTCCCTACCTGGCTAGTATTGTAGCATGTATTGCTTGTATTCAGAAGGAATACTAATAGCCTTCTATCTGCTGATACTCAATATACATTGTAATATGGCCAGCCTTATGTGCCTGACAGAAAGATGTCAAGCACCTGCCTTCCAAACCAGTTCTTGGCTGATGTAATGGAGTACCAGTGTTTTATCTAGAGCCGTGCTCCATGAATAGTTCTAGCTTATTAATCTTCTGGACATGCTAGTAGGCCCGTTGGTTTGCTGTAGGTGTGAGGGAGGTTCTGCTGGAAAATCATAAATATCTACAGTATGTTTTCATTTGTTTATATATACTAATTCAGTGAAGAAGGTCAGTGCATTTGTCTATTTATATAATTGATTTTTTAAATTTAAGGAATACGCTGAGTAAAGGATGAGCACTCCTTAATATTGAACGAGTGTATAAATCAAAACAAAATTAAATTGAGCAATACTTAACTTAACTTTACAACTCTGAGCTATTGTATGATCATATTTTAATTTATTTAAATAGTACATGTGGGGTCGAAAGGGATAATTTTAAATTGTTGGATACCAAGTCATTTTATTTTAAAAATGACTAAAAAGATTTAGTTTAGAGCAAGGGTCAGCAACTTACAGCATATGTGCCAAAGATGGCACATGAGCCGATTTTTGATGGCATGCTGCTGCCTGCTGGGACCTGGGCAGGCAGCAGTATGCCATTAAAAATCCTGCCCGGCCGGCCCGCTCTTCTCCATCCCCCCGCTCACCGCTCTCTCCTGCGGGGACAAGGGGCAGAAGTTTGGTCCTGCCGGTAGCCAAGCTCCCCCCTTCCCCGCTTCTTCCCTGAGTGTGCTGGGTTCCCGCCCCTCCTCCTCTCTCTCCCTACTGAACAGCGAGAGGGAGAGAGAGGGGTAGAAAGAGAGCCGCAGCGCGCACGCTGCTCTGGGGAAGAGGTGAGGATGGGGCTTGGGGAAGAGGTGAGGATGGGGCCTTGGGGATGGGGGTGGAATCGGGACATATCCCCTCCAACCCCCTGCCATGAGCAGAGGGCTGGGAGCACCCCCATGCGCCAAGCCCACACCGCTAGCCCTCTGCCCTGAGCCCTGCACCCTCCTCACACACCCCCAGCCCTGACTCCTGCACCCCCCCCACATCACCACGACTCCAGCCCTGACTCCTGCACCTTCCACACATACCCAGCCACCCCACACCCCATACCCTGACTCCTGCACCCCCTCACACACCTCCAGCCCCCGTCCTGAGTCCTGCACCCCCCACACATACTCAGCCCCCCCATGCCCTAACTCTTGCACCCCTCCACATCCCCACCCCCACCCTGAGCACCAAACGGGAGCTCTCACACACACACACACACACACACACACACACACACACTCTCTCTCTCTCTCTCGCTCTCTCTCTCTCTCTCTCTCCTGCATCCCTCGCACCAAATGGGAGATGCCCAGGTAAGCGCTCCACACCCAAACCTCCTGCCCCAACCCTGAGCCCCCTCCCTCATTCTAGCGCCTGGCCAGACCCAGCACTTTACTTTTTACTTATATTTTTGTCCAAAAAAAATAATAATAATAAACATATACATTACAGCATTATATAATACTTTAGTCTTATTATTTAATATACCAGGCGCAATGGAGTTTAGTAAGTTGGAATGTTAAAGGAGCCGTACTCGGCCAATCTGCACTCAGGGTTGGCCAGCCCTGGGAACTAAGTTGTAAAAAGCGTTTCCTTAACATTCCTTTTTGAACACCTGGCAGTGGCCATTTACTTAATATATAATTTAAAGGACTATTTTTAGAGGGTTTTTTGAGATCCACCCATCTTTCTCTTGACACTTAAACAGAGAATTAAACAGAAAACGGAATTACGAATTAACAATAAAAAAACAAAACGAGTACAGATTTCCCTACTTACACTGACTGCTACAGGGGACGGGACAGAAGGATTTTAATTTAACCTTAGCGCTTCATTGCACGCTATGGCTTCCACTCTGAGGAATTATGAACGAGAGGCTCAGTTCCGCCCACACACCTAACACCCAAATGTATGAGACAGAAAATATTAACCAGTTAACCAGAAACAGAAGCAGAACAGATAGTGTTTCCTTATTTTATTAGGACTCACCTTATCGGAGCACGAACCCCAGGGGCTGCGGTGAAGTTAGAAAGAGGGGCTAAGCACCCCGTTGGCGCCGTTCCTAGTTTGCCGCACCCATCCGGAGTTTAATGTCCGAGCTAGGAGGTCCCTTCGTGGTCGCCAAAAACTGTTACCGAAATATTGGGTTCGCCTAGCTGAGAGCCAATAACAGCCAGACAGAGATAAGGAAAGAAAATCCCTTATTCTGCAAAATAAAGTAAAGTCTGTGCCAAGTGACAGGACTTCAATTAACACAGAAATTACAGGTCTTTTATACACACTTAGACAAAGCCCTGGTGTGTTAACATTTGATTGGTGCATGCTAGACCTCGGATGTCTGCTATCTGGTCAGTAAAAACTGGTATAGAATAACTATTTTAGCTGAAAAACACTACTTTTGTGTAAGCGAAGGACAACTGTAAAAATGCAAGGTCTTGCGTAGGCAAGGCATCTACTTCTACCTAGTGGCCTTTGGTTGCCATAGCTTCTGGCTGTTAAGGGGGTTCACCATAGCTTATGACTTTCACACCCACGCAGAGCCATTTGTGTACAGTTTTAGCTTAGCATTTGGAATGGGCACATTTGGAAAGTGAACTGCTTCTGGGGATGTTCTTCATTTGATAAGTTAAGACCTAAGTATATAGTGTTCCAAATTTACTAAGGCCAGCTTAGTATCTCAAAGGTACTTAAGCTGTTTATAATTGGGCAAAAGAATTTGTTTAAGGGCAGGAGGATCCTGTTGGCTATCAATAATAACCAGACAGTTTAGAACAGGGCAAAATAAGCAATCTTATGAAATCAAGGAAGATATTTAAATCAGTTACTTAGAAGAAGCCATTTAAAGAGCTGTCTTGAAACAGCTAATTACAAATATTAAGATTCTTAAAGATGATTAAATCCCACTATTAAAGTGTCTTAGTTAACTTCTTCCTACCAATCCATGCTGAAGTCTTGGGAAGGGTTCCTTGTTTGATTTCTTCTTGAATCTTCTCTGATTTTCTTAGCTGTCTGTGGTAGCTTGCTTTTAGAGATGAACAGGATAAGTTGATACATGCTTGCTGTTTAAATAAGTTAGCAGGGGTGTGTGTGTGTGTGTGTGTGTGTGTGTGTGTTTGAGCATGGTTATCAGAGAACGTGTTTGTATGAGGAGTGCTCACTTCTGAGGGTTTTTTTAATACTCTTCTCCTTCCTTTGCCCATGAAGTTAGAGAAAAACAGACCTCTTCCAGGGTTTTCTAGATTTAAAGATGGTTGCTGTCATTCTGTCTTTGGCTCATTAACTTCCATTGGGTTGTCCTTTGTAGCCCCTTCATCTTATGTACATGTAGTTTGTTAATTTATATATGCATTAGGATTGTCATTCTTTCTTGACAGTCATATTTCCTTTGTCTTTATGGCAGGAAATTCTCAGGACATCTTTAACATTAATTTTAACTTTTTCTTTTTATTTACTCCATTTCTGAGATATTTCTTTAATTTTATGAGACCTGCTGGAAATTAATTTCTGTTTTCAAAAAGTCCAAACACTCCAGTTCTTTATAGAAAGCTTTTTAGTTCCTTTTAAACAGTGTTCTAAAAGATTCATTAATTCTTAAAGAGTGTCTTTAGCTTAAATAGTTATTAAAGAAATTGCTGATTCTTTATAACAGTTTTTGGAGAAATTATTCTTCTTGTCTTCCTGAGGGTAGGTGAGGGAGTTTCTTGAGCAAAGCCAGTAATTAATTCTCCATTAATATAAATATTCTATACTTAAATGGCTTTTTACACTAGTAATTAGTTTAGCAAGATCATTAGATTTCATGCTGGTGCATAAAGCATTTTACTATTTACACAACAATGATATTAGGAATTATGAGGAGCTTTGCATTTACCTAGCATATTTGCAAGTATGCGTTTCACAAAGATACTTGCCATTTCAGCATTTAAGAAATTAACAAAAGGTTTAAAACATTTCCAACTACACGTTTTTCCTAGAGGCTTTTCTTTGCAAAGAGGGGAAGGCTGGGCTTACTTTACCTCTAGGTTTTATGGTTTGATAGGGATCTTCAGTTTTAATTCTCTGTGAAGTCCTTTTGACCAAATTGTGTTTATCAGTTGCAGCATTTACATTTAAAACTCCTATCAAATATTCTGTTCGAAGCACCCATCATAACAACCAAACATACATCCATTTTTCAAAACATAGTATAAAAGTAATTTGCAAAGAAAATATGAAGCATGAAAAAGTTAAAAAGGGAGCTTTTCTGATTTTATATAAACACCCTTAGGAGTAATAAATGTGGTTTTATGGCCAAGGAGGAGTTACCTCCCAGTCATTTATTTGTCTATGGCACACCAGAAAGCAGAAGCCTCCTGGAAATTCCTTTAGTTAATTTGAATTTTTTATAACAAAACTAATTAAAATATGCACAGGTATTGTTATGTTTTCAGATATCTCGGCTATAACATACTTGTTGTGACGGGTTCGGTCACAGAGATCCCCTTGGGACTGTCACCTGATGTGCTGAAATTACCTCTGAGCCCATTTTCCCAGCCAGCTTCGGACTCAAGAAGCCTGCCTTGTTGAGCCAGACATGGTAGCCCGCTGCAACACAGACCCAGGTCTGGTCCACACCTCCAAAGCTGCAGACTTTAAATAAAACGGATCAGCAGGTTACCTATCTGCAGCACCCAGACACCTAGCTCCCAATGGGATCCAACCCCCAAATAAATCCGCTTTACTCTGTATAAAGCTTATACAGGGTAAATTCATAAATTGTTCACCCTCTATATCACTGATAGAGATATACGCACAACTATTTGCTACCCCAAGTATTAATCACTTACCCTGAGTTCATGAATAAAAGTGATTTTATTAAGTATAAAATATAGGATTTAAGTGGTTTCAAGTAATAACAGACAGAACAAAGTAAGTCACTAAGCAAAATAAAGGAAAAACATGCAAGTCTAAGCCTAATACATTAAGAAACTGATTACAGATAATATCTCACCCTCAGAGATGTTCCAATAAGCTTCTTTCACAGACTAGACTCCTTCCTAGTCTGGGCCCATTCTTTTCCCCTGGCACAGTCCTTGTTAGTTCCAGCAGACATCTCAGGTGGTAAGCTGGGGTTTTCTCATGACTGGCCTCCTTTGTCCTCCTCTACCCCCTTTTATAGCTTTGGCACAATCCAGGAATCCTTTGTCTCTCTGGGTCCCCACTCCTCCTCCTAAATGGAAAGGTACCAGATTTAAGATGGATTTCATTATCAGGTGACCTGGTTACATGTCACTGTAAGACCCCTAGTCTCCATTCCCCATGGGCTTGCCCACACGTACACAGGAAGGCTTTCAAGTAACTAAGGCCATTTACAACTGATTGTTTCTGGAGCACCCTTAACGACCTCCACTTAATATGTTTGCATCAGTGATAAAAGTTTATATCTTATTCTCCTAACTCTAGATATAGAAATAATACATGCAAATAAATAGGATGAACATACTTAGTAGATTAAAAGCTTTCTAATGACACCATAGAAGGGGTATTTAGCGTGAAGCATATTCCAGTTGTATCATATTCATAAGCATATTTCCATAAAGCATATGGAGTGCAATGTCACACCCTCCTCCTGAACTTATTGCCAGAGACTTGGACACTGTCCATGGCAGAGGCAGCATATTTAAAATTCCGGTTCAGCTCTGGTCATACCCCCAGCCAACATTATTAAACACTATAATGCTATTTATAGGGGTTCTTGCAAAGTTCTGAGTTCCTGGTCCCCAGGTGCCCAGTGTAGTATTGCTAACAGAATGCAGATAGCAATATGTAAGTGTCTTGGCATTTAGCCACCAATGCCATGAGGCGGTCTGCCTCAGTTTCGCCTTCCACACAGTAGCGTAGGCCTGTTATGCTTTTGCTGCTGTGCCAAGCTTCCAGCCTGTTTACAGGTATAAGCTGAAAAGCAACATGCATGTGTGACTGTCTTGTCACCATCCCTAGCGTGTATAAATTTCCCCCCTAAAAATCATGTAAGTCACACATTTTCAAAGCATTTACCATTAATATTAACTCCTTTGTCTTGACCTATGGGTGAAGTAGCCAAAGACACAAAATAACCAGAGCCTGTCTGCCGTGGATTTGCTGTTCACACCATTTCGCTTGTTCAGTGTCTGTTGCGCTTCTCAATTCCTTTGTGTACCATGGTAGGGGTTTAGACACAGAGTCTCCTGTCTTTTTGGTGAAGGCTCTTAATTCAGGTATGTGTTTGGGGTTTTGGCAAGGAAAGGGTGCACTGCAACCATGCCTGCCCTCGGCCCCTCCCTCTGGAATTTCTTTGTGTCAGGCCCCACCTGCTTGTGAAGCTTCCCAAATGCAAAGTTTTTCTTCCTCCAGCCTTGAAGACACAGTTTTATCTCTTACAAGTGTAGCAGGAACAACATCCTTCAATGGAATGCTTTGGATTGGTAAGATCCCCTTGGTCACCCCACTCTGTTTCCAAAAGGTCAGCTGGGTGGACTCTTCCCTCCAGGATACATGTCCATGTGCACCCTGCGCAGGGCCTGTCCCCTGCTGACTTGCAACTTCCTGGCAGTCAGCAGCTGGAAGGCCCCCGTTACTAGGGAGATGATCACAGGACAGGAGCTGGCTCTATCCACCTCTTCCTGCAGGGACCTGCCTTGAGCCCCGGGGCTACAGGAACTGGTCTCGACCATCCCTGCCCATTTTCACCCCTTTTTCAATTGCTACAGAAGAATTAAAGGTTTCAGTGTAGTAGCCGTGTTAGTCTGTGTCAGCAAAATGAAAATAAGAAAGAAAAACTTGTAGCACCTTAGAGACTAACAAATTTATTTCAGCATAAGCTTTCGTGGGTTAGTACCCACTTCATCGGATGCATGGAATGAAACATACAGTAGACAGATATTTATACAGTCAGAGAAACATGATAAGGTGGAGGTGCATAGAAGAATTAAAGAGACACTCTCCTATTTCCCCAGCAGCACATGTGACTTCACCCTCCCCTCTGGGGCTTTCAGCACAAGATTCCTTCTTGCTGCTAACAAAGCCTGGGACAGATTCTGCCACATCCAAAAAGTCATTCCCCAGTAGAAACGGTGCAAAATTGTGTGCCACTTCTGTGACAGTCAGTTCAGCCTGCAAATCACCAGTTTCCATGTATATCTTAGCTAAAGGTGAAAGGACTTTGTAACCTCCCACCAATTCTAATTCTTCCATTCTTCCTGGTAACAAATCCTTCTATTGGATAAGATCCCGCCTGACCACAGAAATCTCTGCACCAGTATCCCTCCAACCTTGGAGCACTTTGCCATTAAGCTTAACAGCATGCATATGCTCACTGCTTGGTTGTGTAGAAGCAACCTTTACAAATCCTGTGTGGTAAAAGGCAGTAGCCTGGGATACTCTGAGAAGCAGCAGTTTCATGTGTTACCTGATGCCTGTTCCCACTCAGTCCAGGGCATTTATTCCTCAGGTGCTCAGTGGAATTACAATGATAGCACCTTCTGGGCTCCTGCTTATACAGGAGACTTGGGACAAATAACAGGAGAATGAAGAGGTGAATGCCCAGCCTCCTTTATCTCAGGGGTAAAAAGGTGATTCTGCTTTCCACCAACCCTGTACCCCTCTGCCGGTGGTTTGTTTAATTGCAGCTTGTGATTGCTCATAAGAGTCTGCAAACCCAGCTAATTCACCCACCTAATTCACTTCATCCACCTTTTTGTCCCACAAATACTGTTTTACATCATCACTGCACATATTCAGGAACTGCTCCTGAGCAACCAAATCACACATTTCTTCAAAGCTTGTAATGCCTTTTCCCTTCACCCACTTGTTTAACAAATCCCTCATTTCATTTACATAAGCCACATTACTTAATCCAGTTCCCCTCTTAAG
Organism: Macrochelys suwanniensis; assembly: GCA_033296515.1. NCBI lineage: Eukaryota > Metazoa > Chordata > Testudines > Chelydridae > Macrochelys > Macrochelys suwanniensis. Next base: position 68,009,411 of record CM065775.1, read on the forward strand.
GCTCCTGAATTTAACCCTGTAGGTTTCAGGTGTAATCTGAAACTGTTTCAAAATCAATTCCTTAAATATACCATAGTTTGAAGCATCAGCATTAGCCATCTTATTGAATATGTCCAGAGCTCTTCCAGTCAATTTTGCAACCAAAGTAGTCATCTTTTGATCCTCAGGAATCGCATGGAGAGTGCACAGTCTCCCAAAGGTGATGAAATATTAGGCAATATCATTGGATTCATCATATGGTGGGCATAACCATTCCCATTTGTGGATTTTTGGGGCAGTGAAGCCAGCTACTGAAGAGTTCTGTATCTTCCGCTCCATTACAGCCAGTTCATGCTTCATGCATTTGGACCTGTTCATGCATTTGGGCCTGTATTTCTTGGTCTTTTAATTCCAGGGCAGCTTTTTGTGCTTCAGTCTGAGTCTTTCTGGGCCTCAATTTCTTTGCCTTTTAACTCCAGGGCTTGCTGCCTCTCTCTCTCTCCTTTTCCTGCCTTTTTTGATCAGCCTCTAGCTGCCTGAATTCCAGGGCATGCTGGTGCGCAGCTTTCTCCCTTGCAATTTGCGCATCAGTTTTCATTTGTCTTAATTCCATCTGCCTTTTGTATTTATTTTCCTTCTCAGCAATCTGCAACCTGTGCAGTTCTAGCTTCTTCTGAGCTTCACTCTCGCTCATTTTGCTCACTTGTCTGTCCCTATCTCCCTTACCCGAAATAAGCAAACAGAAAATAACAAGCCAGTAACTCCTTTGTCTCTTCTCCAGCCACCACACTCAAAACTCACTTAAAATCATTACCAGTGTCTCAAAGCAATCAGCTGTGCAGATATCCTGCTGACTACACCACTGTGAGGGGTTTGGTCACAGAGATCCCCTTGGGACTGTCACTTAGTAGATTCTAAGCTTTCTAATGACATCATAGAAGGGGTATTTAGCGTGAAGCATATTCCAGTTATGTCATACTCATAAGCATATTTCCATTAAGCATTTGGAGTGCAACACCACACTTGTAAAGGCACAAATAAGTTTGTGATGACCTAATATTAAAAATGTTATATTAATTTCATTAAGATCATTTTTGCATCAATAGTGAGGTCTTCCTTCCCACGAATAACTGAAATTATAGGTGTATTTTGACATGCAGGAAAGGTGTGGGCATAGTTTGCTGTAATGACATGGTGTCTCTGAGAGTCCTATGTGCTAGAAGCTAGGAATACATTGTAAAAAGAACCTAAAAATTGAGAGAGATCTGCAGTTACAAGATCTAGCAGAATTTTTTTTTTAAATGGATTAGGTTAAGACTAGTTAAGAAAAAGGTAGATCATATTTTAACAGATGCTTTGCTGGAAGAAAGCTAGTTGATACATTTTGCTCTTAATTTTTTTCAGCAGTATTGCTTCATGTACTAAAGTGACCTGATCCATATAGGTTTTGCTTTTTAATTTCTTTTTAAACACAGGAAGGGAAAGGAAAACCTGAAGCTTTATATTTGAAGGATGCCACCTGTAGTATAAGCTTTTCTTATCTAGTTTGTTTCTCTGTTAGTTTTTCTAATGGTTTTTTTAATGATTATCTTTTCAGTTGATTTTTTAAACTTTGCAATTACCTTTAAAATGTAAGATCACTAACAATTTCAAGTGTGTGTTGAATCAGACCATTTATAAAAAAATGTGTCCCTCATATAATTTGCAGAAGCCAGTGTTCAAGATTCAGTGTCTTGCTCTGTGATAGCAGGTGGTATTTTTTTCTATTATGTTTGTGATAAAAGCAAGTAAGATAGTCCTTGCCTGGGGAACACTCAAGGACTTTTCGGTTAGAGTGCTTTAAACGCAAAGATTTCAAAGCATTACTAAAATTGAGTTAAGGCTTATACTCTGTGAGGTAGAGTAGTATTATTATCCCTATTGTACCAGTGGAGAAACTGAGCCCCGAAATTAGTGGGCTGACTTTTAAAGAGGCTGAGCGCCTGAGGCTAATTTAATAGGAGTTGCAGCTGCCTAGGACCTCTGAAAATAAACCCACAAGTGATTTGCCCAGTGTCACAAAATGAGTACATGACATTACCTGGAACAGAGCCTGGAAGTCTTTACTTTCAGTCCTGTGCTTCAAAGCCATCCTTCCTGTCCAATCCCCATATTGTTTTAGGTGATTGTGATGTCACCAGTTTTGAAAGCGAAGTACCGATTTCTGAGCTCAAAAGTGAAGAAGGAACTGTTTTCAAATATTTAATTTACAAAAGATGTGTAAACTAATTAATTAGTTAAGTAAACAGATATTACAGGCATATATTTTATTAGTGGTTTAGTTTCTTAATGGAGCTTTGCACTTTTAAGTTTTCAGTATTTGGGTGGCAAGTTTATATGTAATAAAGCATAAAAAACTACGCTATTAATATTATTAAGCTTCAAAAATCAAAATTAGGGAATGCCAGAATTAAGGTCGACTATACAATCTTAATTCATCCCCCTTGTGCATGTGCATTATGATACAGTCTTTACATCATCACTAGGGCCCTACCAAATTCGCGGTCCATTATGGTCAGTTTCACGGCCATAGGATTTGAGAATTGGTAAATTTCACGTTTTCAGATGTTTAAATCTGAAATTTTATGGTGGTGTGACCGTGGGGGTCCTGACCCAAAAAGGGATTGGTGGGGTGGGCTGCGGTTTGCAGACCTGTTGTAGGAGGATCATGGGATTGCCACCCTTACTTCTGTGCTGTCTTGGGAGCTGGACTTCAAAGGCAGGAACTGCAGAGCTTCCTGCAGCTGCAGGAGGTTCTCGGGGGTGGAGGTGGGTCAGATCTCACCCGTGCTGCTGGGAGTGCCCCCGCCAGGGGCTCCTAGCTGCTAATCCTGGCCGGCTTGGAAGGGACAACCAATGTTCCCTCAAATTTTTTCCATCCAGAAAATGTGCAGAATGAATTTTATGTGCACCAGTATATCAGTGATGTGCTGGGGCAGAGGGTTGGGGTGTGGGGAGTGCAGGCTCTCAGGTGGGGCCAGGGATGAGGGGTTTGGGGTGCAGGCTGCCCCGGGGCTGTGGGTGAGGAGAGGGGACTCCCCCCCAGCCTTTGCTCCCCACAAGCAGCACTTGGGCTGGGGGAGTCCTCTCTCCCTGCCGCAGCAGTGTCAGGGGCGTTTGGCCCTGACACAGCCCTGGGATGGGGTTGGGGCGGCGTTTGGCCCTGCTGCAGCTCCGGGGTTGGGGTGTGTGTGTGTTTGGCTTCACTGCAGCCTCGGGGTCGGGAGTGGGGGGGAGAGGAGGTGTTTGGTTCCGCCGCAGCCCTGGGGTCGGGGCGGGGGCGTCTGGCCCTGCCATAGCCCCAGAGTTGGGAAGGAGGTGTCTCTCCTCGCTGCGCTGCAGCCCCGGGGCAGGGTGAGTCGCTGCAGCCCCACATACCCCAAGCTCCCCCATCACCACCCCGCACCTCTCCCCACTGCCCCCACCAACCCCCTATTCCCCACCTCACCCCACTGCCATCTTCCAGGCCCACCTTGGCCACACCCCTGAGTGCAATGTGCACGCCTGCGTGGCTCTGCTAATTAAGTGCGTGGCCCTTGGTGGCCTGTTGCGCAGCCGCGCACCTTAGAGGGAACGTAAGTTAAGACTTGCTCTTCATCTGCACGTCTGCTCTTTGGGTACCTCTCCTGGTTTCACCCCTCCCTCCCACTTCTTGCCCCCATTGCTCCGCATCTGCAGGGTGAGGGGTGACTGTACAGGGTGCACCCCCTTCCAGATGCAATTATTTGCTTGTTTCAATAAAATAAAAAAAGTTTATGTGAACTTTACAGTGTTTATTGATTGACACTTGACAGCAGCAAATAATGCTCAGGGCTCAATTCCCTGATTGGTAAATATGGGCATCTGAGACTGTTTTGTAGTGTAGTGATCTCAACTTGAGAACCTCAGCCTTAAGTTAACAAAAACTTTGAGCAGGGGGTTGGACTTAGGGTGTCCAGATGTCCTGATTTTTATAGGGACAGTCTCGATTTTGGGGGCTTTTTTTTGTATAGGCACCGATTACACCCCACCTCCTCTCCCGATTTTTTTTTTACACTTGCTATCTGGTCACCCTAGATGACCCTCTGAGGTCTCTTCCAACCCTAATCTTCTATAATTGTATGAAAAACAAGTGGGGGAAAAAAAAGTTCTAGTTTCAAATGTCATTAATTGAATGTCAGCATGGAGCATCCAGCAACCCTGTCTTTCTTCATTCCGTCTCTGTACTGAAAACAGCTGTCCGTGTTTAGACACTGCTGTCTCTGCATCCATGGAATTTGTTGGAATTGTCAGATAACGCTGAGCTAGACTTGCAAGATGGGGGATATTGCCTTCCACTGAGTTCCAAAACTGTAGCCCACAGAAATTACAGTCCGCTTCTTTCACAATATTTTTGTAAGCAGGCATCTCTAACCTACAATTCTTATCAAAGCCAGGAATTGCATTAAGCGAGGTTAAATCCACCATCAACAGGTGCATTTGTGCGGGGTCAAAAATACACACTGCTTTTAGGAACCCTGCTGCAGGTGGTTGAAACTTTTGAGCAGTTTTTGCTACATCGATTGACTCTTCTCCATAGCAGTAGAGTATTGTCTGAGCTTCTTTGCCATGCAAGAAAACACCTGCTGAGCACTGGCATTTAACTCAGCATTGTCAGAGTGATTTTCGTTTGACTGTGCTTCAGCCCAGAACAATACATCCATTACTTTCTTGTACGCTTGGTGGATTGTGACATGTCGAGATTCAAACCTAGTGATTAAGTCCATGGCAACGAACTGAACTTCCTCATTCAGCTGAGCATCATTTAGAAGGGTTGACAGTTCTGTTAAAACCTGCGTTTTTGATGTCAGCATCAGCTCTTCTGAGATGAACTCAGAGTAGTACTTCAGGTGAGCTGCATGGTATTGTACAGCCCGAAACTAGGAATTCCAACAAGTAATTACTGGCGCTTGCAGAAGTGCAATTTTTTGTTCCCCAATTTCAGTAATTTCAGTCGTGTTTGCAATGTGCTTCCTGTGTCAAAATTTGCGGCTAGGGCAGTGTTAAAAGATCTGTTTAATGTAGCTGACCAGTTTATCAACCTTACCAAGCTCACACCTCCACAGCTCAATGACAAGAGAAAATTACATGTAATATGGACAGCATTTGCCATTAGACCTTGGAGAACCGATTTGAAAGATTTTGTCATGTAAGTTGCATTATCACATATGAAAACAGACATTTTGTCAAAGTTTGCACTGTATTTTGAAATGGTTTTAATTATTGCTTGAGAAACTGTAGTGTAGTTAACAGCATCCAAATAAATGCAGTCGGCAAGCACTGTTAGCTTTCCTGTCTGTACATCTTCGGCCTTGTCAGAAATAAAATCGACAGAACATGCAGTACATAGTTGTCTTGCTCATCTGTGGACTCATCTGAAATAATTGCAAAAGGCTCAAATAAGTTAATTTGAGACTTCATCTTCTCAAAATGTGTGGCAAAATCCTTTGGAAAGTAGTCCTGTTATAGCTTATTCTCACTTGGTAAGCAACCGGCATTTTGTACATACCGTTGAATGAACTCACCCAGCTTTGGGTGATCAAGTATTTTCAACGGTATATTAGCACTTGCAAATGCATCCATGAGTTCTATTCTAGCTAAATGACAAGTCTCAGAGCTGTCTGTTGCCTTCTTAAAAAGAGAAGAAATTGTATTTTTTTTTATATTGTTTACCAGAAATGCACTATCTGCAGCCCTCTTTCTGCAAGGCCGTGTCTACACTACCAATTTTTGTCGACAAAAGTGATGTTAACACCCAAAAGTCGACATAATAAAAATCAGAATCTCCTGTTCACACTAGCTTCCTCTGTTGGCAGATTGCGTCCACAGTGGGGGCACCATCATTGACAGTGTGAGCAATGCACTGTGGGTACCTATCCTAAGTCCAGCTCAATACCTTCTGTCGCTAGGTGTTGTGGGAAGGCAGAGCGAATCGTGGCGCATCTTGGGACCGGCCTCAATGTCCCACGATGCATTGCTTTCTGTCCCAGCACTCCATGGGCTTCTAGCATTCTTTTGCGTCATTTTTGCAACAGCCCTTTGCTGTGCACTCCGGCATCTTTTTGGGAAGGGGTAGATTCCACTGCTCTCCTATGCTCTGTTAACTTTCATGAAGACATCATGGATGGCAGTGCAGTTAATTGTGAAGTTCCTAACTGAAGAAGGCTCGCAGGTGCCCGACATTCTGTGTGATATAGATAGGAGCAATTTTAGATTGCTTTTGGCATTCACAGAACAGCTGCATAGGGTGGTAGACCGTCGCTTTGGGGCTCGGGAAACAAGCAGTGAATGGTGAGATCATATCGTCATGCAGGTGTGGGATGAAGATCAGTGGCTACAGGAAGGAAGGTGGCTTTTGGATGCAGAAAGCCACTTTCCTTGAACTGTGTGCGGAGTTCACCCCAGAACTGCAGCACAAGGACAAAGCCCTGGCTATCATGATTTAAGCCTTGGCTACACTTGCATTTTATACCACAATAAAGCCACCTAGAGCGCTCTACCTCACTTCCTGTCCACACTGGCAAGGCATGTAGAACTCTCTGACTCCCTGACTGGAGCGCTCCTGGTACTCCACCTCCACGAGAGGGATAACGGCTGTGGCGTATTGGCTGAGATGCCCCAGGGTCAGTGTGAACAGTTACTGTGCTCTGATTGACCTCTGGAAACGTCCCATAATCCCTTTAAGCCAAATGGTCACTCTTCCCTTTGTTGTGAAATCGCTGCAGGAATGCGGAAGTGCCTTTTCGAAGCTCCATTTCTGACAGAGGCTGCTTGTCTGTTTATCTGATCCGACAAACATTTACTGTTTGCTTTGAGTGAGTGAGTGAGTGAGAGGCAGGGGGATCGGGGGCGGGTCTGACTTTACAAGACAGTGTGCTGACACACTCTCAGCACTCCAAAAACACACTCTCCCTCTCCCCCCATGTACACACAACAAACTCCACCCCACCCCCTCATTTGAAAAGCACGTTGCACCCACTTGAACGCTGGGATAGCTTTCCATAATGCACCGCTCCCAATGCCGTTGCAAGTGCTGCAAATGTGGCCACGCCAGTACTCTTGCAGCTGTCAGTGTGGACAGACTGGAACGCTTTCCCTAGTGAGCTCTCCGAAGGCTGGTTTAACCCAAAGCGCTCTACAGCTGCCAAGTGTAGCCATAGGCTTAGTTGGGGATTAGTCCTGCTTTGAGCTGGGGGTTGGACTAGATGACCTCCTTCGGTCCCTTCCAACCCTGATATTTGATGATTCTAAACTGCTGACTAGAGCGGTCAGGATAGGCATTGTGGGACACCTTCTGGGGGCCAATTAAAGCGATAAAATCAAGTGTCGTGTCTACACTGGCACTTTGTCGAAAAATATGTAGAGAAAAAAAGTAAGTCTCTCATCGGGGTGGATGTATTTAGTCGCCAAAACCGGGCATTTTTCCCCCTCTAGCTTTTAGTTTCAATCTCTTCACCCAGTTGGTCCCATTTCTCCCTTCTTACTCCAGTCCCTTGTCATAGCTGTCTACCTTCACCATGGCCCCAGTTCCCCTTTAAATTAAGCTTTCGTCCAGTTATTGCTGTATTGAGCCCAATAACTTGAGCATAGGATATGACCTTGGAAGATAGGTCAATCAATGGTATTAGCCAGGATTGGCAGGGATGGAAAACCATGCTCTGAAGTGTCCCTAGCCTCTGTTTGCCAGGTCAACTCAACTTTTATAAATACATTACAATGTCACATATTGCATTCAGTATCTATATTATTTTCAACTTTTACAATGGAGTGAATGCTGGTATTAGATTTTTTCCCAAATGTAATACTTTCAGTTTCTGTTGTGAAGGAAAGCTTTTGCCTTAATTATTTTTGGTTTCAGTGTAGCTAGTAGGCGCAGAGATAATACTTTCTTCATTTGGAGGAATTCATTCAAGTTTGGAACCCAACAGCAAGTTGTAAAAGCAGGAGAGTTTGTTTTCCTTTTCCAATCTATGAATAAAAACAGATGGCAGAAGATATCTTCTAATTCTAAGAACTTGAAAGACAGGCGTGCAGATTATCAAAGATATTTAGGCACCCAAAGCTGCAGATAAGTGTCTAGGGAGATTTTTTTAAGAGTCTAAGCAAATTAGGTGCCTAACTCATATAGATTTAAACAGAAGTTAAGCATCTAACCTTCTTAGGCACTTCAGAAAATTTCTCTAGGCACTTATCTGCATCCTTAAGCACCTAAATAACTTTGAAAATTTCGGCCATGATGACCAGAAACAATCCATTAATACTTTCTTTGTTTAATAAATCATAGAATCATAGAATCTCAGGGTTGGAAGGGACCTCAGGAGGTCATCTAGTCCAACCCAGTGCTCAAAGAAGGACCAACCCCAACTAAATCATCCCAGCCAAGGCTTTGTCAAGCCTGACCTTAAAAACCTCTAAGGAAGGAGATTCCACCGCCTCCCTAGGTAACCCATTCCAGTTCTTCACCACCCTACTAGTGAAAAAGTTTTTCCTAATATCCAACCTAAACCTCCCCCTCTGCAACTTGAGACCATTACTCCTTGTTCTGTCATCTTCTACCACTGAGAACAGTCTAGATCCATCCTCTTTGGAACCCCCTTTCAGTTGAAAGCAGCTATCAAATCCCCCCTCATTCTTCTCTTCTGCAGGCTAAACAATCCCAGTTCCCTCAGCCTCTCCTCATAAGTCATGTGCTCCAGCCCCGTAATCATTTTTGTTGCCCTCCGCTGGACTCTTTCCAATTTATCCACATCCTTCTTGTACTGTCGGGCCCAAAACTGGACACAGTACTCCAAATGTGGCCTCACCGGTGCCGAATAGAGGGGAATGATCACTGGAAATGCCCCTACTTATACAACCCAAAATGCCATTAGCCTTCTTGGCAACAAGGGCACACTGTTGACTCATATTCAGCTTTTCGTCCACTGTAACCCATAGGTCCTTTTCTGCAGAACTGCTGCCCAGCCATTCAGTCCCTAGTCTGTAGCAGTGCATGGGATTCTTCCGTCCCAAGTGCAGGACTCTGCACTTATCCTTGTTGAACCTCCTCATATTTCTTTTGGCCCAATCCTCTAATTTGTCTAGGTTCCTCTGTATCCTATCCCTACCCTCCAGCGTATCAACCACTCCTCCCAGTTTAGTGTCATCTGCAAACTTGCTAAGGATGCAGTCCACACCATCCTCCAGATCGTTAATGAACATATTGAACAAAACCGGCCCCAGCACCGACCCTTGGGGCACTCCGCTTGATACCGGCTGCCAACTAGACATGGAACCATTGATCACTACCCGTTGAGCCCGACCATCTAGCCAGTTTTCTATCCACCTTACCGTCCATTCATCCAGCCCATACTTCTTTAACTTGCTGGCAAGAATACTGTGGGAGACTGTATCAAAAGCTTTGCTAAAGTCAGGAAATAGCACATCCACTGCTTTCCCCTCATCCACAGAGCCAGTTACCTCATCATAGAAGGCAATTAGGTTAGTCAGGCATGACTTGCCCTTGGTGAATCCATGCTGACTGTTCCTGATCACTTTCCCCTCCTTTAAGTGGTTCAGAATTGATTCCTTGAGGACCTGTTCCATGATTTTTCCAGGGACTGAGGTGAGACTGACTGGCCTGTAGTTCCCCGGATCTTCCTTCTTCCTTTTTTTAAAGATGGGCACTACATTAGCTTTTTTCCAGTCATCCGGGACCTCCCCCGATTGCCATGATTTTTCAAAGATAATGGCCAATGGCTCTGCAATCTCATCGGCCAACTCCTTTAGCACCCTTGGATGCAGTGCATCTGGCCCCATGGACTTGTGCTCGTCCAGCATTTCTAAATAGTCCCGAACTACTTTCTCCACAGAGGGCTGGTCACCTTCTCCCCATACCGTGCTGCGGAGTGCAGCTGCCTGGGAGCTGACCTTGTCTGTGAAGACAGAGGCAAAAAAAGCATTGAGTACACTAGCTTTCTCCACATCCTCTGTCACTAGGTTCCCTCCCTCATTCAGCAAGGGGCCCACACTTTCCTTGACTTTCTTCTTGTTGCTAACATACCTGAAGAAACCCTTCCTGTTACTCCTAACATCTCCGGCTAGCTGCAACTCCAAGTGTGATTTGGCCTTCCTAATTTCACTCCTGCATGCCTGAGCAATACTTTTATATTCCTCCCTGGTCATTTGTCCAATCTTCCACTTCTTGTAAGCTGCTTTTTTGTGTTTAAGACGAGCAAGGATTTCACTGTTAAGCCAAGCTGGTCGTCTGCCATATTTACTTTTCTTTCTACACATCGGGATGGTTTGTTCCTGCAACCTCAATAAGGATTCTTTAAAAATCACTTAGTTTTAAATGCAAAGTATGTTTTGTTAAAACTTTTTTTCTTATGTATCCAGCACATTCAAGGTAATTTTATTTAATTAATACCAACAAATTTAAAGTGCTATTTTTGTGCATTTTAAATTGAATTCCAATGTCCATTCTAATACAGTTTGGCACAAATCTTGAGTAACCAAAAAAAAAAAAAAAAAAAAAAGATAATCCGGTAAATAAAATACATTGTTTACAATTTTTAACATAATAAAAATGTAAAAATTAAGAAGCCGAATAGATGTATGTTAAGTTATATAGTTGCTTCAATAAAATGCGTATAGATATAGCGTGTACTCTGGGTTACAATACATTTAGTTTGGTTTTTTTTTACCAACGGCTATATTTAGTTGTGAATCAACATGTTTTAGTGGTTGTACCAACCTTTTTTAGGAAAATAACTAAAAAGTACAAATGCAAAACAAGATACAAATTATTTAAAGCAAGGTTTTCTGCTTGCTCATTGATATCATAATTAAAATTGGTGATTAAAATCACTTGGATTTATATCAATCCACCCTGATTCTAAGTCAAGCAAAATTAGATTCTTTTTATGGGATATTTAGTGCAACGTGGATTTACTGAATTTAGTCAAGTGAATTTCACTAATGTCTTCTGGGGGCCATACATTATGTTAACCCCCTATTTGAAGACCCCATGTTCCTAGTTTAGCTGCCAGAGCTAGCTGGAATACAGCTCTTTTAAAGCCAGATGGTCTGTAAAGCCGGCTGATGTTCTCTTTACTGCACTGTGGCTTTGGGAACCTGTGGTGTAGCATTTTCAAATCCTAGTGTTTGGCCTCCATGATAGTCCGAAAGTGACAATATTTCCATAGCATTTTTTTAAAATACCCTTCATCCCCTTCAGATAATTGGCATTGTAGCTAGTATATACGTAGAAGGATGCCTTTTCTCTGCAAATCCATTTTATGTACAAATATAGTCTAAAACACGAAGTTTCAGAATTGCAGACCATTAGGCTGTTTTTTGCCTATGGGCTTCGGTTTATATGGCTAGACAACACCTTGTATCAATATCCCAATGTTTTATTAAAAAAAACTTGATTGAGTTTTTCATGTTTTCACTTTGCATTTTTTATTTTTGTATTTATAGCTGGAAGGCCCATGTGTCCTGCAGATACAAAAAATACGCAATGTTGCTGCACCAAAGGATAATGAAGAATCTCAGGCTGCTCCCAGAATGCTGCGTTTGCAGATGACTGATGGACACACAAGCTGCACAGCAATAGAATATAATTACATGTCAAAAATAAGGTGAACAACAGTTTTCTTCACCGACTCTTTGTTGCAACATTTAAACATTATTTGGATTAATGGAAAAATCGGTAATATGCAAAATATTTTGTCAGAATAACTCAAAAAATAAGCAGAATTAATTCTTACAATGCAATAGTCCTTTTTGTTCCTGACTGCATTGCCTTTTTCCCTTTTCTTCCCTTGCTGTTCTTGGTTTTTATCCAAAAAATAACATAACTTTTGCTCTTTACTCCCTCTATGTCAGAGAGCTTGCATTTTTCCTTGTACTTGTTATGTTTAAATTCTATAGAGAATAAATAGAGAAGCCAGAGGCAGTGGTCTGGTAAATTTGAGATGAAGAGAAAACCTGAAAAATAGTGACGTCAGGCAACCCAGGTAAAATTAGCTGTTGGCATACAAGAGCCAACAGATTTGAGAAAACCAAGTGATAAAAGATTGAGTACATGTCACGATCCTTGGTGAGAATATATCTTTTTGTTTGTTTCTGTGAGGCAATACTGATAATGTATGAAAAGCAGAGAGAGAGAGAGATGAGTAGATGAAGTTGCTCCTCAGAATACCAGAAGTATTTATTTGAGGCTTTTCAAATGTGGGATCTTAACTAGAAATGGAGAGAAGAGAAGCTCAGAAAGATTTAATTTTATAGCCCATGAAAATGGCCACACTTTCATAAGTGTCTCTCTTTACAATTTTTTGACATGTATTTAGATTTATTTATCTGCCGTGAGTAACAGGGCTTTGGATTGACTCTGGGGAAAAGCTTAGGTACCAAGACTCTAATATCCATGCGGTAGGAGAAAGGAAAATGGATAAAGTTTTTGGGACATGCACTTTTCCGTTGCGTTCTTACAAGATTGATATATTTCCCAGTTCATCAGCTTCCTAACTAGTGACTGCTTTTTGATCATGGTATTTTTCAGGAAAAGTAATAGGGTGTTCATGTTGAAAGGGCAAGAATGATGGAAATGCAGTCCTGCCCTACCCTTCCAAAAGATCATGTGTCATGGATAGTGACTTGAACTATAAATTGCATTTTTCTGGTTAGTCCTAATAAATAGGTCTCAGTGCATGCGGTGAAAACGCTGGATATATTAGGGAGTTGCTGTACCACTACCAACCTTGACAAAACCTTATCTAAGTCCACATTTTTCTTTATGGGAGGAAGGAGAAATCTTATCACCCTGGATGAAAATAAGGGTTTTTCACTAGTCTGATTTTTGTTCCATTGCAGTTGTTGAGCTCTTCTTACCTGTTTGTTTTTGATGCAAGTTGTAGTTTAGTTGATCTGTATCCTAGATTCTTATTCAAGTTGGTTCAACTATTATCCATTATGTCTAGTCATACATATACATTACAAAATGTCCAATATTATGGATAATTTTGATAAGAAAAAAGAAAAGAAAATCAGGCTTCATTTCTACTGATGCAGTGGCGATAACAATTCAGTCTTAAGGGTGTTTCTCAATTAGTTTCACTTGTACTACCTTCAGCCTTAGGATATTGCACTAATATGGGCTATTTCTGTTCAGATCATTGCTGCTGAGGTTTTGTTCATTAAAGAACACTTTGTGAAAAGCAGTACACTATTTATGCTTGCCGAGGAAGTCATTTGTATTGTTGAAAAACACCAATTTCAACTTCCATGTTTTCCTCTTCCTTCACTGAAATGACCTGTTCAAAGACCTAAAGTTACTATGGGGATAACAAAACTGGAGCAAATGTACTATCCAATCTTGACCCATCCCCTGCCCTAGGAGTAGTATGTGTCAGCAGAAAGCCAACAGAGTTAGATCCAGGAATATTTTGCCTGTGAAACTTATTTTAAATGTATCTTTCTTGCTGCTTGCCAGCTCTTAAAATAAGCATGTAAGTATATTTTATGTATGTAATAATTTAAAATTCTTCTGGTGATTGCACATATACATTCCACATTAGTGGTGTGTACACCCAGTACACTGAAGCCAGAGATTTTTCCCATAGCGGTATCTTTTGGGTCAGCACATGTACATCTGCTTGTGCTCACAGCCAAGGGTATAAAGGCCGGAACTTCCCCGCTCTCCCTTCTTTCTTACTGTCTCTGGTCAGTAGTTGGAGTATCTTGTGGGTGTTTGCATGTAACCTTTTTTCCCCTGAAGAGAAGTATTTCCTGTTGTAAATAGTTGTTTAATAGCTCTTAGATACATAGTTTATGGAATAGATTTTTTTCTCATTTGGGATTTTTTTTTAAAACTTTTTTCTCTCTTTCACCTATCTGCTCATGTTGGAGTTGTCGGCTTCTGGTGCTATTCTTTTTACCATTGAAATTGACACCAACTACACTTTGCAGTGTTGCTGTGGCTGTGTTGGTCCCAGGATATTAGAGAGACAGGTGGGTGAGGTAATATCTTTTATTGGATCAATTTCTGTTGGTGAAAGAGACAAGCCTTTGAGCTTACACAGAGCTCTTCTTCAAGTCTGGGAAAAGCACTCAGAGTGTTGCAGCTAAATAAAAGTGGAACAGATTAAGCATAAGGAATTAATACTTTTGCAAAGAGACCATTCAAGGTGAAGTGGGCAGTTAATGCTTCTTCCGTCATAGGACAAAGGAAGGTTAGTTGGTTACAGAGTGTTGTAATGAGCCAATCCAATATATTCATTGAGTCTGCAGTGTTTTGTGTCTAGCATAGTTATGAATTTAAGCACCCACGCTCCTCATCTTAAGATGATGTGCAGGTTTCCTCTGAGGATGAGGACTGAGAGGTCAGATATGGAATGATGGTTCTGTGAAAAGTGTTTGCCCAGAGTGATATAGTATTTTTTGTGTGTTTTATCATTTTTCTGTGAGAGTTCATTCAAGAGTATAGTGATTGTTTGGCTTCACCCACATCGTTATTATTGGAGTATTTAGTGCACTGGATGAGGTACACTGCATATTGTGATGGGCATGCGTAGGACCCAGGGATCTTGAAAGGTGTGTTGCAGGGGGGTGTTGATCATTGTAGCAGTGGAGATATGTCTGTAGGTTTTGCATCTGATGTTATGGCAGGGGTTGGAGCTGCTTGGAGTTGGTGAATCTTGGTCTGTAGGGAGCTTCCTTCTGACAGTGAGGTTGGAGGGTTGTTTGAAGGCCAGAAGAGGGGGTTTGGAAAAGATTCCTTTCAGGATGTGGTGCCTATTGAGTATGGATTGTAAGTGTTTAATGATACCCCATAAGAGTTCCAGTGGGGAGTGGCAGGTGACAACTAGGGGTGTGAGATTGGAGAGTATTTGTTTTAGGATATTTGGGCTGCCCATTCCATGGTACAAACTACTACTCTGGTGAAAAGAACGAGGAGACTGATCAATTAAGGTGAGCTATTATCAGCAGGAGAAAAAAAACTTTTGTAGTGATAATCAGGATGGCCCATTTCAAACAGTTGACAAGAAGGTGTGAGCAACAGCAGGGGGAAACTTAGCATGGGGAAGTAGATATCAATTTGTGTAATGACCCAGCCACTCCCAGTCTTTTTTCAAACCTAATTTAATGGTATCCAGTTTGCAAACTAATGCCAGTTCAGCAGTTTCTCATTGTAGTCTGTTTTTGAAGTTTTTGTTGTTGAAGAATTGCCTCTTTTAGGTCTGTTACTGAGTGACCAGAGATATTGAAGTGTTCTCCTCCTGGTTTTTGAATGTTATGATTCCTGATGTCAGATTTGTGTCCATTTATTATTTTGCATAGAGACTGTTCGGTTTGGCCAATGCACATGGCAGAGGGGCATTGCTGGCACATGATGGCAAATATCACATTGGTAGATGTGCAGGTGAATGACCCCCTGATGGCATGGCTGATGTGATTAGGTCCTATGTGAAGTGTTCTTGTTTGGTGAAGGTGCTTTTAAGTGTATTAAAGCGTATGTCTCAGACTTTCTCCTTGGAGCATATACTGTAGTATCTGAGTGCCTGACTGTGGATAACAGATTTCTTGGTATGTTTGGTAGTTACTGGATCTGTGTAGATAAGTGTGATGATCAGTGGGTTTCTTGTATGTAATTGTCTGCAGGGTTCCACTGTTGAAGCAGATTGTGGTGTTGAGGAAGTCGATGCTGGTAACAGAGTGTTCTAGAGAGAGTTTGGTGGATGCGTGGTGGTTTTTGAAGTTGTGATGGAAATCTGTGAGGGAGTTTAGGTTATTGGTCCAGAGGATGAAAATACCATCAGTGTATCTCAGGTAAATCATGGGTTTTGTGGTGCGTTTGTCCAGAAATTCTTCCTTAAAGTAGCTAGGCAGAGTTTAGCATATTGGGAAGCCCTGCTGATACCCATGTCTGTTCCCATGGTTTGTTGTTGAATGTAAAATTGTAATGGGTAAGGATGAAATGGATGAGTTTGGCATTATGATGGTTTCCCTTATTTTGTGTATCTTGGGAAGCACAAACAAGGTCCCTGGGGTGGGCTCATGGGCAAAGAGGCTGTAGAGTTTCTCTTGGAGAGTTGTTTGGTAAAGGATTTGTCAATATCATGAAATTTTTGAGTGACTTGTGAGGTGTGGTGGTCTTCGAGATTTTTTTATAGTAAGTGGTGTAAGAGAATTGTCAGTTGACCTTGTTGATATAAAAAGAACAGGATTACTTGTGGCACCTTAAAGACTAACAGATTTATTTCAGCATAAGCTTTCGTGGGTTAGAACCCACTTCATCAGACGCATGGAATGGCACATACAGTGAGCAGATCTTTATACATTCAGAGAAACATGAAAAGGTGGAAGTGCCTATACCAACTTGAAGAGGCTAATTAATTAAGAGGAACTATCCCTTGCTGATACAGTTCCTCTTAATTAATTAGCCTCTTCAAGTTGGTATAGGCACTTCCACCTTTTCATGTTTCTCTGAATGTATAAAGATCTGCTCACTGTATGTGCCATTCCATGCGTCTGATGAAGTGGGTTCTAACCCACGAAAGCTTATGCTGAAATAAATTTGTCAGTCTCTAAGGTGCCACAAGTAATCCTGTTCTTTTTGCTGACACAGACTAACACGGCTGCTACTCTGAAACTTGTTGATATAGTCATCGTGGTTGAGAACTAATGGTGTCCCCTTGGTTTGATCTTTATGTGGTGGTTGGACTTCAGGGATTGTATAGGTGTCCTCTTGGCAGTGGAATGATTGTGGTGGATATGGTGTTTCCTTAGGATTTCACAGTTGATTTTTTTCCCCCCTGAAGCAATCAATGTAATGATCAGCTGTGTTTTCATCTGCTTTGGTGTATCCAATCAAATGATTCTTTTTTCTATGACTGTTGGTTGGGACATGTGTGGTGTCATCTTTGTCATGGAAGAATTCTTTGAGGCGGAGTTGGAAAAAGAATTCTTCTAGTTCTCCCTTTGTTAGAAGAACAGTCAGTATGGTCATTTGACCATTTGTTCAGACCAGCGATCCATCTAGCCCAGTATCTTGTCTTCTGACAGTGCCTCCTGCCAGATGCTTGAAAGGGAATGAACAGAACAGGGCCATTACTGAGTGATCCATCACCTGTCGTCCACTCCCAGCTTCTGGCAGTCAAAGGCTCCAGAGCATGGGGTTGTGTCCCTGACCATTTGTTAATACCCATTAATGGACCTATCTTCCATGAATATATGTAATTCTTTTTTGAACTCAGTTACAGTTTTGACCTAGGCAATGAGTTCCACAGGTTGACTCTGTTGTGTGAAGTATTTCCTTTTGTTTGTTTTAAACCTCCTGTTTGCTAATTTCATCAGCTGACCTGGGTTCTTATGTTATGTGAAGGAGTAAATAACTCTTCTTTATTTACTTTGCTTACACCATTCATGATTTTATGCACTTCTGTCATATGTCCCTTATGTCCCTATTTCTTTTCAAACTGAACAGTCCCAGTCTTTTTAATCTCTCCTCAGATGGAAGCTATTCCATACCCCTAATCATTTTTGTTGCCCTTCTTGGTATCAAGGTTGGCTTATCAGCCTGTAATTGTCATGATCACCTCTGCAGCTTTTTTTTGAAGGCTCACTGTGACATTAGCTATCCTCCAGTCGTCTGGTATAGAGGCTGGTTTAAGTGATAGGTTACATACTATAGTTTATAGTTCTGCAATTTCATGTTTGATTTACTTTAGAACTCTTGGGTGAATACCTTCTGGTCCTGGTGACTTATTATTAGGGCCCCACCAAATTCATGACCATGAAATCAGGTCTCCCCCCATGAAATCTGGTCTTTTGTGTGCTTTTACCCTATATGATACAGATTTCACAGAGGAGACCAGCATTTTTCAAATTGGGGGTCCTGACACAAAAGGGGGTTGTGTGTGTGTGTGTGCGTGTGGAGGGGAGGGCGTAAGGTTATTTTACGGTGGGGAGGGTCGCGATATTGCCACCCTTACTTCTGTGCTGCCTTCAGAGATGGGCAGCTGGAGAGCGGCGGCTCTTGGCCTGGTGCCCAGCTCTGAAGGCAGTGCCCTGCCAGCAGTAGTAAAGAAATAAAGATGGCAATACCTTACCATGCCACCCTTACTTCTGCAATGCTGCCTTCAGAGCTGGGTGGCCAGAGAGTGGCGGCTGCTGACTGAGGGCCCAGCTCTTCAGGCAGCAGCGCAGAAGTAAAGGTGGCAATATCATGCCATGCCATCGTTCTGCGCTGCTGCTGGCAGTGAATTTGGTAGGACCCTACTTAATACTGTTCGATTAATCATTTTTTTCTAAAACTTCCTCTATTGACATCTCTTATCTGCGCTAGTTCCTCAGATTTGTCACCTAAAAGGAATGGCTCAGGTGTGAGAATCTCCCTACATCCTCTGCAGTGAAGACTGATGGGAATAATTAATTTAGTTTCTCAATGATCTTGTCCTCCTTGAGTGCTCCTATAGCACCTCGATCATTCAGCTGATTGTTTGGCAGACTTCCCGATGCTGATGTATTTAAACATTTTTTGCTGTTTGTTTTTGTGTCTTTTGCTAGTTACTCTTCACGTTGTTTTTTGGCCTGCCTAATTATATTTTCCACACTTGACTTGCCAGAATTTATGCTCCTTTCTATTTTCCTCAGTGGGATTTGACTTTTTTTTAAAGGATGTCTTTTTGTCACTAACCACCGCTTTTACTCTGTTGTTTAGCCATGGTGGCTTTTTTTGGTATTCTCTTACTGTTTTTTTTATTAGGGGTATACATTTAATATGTGCCTCTATTATGATGTTTTTCAAAAGTTTCCATGCAGCTTGCAAGTATTACACTCTTGGGACTCATCCTTTTCATTTACATTTAAGTAGCTTCCTCATTTTTGTGTTCCCCTTTTTGAAATTAAATGCTACTGTGGTGAGCTTCTTTGGTATGTCTCATTCCCCCTCCCCCAAGGATGTTAAATTTCATTACATTATGGTCGCTATTACGGAGTGGTTTTGCTATATTCACCATTTAGGATTAAATGAAGAATTGTCTCTCCCTTTATGGGTACTAGGACTAGCTGCTCCAAGTCATTAATGGTGTCTAGAAATTTTATCTCTGTATCCTGTCCTGAGGTTACATGTACCCAGTCAATATGGGGATAGTTGAAATCCCCTATTATTATTGAGTTTTCTATTTATTTAGCCTCTCTAATCTCCATGAGCATTTCACAGTCACTATCGTAATCCTGGTCAGGTAATCAGTAGTATATTCCTGCTGCTATACTTTTATTATTCAAGCATGAGATTTCTGTCCATAGAGATTCTGTGGTACTGTTTGAGTCATTTAAGGTTTTTACTATATTTGATTCTATGCTTTCTTGCAAATATAGTGTTACTCCCCCAACAATATGACCTACTCTGTCATTCCTATATATTTTATATCCTGGTATTACCATGTCGTATTGATTATCATCATTCCACCAAGTTTCTGTGATGCCTATTATACCAATATCCTTATTTAATACGAGGCACTCAAGTTCACACGGCTTCTTTCATTTGTATACAAGCACTTATAAAATTTGTCACCGTTTAGTTGTCTGCCTTCATGTGATATAATTGAATGGGACTCTTTTTAATTTGACTGTTTCTCTTTAGCTCATATCTGTACTTTATCAACTTTTGTCCTCTCTTTACTAGGATATAGAGAATCCCTTTACTAGATCCTCCCATAAGGGATGAGTCTGTTCGATCCATGTGCTCCTTCTCACCGGTCGGCTTTCCCCATGTCCTTAGTTTAAAAACTCCTCTATGACCTTTTGAATTTTATATGCCAGCAATCTGGTTCCATTTTGGATAGGTGGAACCCATCTTTCCTCAGGCTCCTGCTTTCCCAAAAGGTTCCTTAGTTCTTAGCAAACCTAAATCTCTCCCACCTACATTATTAGTTTATCCACACATTGAGACCCTGCAGCTCTGCCTGTCTAAGTGGCCCTGCGTGTGGAACTGGAAGCATTTCAGAGAATGCTACCATGGAGGTCTTGGACTTCAGTCTCTTTCCTAGCAGCCTAAATTTGGCCTCCAGGACCTCTCTCCTACCTTTCCCTATGTCATTGGTACCTACATATACCATGGCCACCAGCTTCTCCCCAGCACTGCAAATAAATCTTTTTAGATGACTCAAGAGATCTGCAATCTTCTCACCTTGCAGGCAGTTCACCATGTGGTTCTCCCGGTCATCAGAAATCAATATTTCTAGTAATCAAATCCCACATTGCTGTTGCCTGTCTTTTGCTAATAACTGGGGACCTCTCCCCTGGAGGAGTATCGTCAGTGCAAGAGAATACCATGGCATCATCTGGAAGGAGGGACCCAACTATGGGATCATTTCCCTCCACTCCAGCTTCATATTCTCCTTCCCCAAAACTTTTATCTTCTTTAACAACACAGAGGCTGTCAGGCAGGAGGTGGTAGTTTTGGGGGGACTGCTTTACTAAATACTGGAAATTCTCCTCTATGTACCTCTCTGCCTCTCCTTGCTCCTCCAGTTTAGCCACTCTGTCTCAAGAGCCCATACTCGGTCTCTGAGGGCCATGAGCTGCTTGCACCAAATGCACACATATGCTGTTCAGTGCAATAAATTGGATAGCCCCCATTCTGCTACTGGACTTTTGGCTGCATTATTTTTACCCTTACAGGGTTTTTTTTGGGGTGTGTCTGTGTGTGTTTGGCTAAGTTTAGAGAATGTGAGGTGTATCTGGCTCTCATGGTCCCTCTCTAAACTCCTTTGCAAAACTCCCCGGTTTGCTGCTGCTGTTTGCTAGCTCCTCTGTTTGCTTAGGATCTGACATTTTTAACCCCCGTTCCTCCTTGTTAAGGTATCCTAAAGAAATTAGGGATCAAAGGATGGCAGGATAGACCCCTGTTCAGAAGCTCTCAGCCTTGTCTAGCTGGCCGCTAAGCTCAGCACACAGTCCCCCAAACAGACCACACTTAAAACTTCACTCGAGCAGGCACATGGCAAGCAGAAAACACACAACAACAAACAAACTAATGCACAACAAACTCACCCCTAGGATCTTCTCATTCACCTGGAGAACTCCCTTGCAAAACTCCCCTGTTTGCTGCTGCTGTTCGCTAGTGCCTCTGTTTGCTTAAGATGTGGCTTTTTAAACCCCTGTTCTCCCTGAGTAGCCCTTGTTAAGGGATCCTAAAGGGATTAGGAATCAAAGGATGGCAGGCTGGAGACCTATTAGGGGTATCAGTGTTGGGGGTATCAGAAGTTCAGTTCATTGTAGAGTGCAGATAATTCAACTCTAGTTAGGGGTAGTCTTCATAATTGATTTTTGGGGTGTCGTGTGGTGTCCATGTGGTGGGTCTTGGTGTTAAGTTTTTTCCCCAGAAGTAGTGTTCTGTGTGTTGTGGAGTTGTTGTAGTTGGTTCCACGTTTTATTTTTATGTTGGATGACTGTCATCAAGTTTTTTTTAATAATTATTTTGGGTTTCTTGCATGATCTCCAGATAAGCTTTCTTAAAATATTTTTCCTTCCAGTGTGTGGGAATATAGTAACTCCTCACTTAATGTTGTAGTTATTTTCCTGAAAAATGTGACTTTAAGCGAATCCAATTTCCCCATAAGAATTAATGTAAATGGTGGGGTTAGGTTCCAGGGAAATTTTTTTCACCAGACAAAAGATTTATATTATATTATATTAATCACACAGTATACGTTTTAAACAATTTAATACTGGTACACAGCAATGATGATTGTGAAGCTTGGTTGAGGTGGTGAAGTCAGAGAGTGGGATATTTCCCAGGGAATGCCTTACTGCTAAATGATGAACTAGCAATTGGCTGAGCCCTCAAGGGTTAACTCGTTGTTAATGTAGCCTCACACTCTACAAGGCAGAAGGCATGAAGGGAGGAGAGACAGCATAGCAGACAGACACACATCCTGTGTGTGTGTGTGTGTGTGTGTGTGTGTGTGTGTGTGTGTGTGTGTGTGAGAGAGAGAGAGATGTGCATTTCCCCTTTAAGTATGTTGACCTCTGTCTTAAGTACATTGTCTTGTTAATTAGATCAGCAAGCTTAGACCCACCTCAACTGCTGCCAGGAAGCTTCCTCCGTCCTGAGCCCTGTCGTGTGTGTGTGTGTCCCCTGCTGTATGGAAGATGGGATAAGCGGGGTGCAGGAGCAGGGGGGAGGGGGACACCCTGACATTAGCCCTCCTCTTCCCCCCCGTGTCTCCCCACCCCTGCACAGCAAGCAGGAGGCTCAGGGAGCAGCTCCAAGGCAGAGGGCAGGAGCAGCACATGGCAGTGGGGGAGGGACAGCTGAACTGCCAGCAATTGATAGCCTGCTGGGCAGCTGCTGCACAGGGAACTTAGGGGAGCGGGGAGCTGATAGGGGGGCTGCCGGTCCACCCTAGTTCCAAGCCCCCACCAGCTAGCTCCACCAGACTGCTCTTGCTGCAAGCAGTGGACAAAGCAGGCGGCTGCCAAACGATGTTAGAAGGGAGCATTGCACAATTTTAAACAAGCATGTTCGCTAATTGATCAGCAACGTAACAACAAAAAACGTTAACCGGGACGACCTTAAGTGAGGAGTTACTGTATGTGGTGATTTTGTGTTTGAGGTGGTCCCTTCTGTAGTATGTGAGGTTTAGGAGATGATTCCTTAGTTTTTCAGCTTATTTGAAGTTTTATGTTGTGGTCAACAAGATTGTGAGGCCTCTGGGGAGGATGTCTATTGTGTAGCCAACCTCAACACCACCACATACTTTTGTGCAACCAGTCCTCTTGATGTTGACAACACTGGAGGCAGATGAAGCTGCTTAAGGACCGTTTGTACCTCATGGTTCTGGATGCCACTACTTTAAACTGATGGGGACATTTCAGCACCACTTGTTTCCATCGTGTAAATGCTTGTAGCAGCCTCTGTTTGTCAGAAGCTTGAAAAGGGCGACAGGGGATGGATCACTTAATGATTACCTGTTCTGTTCATTTCCTCTGAAGCACCTGACATTTGCTACTGTTGGAAGATGGGATACTGGGCTAGATGGACCTTTGGTCTGACCCAGTATGGCTGTTCTTATGATCTTATGATCTTATGATCTTATGATCTGTTCTTATGATCTTGCCAGCAGAGTTATTGCATACTGTTAGCAACCAACCCTTTCTTCAGTACCAACTGTGAAGAAGTCTCTGATGCAAATTCAAGGATGACAGGGTACCAATAACTTGTAAGTACTGTTGTTATCTCTGGTACCAGTGTCTATTCATTAGTCCTGATCTTATTCTCCAACAAGTTAGCCCGATACTAGTTAGTGCCTCAGAGGTCATCAGAGTTGAAGCTTGGTTCATATGTCTGCCATTTGTATTACAGGAACTCCTAGGGTTCTTCCCCTCCTTCCTTTTGGCACTTGTTCATGTGTATGCTGTATAAGTTCACACAGAAGTAGACCCAGAGACAGGGCTTCTTGGAGTCGGTACAACTGACCTCCTATTCCCACCTGTGTTCCACTTTGGCCCTACTGTTATCCATGGAGTGTGCCCTCTGTTTTATCAAAGTTTGTGTTGCATAGAAGGGAGTCAGCTATGCCCAGTATCTATCCCAGTACCAGCCTAGGTACCACAGCTGCTGAGGCAGTGTATCCTTTAGCAGCTAGATCTATACAACTAGACCCTCAGACCAACTCATACTGAAGCTGCTCTCCCTCCCATAAGTACATCTTCATCAACCCCTGAAGTGCCTCTGGTTTTCAAATTTTCATCTCCAATTCCTGATGACTCTAAAACGTATTGGGAACTACGAAAGAGGGTGGCTAATTCCTTGGGCATATAGTTTGAGTTAATTCAGGAAAATCCACACAAATTGGTGGACATCTGCCACACTTCCATTTCAGGCATGGTGGCATTGCTCATTAGTGAAGATACACTGGCACCAACAAAGACTCTCTGGTAGACACCCTCACCCTTACCTTCCATTGCTAAAAGGTTTGTGCATGGATATCAGGTTTCTTCACAAGGGTGTGAAAAATTTTACTTCCACCTGACCCCAGGGTCTTTGGTGGTTGTTGCAGTTAATGAGAAAACTCATCAGGGCTGCTCGAAATCTACCCCTAAGGACAAATACTTGAAGTTGGACTTATTTGGACATTAAACATTTTTCAATGTCAGGGTTACAAGTTGGCGTAGCCAATCATCAAGCACTTTTGGGTAGGTATGATTTCTCCAACTGGGACATGATGAACTGCCGGAGGTGGTCAAGGAGGAGTTCCAGGCAGTTGTGTTTTGTGGTGGCAAGACATAGCAGCAAAGGTGATAGCAATAATGATAACTATGCACTGTTCCTCACGGTTTGTTATCCTCTGGCATACCTATGGAAGTCCAGCAAATGCTTCTCTGAAAAAATGAGTGAGGCTCTACATTTTCTTAAGGATTCTAGAGATACTCTCAGTTCCTTGGGCATCTACTTGCCATCTCCAAACAGGAAATAATACCACCCTTAGAATCAGCAGAGGCAGTCATCATATCCCCTGAGACAACCTGGCTAGGCTAGAAGAAGGCATAAGTCTCTGAAGGAGATCACCTCCTCCTTCCACCTTAGCTTCATCTAAACAGCCATGTACATTGGACATCTGTTTGACTCTTTGGGTGAGGTCAGCATATGAAACCCATCAGAATCTTCCCTGTCCTACTCCCTGGAAACAGGCTGTCTTACTCCCTCAGTGCTTGGATCATCATCATAATAGACCGATAAATTTTGAGCACTGTGGGACTGGGTTACAATCTGCAGTTTCTCTCTATCCCTTTTACCCACACCCCTTTCATGTCCCTTTTGGGAGGCCAATCTCATGAGGCTATTCTCAAGCAAACCATACATACTTGTTTTAATTTAGATCAACTATATGGACTCAAAGGGTTAAAGGTGTTTACATGACCATATCACTGTCCAACATTAATCAGTGTTAAACAAGATATGAGGTTTGCTATATCGAGACCTCAGCCTGCTTAATACCACGGCAACACACTAGAAAGTTCATGCTAAAGGTTAGAAGTTTGATAAAAACGCACAAAAGGAAAGGAATCAAGAAAAGGTAAAATTCAATGAAACTGAAATTGAGTGTTGCAGAACGAACTTAATTAAAACCTATCAAACTTTCTTTGTAAAGAAGATGAATATTGTTTCTTAATCTGTCAAATAATCCTTAGTGGTGGAAAAAGGGTTAGTTCTGTTGTTCAATTCTGAATCAGGAATGATATTAGCTTTCCTGCTTTAGACAGAACAGACACACACGGGGGAGAAGAGATGGTAAAGATGGGAGAAATACGGCGTTTGTTGATGTTCTCAGGATAACAGTGTAGCTGGTCAGTCATGGATGGATACTTTAGGTTGGTCACAACAGCTGTTGCTCTAGCCCCAGGCTCTCTTCCTTGGACAGAGACATCATCTGATTTGATCAGTCCTATCTGTCTCCTTCAGTGGTCCATTTCAGGCTGAGCAGAGCTGGATGGGATGCCTCATCTCCCCATGCTGGTGCCGAGCAGTACAGTTTATTGCAGGATCAGATCAAAATCTGAGAGAGAGGACAGGAGGAAAGTAGTGGAGGATAGAAGGGGTGACACAAGAGGGAGGGAAAGACAGAGCAGGCTCTCACATATATCAGCTTGGTGTCCTCACTAGTGCAGCAATGATGCATCCCCACTGGAGTATCAAGGTCTGTTGCTATGCCAACAGTTCTGCTGCAGCTTCCATAATGGTAAAAAGTTTTTTTTCTCCATCAAGCCTCTCTTGAAGGGCCACAAAAAGGGTGAGTGGAATGGTCCATCCTCTCATTATTTTGCCCAGCAATTAGACTGAATTTTTTGAATCATCCCTATTCATCCATTGATTTCCAGTATCCTAATATTCTTATTTACCAGTCGTAATCTTAACACAGTCCTTGAGTAGTGTCAGTCAACCTTTTCTTTTTAAATTAATTCAGTCTGTCTCCTTCTCAAATCTTTTCTTAAACAATTTTATGTAATGTAACAAATTCATGAACCTTTACCTACTTTCCTCTGGTTAGCTTTAGAATTAAGGTAAATTTATAGGCCCAATTATCTCAACAGACTGAGTCAGGAGGCATAGAGTGGGTACGTCCACATCATCAGGGAAAGAGGGTTTTATTCTCAGTGTTTCCTCATACCCAAGTTCAGAGAGGGCTTGAGGGCTGTCCTAGATACTTGAAACTTGAACAGATAAGGTTTTTTGCATGGTTTCTCTGGCTTCCATTATCTCTTCCCTAGATCCTGATGCTTATTTTCATGTGGCTGTCCACTTGGGTGACACATGATTCCTCAGGTTCACAAATGCTCACTGCTAGTTTACAGTCCTCTGCTTTGGCCTGTCATCAGCCCCAAGGGTTTTCACAAAAAGTATGACAATAGTGACAGCTTAACTCAGAAAAATCAGTATTCAGGTATTTCTGTTTCTGGATGACTGGCTGATCTGAGACTGCTCCAATCAGCATGTGGAGGACAACATCAGAAAAACCCAGTCCGCTTTTGACACCTTTGGCCTGTTAATCAACAAAAATTCTCAATTCCACTACAGCAACAGCTTACTTGCCTCCGACCAGGTTCTAAGTGATTTTGGACTTGCGCATCACTCTTCAACTCACTTTCTGACAACAGCAAGAGATTGCCTGACACGCTAGGGGCATATGGTTGCTCACATGTACATGACTCACATGCTAGACTTCACCTGAGGTGAATATAGGGGTGACTGAAGTCTGTCTATTGTCAATCAAAACACCTACTGGACGTGCTTATTCATGTTACCTGCAAGAGTTCAGTCTTCCTTGAACTGGTGGATGGATCCATCCAATATCTGCAAGGGAGTTGCCTTCTCACTTCCCATCACCTAGTTGTGGATGCTTTGTCATTTGGCTGTGGAATGCACTTAAGATCTCTGAGCCCAAGGACTTTGATTGGATAAGGACTTATCCCTACACTTAAATGTTTTTCACAGTATACCAAGTTTGTCAGGTCTTCCTGCATCAAGGGGAGTTCGATGCAAGTTCTCAAGTAAAATATGATGGCCAGGCTTTATTTGAACAGACAGGGAGGAAGAGGTGCCAGATCCAAGCAGCTTTGCCAGGAATTTCTGCTTCAGTAAGGCTCAGAGTGTTCTACCTTCCTGCAATTCAGAACTGCTTAGCAAACCATCTCAGTGGATCCTTCTGGATAGACCATTAGTGGTTTCTCAAAAGTGAAGAGGTGAGGTTGATATTTCAAACTTGGGAAATCCCAGTAGTAGACCTGTTCGCCGTGAAACAGAACAGGAGGAAATGCTATCAGTTCTAATCCAGAGTGGGCCACAGTCCAGGCTTCATCATGGATGCGTTCCTATTCCTGTGGAAGAACAATCTACTTTGTGTTCCCACCGGTACCTTTAATTCTGAAGGTGATTTTTCAACTCAAGCAGGGCCACACCAGTTGATCTTAATAGCCCAAGGCAGCACTGGTTTTTGGACTTTCAGATGTTCTTTCTCTGGTGACCCATAACTCTGCCTCAGGTCAGAAATGTATTATTTCTGAATCCCAGAATCATATAAATGTAGGGCTAGAAGACTGATTCAGAGGTGATCTAGTCCAGCCCCCTGCACTTAGGCAGAACCAACTAAACCTAGATCACCCTGACAAGCATTTGTCTAACCTGTTCTTAAACACCTCCAATGATGAGGACTCCACAACCTCCCTTAGAAACCTATTCCAGTGCTTAATCACAGACATTTACTTTATGTGAACCCTCACAACCTCCACCTGACTGCTTGGATGCTGATTGGTGGTTGCCAAGGGAATTACATTGCTCTTCTTCGAGTGATTGCCCATGTCCATTCAACTTAAGTATGTGTGCTTGCAACATGCACTGGTGCCGGAAGTTTTTCCCTAAGCAGTATCTGTAGGGGACCGGCTCTGGCACCCCCTGGAGTGGCATGTGTATGCTGTAGCATATAGGGCGCTGCTGGCCTCATCCACCCTCAGTTCCTTCTTGCCGCCAGTGACGGTGCATGGAACTGCTGCTGCTTCAGCTAGAGCTGTTGCTTTTCATCATTCTAACTCTTTTGCCTCTTGTAAATATTTCTGAATATAGTTTCCCCCTAGTTTAGTTCAACCTATTTGTTAAGTTAGAGACTTAGTAGGTCCCTAAAGGGACTTCACCTTGGGATCCCCAGGCTTTAAACCCTGTGATGACTGTAAAAGATCCCTGCCCATTAGCGATCCACATAATAGTTGTTTACGGTGCTTGGGCGAAGGTCACATTAGTGATACGTGCAAAATCTGCAAGTCCTTCAAGCCCAGGATGAAGAATGAACGTGACATTTGCTTGAAGGCACTCTTGATGAAGTCTGCTCTTACCCCGATGCCAGAGCAGTGCTCTGATTTGGCGCTGAGCACTGTGACCTCAGAGCGTAGTGCCCTGTCAGTACCATCTATGAGCCGGCACCGGTCTCCTTCCGTGGCCCCAGCCAAGAAACCCAGGAAGACGGGGCGAGGAAGGCTTCCAGCTTCCCACAAGGGAAAGGACAAGTCTGGGGTGGACCAAGGCCCTGTCTTGGGAGCCTCTTCACCCCCTTCGGGATCCCAGGCCCCAGCTCAGGTCGAGCGGTGTAGCCCAGCCCACTCCCCAGTGGCTACCCTGGATAGCGGTGGAGGTCCTCGTCAGCTGCGGGTGCTATCCACGCTGGAGGCCCTCCAAACGGTGCAAGAGATTATGTCCCTCTTGGTGCCGCCCACTGTGTCCCCTGCGGGATCCCAGTCCCGGGGTGAACCCGTGTTGGGACCACCACAGTCTCCACCTTTCCGGCAATGCTCCCCTTTGCGGGGGATGTCCTGCCAAAGGTTGCCTTCTCACAGCTGACACGCTTCTTACTGTGATAGGCAGAAGCTTCATAGCCCCATCTGGTCTCCGGACCTAAGACAAGAGCAGAGAAGCTCAAGGTGCGGCTTGCCGGTAACCGATTGCAGACCTCTGGAGGCACGCTCCCCCCGACAGGAGTTTCAGAGTCAGCGCCTGGAATCTCCACTACACCGGTACCGCTCCAGGGACAGGTCGAGGGGCCGACAGTACCGTTCCCTGGACCATCGCTGATCCCCCAGGGCGACGTGACCATGTGCGGCTACTGGTATGCAACCCTTGATCTCAAAGACGCATACTTCCACATCGCCATCTTCGAGGGACACAGATGCTTCTTTTGTTTCATGGTAGGTCCTGACCACTATCAGCTCACAGTCTTCCTGTTTGGCCTACAGACAGCACCATGGGTATTTACCAAGTGCATGTCGGTGGTGGCGGCTTACCTCAGACGTCAGGGTATCCAGATCTACCCGTACCTCAATGACTGGCTCTTCAAGGACACCTCCAGGACCAAGGGGACGTTGCGGTGCTGCTAGCCACGTGCCGTCGCCTTGGCCTGTTGGTGAACAACAAAAAATCCACATTAGGGCAAACACTCGCATGTTCACCAGCGCTGATTGTGACACTGAACAGTCCTTGATTATTAGCAGTGAAGATTACAGCCAAAAAACTACATAGAGCAAAACCGAGGAGCAAGCCCAAAATCAATGCTATTAAAACCAAAAACCAGAAGAAATGCCAGGAGTTTGAGAACTTAGCATGCACGTGAAGTCATTACCAGAGAAGGCAGAGGAATTTTGGGAAGATTTAAGAATAACAATCCATGAAGGATCTTTAGCTACATTTGGGGGAAAGAGACCATCAAAAAAGGACCAGTTTGACGAAAATGAAGTGGAACTATTACCTCTCATCAGCATTAAGAATACAGCCTATCTGGAACACAACAGGAAGCCAACAGAGTGCACCAAAGTGAGACTTCGACATGCAAAAACAGAGATACAGCGAGCAAGCAGACGCTGTGCAAATCATAACTGGATCAAGTTCTGTGAAGAGATACAGACAGCCTCAGACACAGGAAACCTCAATGTCATGTATAATAGCCTGAGGAAAGCTCTAGGTCTCACTGTCAACAAGGTTGCCCTTCTCAAATCGCACAGTGGTGAAATCATTACAGATAAAAACAAGCAGTTGTCTCATTGGGTTAAACACTATTTAGAGCTATGTACACAAGAAAGAAACATCACCAGCAAATCACTGGACCAAATACCAACTCTACAGGTCATGCCAGAGCTAGATGTGGAGCCCACTGTAGAAGAGCTAAGCAAGGCCATTGATTTGCTATCAATTGGCAAGACTCCTGGAAAAGATGGCATCCCAGCAGACATCCTCAAGACAGCCTATTACCATATCTTTATCAGCTGCTACTTAAGTCCTGGAAAGAGGGTGAGGTACCACAAGAGATGTGCGATGCAAACATCATCACTTCGTATAAAAATAAAGGTGAAAAGGGTGACTGCAACAATTACAGGGGTATCTCGCTACTAAGCGTAGCAGGAAAAGCTTTAACAAAAGTCATCTTAGTGCTCCTACAACAGCTGGTGAATCATATCTACCCTGAATCACAGTTCCGGCTCAGGGCTGGACATCAACTATAGACATGATATTTTCTCTGCATCAACTCCAAGAAAAGTGCAGAGAGCAAAACCGACCATTGTACATCACATTTGTGGACCTAACCAAAGCATTCGAGACAGATCCGCTCTGCTGACTGTTTGCAATACTAGAAAAGATGTGATGTCCACCAACCCTGTTAAGTCTTATACATTCATTCCACAACAACATGAGAGCAACTGTCCAGTTTGACGGGTCCACTTCGGACAGCTCTAAGATGAAAAGCGGAGTGAAGCAAGGATGTGTTCTTGCCCCTACACTCTTTGGAATCTTCTTCTCAGTACTCCTGAACAAGAAAGATGAAGTGTATCTCCACACAAGATGAGACGGGAAACTCTTCAGCCTGTCCTGTCTTAAGTCAAAGACCAAAGTCAAAAAGGTGCTAATCAGGGCACTTCTATTAGCTGATGATGCTGCCCTTATAGCCCACAATGAAATGCCCAAAATTGGCATTTATTAGAACCTTTCTTGGCACTCAAACAGAGAAGTTAAAGACTGAACAGGCATGGAGACTGTTCGCTGAAAGAATTGTTATCTGCAGAACAGAGTTCAGGGACATTAATGTCAGGGGAGTGTGGGAAAGTTTGTATTGTCATTCCTTGTGCTGTAATTGTTGTGTAGATAAAGAGATTAATTCACTTTTCCGAGTTGTTAATCTAGAGTCTTTCCTAAACATCAAATTTACTTTAAACATGTAATCCTAATACTGTGTTTTATTTATTGTATTTATTATTATTTAATACTTTGCAAGTGGGATTTTGTAGCTGTTTATCTTAGTAATTTGATATAAATAGTTTTTCCTATCCATTGTTTGTTTCAGTCAAATCAAACATGTAGCAATTAATCCCAACAGCCCACTCCAAGAATGTTTCAGGTGTTTTATAGTTGCAGAGTATTGACTTTGGTTCCATATAATATGAAACCAAACAGGTTTGTTCAGATATATTATTATTTAAAAAGTAACTGAATATCATTTGTGTTTATATAAGAAAACATATTTATAGGTAGTTTTCTGTCAACATTGCTTCACTTTATTTAAACATACTGCTATTTAATAGCAGCAGCAGGATTTTGTCTGGTAGAGTCTCTATGTATAATGTCTGAGATTTTATTTGTTTGTTTCTGTTTTTAGCCTGAACACTCCACCTGGAACAAAAATTAAACTGTCGGGAATTGTTGAAGTGAAAAATGGATTCCTGCTTTTGGATGACAGTAACACTGTTGTTCTCGGCGGTGAAGTGGAGCATCTTATAGAAAAGTGGGAGTTACAAAGGGTGAGGTAACATCACTGTGAATGCTTGTCTTACAGGAGGTTAATTATATATAAGGTCTGCAAGCTAATTGTGACTAATAAAATGTTAGAAGTTTTTATACAATAATAGTATTTTAAATGCAAATATTTAGAGCTTTGCTGCCCAAGTTATTGTTATGGGTAAAGCCTAATCACTGTAATTAAATGTAATATTTTATGCTGCAGTTCAGATGCTGCCCATGCAGAAATCAGTGAAAACCTTTGAGCAAAAAATAATTTTTTTTATTCTGCAGAATTTTAAATTTAAAATGTGGGTTAAAAATTATATTGGCCAGCAAAGTGTTTTTAGTTAATCATTCTCTTCACCTGAAGCAGGTATGCGGCCTCCTGTCTGTTGCAATGTATTTGAGCGTGGTGGTGATTGGCAGGATTCTTGTGGTTTCCCTGACCAGTGCATATAGGTTTTTTTCTTGCAACAACATTTTAAAATAAAAGCTTTTCAGTTGTAGTCTGTAGCATACTTTTATGTTAACTATGCTTAAACATAATTTTTGCTTATGTTTCAACAGTAGTATAAATAAGGCTGCAGTCACTTAAGATGAACTGAAGGTGTTGAGAGCTTTTAAAGAAACCACAAAGATCTTTAATTTTGTTCACTCCACTCTAATATGGCCAAATTAGGAGAGCATATCAATGGAGAAAATGTTACCGGCTGGCTATTTCCTTCTCCTATATAAATGTTAATACAAAGCAGTGATTATTATTCCCAAAGCAGGAAACTCTGGACTTGTGACAGTGTTACTACATGCCCCTGGGTGGGGGCACCCCAGGTAGGCTGGGGCTCAGGCTTCTGCGTCAGCCAGGGGTCCCAGCAAGTCTAATGCTGGCCCTGGTGACCCCATTAAAATGGGGTCATGGCCCACTTTGGAGTCCTGACCCACAGTTTGAGAATAGCTGCCCTAAACCAATAATAATATAGCACAAGAAAAAGATTCTAGCTGATACCAATCTCCGGGAAGCCATCTCATGCCTCAATGTTTTGTTCATCTTGTGCTGAAGGTGTGCTCCCAAAGTTACACATTTCAGTGATATGATGATTTTACACATCTCTTTTACACATCACTAAAATCCAACCCATTTGTCCCAGTTTCCCTAACTTCTTGTTCTGTTCCTTTCTTATCTTTGTTTTGGATACTAGCATTTCAGGTACTTGCCTGTGAATGTACTTCTCTAACTAGTGATAAGACATAAAACGAATGTATATTGATTATGACAAGTTTCGTATATGCTTATGCCAAATGCTTACTTCAGCAAATGCAAGGTGCTATGGGATACTTAGCAGAAGTGAGCAGGATTGTGGTATAAGACAGTTTAGGCTATATCACTGTTACAATATTTGTGCTTAATGTTATTGGTGCTTTATGCATACATACATAATATAAAAATATGGTTCAAATAGTACATATTATTATGAAGAGGCATAAGACCTCCCAACAGACAGAGAGGCAGGGCACCGGCACCAAAATCCTCTAATCATGGGGGTAAGAGTAGAGTACAGCCAAAACCCAAGTACTCCTCTTCACTGGTAGCACAGAAGACCGGCACCATTGACTCTGGCCCTGAGGCAGGTACTGTAGTGTCAGGGCCTTGAGGGGCGCCTTCTACATATGCGATACCTCAGCATCCAAAGACCATCTCAGTACTGACCACGGTGTAGGCATTTCTGGCAGTGAGAGAGCTGCTGAGCCTACCTGTACCACTATCGCTGCAGCACTGGAGACTGTGCTCTTGGTAGCAGACAGTGGGGCGCCAGTATCATTGATGCTACACTTGGTACAGCAACAACCTCCATTGCCTCAGACTTCACATCTGTAGGTACCATTGAAGAGGAAGCCTGCCATGTTGGCTGCTCTACACTCTTGACCAACTTGGCACTGGTATCTGGCATTGTCAGGAGCAGCCCTCCCTTCCTCAACAGAGGATGATTTGTCGTACTCTGAATTGAGAATTTGCTCCTACATTTCCTGGCCTCAGAGCCAGACTTGCTTCTCTCCACAGAGGCATTACTGCCCTGGGTTGCCTCAGGCTCCTTCAGATGGAATAGGATTGGTTATGAAATTCAAGGAGATTAAAATAGTTAGAGACATAAAAGGTAACAAGAAAACATTCTACAAATACATTAGAAGCAAGAGGAAGACCAAGGGCAGGGCAGGCCCATTACTCAATGAGGTGTGTATGTGGGGGAAACAATAACAGAAAACGTGGAAATGATAGAAGTACTAAATGACTTTTTTTGTTTTTGTTTTCACCAAAAAGTTTAGTAGCAATTGGACATCTAACTTAATGAATGCCATTGAAAATGAGGTAGGATAAGAGGCTAAAATAAGGGAAGAACAAGTTAAAAAATATTTAGACAACTTAAATGTCTTCAAGTCACCAGTGCCTTATGAAATACATCCCAAAATACTCAAGGAGCTGACTGAGGAGATATCTGAGCCATTAGTGTTTATCTTCAAAAAGTCATGGGAGATGGGTAATATTCCAGAGGACTAGAAAAGGGCGAATATAGTGCCAATCCATAAAAAGGTGAATATAGATAACCTGGGGAATTACAGGCCAGTCAGTTTAACTTCAGTAACTGGAAAGATAATGGAGCAAATAATCAATTTTCAAACACCTAGAAGATAATAAGGCGATAGATAACAGCATGGATTTGTCAAGAACAAATCATGTCAAACCAACCTAATAGCTTACTTTGACAGCGTAACAAGCCTTTGGATAGCAGGAAGTGGTAGATATGGTATATCTTGACTTTAGTAAGGCTTTTGATACTGTCTTGCATGACCTTCTCATAAACAAACTAGGAAATAGAACTTAAATGGAGCTACTATATGGTGGGTACGTAACTGGTTGGAAAACCATTCTGAGAGAGTAGTTACCAGTGGTTCACAGTCAAACTGGAAGGGCATAGCAAGTGGGGTCCTGCAGGGATCAGTTCTGGGTCTGCTTCTGTTCAATGTCTTCATCAGTCATTTAGGTAATGGCATAGAGAGTACACTTATAAAGTTTGCGGGCGATACCAAGCTGGGAGAGGTTGCAAGTGCTTTGGAGGTGAGGATTAAAATTCAAAATGATTTGGAGAAACTGGAAAAATGGTCTGAAGTAAATAGGATGAAATTCAATAAGGACAAATATAAAGTAATCCAATTAGGAAGGAGCAAGTTGCGCGCACACAAAATGGGAAATGACTGCCTAAGAAGGAGTACTGTGGAAAGGGATCTGGAGGTCATAGTGGATCACAAGCTGAACATGAGTCAACCTTGTAACACTGTTGCAAAAACAGCAAACATCATTCTGGCATGTATTAGCAGGAGTGTTGTAAGTGAGACCCGAGATGTAATTATTCCACTTTACCCCGCTCCCCTGCCCCGCCTCATCCCCTGAGTGCACGGCTCCCCGCTCCTTCCCCCTCCCTCCTGGAAAGCGCTAAGCGCTGCCAAACAGCTGTTTGGCAGCGGGATGCACCTGGAGGTAGACAGACAGAGGAGCGGGGATACGGTGCGCTGGAGGTGGTGGGGGAGGGGAGCTTGGCGGCCACACGAAATATCACGGGGGGGCCGCGGGGAGCTTGGCAACACGCAGGAAATAATCCCGCGGGCTGCATGTTTGAGACCGCTGATCTAGATGCCCTAAACTGGCATTTTGATAGGTTGCTTGGGGACATCATGCCAGATTCCAGGATTCTAGACAGTTATCTCTATCAAGGTACATTTGGCAATATAAGATTTTAATCCTCATATGGACAACCATTCTGTATTTCCTAAGGATATGACAATCAGGTTTTTGAAGGTCTTGGAAAGGTTGTATCATTAAATAAGGGAACCTGTTCCCCTATGGGACTTGAATTTAGTTCTTGTACAGGCTAATTGGCCTTTGTTAGAGCCTCTAGAAATGTGATCCTTGCTGCACTTATCACCAATAAGTTCTCAGATTCTCAAATTTCCTTCATGTCTTTCATATGATTTATTTCACTCCCTGAGACCTCTGTTCGTTAATGTATAGTACTCCGTTATATACTAGCCTTCTAAAAAGAAACTAAGCCATCCTTTCCTTGTATAAGTTTTCCGACTCTTCCTGTCCCCTCTCTCATATTTATTTTTAACTTTTATTTGTATGTTTGTTTATTTGAAGTCTCCATTGTAGCATAAGAAAAATTATCTTGTTTGGTAATAGTGGAATAAAACAGGAGTGCTGCGTTTAAAAAAACCATTTGAAGTGGACATGGTGAAGTATCATACACACATCTTGTTTGATCTCCCTTTATTTACTGTTCTTCCTTGTATTTGTTCTTAAATGCTATTTAATTCTGGGTTCTTAAGAGCTGTTTAATTCTGGAGTCTTATATTGCTCAGAAACACAACGATGTTAATGATCTTTGTTTCAGTAGTTCCACATTTTAATGTGTTTTCAAATGTGAATATATGTTTAGTGAGGAATTAGTGGATGTTTGTAAAGTGCTTTGAAGATGGAAAGCTGCTGAAACTCCTTTTGCTTTTAGTTTCTTGAATCTTCAGGTAATGATATAAAGAAAAAGAAAAAAAATGTTCTTTATACATGGGGAGAATTGACAGTGTTCTTTCATTCTGTAAGTTTAAAAACTTACATTGAATCCCCCCCAGTCTTTTTCCCAAGTTGGTGTAAGTTTCTATGTTTATGACTATTATAAGTAATCACAGTGTAATATATATTCCATTTATAGGAACATTTTTTTTAACATGAGGACTAACAATGAAAATTTGATAGTTGTCTGGTGTCTTCTGTATGTCACCATTTTGATGTCACTCAAGAGCTATATTGTAGCGAAGTTTAATATATGCCCTTCTGCTTTGCTTTTTTACAGTGTGTAAAAACCCACCACAGGAGTATATTTTCCTGTACAAAAGTTCCCCAGTTCTTCCACAGCCATCCCAGTAGCCCTGTTAGATTCCTTACTGCGGAGGAGATAATCCACAAGTGTAAATAAATGCATTGTGTAATCATTGGCCATCTGCAGATTTTCTTATCTCTGTAATATTGTTACTACAATGATGAAAGAGCTACATTACAAGAGAAACTCTGAAAGGGCTTAATTTGTACACAATAAATGGAAATCTCAGCAGTGGTGAAGTTTTTTGGAAATGCAGGAGCTCTTGGTCAGCTTTTTGAAATAAATAGGGAGTGGGTTTTGCTGAGGAGAGAAAATAGGAAAAACATTTGTCAAAATGCAATAAACTGAATTTTCTACACATTCAGCTTGATCAAAATCTCTTCTCTGTTTCATCTCTTTCATCTGTACATTTGTTGTACTGCACCCCATGGCATGGTTTTATTATTAGTCATAGACACTGAGCTCAAAAAAGTAAAATCCATATGCAGGTAAGCTAAGAAAACATCATTCATATACTTAGATTGTAGGAGCTGTGGGTAGAGACCATTTTTATATGTGTGTATATGATGCGCAACACAATGGATCTTTTGTCCCTGATTGGGGCCTTTAGGTGCTTCTTTACTAATTTTCAAAAGGAAAATGGCTTCTGACGTCAAAAGAAAGTGGCCTGGGTCTTTCCAGCTCCTTGCTCTTCCATTCCCAACCTGCGCTGCTTGTCATCATGGCCAGAGATATAAGCAGACAGGCACATAGGGCTTCAACTCTCTGTTATTGAAATAATAATATTCTGATGACATCAAACTCGAAGATTATAAAGTCTCTTCTGGCTTTAATATCTATGGAAATTCTGTAAATAACTCTTTCTATATGAAGAGTATATTCTATAATAACCAAACCTGAATTTTGGATTTTTTCCTCTGAATGAACAGAGCTCCAGAAACAGAAGCAGCTAGAAGCTAGTCCAATATGTTTATTTTCTAGTGAGAGGAAGAACTACTTGTATCTACAGCTCATATGCCTGCAAAGGCGAGGGAGTGGGGGAGATTATTTTGTTTATCCCCATGTAGGCAGGAGAAAGGTTCAGTGGTTAGGACACATGTTTAGGAAGTGGGAGACATGGGTTCTGTTCCCAGCTCTGTCATAGACTTTCTGTGTGACCTTGGGCGAGTCACTTAGCCCTGGTCTACACTACGAGTTTAGGTCGAATTTATTAGCGTTAAATTGATTGATCCGTGCACCCATCCACACGACGAAGCCATTTATATCGACTTCTAGGGCTCTTAAAATCGATTTCTGCACTCCACCCCCAATGAGGGGATTAGCGCTAAAATCAATATTGCCGAGTCGAATTAGGGTTAGTGTGGTTGCAATTCGACGGTATTGGCATCCTGGATCTATGCCACAGTGCACCATTTGACCGCTCTGGACAGCAGTCTGAGCTCGAATGCTCTGCCCAGGTAGACAGGAAAAGCCCCGCGAACTTTTGAATTTCATTTCCTGTTTGGCCAGCGTGGTGAGCTGCAGGTGAATGCAGATCTCATCAGCAGACCATGATGGAGTCCCAGACCCGAAGACAAGCTCCAGCATGGACCGAGCGTGAGGCACGCGATCTGATCACTGTATGGGGAGACGAAACCGTGCTAGCAGAACTACGGTCCAAAAGAAGAAATGCCAATACATATGCTAAAGTCTCCAAGGGCATGCAGGACAGAGGCTACAACAGGGACGTGCAACAGTGCCGCGTTAAAATTAAGGAGCTCAGGCAAGCCTACCAAAGAACCAGAGATGCAAACGGCGGCTCTGGGTCAGAGCCCCAGACATGCCGCTTCTATGATGAGCTGCATGCCATTCTAGGGGGTGCAGCCTGCACTAACCCACCCATGTTCTATGACTCCGTATGTGGATCATCAGAAACCACCAAGGAGCATTTTCGGGAAGAGGAAGATTATGATGATGATGCTGAAAATAGCGCACAGACACAGCAAGGAAGCGGAGAAGCCCTTTTCCCCGACAACCAGGAACTCTTTGTCACCCTGGAGCCAGTACCCTACGAACCCACCCAGGGCGTGCTCCCGGACCTTGAAGGCGGAGAAGGGACCTCTGGTGAGTGTACCTCTGTGAAATTAATACATGTTTTATAAGCAAGCGTGTTTAATGATTAATTCGCAGCCAGTACAGCTACAGCTCCTGGAAAAGTCTGTTAACATGTCCGGGGATGGAACGGAAATCCTCCAGGGACATCTCCTGGATGTACTCCCAAAGCCTTTGCAAAAGGTTTCTGGGGAGGGCAGCCTTATCCCGTGCTCTGTGGTAAGACACTCTACCACGCCAGGCCAGTAGCACGTAGTCTGGAATCATTGCATTGCAAAGCATGGCGGCATATGGTCTCGGTGTTTGCTGGCATTCAAGCAACATCCGTTCTTTATCTCTCTGTGTTATCCTCAGAAGAGTGATATCATTCATGGTCACCTGTTTGAAATAGGGGAATTTTATTAAGGGGGCATTCAGAGGGGTCCGTCTCTGCTGGGCTGTTTGCCTGTGGCTGAATGGAAATCTTCCCCGCTGTTACCCATGTGGAGGGGGGAGGGGGAACAGCGATCATCTTGGATGTGTGTGTGTGTGTGTGTGTGTGTGTGTGTGGTGGGGGGGGGTCGATTAGGTTCGTGCTGCACGTTTACCCGAAAACCGCCGCCCCTCCATTTTCAGTTGCCAACCTGTTTTAAATGGCCAACCCAATGGCTGTTTGTTATGGGAAATGAGGGGGTTGCTGTTTGAAAGCATTCCCACATGTTATGAAGGTTAAAGAAGCCAATAGACTGTGGCTTACCATGGCTGCCTGCAAGCCGAATTCTGTTGCCTGCCGGCCCTGCTTGTGTGATCTCTCACACCAAACCGGCAGACCCTCAATATACCAGGCGAAGTGCAACCTTGGACCAAATGCACATGTGCTAGGTAATGTTTGGAGCATTGTTCTCTAATATGTGTCTTTGAAACTACTCCTCTCCCGTTTGTTTCCTCCCGCAGCTGTAAATGTGTCAACGCTCCCCCTTTCATCACCGTCCTAGAGGCTAGCAAAGATTAGAAGTAAAAAAAAAAAAAGGAATCGAGACGATATGTTCTCAGAGCTCATGCAGTCCTCCCACACTGAATGGCCCAGCAGAATGCGTGGAGACAGACACTGTCGGAGTCCAGAAAGGCACAATTTGATCGTGAGGACAGGTGGCGTGCTGAAGACAACGAGCGGCGGGCTGAAGAGAGTAGGTGGCGTCTGTATGCTGAGAGAAGGCAGGATGCAATTCTTAGGCTACTGAAGGATCAAACGGAAATCATCCGGCTTATGGCTGAGGAAAGGCGTATGGTTCAGGAAAGGCCGCCTGAGCCCAGACCGCCGCTACAGCCTCTGTGTAACCAACAGCCCTCCTCCCCGAGTCCCATAACCTCATCACCGAGATGCCCAAGAACGCATTTGGGCGGCCTCCGTGCACCGAACCACTCAAGCCAAGAGAACTGTCCAAGCAACAAAAGGCTGGCATTCAATAAGTTTTAAAGTGCTCTGTGTCCTTGTCCTTCCCTCATCCCCTCCTCTACCACCCATCCTGGTGCTTCCCTTCCTCCACCACCCATCCCGGGCAACCTTTGCAGTTATCCCCCTATTTCCCCCTATTTGTTTGATGAATTAATAAAGAATGCATGAATTTTAAGCAACAATGACTTTATTGCCTCTGCAAGCGGTGACCGAGCGGGGGAGGGGAGGGCAGTTCGGTTACAGGGAAGTAGAGTGAATCAAGGGGCGGGGCTTTTCATTAAAAGGGGAAAAAACAGAACTTTCACACAGCATCCTGGCCATTCATGAAACTGGTTTTCGAAGCTTCCCTGATGCGCAACGCACCCTGCTGTACTCTTGTAATCGCCCTGGTGTCTGGCTGCACATAACCAGCGGCCAGGTGATTTGCCTCAGCCTCCCACCCCGCCATAAACGTCTCCCCCTTACTCTCACAGATATTGTGGAGCGCACAGCAAGCAGTAATAATAATGGGAATATTGGTTTCGCTGAGATCTAACCTAGTCAATAAACTGCGCCAGCGTGCCTTTAAACGTCCAAATGCACATTCCACCACCTTTCTGCACTTGCTCAGCCTATAGTTGAAAAGGTCCTGACTACTGTCCAGGCTTCCCGTGTATGGCTTCATGAGCCATGGCATTAAGGGGTAGGCTGGGTCCCCAAGGATAACTATAGGCATCTCAACATCTCCAACGGTTATTTTCTGGTCTAGCAAGAAAGTCCCCTGCTGCAGCAGCTGAAACAGACCAGAGTTCCTGAAGATGCGAGCATCATGTACCTTTCCCGGCATCCCACGTTGATGTTGGTGAAACGTCCCTTGTGATCCACCAGTGCTTGCAGCACTATTGAAAAGTAACCCTTTCGGTTTATGTACTCGCTGGCTTGGTGGTCCGGTGCCAAGATAAGGATATGGGTTCCGTCTATCGCCCCACCACAGTTCGGGAACCCCATTGCTGCAAAGCCATCCAGTATGAGCTGCACATTTCCCAGAGTCACAACCCTTTGTACCAGCAGCTCGGTGATCGCCTTGGCTACTTGCATCACAACAGCCCCCACTGTAGATTTGCCCACTCCGAATTGATTCGCGACTGACCGGTAGCTGTCTGGCATTGCAAGCTTCCACAGGGCTATCACCATTCGCTTCTCTACTGTGAGGGCTGCTCTCATCTTGGTGTTCTGGTGCTTCAGGGCAGGGGAAAGCAACTCACAGAGTTCCATGAAAGTGCCCTTACGCATGCGAACGTTTTGCAGCCATTGCTGATCGTCCCACAGCTGCAGCACTATGCGGTCCCACCAGTCTGTGCTTGTTTCCCGGGCCCAGAATCGGCGTTCCACGGCATGAACCTGCCCCATGACCACCATGATGTCCACCTTGCGGGGGGGCCTTTTTTGAGAGAGGTCTGTGTCCATGTCCTCATCACTGTCCTCACCGCGCTGCCGTCGCCTCCTTGCCTGCTGTAGCTGTGGCAGCTCCTGGTTCTCGTTCTCCATATACTGCTGGACAATGTGCATGGTGTTCATAACGGCGATAACAGCCGCGGTGATCTGATCGGGCTCCATGCTTTCCCTGGTATGGTGTCTGCAGGACAGCAGAGTGGCAGCAGAAGCGGCAGGTGGATAACAATGGTGTCAGCAATATGGCGCCCGCATGAAAAAAGGCGCGAAAGGATTTTTTGCTCCCCCCTCAGTTGCTTTCACGGAGGGAGGGGGGAAGCAAGGGTTAGGCTCCTTTCCTTCTAGCAGCAGATGGTACAATATGCTTGCTATCCATCATCATCTTCTGGCCCCCTCAAGGATTGAACTGAGAACCCTGAGTTTAGCAGGCCAACGCTCAGACTGCTGAGCTATCCCTCTGCCCATGTTCCAGGCAGTACTGAATCTCCATTAAACAAAACGTAAAAAAGAGAATGACCAGAGTCACTCTGGTCACTCCCATTTATGTCCAAATGCCCCCGGCCAGCACACCATAGGGTGGCCAGGAGCACACAGGGGACGATGATGATTTCAAGCATACTGCACCATGTGCTGCTAGAAGGAAAGGCGCTTCTGCTGTATAGTCCCGCGACTACCAGCCTCAGGCAGAATGGCCCCCTCAAGGATTGAACTCGCAACCCCGGGTTTAGCAGGTCAACGCTCAGACCGCTGAGCTATCCCTCTGCCCGTATTACAGCGGGACTGAATCCCCACTAAACCTTATGTCCAGGCATATGCTGGCGACGTACGTTCATTGTGAGCTGAGCAGGCTCCATGCTTGCTGTAGCAAACCCGGAAACCCCGGAAAAAAGGCATGAAAAAGGTTGCTTTCACGGAGGGAGGGAAGGAGGGGGGATGGCTTGACGACATGTACCCAGAACCACCAGTGACAATGTTTTCTGCCCCATCAGGCTTTGGGATCGCAACCCAGAATTCCAAGGGGTGACGGACACTGCGGGAACTATGGGATAGGTACCCGCAATGCAACACTCCGAAAGTTGACGCTAGCCCCTATACTGTGGACACAGTCCGTTGACCTAATGGCCTTAATGGTCTTTAGTGGGGGGACACACAATCGATTCCATAAAATCGGGTTTTAAAATATCGACTTCTATAATTTTGATGTAATTCTGTAGTGTAGACGTACCCTTAGTATCTCTGTGGCTCAGTTCCCCGTCTGTAAATGGAGATGATAATGCTTCACCTACAGAGATGTTGGGAATACGTATTTGAAAGATTATGAAGCACTTTGAGATCTACCAGTGAAAAGCACCGCAGTATAATTAGTTATCAGAATTCCCTTTATCCAAAAATCCTAGGTATCTGAATCCACAGTGTTTCCCCCATGTGCCGCCTTGCTAATTAATCACTTGGTAATAACACCTCAATTAGCCTATTAGGGCCTGTGCGCTGTATTTGGCAGAAAGCTTCCCAGCCTCGGTCCACAGACCTGTGCTGGCAAGGCTCATGCTATCACTCTAAAAATAGTTGTGTACACAGTATTTTGACATTGCGGCTTGGGCTGGAGAACAGGCTCTCAAGCCTACCCCTTTCCAGGCCTCAGAGCCTGAGCTTCAGCCTGAGCTGCAATGTTTAAACAGCAGTTTTTAGAGTGGAAGTGCAAGCCATGCTTGAGTCTGTGTATCCAGGCTGGGAGGCTCATTCCCAGATGAAGTATACACATGCCCTTAGGGCAGGGGTGGGCAAACTTTTTGGCCCAAGGGCCACATCTAGGTATGGAAATTATATGGCAGACTATAAATGCTCATGAAATTGGGGTTGGGGTAGGGAGGAGGTGAGGGCTCTGGCTGGGGGTGCGGGCTCCAGGGTGGGGCCAGAAATGAGTTCAGGGTGTGAGAGGGGGCTCTGGACTGGGGATGAGGGGTTTGGAGTAGGAGGGTGCTCTGGGCTGGGACCAAGGGGTTTGGAGGGTGGGAGGGGGATCAGGGCTGGGGCAGGGGATTGGGGCACTGAGGGATGGTTTAGGGGTGCAGGCTCTGGGCGGCACTTGTCGCTCCTACGTGGAGGCGTGGTCAAGCAGATCTGCTGCGCACTGCCCCGTCCGCAGGCACTGCCCTTGCACGTCCCATTGGCTGTTTCTCCTGGCCAGTAGTAGCTATGGGGGCAGCACTTGGGGCGGGGGCAGCATACAGAGCGGAGCCCCCTGGCTTCCCCTATGTGTAAGAGATGGAGAGGGGACATGCAGCTGGTTGTGGGAGCCGCGCGGAGTGGCCCCCGACCCTGCTCCCCGGTTGGAGCGCCGGAGTGGGGCAAGCCCCAGACCCCGCTCCGCAGCGGGAGCCAGAGGGTTGGATTAAAATGACTGGCGGATGGATGCGGCCCATCCTGTAGTTTGCCTACCTCTGCCTTAGCACCTATCGGCACTAATTTATGGCTTTGTATTTGTATAGGGTCTTGAGTAGTTACCTTCAGTTACTGAGACATAATGCTCTTACAGCAGCTTGCTAGGTCTACCTCAGTGAAACTGCAGTGCAAAATAGAACTTCTTTTTATCTGAACATATGGTTATCAGAAAGTTTTGGATGTCCCCCAGGACATTCAGATAAACAGCCTACTGTATATAAGAAATAGTCATTATTATATTTATTAAGGTAACAGGAAAATGCAGAGGAATGAAAGAAGTCTGAAGGGTGCATGCCTTCTATCTATTATGTATGCTTTCAAGTTAGAAAAATAAGTGGGGGTGGGGGAGTAAAGGAGGAAAAAAAACTTGTCTCCTTCTTTGGGGTGATGTGTTGAACAGCTCACAAACACATATTAGGAAAACAAGTCCCTGTTCTGAAGAGATTACTTACAGTCTAAATAAACAAAACAGTGAGAGATGAGGGAACGGATCCGAGCAAGGTAAGTTTGTCATGTGTTTTGATGGGTGTGTGCTTTTTTAAATAATTTTTTAATGAAATGTTCTATTACATTTTTTTCTCTTTGTGATAGCACGACAATCTGCACCACCTATCTGGAGTGGCTCACAACTGTGAGTGCCTACCTTAAGGAAGACTGTCAGAAAACAGAAATAATTAGACATGCAATCGCATATAGTAGACAGT
This sequence comes from Macrochelys suwanniensis, assembly GCA_033296515.1. Lineage (NCBI taxonomy): Eukaryota > Metazoa > Chordata > Testudines > Chelydridae > Macrochelys > Macrochelys suwanniensis. Next base: position 68,054,273 of record CM065775.1, read on the forward strand.
GTTACAAAGGAAACATTTAGCTTGCTGTGCTATAAAAACCTCTCGTCTTCTTATGTTCTAGAAAATTGTTGCAATTTCAGGATGATAAAGTAAATGTTATAAGGTAAATCTTCCCCTTTAAAAGTTGAATATATAGTAATTGGACACCACTGAGGTATATGATACATGGAATACAGAGGCTTACTTCTGATAGCCATCTAAGTAACTTGCAACAAAGGGCAGAATTATGAAGTAGGTTCTAATATAAAGAAGCACAAGTTTCAAATACATACATGAATGAATATTTTCTTCCTAGCACATGAAATTGCACACAGATAAACAACAAGGAACTTGCAGAGGGGGGAGGTTTAGGTTGGATATTAGGAAAAACTTTTTCACTAGTAGGGTGGTGAAGAACTGGAATGGGCTACCTAGGGAGGTGGTGGAATTTCCTTCCTTAGAGGTTTTTAAGGTCAGGCTTGACAAAGCCCTGGCTGGGATGTTTTAGTTGGGGTTGGTCCTGCTTTGAGCAGGGGGTTGGACTAGATGACCTCCTGAGGTCCCTTCCAACTCTGAGATTCTATGATTCTATGATTCTGTTTCATTCTGTCATTGATAGTTTAGTGGATTTTATAAGGTGTACAGTATTATGTATATAAGTGCATGTCAATTTTTAATCAAAATGATCTCTCCTGCTTCTGTCATCGAAAATAATTTCCTTTCCTAGTTGTTTATAGTTAGACTATAGGTAGTTGTGTGTATGCACATTGACTTCCAGCCTCTGGTGATTCACTTTTTTTCTGTTGGTCGGAATGTGAGATTGAATGTAATGCTCCGTTTAGTGGGAGGATACAAATCTTAATCTAATCTCTGACAAGACAAGATAAATTTCCAGGTTCAAAGATGTTGGAAAGATGGTAGAAATATTTTCAAAAAGTTCTTGTTTTATATTACATACTATAATACATACTATTAAACACACAATGACTAAAATATCTACTAACAATATTTATAAACAAAGATGCAGCATTTAGTAATAACTGATACTCACAAACACAAACCAACGCATAACGACCGGCAAACGTAGAAACTCTGTTTGAAACACGTGAGCTGAGAGAGAGGCTTCGAGGTGATCAGGCTCGGTTACGGGTGTACACGGGATACACAGGATTCGTTTTTCTTTCTCCTCTTCCTGCCTGCACATGGCAGGCAGCCCCTAAAGTACCAACTATGACATCATAGAAGTGTCATAGGGGACGGGGCCCAAAACCTGTTTGTGTTCGTTTCTGATTGGCACAAGCAAAGTTTACACCAAGGGGGGAGCAGGTGCCTCAAAGTCTGGCTTCACCCCCAAAGGTGAGGAAATGCATATTGCTTTAGAATGCGTGCCACACTGAATGACAAAAGAAGAGGCCAGGGCAATACCGGTATGGGCAAGTTTTACAGGAAGCAGACAGGAACTCATCTCAACAAGTGGGAGGATACAAATCTTAATCTAATCTCTGAAAAGACAAGATAAATTTCCAGGTTCAAAGATGTTGGAAAGATGCTAGAAATATTTTCAAAAAGTTCTTGTTTTATATTACATACTATAATACATACTATTCAGTGGTGATGTCTGGGGGTTAAATCCAGTAAATGTAAGACCCTAGAGTGAAAGTCGGCTGAGTAGCAGTATCATGGGCTCTGTCTTTAAATGTTTGTTTCTCTGAGTGATCTGCTACTTTCAAATGCTTCTTGATGAATCAGTCTTGAGGAGTGCTAGCAGCTTTTATTTTGATCAAACAAATCAGCAATTGTGTTTTCCAGTGCAAGTGGTGTTCCCATAGAAGGCAGTGATTTGGCAATTGCATATACTGAGTTATTTGTTATTTCATGTAATCCAGAAATGCTGTTATTATTTAACACCGTTCTAAAAAAGAACATCAGATTTAACCTTAAGGGTACTTTTAAAAGTCTTTATAATTATTGTCCAAAAATCTACACTTATGCTATATTCAGAATGCTGTCAGCATTCTAGTGTTGGATAGAGTAGTCATTTTATTTTTTCAGCAGTGGAGTTTTGTTTTTGAGCTACTGTTGACTGCCTTCCAGTTCCACCCATGTGACTTGCGAGTTCCCAGCTTCATTAATAATCAAATATAGAGGATGGTCTATATGGATGCTAGTAAATTCTGCTTTAGGTGATGAATGACAACATTTGATGAGTCTGTATATATTATATAATGTAGACACACAGAGAAATTCATAACAAAAGTGTTTGGGGGGGACTGTCTGATGGGTAGGTGGCATGCAAACTGCTGAGAAGATATAAGCCTCTCCTTTCATTGTATGAATGTATTGGAGTGTTTCTTAATAATTATTAATGTCAGTGGAATAATCCAAGCACATCTGGTAGGGTGAAGGAGCTCCAATTAAACATTTTGAAATGTTTTTGAAAAATTAGAAGTTGTAGTAGCTCTTTCAGGTTTTTTCAGATACTGGCTTTTTTCGAGTGATGTCCCTATTGTATTCAACTGAGGGGTTATGCACATGCACCATGTGCCCGGAGCCAGAGCTCTTGAAAATAGTACTGTTTGGCAGTCCATGCATGTGCTGCCTTGTGGTTTTGCCTGAGGCAATAAAGAATGTGGCGGGCTGCCGTCGTCTCCAGTTCCTTTTCACCACCACATGGTCCGAGTCGGAGCTTCTATTCTCCTATCATTCTTGTAACCCACTTTCCAAAATTTTACAAAAATATCCTTAGTACTGTCCTTACATCAGTGCCCATCCTTCCTACCCCCTTTGGGGGCCACCTCAAACTCTTTCTGCCAGCGTGGAAAGCCATAACAATGGACAAGTGGGTCCTCAATATTATCTAGAGTGGCTACGTCATGGAGTTTACAGCGATACCCCTATCTCTCTCTCTTCCTCGGTCCACATGCATACAACACCCACGTAATGACCTCCTCCAACTAAAGGTTGACTCCCTGTTGCGGAGGAGAACTATGGAACTAATCCCAGTCCCTTTTCAGAGAACAGGGTTCTACTTTAGCTACTTCCTAGTCCCTGTCCCCCCCAAAATGGAGGATGGGCACTGATATTGGATCTTTGATGCCTCATCTGTTCAATTTCCAAATCAAGATTCTGCATGGTCGCACTTGCAACAATCATTCCTTCCCTAGAATAAGGCATGTGGTTTATGGCTCTTGATATGCAGGATGCCTACTTCCATATTGATATACACCTGACACACACAAGTTTCCTGAGGTTCAAGGTGGGACCTCAACATTTTCAGTACAGGGTTCTACTGTTTGGACTTACCACTGCCCCACGAGTGTTCACAAAAGTTTTCTCAGCGGTGGCAGCTTATCTCGGACGTCAGAAGATCCTCATTTTCCCCTATCTGGATGTCTGGCTGATAGCATCACAGTCCAAAGAAGAGGCACAGGAATAGATGTCCCAAATGCTTCTACTCTTCTTCTCTCTGGGGGCCAGTGTCAACATCGAATAATCAACTTTACGCCGTAACGCAATCCCTGGAGTTTATAGGAGCTTGCATAGATGAGACTTCTGCACAAACTTATCTACCATGAGAACGATTCCAGACAATAAGGGAGCTAATTACTTTGGTGACTTCCAATCCTTCCTATGGCCAAAATATGCCTTGCTCTTTTGGGATATATGACGACCTGCACATACGTTACACCCTGCGCTCACCTACATCTGCACCACCTTCAACGCTGGCTACAAAGGGTCTACTCCTCCATGCATCAACCTATTCACACTCTGGTCTGCATGTGACCAGAATTCTCTCCTTATTACAATGGTAGATGAACCCACTATGAGTCTGTTCAGGAATGACCTTCCTCCCATCTTCAACCACCATGACTATAATAATGGATGCATCACTCATGGGTTGGGGCGCCCACATGGGTGACCGTATGACACAAGGTCTCTGAACAACATAGGTCTGGATGCACATAAACATATTGGAACTCCAGGCAGTACGCAAAGTTTGCCAGGCGTTTTTGCCAGCCATCCAGGACTGGCATGTACTTGTCATATCAGACAACACTACTACAGTATTCTATATAAACAAGCAAGGGGGAACAAAATCCCGAGCTCTATGTACGGAAGCTATATGTCTGTTGGAATGGTGCATCGCGGACGTCTTTGGCCAATGGGAACCCCAGCAAGTGATCTTTTCACATCCCACAACAATACCAAATACAGCCAGTATTGTTCAAGGGAAGGAATTGGAGCCCAATCACAAGGGGATGCCCTAGTCATCGATAGTCAGACAGTAGGAACTCTGCCTTCCTCTCCTTATCCCTCCTAGCATGAATAATCCATAAAATCAGATGAGAGAAAGCAACAACCATCCTGATCTCCTTCTTCTGGCATCGCCAATTCTACCTCTTGCTTCTTCTGTGCATTTCAAAGCACCCTTCACTCATGCTTTGGACATTCCCGGAGCTACTGACTCAGAACAATAGCATATTCAGATTCCTCAATCTGCACACTGTTCAGCTGATGGCTTGGTTTTTGGATGGACACCACCACTAGCTCAGAAGTGCTCTCTGGCAGTGCAAGATATCCTTTCAAGTTGCAGGAAAGTTTCCACAAGATGCTTGTATTGAGCCAAATGGATGCGTTTCGCTTCCTGGGCTACATGACAGGGCCTTGTCTCCAAAGTGGCATCCCACTACTCTTGGAGTATTTACACTTTCTGAAGTACTCAGGGCTGGCCCTCAATTCCATCAAGGTTCATTCAGCTGCCATTAGCGCTTTTCACCCACCGGTGTATGGCCAATCAATTTTTGCCCACCCCCTACCTGTATGATCCTGGAAGGGCCTTTTTTGAAAATACCCTCCCATTCATCCTATTGTCCTCTAATGGGACCTTAACCTAGTCCTCACTTCATTGACGACCACCACCTTTGAACCTATGGTCTCCTGCGCGCTATCTCTCTTTTTTATGAATGTCGTTTTCCTCATCACCGTTACATTGTCTAGGAGGACTGGCAAACTGGGAGCCATGGTGGCTAACCCTCTCTTCACGACTTTCCATAAAGACAAGGTCTCACTATGCCTTCACCAAGTTCCTACCCAAGGTGATTTCCCAATTCCACCTCAATCAAGTCATACATTTACCTACCTCCGAACGGTACTACTTTCAAAAGCTTCGGCTCCTGGTGCATGCGCAGAACCCCTCAGTGGAATAGAGATAGGGACCATACATCTCAAAGAATCTCCAGTTACAGGTAAGCAACTTCGTTTTTAAAATAATTGCGTCGGTTGTCAGTTTGGTATTCCATATATGCAGGAGGGAGTTACATCAATTTCCAAAATAATTTCCATAATGGAGCAGATCTATTTCTTCCAATATTCTACCTATTACAATAGCCAATATTGTATACTTCAGATGAGAGAGTCAAAGTCCTTTATTTCACTTAATTGTGAAGTTATTTACCATTGGGGTGGTATTTCTTTTTGTTCCCAGAAGATCACCTTAATCAGAAGTTAGTGGTGAGGTGTATATACGCTGCCACTCTTTTGATATTCTAGCTTCATCTCTCTGTTTTAGGATACGGTGCACAGGTTGTCATAATATCTGAATGACTAGCTAATTCTCATCTTGTGAAGGACTTTGCTTTTGAAAAAACTTACCTTATCTATGTGATACTGATATTAAAGGGCCTTTCCTGTTTGAGGTTCATTACTTGAGCTTAATGCTTGATAAAAGGCGTAAAGCAAACATTATAAAAATGTTCAGGAATTTATCTTGCTACTTCCATTAACGTCCCAAAATACTGAGATGTTTGTCAGATAACCTTGCCATGTTTTCATTTTCAACTTGTTAATCAAAAACTGTTTTTTTAAATTTTACAGAGTTTATCAAAACACAATAGAAGTAACATTGGAACAGAAGGTGGACCACCCCCTTTTGTGCCTTTTGGGCAGGTATAGTAGTCAGTTTTTTTTTTGCTTTTGATCTTGGTATAGATGTAATCAGGATTGATATTTTGTAAAATAATTTTAAAACCATAATGACTAGAAGCTCTGTTAAAATGGATAGAGTGACTATTTTCCTAACTCATAGGAAGTGTGAAATCTTCATTTGAATACATTCTTTTTGATGTTTCAATATAACATATTTTGAAAAAATGTAAAGAAGTGTTAGTTAAATCTTCACCACTATGGCAAATTGATACTTTAGATAATTGGGAATATAGCTGACTCCAACACCTCATAGATTTCAAGTCATGATCAAAATTGTCCCTTTACAATTAAAAGAAATAAAATCCCCAAACACCCTGAAAATTACTTAAAATGCAGTCTAATGGCTATTGAAAGTGTGTGTGTGTGAAAGAGAGATTACTTTTCAGTATATTTGACCTTGGTAGATTGAAGTCAGGGTTGTCAGGCTCTGATTCTTTATAAGTAACTGAAACATTTTGCCATGGACACCATGGCAAATATCAAGGCTAACATTCAATACATTGTCCAAGATAATACTGGCTGTGGACAATGAGGGAATTGTGTATTATTTTTATGACTATCATATGCCCTGCAGTTATCTCTGATATTAACCTGCCTAACTGCCAGGAGTTAAATCAAAAGAGACCGTTAAGGGAGAAACCAATAGGAAATGAAACAATGATACACATGAGAGTCCTGGAGGAAACAAAGGAAAAGCTTTTTATTGGGGAATACCCCAACTGACTCATCCAGGCTAGGATGGTTTACTCTTAGGCTGAGTCTAAGATCAAAGGGAATCCTAAATGTAAGAAAAAGTGCTGTCCTTGGGAAAAAGGGAGTGTGAGAGTGTCTTGTGAGCGCATGGAAGCTGAGATCCAGATTGGCAGAGACAGGAGAAGTATGCTGTGAGTGGGACAGGCTCACTAATGGGAGTAAGCTGCACCTCCCAGAGCTACTGATAGGCTAAATTTTTAGAAGGAGGAGCACATCTAGATCTTTCATTGTATTAATTCAGTTAGGAAAATATTTTATACCTTTGAGGAATGAACATATAATGCTTTGTTTTGTAGATACTGCTTTGTGTCACTGCCGGGGTGAAAGTAAGGCGGTATGGGCCGGTACGGCGTACCGGTAAAAAATGGCCGCTGGTATCGACCCTTAATGCCTTACTTTAAAGCGCTGCCGCTTTTGTGTCCCGTCAGTGGCCCTGCCAGGTCCCTAGTGGCAGGGCCGCCGAAGGGGGAGCACAAAAGGGGCAGTGACGTTAAAGAGCGGCCCCTTTTGCCCCCCCAGGCTGCCAACAGGGGGATGGGGAGGACAAAAGGAGCAGCTGCCCTGGGGCTGGTGATTTAAAAGGGCCCGGGGCTCTGGCTGCTGCCCCTTCCGCCCAAGGCCCTGCTCCGCACTGGTAGGTTTTCAATTTTACTTTCACCCCTGGTCACTGCTAATATACGCTTTATAGATCCAGTCTAGAGATCCAGTCTGTAAGTGGTCAGACCTGAGGTTCCACCCAGAATGAGGTGCAGAAGGCCTGGTCTGTCAGCTAAGAGATGCATTTGAGGGGGACTAAAAAGGGGTCTAAGGCACAATTTGCCCTGTAGCCATGTCTCTGGCTCACTGCTTAATTGTTTCTGTTCAGACCACAATATTTTGGACCCATAAAAATAAAATAAATAGTATCTAATTGTGTCCCTGTGAATTCTAGATATTTCACAGGAGCAAGGCTGAACTTCAGGTTATTTATTAAGATCCCTAGTAAGTCCTGCAATACTGGTGGATTCTTTGATCCCTGCCAAAGTACTAAACTTGATCAACCCATCATCATCCAGAGAATTGTTCAACACTAGTTATCTTTGAGACCCTATAACTCTAAGTGATTGACAAACATAAAATGCTGCTCCACTATCAGATATCTGGTGTGTATGTGAGCCAGAATATACAAACTTAGAGGTGCCTAAAGTTAAACAATAGATTTTAGAGGTGTTGTGCATCCCCAACTCCCACAAAAGACAATGGGATTTGTTTTAATACCTCTGATAATCATTTTTATTTAGGGGTTTACCGAATTAATTTATGGCTAGCGCCTGTGAGCCAAGTTCAAAAAATTTAACTTTTGGCTTTTGAAACCTTCCCCTTCTAATCTTTCTTGCCACATTTCCCTGGCAACTGGATCTTCCATCCTTGGAGGCTAAGACTGTGTGCCAAAACTTTGATCCCCATCTCCTTTACTAGAGGTGAAAGTTTGAAGGCCACTTTCTCCCATGGGCCAGATGTGTGTCAGCCAAGATGTTTAGTTGTCCTAGTTGTATATTTTTTGTGATTAACTTTTTTCAAAAGTTAATACTCTAATGCAGGGGTCGGCAACCTTTCAGAAGTGGTGTGCCGAGTCTTCATTTATTCACTCTAATTAAAGGTTTCGCGTGCCAGTAATACATTTTAACGTTTTTAGAAGGTCTCTTTCTATAAGTCTATAATATATAACTAAACTATTGTTGTAGGTAAAGTAAATAAGGTTTTAAAAATGTTTAAGAAGCTTCATTTAAAATTAAATTAAAATGCAGAGACCCCCAGACCTGTGGCCAGGACCCGGGCGGTGTGAGTGCCACTGAAAATCAGCTCGCGTGCCGCCTTTGGCGCACATGCCATAGGTTGCCTACCCCTGCTCTAATGAAATATGAATATTTTTTTCTGTAACTGAAAATAGAAACGAGAGAGTACATTTCTGTAATACTGCTTTTGTGTTACAGAAATGTGTGTCTTCTGTGCAAGCGGACAGCAGGGAACTTGATCAGAGAAAGACTCTGCAAATGATGAGCGCTGCTAAGCCTGTTGGAGACAATGATGAATTTGAAAAACAGAGAACAGCTGCTATTGCAGAAGTAGCAAAGAGCAAGGAGGTTAGAATATACATTTGCTACAGTATTTTACTTACTGTACTTCATTATTTTAGTTATTTCAAGTATTTATCTCCTTAATGTGAGTCACATTATGGTGTCTGTTTTCTTATCCTTTGTCTACCAAGTATTCAGAAAAATAAAAATCTAAGGCAATGAGCCTTTTCAGAAACATGCGGTGTGTTCTCCCTTTTTTAAAGAGGTAATGTGATGTACACTGATCATAGAATATTATCTTGTGGATTTAATTTTGACCTAAACAAAGTCTGCAAAAATATGCATGAATTTTATAATTTCAGTTTTGCTTTATGCAAACAGTACAATTTGAGTAAGTGAAACTTACTTACTAGGTGGCCTGAATTGAAGCTATTTTGATGCTGAGATTAAGGTAAAGAATATATAGTAGTTATTAAATTCAACCACTATTTCCAACTCCCAAAAAACTTTGATTCATTGTGTTCGGTAATGTTGAATTGCTATGGAACTTAACATGTTTGATCCTTGGGTTATTTTATATCGTCTCTTACAGTTTTCCATTTAATTTTATTTTAATGATTAGCCTCAGAGTAACTCATACAAATTAAAATTATATAACTTTTTTTACAGCCTCGTCTGGACATAGGGGAGAAGGGAAATTCTAGCTAGTAAATTACTCTATTTTATGGAAATTAACATTTTATTTGTCTATATAAAGGATAACGATAAACATTTAGGTACCTGTGACTTGCTGCATTTTTCTGTAGTAGCATAATCTTAAATTCCATAATGTTTTTTTCCCTTCTTATCTAAAGACCAAGACATTTGGAGGAGGCGGTGGCAGTACTAGAAGCAATCTTAATGTGAGTGCTGGAGGGAATCGAAACAGGGAAGTGTTCCAGAAAGAAAAGATAACAAAACCTGAGGGGAAAAATGAAGGTGTCTATCGTGAACTGGTAAGACTGAGGATCTAAATGGAACCTTAAATATCCACATTTGACATGTAGACTAAAAACTATGAGATAATGAATTTTCCTTCAGTTTCTATAAAAGGTTGTATAGATTTCTGTATTTTACTCTCTGTTGAGATTGGTTTATTTTCATGGAATCCCTAACTCATGGAGGATACAATTAATTAGGTATATTGCAACTGTGTAGAAACTCTTGCAAAACAAAAAATTGTAACATTTATGTGATAGGCTCATTACAGTAATATTTTTCTCTCTTGAATGTTAAAATAAATGCAACAGTTTGCAAGTTGAAGTAACTTAACTGTTATAATCAATGGCATTTTTATACTACATTTTAAGAGCCCAAAGCAAGACATTTTAAGACCATTTTCCTTCTGGATTAATATTGATTTATCATCAAAAGAATATGCTTACTGTTTAGTGTTTAAGCCATGCAGTGAAGTACTGCTGCTGCTATTTAAACTGGTAATAAAAGAGGAGGGAAACTCCTGTTCATTCTCACCCTGGAACCCCATGCTGTCTGGGTCACAAATAATGTCTCTCGTTTTGTAAAATGGTGGCTGCTGGCAGGAGGCTCAGAACTATCAATTTTAATTCAAAACAATATTTTCAAATCTATATCATAGTTATTTGGTGAGAAGTTTTATTAGTTATGTGTCAAGTATCAGAGGGGTAGCCGTGTTAGTCTGGATCTGTAGAAGCAACAAGGAGTCCTGTGGCACCTTATAGACTAACAAATGTATTGGAGCATAAGCTATCGTGGGTGAATACCCACTTCTTCAGATGCATGCAGTGGAAATGTCCAGGGGCCTGTATAAATATGCAGGGAAGAGTCAGGCTACAGATAACGAGGTTAGTCCAATCAGGGAGGATGAGGCCCTCTTCTAGCAGTTGAGGTGTGAACACCAAGGGAGGAGAAACTGCTTTTGTAGTTGGCTAGCCATTCATAGTCTTTGTTTAATCCTGAGCTGATGGTGTCAAATTTGCAAATGACCTGAAGCTCAGCAGTTTCTCTTTGAATCTATATCACAGTTAATTGGTGAGAAGTGTTATTAATTATGTGAACTTTCAGAACACTTCATTGAGCAAAATTGATAGTCTATACAAACAGTCCTTAAAAAAACCTGCATCTATTTTGTTCAGTCCAGTGATCTATAAGTTCATAAGGTTAGAAATGTTTTTCACCATGAACAAACCTTGAAATAAATTTTTAAGTATGTAATTGCAGTTGACATTTCTGTGTTTTAGTGTTGGAGGCAGACATCGTGCAGGAAAGAGGTGTCATTTTTGACAATGGGGCAGCACCATAGAAGAGACAGCAAACTAATTTGACCTGCTTTAATAATTGCTTAATAATCATAAAAATATTGTATATGTTTAGTTTTTCTTCCAACTGTTAAAACCATTATTAAAGCAGGTTAGAGACTCTTTTAAAGTAACTGTTTAATAGGATTTTTATACTTTGTGTGTCATAAATGTCATCTGTTTTCAGCAAGATGGCTGCCTCCAGCACTGGATTTAAAAATGCCAAATGTAATTAAAGACTTTTTTTTTTTTTTAAAGTCACAGATCATTAATGTGGTAGGTGTTTCTTACATTTATATCCTATGTGTTTCTGAGATAGATGTCACCATAGTATCAGGGTGCTGTTTATATGGAGTTGAATTTTTTTTCCATAAATTAGGTTATAATATTCTGCTTTAATCACACGACCAACTTAACTCCAAATGCACGAGGGGCGTAGCGCTTAGGTTGACACAGGATGATGTAGTGTCAGTCTAGACATGCAATTACATCAACTTTAGTGGTCTCCAGGAAGTGTCCCACAATGCCCCCCATTCCCTCCCACCCCGTGACCGATCTGGTCACCATTTTGAGCTCCAATGCCTGGCGGCCAGATATGCAGGTACATGCCCCTCTCCTTTTAAAGCCCCATGAATTTTTGAAATTCCATTTCCTGTTTGCACAGCATGGATAGCTCACATAGCAATTGCATGGCTGACCATGCCAGCTCCTCACTGCAGACAGGTTCCTGCCTGGAGTACACCAGAGGTGATGAATTTCCTGGGTCTATGCGGAAAGGAGGCTGTGCAGACATAGCTCTGATCCAACCATAGAAATGTCAATATGAGCAAATCGCTTGGGCCATGGGAGAGAAGGTCTACAACAGGGACATGCAGCAGTGTCATGTGAAAGTCAAGGAGCCTGTGGCAGGTGTACCAGAAGTCAAGTCGCTCTGGGGTGGAGTTGTAGACATGCCACTTTGACAAAGTGCTTTATGCCATCCTTGGTGGTGACCCCCTCACTGTCTACAAGGGCCCTGTGCGTACTTGGGAGGAGACACAGGCACAGGCTACTGGAGTGAACCCTGAGGACGAGGTGTTGGACAAGAAAGAGGAGGAGGAGGAGAATGGGGGACAGGCGATCGGGGATCCAGTGACTCAGCGAGTCAGGACCTCTTTTTGACTCCAGAGCAGTCGAAGACGTCCATACAGTCCAGCATGGGAGAGCCTGATGAAGGGAAAGGAATAAGCATGCAGTTTGATTTGATATTGCAGGGACACATCTGTTCATTTACTCATTATTATCATGCTACAAGAGGTAGTGAAATAACCAGTAGAGGTAGAGTTGCTATCTGCTTCTCATTCCCCTGTACAGTTCGGCAGAGGGCACCCTGCAGTACAGTTTATGTGTACCTGGGTGTCCCGTGAATCCTCCATCGAGTTCGCGAGGAAACTTTCCTGGAGGTACTCTGCAGTCCTCTACTGAAAACTACAGGGTCTGCTGCCTTATTTCTTCCACCATGGTAGGACACTTTCCCACACCACTCAGCAGGCATCATTGCAGCACACAGGCTAGCAGCCTATGGACCCGGTCTGCAGCTGGGCGTGTGCAGGAGCAGCTCCCTTTCAGCCTCCCTTACCCTCAGGAATGAGCGATCAACCTGAAGTCACCATTGCCTGTGGAAAATGGTGCCAGTGTTCAGTTTAGTTACCCTATCTGCATATACTCATGCCTGTGAGCTCCCCTCCCCCTTACTGTGCCAGCTCGCCCCCCACCCCCTCCACGCCATATTTGCCGTGTCTGGGACTACCACCGTGCTCTATGAATTCCAAGCAGAAGTGAGAATGTCGTCCTTGTAACTTGTGTGGATCAAGGGGAGTGAGTTAATATACCAAGTTTCCATTTATCTTGTGAATACACTCACAATAGTACCTCTGTGCATTGTATTTTTTTGTAGCTGGAAATGTGGCCTTGAGGGTCTTTCCAACCACACCAGTGGAGTAACTCAGCCAGATAAGGAAGAGGGCGTGGGACGATATGTTCGAAGAGATCCTGCGGGCGTTTAGTGCTGCATGTACTGAGCACAGGGCTTGGAGGATCAAGCTCGTGGACAGAATGGACAGGGATAGTGCGGACAGGAGAAAAGCGTGGGAAAAAGAGAGTGATGTGAAGCAGATGATAGCGCTTCTGAAGCATCAGTCAGACATGCTGGAGAGGCTTGTTGACCTTGAGGCTGAAAAACATACATGCTTGCCTCCCTCTTCAGCCCATAGAGAACTGCATGCTGGGACTTCCCTACACTTCCTCCTCCCACATTCCATGTGGCATCCGGGTCCGTTGCACTATCCCTACCACTCTACCTGCCACGGAAAGTACAGACAATCATAGCCGCATATACACTGACCTTTGAGAGAGACAGTTGGTGTATGTGTTTGTGAAATGGGAAGGACTGTTCTTTCCCCTTCAAAGGTTCTTTTTCCTATATTCATAAAGTTTCATTTAGTTATAAATGACTGTTTGCGTGTGTTTGGAATAAAACTCTATTTATGGAAGCTTAATTCACATTTATTAGTTCACAACATATGGTGGCCGAGGCTGACATCATTCACAGATAATAGTGATAGGGGCATTTCCAATGTTATATTACCACTCGCACAGCACTCTTTTTACAAGATTCATTCTGGGGTGCAAACAAAACCAATGTCAGGCACACCACACAACAGCAACACACATTATTGTGGCTCCTTATTAAAATGGTCTTCACTCCCTGAGCCATATAGCTCTTTTTATAGCTCTGGTATCTGGCTGCTCAAAATCAGCAGACAGCCATTCCACCTTCACCCTCTTGGAAACTTCTCCCCCTTTGCTTCAGAGATATTCTGAAGTGCACATCTGGCAGTTATAACCATGGGGATATTTTTTTTCACTGACGTCTAATATTGTGAGTAGACTGTGACAGCGGCCTTTCAAGTGGCCAAAGTCACTTTCAGCTGTCATTGTGTGCCTGCTGAGTCTATGGTTGAAGCGTTCCTTGCTGCTGTCGAGGTGGCCAGTGAACAGCTTCCTGAGCCTCAGGAGTAAGGGGGTAGGCTGGGCCTCCCACATTGACTATTGGCGTTTCAACATCCCCAATGGTAATCCTCGGGTCTGGAAAAAAAAGTCCCTTCTTGCAGCTTTCTGTACTGGCCTTTGTTCTTAAAGATGCATGCGTCATGCACTTTCCCTGACCATCCTGCACTGATGTCAGTAAAATGTCCCCGGTGATACTCCAGCGCTTGCAATACCATAGAAAAGTAGCCATTTCTGTTGATATACTCTGTGGCAAGGTGGTCTGGTGCCAGAATAGTGATATGCATGCCATTTATCGCCCCAATGCAGTTTGGGAACCCCAGTGCAGCAAAACCATCCAGTATGTCCTGCACATACCCCAGAGTCACAGTCCTTCATAGCAGGATGCGATTAATGGCCCTGCACACTTTCCCAACTCCAAATTGATTCCCGACCGATCAGTAGCAATCTGGCATTGCTTCATGCTTTGATGCCGCGATTGCCACTTCCTTCCTCTGTGTCAGCGCAACTCTCATTTTGGTGTTACTGCACTGGAGGACTGGGGTGAGCTCCACACACAGTTCCAGGAATGTGGCCTTGTGCATCTGAAAGTTCTGCAGCCACTGCTCATCATCCCATACCTGCATAACAGTGTGATCCCACCAGTTAGTACTTGTTTCTTGGGCCCAGAACCAACGCTCCACTGTCTGCAGTTGCTTTGCGACTTCCAACAACAGCCTGGAATTGTTTCTTTCCATGGTGCATATTCCACGTGGTTCCTCTCCTGACTTTGGAAAGACTGCAGGATCATGCTTCTCACAGAGACGGTGGATGTGCGGATTTGTGGGGCTTTTGAAAAGAGGTGCAAGACGTTATAGGATGCAGATAAAATTATGGGATGGAGAAAACACCATCATGGGACCTAGAAATCATGTTCCGTCATCCCTGCATGTCTCGTTTGCCCCCATGAAGCATTGCAAACCCTTTACAAAACACCTTGCGCTAGATGGTGGCGAGTTGCACAGTGGGCTACTTAGCCAGGGTGCACTGTTCTCTGCATCGATGCAAACGCCACTAGTGAGGACATGCACCACTGACACAAGGAGTGTAGTGTGGACATGTAAAAGTGATTTAATTAGTGTGACTGCGGTACGTCTATGTAACTTGGATTGACTGTAGTGTAGACGTGCCAACAGACCTGAAGAAGAGATCTGTGGAAGCTCGAAAGCTTGTCTCTCTCATCAACAGAAGTTGGTCCAATAAAAGGTATTATGTCATCTATCTTGTCTCTCTAATGTCCTGGGACCAACACAGCTACAACAACACTGCATACAACAATGTTCTGATTTGGTGGTGGTGTGATAATGTAAATGTTTATTCAAGGTCCCAAGACAGTGAAGAATCAGCTCCTTTTATCCTTTGTAGCTCTAATATTAGGCATGGTTGTTTATTTGAAATGAAATTTTTAACAAATATGGTTTCATTCATTATGTTACCTTCTCCCACATCCTATAAAAGAATCTGATAGCACAACATTTTTGCCTAGTGTACTATGAAGCAATGAAGTAGTTTCTGTCATAGCTGTTATACTGGTACCAAACTACTTACTTCGAGGTCAATCATTCTGCCTCCTTCAGCTTTAAAACACAGACCCTCTTGTTCTAATCTTCCTTTTTTTTTCATTCCAGTCTTTATATATAAGAATGAGGAAGAGAGAGAAGCTTTTGGTGCAATATATATATAAGAAAAGAAAGAGATTGATTGATTGTCCTTTGGAGTCCATAGATATCTTGAATGTTATAAGGACTGTGTGACAAAGAGGGTCTCTGAGAAATTGCCTTTCCCTCATGTCTCAGATTATGGTCCTGTCCAAGATTAGCTCGCAACAGTTCAGCCTGTGGGTGCTGCTTAGCTCCTGGAGAAAACAGTAGCTGTCATATACATCAGCAGACAGGAACCCTGAGTATTTTCAACTCCGAAAGAAGGTGATGCACCACTGGTGCATGGTAGAATATCCCTTCTTCTCTATGACAACTATGTAAAAGATATTACCTCACCCACCTTGTCTATCTGCAAGGGAGACAGAATAGTAGAACAGGTTTACTGAGCAGTCTCCGTCTGGCACTAAAGGAATGGATTCTAAACCAACACTGTTGGTTTTTTTCCAGGAGAGCTGCATTCTAATCTGCCTGTTTTTTACTGATATACTCACCTACATAGCGCATGCCACTGTAATATCTGTGTGCCTTTTAATCATTAATGGATTTTATCCTCATCTCACCCTGTAAGTTAGGGTGGCACTATGCCTATTTTACACAGATGAGAGACTGAGTCCCAAGTTAGATTAACTTGTTCAGCCTCACGTGAGAAGTCTGTGGCTGAGTTGGGCATTGTACGTAGGTCACGTTAGTGTTAGTAACATAGACCATCCTTCCTACAACATTGCAGAGGACATTAGTAATTGTAAGTCTTTTTATTTAGTGATGGTCCTGTGCTTCAGTTTGTGGACTTTCAGTCTAAGAATATTGTTGAGTGGACTTGTTTGTTTGGGGATGCGGAAGGAATTATGAAGGAAGTGAAATCAACTTAGCCAGAATTGTAGGAGCTTTACTGTATCCCCGCTCAACTGTACTTCATTCTTTTAAGAAGTTATTCTTGCATGCTCCAGTTTGGTTTTGGAAGTGAATTTGGATATTTGTATCTGCAAACTAGATGGCTGATGTTTAGATACTGTCATTTATTACTTGTGTTGTAGTAGCACCCATATGCCGTAATTACGATGCATCTAATTGGAAGCAAGACAAGTGAAAGTAACAAACTGTAGGAGGAAAGGAGAACATGGGTAATAATGATAAGATCACATTGTTATGTTTGTTATTGCACAACTTGTACTAATCTCTCAGCAAAATTAATTGGGTTCTTTTAAGCAGGTTTTATTTAGTTTTGCATTAAGGAGTTACTCAATTTTCATGGTTGACACATATCCCAAAATATTTCTAAAACATCCACTGCACTGTCAACCTACTGAGTCATATGGTCCAGTTTATCTGATTTGTTTGTTCCAGCACAGGGTTGGCCCTTTCCCCTTTTTTGGGCAGAGAAGTGTGACATTTTTACAGGGACGTGTGTGAGGCTAGAACCTTTTCCTCACACTACACATTTATTAGATGTAATAAAATGGAGGAGTGGAGGATTTCGTTTTCAGCTTGGTGCTTCAAACAGCAATACTATGTAAGGCCATCACCTTTACTATGTGTACTATGTGATACAGGAGGGCCAGGGAGCAGCAGTAGTAGAGTGTGAGAGGGGAAATATATAAGCCCTAGGCTAATTAAGGCGTGGCTCCCTGGAGACTAGGGAGGGTGGCTACAGGTTAATTGGAGCACCTGCAGTCATTTAAGGCCTCTCAGGAACCTAATAAAACCCCCTGCTTCAGGCAGACAGAGGAGGAGGAGGAAGGAGTTGGAGCAGAGTGTTTTGGTGGTGGAGCAGAGAGCAGTTTGGAGGAAAGCAGAGGAGAGTTTGGAGAAGTGCTGTGGCGGGCTAAGAAGACCAAGACCCTAGGTAAAGGGACACCAGGCTTGTGCAGAGGGAAGGCAGGAAGCCCCACAAGCAGGAGAGGGAAGGAGCCCAGGGGAAAGTATCACTAGTACAAGTGGTTTACCCACTAACCTAGGGCCCCTGGGCTGGGACCCAGAGTAGAGGGTGGGCCTGGGTCCCTCCCTCTCCATTCCCCTTCTCTTGGATACTAGTGGGACAGCTGATACCCCAGTTCAGGGGCAAGAAATGGCGCCCTGAAAACCCCCCACAAGAAGAGAAAGTGCGGGACCCTCATAGTAGTGCCAGCAATTTGCCACAACACTGATAGCTATATTTTCTCTCTGTCAGAATGTTTCATATCATTGGGAATGAGAAGTCATGTATTACTGAAGAAGGAAAATTACTTGTATTTCTTTTAGTTTTATTCTGATCTTTAGTCATTATATATCTAACCTCCCTATTTGGGGAATGTATAATCTGATTTTGCACAGCCATTGTCAGTCTTAGCTTTGGAAATGTTTGTACCAAGCACAAAAGGCTGGCCCATTACACTAGCTATGCTTGATATATTTTTGCCTTCTTTCTTCCTGCTAAGGGGAGATACACTACTGTCTATCAGTTAAACTATGGGAATCAGAGTTTGACATCATCAAATATTATTTCTTTGGTTTTGTATTTTAAATTAAATCAAAACAAAAAAGAAAAACAAAAATCCCGTCCAAAAAACGAAACCCAAAAATCAAAGGAAACCTCCCAAAGCACATAAAATCCATCTACTAAAATTATCATCTGTTCCTGTCTCCTCTCACCTCAGAACTCTAGTCAGTTACATGAAGCCATGAAAGCTTATTTGTTAGTATTTTTATAAATGGCCCTAAGTATTTATCATCATACATGAAAAATAAATTAATGTTTTAATTAAATATTAACGTGCAATTTACAAGCAAATCTAGTATTTTATGAAATCTGTGTTGTAGCCTGTGATTACCTTTGTGTATATCTTTTATTGCAGGTTGATGAAAAGGCTCTAAAGCACATAACAGAAATGGGTTTCAGTAAAGAAGCAGCAAGGCAGGCGCTTATGGATAATAGCAACAGCCTAGAAGCAGCATTAAATTTTCTTCTGAACAGCAGTAAACAGAAACCTATTCAGGGACCACCACCTAGAGGTATAACTTGTAAAGCTGTGTTTTAGACTAAAGTGTCTATATAATAGGGGATCTTGTGTTACAAGCACAAAAAGATAATAGTGATCTTTGCTAGTGTATTTGGAGTTACGCAGGGGCATAATTGCATGTATATTTTCCTCTAAGTCATAATGTATTCAAGACCTGACAGTGAATATTGGAAAAGTACCTCTGTGTATTATATCTGTAATTGTTTCCTAGTTAAAAATCGCACACTTAAGTGTTCTTAATTGAAAATAATCCATGTAATTTGTGGATCTGATTATATTTTCCTGTTAAGGGCTTCAGCAGTTTTATAAAAACAATTACAATAAAAAGAAATTTAGAGTTTGTGTAGATTTGTCTGGATCTAAGTCGTTTGTTTGTAATATCTACAGGGAAAGGAAAGGGCAGAGGCCGACTAAGACCTGAAGATGAAGAGGAACTAGGAAATGCCAGACCTTCTGCACCCAGCACACTGTTTGACTTCTTAGAGTCCAAAATGGGTACTCTGACAATAGAAGGTACATTGTTGAAATTAAAATGATCTATGGAAGCAAGATCAGACACCACTGGCCTAATTTTTCTAAGTTGCTAAGCACCTTCTTCTCTATAGATGTTACTGAGATTTGTGTCGGGTCAGAATATCTGAAAATCCAGGTATTTCATGTTTCATATATGTATGGTGTAGTGTTAACAATGTATATTCATCTTTTCTCACTACCACTTGGTTATGAAGAGATGTTACGAGTTTATTAATAGAAACAGGCTGAATTGCTTCGTCGTCATCATGGATCTAATGGAAAATATTACATTATCTCTTTGCCACTGTAGTGGGTTAGCGGTCGTCCTTCCCCCTCTGGCTCAATGGGAGGCCACTCCGCCTCACTTCAGCCATGAAACTGTTAAATTATCATTTTCTGTGAGTTTTCTTTTAATACACTGCTCAGACAAAAAGATGTGAATGTAATAGTGTGTGGTTTTGCTGAAGTATGGGTGAGTGGGCATGAAGCAGATTGGGAGTAACGGGGCCTTGAGTTATCTCAAGGTGGGTTTGCAGATCCAAACCACTTAAGAATGCGGGGGACAGAAGGCAAAAAGAAATAAAGATGCTTACAAGAAAGGGGACCTGACTATTCCAAAAAAAAAGTACTATTTTCTCATGAGAGAGCTAGTTTCCTTTTCTTCTGGGTTCATAGGGTTTCAGTTCCTTCCTCTTCAGTCACATTTAGATCGATATAAGATGCTTTGCGTCCACCTAACTGTGGAAGTGTCTTCACTTAAATTTGTCTCCCACTGATGTAAGTGCCTCTCTACACCGATTTAGTAACACCACTTCTCCAATCTCCCGTGCATGTCATTCTGCCCACTGATTACCATCCTGACCTTCCCGATCTTCTGACCCAGTACAATGGTGAGATCAAGCATCCCAATCAATCCATGTCTACTCCATCTCAGAGTGTGGTATTTAGATTGTCATCAACTATCGAATGGGCAGGTTCCTCCACTGTATAACACATTCTCTTTAATAGTAGGAAAGATTCCATTAGGCAATGTTATCGGGCTAATTGGAGATGCTTTGCGTCTTGGCCACAACATAGATTTTACCAAAAGCAGCAGAGATTCTGCTAATCCTGGACTACATTCTAACTTTAAAGATGTTGGATCTTGCCTTCAGCCCTTTGAGAGTCCACTTAGTGGCGATCAGCACATTCCATCCTTCTATGGAGTGTTGCTCTGGTTTTACAAACCTGCTAACTGCTAGATTTTGGAAAGGCCTGCTAAGAACCTTCCCACACCTCCAAGTGATGGCACCTCAGTAGCATCTGAATCTGGTACTCTCAGTATTAACATCCTTTGAACCAATGGCATCTTGCTCCATGTCACCCTCCTTGTTGCTATCACTTCGGTGAAAAGGGTTGGGGAACTTGGAGCTGTGATGGCGGATCCATCATTTACAGTATTCCGCTCAGATAGGGTGGTCTTACACTAACACCTGAAATTTTTACCAAAGGTGATCTCCCGGTTTCATATTAACCAATCCATTCACTTACTGATTTTCTTCCCGAAACTGCATGCATCCCACTTCACTTTCCATGCAACAGTCTCACTAAGAGTGATTTATTCATACAGTTTCTCCTCTGTTTCACATGTTGAATCTGTACTTAATGGATGCTTTTGGGCTTCCAGCTTACCACAGAAGAAAGAGGTGTTCTTCTTGAAACCTAGTGTAGTGAGTCTTGCCCAGAGCTGGCACTTGTCCTGGCATCTTTAACTTTTTCATGATGTGAAGCTTGCCAATGTTCAGCCTAGTCTGCATAGGCTGTCGGCTGATTCTCTCAACAATTTCATTATCGGTGATCCGTTGATCCCAAGTAATTCCAAGGATTTTTCTAAGACAGCAGAGGTGGAAACAGTTCAATCTCCACTCCTGCTTGGAGTACATAACCCAGCTTTCACAACCATAAAGGAGAACTAAGGATACAAGCCTGATAGACATCTTTGTGTTCAGGGGGTTAGCAACTTATTGTTCCAAACATGTGAGGTAAGTTTGCCAAAGGTAACAGAAGTTTTTGCCAATTCTAGTATCAAGTTCCCTATCAATGTTAAGTGAGCTGATAAGAATTGAGCCAAGATAGCAGAAGTGTTCCATGTTGTCCAGAACTTCATTATTGACATAGATTTTAGGTGGAATGTTGGTACCTTGTAGTATGACAACTGCTTTCTTGATACTGGTTACCATACCACCCTTGGTGCATGCATCAGAAAACTTGTTCATTATGACCTGCAGTTCATCAGGTGAATTAGAGATGAATGCAGCGTCATCTGGGAAAAGCAGATCCCTAATAGTAAAGGGGATGATGTGCCTTCTGCTCTGGAATCGTCTGATGTTAAGCAAGCTGCTGTCCCTCCTTGATTCAGTTAGTATGTCAGATTGATCATTTCCAAAGTCATACTTAAGAATAGAGAAGAAGATGCCAAAGACAGTGAATGCTAAGATGCAGCCTTCCTTCATAGCAGTATCAATACTAAACTCAGATGTTTCATTTACATACTGAATGATTGCCTTCATTACCTCTTGGAACTTCTTGAATTGGGAGAGCATCTTTGGTGGACAGCCAATTTTCAACAGGATCTTATAGATGCCATTCCTGCTAACCGCGTCAAAGACCTTTCATGCATCAACAAATGCTACATAGAGAGGTTTCTGTTGTTCATGGCTTAATATACAAAGCTGATACTCAACTGCTTCTTTTTTGCTGATGATGGCAATTCAACTTGAAATACTCCTTATTTATATTGATCTGTAACATAATTTTTTTTTAATTCTGAGCATTAACTGATAACCCAACACTTTCAATCAAGGGCCACAGTTTAACTTTGTGAGGGCTGCATGTTTGACATGCCTGTGTTAAAAAAGTTGATTTTTAAACATTTCCTTGAATATATATCTCTACATAATTGTTCTAGGTTTGTCATTATGTTCATGGGAGAAAGGGCTTTTGAGTGATACCCAACTCAGCCCATTTCCAATAACATTGTATTACCAAAATTTCCATCAACTGAACAACCAGAAGTTGGGAAGGCTGCAGGGTTCTCCCTCTTACGCAGCAGAGGATTACCATTGAAATTATGATTCTGAGATTTTTACAAATCAAATGACACTTCCCTGACCAGTCTATCATTATGTTGCTCATGCAATTACACGTGCTTCCAGGCTTCTTGTTAAATATTGGCACACAGTAATACACAGGAGCTAATTCAAGAAGTGACAGTTAATCCGTTGAATTAAAGTGATTATAGTATAATTAGGTTCAATATCATATCCCTTTCTACAGGGCTGACTGGTCTTTCTCTGCTGTGTGCCGACTGGCTGCTTGCTCCAACCCTCTCCTTCCCCCTCTATTAGTCTCTTCACTTCAGTTTCACTCCATGCCTGCCTTCTTCTCCTCTTTTCCCCCACCTTGACCCTCTCAATTTCTTCCCCTCAATGTCCACTTACCCATATTTGGAATTCATCATTTAGGGTATGTCCAGAGGTGGATCCCATTGTCACAGCCACAATCAGGAAGCGTCATCTGTTCTGTTCGGGGATGGGGGGACCTAGGCCTTCAATCTTTGGGAGATGTCTTTCTCCTTCCTTGGGTGAAGGGTGTGTATTACACATTTCCCCTAATGCCTCTAATTCTTCAAGTGATGAACAAGTGGCAGAACAAGGCCAAGGATATACTGATAGTTCCTATGTGGGTGAGACAAGCATGGTATCCTTACCTGTTTGAATTGTCTCCTTGCCTGGTGATCAGTCTTTCATACTTTTATCATCTTCAAGATGCAGACAGAGTGCTTCATCCGAAATGAAAGGTTCTCCACCTTAAGGCATGGCACCTCAGTGGTTCGCAGGTAGAGTCTACCTTTTCATCAGAGGCACAGCAAGTTGTTGTTAAACGGCAGGAAGAAATCTAGCTTTACCTTGAAGTGGGAAAGATGTAGCTGTTGGTGTGAATACTGGCAAATTGCACCTGAATCTTCCTCACTTTCACGTATCCTGGATTATCTATTACAGCTGAAGAAAACAGGCTTATCCAGTAGCTTGATTAAGGTTCCTCTGGCTGCAAGCCTTCCATTCTCCAGTGGAAGGGTTCTCAGTATTCTCTTACCCCCAAAAACTTTAAGGTTCATTAAAGGACTGGGGTTCCTCTTGCTCGAGTAAAATCCCCCTCTCTGGCTTGGGATCTTAATCTAGTTCTCAAAGCTCTCATAGGTCCTCCTTCAGAACCTGCTCATTATTAACCCTATCCATGAAGATGGCATTTTTAATAGTCATTACATTAGCTCGAAGAGTTTGGGATATTGGGGCTTTGATGGCAGATCCTCTCTTTACATTTTTTTTCAAGGATAAAGTTTCCCAACATCCACATCCCAAATTCCTTGCTAATGTATCATGAGAGTTTCATCTGAACCAGACCATATATTCATCTGAACCAGACCCCAAAACCCCCACATAACTTGAATCAGGAAACCTCTTTTCATACCTTAGATGTCAGAAGAGCACTGGCTTTCTATCTCAGTAGGACCAAACCATTTTGCAAGTCTCAGACTATTTGTCTCCACTGCAGACACATCTAAGGGTTCCATAATTTCTGCCAAGACGCTATCGAGGTGGATTTCAGGATGTATTGTTGTTTTTTGTGAGGTTGCCAATGCCCAGCCTCCTGCTAGGGTTCTGGCCCACACTACTAGCCATGAAATCTGCAAGGCTGCCATGTGGTCTTCAGTGCTTAGATTCTTCAAACACTGTGTCTGGAAGCTGAAGTCAGACACATTCAAATTGGAATAAGGTGCACATTTTTAGCGGTGTGAGGGTTCTTAATCATTGGAACATACTACCAAGGGAACTGGTGGATTCTCCATCTCTTGATGTCTACAAATGTCACTTGGAGGCCTTTCTGGAATAAATGCCAATCACAAGTTATGCATTATTCAACCATAAATTATTGGGCTCAAGACTAGTAACTGGGTACAATTTAATGAGCTATGATTAAGGTGAAGATTTTGTCATGGTTATTTTTATTAAAAGTCACAAACATGTCACGGGCAATGAACAAAAATTCACGGAAGCCGTGACCTCTCTGTAACTTTTTCTGCTGAGGCTCCATGGTTTCCCCCACCACCGTGGTGGCTGGGAGCTGTTGTGTTCCCCCTCTGCCCGTGGCAACTGGAAGCTGCAGGGGGCCCCTCCTTTCCTCCACGTGAGTGCTGGAACCCTGAGGAGAACCCCCTCAGGAGTCTGTCACCTGTAGCTGGAGCCTTGCAGGGGCCCCCTGTTGCTGCTGTCTCCTGTCGCTGAAACCCTTCCAGGGTCCTGTTGGCTGCCAGCTCCAGAGTCCCGCAGCCCTTGGGGCTGAAGCAGAGAATGTCACGGAGGTCTCTGAAAGTCACTTCAGTGACTTCCATGACCTCCATGACATAAAGGTAGCCCTAGCTATGATATACAAGAGGTCAGACTAGATCATTTAATGGTCCCTTTTGGCCATAAAAGTCTACAAATGTCATCCTCACCATGCTTTCCATGTTGTTCACCAAGCTCCACAAAACCAGTCCAGTGTGAACTTAAACATTGTTTCTTATGGTGCAGTTCAAGTCATGAAATGACTTACTGTAGGTTGTTGTTTCTGCTTCCTAAGCATATGGTCTTTAGGTGTCTGTTATCAACTGAAATACAAAGCCTGCATTGACATCACTGTGCAAGCTTTAGTCAATATTAAGTCCTTTCTTGTTGGCTCTCTTGATATAATCCTCTTAGTTTTGGATGGAGTTTCAAATATGATTCGATTCTGAAGTTGTCTGTGAACTCAAAGATCAGGATATTTTTGAGTCCACTGTATTTAATATGCTATTTGAATTTTTTATTTTATTTTATATTTTGGTCTGCGGAGGCTGCCTCGTAGTGTGTTTGGAGAGTACGATATTCATTCCAGACATCTATTTTGGATCTCACTGCATTTCGTATGATACGCAAGATTTTGCCAATTGTTATCTGTATGGGCACACGGCTTTTTCTTAATCTTGGAAGATAAATTATAGAAAGCATAGAACTTGTCAAAGAACAATTGCAAGCAGTCCAATGTGTAATGTTGTGCCTCTAACAGCAAGGACCAGTTTGTGACTTCCATAGTGTGCCAGCAAAATAATTGTGGTAGTGAGTTAATATGCAGACAGCTACTCTGGGTATTTTCCTCATTGTGGTGGATCTTCCATCAAATGCAAAAGAAATCCAGTTGCTCTTCAGTTTTGGCTGACCTGGTTATCCTTATTCAACCCAAAAAAACTTCTAACATTACATCAGCTATACAGTCATTCAGATGAATGATCTCCATGAAGAAATAGTTGTTTGGAATATGGTGACACTCCTACCACTGCCTTAAAGCATGTAGTCAGTGACAAAGGTTATCTGAGATCATGGACTCAGCCGTCAATTCATAGTGAATGTTACTGTGTTCTGAAACCACTTCTAATTTTCTACTGAAATATTTCCGTGGTATCTACAAATACAAAAATAAAAGGAAATGAAATGGGATCTGTCAAAATATTTTTGAATTGTATGTTAATCGCTTTAAAGAAAATATAATGTAACTTATGTGATGCAGGGAGAAAAGTTTAAAGGAAGTGAATGTTTTATTTTCTGGCAGAAGTAAAATCATTTTTTCCCTTTTTGTCTAGTGTGTGATTATCAGTTTCTAATTACATCATAAAACATCATGCTCTTGTTGAGAGTATCAAAGTTTAAAACGTACTTTGTAGATTTAATTTCTATTCTGGTGTAACTAGACTAGATGGGTCAGTGTGTATCTGCTTTATACTACATGAGCGTCACAGGAATTATTTTGGATTTATCATCTTTTACTGACTGGTTACTTTTGCCTGGTAGGAGGAGGACCAAGCAGAACATTATGCTACTATGTTATGTTGCTGCTAGTACCTAGCAATTATGTAGCACTATATATTTTCCAAGTGTTTTTCAAACATTAACTAAGCCTCACAACATCCGTAGGAAGTACAATTATCATCCACATTTTAGAGATGGGGAATTTTTCTAAAGTCAAACAGCAAGTCATTATTAGAGCTAGGAGAATCATGGATTTTTTTGGTTTGCTGGCAGGTCTGAAAAATTGGAGAAAAAAATTCACTTCAGGTCAGCTGCTGAATTTTTTTTGCAATCTCTCCTTTTAAATCTATTCCACTGTGTATAAATGAAGTATTCAGTAGAGCAGGGACATGAACATGGGTCACCCACATCCCAGGTGAATGCCCTAAATATCAGACTATAGCATTATTCTCATACACTCTCTCTGGACCAATAACTATTTATACAAAGTGGAATACATCCAACAGGAGAGATTGAGAAAGACCCATACCAGATTACCTTATAGTCAAGGGTTTCGGGCACTCTCCTTCAATGTGGGATACCTGAGTTCATGTTAAAAAACATTTGCCAAATTCTAATCATGCCTCTGGCCCTGGTGCCCTCTGGAGTGGCGCGCACATGCCGTGGTATAAGGGGTGCCACTGGCGCCCCTGCAGCGCTCCCCCACCCTCAATTCCTTCTTGCTGCCAGTGACTGTGTGGGAATGTCTGCTGCTTCGGCTAGCCTTTTCGCTTTCTTCAGTGTTACGAATTTTTCTTGTAAAATTGTTGTACATAGTTAACAGTATCCCTTACTGTGTTAGGGTGTTTTACTTAGTCTCGAACGGGACTCAGCCTAGGGATGGGGCATGCCCCGGTCCCCAGGCTTTAAGCCCTGCGATCGCTGCAAAAAACCGATGCCGATCAGCGATCCTCATACCAGTTGTTTAAGATGTCTGAGCGAGTCGCATATAAGTGACAAGTGCCGTATCTGCAAGTCCTTCAAGCCTCGGAGTAATACGGAGCAAGACATCCATCTCAAAGTGCTCTTGATGGAGTTGGCTCTAACTCTGGCACTGGAGCAGTTGAGGTCCGACTCTGCCCTGAGCACCGCAGCGTCGGTGTGGAGCTCCCCACTAGCGCCGTCAATCCCCCTCTTTGGAACCTGCCAAGTGGCAAAATAAGACTGAGAGAGGAAGATCTCCTACATCCCGCAAGGGGAAGGAGAAGGCAGGAAAGGAGCAAGACCCAAGAAAGGCAGCTTGGTACCTCTGCCTGAGATTCGGGCGCCAGTTCAGGTCGAGCTGTCTAGCCCGCCCCGACCCATGCCTGCCACTCTGGACAACGACGCGGGCCTTTATCAGTTAGAGGTCCCGTCGACACCCGAGGCCCTGCAGGCAGTGCAGGATATCCTGGAACTACAAGTGCCATACACATCTGCTACGGTGGTATCCTGGTCCAAAGGGGATTTTCATAAATCCCCATCTCAGCAGCACCACTCCCCATCGCAGGGGACGTCCCGCCAGCACTCGCCCCCACGGAGCCACCAGGCTTTGAAGGCAGGGAGGCAGGCTCAGTGAAGCTCTCGTTGGTCTCCTGGCACAGGTCTGTAGAGGTGCACCCTTCCTGGCATCAACAGCACCGAGACCGGCCCAGCACTTCACATATGGCTCAGCACTGGTCGTGGTCTCAAGACTGTCGATCCTAGGAGTGGAGTCACCAGTTATCGGTTCGCCGGTACGTGTTGCCATGACACACATCCCCTTGGTTGGAAAGAAGGTCTCCCCAGCAACTGACTCGGTCCCACTGCAGCTCCCGGTACCGGTCAAGCAGCATGAGGCGCAGAATGCTGTCATCAGTCCGCCAAATGTCGCTGGTCTCTAAGGACCCACAGAAGGGACTCATCCCAAGCGGAGAGGTCCCCATCGAGGCGCAGGAATTGGCACCACAGTGAACAGGATCACCAATCCACCCGCTCGTGGAAGCTTGAGAGCAACCACTCATCCTTGAGTGGCCCTCCGGGCAGGAGTCGTTGCTGGTGGGCTAAGTCCCTGCACTGGTGGTACCCTCTATGTCAGCGGTACCATCAACTACTCCATGGCCCCAGAGCCAGTGGCTGACTGCTTGGTACCCTGGAACCGATGGGGCTTTACCCAGCCTTCACAAGGGCTCAGGTCGGGGGCAGGGGTCTCGGACAAACCGTCGGCTTCGGTATCCTGCCCTTCCCCCAGAGGCTGATGTCCCTGAAGAGAGAACCCCACAGGTTCATGCAGACCCCGGGGAACAGCCAATTGGACCACCAATGGACATGGCAGACCCCATGGCACTGGCTTCTTTCTCATCTTTGCCTGATGAGGCGATTGCGGGTCCCCCTCACTCAGTTCCTCAGGATGATTCTAAGTCCCATCAGGAGCTGTTGAAAAGAGTTGCCTCTAACTTGGGGCTCCATGCAGAGGAGCTAGAGGAACCATAGGACTCCCTGTTCAATGTCCTGTACTCTACAGCACTGGCCAGGGTGGCACTAACCCTGCATGAGGGGGTGTCAAAGATCACAAATGCTCTGTGGCAGACCCCCTTATCCATGCCCCCCATCTCCAAGAGGGCAGAAGGAAAATACTTTGTGCTGGCTAAGGGTCATGAGTACCTCTATACCCACCCATCCCCAAGCTCCCTGGTAGTAGCGGCTGTTAATGAGTGGGAGAGGCAGGGCCAACTGGGAGCTACACCTAAAAATAAGGACTCAGAGCCTGGACGCAAGCTGGTGAGAGTGCTGACAGACAATACGGCCTTGATGATCTACATCAACAGGCAAGGGGGAGCACGCTCGTCGGCTCTCTGTTAAGAGTCTTTCCATTTGTGGGATTTCTGCATCAAGCACACGATCCACCTGGAGGCCTGTCACCTCCCCGGGTTCAGGAACATGCTGGCAGATTGCCTCAGCAAGTCCTTTTTTTCTCACCACAAGTGGTCGCTCCATCCAGAGGTAGCGCGATCGCTCTTCCAGAGGTGGGGAACTCCCCATGTGGACCGGTTCACCACCAGACAGAATAGGAAATGTCATCGGTTCTGTTCCCTGCAGGGTCTGGGCAAGGACTCTCTCTCTCTAACACCTTCCTTCTATCATGGTCTGGGGGTGTGATGTATGATCGCACTGGAGTGGCTGCGCCGACATTGGTTCGGGACGCTGATGGACCAGGCGGTGACCCTCCCTGGCCCCTTCCCGACCGACCAGATCCGATTTAGCAAAATAATGGGCGCCCCCTACACCCCAACTTCACCTCCCTCCACCTCACAGCGTGGATGCTGTGTGGTTAAACCCGGAGGAGCGGGCCTGCTCTAACGAGGTCCAGCAAGTCCTTCTGGAAAACAGGAAGCCTTCCACCAGAGCAACCTACGTGACCAAGTGGATGAGGTTCTCCCACTGGACGTCTGAGTAGCATCTCTCCATCACACTCCTCTTTCTAATATATCTTAGATTACCTGCTTCATCTTAAGAACCAGGGGCTGGCCTTCTCTTCCATCAGGCTGAACTTTGTGGCCATCTCCGCTTTCCACCTGCCGATCCAAGGTCAGATGGTGTTCTCGCATGATATGTCGATCAGATTCCTGAGAGGCCTCGAGAGGCTCTTTCCACCGGTCCGGGCTCCTGTCCCACAGTGGGACCTTAACTTGGTTCTTTCTAGGCTCATGGGCCCACCCTCTGAGCTTATGGTTTCCTGCTCCCTTTCCCACCTGTCATGGAAGGTCGTTTTCCTTGTGGCGATAACATCGGCGAGATGAGTGTCGGAGATTAAAGCCCTGACATCGGAGCCTCCATACACGGTGTTCTACAAGGAGAAAATTCAACTGCGACCCCCATCTGGCCTCTCTGCCGAAAATGTTGTCTTCCTTCCATGTCAACCAGCACACCTTCCTCCCAATGTTTTATCGCAAGCCACCCACCATTAGTGAGGAAAGGCAGCTTGCACATCCTGGACGTCAGACTTGACGTGGTGTTTTACCTGGAGTGTACTAAGCCCTTCCGCAGGTCAACCCAGCTCTTCCTCATGACCACAGACAGGATGAAGGGCCTTCCGGTGTCCTCACAGAGGATTTCCAACTGGATTACCACCTGCATCTGGACCTGTTACAAGCTGGCGGCCTTCTTGGTGCATATTACCATCCAGGACATTTGCAGAGCCGTGACATGGTCTTTGGTTCACACATTAATGGTGCATTACACCATCACTCAGCAGGCCAGAGATGACACTAGGTTAGGCAGAGCTGTGTTGCAATCTACACATCCATGAACTCCTACCCGCCTTCATTGGTACTCCTTGGGAGTCATCTAATATGGAATGGACATGAGCAAGCACTCGAAGAAGAAAAGAGAGTTACCTGTTCCATAACTGGTGTTCTTTGAGATGTATTGCTCATGTCCATTCCATGACCCGTTCCTCTTTCCCCACTGTCAGAGTTTCTGGCAAGAAGGAACTGAGGGTGGGGTAGCCGGCGACGCCCCTTATACCGCGGCATGTGCACGCCACTCCAGAGGGCACCAGAGCCAGTCCCCTATGGATACCACTGAGGGAAAAACTTCCAGCACTGGTGCATGTAGCAAGCACACACCTAATATGGAATGGACATGAGCAACACAGCTCAAAGAAGACCAGTTACAGAACAGACCTGCTTACAGAACAGTTACAGAACAGACCTGTCATTACTGGTCTGCTCCAGACTGAAAGTAAACAGAGTCAGTTCTTTGTTCGGTTCCCCATTCAGTTCCCCAAAGTTAAGAGGGGTAACTGGTAGGCCATTTATCTATGCCAAAGGTTACAAACACTCATACTGACTTGCTCTAGCTAATCATACAGGATACAGGCCTATAGGGTGCTTGCATTACAGCCAACTATTATGAATAACCATGAATAACTCTTATGAATACAATAAACTGGAATTCAACATAAACTCTAAGAAAATATGGTTCACTAATAGGATATGATGATAAAATAATATGAATCAGACCAATGAAGAAAATACATTCTGCAGTATAGCACCAGTTTGCCTAATGAATGTGCAACACTCTTCTAATTGCCTTTATTCTTCTTGTGGCAAGAAAGCATCAGATAACATTTAAAGTTAGTTTTAACTCTTTTAATTCAATCCAATTTCTGAGATAGTCCTTTAATTTTATTAGAGTTCAACAGGAAATGAAATTCTGTTTTTAAGAAATCCAATGTTCTTTATAGTAGAAAGTCTTTTATTTCTGAAGTCTTTTTTAAAAAAATCAATAATTCTTGAAGAGTCTTTAGCTTAAATAGTTGGTTCTTTATAACACTTTTTGGAGAGAAAACGCTTCTTCTCTTTCTAAGGTAGGGGAGGTTGTAGCTTGAGCAATGCCCATAATTGATTAATTCCGTATTAATATAAGTATTCCATACTTAAATGGCTTCTTACAATATTGCTTAGCTTAGCAGGATCATTAAATTCCACATTGGTGCATAAAGCATTTTACTATTTATATAGAAATTATATTAGGAATTATGTTAGGAGCTTAGCATTTAGCTAACGTATTTGTAAGTATGCATTTCACAAGGATGTTTGCCATTTCAGCATTTAAGAAATCAACAAAGGTTTAAAAACATTTCCAACTACACTTGTTTTCACACAAGCAGAGTTGATGGAGGCCCACCTTAGCCCTTGATTTTTATGATTTGATAAGCATCTTCCATATTACTTCTTTTTGAAGTCCTTTTGATCAAATTGCATTAACAGTTGCAGGTTTTGGAATTAAAATGCCTATCAAGTATTCTATACAAAGCATCAATCACAATAATGAAACTTTTATAACCTTTGGATGGGCTAGCATTTACTTCATTGCCCTTCTCCTAGTGCCTAAAAACAACTTCATAGGAAGACACATGGAGACCCAGAATTCAGTCATTGAGGATTTTCCGCAAGGATCAATCTCCGCTCAGTCAAGTCCAACGAGAACAAAAGGAATGAACTTAATTCCTAAGTACCAATTTTCTAACATCTTATAATGATAAAGAAACATAATAATTTAATTTCTGCGACATAACAAAGCTACCATATAATCCACATACATTATCTTCACAGTTACACATAAACATAAATAAAAAAACCAAATGAAATCTAGATATCAGTCATCACAGAAACACAGCAAGAAGAAACTCAGAATCCCCAAAAGCTTAAATTGAATTCACCTGAGTCTCAATTACAGTCTTTGATCACCAAAATCTATACAGTCTGCTTAGTCAAAAGCACTGCAACAACATCTTCCCTCCACTTGCTTGTAGAAATCTCTAGCTGGAATCCATGCACTCTTCCTCCACCTCTGCTGAAATCACTCAGTTAGCTAGTCAGCTAATTAATTAATCAACCACTCAGATTAAGTATATAGATTTTAAAAACCCTGTTACAAGAAAAATACAACCTGAGAATAGCAAAATATAAACGACTCGTTCCACATCATTACATTTAAATAAGAAAAAAAGTTGGTGAATCATACTAGTTGAGAGAATTTAACTAAAATTAGTTTTCTCTTCCAATTTTCCCTTTCTATAGTTAACACTGCCAGGGCTTCACTGTTGGAGTGTTAAATTTTGCAGCAGGTTAGTGACATTGTTTTCAGAGTTAGGGGAAAACAGCCTGTTCTCTGTTCCTGTGGCCCAGCTTCTCCCAGCACACACAGATGACATGGCCTTTTACAAAGCAGTTGCCCCGTCTACTTGCCCTTAGTGGAGTCTGAGTCCAGCTATCAGGAACCTGTTGAGCATACCCAAAACTGGGTGTGATAGTTTTGTAATAAAAAATAATATAAAGTGAGCACTATACACTTTGTATTCTGTATTGTAATTTAAATCAATATATTTGAAAATGTAGAAAAACATCCAAAATATTTATAATACTTTTAAATTGGTTATCTATTAAGTTTTAACTGTGTGATTAAAACTGCGATTAATCACGACTATTTTTATCTAGTTAGTTTGTTTTGCATTAATCGCTTGAGTTAACTGTGATTAATTGACAGCCCTTACTTCATATAGTTAAATAAACAAAAATATATCTGAGGTACCTTTTCCAAAGCACCATATGTATTAGTCATTATAAATGCCCTATGTCCTATGCTTCAATCAAGACCCAGCCAAGTATGTTGACAATTAAGTTATAAAAAATTATTAATATAATTTCTGCATCAGTATTGAGGTCTCTTACCTAAAACAATTGTGGTGATCCAGTCTGACTTCCTATGTAATACGGACCAAAGAACCTCACCCAGTACTTCTGTATCAGTCTCATAATTTACATTTGAACTATAACATATCATTTAGAAACATATCCAGTGTTGAGCTAAAGACTAGAAGTAATGGAGAATCCTCCATGTCTCAAGACAAATTGTTCCAGTGGTTAATTGCAGTAAAATTTGGACCTGTAAGTCTAGTCTGAATTTGTCTATCTTAAGCTTCCAAGCACTGGATCTTGTTACGTCTTTTTCTGCAAGAATGAAGAGCTATCTCTTGTCACAAATCAATTCCCCTTGTTAGGTACGTGTCAACTATGATCAAGTCTCTTTTTAACTTTCTCCTAGACAAGCTAAATAGATTGAGCTTCTTTACTCTCCCACCATAAGGTATATTTTCCAGACCTCAGATTATTCTTGTTGGTCTTTTTGGAACCTTTTCCAATTTGTCATCCTCCTTTTTGAAGTGTGGATGCCAATTTATGGTACTCCAATTTATGGTCTCACCTCTACTATACACAAAGGCAATACCACCTTCTTCCTTCTACTTGATATTTTACTGTTTATGCATCCAAGGATTGTGTTACCCCTCTTAACTACAGCATTGCAGTGGGAGCTCATATTCAGTTGGTTATCTACCATGGCACCTAAGTCCTTTTCAGAATCATTGCTTTCCTGGATGCAGTTTCCTAGCTTATAAATGTGACCTGCATTCTTTGCTCCTGGATATATATGGCTTCGCATTTGGCTGTGAGAAAAATGTATGTTGATCAAATAAGCACATGAAACAGTGATTCAGGTTGGTCTGTATTACTGATATGTCAACATCAGTATTTAATACTGTACCAATTTTTGAGTCATCTGCAAATTTTAACCATGTATTTTATATTTTCTTCAAGGTCATTGATAAAGATACTGAATAGCATTGGGCTGAGTCCTTTGTCTTAATCTTTTATCTTAAGTATTTTGTAACTACATCTTTCCTTTAGTAAATGGTAATTTAGTAGCATTATGTATCCCATATTTTGGCAGGAGGTCAAGGGTTATAAGCATTGGATTCTATGGACTTGGGACTGGATTACGATAGCAGTGAGATGTAACAGAAAGCATTACCTGTAATTATGAACTGGAACAGGAATACTGTAATTGGGTCTAAAAGAAAGCAGGTCACTATATGAGTGATAGGGGTAAAGAAATATTCCTTTCAGGGATAATTATTGATACAAAAATACAGACCACCAATAAAAACCATAGTGATGATGGTAAATTATAGTATGTCCTTAATTCTCTTACCAGCACTCTAAGGATGCATTCCTGAAGCACTCTTTTTTTAAAGGATTGATCAGACCACTAAATTATTATCTAAGAGTACATTTTCTTTCTGGGCAGATCTTCACTTTCCTTTTCCTTACGTAGTGACTTGATATGCCTGTGGACAGAAAAAATGGTACAAGAGGGCTTTCCTACCCTATCTTTCTAAGCAGAAATTAGTGTCCATTAACAGTCATAAAAATATTTGATGACTAATGTGACTGATATGGCAATTTCCTGTAATGTGTTTGGGAGATCTTAACTGTATTAAGTTTATGTATCATTGTGGGCCAGGGATTGTCTGGAAATTCCATGGAGGAGGGTAATCACAGCTCCTCCAGGAATTAAGAACAGTGGGGGATGATTAGTCAAATTCACTCATGTTGTAAGACCTCAGACTGGTACCACCACCTGGACACATTTGCATGTAATGTTTCAGACTGGATTCTCCAGAGGCCAACAGACAAAGAAAGGACTTCTGGATAAATAGTCTGCGTTTAAACGGACTCAAGGCCTTTCTGATCTTGCAAAAGACAGGCCCTTCTGTCCAAGTGGAAGGGTGGGGTTGAAAGGATTGACATCTGCCAGAGCCATTGTTGGAGTTGGGGTGATCTCTGGTAAGTTTATTAGCAAGCATGTAGGTTCTGTTGTTTTTAATGTTTTCTCCGTAATGCTTTTACCTCAGGAACAAATGTACTTTCATAGAAAGGATCATGTGGTAACTTACAAGTGTGGAAAATTAGACTGTTTATAGCCACTGGAGAGAGAGCAACATGCAGACTAACCGTTTTGGCAGTCTGGCATGCTGAGGAACTCAGTGTAGGCAGGGAGATGTACAGCCTGGAAAGCCCCAGTCAGAAAGGAAAGAGACATGGGTCTCCATCAGAGAGAGGTGATAACTGAGGAACCATAAGCCTAAAGTGGTTACCCTTGCTGGACCATGAGGGGGAAATAGAGGTGCAGTTGCCCTAAACTGTGATAACTAAGTCGGACTAAAACGAATATCACAAGGTGCCCAAAGCTTCAGTGAACAGTGAGGTGATGGAACAGGCTGTTATGGTTTTTAGTATCAAGTGCAGTATCAAGTGTAGCATTGATGAATAGAAGATGATGCGAGAGAGGGCAGAGCCACAAGAGATGAACATACAAAAAGGCAGTTTCAATACTGTGCAAGGGAAAGATATCAAATTCATAAGACTCATCAAGGTGATTACTTCTGGAGACATTTATGGACTAGTAATCTAGTGTGATTTAAGGATTTTTGCAATCAAAAGAGAGGATGAAGATAGGTAGCTAAACTATACAGTAATTTTTAAAGAAATCCCAGATGGAAATCAAAATATTTAATATTAATCTTACTGTAGAAATATCATCTCACCATAAAATCACCCGGTAAGAACAAAATTTTCCATTTTGCTGTGCTAATTTAAATATGATTAAACATGCTAATGTTCTATTTTTACAATTAAATAAAATGTATATGTATGTTCCTAGGCCCACATTATGGAAGAGCTACTAGCTGCATTTTATATATCTTACATTATTTGCTACTCTGCATCTAACTTCTGTGTAAAGTAACTTTGTCATTATAGTGTTTCTCAAAGGCTTTGTCGAGGTTAGGAAAATAATTTGAGGTTAGGCCAGGGTTAACTAATATGAATTTGCTAACCCCAACCTAATCACAACCTTTTCCACAGCATAGACACAAGTCTACATACCTTTCACTTTCAATTTACTTGGCTGAAGTCAGATATAGGGGAGAAGGTACTGACCTTCATTTTTACACTTGAGAAAAGGTTAGGGTTAGTTAATGTTTCACATCCTCAACAGCCTCATTTCCTATTCTAGACAAAGGTAAAATGTGTCATTGTTATCGTTCCTAATACATTTTCAAAATAAGGTAAAATTTTATAAATGAATTTGTGCATTTTGTTTGTCAGGGCGGAATAGAAAAATGTAATTTAAAAAAATTGTCTCCCTGCTTCAATTCAATTCAATTAACACCTAAATGTAGGTTTTTGTATTATCTGACAAAATTTATGATTTGGAGCCCGGGGAGATACAAAGAATACCACCCTTCCCCCCACAACAACAACCAAACTTCCTCATTGCAACATTTCTATGAATCAAAAAATATTATTTTTTTATTTGGACTTAAATACTCCAGTGTAGCATTTGCACCAAAAGCATTGCAGCATGGTGCTAATAAATGAGAACCAAAAAGTGAAACTGCCTACAAACAAAAGTGAAATTGATGGTGTGATCTATTTTTATTTTCCTAAATGAGTGAAATGCAAAAGGTAATTCAGCATTATTGGTGAAAATTAAACTAGATATACTCAAATCTTTAACACCGTAAATTGACATTGGTAGGATAGGTAAGGAAATTGTTTTGGTTTTTTTGTATTTTGTTAATGTCTCTCTAATTATTTACTTTACTATACTTACTTTCATCTGTTAGACTGAACCAAAAAGTCTAATATATATTATATATTTTTCCTCTAGTTCATATCCATTGCGTGTTACTTCAAGGATCTAAGAGGTCAATTAATCTTTTGTAAATCTTAGTCTGCAATTACAAAATAGCAACTTCCCTTAAATTTTTGTGCCAAATTAAATACACAAATACATTTCCAATTGCTTATCTTGTATTCAGAAAATTAGAAATAACATCTTTATATATTGCAAAACACCATTCCCTTAATAAAATTGATTTTATTAAACAGCACTGGCTGGTATTTCCTACTCAGCAAATTCCTGCTGATTTCTTTAAAACAGGGAGTAAGGTTTTTTCCATGTAATCTTCTTAAGGTCACAGATGTATGGAGGCCTAAAGGAGTAAAATAATTGACTGACAGTTTAAAAGGCAAATGCCAGCTGACTTCCTTAAAACTACTTGTCAGAAGACAAAAGCCTTCTGGCATGTAATTAATTTTGAAATGGAAATTTTTCCAAACCATTTCCCCAAACTTCCAGTTATAATAATAATAACTGGGCTGATGTGTATGTCTGTGTGACAAAACAGCATGTCATCTCTATAAAGTGCCAAATTTAATTTTGTGTTTTTGCTACGCTATGGAAATCTATTGTTTTCCTGAGAGCTTTAGTTAGTGGTTCACTGGAGAGGGCAAAAAGCAGTGGAAACAAGGGACATTCCTGTCTGCCACCTCTACATAAAAAGAAAACCTTTGACCAGCATCCATTAGTGTTAACTTTTTCTGTCAAGGGAGGCGTAGAATACTTGCGCCTATTTAGTGACCAATTTACATAGCCCACAATTATTGAGACACGATAACCTTTATGCAGATTTAACCCTATCTCAAAATTCTTCAACACTGAGGGTATGTCTACACTACGACAGTAGTCCAATTTTACAGAAACCGATTTTTGGGAACCGATATTATAAAGTTGAATGTGTGTGTCCACACTAAGCACGTTAATTCGGCAGTGTGCGTCCACCGTACCGGGGCAAGCGTCGACATTCCAAGTGGTGCACTGTGGGTAGGTATCCCACAGTTCCCGCAGTCCCCGCTGCCCATTTGAATTCTGGGTTGAGCTCCCAATGCCTGATGGGCCAAGAAATTTGTTGCGGGTGGTTATGGGTAAATGTCGTCATTCAACCCTCACTCCCTCCCTCCCTCCGTGAAAGCAATGGCAGACAATCATTTCGCGCCCTTTTTCCTGGATTGCAAGTGCAGACACCATAGCGCGGTGAGCATGGAGCCCGGTGAGATCATCGCAGCAGTTATAGCTGTTGTCAACACCTCGCACATTATTGTTCACTTTATGCATAACCTGAACTTGAGAAAGGAGGCGAGGAGGTTACGGCAGCGCGGTGACGACAGTGATGAGGACATGGACACAGACCTCTCTCAAGGAACGAGACCCCGCAAATTGGACATCCTGGTGGCAATGGGGCAGGCTCATGCCGTGGAATGCCGAGTCTGGGCCCGGGAAACGAGCACAGACTGGTGGGACCGCATAGTGTTGCAGGTCTGGGATGAATCCCAGTGGCTGCAAAACTTTCGCATGCGTAAGGGCACTTTCCTCGAACTTTGTGACTTGCTGTCCCCTGCACTGAAGCGCCAGAACACCAAGATGAGAGCAGCCCTAACAGTTGAGAAGCGAGTGGCGATAGCCCTCTGGAAGCTTGCAACGCCTGACAGCTACCGGTCAGTCGCGAATCAATTTGGAGAGGGCAAATCTACTGTGGGGGTTGCTGTGATGCAAGTAGCCAATGCAATCGTTGAGCTGCTGCTGTCAAAGGTAGTGACACTGGGAAATGTGCAGGTCATAGTGGATGGCTTCGCTGCGATGGGATTCCCTAACTGTGGTGGGGCAATAGATGGAACGCATATCCCTATCCTGGGACCGGAGCACCAGGGCAGCCAGTACATTAACCGCAAGGGGTACTTTTCAATGGTGCTGCAAGCACTGGTGGATCACAAGGGACGTTTCACCAACATCGTCAGATGGTTGGGAAAGGTTCATGACGCTCGCGTCTTCAGGAACTCTGGTCTGTTTAGACGGCTGCAGGAAGGTATTTACTTCCCAGACCAGAAAATAACTGTTGGGGATGTTTAAATGCCTATAGTGATCCTTGGGGACCAAGCTTACCCCCTAATGCCCTGGCTCATGAAGCCGTACACAGGCGCCCTACACAGTAATAAGGAGCTGTTCAACTACAGGCTGAGCAAGTGCAGAATGGTGGTAGAGTGTGCATTTGGGTGTTTGAAAGGGCGCTGGCGCAGCTTACTGACTCATTCAGACCTCAGCGAAACCAGTATACCCATTGTTATTGCTGCTTGCTGTGTGCTCCACAATCTCTGTGAGAGTAAGGGGGAGGCGTTTATGGCTGGGTGGGAGGTTGAGGCAAATCGCCTGGCCGCTGCTTACACGCAGCCAGACACCAGGGCGATTAGAAGAGCACAGCAGGACGAGCTGCACATCAGGGAAGCTTTGAAAACTAGCTTTCTGACTGGCCAGGGCACCGAGTGACTCTTATGTTTGTTTCTCCTTGATGAGAACCTGCCCCCTTTGTTTACTCTGTTTATATTACCTATCCTCTCTAATTAACACACGCCCTACCCCCCTTCGAGCAGACCTTGCTTTGAAAGGAAATAAAGGCACCATTGTTTAACAACCACGTATTCTTTATTCAACATTTATTAACAAAGGGAGAGAACTGGGAAGGTAGCCCGGGTGGGGTGCAGGCGGAGGGGAGGAGGGAAGGAGAAGTCTGCTTCAAAACTTGTTGAATGCCAGCCTTCTGCTGCTTGGGCAATCCGCCAGGGTGGAGTGGTTGGGTGCACGGAGTGTCCCCCACTCTCCCCCCCCCCCTGTTTTTTTGGGACTCTGGGTGAGGAGGTAATGGGACTTGGGGAGGGGTG
Organism: Macrochelys suwanniensis; assembly: GCA_033296515.1. Classification (NCBI taxonomy): domain Eukaryota; kingdom Metazoa; phylum Chordata; order Testudines; family Chelydridae; genus Macrochelys; species Macrochelys suwanniensis. Next base: position 68,094,443 of record CM065775.1, read on the forward strand.
AGGGCGGTTACAGATGGGCTTCAGTGGCGGTCTGTCATCCTGCTTCCTTTCCTGCAGAACCTCCACCGGACGCTGAAGCGTGTCGGTTTGCTCCCACAGTAGCCCCAGCATTGCCTCAGTTGCTCTCTGATCCTCCTGCCGCCACCTCTCATCTCGAGCGTCCCTCCTGTCCTCACGTTCACTGCCCGCTTTCTTGTATTGGGCAATTGTGTCCCTCCACACAGTCTGCTGAGCTGTTTCAGTGTGGGAGGACTGCATCAGCTCAGAGAACATCTTGTCGCGCGTGCGTTTTTTTCGCCACCTTATCTGGGATAGCCTTTGGGAGGGAGATGCTGGGGGAAGCCTCGAAACAGTTGCAGCTGCAGGATGAAAAAAAGGGAGTGAAGTTTTTAAAAAGATACACTTTACAGAACAATGGGTATACTCTTTCGCGGTGAACAACACCATTCACAGCACCTAGCACATGTGCTTTCAGCACAAGGTCGCATTTTGCTTCTTTATATTGAGTGCCTGGGGCTTTGGTGTACAGATCACACACGCAGGGCCGGGCAACGGAATTCGGCTAGCAGGCAGCCATGGTAAGCCATAGACTTTCGGCTTCTGAAACCTTACTTAACAGCAGTGCCCTCGTTTCCTGTTCCAAGCAAAACCCCTTGAGTTGGCCAGTTAGTGCTGCGCTTTGCGGGTTAACGTGCAGCAGCAGAAACCAAAGTAACCCCAGCCATCCCATTCTCTGGGATGATCGCTTTACCCTTCCCCCCACCGAGTGGCTGGTAACAGTGAAGAACCCTGCTAGCCGAATGCAAACTGCTCAGCATCAAGGGTCCCCCCTCCCCCACTGCGTGGCTGGTAACAGGGAAAAACCCTGCTAGCCGAACGCAAACTGCTCAGCATCAAGGGTCCCCCATCCCCGCCCCCACTGCGTGGCTGGAAACTGCGTGGAGGATTTCTTTTCAGGCCCAGGCAAACAGCTCAGTAGAAACGGCCACCTTTGAATGTCCCCGTAATTAAATTCCCTTATTTCAACCAGGTAACCATGAATGATATCACTCTTCTGAGGATAACACACACAGAGAGAGAACGGATGTTGCTTGAATGCCAGCAAACACCGGGGCCATATGCTGCCAGGCTTTGTCATGCAATGATACCAGAGTACTTGCTACTGGCCTGGCATGGTAAAGTTTCCTACCATGGAGGACGCAATAAGGCTGCTCTCCCAAGAAACCTTCTGCAAAGGCTTTTAGAGTACCTCCAGGAGAGCTTCATGGAGATGTCCCTGAAGGATTTCCGCTCCATCCCCAGACTTGTTAACAGACTTTTCCAGTAGCTGTACTGGCCACGAATGCATCCCAAGTCCTCAGGGCAAATTAATCATTAAAAGTCATTAAAAATCACTTCCTTTTAAACCATGTCTTTTCAATTCAAAAGATACACTCACCCGATGTGCCTTCTCCGGCTTCACAGTCCCGGATACCGCCTTGGGAGGGTTGGGAGGGTATTTCTGTCAGGGTGATGAAAAGATCCTGGCTGTTGGGGAAATCGGTGTGCTGTGCGCTCTCGACTACCTCGTCCTCATCATCTCCATCATCATCTTCTCTGTCCGCAAAAACCTCAGACGAAGCGACTGATGAGAATACCCCATTGTCGGAGTCCATGGACAGGGGTGGGGTAGTGGCGGCGGCCCCCTGTAGAATGGCATGCAGCGCAGCGTAGAAGCGGCATGTTTGGGGCTGTGACCTGGAGCGTCCGTTTGACTCTTTGGTCTTCTGGTACGCTTGTCTCAGCTCCTTAATTTTCACGCGGCACTGCGTTGCATTCCTGCTGTATCCTGTGTCCATCATGGCCTTGGCGATTTTTTCGTAGATTTTTTCATTCCGTTTTTTCGAATGTAGTTCGGATAGCACGGATTCATCTCCCCTTACAGCTATCAGATCTAACACCTCCCGTTCTGTCCATGCTGGAGCCCTCTTTCGATTCTGGGATTGCATGGTCACCTCTGCTGAAGAGCTCTGCATCATTACCAGTGCTGCCGAGCTCACCACGATGGCCAAACAGGAAATGAAATTCCAACTGGCCCAAACAGGAAATGAAATTCAAAAGTTCGCAGGGCTTTTCCTGTCTACCTGGGCAGAACATCCGAGCTCGGACTGCTGTCCAGAGAGGTCACAGTGGTGCACTGTGGGATAGCTCCCGGAGTCCAATACCATCGAATTCCATCCACACTAACCCTAATTCGACACGGCAATATCGATTTTAGCGCTAATCCCCTCGTCAGGGAGGAGTACAGAAATCGATTTTAAGAGCCCCTTATGTCGAAATAAATTGCTTCATTGTGTGGACGGGTGCATGGTTAATTCGATTTAACGCTGCTAAATTCGACAAACTCTTAGTGTAGACCAGGCCTGAATGACAAGGCAGGTAGGCTTCACTTATCATTCTGTATTTTTTCTGTATACAACTAATGATGTCAAACTTGGCACAATAAATTCATTAATACCCTCCTGCTAGATCCAGGCTATGAAGTAGATCTAGTCCAATAGCATTTCTTGGCTAATATATGTTTGTCCCCTGTAATTAAATGTGGTAGTAAGACTTACAGTTTGTTAGATTTTGATTCTCTCAATGTAACGGTATAAGGCATTTTTATAAGGGCCCCTTGTCTGTCACAGTAAATATGCATAGAAAAGAGCCAGTTAGGGTTCACTTCAATAAAGAAAATTCAAAGTCTAACAGATCCAGATTGTCAAGTTTTAGTAGCCTGGGAATCTTCATGTACTGTTAAAGGATCTAATTATTCCATAGGCAAAGTGGAATGGGAATCCAAATAATCTTTTTAAATTATGCTAATTACTTTGATACTGTGATAAAAACAATAAAGTTTTTATCTGTTTTCACCACCCCCTGTTCTGCTACTCAATAGCACTTATGTTAGAAACACATTGTTCTCTAATATGTTAGGCCAATGTTTTGCCAACTGTTACCTTGCTGCTAAAATTTGTGATGCGTGAAAAAGAAGTTGTTACATGAGTTCCTCCAAGAACTTAAGTTTGCACATATTTAGCTGTGTCAAGTTCTAAGCATGCTGCCAAAACCATTCTACTAAAAGCTTCTATTTTCTGCATCACTGTTATGCTCTTCTGAATCTTTTTGCTCCTCTGTGGGATGGAGGGTAATTGCACACCTCAGAAATGAAGTGTCTGTCTCTTAAATAGGTTTCAGTGTAGTAGCCGTGTTAGTCTGTGTCAGCAAAACGAAAATAAGAAAGAAAAACTTGTAGCACCTTAGAGACTAACAAATTTATTTCAGCATAAGCTTTCGTGGGTTGTTACCCACTTCATCGGATGCATGGAATGAAACATACAGTACACAGATATTTATACAGTCAGAGAAACATGATAAGGTCGAGGTGCATAGACCAACCTTAAGAGGCGAATTAGTTGAGAGGAACCATAACAGCAGGGGGAGAAAAACCTTTGAAGTGATAAACATGATGGTCACACAGGTGTGAATGAGGATCGTTAACTTAAGGGAAATAGATTCATATTGACACAAACATTCACACAAACATTCACACAAACATATCATATTGAATCTATTTCCCTTAAGTTAACGATCCTCATTCACACCTGTGTGACCATCATGTTTATCACTTCAAAGGTTTTTCTCCCCCTGCTGTTATGGTTCCTCTCAACTAATTCGCCTCTTAAGGTTGGTCTATGCACCTCGACCTTATCATGTTTCTCTGACTGTATAAATATCTGTGTACTGTATGTTTCATTCCATGCATCCGATGAAGTGGGTAACAACCCACGAAAGCTTATGCTGAAATAAATTTGTTAGTCTCTAAGGTGCTACAAGTTTTTCTGTCTCTTAAATGAATGTTATCTTCCAGACAGACAATATTCTTTACAGATAATTTGAATTCTGAATCATTAAAAATTCCTTATCTTGATCTTAAAATCGATCTTGATTTTAAAAAAGTGAACGGAAGCATTATCAGAAATAGTAATGTTCTGTAACTATTCCTTGAAATTGAAATTAATAAGAAGGTAAAAAACATTTGAAGCTAGTTTGTGGAATTATATGTAATAGTGTTCCCCGGTATGAAATGAAGGTTCACAGTGTCATAGTTCCTGCTCTTTCCTATTCCCCCTACTGGAAGTAAGCTTTATCAGCCCTGTAATGATAGCACATTATTTATACCTGCACACCAACTCATCCATGTTGAGAGGGCAGAGTCAAGACTGCCTTTTCTTTCTCCCCGTCTTTCCATTCCCCGCTCAGTTGTGTGGTAGAGAGCATGGTGGACCCCACAGCAGCTGCTCGCCCCACCTTGCACAGACTAGTGGTATTGGTTGCCATCTGAAGGAAATAATGAGGTGCCTAATGCCCCGTTACTCCTCTCCATGGGTGTTAAAGGTGGTTCAAGATTGAGCCCTTGCATTTTATAGCCGTGAACATTCTCTAAACTTTAAACAATTTGGAATTCATTACACAATATGTTTAGATGTGGGACATATTCAGATGGCTGGAAAAAGACACAGATTACACTCCTTTTAAATATAGGCCCAAAGTGTAATTTTTTTATTACATGACATCCAGAACCGTGTGCTTAATATTTTTGGAGTTTTATAATATTATCCTGAAATAATTTTTGTGATTACATTTGTGTGTTTATGCCCACATGTATCTGTTATACCTCATACATCATTATGCATCTCAGTCATCTATTAAATGGACTTGTTTGGTTTTTTTACTTGCTCTCAAATTTTTTGCCTCTCTTAAAAATATGAATCCCTTCAAATGGAAGCAAGGGGCTGCCAAGATCCAAATGTAGTGTAGGAAGTTACTGGGCAGTTCTGTGTGTGAGATACTTACTGTTTTGCTGCTGGTTACTTTGCTGTTCAGGGATTGTTAATTATATGAATTTATAAGGTGGCTTTGTAGTGGAATTGCATTATTCAAATCTAGCGTGTGGCATGCTACTGATTCCTTATTGTACATTTCTTACTTTGGGTAATAAACCTTTCTATATTTGTTAGTATATACTTAAGTGCCTTGCTTGCTTGTGGCCTTAAACTGCAACACCCATCAAAATAATTTCATAATTCGTAGAATTTTTTCAGAAAATGACAAAAACAATGCGTTTCCAGATACTTAAAAATGTAAACCCACAGCAAGTAAACTCAAAAAACACCTGTAAAAAAATTAAATGAATAGTAATTACATCAGATATTGTTATGTAAGATATGAACAGACTATACAATACATTAACAATCTTCTTTTTCAGAATGACTGCCATAAAAATGATTTTGAAAATTCACCATTATGGAATGCCCATCCCTAAAACAGATACAGGAGTTGAATATAAAAATCTCTTCCAAGTTTTTATGCAGACATAAATATATGCCTCTGATGAGCCTCAAGGCTGTTTAATAACTGACTGTCATCAGTTTAACTAGGAAGTGTCCTCAAACCATGGGAAATTGTGTTACCAATATGCACTCCAAAAGCTCTTCAAAAACTACTTATATCCAGATTTAGTTGAATCTATCACTTACTTTGAGTGACAGTTTATACACTAAGTAATATTACTTTTCACATCAAAATAAATTGTGAAAATCATGTTTTCATTTATGAAATATGAAAAATGATTTTCATTATATCCGGGTGGAGAAAAATCAATGATTGTTTTAAAAAAAAGAGGATTTTTTTCATTTTAATTGGATTTTTTTATTTGATTGTTTACATTAGAATATGAGTTTTTCTTTTTAAAAATAGAACTTTTAAAAATGAAATCTCAATTTAATATAAAATGAGTCCCAGGGGAGCCAACTGAGGTCACTCAATTAGGGTGAACTGTAAAGAATGGAATAGACAATCCCCAAAGCTGGTGGCTATTCCAATACGTAGATTTACCAAACCAGCACAAAACAGCTTCTATAATACCTCGCTGGTTACCCAGAAACCAACAACACAGTTCCCTTAAAGTAACCCACCCTCCACCCAGACACCCAAGTCAAATATAATGAGGATTACTGAAAATCTTATTCATCATATAAGAAAGTTCTACTAATCCCAAAGGATCTGACACATTAACTCCCAGGTTAATGAATATTCCAGATCTTACCCAAATACATGCTTACAGCCAATTCTCATTAACGAAACTAAAATTTATTTAAAAAGAAAAGAGAGTGTTGGTTAAAAGATCAGGATAAATACAGACAGGAGTACAATATTGAGGTTTAGACTCATAGCAGAGATGTGAGTTTTGTAGTTTCAAAGAGTTCTTTCAGAATGAAGTTATAATCCGAATTATATTCAGGGTAGTCCAGTCATTGCTGGGATCTCAATCTTGTGGCATAAGATTCCCCTGCATTGAAGCATCAAGCAGATCTGAGATGACAGGATCAGGACTCAGGGGTCTTTTATACAGTTTTCTAGAAGCCACTTGACCATACAATCCTGGGTGAACAATCGGCTTTTGATGTAAGCTTCTGTTTCCTAAACCTCACCGGTAATTAACTACATGGATTAACATAAGATAATTTATCCATTAAGGAGTTTATCACAAACTTTAAAGAGACACATAGACAGTGACATTATTGCACCCAAGATTCATCTAAATGTTAATATTCCCTTTTGATCTCCGAATCAACAGCTGTAGTGACAGACAGGAACTGTCTGTTTACATGGCAAACATTTAACCAGCTATAAATAAACACATACAATTAATATCACCTCCAATTCTCTAACAATACGGGTTTGCACTTCGAAGTTCTAGCCTGTCTACCAGGGAATGGCCCTAATTACCATTCACATACTTTCTAACATGTCTTTAAATGGTTGGCTTTGGGTCTTTTAGCCTACAGGATGCTTAACCCTTTCTGGCCAAGTGTTACACTTTGTATAAGATTCGTTGCAATTATATAACTGGTAGCAATAATGGTTTGCATGGTTATATTTTAATTAGACAACGTCACAATATGTTAAGGCCTAAACTACTTATAATCTCTTAAAATATGTAAATAAAAAAATATGCTGACTCCCTAAGCCTCTATCAAAAGCTTTGAGTTAAAGGCTGCTTTTCTACATAAATAAAGAATCAGGAGGAAACATCTGACTTTTGAGGTCAAGTTTTACAAATATGGCACAGTACGTCAGCCTAAGTAATTTAGGAGGTGGTCTCATTTTCAAGAGACTTAAGTGTGACTAGGAACTTAAGCTCAAGTCACTTTCAGTTAGGCATATTTGAAAATGTTCCCAGGATGACCTGAAATAATCAGTTTATTTTACTGACTATAGTTAATCTCTCATTTAATCGTTTAGTTGCAACTGTGAAACATGTTTTGATAAGAGAAGTTTTTGTATCCAAAACCTTTTAAGGTTTTTCATTTAGTACAAATAAATCTTATACGCTTCTTTGTGTGTTTAATTAAATTCCAGTTATCATTCTAATGAAGCTTAATACAAATCATGTCCAAAAACTTAATTATCTAGTAAATAAGCAATACATCATTCAGCATTTTCTAACATACTAAAAATGTTTGCAGTGTTATTGTAGCTGTATTAGTCCAAGGATATAAAGGAGGTGGGTGAGATGATACATTTTATTGGACCAACTTCTCTTGGCAAAAGAGACAAGCTGTCGAGCTACATGGAGCTGAAGAACTCCTCTTTGTAGTTCAAAAGCTTGTCTCTTTCACCAACAGAAGTTCATACTAAAAATATACAGTTAATAAGAACTGAAAATATTATGCTATATAATTGCTTAAATAAATGTATATCGTTCTAGTGTACCCTCCTAGGTAGCAAAAAGATGCACCAAATATAGTGTAAATGATCTACTTAGTTACAAATCAACATGTTTAATGATTATATCAGCCAGTGAAAATGCACCTTTCTTTAGAGAATAACTAAAGTACAAGTGGAAAAGTTGATTACAATTAATTATTTAAATTGAGGCTTTCCACTTGGTGATTTAAATCATTAACTAAATCACTGATTTAAATAGCCTTGATTTAAATCAGTGGACCCTACATTTAACCCCTGACAACCCCTAAAGGAATTTCAGGTATTCTGGACCCCTTGGGTATGTCTACACTGCAGTTAGACACCCATGGCTGGCGTGTGTCAGCTGATTCAGGCTCACGGGGGTCAGACTGCAGGGCTGTTAAACTCCACTGTAGACATCCAGGCTTGGGCTGCAGCCTCGGCTCTAGGACCCTGCAAGGTGGGAGGGTCTCAGAGCTCGGCATTGGCATCAGGTTCCACTGACACCTATGGCTACATGGTACAATGGGTTAACTTGAGACTGAATTCTGACTTGAACTACACAGCTGCAACTCCCATTAACTTTTGGAGGGTTGCAAATAAGTATATTGAGGACAGAATTTGGCTTTACTTTTTACAATTATTCTGAATTGCTGTATCTCAAAATAAACAGTGTGAATAGCCCTATTAAACTTGGAAAGACTACTTGAGAAGGAAGAATGGTCTTAAAATTGTCTGAAAAGTGCTGCTAATAAAAATGCTTTATACCCTTTTCATGAGAGTAAAAAAGTTGACATTAAAGATTTTCAAGGACCCAGTTCCCAGTGAAAGTCCTTTTTTTCGTAAATAGTTTTATTGGACTAAGTGACGTACGTCTGACTATAAAGTAACATAAGCAGTGGTTCCAAATTTTTATATTCAGTTTGTTCCTTTTGATCATTTTCCACAGGGACATGTGCAATGAATTGTGGTTAATATCACTAAATAATTGGCCAGGAAAAAAACAGGTTTCCCTGAAGGATAATACATTTACTTACACAATGTGTTTTTGTAGTGTCCTGTGTAATTTGACTTACAATTATACAATTATAATTCTCAACTCCTAGCTGCTGGTACTTGGTATGGACTTGATTCAGCAAGGTAATAAGCATGTGTTAACTTTAAACACACGAGTAGTCCCACTGAAGTCAGTGGGGCCATTGATATGCTTACTTCCCTTGCTGACTCAAGGTCTATTTTGGCACTTTTCTGGTAATGTCATTTAAAAAAAAAATTGTATGGCCCTTTCCTAGATTTGTACATGTCTGTTTATAAGTAATTTTCTCACATAATTTCATTGCTATTTCCCAATTTATTCTGTTCTATGTAATTTTGGAATAACATTTAAGAATATTTTTGCAAATGTAAAGCCAACATGAAAGATCTCTCTTAAAAACATACTGAAAGAACGAAATGCACCTTATTTTCAAGCGCTTTCCAGCAAAAGTGACCCAGGAATGGTATTGCTGTCTTGTTGAATCTTCCTGCCATTTTTGTGAATTGAGGGTAGGGGACAGACAAAATTAAAGATTGAAAAAACGGCATAAGCAGATAGAAGCTTTAGTATTACCTCGTAGTCTGAGGCTTTTAAATTTTCTAGTTAGCTCACTGACTTTTTCATAAGAAGGTCTCCCTGGTATGTCACATTTAAAGGTTTAGCTACTATCCATTTTTCAGATACTGTACCTGTGCCCGTTTGCTGCCAAAGAGAAGAGGTTAAGAGAAGATGGTGTCCCTAGCCTCTGTTTGCCAGAAGCTGGGAATGAGTGGCAGGGAATGGATCACTTGATGATTACCTGTTCTGTTCATTCCCTCTGGGGCACCTGGCATTGGCTACTGTCACAAGACAGGATACTGGTCTAGATGGACCTTTGGTCTGACCCAGTATGGCCATTCTTTTTTTCTTAAACTCACCTTGTTGTATCTAGAGTATGTCTGAGATCATCTACATCTTGCTCTGAATTTGGAAGCCGTAATTTAAATAGAAATCTTCTTTTTTTCCTTTGAGTTCTCCCCTTCCTTTTCTCCACCCTGGAATCTTTATTTTTCCCGCTCCTTAAAATGGCAGTTGTTCAAGCAAGTTGCCTTTGGGGAAAAATGAGTAGCTTCCTGCAGATCTCTCACCCACACTTTCATGTGTGTGGGTATTTTGATGGAAGTACCACAGAGTATGGTACATATTTCCCACTGGCTTTGGGAATGATAATCTCAAGTTCAAACCTAGTTCTGTCCTGTTAAACATGGTGTACTATTTCATTGCCACACCACATGGGTCAGTGGTCCCCAACCTTTCTGTTGCAATAGCATATTCATGTTCCCAGAAGAGTGTGGTGGGTGCCGGACGACCTGCCGCCGAAATGCCTCTGAGAAGCGGCGTCATCGAGAAGTATTGCCTCCGAAATGCCGCTGAGAAGCATCATCATTGAGAAGCGTCGCCGCCGAAATGCTGCTGAGAAGCAGTGGCATTTCGGCGGCAGCGCTTCTTGGCGTTGCCGCTTCTCGAAGTCATTTCGGCGGCTGGTTCTCCGGCGGCCGCTCTCCTCGGTGGCGGGTTGTCCGGCGGAAGTGCTCTCTTGTCAGTAGGTGGGCTCACAGTAGGCCATGGCGCCCGCGGGAACTGCGTTGGGGACCACTGACATGGGTGAACATCATTTGTTTTTCTAAACTAATCATAGAACTGCTGTATCTTTCGGTGTCTGACATGTTATTTCTTAAAACTGATTCTTTGTATGTGAAGTAAATTGTTCATGCCACAAATTAATTGTGCCAGTAATTGAAACACTGTGTTCTTTTTCTTTGTAGAACCAAAATCACAGTCTCATCCACAGCATCAGGTACAACACAGAGTGCTCAATATAGAGCAGAATGGCATAAAAGACTACAACCATCCAAGACATCTTCCTCGAAATGATACTAGACAGCCAAGAAATGAGAAACCCCCTCGTTTTCAAAGGGACATTCAGAATTCAAGGCAGGTTTTGGAAGGTAGTGGCTTACCAAGAAATAGAGGTCCTGAAAAACACAGCTCTTTAGGACCAGAGCAATGGACTGAGGATAAAAATAAGTGCGATAGACCTTATCCAAGGAATGATAGGCTAAAGGATATTGGTTATCCCGCACCCACTCACCAGAGCGATGTTTCTTTTAAAAAGAGGGATAATGCTATGCAAAACAGACTAGGAAAAGGGGCTGCATTCATGGAACTGAGAGAGAATTCCAGTGTTCAAGATACCATAGATAATAATAATCAGAAACGAGGAAAAAAGGAAAACCAAATACATAATCCTGACAATTTTTATGACAGGAAAACACGAACAATAAGTAATGAAACTTTCAGTTTAAAAAATGAGCAACATTTTGGTATGAATAGTGACTACCAGAATCCTATTAGAACTGATAGTTTTAATGCTTTACCAAATGGAGATACTGAATATCCACAGAAAGGAAGACGAGTAGGACCTATTAAATCACCAGGACCCAATGTTGCTCCACCTTTTGAAGACAAAATGTTGTATTATAATGCTGGTCCCAAAAGGAGATCTGGGCCCATCAAACCAGAAAAAATATTGGAACCATCTATTCCTGTGGAGTATGGTAAAAGCTGGAGGCCAAAGGATGAATGTTTTGCTCTTTATTGGGAAGACAACAAGGTATGCCCCAGTCAAGTAGGAAATACTGTAAATTGTATCTTTAAAGACACCATCCTTTTGTATTTAATGTGCTGCCATGAAAGGTAGGGGAGGGGAGAGAGAGAGTGCGTGTGTGTGTGTGTAATTTCTTTCTTGAGCTAGTATCTTGTTACCTAGGGCCGCATACGTGAGGTACATGGCGTACTAAGTCTCGGGGAAGGGAAACTGAATTCCTTGCTGTCCAGAGTGATCTTTATGGTGAACAGATGACATTTTTGGTGCTAGGAGCAGCAGCCTGCAGCCTTTCTTAATATAGGTGAAGATCACATTGATCAGGGGAAAGAGGGCACTTCCCATGATGCCCGTCATCACAGAGGGAAAACTTTACGAAGATTCTCCCTACTGTTTGATTATTTACATCACCAGGAGATTGTTTATTAGCTGACATATTTCTAGAATGGGTTAATTATTTGTGTCCATGTTAAAAGGCCAACAATTTTGTTGTCTTGACTTTAAAAGTATAAATATTCCCTTGTTTCATTTGAACTTTTTAATGTTTCCAATTCCTACTAATTATTATTGTTATGAGAAGAAATTTTCTTTTCTTTTCTCATTGTTATGGCCATTTTACATTATTTCTTCCCAATTGTTCATCTCAAGTGCTATTGCCATCCATCTTTTTTGGTTTTTTAATTTCTGCCCCCCAACCCTGAGTTTTTTGATAATCTGAAAATAAAAACTACATTAATTTTTTGTGGGTTTTTGTGTTTTTTTCATTGTTGGTCTAACAGCTAATATTTCTAATGATTTAATGTGTCTATTTTTTTTAATCAGGTGTGATTTGTATTATTTTAATATTTTAAGCAGTCATTCCGCTGTATAAATGTTCAGAGTGGGAAGTGGCCAGGGCAGTTTTGGAAACTTTGACAATGTGAATTTTTTCTTTTAAATAAAGGAGCAATTAAGTTTTTTATTTTTAATCTGCCTCTTTGGCTTATATGACTCAGACAAATGGTCAGATGTTCATACACAAATGTTTGCAGTCATGAGGACAAGTTAATATAGGGGGTTGCATGTTTCAAATATGTGCGCATATTTGGAACTGGTACATATGCATCATGTACACAGATTATGGATGGAATTTTTTTAGAAAAATAATTTAATCATTGTGTGATGCTTGAATTGCTGGGTTGTAGATAGTCAGGAACTCACAAAACGTGCTAAGCAAGAACATTAATTCATACTGTATCTTGGTGAAAATTAGCTACAAGAAATGTATTGATGCAGCAGATAGTCGTGGACTGGTGTGTGCTTGTGCTGTCTCCAGTGGTTGTTTGGAAAGATCCTGTAGCCAGGTAGTCAAGTGCACTGGTGATTGTAATTACTATAGGAAACAATGATTTCTTCATGTTCAACTCTATAAAGAGTGATAGGATATCCTCCAAAGATTTGTTATCTGAAGATAAACGCTTGATAAGGAGGATTAATTTAAGTGAACTGATTTGAATGTATTTCAGCTTAGTTCTGTTTGGGAGAAGGCTGAGGTTAGTTTGGCTCAGCGCTGCTCTAAATCCCCTTTAAGATCCTTGCAGAAATGAATTAAAAGTGTATTTGTTCAAACATCTTGTTTTGTTAGAGTTAGAAAAGTGAATCCTAATTCTCCTTCTATAAATCCTTCTAGAAAGATAAAGTAGTTGTCATCTTGATACCACTTTTCTGTCTCTGATAATGCCATGAGGACTTCCTTGCATTTTAAACCCTAAATCACTTAGGCATTCTGTTGGTCTAGAAATGATCACACATTTTTGGAATGAATTGCTGAATCTTAGCTCTGTCCACTCACTATCTTTTTTCCATTGTGTAAAAATGTCCAGGTAATGATGGACATGTACACTTGCATTTGGTTTAAAACTGACATGAGTTTCTAATATATGCGTATTTGGTACAAACATTTTTTGAACATTTAATATATTTTATAATAAATTGTTTAAAATATAATCGTTTAAAATGTTACTGATTTTCTTGCAATATTTAATCCAGTGTTTTATGACCTTTTGAAATTTCTCTTCAAGTTTTACCGGGCAGAAATTGAAGCTCTTCATTCTTCTGGAACAACTGCAGTTGTTAAATTCTGTGATTATGGAAACTATGAAGAGGTGCTACTAAGCAACATCAGGCCCATTCACGCAGAGGCATGGGTATGTGATAACAAATTGTATACAAAGATATAAACTGCATTATTTGTATAAAATATGTAGCTTTAAACAGATGAGTCCTGCAAAGGGTGTAAATGTAAAAGCACTGTGTGGAAAAATCCTTTAAAACTGAATAGATCTGCCTTAGTTATTTAAATAAACACCCCTAGATAATAGAAAAGAATCCTGTGGTATTATTTTTCATGTATAATAAAATTTAATTGTATTGTTTTGAAAATGAATACCATTATTTACTTGTTAGAGAAACAGTGATTTGTATATGCAAAATGGGCATTTTATGCATATTTTATTCTCTCTCAAGTTTATATTTACTCTATATATGGAATACCAAGTGATTGTCAAAATAAGATTTCTGATTCACTAACATGGCTATTGTGTTTTATTACATGTAAAGATTAGGAAAAGAGCCTTTCAAATATACAAATATATTCCAAACGTTTTTATTATGTGTATATGTATAGGTAAAAAAATACAGATTTGTTTGTATCGTGATTTTTCTTTTTTTGTATTTTGTTTCACTTATTTCTTCTTTGCCAAATATCATGCCCAAATTGTGTGATTACAGAGATTCGCTTAGAACGTATTGGCCTTATAGCATCTAATTTTTAAAAAGCTTTGGAAATATGAATGCTACATTTAGGTTAAAAAAAAAGAGTAAGGAGTCTTTTTTGTTCTGTACTAAGGTTCTTATTTATTCTCTGAATAGATGTACAAAAGTTATTCTTCACTACCTATGTAACTCATTTCTCTTATTATTATTGGGGGGTGTCTGTGTCATCCCGAGAGATCTTAACTGTCATTAGTGTTTTTAATGGTCCTTACTTCCGAGACACTTTCTAATAGGCACGTTAGTATCCTGGAGACAGAACAGTCACCCAGTGTTCATTGCCAACTGTCTTTCATCTTGAGTTGTTACCTCTTGTTCTATGGACCTCCCTTGTGGATTTTTTGTTTTTGTTTTGTTTGACAACTCTACCGGAATCTGAAACTTTTTCTAGTTTCTGCATTAATATTCCTGTGAAATCTCAATATCTTATTTCCATTGGTCAAACTGCTACTTACCACCTCTTGGGACACAGTAGTTTCCCAACTCTTGACATTTCAAAATCTTTCACTTGTAAGACATCTCATTCCTTTCTCCCATCTTCTCTCTTTGAGTTTCACCACAAGCTGATAGTTGGTCTCAAAGTGCTTATGGAGAAACCCTGAGATTTTGCTGTTTTATTGCTCAGATATCCTTGCAGCTCTGAGTTTCTTGCATGAGAAAGCTATTTGCACTTTGTGCTTTATTTTGTGTCCTGATGCTAGATCTAATTCTCATTTTAAATACATCCCTCTTCAACTTCTTAACACTTATTAGAATCTTGTTCTAATGCTAGAAGGTATCTTTTAAGTTATTTTGTGGTTTCTCTTTCTCAGTATTCATACATTATCCAATGCAAAGTGAAGTTCTAATGCCTTGTGGTTCACCATAAGATTTGAGACTTTCTGGGACTTGGTTAATATGATCCAGCTTATAGCCTTCTCCAAACTGACTGCAGGGATTCCTTTCCTTCAACCATTTTCTATTGTCAACAAGAGTGGCTATGTTCCATCCTTTAGAGGGATTCTCTGTGTATGACCCTTGTCTTTCCACGTAATACTGGTCCTTGATAATCAGTATTGAAGATGTGCTGTTACCTACAGGCATCTTCTTTGTCCCATACTTCAGCTCTGGTTCTGTAATACTGCTTGATTCCCCACATCGTATTTAAAAGCATCCTTTGAAGAGTCAGTGCTGATAGGAGGAGCTTTAATGATTTGACTTTATAGTCTATGCTGCAATAAGACCACAAGGCATATTCAATCTATTTTTCAGATTCCTTGTCACTGTTTTCTCCAAAACACTTCTTTGGTGTTTAGAAACTGAATCACACCCCAAAATTCTCAACATATATCTAAATAGAGAAAGTACTTCTCTGCAGGAGGATGATGCAAAAATGTTATGTCAGTCAGCAGCAAAGTAGGAACCACTGAACTGAAGGCATATGAAAATCCAGTTTAACCACTGTGTTATTCTGTTTCTTTTGGCTGACCTCCTGTCTGACCACCCAAATGATGCTGAGATACTGCTGATATCCTGCTTTCCCCATTAGCATAACTATCCAATTGCTTATTGTAGAAGTGTAGTCATTCTTGGTGTTATCAATAAGAAAAAGATTTTTCATTGTCACTATAGATATAAGACTGGATTGCTTTAATGAAAGAATTTTCTCTCTTTGCTGGGATGTAGATCCCATCTGCCTGATATTTCTGGGATCCCCTTTTAATTTCCACCTCATCTGAAGAAGTTAATGCAAGATGATCTGACGGTATCTAGAGCTGTACATTACATGTGGAAATCTGTTGCTGCAGAGTGATAATCCTGCTTTAGCGTTCTTCCACTATCTCATTTTCTTTGGATCCTCATATGTTTCTTTAAAAAACCTCTCTGACAGCTAACATACTGATTGCTAGAAATATAGAAAACCAAACCATTGGTATTAGTATACCAAATGTTACAAATCTAACACAAGGTAAATAAAAGGGCTACTGAGTATTGGGTTTTTTTAAGACCCCATTAACAACTATCATTGTACTTGTCATGCAAAAATAATAAATCTTTATAGTTTTGCTTAGTTCTTGTAATATATGTATAAAAGCCCTGCAATCTGACTGTTTTTAATAAAAAAAAATATTTTTTACTTTACATTATTTAAGAATTCTTTTAGTGGTCATCTCCTACACAAGGTTTTGAAAATGTACCCCCATGTTTCCCTAAATGTAGCAGTGATCACTTAATGAAAATGTTATATTCCTGACAAAAAACACACCAAAAAAGCCTTTGTAGAAATAACAATTGCTTGTTTTTCTATTATAAGATGTAAAGTTATACTAGCAAACTGAAAAGCATGAAATGTTAAGGGGCTTCATGACTAAATGAATAGTCTGTTGTGTGGAAAAATAAAATAAAGTGAAGATGATACTTTAAACCGAAAGTGTTAATTTTTTCCTCTAAATTTTAGGATTATTTTTTCTTATTAATTACTACTGGTTTTCTTTCTAGCATAAGTGTTTACTTGGTCACTTCACTATGAAGATTATTTATTTTTTCCTTTTCCTTTCTGTCATCCCTAGGTAATAATCTGGTAGGGTTTGCTCCTGGATCCACAGATAGAGTTTTAGCTTGTTATAATTGCTTTTTTCCTGTAATGTAAAGAAAAGCAACACTGTGTCTTCCCCCACCTCCACACATGGTAATCTCATTCTGGTGTTTCTAGAGTCCAACTAGGATTAAGTTCATAGGATCTTTTCTCCATGCCTCTTTACTTAAATAATAGTGATTATAAATAAAGTCTATAGTTTGTTTGTTGTTAGTCTCTTCTTCCTGAATCCCACCGTACAATTCTGCATGGAGAGCAGTATGTGTCTCCTCACCATGAAGCAAGGAGGTAAAGAACTGTCAATCAAGATAAGTATAATGATGCTTTCTCCACACACTTTGTGAGGTATGGAATCCATTCATCAGGTAATTTCTTGTTTTGGACTATCCAGTATGGGGAGGTTGTGGAAGGAAAAGAGAAAGGAGTCTAAGGCTACAGCTGCATTATTCTTGATAGCATAAGTACTTCTTTTGGGGCAGGGTAGCAATCTTAATTCCAGGTGGTCTTGCTTCCAGCTTTCTGTCTCCTTCCTCATAGATTTGTAGGCACTTTAAAAGTTCTGACCCTTCCTTAAAGCAGACTGTATGTTTGACCCTCTCCCACAACAGTTTCTAGTGCCGGGTAAGTAAAAAAAAATGTAGAGCCCTTCTCCAGCAACGTTCCTTGGTTGGAGTAATGCACCCGGCAGGGCTTTCAGCTACCTCTTCTACCTACACTCAGTCATGCAGTTCTGTCTTGGCTTGAGAAAACTTCTGCTTCAGTTTCTGAAAATCAATCTTTCTGGGGCTCAGGGCAACTCCCCCACTCCCATGCCCCCCTCCCCATCTTGATTTATAGTAACTATGGATTCCTTGAAGGATCAGATTTTCTATTTGTGCGCTAACGTATTTAATGCCCTAGCATCACACCACACTGCTTTCACAGCTTACATTTAGGCAGCAAGCCTCACTGTTGTTAATATTTAGGCAGGCAAAATGAATATGATTGAGACAACTTTATTGTTGTTCTTTTATCTAACTACTGATGACCTTGTTTGTCTAGCCTCCTAAAAATGAGGCAGCCAAGTAAGGTTCTTCTAACATAGTTTCTCTCAAACTGGGGGTCCCGACCCAAAAGGGGGTCGCAAGACTATTATAGGGGGGTCATGAGAGCGGTGGCTGCTGGCCAGGCGCCCAGCTCTGAAGGCAGTGCTGCCACCAGCAGCAGCGCAGAAGTAAGGGTGGCACGGTATGGAGGTGAGTCTTCACAGTTTGAAATATTTTCAAAGGGGGTTCCAGCAAAAAAAGTTTGAGGACCCCTAACAATCTAATATAATAATCCAAAGATTTCTTTAGGAGAACTACCCATGTCTAGCTGCATCCATTAGAAACACAACATTCTTCTTTTTATATCTGCTTCAAATAGGCTTCAGGAACTTTGGCCCTTTCACCATTAGGAAAACCTCCAGGCTGATATTTGGATTCACTATGTCTTGAATGAATGACTGAGGATTCTCTTATGCAGGATTTCCTACTACCTCCTCTTTCCCCACTCCCTACCCCCATCATTCTCACATAGTTTTCATCTGGAAGGCTACCATTCCAGCCCCTGTCTCCCATAAAGGGCCTCATGGTCATGGGCTCTCTACTCCCATGAAAACTCTAGGTTTGGGTTTTTGTGGATATGTGCCTTCAAAATCCCATTTTCCCATTATAATGGTTTAGTTTCCTCTCTTCTTGGTTAAACTGAAACAAGACTTTGCGGTGGGTCTCTGAGTTTTTTTATTCTTTCCCCATTCTTGTGAGGGAACTCTTTGACAGAAAGAAAACAACAAGGAGTCTTAGATTCCTGTTACTTCTTCCAAAGGGCGTCATTCATGTGTTGGTCATCTGTTCCTTTTACATACGAAGTCCTCTCCTTTGAGTGGTTTCCTATACTTCTGAGAGTGTGTTTTCCTTTCATTCATTATCTTCTAACAGACATAACTTAGGGTGCATCTACACAAAAGCTGGGAGCATGCTTTCCAGCTCAGTTAGACATATGTGCTAGCTCTGCTTGCATTATCATGCTTAAAAAATAGCAATGTAGCCAAGAGATGGCTTGGACTAGGTTTGTATGCAGGTAGCTACCCCTGGCTACAGTGCTATTTTTAGCGTGCTCGCTTAAAAAGAACTAGTGTGTGTTTGTCTGCCTACTCTCAGCTGCAGTGTAGACATAGCTGTACAGACACAAGCAGTATGGAAAACAGCTCTGGAGGTTCACCTGGATTAGAAGTCAATGAAGATTTCTCATCTTGTTTTGTGTAGGCTGTACAGTTCTACATGTTTCTCTCTGACTCTAGGCTGGCAAGTGCTCGTCAAGCAGACCATTGTAGGCCATTTTCCAGTCTAACACTCGGACATTTCTCATTCATCCACCCTGTGTAATATCTCTACTTGTTACTACAGATCATATCCCTTTCACCGTTTTGTGTTGCTCAGAAGTGTTAAACACCTTTACCATCTAAACCAAGCGGTGTCCAATAGAAATTCGATGCTAGTCACACTGCAAGCCACACTTCTGGTTTTGAATTTTTCTTATTAGCCACATTATAAAAAAGCCCCATGCATTAGCCACAATTCAATAGCCTATTAGCCACATGTGGCTAGTGGCAAACGTATTGGACACCGCTGATCTAAAGGATAAACTTACCATCCCATTCTTTTAACCTTTCAAAAAGTCTTTAACTGAACCCAATCAAAGTCAATGATTTAGGTACCCAGTATGATGATTTTCTTATGTTGGGGACAGAGTAATTTTTCTTGGTACAGTCCTTACTTTTTTTTAATTTTAAAAGGGACTATTTTCCTCCTCGCACTTCCTCAAAAAAATGCGGTTTCCAGGCCTCTCAGAGCATAACGTGACTAAGCTGTTCTGACTTATGTCTTACAATCCTCTTGTCATCTGAAAGGAGACCTTTAGTTTCTCTTTTTATGGGACTTTACAAACTCTTGTGTTTAGCTCCCTTAGTCCAATAAAATGTTGAAATATCTAATTTCTTATAGAGAAAGCATTCTCTGTGCTGAAGTTAATTTGGTCAGTACATATGCCGGTTACAGAAAGAGATAGACGCACCTCTTGGGTAGGTACTGTTTCACTACATCTGCTCTCTATCTGGAAGCATATGATGGGGGAAGAGACAATGGTTGACATAAAATTACTGATTTGCAATTGTTGAAGCAATCTCTTTTCTCTATTTTGCTTCCCAACCTCTTTTCCCCCATTAATTTTGGGAGTCTGATTGTCTGCTCTTAAAGGATCAGCTCAGGAATTTTATGAACTAAGAAAGAAGTGAGAGGACTCGAAGAATTATTCCTGCCTTGACTGATGGTTTTTTGCTCTCTGGTGAGAGATGTACATGTTGTGTTGGATGATAGTGTAGAGAAGAAATGACGACAAACCCTATTCTTAGTAAATAATTGTATTAGATTTTCTATTCTTTCCTACTACATACAGTACATATTCAGTAGATACAGAACTCACGGTGGAGGTTTAGTGTCTCATCCTTGGATGGTCACACTGAATGCCCTGATAATTTGGGTTTTCTTCATTAGTTGGCATTCTGTAGGCATTATCAGATTCCCTCTACCAAGAAATATTCTCTACTTGAGGAAATACTTAAAAAAAAAAAAAATTTCAATTGACTGTGAAATGGATTGGTGGCAGAAAAGCAATCTGGCTCCCTGCCTTGGTAGTGATAAGTCATGTGGAATATTTTTTTTTCCCCATTGAGTCCTCCAAAATATAGCAGAAATACTAAGACAATTAGTAAAAACTTACTAAGAGTACTGTGTTTCCTGCATCTGTTGTTCAGGCAAACCATTTTCTGTTCTCAGGTTGAGTTATCAGACAGTTGTTATAATACTGGCAAGAATGGTACTGAGGGTCTCCCTCTATGTTAACAATGCCAATTCAATTGCTAGCTTATTTCATGTCCCAAGAAAGGCTTTTACAGTTTGGAGAGTTAACTGGTAGTAGGCTTCTGAGCTTGGACATTTCTGGTTACAACTATAGGAGAATAATGGTAGTTCAACAATCAGTGCTGCTCAGGAAACTCATGAGATCTATAATATTTCCTACAAATTAATCTGCTTTTATGACCTGTGAACATGGTATACTCATATTTTCAAAACTTGTATTGGAGAGGTATTTATCTGTTTGAGCCTTACACAAAAGTAATGTCTACACTATAAAAAGTGCCATATTTAAGCATGGCTGTTAGGCAAATTTAGGGAACAACTAACCACTTCACTAAATTCCTCTTTGAGCTCTAATATGTTGTCGCATAATGAGATGAATACATATGGATAATTTTGCGTGTGTGTTCTGCCCAAATATGCAGTGTTATGTCAGTCCCAGGATATTAGAAAGACAAGGTGGATGAGGTAATATCTTTTATTGGACTGATTTCTGTTGGTGAGAGACAAGTGGCATTTACAAGGGAGCTGAGGTGGGAGAGGCCAGTTTTCGTTTTTAGCCTCAAGCTTTGACGCACCAGTGAGCCAATGCGGACAGAATTGTAAAATTCAGGTCAGATTATATCATTAGTTATCCCCTGTGGAACAAACAACCAAAAAATGGTTTTGGCATTTCAGTTGCCAAAATATTTAGCACAACTATATTTTCTTGTCATAGTTTTGAGACCCAGTTAGGCTTTACACAAGCTAACTTAGTGTCTTTTCCCTTGTAGCCAGCACTACAATTAATAAAGTTAATCAAAACATAATGTTTACCAAAAAAAAACAACAATAGTAGATATGAAAAAGTTAACAATTGACAGTAATCATCACATTTTAGCATTGGAGATATCACAGTATTTCCTAATATTCAGAAATAAGATTTGGCTTGTGGTATCTCAGATACTCTTGTGGAGTGACTGTTGGCAAATATTGGCCTTTTTAATGGCAAACTCTATAAGCGAATTGGTAGGTCTTAAAAAGTGCCAGATTGACACCCCTGTAGGCTGAAGTCTTGTACCTAGGTTCTTAGATAATCTCCATTGATGCATTTTATATTATATGTACTATTATTATTATGTATTACCAGAGAGCCTATTTCCCTAGTCATGGACCAGTACACCATTGTGCTAGTTGCTGTTCAAATACAGAACAAAATCCCTTGTGCTAGATCTAAGACAACTAAGAAATGAAATGGAAAAAATAACTCTGTTCATTGTTGAACAAGTGATTTAAGCCAATTTACAATTTGACAGATAGTTATTTCCTTATCTCTTTAGGGAATTTGCATAGGTAATTCAGAAAAAATAAATGTTAAGAAGAACCACTGAATTAAATGCAATCTCGATCAGACTCTAAAAGTCAAAATACTACCCTTCTGGTTAAAATACCTCATTATTGTTATGACACATCTAAGGGCTTGTCTTCACTACTGTGCTAATTCGATTTAGCGGGTCTGGTGAAGACGCGATAAGTCTATTGGAAGAGCACTTTCCCATTGACATAATTAATCCACCTCAACAAGAGGTGGAAGCTGTGTCAACGGGAGAGCCTCTCCCACCGTCATAGCATGGTGTAGACACCGCGTTAAGTCAATGTAAGTTACGTTGCTCAGCTAATTTAGTTTTTTACACCCCTGAGCAACGTAACCGACGTCGACTTAAGCAGTTGTATAGACAAGCCCCTAGATATACAACCATTTTTGTTGTAGAGGACCTGAGTAATTTGGTGATTGGAGTACTTCATGCAAATGTCTTCTCAATATAACCAACTACTATAATATGTAACTCCTTTCAGAAACTGAAATTTTCCTTAAATTTACAGACATCCCAACTTTAATGAGTAACAGGATATAATACTTACCCTGGAGCCAGGGTGAAGACTGACATAACTAAGAATTCCCTCTTTAGAATACCCAGTATCTTCATGCTAATGACTGTTGATTTTATGCCAACATAAAATTCCAATCAAGAATATATTTAATGACATGGAGTCAAATGATTCAAATCTTCCAATTTATCCTCATTGTTGGACTCCATATGAGTCCTCTTTGAGAATCCATATCTTACTCAGTAGGATATTGGATACTTGCACTCCACCTGGGAGATATGGAAAATAAGTAGAACTTGGCAATGTAGTATAGAGCATGCACTGGGACTCAAGAGATCAGGGTTCCATTCCTGGTTCAGCCACTGGTTTGCTGGGTAGCCTTGGACAAGTCACTTCTCCTCCCTGTGTCTCAGTTTCGCCCTCTCTTTGTAAAAAAAAACCCCTTGAGATCTACTGATGCGAAAAGTGCTAGGTATTATTATATCCAAGGTAGAAGTTAGTTCACAGTTCATACTAAATTTCCCTGTGCCATTATGTCATTAATGGTCTCTGATGTCTGCTTTAAAGACTGATGACATCTGGTTCTAGTATCTCAATTTTTTTCATGTATATGCACTAAAAGTAATAGCAAAGTATACTAATGATATTTTTAATATTCAGAATAGCACAGAGTCAAAATAAGAATGAACAGCATACCAGCAGCTTACCCTATGAACAGACCGTGGGAAACTTAATAAATTTTTGTATTCCTCAATTCTGGGTATGGTGATTATTTACATATTTAGCTGCCAGCAGTCCTTGTGCCCATACTTCAAGAGTAGTTTCAAACACATTCCAAATATGGATATTTTAATTTCTAAGTCTAAGTTACAGAACACAAACTGCAAGAAATGTCTTCTGGATGTGAAGTACACAGTGGTACTGGATCTGTTTACAACTCGCTGCAACCACGTTGTCTCAAGAATCAACTTCTTGGAAACCATGACATGTATGCCATGACAACATGTTGGCTGTCTTTGAAGTAATGTGACCTACAATCTTGAAACCTGGAGTTAGGCACAGACTAATTGAAGTCTAGCTGGAAATAACTTATTGGTCTCCTTCTGACTAGGGGTCCAATCCTGAAAAGTACTAAATCTCTCTTGTGAGGTGTACTGAGCTATCTTAACTCTCATGGAAATCAGCATCTTGTTTTGGGCCCTGTGAAAGTATGCTTGGTACATACTAGTAAAAATGACAACCCAGTGCTCTCAGAATATGGATAGATGAAAAATATAAATACCTTTCCCCCTTTCTCCAAATTTCAGGATGATAGCCACCAGTGTATGAAAGAAATAATGTGGAAAAAATCCTACATTTCTTCTCTTTTCAAATTGCATAGTCTGCAAGAAAGGAGATAAAAAGTTTCATAGAGATGATTTACCTCTTAGGTTAGAAAAGAGTTTTAACCAGTATAGCTGCACATTATCCACAATTGTAAGTTGTCTGGAGTATCACTTTTCACAGAAATTACGTCCTGTCAAAGGTACACCTGACAGCAACTCCATTAGGGTTTTCAGAATTAGTGTTCATTTTATTTCTTTTGGTTTATATGTAAAAAAAAAAAAAACCCTCTTAACCAAGGAATTAGGGCTTTAACATAATTTAAAATGCACAGCCATTGAAAAAACAAAGATATTAGTCACACAGCTACACAATTTTTTAAACACATATGCAGAAAACTAAACTTTGCATCTTTCTGAAATCTTAATGCAGTATTCAAATTAAACTCTTGGGCTCTGAAAACTTGTGCATATAGTTACCATAATTAAAATATTTATAACTGTTGAATCTGCCAGAATTGGGTTAGAGTGAGTACTTAAATCTTTTTGTGGGTAGAATGTCAAAGGACTTTTAAGACTAACAGCTCCTTCACTTCTAAAACTATGGATTTGAGTATCATTTTAAAAATGTGTTTATCAGCTCTACTCAAGTACCATAAATAAGAATCCAGTTAAACAATAGGAACTGGTTATCAAGAGAGCAATACATTTCTCTGTTAGTTGTAAAATGTTTTAGGAAGTGCTACAGATTACATTCTAAATAACAACACTGCGGGTAAATTCTTGTAAACTGAGGCATGTTATTCAGCAAAATGCCAGGCATTGCTTTGACAGTACCTAGAAATATTGTAACAGATTCTCCCCTGCATAGTTACAGTTACAGTTCCCTGACCCTGTGGGCCAGTCTATGCTGGCCCTAGTGAACCTTACACCCATGCAGATAGATCTAGCAATAGCAGACTTTTGTTCTGATATGCCCTTTATAATGGGATAGGAGTGGCTGGAGCAACTAGTGGAGCAGGCTTTTTGCCAGCAGTAAGATACCATCTGCCATGGAATTCCCAGTGGGCCACCAACACCATAATCCAGCCACCTGAGCAGAACAACAGGGTTGAATCATATTCTAGAATCTGGCCTGTTAATTATTGGAAGTGATTTTCCTGTAATCTTACTGTAAGCCTTTGATATCATATACTATTAACTCATTTAGCTAGAGTTAGTAATAATAATAATAAATAATTCGTGTACTGGAATTGGTTAATCAAAAACGTTCATGAAGTTATTTCATGGGCATCCTGCTGTCCTTACAACATAGTCTCCCTGAGCTCATCTTTTTTTCTCTGACGTCCTGGTAGTTCTGTCCTTTTATTATACCCCTTTTCACCTTATTTCTGTTCTTAAAGATCTTCCATTGTGGGCAAAATGGAACTGAGGAGGAAACAAAAATATGAGTGTGTAGCTGTTACAGCAGTGTCTGTTCCTTTGTTGATGGAGCTCCCTCAGTGCACACCGACTTTCCTTTTTCTCTCTATGACAGTGATGGTGAACCTTCTTGAATCAGAGGGCCATAAGTGAAATTTTGCTAGTTATTGGATGCAGACTTTAGAGGGGCTTCAATTGTGTTCAATCTTTCCCCTTTCTAGCTTTCACTCCTCTTCCCATTCTACCTTTTTTCATCTAATCTGTCTCCTCTCCTTTACATTTTTTCCCTTTCAATTATTTCTTCCTGGTCTTTCCCTTCCTTTCCTTTCAGTCTACTGTCATCTGTCTCATTCTGACCTTCCTCTCTTGACATCTGACATCAACTGGATTACGTCAGCGATCTCCACTGCTGATCATCACTTCTTCTAAGGCTCAGAACTCCATTTGTGGCATAGCCAACAGAAATTGCATCAAATGCCATAGAGGTTCATCATCACTGTTCTAGGAGATGAGTGAAGTTGAGCCCTCAGTGAGAGAATCACTCTGGCCTTATAGCATAAGTTTCAGCCCAATTAAAGGAGGGAACTGCGGACCAAAGCTTGATGTCTTGACCCGAAAAGGACTATCTAATGCCATGTCATTGGGCGAGCTTCATCAAGGAGGGAAAGGAAGTACTGCAAACGTGAGTAAATCTTGTTTATTTGGGTTTTATTGTGCAGTGTTTTGCTTCTTATGTGAACTGAAAAGCTTTTAGTTATATGTATATCAGATTACATGTTGACTTAAAAATTGCCACAACCAGACCTGTCATTCTGTTCTTCCTGCAGCAGCTAATGACATTGCTAACACCTGAAAGGAGAACATCTTTACACTCCTTAGGTGCACGTGATACCATCAGCTCTTGCAGGTGGACCCAGAATCCTGAATTCTGATTTTAGCACATAAGTAAAGGTGGAATTTTTGCATGTATTTTCTTTTAAAATGCAAATGTATTGATAATTTTGAAGTCTGCACATAATGGTGAGATACTGCCTTGCAAGCTAACACATACAATTATTCACAAAATCTTCAATTTTGAGTTATTGCATGGACAGTTCAACTTTTTTGTCAGTTTTTTAATTCCTTGGACACCCATACAAATAGTGGTATGCATTTGTAACATTTAATTGTTTTTTGTAATAATTCCCTTGTTTATCATTTTAAGAGCTAGATATTAACTAGCTTTGTCACATTCTTTCCTTCACTGTCTTAAATCTTCAGTATCGTGCACATATTTGAAATTATGCATGTGAGAAATCCAAGTCATGTGGGAGTTGGAGCTTGTTTATTCACATAGTCATATACTATGTGCCCGAACTCCAGCCTGGAACTCAGATTGGCGGATTTCCATACCAAATTTGGGATCATACACGTGCATATATAATTCTTTCCAACTTAAAGATTGTAACTTTAAAAAATATATGATCATTTTCATGGTGATATTTTTCCCTGGCAGCCAAGTGGTTTTTCTCACTTTATCTTTTGGAGGCTTCCTTCTAATCCCTTGTCCGCTGCCAAAAGCTGGGATGTATGATGTCATTCTGACTAGATTGTTTTATCAGTTGTCCAGCAGTATAGCAAATGTTTTTCTTACTCTAAAAGCAAAGCATATTATCTCTGTTAAGTGTGTACTCAGTTCAAAAAAGCAGAGCCCTGAAATTGCCTACAGCATATATTCCACATGGCAGCATGATTTGGGCTGCTGATATATCACCAGATTAACACATCATTCTTTATCTTTGTAGAGGTTTTAATTTTTTAAAAATCTTTTTTTTACCTCAATCATTAAAAAAAATTATACTTATTTTTTCAACTACTGAGCCAATTATTGAGATACTCTTCTGTGACTCTCATCTTTATTTCCACTTGCTGGATTACTTGCCCTTTCACGTATGATTTAAGAACCCAAACAGAGTTCTCTGGGATTTTTCCACAGGAAATAAAGGGTTGTATATATTTTGACGCACATACAATATGTATACTCAGTTTCTAATCACTGATTCTTTTCCTGGTGGTTTGTTAAAATTTCTACTCTCCTGCCTTCATTAATTAAAGGTTTTTCTGTAAGATATCTTACCTTAGTGCATCAGTTTTTCTTTAAGAAACTGCTAACTAATATTTACAGCTTAGTATTTACCACTGTATCACTTTCTTAATGCTTAGTATAAAAAAACTCTTCATTTTTTGTGATTGCAAAACCAAGATGCTTGGTTAGCAATTCTGCTAACCAAGATGTCAAGGTAACCCAGTGGTTTCATAATGTGTTATGAGGGAGCTAAAATAGTATCTCAGAAGAACTCTCAAAAATAGTGATTTTCTGTCTTTGAGAATATTATGACAGCTTGCATCAGGAAATGTTTGCATAGATCACAATAAGATTTTTACTGTCTTTTATGTGCCACGGGCAATAATTATAGTTTCAAATGTGAAAGGCCTTGTGTTGTCGTCCTGTGGACCTATTTTCCCACCGCAGGAGAATAGCAATTCTAGTGGAGTTACTCTGGGAGAATTGGACCCCAGGTTTATGTGATCCTAATTTTAAAGGAACTTAATTATAAGATCTGTTGGGATGTCTAATATTCAGGAAATAAATGAATGACCTCTCTTCAAAACTGGAGAAAAACAATGAAATGTCAAGATATGCTGCTACTTGATGTTACATATGTTGTTGTTGTGTACTTTTTATTAAATTCAAGTGCACTACAGGTCATCGGTCTTTTTGTCCATGCCCTCATCTTTCATTCCTTGATTTTCATAAGGAATTATTCATTTCCTGTCATTTGGATATTAGATAACTATTTTTTTCCCAGAAAAGGGCTAGCATATCCAGGACAAATACTAATCTAACAGAATGTTTTTAAAAGGGCAGCTGTCTTCAAGACTTTTGATACCTGTGACACAATGTAATAATTTTCCCAATTGGTGCTCTATTTGCTCTATATATGCTTTCAAATCTGTAGATATCTGTGCTTCCAATATTTTCAGTATTACTAAATAAATCATTGTCAATTTAGAATCCCAATTTAGTATGTAAAGAAGCATTTATTTTGGTTACTGGGACTAATAAAGCAATGACGACTGTTAAAAACATGACAGCATCCCATGGCCCAATGGAAATACATCATAGACTTTCATAGGATCCAGCAAGGAAGATGTAAAATAATTTGACAACTTGTGATAGCTTACTAAGAATTCTAAGATTCATAGATTCTAGGGCTGGAAGGGACCTCGAGAGGTCATCGAGTCCAGCCCCCTGCCCTCATGGCAGGACCAAATACTATGCATGTAGTAGAAAAGGCCTTGTACAAATAATTTAGTTGCTATATTTAAGGAAGGAGCAAAGGATTGTTCAAGGAAGCGTAGACTTATAATTTCATTTGTAAAAAAAAAAGTGTATTTGAAATCATTACTGAATGGTGAAATAGCAGGCATAATATATGTTGATTTCACCTAAGCATTTAATACTTTGTAATGAATGAGATACATAGTGTACAATGCATTTATACAATTTGGTCAAAAAAATGGAATGAAGAACAGTTGAAATTTGCTTAGGAAAGAAAATAGGAAAGTTTCAGGGGAAAATAAAACTGCTTAAGCTACATTGCGGTGCCGTACTGAAGTTTCTGTATTAGAATCACTTATTTACTTTTGGACAGAAATTCTGGTAAGGCATTCTTTATGAAAATGCAAAAAAAAGCATTTGTTGCTAAAACACAACATAAAAGCCGCAGATTAAAAAAAGGAAAAAAGATTTGTAAAGGACTAAATGAATTTGGAGTTTGGTTTTATGGACTTGCAGTAGCTCATTAATTTCCATATTCAGACGGCAGTGAAGCAGGGAACCAAAGTCATAGCCTTGTCTGCAGAGAATGGATATTGGAGTTAGGGTGATAGCTAGATAGTACATTAAAATATTTACATAATGTTGGAGCATAAATGGACAGGAATTATTCTGGCTGTATATACTGTGCTGATACAATAATTACATAGTTACTATTCAAAGTCTCAAGAGATTTCTCAGTAAATCTTACAATATCATATGCTAATTCTATTTTATCCCATTAAATAAAATAGATTTTGCAGTAAATCTCACTGTAATTCTCATAATACCGGTAACTGTTCCGTTTTTCTGTCACCATTATCACATATTATTAGTAAGACTACATTTAGAATACTGTGTAAATCAAATGATTTTATTACAGTTAGGATGATGCTAAAGCTGAAAAGGTTCAGCAAACCATTCAAGATTTTTGTGTCAAAACTGAAGTGAGATTAATCAGAATTACCAATCTTGTTGTATAGCTGTACACACTGTGTAAGTCTAGCTACAGATAGATATATTCTCTGTGTGTGTATTATATATCTTAGAAAAACTAATTATGAGTACATCTGATAGTAATGAGTTCCTGAAAGAAAACACAAATGAAATCATCTGTTTAAGGTACTTTAGTTATTTAAAATGTAATTCTGACATTTACTTATGCTGAGTAGTAGTATCTTACTCCATGAGTAATCACCTAGAAAACAGTGAGTGTTCACACATTCAGATGTTACTCAGCAAGTTTAAAGCTGACAGATTTGGACCATCTCAAAAAGATAAATCAGAAGCAGACACTGAGGAGGAATATGGCTTATTATTCATTGAGGTGGAATACTCTTCTGTTGCAATATATATTTTTGTAAAAATCCCAAAATCACTAATGGATTTAAACTTGCACATCTATTAAACAGGAAAATGTCTGTCTATTGTTTTTGTTCTTGTTCTTTAGCATGAGACTGGAATTTAGAGGGAGTCTAGTAATCCATGTCCCTATCAAAGCAGAATTTTTCCCAAATTATGATGTTAAGTGCTAAATCTTGAGTGCTACAGTTTTCCCTGATATCACTGGGAGGCCATTTTGTAGTCTTAGATAAATGTCACTATTAGGAAGTATTTCATTATATCCAGCCTACATTTTCCTTTGATCAGTTTAGGCCACTACTACCATGATATTCTCTTATAAATCAGCCTAAACAAGTTATCGCCTTCTTTGGGGTTCACACCTTTCAAATACTTGCAGATAATAACTGTGTCAGAATCTCTGAATACTGATATGTAATAATTAGGGCTGTCAAATGATTAAAAATTAGTTGTGATTAATCGTGCAATTAAAAATTAGTTGTGATTAAAAAATAATAGAATACCATTTATTTAAATATTTTTGGATGTTTTCTACATTTCAAAATATATTGATTTCAGTTACAACACAACACAAATTGTACAGTGCTCACTTTATATTTATTGTTTGTTACAAATATTTGTGTGGTAAAAAACAAATGAAATAGTATTTTTCAATTCACCTCATACAATTATTGTAATACAATCTCTTTATCATGAAAGTTGAATTTTAAAATGTAGAATTGTCCAAAAAAATAACTGCATTCAAAAATAAAACAATGTAGAACTTGAGCCTAAAATTTTGTATCTTTTTCTTTCTTTCTTTATTTTTTAACAGCTAAACCTTGCCTAGTCTTTCAATACTGACCTCTTAGATAATTGGCCTGGTGATGATGGGTGGGTTACAGGATTTATATCCAGTGAGCTGATTAGAATCTATCCTATTAATGCATGGAAGCTGCCATTTTGTACAAAAGATGTCAGGAAGAACAGGAAGACAAGGAAAGCCTGGACCCATTAGAAACACTTGGTCTTGGCCTTGAAGGAATTTTAAGCAGCCCAGAGTCTTTTAAAACTGAGTTGGAAGGAATATGTGTGGTCTCCCCAAAGAGGTGGTTTCCCAATTCCTCGTTTTCATAATGTATTTGGCCAGGAAGGGTAGAGGGGAATTCACCTGATTAATCTAAATTTGTTTAGGACTTCCAAGTCAAACTTAGCAAACTAAATACAAAGGCAGAAATAAATGTGCTACAGATATTGTGCCCAAAGTAAACAGGTAGGTAAAACTTTTTAGGATCCTCTTTGACTTTCAGACTAGCAAACATTGTTTTAGGAAACTGAAGTGTCTAATTATATAGATGCATACTGGTTTTGTTTATGAGAACAAGAATCCAGCGTTTAATGACTGAAGCCACTATACTGAAATAATTACAGGAGAAGGTTTACAATGTTCTGCACAATAAAGAAATTCTTACTGTGCCATTGGATACATTGCAAATGTAATGGTCTATGTGAAACAGGCAGGGTGATATAAGGTAACACAGGTGTAGATGTGTGCAAAGGCGGAGATGTGGACTTCTTCCTTTTTATGGGCTTAATCCTACAATGTTTCCATGTGCCATTTCCACATGTGCAGGGCGTGCTATGGTCAAGGCTTATGTTCATGATCCATGGCATTTGCACTGCTCCAAAACCTCAGCAGCACAACAGACTGATGCCATCCCATTCATTAAGATACAAGTCATGTGCTAGTCAGGAATTAAGACTACCATGAAGTTATTTCATTAACATGCTGTTACACTTGACTTTTCATGCGGTCTCATATGGATTTCTTTGTGTGAAGTTTGTTAAATTTTGAAAGGTAATTTGTGTGATTTATGGGAAGGATATTCAAACTCGGATTAATCATACAAATCAGGCTGAATTTTTTAGTATAATTACAGATATTTTACTTTATGCTTAATTTGTCTTTTATGCAAATCAGTCTTCTAATTTGAAATTAATTACAAATGTTTTGAAATGTACAGTTATAATAGTGTTAGTTTTCACTATTGCCCCTCCTTTCTCCTTCCTTCTTTTTAATTTATCTTGTAAGAAAAGCAAACATATAGGAATACAATTATTTTGGTTATGGTTTTATATTCTTTCTAATGCCAAACTCAGATTACATTCTCATCACTGTGTAATATCATGTTTTCCCCAAAGTGACTATTGTACAATCCCATAATTCTTAATTAAATGATCTTCTAAACTAAGCTTTTGTGTAAAATGAAATAATATATCATAATCTTTCAGTGCTCTGCAAAAAACATCTGATTGATAGGGCTTTAGAAGAAGACTGAAGGTATGTCTTAGATTATATAAATAGAGAAAAATGTTTATGGTAGGAGACAGTCTAGTTGATCTGCTGAACTGATAATTTTAATCCTGCTGAAATTTAAATTGTGTTGTTAATTGTGTGTTACGGTGCCTACCGCCTTGGGTAGGTGTCTTTTTAGTTATTTTTAAAAATCAAATTTCCATCCATCTACAGCCTAATAGTAATGATCCAGATTAGCATAGACATACACTCCTGTGCTATCTTGTCCTTTATAATATTATTTGTATTTTGAAGACTATTACAGTGCTGAGGTGGCCAGATAGGTTTAAGCTCTCCTGTTAGATTAATAGATACAAGTGTGTGTTTTGTTAATGTATTCCTTTATGTGAAATTTCGATTTACCTTCTGGTTGAAGGCTACTTGAAATTGCAATAACACTTAAGACTGTTAAAACAGTACCCTGTTTAATTTTTATAAGCCTTTTCCCTTTTATTCAAGACCTTCCAAAGAGTGAGGTTTAATTTAGTTTTCATAGAATCATAGAATCTCAGGGTTGGAAGGGACCTCAGGAGGTCATCTAGTCCAACCCCCTGCTCAAAGCAGGACCAAACCCAATTAGATCATCCCAGCCAGGGCTTTGTCAAGCCTGACCTTAAAAACCTCTAAGGAAGGAGATTCCACCACCTCCCTAGGTAACCCATTCCAGTGCTTCACCACCCTACTAGTGAAAAAGTTTTTCCTAATATCCAACCTAAACCTCCCCCTCTGCAACTTGAGACCATTACTCCTTGTTCTGTCATCTTCTACCACTGAGAACAGTCTAGATCCATCCTCTTTGGAACCCCCTTTTAGGTAGTTGAAAGCAGCTATCAAATCCCCCCTCATTCTTCTCTTCTGCAGGCTAAACAATCCCAGTTCCCTCAGCCTCTCCTCATAAGTCATGTGCTCCAGCCCCCTAATCATTTTTGTTGCCCTCCGTTGGACTCTTTCCAATTTATCCACATCCTTCTTGTAGCGTGGGGCCCAAAACTGGACACAGTACTCCAAATGAGGCCTCACCAGTGCCGAATAGAGGGGAATAATCACGTCCCTCGATCTGCTGGAAATGCCCCTACTTATACAGCCCAAAATGCCGTTAGCCTTCTTGGCAACAAGGGCACACTGTTGACTCATATTCAGCTTTTCGTCCACCGTAACCCCTAGGTCCTTTTCTGCAGAACTGCTGCCCAGCCATTCGGTCCCTAGTCTGTAGCCGTGCATGGGATTCTTCCGTCCTAAGTGCAGGACTCTGCACTTGTCCTTGTTGAACCTCATCAGATTTCTTTTGGCCCAATCCTCTAATTTGTCTAGGTCCCTCTGTATCCTGTCTCTACCCTCCAGCGTATCAACCACTCCTCCCAGTTTAGTGTCATCTGCAAACTTGCTAAGGGTGCAGTCCACACCATCCTCCAGATCGTTGATGAAGATATTGAACAAAACCGGCCCCAGCACCGACCCTTGGGGCACTCCACTTGATACCGGCTGCCAACTAGACATGGAGCCATTGATCACTACCCGTTGAGCACGACCATCCAGCCAGTTTTCTGTCCACCTTACCGTCCATTCATCCAGCCCATACTTCCTTAACTTGCTGGCAAGAACACTGTGGGAGACTGTATCAAAAGCTTTGCTAAAGTCAAGAAATAGCACATCCACTGCTTTTCATCCACAGAGCCAGTTATCTCATCATAGAAGGCAATTAGGTTAGTCAGTCATGACTTGCCCTTGGTGAATCCATGCTGACTGTTCCTGATCACTTTCCCCTCCTTTAAGTGGTTCAGAATTGATTCCTTGAGGACCTGTTCCATGATTTTTCCAGGGACTGAGGTGAGACTGACTGGCCTGTAGTTCCCCGGATCTTCCTTCTTCTCTTTTTTAAAGATTGGCACTACATTAGCTTTTTTCCAGTCATCCGGGACCTCCCCCGATTGCCATGATTTGTCAAAGATAATGGCCAATGGCTCTGCAATCACATCGGCCAACTCCTTTAGCACCCTCGGATGCAGTGCATCCGGCCCCATGGACTTGTGCTTGTCCAGCTTTTCTAAATAGTCCCGAACTACTTCTTTCTCCACAGAGGGCTGGTCACCTCCTCCCCATACCGTGCTGCGGAGTGCAGCCGCCTGGGAGCTGACCTTGTCTGTGAAGACAGAGGCAAAAAAAGCATTGAGTACACTAGCTTTCTCCACATCCTCTGTCACTAGGTTCCCTCCCTCATTCAGCAAGGGGCCCACACTTTCCTTGACTTTCTTCTTGTTGCTCACATACCTGAAGAAACCCTTCTTGTTACTCCTAACATCTCCGGCTAGCTGCAACTCCAAGTGTGATTTGGCCTTCCTAATTTCACTCCTGCATGCCTGAACAACATTTATATACTCCTCCCTGGTCATTTGTCCAATCTTCCACTTCTTGTAAGCTGCTTTTTTGTGTTTAAGACGAGCAAGGATTTCACTGTTAAGCCAAGCTGGTCGCCTGCCATATTTACTTTTCTTTCTACACATCGGGATGGTTTGTTCCTGCAACCTCAATAAGGATTCTTTAAAATACAGCCAGCTTTCCTCGACTCCTTTCCCCCTCATGTTATTCTCCCAGGGGACCTTGCCCATCAGTTCCCTGAGGGAGTCAAAGTCTGCTTTTCTGAAGTCCAGGGTCTCTGTTCTACTGCTCTCCTTTCTTCCGTGTGTCAGGATCCTGAACTCAACCATCTCATGGTCACTGCCTCCCAGGTTCCCATCCACTATTGCTTCCTCTACTATTTCCTCCCTGTTTGTGAGCAGCAGGTCAAGAAGAGCTTTTCCCCTAGTTGGTTCCTCCAGCACTTGCACCAGGAAATTGTCCCCTACACTTTCCAAAAACTTCCTGGATTGTCTGTGGACCGCTGTATTGCTCTCCCAGCAGATGTCGGGGTGATTAAAGTCACCCATGAGAACCAGGGCCTGTGATCTAGTAACTTCTGTTAGTTGCTGGAAGAAAGCCTCGTCCACCTCATCCCCCTGGTCCGGTGGTCTGTAGCAGACTCCCACCACGACATTACCCTTGTTGCTCCCACTTCTAAATTTAATCCAGAGACTCTCAGGTTTTTCTGCAGTTTCATACTGGAGCTCTGAGCAGTCATACTGCTCTCTTACATACAAAGCAACTCCCCCACCTTTTCTGCCCTGCCTATCCTTCCTGAACAGTTTATATCCATCCATGACAGTACTCCAATCATGTGAGTTATCCCACCAAGTCTCTGTTATTCCAATTACATCATAATTCCTTGACTGTGCCAGGACTTCCAGTTCTCCCTGCTTGTTCCCCAGGCTTCTTGCATTTGTGTATAGGCATTTAAGATAACTCACCGATTGTCCTGCTGTCCCAGTATGGGGCAGGAGCCCTCCCCTCTTGCACTCACCTACTTGTGCTTCCTCCCAGTATCCCACTTCCCCACTTACCTCGGGGCTTTGGTCTCCTTCCCCCGGTGAACCTAGTTTAAAGCCCTCCTCACTAGGTTAGCCAGCCTGCTTCCAAAGATGCTCTTCCCTCTCTTCGTCAGGTGGAGCCCATCTCTGCCTAGCACTCCTTCTTCTTGGAACACCATCCCATGGTCAAAGAATCCGAACCCTTCTCTCCGACACCATCTGCGTAGCCATTCGTTGACTTCCACGATTCGACGGTCTCTACCCCGGCCTTTTCCTGCCACAGGGAGAATGGACGAGAACACCACTTGCGCCTCAAACTCCTTTATCCTTCTTCCCAGAGCCACGTAGTCTGCAGTAATACGCTCAAGGTCATTCTTGGCAGTATCATTGGTGCCCACGTGGAGAAGCAGGAAGGGGTAGCGATCTGAGGGCTTGATGAGTCTCGGCAGTCTCTCCGTCACATCACGAATCCTAGCCCCTGGCAAGCAGCACACCTCTCGGTTTTCCCGGTCAGGGCGGCAGATAGATGACTCAGTCCCTACCTCTACCCTATCAGTTTGTGGCATTTTTTCTCCTTGGCAAAAAACTGCCTCCTTTCAGGGTATGATTTAGATTATAGTACTTCACACATGATGCTCCATGCAACACTTCAAGCCCTTAAGATAGGCATTTAGAGATGGAGAGCACTTTGCTAAGGAGCTAAGTATTGATGTACTGTAGGAAATTCACATAATGCTAGTACAAATAATGTATGATTAATTTTGACATTTTTTTCAAAGAAATGAACTATTGCAAATAGCTAAAGAATGCTAATATGCTCCACCCTCCTTCTCCTACACTGATCCCAAATCGTTATAATAGTAGTTGTTCTTGGAATGCGTGTTCATGTTCATTCCAGTGTAGGTGTGTGCATGCCCCATGCACAGTTGCCAGAATTTTTTGATGGTATCTGAATTTAGTGGTACCTGTTGGATCGGTTCTAGTGCCCAGTTCATAGCGCCGGAATAAGGTGTCCTGCTGAGCCTGTGCCCTTCAGTTCCTTCTTACCACCCATGACAGTTGCTGGACCTTCCCTCATTGTTTTGGCAATCTTTTCTGGTGCTTTCCTCTCGTTTGTTGTGTATATAGTTTATAGTAGTTTGAAAGTAGTTTTAGTAAGTTTAGTAGGTAGAGTTCTTGGACACCTCTATACTTGTTGGAGAGGCTTATCCACTCCCCGGTGCTGGGGTATGCCTCGGTCACCAGACTTTAAGCCCTGCTCTCCCTGTGGCAAGTCGATGCCATTGAGTGACCCGCACTCGAGTTACCTCAACTGCTTTGGGGAAGCTCACAGGAAGGATTGCTGTCAGATCTGCAGTGAGTTCAAGCTCCGCACCCAGAAAGACCAGGCAGTGAGGCTGAAGGCCCAGATGGAGGCAGCACTGAGACCAGCATCAGAGTCGCAATGAGGCTTGGCACCAAGCATCTCCGCTTCGGTACAGAGCTTGCATCCCACCAGTAGGGGCTCTCAGCACCGTTCCTCCTTGCCAGTGCCTAAGGAGGCATTGCAAGCACTGAGACAAAAGTCACTCCCTGGTAGCAAAATGGAGCAAGCAAGGGGACTGGGACAGTGTGAGACCTGTGTCGGGCTGCTCTCCCTCCCCAGTACCACGACAGACCCCACCAGCGGCACTGGCACCCACACCAATCCTGCATACCTCAGCAAGGAATGCACCATAGAATCATAGAATATCAGGGTTGGAAGGGACCTTAGGAGGTCATCTAGTCCAACCCGCTGCTCAAAGCAGGACCAATCCCCAATTTTTGCCCCAGATCCCTAAATGGCCCCCTCAAGGATTGAACTCACAACCCTGGGTTTAGCAGGCCAATGCTCAAACCACTGAGCTATCCCTCCTGAGCTACCATCCTCCAGCAGACAGTGTACTGGGCAGTTCGGGGTACCGTCTACCACAGAGGCACGTGCAGTAGCTAGGGACTTGCTCATGCGGCCAGTACCAGGGTCCCCTGACATCCAGGTCTTGACACTGCCAGCACTGTCAAGTGGCAAAGAGCCCTCCAACAGCCTCCGAATGGCACCGAGACCATTCTCCAGGGGTAAACCCCCTTTGATCACCTCACCTCGGGTGTCCACACGACCCCACTCACCATTATCAGGAGGGTCAGCACTACCATGGTCTCCTTGCAGCTCGTCTTCCTCAACAGGGGCCTATATTTGCATGCAGCATTTAGAAGGCACTAGCACCCAGCTTGCTGGGGGATATATTATTCTCAACCGCCCAGACACAGCCAGCAGAGGAGAAAGAACAAGGGGTTTGGGTCTTATCCATTCCAAAACTTCTTATTTCTTTACTGTCTACCTCATCATTGATATACAATGCTACTCCACCACCTTTACCTTTATTTCTGTCTTTCCTAAACAGCACATAACCTTCAATACCTGTACTCCAGTCATGACTACTATTCCACCATGTTTCTGTTATCCCTATATCTGTTTTCACTTCCTGCACCAGTAGCTCTAGTTCCTCCATTTTGTTACCTAGGCTCCTTCCGTTGGTGTACAAACGCCTTAATTTTTGCTGTTTGGCCTCACTCACATTCTTTACCTGATTAGGCATAGACCTTCTACCACCAGTATCATCTATTAGACAGGTATCTACATTACCCTTCCTCCTTATGTCCCTTCTCCGACCCACGGCTGTATCCTTTCTTACTTCGTTTTCTTCTCTCTCAATGTTAAAATCCGGTGTGGAGATTACCTGGACATCTCCCAACCATCTCCCCCAAATTCCTAGTTTAAAGCTCTCTTAATCAGTTGTGCCAGCCTCCATCCTAGAAGTCTATTTCCCTCCCTACTCAGGTGAAGTCCATCCTGAGAGAACAGTCCTCGGTCCATGAATGCCTCCCAATGGCCATACGTCCCAAAGCCCTCTTTATAGCACCATTGCCTGAGCCATCTATTGATCATTATAATCTTGTCACACCTTTGTTGCGCTTCTCTATGAACAGGCAGAATCCCACTGAACATCACCTGAGCCTCGATTTCCTTAAGCGTCTTCCCCAGCCTGATATAGTCTCCCTTGATAAGTTCCAGCAAGATTCTAGCCGTATCGTTTGTTCCCACATGAAGGACAGTCAGTGGATTCTTTCCCGCTCCCGTTAGGATCCTCTTCAGCCTCAGGTCCACATCCCGTATCTTAGCACCCGGAAGACAGCACACCCTTCTGTTCTCTGGATCAGCTCTGGTTACAGGCCTGTCTATTCTTCTCAGTAAGGAGTCCCTAATCATGTAGACCTGTCTTTTCCTGGTGATGGTGCGATTCTCTGGTTAATCCCCTGTTCCCTCTGGCTGCAAATCCTCTCAGTTCCTATTCTCCCTTGTAATCCTTTATAATCCATCCTGTATCCTCCTGGGGCTCATGTTTGGTGGTGTTATCTCCATTGACTCTTCCCCTTTTCCTATAGGGCTAGCTGTTCTCTTCTTTGTAACTGCTTTGGCCTTGTGTAATTTTCCTTATGTATTCATTAATTATTAATAATAATAATTATTATTATTTATTATTTAATATTTGTTACAGTAGAGTCTGAGGTCCTGACTAGGGCCTATTGCAGCAGGATGTGGTGCAAACAGGTAGACATGATCCTGTCCCAAAGAACTTACAATATAGGGAAACAAGCAACGTACAAAGAGATGGGAAGGTGGAGACAGTCAGATATATACATTTTTAATATAAGTATTGGGGGCAGAGAGCAAATGAGAAACCTCTCTGTTCATGATGGGAGAAAGAGGAGAAAGAGGTCCAGAGGAGGTGGTAGATCATAGAGGATCATGTAGATATTTGTAAGTGTTGGCAAGATATTGTACAGAAAAGGAGAAGAGGGCAGATGGGATCTTAGAGGGAGTCAAAGTTAGTAAATAATCCGTTGTGAACATGACTCAGTGAGCCTGGATAAACAGTGTTTGTTAGTCAAGGCATGTGGCATAACTGAGGGACAGCAAATTTGTAATATAAGTAATTTATGTGGTCATGGGACCTTCTCCAGAGGTGTTTAGGAGCAGCAACAAGGAAGTGGATCTTGGAAATGAGCTAGCATTCGTGACCCAATGGATGGACTTCCCTGCAAGAGGGAAGACAAAGAGGAATGGAAAGATTTGACAGCAGATTCCACAGAGGGAGATGAGTTAGGCAGAGAAGCCCTGGGCATAAATGGATAGGTAGCTAGCCATGGAAGAATAGATGGGTGGGCAGTGGTCAAGGAGGTGAAGTGCTGGTGGCAGAGAGGGAATGTAGAAATCAGAGAAGGAGATATACATAGTGAAGATAAGGTACAACAAGTGGCCATTTTAGTGAGTGAGACAGTTGATTTAGCATTTGAGATCAAACAAGGAGGTGAAGGTCAGAAGACAGGCAGCCATCAAGGGACAAGACATCAACAGATGAGGGTGGGAGATCGTGAGCAGAGGAGGGAGAGCCAGCTATCGGAGAGAGGAAAGAGATCGGGAGGGGATGCAGGGAAAGAAGAGGGAAGAGTCAGATGGAATGTTATTGTGTAAACTCTCTCTCTGTCATCACTTGTTAAAAAGTCTCCTTTTGTTTCACCCAAGGCTTCAAAGAAAATGGGGAAATGTTTTTTGTTGGTTCTTTTTTTTTTTTTTTTTTTTTTTTTACGTTTCACTACAAACTGTATTGTAGCAAAGCTAACTGAATTGGAATGTGTGCACCTTCAGCTCTTCACTGTATTTATAATGAAATGACAGTACAGTAAAATTTGTCTTACTCAATTTTTAGTTTTAATTTGGACCAATTAGTTGTGTTTCTGGGGTTCCCAGGACAAACAGCATTAGGAACAGAGGTTTTGTACAAGCCAGGTATTGTGAAAACTCTCTTGTTGTACCTTATCAATGACCTTTACTCTGAAGTGCTTGTCATCCTTACAACGAGACCCCATTCATGACGGGTGAAAAGTAATTAATTCTTTAATTTATTTAGTTTCTGGGTCTTTCTTGAGGAAAGACTATCACTCCTGTGAAGTAATGTGTAGTGTGTTTCGTGGTATACCGAATAGCTTCAAGCCTGGCTTAGGCTGTTAAAAAGAAAATGAGATGGCTGATTCAGTACACTCATTTGAAAAATACTAGAATACATTGCTAAACCTTCAGCCACAATTCTGTGAAGTTTGCTCTGTCTGTTCCAGAGAAACCTACATTTAACAGACAGACCAGGTTAATTCTTCATTCTTAAGAAGGGTAGCCTTTTTATTTTAGGGTTGAAGACTTTGTCAGGGAATTGTAGGAAATCTCAGATTGCATCTGTCTTCATTCTCTTGGCAAGTAAATAAATGTATAAAAAACTTTTTGCTTTCAGTTCTGCTGATTCCCTAACTGAAGGGTCGTCTACACTACGGGGGGAGGGGAGGAGGGTTGAAGTAAGGTACGCAACTTCAGCTACGTGAATAACGTAGCTGAAGTTGACGTACCTCGCTCGACTTACCTCGCGGTGTGGACCCTGCAAAATCGAAGGCTGGCGCTCCCCCGTCGACTCTGCTTCCTCCTCGCATCGGGTTGTATTACCGGAGTCGACGGGGAGCGCTTCTGGGATCGATTTATCGCGTCTAGATGAGACGCGATAAATCGATCCCCAAAAGATCGATTGCTACCCGCCGAATCGGGCAGGTAGTGTAGACTAGCTCTTAGACACACTGACAATGATGAAAAAATCAGGACACTTCCCTATTAAAGTTTTCAGCATCTCAAAGTTTAAATAATTTCATACTGAGAGTACTAAAAGTCTGATTATCGTAGAAAATAGGGTTTCATGATTTAGGTCCTAAGATTTACTTTACTTTAGTTTGTTATATTGTAGATCTTATTTTCCTTCCTGTGGAGGGTGAAAAACCTTCTGTATTTCATACAGCTCAGTGTTGCAGAAATGAAAGTGGGTTAATTAGGTGCTGAAATGTGATTAACTGTTTGCTTTATCTGCAATTTTAGAATAACCAACATTGATACATATTAAGTTTGTTTTCAAGAACATGAATCTAATGACAATAATACATAGTTTGGTAAATAGTGGAGAGTTCTGTGATTTGTGAAAGATGTTTCCCCCTTTCTAGAACACTCAGGTTTTTTGGTGAGATTTTCATAATACAATACAATTACACAGAATGATTGATGGGAGGCAACTTTCTGGTGGATAGCTGAAAAGGATTTCATTGCATAGACCATTAAACGCATTTGTTTTGCCAAAC
Source organism: Macrochelys suwanniensis (assembly GCA_033296515.1). Classification (NCBI taxonomy): domain Eukaryota; kingdom Metazoa; phylum Chordata; order Testudines; family Chelydridae; genus Macrochelys; species Macrochelys suwanniensis. Next base: position 68,136,532 of record CM065775.1, read on the forward strand.
ATGTTTGGTAACAGTTGTTGAGCAAACTGTATTCTTGGAAGGTTCTCTTCATCCATTACGTTGTTTTCCCTGGTCCCACTCAACTGCTGTCCAGTTAGTATCTACTAGGGAAGTTTTAATTTGTCACTAACAAAAAATAAGAAAGAAAGGGTGCAATCAGTCAGAGAATCTTGGCATGAGAAGAAACTCTTGGTATCAATTATATTAGTCTGTCACGAGGATTTAGAGCAGTGTATTGTTCAGGGGGGTCATATTTATTTGAACTGTGTCTTAACATAGAATCTTTTTAGAGGGTAGAGGAAGGAGATGCAACATGGATTGGCTTGGGAATAGGCACAGTCGCATTCTTTAAACTCAGGAACTGCAAGGAACAAGAGGGTGTAATGCTGCCAGTAGTTCTAGGGCAGGGGCAGGGCAGTAGTCCTTAAACTACTTCAGAGTTGGCCCCAGGTGGGTCAAGTGCCTTCTACAGTCTGATGCCTCAGTACATGCTGCCCTTATGCTCCAGGAGGTATTCTGCTCCAGGGTGATTCTAAGAGCTTCCTCTTCTCCGACCCCAGTTCTGCCGTGTCTGAAAGCCACGATCTAGCCCTTTCTTTATTGCACGTTCCTTAGAATGAATGAGAGAGACCTAAAGGGAGGTACTTCAGAGACAATACTTTGCTTTTCTATAGCATCTTCCATCCATATTCAAAGTTTTTTACTAATTAAAGTTAACTGAGCATTGCAACACCCCTTTGAAGTAGGCAAGTATTTTATCCCTATTTTGCTAATAGGGAAATTGAGGCACAAAGAGATTTAAGTGACTGGTCAGAAGTCAAAAAGGTGGTTGGTGTCAGAACCAGGAATAGAACCCCAATCTTCTGACTCCCGATCCTCAGACTTAACCACAAGACTAATATAAAGCATCTGTTAACAAACTAAAAAATTTCAAAACATGATTACATCACAGAATTGGGACCATAAAGTACAGCTGTACTTTCATAAACGCTGATCAACTTCTGTGCAAGTGAAACTAATATTCCAGCTCTGTACTGAGAGCTATCAACCATATTTGTTCTGTTGCAGGGGATTATTTGAGGGACTAAACAATTGCCAGACCCTTTCAGAGATGAACTATTGAAAAATAGATACAACTTTAAGGAGAGGCTAAAACCTTTACAGATAACAGAAGGCGAGGTATCCAAATCCACAGTTTCCAACCTACAGTCTCTGGAAAATTTTTGACTAAGGCACAAAAGGTTGTGTTATAATGCTAGCTTTCACTCCTTATGGGTTTAAGCTGTCTTTTAGTCAAGACAGTGTTTTTGTTAACTCGAGTAATTTGTTTATCCTTGAGATTAAATAGGAGCAGGCATTCAAATGATAAAAATAACCACCCTTTTGCCTGCTACTCCATGTTCCTACATTTGTCCTTCAGCTCTTACTATAATTAATGTGAAAAGTTATACATTACTAATATGTCATTGCAAAACATTTTGGGATACTTTGTAAGTAAGATAGATTAAAATAATAACCCTTCTTTCCTCTTCTTCAAATTCTTTTTACTTCTTTTCTCATTATTGGTTTGTGAGAAATTGATGTTGCTAATGTTATTTCATGTGATGAAGAATGTTATAGTATTAGGTGCAATATGCTGTATATTGATTTGAACGAGCTTTTATACCAGAACCCATTTGTTCTTTGCTCTTGGATATGATAAATCCATAAAATGAAAAAAAACAAAACAAAAAACAACCTACATATCCCTTCTGTGTCCATACAGGAAATTCTGTTTTCTTCTCTTGTATAGACTGCCTCTCCCTTCATAGGGCAATCAAATCCATTTGTGCCCTAGGAAACTTAGCTGTGTCCAAGAACCTAGCTTATACAAAGGGGACCTTCATTTGAACAGCTGGACAGCTAAAAAGGAAAAAATCTTTGAAAATAATACGCATTTCTAAAATAACCTCCAAATCATTCAGTCTGTTTAGGAAACAGATTGCAGATTAATTTCCTGGATAAATAGAATAGATTTGCCCTTTTATAAAATAAGACATGTCTCTCGTTCAGTCACATTTGTAATAGAACACTTTGCTGTGTTTCACTTAACTCTTTGTTAACTGCACACTGCATTATAGGAGAGGAAAAGCATATGTCATGTCAGTTCTAAAGACTTGTGGCTTCTTACTGAACTTTTAAGAAACCAATAAGTCTGCCTCCTTAGTTATAGTATTTGACAGAATTAAAGATGCTTTTTCTTCCTTTTAGTCTTTATATCCTAGTTCTCCCTTGTCCTCTTTTTGGTATTGATTTATATTCCTATTCATTATGAGGAAAACAGCCAGCAAGAGGGAACCAAAAGTGATTTACTCACCATGCAGGACTCAGTTTCCCAGGTGGCTTTCTTAATACACCCTTTCCACCTATTGAGCTAACATTTCCCTGTACCCCTTTATTAGCTTTTTACCCCATAAAGTTATGAACTAGTCTCCTCTAGTTTGTGTTCAGTGATGGGTAACATAGGATTAAGGGTTGGGATCAACCAGTAATGTCCCCTTTTTCAACTTTTCACAATCCCACTATCCTGTATGTCTGAAAAACTCCTCAGTACAAAAATAACTGTTTTCTTGAACTGAATGTGCTGTGTTTGGGCAGGGGATTCCTCTTTGAGGAATCAAATCAGAAATGAAAGCAACCTGGGTTGGTCATTTTGCCAGTCCCCAGAGCAAGATTGTTTTCTGCGGTACACTTATTAGTGCTTCATCCAGGCTAGTTTTAATACCCCAAGAAATTGAGCTTGCATCACCTCCTGTGAGAGATTATTTAACAGTCATAGATTCATAGATTCCAAGGCCTGAAAGGGATCATTGTGATAATCTACTATATGACCTCCTGTATAAGGTAGGCCTTAGAACTTCCCCAAAATAATGCCTGGAGCAAATCTTTTAGAAGAACATCCAAGTCCTGATTTAAAAATAGTCAGTGATGGAGAATCCACCACAACCCTTGGTAAATTATTCCAATAAATGTTACCTTGACAGTTAAAATATACTCATTTCCAGTCTTAATTTGTCTAGCTTCAACTTCCGGACACTGGATCATGTTATACCTTCCTCTGCTAGATTAAAGAGACCATTGTTAAATATTTGTTCCCCGTGTAGATACCTACAGATTGTAATCAAGTCACCTCTTAAACTTCTCTTTGTTAAACTAAATAGATTAAGCTCTTTGAGTCCATCACTGTAAGACTTGTTTTTAATCCTTTAATGATTCTCATGACTGTTCTCTGAACCCTTTCCAATTTTTCAACATCCTTCTTGTATTGTGAATACTAGAACTGGACACACTATTCCTGCAGCGGTCACACTAGTGCCAAATACAGAGGTAAAATAATCTCTCAACTCCTACACAAGATTCCTTTATTTATGCATCCCATGATCGCATTAGCTCTTTTGGCCACAGCATCACACTGAGCTCATGTTCAGCTGATTATCCATGATGACCCCCAAATCTTTTTCAGAGTCACTGCTTCCCAGGATAGAGTTCCCCATCCTGCAAGTGTGGCTTTACATTCTTTGTTCCTAAATTTATACATTTAGCTGTATTAAAGCACATATTGTTTGCTTGCACCCAGTTTACCAAGCAATTCAGATCACTCTGAATCACTGACCGATCTTCTTCATTATTCACCATGGTCAAGATTTTCCCCCCGATATTAAACCTAACTTTTCCCTTTGTCATAGCATTTCTGTTAATTCTTCGAGTGCTTCCTCATGTCGATTCCATTCTAGGTGTGTGCGTGATAACGTGCAAAGTTGGAGATTTTTGCCTTAGCGGTATCTGTAGAGTTGGCTGTAATGCCCTCCTGAGTGCCACACTAATGCATTGGTATAATAGGCGTTGCTGACCCTACGCCCTCTCAGTTCCTTCTTACCACCCATGACGGTTGGTCAGAGCGCCTTGTCTTGCATCGCAAGAGTGTTAGCATTTCTTACAGTCCATTGTTCTGTCTCCTTTGTTGTTAGTCGATAGGTACTTAGTTAGATCTTTAAGTTAAGTGTTAGAGTAGTAGTTTAGGAGTTAGTCTCAGCTGGGACTTTGCCTCAGAACCATGTTCATTTAAGCCGATGCCCATTAGTAACCCCCATGAGAGCTGTTTAAAGTGTTTGGGGGAGTCCCGCAGAAAGGATAAGTGCAGGATGTGCAAACAATTTCACCCTCAAACTCAGAAGGAGCAGGATATCCACTTGAGGGTCCTTCTCATGGAGGCTACACTTCGTCCTACCTCAGCGCTCTCTCGATCGGACTCCATACCCGGCACCTCGGCATCGGCCAGCACCCGAACCCACCTGGCATCGTTCCCTCTCCCCGCTGACTAAGAAGCAGTTAGAGTTGACAGGCCCTCTGACACGACAGAAAAACGGGGCTTCAGCCAAAGAACCTGTGTCAGGCCACGTGCCCGCTCTGAAGCTGCTTGGGGGTACCACTGCAGTCAGAGCCCTAGTCCAGCCAGAAACCTGCATCCAACTCCTGGGAGCGGCAGGGGGTCCCAGCCCCAGTAGGGTCATCTGTGCCCAAAGCACGTCTGGTGGCCAAAGAGCAAGTAGGCCGACTGGCACTGCAGACGCCAAGCCAGGCAATGGACCCGGCCAGGGCCCCGGCATCAATGGGTAAGCCAGTTATGGGACCACCCCCTAAAGCAGTGGAGCATCCCCGATCCCTGGACCACAGCATCGGTTCCCATCACCACAGCTTCAGACCCCGGCATCGCAGAATCAATCCATGATTAGAAGACACAGGTCTCTGATGCCAAGGTCTCCACTTGCAAAGCATGGGACATCTGAGTCGCAATGCCAATCCCCATGGTACCGTCGGGCCTCCCACCAGAGTTTTCCACGACACAGATCATCGCTTAGGTGATCTCCTAGACATCGATCCACCCCAGTTCAGGATCGTTCTTGGTCGCGGCACTGGTCTCCGGCTCCCTGGTACCACTCTTCGGACAGGCACCAGTCCTCGCCCTCTCCTTATCGGTTGCTGATGAGGGTCAGTCAGCAGAATCAGGCACCTACGGCTCTGCCTGGGTCACCGGAAGGGCAATCGTCCAAGCCTGAAGGGGAGTTCAGCCCCTCGTCTATAAAAGGTGAGTCGCCACCGGCCTGCGAGACTGGCACGGCTCCTGCGGCGGTCACGGCACGGAGGCAGGGCAATAGCCTGCTCAGTGGCAGTACTGGCACCCATGGGGTGTACCTATTATGCTGGTCCTGTACTCTCACCGTTCTTCCCAGGTCGCATCAGACAAATTGCCCCTGGCACAGCCAGCACCCAAGTCAGAGCACGGTGCCGAATCCAATGCTGGGAGGACACAGCAAGCCCCGACACCCAAGGAGCAGCCCCTCCTCCTGCAGTGCAGTCATCTTGGTCATCTCCGGACAAAGCAGTGGTGGGCCCCTCGCAAACGAGCACCCCCTCTCCCCCGACGACTTCAGGAAGCACCAGGCCCGGATCAAAAGGGTGACTGCCAACCTTAACTCAGAGGCGGAGGAGCTAGCGGAGGAGTTCGACCTCTTTAATGTTATACCCTTCTCCACTCCGGCCCGGGTCACATTGCCCATCCACCCAGGGGTCCTTAAAATTTCCAAGTCTGTGTAGCAGACCCCCTCTTCCATTCCACCTACCTCCAAGAAGGTGGAAAAGAAGTACTTTGTCCCCGCAAAGGGATTTAAGTACCTTTCACCCACCCTCTACTGTCAGTGAAAGGGCCAGGCAAGTGCCATGGGACCTGAATCTTGTGCTGTCACAGCTCATTGGACCCCCTTTTGAGCCTCTGGCTTCCTGCTCTCTCCTTCTCCTGTCCTGGAAGGTCGCCTTCCTAGTTGCAATAACATCCGCCCACCAGGTCTCCGAGATTAGGGTGCTTACCTCGGAACCGCCCTATACAGTCTTCTACAAAGACAAGGTCCAGCTGCGACCACAGCCGGCTTTCCTGCCCAAGGTGGTCTCGCAGTTTCATATGCACAAGGACATTTACTTACCTGTCTTTTTTCTAAAACTGCATAAGTCGGAGGAGGAACGTAGGTTGCATTCCCTAGATGTCAGGAGAGCGCTAGCCTTCTATATTCAAGGGACCAAGCCATTCCGCAAGTTGACTCAATTGTTCGTCATGGTGACCGACAGGATGAAAGATTGTCCAGTGCCCGCTCAAAGAATTTCTTCTTGGATCACTGTCTGCATTCACTGCTTTTATGATCAGGCAAGAGTGCCACCTCCAGCGATTGTAACCACCCATTTAACCAGGGCACAAGTCTCCTCGGCAGCTTTCCTAGACAAAGTGCCTATCCAGGACATCTGTAGGGTGGCCGCCTGTCATCCATCCACATGTTCACCTCCCATTATGCACTTACCCAGCAGGCCCAGGACGATGCTGGCTTCGGTAGAGCAGTACTGCAAGCCGCTAGACTGAACTCTGAGCCCACCAGTGAGGATACTGCTTGAGTCACCTAGAATGGAATCGAAATCAGGAAGCACTCGAAGAAAATAAAATGGGTTACCTGCCTTTCCGCAGCTGTTGTTCTTAGAGATGTGTTGCTCATGCCTATTCCATTGCCCTTCCTCCTAGCCCTCAGTCGGAGTTGCCGGTAAGAAGGAACTGAGAGGTCATAGGGTCAGCAGTGCCTAATATACCAACGCATGAGTGCGGCACTCAAGAGGACGCAATGGCCTACCCTTACGGATACCGCTAAGGCAAAAATCTCCGACAACTGTGTACATGGGCGTGCGCACACCTAGAATGGAATGGACATGAGCAACACATCTCGAACAACAGTCATGAAAATGTAGGTAACAGTTTTTATATCCTCTTGTGCCACTCAAAATAATTCTTCCCCATTCTTAATTCTGTAAGTTTTGTAGACAGCTAACATTTTGCACCTTAAAATATTTCTTAGAGAAGCTATATATTTAGTTCTTTTAATGTTCTTTCATAAATCAATCTCTCCAGCCCCCTAATTATTTTTGCTGCTCTTCTGTGAACTTGCTGTAATTTGTCAATACACTTTGTCAAAATCACTTTCTTGTTTTGAGGTGCCCAGGACAGAATGCAATATTATAGGTGTGTAATTACTTCTCAACACCATGACTTGGTGCCTCTGAATATACAGAGGCTATTTTTATTACCACTGCACATCGCAAATTCATATCTATTTTGCTGTTCACTGTTGCTTGTTGGCCTTTTCAGCATTACTCCTTTATGGATTTATACCTCTTGTTTCAGATATGTATTTCTGAACATTTCTCCCCAGATTTCTTCGCTTTCATTTTTCCATGTTGAATTTCTCTTTGTTACATCTCACACCCCTCTCCCCCCTTTCTAATCTCTCACGGGCCAGTTTCTCCAGCTTTCACTGGTTTTGGCAAAATTATCTTGCTGCTTTGATTATGTTGCTTGTATGACATTTGGAAAATAAGTTGTACTTTTATACATGTATGTCTCTGCTGCAAGTCCCTTCAACCTTTTCCTGCTGTTTCTGAGATCTAGTTTTGAAACTTTTCAATTTTTTGCCATTTGATTTCCTAGTTTTGAAAAAATATAAGAGTGTGATCCATTTTGGCAGTTTCCATGTCATGGTAGTTTCCTGAGTGATTATCAGCATACAAACAGCAGTTTCTATTCATATATAATGCATTCATTACTCTCTACATTTAAAACAATGCTGTTTACCTGCAGGAGGAGGAGGAAGATGCTTATGAACAAACTCTAGAGTTCCGCAGAGGAGGTGATGGTCAGCCAAGACGGTCCACACGACCAACCCAACAATTTTATCAACCCCCAAGGGCTAGAAACTAATAGGAAAAATAAAAGGTAAATATGTCGTAGTGACATTTTATTTGTAGATTTCAGTTTCAACAAAAGTGCATCCATTGTGGCAAAGGGTATGTACCTTAGTGTTATTATATGACCTGTTCAAAGTTACCATAATTAAAAAGAAAAAGAACTTTGTGGGATTATTTTCTGAAGCTTTGTTAATAACAAGGTTGCCTTGTTGAGGTCTCCTGTGTTGAGTTGCCAGTGGTGAACAGGTTGAAAAAGTACAATAAATTATAGTAATTTCTATTATAAAATACTAGGACCAAATTTACAGTGTAAAGTTCCTAGGGGGAAAAAATGGGTGTTTCTTATAAAAAGTCCTATTAAAATAAGTAAGCAATAACACGTAACATAGCCGGCTTTATATTGTAATAATGGTATTTTTCAGAAGTATTATGCGGCATAAGCTAAAAATCCACACCTAGAAATGACTGTTATTACAGCTTTATGTATGTACTAGAGTGTTTTAGTGTCTTTGTAAAATACTTGTTTTAACAATTACACAAAATTAAAAAGTTTCAGATTTTCCTATTAAAATATTTTATCAAGTTGATAATAAAACAACCTAATATGTAATCTTTAAAATAAAGATTTACTATTAATGTCTGTTTTTTTCAAAATCAATCCTTTGCAATCAGAAGAAAAAGCTTTTACACAACAAATTTTATACTATTTTGCTTTGATTTAATTCTTTTTCCCCGTGACTATAAAGAGTTAATATTTTGGGGGTTGTAAATTGTGCGTACATAGGGTACAATTCTGTAGACAGAACATAGACCAATGAAAAATATATTTGGTGTTTTTGTCCCTGAATGTTTTGATGAGGTATACCTGAATATTGACAGCACAGTGCGGGCTGTCCAGTTTATTGCACTGAATGCAGTATGTATGTTTGCTTGCCTTGTGGGCAGGTGGCATATGTGTGCACAGAGGCAGATTACAGATTTGTGGGGCCCTGGGCCAGAGCAAGTGGGGGCTCCTCCCCACCCGTTCCAAACTGCAGTCCTCCCTGGCTGTTGCCAGGGAAATGGGGTTGGGGCGTGGGGGCTTCCCGCACCCTGTCCCCCTGCCTGCCAGTCCTGTTGGGGTTAGGGAGCGGGGGCTTCCCCTTCTCCCCAGCAAGATCCCCAGACCGACAGAGCTGGGCAAGTTGCTGCAACCTGATCCTGCTCCCCAGCTGGCGCGCCGGATGGGCGGAGTGCATCAGGGCGCAGAGGCACCCTAATTAGCCCTAGATATCTTGAGAGGTCAGGCTCCTGGCACGGACCCCTTTGGCCCTGTGGCTGATCCACCACTGTGTGTGCACTCGGTGCAAAGAGCTCATGGCCCTCAGAGACTGAGTGCAGACTCTTGAGACCAGAGTGACTGAACTGGAGGAGATAAGAGAGACAGAGGTACATAAAGACAATGTTCTGGGACACAGTAGAGCAGTCCCATGCCCAGTCTGGCAGCCTCTGTGCTGTTGAGAAGGATGAAAATCTTGGGGAAGGAGAACATCAAGTTGGAGCAGAGGGAAACAATCTCATAGTTGCAAGTTTCAGAGTGGTAGCCGTGTTAGTCTGTACTTCCAGATGATGTCATGGTATTCTCTCACACTGATGCCCCTCCTAGGAGGGAATCCCAATTATTAGGAAAAGGCAGATAATAGTAATGGGGATTCAATTATTAGAAATACAGATAGTTGGGTTTGTGATGACCAGGAGAATCGCATGGTGAATTGCCTGATGAATGCAAACGTTGCCGACCTCTCAAGATATCTAGATAGACATATGCACAGTGTTCCGGAGGAGCTTATGGCTGTGGCACATGTAAGTACCAGTGATATAGGGAGAAGTAGAAGAGAGGTCTTGGAGGCCAAATTTAGGCTTCTAAGAAAGATTAAAGTCCAGGACCTCCATGGTAGTATTCTCTGAAATGCTTCCAGTTCCACGCATGTGGCCAGTTAGACAGACAACTTCAGAGTCTCAATGAGTGGATGAGATAACGGTGTTCTGAGAAGGGATTTAGGTTTATTATGAGCTGGGGAACAATCTGGGAAAGGAGGAATCTATACAGGAAGTATGGGCTCCACCTAAATCAAAATGGAGCTATACCGTTGGCATGCAAAATTAAAAAGGCTATAGAGGTGTTTTTAAACTAAGGGCAGGGAGAAAGCTGATAAGTGTGGAGGAGAACATAGTTCAAACAGACACATCCCTTAGGGGAGGATTTATTAATGGGGATACTCTATATCCTAGTAAAGATGAGAGGATAGAAGTTGATAAAGTACATGTAGGAATTGAAGAGAAACAGACAAATAAAAGAGTCCCATTCAATTACATCACATAAAGGCAGACAGCTAAATATTGACAGATTTCATAAGTGCTTGAATACAAATGCAAGAAGTCTAAGATGGGTGAACTTGAGTGCCTGGTATTGAATTAGGACATTGATATAATGGGCATCGCAGAAACTTGGTGGAATCATGATAATCAATTGGACACGGTATACCAGAGTACAAAATATATAGGAATACCAGCGTAGATCATGCTGGAGGGGAAGTGGCACCATATGATCCAAATTAGCTGTTACTACTCAAGAAAGAGACCTTGGAATCATTGTAGATAGTTCTCTGAAAACATCCACTCAATGTGTAGCAGCAGTCAAAAAAGCTAACAGTATGTTAGGAACCATTAGGAAAGGATAGATAATAAGACAGAAAATACCATAATGCCACATCTAAGTACATTGTATGTCCCCACCTTGTATACTGTGTTCAGTTCTGGTCATCCCATCTCAGAAAAGATATATTAGAATTTGAAAAAGTACTGAGAAGGGCAACAAAAATAATTAGGGGTATGGAACAGCTTCCGTATGAGGAGAGATTAAAAAGACTGGGACTGTTCATCTGAGAAAAGGAACAACTGAGGGGGCATATGACATGAATGGTATAGAGAAAGTGAATAAGGAAGTGATATTTACCACCTCACGTAACACACGACCCAGAGGTCACCCAATGAAATTAGTAGGCAGCAGGTTTAAAACAAACATAAGGAAATACTTCTTCACACAAGATAGTCAATCTGTGGAATTCGTTGCCAGGGGACTGCTCCTGTTTTTTCCTATTCCTTCTGTTCCATGTCCAGTTACCCAAAGTCTCCTCTCGGATACATAGGTGAAATTCCTACTGAAATCAGTGTTGTCTTCCTTTGTCCAAGACTCCCATACTCCAGCCCCTTTATGAGCAATGTACACAGCCAAATAATTTCCCTTTTTTATTGACTCGTTGAGACCAACAAAAAGAGTCTACAACTCTTGCAATAGAGTCTAAGCCTCAGTGAGCCTATCGTGGAATGATCAGGTGAAAAGATACCTTACTTCAGCACAAAAAATAGCACATAAAAATCTTCACTGTGGTCTGAATCTTTAGCAAAGATCTCTCTGCAGCTATAGTTTATTAATTTATTAATAGTTTATTTTAAAATTGAGATGATTCATCCTCAGAAAATGTAACTGGCATCTATGCTAACAAATTTAAAAGGAAAAACCATATAATCTCATAAACCCCCCAAAAGGATGATGTTACTAAATTAGAACAACAATGCAGTGGCTATTAACAGCTGAGTTATCAAGCATGCCCTGCTTGTTAGCTTTTTTCTTACGTGTGGATCTAATGAACCTTTCAATCTTTAAATGTTGATCAAAGGTCAGTAATGAGTGAAGTGAGATGTCTTAAGTCGCATCATATTTGGTGAGCATTAACCAGTGAATCTATTTCACTTGCCTCTTGTTTTCTTGTGTGTTTGTTTTTATTAAGCAGTACGTACATTTGTGATTGCCTTCTGCTGCCCTCTTCCTCCTTCACATGGCTTGGCGTATATTGCTCTAAATTCCTATGCAAGGTCTATCTTCTAGAGTATCTTTTCACTGCAGAGTAGTCTAGACTATAACTAGGGCCCTACCAAATCCACACTCTTGAAAAATGCATCACGGACCATGAAATCTGGTCTTTTGTGTGCTTTTACCCTGTACGATACAGATTTCATACAGGAGACCAGCATTTCTCAAATTGTGGGTCCTGACCCAAAAAGGAGTTGCAGGGGGGTCACATGGCTATTTTAGGGAGGTTGCAGTATTGACCCCCTTACTTATGCGCTGCCTTCAGAGCTGGGCATCCAGAGAGCAGTGGCTGCTGACTGAGGGCCCAGCTCTGCAGGCAGCAGTGCAGAAGTAAGGGTGGAAATACCATATCATGCGATAATTACTTCTGCACTGTTGCTGGCTGTGGCTCTGCCTTCAGAGCTGGGCTCCTGGCCAGCATCCGCCATTGTCCCGCTACCCAGCTCTGAAGGCAGCGCCGCTGCAGGAACCTTTGCAGAAGTAAAGGTAGCAGTACCACAACCCCTCCTATAATAACCTTGCAACTCCCCCTTTCCCCCACACACAACTTCTTTTTGTGTCAGGACCCCCACAATTACAACACCATGAAATTTCGGATTTAAATAGCTGAAATGATGACATTTATTATTTTTAAAATCCTATGACTGTGAAATTGACCAAAATGGACCATGAATTTGATAGGGCCCTATCTGTAACCTGGGTGTTGACCCAAACCCTCTTTTGTCCACACAGAAAAACTTCTAACCCAGTTTTGAGGGTGCTTTAAGACAGATTAGCAGGCATGGCTTTAGCTTGGGTTTCACTTCAGCCTGGCAATCTGCCTACTTTGCAGTGAGAATGCAGGATAATCAAACCTAAGCACTGTTAGTCCTCCAGTCGAATCCCACAATTCCATCTGGGCTGTTCTATTTATCTAACCGCTCCCTTCTTCTGCACTGCATTTTAACCCCATGTTTGCCTGCTGCATTTCCATACTATTTGAACAGAGATGCCATCCAAGAAATTTTTCCTCCATGCTCCCAATTGGTCAGAAGCTGACACCAGGCTTCTGATAAAGCTGTGTGTGTGATATCAGTAAAACCCATAATATAATTCAGGGAATGTACCCATAATCAACAGTTCTATGGCGATAACTCTGAGAAGCTGGCAGCAGAGGGAATTGAGCAGGTGTTCTCCCATAATAAATTGTGCATGAGTTTATAGAGTGGCACAATTGAATGCACTGCGTGAGATATCCTGCTAGAAATCCAGCCCAGGGCATAGGCTGATACAGCACCATTGTGGACCCAGCCACATGGGCAGAGTTTTGCAGTGGGGATGTTCCACCCATACTCTGCAATGAACGCCACTAGTGTTTCTGAGGCGAAAGGACAAATACTTTTCTTTTCTGATCATATGCTAAGATATCCTGCTTTCTTGGGGATTATTCCTTCAGTTTTGGCAACTAGGCATACAAAATTTATTCCTGACTCGTGTCTAGGTGATAATTGAGCTAATTATGGACACCCTGTTTAGTGTTCTCTAGAGAGTCCATTTTTAAAACCCAATACATTTACTGAGAAATTTGCTGAGAAAAGGTGAGTGAGTCACCGACACCAGAAATTTCACAGATAATTAAAAATACAAACAACCTTTATGTATTTCTGAACCTCATGGAGTATATACAAACCTGGATTCTAAATTAGCTGTAGCTGCTGAGGGAAAAAAAAGACTTGTGTCATGGTGAACTTAATAAAAACCCTGTTCAAAGTTCAGTGGCTGTTGATAAAGCTAACAAAATAGGAAATTATAATGGAAATATTGTATTTTCATTATATGAATTGATGGTACAATCTGTCATGGAATACCATGTTCAGCTGTGGTCACTCTTATTTCATAAGAGATATAGAAAGAGTAATAGAAGCCCACAGATGGGTGGTGATAATGGTTAGAGGCATGGAAAGTTTTCCATAAGAGAATGATTGAAAAGCTTTGGGATGGTTTAATTTAGTGTGATGAAAAAGAAGGGGCTTAAGAGAGTTATATTTGGTTGCTCCTTTTTACCCTTCCTCATGTTGCAAGAACAAAAGGATATTTAATTAAAATGAAAGTCAACAAATTTTAATCTACTAAAAAGAACTCTTTGCTGTGAGATAAATTGAGGCCAAGAGTGAAATCCTGAAATTTCCCATTGACTTCAGTGGGGCCAAGATCAAATCCCTATAGTTTAATAGGATTCAAATAAGGATTAGGCATTTATATGGATAATGGGAACATCCTCAGTTGCATAATAGGTGAAAATATAGGATGGGAGGCGGTAGTAACCCTCATATTTCACAACATAAGCAAACCACTAACTGATGGGAGTTAGGAAGAAACTTCCCCAATGAGTAGATTATTCTGCAATTGTTTACTACAGGGCTCCTTACACCTTCCTTTGAAGCTTTAAGTACAGGCCAGTGACAGAGACAGGATACAGGATTAGGTGGACCTGCTGGTCTCATCCTGGGTGGCAAATACGATCTTCCTAACATTTTTCTAAAATGTCAAACATGATTATTTTTTTTGCAGGATTGCTCTAAATTAAGTGGCTATATTTAGGCGGGAAAATATCTGCACAACAAAACAAACTTAAACACGCTCTAGACTATAGTTAGTAACTAAATTCTGCAGAGAAAATTGATATATAATTTATTTTAAAAGAAAATAGAGGATTTTTTTTAAAAAAAAGGTGTCTCATTAAGCTGAATACAGTTTCTTAGCATGTTTTATCATCTTTTAAGAGACAGTCCTAATAATACGTTTTAAAATGTCACTATACTTCCTCACAATTTAAAATATTATTCCTTAGCTGAAGAAATCAGATATTTCCTCTCCTCCAATTCTGCACAGAAGCTGTTTATTTCAAAATTTGCTCAAAAAGATACATCCAATAGCTATTTCTCGCCCAAAACTTGGGGTTATTGGCCAAATGTAATAAATGCCCAGTGGCAGCTTAGACTGTTACACCTTGGCTAATGTTATCAGTCCCAATGCAGTTCAGTCTTAATGTACTTGTATTTATGCAGTTCAAATATAAAATGTAGTGGGGTTATGCATATCCAATATTCTTTGTCATTACAACTTAATATGGAACTATATCATTTGCATACTGACTAATATGAATCTTCAGTTGCACTAGATCAAAACATTAAATGAGTTACTCTCCTTGCCTATTATAATGTAAAATCTCAGTAATTATGACTAAATATAAACTACTTAAAAATGTGAAAATTACACACGTGTTTGTGGATTTGTGTGCATATTTTATATTAATAAAAAACATTTAAATCGGAAGATGACCAACTTTTATTTTTATTATTAACTTTAAGATTGCATTTGGAAAACTTCCAATACCAAACATAGGAAGTAATTACAAAAAGAAGATCTTTATTATAGTTCATGTTAAAAGTGTATTCCATTTTTACACCAAAATAAAGCATTAATATTTTAAGGCAAAATTATATTTACAGTTTTTTGTTCTTTAAGTAAATTCGCTAATTAGGAAAAGAAGTGAAGTGATAGAAAGGTAACAGGAGAAGTAACAGGAGGATTACATGTGTATCTATGAGTTTAATGGAGGTTCATATTTAAGCTAGATAATGTAACAGTTCCAAGTAAAACAGTTTTCTGACTTTTATTCCTTCTGGAATTTGTAATACAAGTTAGTTCCCTCCCGCCCCGCGTCAGTGTTTGCTGGTGACTCTTTTGAAAAGTGGCCGGGCTGTTTACTTTTCCAGAAATGGGTTAGACTTTTAACCATCTCAGTAGTAAGCATTTATGTTTAATTTTAGAACTATGTGTTTCACTAAACCATTTGGATACTGAAGTATATCTCAAAGTTCTCTATTTAACTGAGCTTACTAGGTTTGCTTAGTGGAGTTTGTGATGAGTCCAACAGAATCTATAGAGGAAATTGGCCTGTCTGAGGTGTAGGCAGGTGAAGAAAAGATCAGCTTTACATTGCAGTAGATGGGTTTTCAAATATGGCTAAGACATCCATCAGACAGGCCCTCTTAGTATCCTTTTCAGGTAGATCACTATGCTGCTCTCTGTGCATTACATTTTGGGTGAGATTTTCAGGACTTAGATCTAATCTAACTCTCTTTTCATTGAAGTCAGTGGAACAGAGCTAGACCAATACTGAAAATTCATCCCAAATGTTTTCTTTTGCACTTTCCCCATGTCAGAATTTGTTTGTTTGTTTTAAACCAACTTTGGGAGGAAGGGGTAACTTTATAATCCATTCCTCCACAATTTTAAATATAGGTAATAAAGTCAAAATGGACCCTTCCTCTTTATCTTCTTTAGCTCACAAGAGCTTTCAGGGCTGTGTGAACAAGATCTTATATAATTGGGGAAAGGCTCCAAATGCTGACCCCTCCCTCATCTCTATTTCTGAGAACTTTTGAGAGGGTGTCATTTCCTCTTTAAAGAGTCATTAGGTACTGTTCAGGCAGGAAGTGAAGTCGTTCTTATGCCATTAAAGACCTAGGAGTTGTCATAAGAAGATGCAAGAAACTCAGTGATGGACAGTCAAGGTATAACTTGCCAGCTTGGTTTATGGTTGCGTTATATCCTGAAGCAAGAGGTTTTATATCTCTTATACATTTTTGTCCTAGCTAATGCAACTGATAATATTCCTTGCACAGAGACATAAGCATGAATGGCATTAAAAATTGCTGAATTCTATGCAGTTTGAACAGATGATGGGTACATTTTTCAAAACTGCCTGAGTCCCATTTTCAAAAGAGACTTAAGTATGATTTCAACAGTGCTACTTGTGGAGTAAGGTACTACTCAAAGTGAGTAAAGGTATCAGAATCTGACCCCTAACTTAAATTAAAATACTGTCTAGCCCACCTTTGCTAGATATAATGTCGCTGTAATGTAGTGTGAGGGGGGAGGGGATAACTAAAAGAGAAGAATCTCTGTGCTGTCAGGGATTGTGGGTCTTGGAGAGGGGCTGAGAAGATCCTAAAAGCCTTTGTCATTTATTTATTTTTTAGACTTCCCTTTACTCCATGACAATTACTCTAAACCTCTTTGTCAAAGTCCCTTGAAGTTCTCACCAAAGAAAAAAATGTCATTTTCATAGACTGTCATTGCTTAGAAGTGTGTGGGTGGTGGTGGTGGGGGTTGTTTTGTTTTATTTTGTTTTTTGGTAGTATAGTAGCAGTCATGTCTATTGCATTGGAGTGTAACCTTCCAGTTTACTCTTCTAAAGGCTTATTTCTCTCAAGTACAATAGAAGAGACATGCACTCTTTTGGATGAAAAATAGAAATTGTACAGAAAACAGAGATTTGTAGCTTATGTATCTTGTTTTTTCATTTAGCAAAGTTCTTGGGGTGGGGAAAGTCATCGACAGCCCCCCCCCCCCCCCCAAGTGCTCGAGACTTCTAGAAGAACTTCTGGCTTTTCCTGAGGAACAGAATACAAGAAAGACGGCTGGTGAAAGACGGCAGGATCAGGAGAAATCCAGAGCTGATCATCACACGAGACTTTTTTAAAGTTCTTAGTTGTATGAAGCAAAATACTTTTTATGTATGAAAAAAGCAAATTGTTATTGCTGCCATCAATAAACCCACGGTGCACTATCTGTCCTTGCCTTATATTTTACTTATCCTTAGGTACTACTTAAACTTCAGTCTTATCCTTTTTATTCACTTGAATTCTCACTTTTTCTTATAGTTTCACACTTTGCTTTTATTGCTTCAGTTACTGTTGGAAATGTTTTAATTAATCTTCTTTGAAGCTTGAAAAAGGGGCCCCATGTGAGGAAGGCTACATTTCATTTTAATCCTTATTTCAAAATGGGTAAAATTTTATCCCTGTGCAGAGAGGCAGTACAAGACCTATGTACCACCCACCCCATGTAAGCCTTATTTTGATGGCTGAAGTGGGACTGGAGTGGTGAATAAGGAAAAGAACAAGTTAAAAATTACCTAGACAAGGTAGATGTCTTCAAGTCACCAGGGCCTGATGAAATACATCCTAGATACTCAAGGAGCTGATTGAGGAGATATCTGAGCCATTAACGATTATTGTCTAAAAGTCATAGAGAATGGGAGAGATTCCAGAGGCCTGGAGAAGGGCAAATATAGTGCCAGTCTATAAAAAGGGAAATAAGGACAACCCAGGGAATTAGACTAGTCAGCTTAACTTCTGTATCCGGAAAGATAATGGAGCAAATAATTAAGCAATCAATTTGAAAATATCTAGCAGATAATAAGGTGATAAGTAACAGCATGGATTTGTCAAGAACAAATTGTGTCAAGCCAACCTAATAGCTTTATTTGACAGGGTAACAAGCCTTGTGGATAAGTGGGAAGCAGTAAATGTGGCATATTCTGACTTTAGTGAGGCTTTTGATACTGTCTCGCATGACCTCATAAACAAACTAGGGAAATGCAATCTAGATGGAGTTACTATAAGGTGGGTGCATAACTGGTTGGAAAACTGTTCCCAGAGAGTAATTATCGGTGGTTCACAGTCAAACTGGAAGGGCATGTCAACTGGGGTCCCGCAGAGATGAGTTCTGGGTCCGAGTCTGTTCTGTATCTTCATCAGTGATTTAGATAATGGCATACAGAGTACACTTATAAAGTTCGCAGACGATATGAAGCTGGGAAAGGTTGCAAGTGCTTTAGAGGATAAGATTAAAATTCAAAATGATCTGGACAAACTGGAGAAATAGTCTGAAGTAAATAGGGTGCAATTTAATACGGACAAAAAGAAAAGTACTCCATATAGAAAGGAGCAATCAGTTGCACATATAGAAAATGGGAAATGACTGCCTAAGAAGGAGTACTGCGGAAAGGGATCTGGGGGTCATAGTGGATCACGAGCTAAATATAAGTCAACAGTGTAACACTGTTGCAAAAACAAAAAAGCAAACATCATTCTGGGATGTATTAGCAGGAGTGTTGTAAGCAAGACACAAATAATTATTTTGCTCTGATCCATGCTGATTAGGGCTCAACTGATTGTGTCCAGTTCTGGGTGCCACATTTCAAAAAAGATGTGGACAAATTGGAGAAAGTCCAGAGAAGAGCAACAAAAATGATTAAAGATCTAGAAAACATGACCTATGAGGGAAGATTTAAAAAATTGAATTTCTTTAGTCTGGGGAAGAGAAGACTGAGAGGGGACATGACAACAGTTTTCAAGTACATAAAATGTTGCCATAAGGAGGAGGGAGAAAAAGTGTTCTTCTTAACCTGTGAGGATAGGACAAGAAGCAATGGTCTTAAATTGCAGCAAAGGCAGATTCGATTGGTTATTAGGTAAAACTTCCTAACTGTCAGGGTGGTTAAGCACTTGACTAAATTTCCTATGGAGGTTGTGGAAACTCCGTCATTAGAGATTTTTAAGACAAGGTTAGACAAACACCTGTCAGGGATGGCCTAGATAATACTTAATCCTGCCTTGAGTGCAGGAGACTGGACTATAAAACCTCTCAAGGTCCCTTCCAGTCCTATGATTCTATGTGACTAGGGAGTCATTGGGGCCCACCACCAGTCCAGTGGCCCTTTTGAAACCTGTGGGGAGTCCCCCCGGTCTCTAGGTCATATATGAGGCGTTCCTGCTCTGTTTGATTCCAGTCCTATGCTTCTATGATTGTGATGGTCCTCTGCACAAAGGTGAGTTTCACCCGGGTAAGTGTAGCAGGGTGATTTCGTCGGTCAGTAGGCCTTGTGGTCTGGGCCTATGATTCCAGTCTTTTTATCAGTTCAGGGTGTTCTGGTCCTCTGGATAGACTGGCCCAGCTGGATTGGCTTCTTGGCTGGTAACCCCTAGGTCTGCCCTCCTTGGGACCAGGAGTTGTAGCTCTGGAAGGGGTAGGGGGACCCGGACCCTCCCTCTCCACCTGGCCCCCACCTAGGGTTCTGAAAGTTCAGTGGCATGAGATGGTCTACGTTTGGCCAGACTTTTGCTCACCTTCCCCAGGGCCACTTCTTACCAAACCTTGTGTGTCAGTTTGGTGTGTGGTTGTAGTTTATTTAGTCTTAACTTCAAAATCCGTGCAGTCTAGGGCCAATGCCTGTGGCCCTCTTGTACCCCTTGCCCATGGTTCTTGGCCGGGGTGGGAAGGGAGAGACTCACAGCCACATCGCATCAGAAGAAGCTTCTGCTGCTGCTGCAGCATGGTAGTCCTCCTGGAAATGGCCTCTCTTTCTTCCATTAACTGCGGCTGAAGAAGCTCCCTTTATATTGGTCTTCTCCCCAGGAGCATGCTCGACAGTGCCTGTGGGACAGGGCCTTCTGGGCCTAGCCCTTCCCCTGCCTCAGCCTTAGTATGGGGTTTGTAAACCCCATCACAGGAAGTGTTGTTAACATGTTTAAAACTATCAATTCCTGGGTGGAAGTTGGATTTCTCTCTACTACATGCTAATATAAAATACACCAGGAACACCAGAACTACTACAACAAAAAGAGGATTTAAACTGATGTAATTAATTACATTTGTATAATATATAAGGCACCTACTGTGGTCTCAAATCTGCAAACACTTATGCACATGCTTCACTCTTAAGTATGTGAGTAGTCATACTGCAGTCAAACTTTTAAAATTAGCACATGCATACATTTTGGCGGGATCATAGCCTTACCTGTATTATATATAAATGAAATCGCTATCTTAGAGTAAGTGTTTATTTCTTCTCTAGTCAGCTAAATAAGGAACAGGAAGTTTTGCCATCCTAGTAGATCCTAAACAATGGCCTGAGAATTGTTATAAAATTCAGAAGTAAAATTAAAACAAAAATGTAAAATTATTATCCGCAAATGAGCAGTACAATGTAGAAGCTATTCATTGTTAATTAACACATAATTATCTAGTTTTATGAAGTTTCCTGGTTTACTTTCTAACTCCATATCCAGGGACCATGAGTCAGTCTGATCAGTGCAACTAAATTGTACCTGCAACTAAAATGACCAAATACATAAATTATAGGTCTAACATACTGATTGCTCTTTGTTGTTTCTCTTCCAGCATTATCAATGAGACCACTTACAGCAGCTATTCAACTTCACAAAGCTATACAGGTTATAGTACAACTTAAAAAGTAGTTTGTCTTTCAATACTAGTAGACTGTGTGCTTGGACAAGTATTATTAAGGACAGAGCCCTACAATCAATGTACCAAGGCAGTCAGTGAAATTGAAATAATTTTTTATATTACTGTGAAATCTCTTGCTTCCTTGAACTAAATCCATAAAATCCAGGAAAAGAGCAATCTGACTTAGTGAAATGCAAAACAATACAAAGTAAATTTAATTTATCCATGAAAATTCAAAGAATCTGTACAAAATATGATGTGCCTTTCCTCTGACACACCCATGTGATTCTGAAATTATCAAATGTAAATGGACTGGTCCATATACAAATGAAATGTGTACATAACTATTTTTATTTATGAAACACTGTGGTCAACATCCATGTCCCATTTCTCCCTCTGCCTATGTATGTTGCTTGGTGGTACACAGTAACTAGAAAGCATGTGTAACTGGCCACCATGGGATTCTCATAGTGTAATAAGGAAACTTATTTCCCGTATCTTTATAGTCCCTGTCCTATACTGGAGTACTTATCCTTCCTGTGTTTGAGTTAAGTCTGTTTAAAAGTTGCTGCATTGTTCTGATTCTTTAGGTGCTCGAGTATGATTGATTTGATTAGATAGAGAATGTTTGCATCAACCTGTTTCTCAGGGGAAAGGCTTTTTAGTTTTTAAATGAAATATTGTCATGACATTTAACCTTGAACATTGATCCAACATATGGAGAAAAGAAGATAATATGGGTCTCCTTATATCTTGTTTTCTTGATTTACAAAATGCATCTATTAAAAATAAAACATCTCTATGCACACAAACAACATACACTCAAACATATTAATATCAGTCTAAATAATTTGTCTATAAAAATATAATAGATCACCCATACAAGAGAAAAACTAAACAAAAACTCTTCAGTAAGCCTTCTCGTTCAGAAAAAGCCTTAGTGAGGCAGGCTTTCAGGTATGCCCCAAGAGTTAAAAAACTTTAGTTTGGTTGGGCTAACAAGGGAAGTAAATTCCTGATTCTAAGGCCTGGTCTACACCAGGGGGTAGGATCGATCTAAGATGCGCAACTCCAGCTACGAGAATAACGTAGGTGAAGTCAACGTTGTTAGATCCACTTACCGCGGCATCTTCACTGTGGTGAGTCGACTCCTGCCGCTCCCCCATAGACTCCGCCTGCACCTCTCGCAGCGGTGGAGTACAGGAGTCAACGGGAGAGCGCTCTGGGGCTAGACGCGATAAATCAACCCCCACTGGATCGATCGCTACCCACCGATCTGGCGGGTAGCGTAGACATACCCTAAGGTTCTCCACTGAACATTCTGCTATCGGTCTTCTGACATATATTTCTAGGTTGAGCTGGTTGAAACTTGGATTCTCTGCTCTGAGTGACATCCAGACACCGAATTGGAACAAAAAGTCAATTCCCAAGAACCAAAATCCCCCCTCCCCCACCTGCCCAAAGGTGTTATGTTTTAATTTTGACTTTATTTTATATCAACAATACATATATACTGCTTGAAACAAAAATGAAATGAAATATATTTTGTAGAGCTGTCAATCTCAGTTAACTCACACAATTCAAAAATGAATTGCGATTAAAAATATTATTTGCTATTAATTGCACTTTTAATCACACTGTTAAACAATAGAATACCAATTGAAATGTATTAAATATTTTGAATGTTTTTCTACATTTTCAAATATATTTATTTCAGTTACAACACAGAATACAAAGTGTACGGTGCTTACTTTGTATTATTTTTATTACAAATATTTGCACTGTAAAAATCATAAACAAAAGTTGTTTTTCAATTCACACATACAAGTGCTATAGTGCAATCTCTTTTTTGTGAAAGTACAACCTACAAATGTAAATTATTTTTTATTTACCTGCACTTAAAAAAACAAAATAATGTAAAACTTTAGCGCCTACGAGTCCACTCAGTCCTACTTATTGTTCAGCCAATTGCTCAGACAAGTTTGTTGACATTTATGGAAGATAATGCTGCCCGCTTATTATTTACAATAATATCGCCTGAAAGTGAGAACAGGCATTCACATGGCACTTTTGTAGCTGGCGTTGCAAGATATTTACGTGCCAGATATGCTAAACATTCATATGCCTCTTCATGATTTGGCCACCATTCCAGAGGACATGCTTCCATGCTGATGATGCTAGTTAAACAAAATGCATTAATTAAATTTGTGACTGAACTCCTTGCGGGAGAATTGCATATCTCCTGCTCTCTTTTACCTGTATTCTGCCATATATTTCATGTCATAGCAGTCTTGGATGATGACTCCGCACATGTTGTTCATTTTAACAGCACTTTCACTGCAGATTTGACAAAACACAAAAATGTTAGATTTCTAAAGATAGCTACAGCACTTGACTCAAGGTTTAAGAATCTGAAGTGCCTTCCCAAATCTGAGAGGGAGGAGGTGTGGAACATGCTTTCAGATGAGTTAAAAGAGCAATACGCCGATGCTGAACCCGAACCACCAAAAAAACGGAAAATCAACCTTCTGGTGACATCTGACTCAGATAATGGAAATGAATGTGCATTGGTCTTCACTGCTTTGGATTGTTATCCAGCAGAAGCCATCATCAGCATGAAGGTATGTCCTCTGGAATCATGGTTGAAAAATGAAGAGACGTATGAATCTTTAGTGCGACTGGCACGTAAATATCTTTTGATGCTGGCTACAACAGTAACATGTTAACGCCTGTTCTTACTTTCAGGTATCATTGTAAACAAAAAGTGGGTAGCATTATCTTCTACAAATGTAAACCAACTTGTTTGTCTTACCGATTGGCTGAACAAGAAGTAGGACTGAATGGACTTGTAGGCTCTGAAGTTTTACATTGTTTTATTTTTGAGTGCAGTTTTTTTTGTACATTTGTAAATTCAAATTTCATGATAAAGATATTGCACTACAGTACTTGTATTAGATGAACTGAAAGGTAGTATTTCTTGTTTTTTACAGTGCAAATATTTGTAATAAAAATATAAAGTGAGCACCGTACACTTTGTATTTTGTGTTGTAATTGAAATCAATTATTTGAAAATGTCCAGAATATCCAAAAATATTTAAATAAATGGTATTCTATTCTTGTTTAACAGTGTTATTAATCACAATTAATTTTTTAATCGCTTGACAGCCCTGATATTTCAAAATGAAACATTTCGTTTTGATCTTATCAAAATGCTTTGTTTTGATTATTTTTTTCTAAATGAAATTTCACTGAAATTGATGTTTTCCCATGGAATGTGTCCATTAGGAAAAACTGGCATTTTCTAGTGGAGGAATCATCCAATAGAAAATTTTTAACCAGCTCTAATTTTAGGGCCCATCAAATACTTCCACTGATCTCAATTGTCAGATTAGAGCATTTTCAGAGGGTTGGTTCCTGAGAGAGACAGCCCCTAAATCATGTAAGACTTTATAGATTATGCAGACACCCTGGCATTTACTGAAACAATCTGGAAGCCAATGGAGTCTCTGGAACGCTGATTAAATAACCCCCATGCATGAAATTGCTCCAAGTAACCAAGCAGCTTTAGTCTGCGCTATCTGAAGTTAGAATGATCTTTAAGGGTAAAAGGCATGAATATTATGACAAAATCTGCATCCACTGTAATAATTTGTAACCTCACAAGCACAGGCAGAGAAAAACAGCCATACCTGTTCTCTGGACATACAGAAGCAGCCAAAGTTACAGTTGGACCCTTAGACTGCATATTTAGTCACAAAAGTAAGTCCTCTAGGGCAGGGATTTTCTCTTTTTATACAAAGCCTCGCACAATGGGGCCTCAATCTCAATTGGGACTTTTAGGTGCTACCATACAGTAAGTATATACTACTGATGCCATGAAAAGGTAATTATTACTCCAGTCAAAGGAGGTGATATCTCCTCCCCTTCTTTGGTTGTGTCTCCAGTCCACCAGCTGTGTGAAACAAGTTCTTTTCTCTGTGATACAACAGTTTATTTGCATTCTTAGAATCCTTGTCTCATAGATCGATAAATTGGAAAAGGACGGCTCAAGATGGAAGCTGGTCTTATACGGAGATCATGCTTTGTATTCTGTAAATGTTCATCAGGAATGTAATCATAGAATCTCAGGGTTGGAAGGGAATCTCTCATAGACTCATAGAATATCAGGGTTGGAAGGGACCTTAGGAGGTCATCTAGTCCAACCCTCTGCTCAAAAATCCCCAATTTTTGCCCCAGATCCCCAAATGGCCCCCTCAAGGCTTGAACTCACAACCCTGGGTTTAGCAGGCCAATGCTCAAACCACTGAGGTATCCCTCTGCCCCCCCCCCCCCCACTTATCTAAATTGTAATATAGCCAGGATCTAGCCCTACAAAAGGCAAGGACATTCACTCGAACAAGCCATGCTTACACAAATGGTGAGCTCTGCACCAGCTTTTCACAAGGTAGGTGGTAAGACAGGTTTTTATATTTTTAAATAATTTTTTCAGCAAAGAGCTAAGGAATGTTTCGGCTCACAAGTCCACGATGTTGTTTTTATTCAGCTAGCTGAGCCCATATTCACCAGTATCTACACAACCCTCTAGAGTGTTAACCCACTCAAACTGACAGTGTTATCTCAAATTCCAGAAAGTTTTTTGTTGTATACCATTTCATTCCTTAGCTAGGTCTTTTAATGCGGACTGGAGTCTGACCTATTGGATTGGGGTGTGCTTTCAGATAAGGGGAAACCATGTGGTTCGGTACACTGTTTGTTATGCCAGTTTTATTGTTGGCTTTCTCCCACTCTTCAACTCAACTCCTACCTCTCTCCCTTCCATATAGAATCCCAGTTCAACTAACTCCATGTCAAAGGGCCTGATCCAACTCCCATAAAATACTGTTATTGATTCAGTGATAGCTGGATAAAATTCAAAGATTCAAGGTTCCTCATTAGACAATTCAGCAAATCCAGGTGTGATGCTTTTCAGTGCACCCAAATCTGCAGGTCATGTAACCCCCCTACTTTATCAAGAGAGAGATTTGCTGGTGCTAAACTGCATGACAGCTGTCACCCCTCTGTGTTAGCCACTTTGACAAACTTCTCATGACTCTGTCAGCCCTCACTTTACTTTGCAGATAACACTTTGTGCACCCCAGTTCCCAAGCCCCGTGGGAAAGTGTTCCCCTGGAGTATCCAGCCCCTGTCACTAGACCCTCACAGAAATTGCCAAATTTGCTATCTCCAAAAAGAGAGTGTTCTCACCAGCTTGTTTGATTCAACTAAGAATTCATGCTTTGCTTACTACACTGAGCACTGAGATCTACTTATGAGAACACAGGGAAGTTTATTACCAACGAGAGATTTAAGTGATACAAAGCAAGGATAATGGAAACAGAAATGGTTACAAATAACACACTTCTAAGAGACTAAACATGACTTTGACCTGAAGAAGAGCGCTGTGTAGCTTGAAAGCTTGTCTCTCAGCAACAGAAGTTGGTCGAATATAAGATATTTCCTTACCCCCTTGTCTCTCTAATATCCTGGGACAAACACAGCTATAACAATACTGCAATAAACATAACATAAGCATCTTGCCTATAGCAACTTCTCAATGTCACCAGGCGCTAAGGCCAGGATCCAGCTTTCATGGATACAAAAAGTGCTCTCCTTTTTCCTCCCTCAGTGATGGACCACAAAAGTGGTTCTTTCCCCCACCTTCTTATAGTCCAATAACCCTCTGAAATGTACCCTTTTCAACTGTACCCACAAGATGAGATTCTCTGGTGTGCTTACACCATGGTGCTTTCTCATCCTCCTGTTAACTTGTTCGTCCTGATTAATTAGATGCAAATAGAGCATACTTTGTGTTTGGCTTATCCCACTTCCTTTACATCAGAGACCTAGGCAACCAGGTAAATCAATGTTCCTTTCTCTGGGGAAAACTGGTTTCTCAACCCTTCCTGGTTACATAGTTTTTAAACATATTTTTAGTACCTACAAACAACTTCTTGCATGACACCTGTACATACATCTCACCATGCTTATGATGACTAGTATGATAGAAGCTTTTATTTGATACCTTTGTGACATTCTTTATAGATAAACATGACAGCAATGTGTGTGATGTAGTGAGTTTGTCAGGCCTGATAGGACGCCTTTGCCAGTTGGCATTGAGGGGCTCTGAAGCTCACACCACAGTATGGGACTATACAGCTGACCACAGTGATGAGCACGGCACAAAATTCTATATAGACTCTCTCACTTTGATAACCATGTTGGGACTTTACAGAATGTGCACGTGCTCTCTCTCCTTCAAAGGCAATGGTGTCCTTTTTTAGTTTGCTGGGTTTTTCCAGTGCTCATTTCTTATTGGATTATATGGATTCATTGTTTTATTCCTGATCTGATATTTGTTTACTGGACCATTCTGGCTTTGATTATAAATTTTGCTTTCAGTTACATTTTCTTAAGCACCACGAGAGCCCTTTGAGTCTGAATACCTTAGACATTAAGTTACGGCTGCAGTACAACTTTCTTTATCTCAGAGGTTTTACGGACCACAGAATGAAGCATGCGTTTGGATAATCAGGAATGCTCACTGATCCACATGCTCTGTGAAGAGTGTGACAAAGCTCTGTCCTTGTCTCCATGAATTCCATGTTTCCTGGTAGATTTCACTAGCCTCAGAGGCTCACTGTGACTCTCCACGTAGCCCTTCTCTCTCTAGAGGCAAGGGTCACAGCCTACTGAGCCATTTTCATCATAAGCAAGCAAGGGAGGTGAGGAGAAGCTATCCTCCCTTGGACAGTCTCTGTTGTCTCCCAGTCTCAGTGATTAACCAGTGGGGAGGGGCAAAGGGAGGAGCCCGGGTCCACCCTCTACTCCGGGCTCCAGCCCAGGGACCCTAATAGTATCAGCTATGGTAGCTGACCTTTTAGAAACAGGACGTGTACAATTCCCTGGGCTACTTCCCCATAGCAGCCCCCACTTCCTCAAGCTCCACTTCACCCTTACCTCAGGGACTCCTTCCTTGTGTCTGATATGGTGTGTACTGCTCAGTCTCTCCAACAGCGCAACTTCCTCCTACAGCTGCTGACATGTGCCTCACTAACTGGGAGGCTTTTAACTAGTTTCAGCCAGACCTTGATTGACTTTAGGTGTCCCAATCAACCTAGCCATCTCCACTGCTTTCTGGAAGGATCTTAATTGGCCCCAGGTGTCTTGATTAACCTGGAGCAACTGCCATTTGGTTACCATGGTAACAGGGATTTGTTTAGCCTGGGGCTAACATACCTGTTTCGCACTACTTTACTGTAGCCATCTGGTCTTGCCCCGTAACAAGAGATATAGTTACATTTTGGCTGTAACCAGGACTGCATACATGTGACCAGAATCAAGCCTTCTGAAAGTACAGAATATTCCAGAAAAGGAAGTCTGCAAATGCTATCCATAAAAAGGGGACATTAATCCTTACATTCAAATAGCTAGACACCTAGAAAGGAAGATAATCAGACATAGAACACCAATCAAGCATTGCAGATAATAACAATAAGACATTTGTAAAAATTTTCACTGAGTTCTAAGGACAATATTTCTAACAATATTCTACATAACTGTTACAAAGAGAAAAAACAACTCAGTATGAAATACCAAGACATTTTTTATCAAAACAGCTTTCTTCAACAGTCAATACAGATTTCAATGTACAGTATTTAGTCAGATTATATGTTTGCTGCTCTATCCACCCATCAGTTGACAAGAGAAAAAGGATATTATACAGAAGATGCTCCTGTCATTTGCAAGCTTCATGATATACCTTAAAATTAAAAATACAATCCTTTTACTCACTTTGTTTTGTATATTTCTTTAAACTATAAAGGTTAAAATGGTAACATTTTAAAACTGCTTTACAGTAAAAATATTATTCTTAGCCCCAAACTTAGCACTCCAACTGTTAGAGGGGATAACTAATGTTTTGCTAAGGCTGCTTTAATTGTATGTCATTGTGCTCCAATTTAAAATCCACATTAATTATCTATCTCATGTTGATTCTTCTCTTTGTGCTAGTCAGCAAGGGAATGATTTAAGAGTTGCATAACTCTGGCTGAGCATGATAATAATAAGAAACAAATCATAACCTCTTAATGAAAAGGAATGTGGGTCTTTAGATAACAGAAAAGGCATAACCAATATGATACACTGTGACAGTATTGACCTGGCACAAATGAAATGGCAGTCAGCTCTCTGAGAGAATAAAAGAGCAAGATTACTGTAATAATGTTCTGAATACCATCCAAAGCAGTAAAACAGCCTTCTTCAAAAATAAAATAGATTTTCTTTCTTTAAAAAAAATATTTTATTCAATCTCCTGCTCAGGTAATTATATCCAAGTTTGGCTGTTATGGGTTATTGGTGATTTTTTTTTTATTTTTAGTGCTGTTTCTATTTGTTTGAGTTCATTTTGATGATTAAAGTACTGCTAATACAGTTGACTGATCTTAAACCCTGTGTTCCAATACTGTGTTCCTTACTCAGGGTTCACTTGTTCATTTCTCAATCAAACTCGCACAGCATGAAACTGCATAAAAACTGAATTAAGGACCTCAGGATTTGGCTCTGTTCGTGTCACTGTCTACATCTGTCACACTGACATTAACAGTAGAAGTAAGACATATAGCCGGGGTCCGTGTATTCCACAGCTGTAGAATTCAACCCTTGATATGGAATTGTGCTCCAGAATCTTAGCTTTCATTTAAAAAAAAATCTAGTTCTTGTGCAGCTAAATGTACAAAATGTGAACTGATGCGGTGGTGCCAGCCTGTGTCTTCAGTATGCCAGGCAGCAGGAGGTTAGGAGCCAGAGGTTGGGTCCAATTTGCAACCAGGGAGTGGAGGAGCCAGCAATATAGGCTGGTGTGCGCTGGGCTAACTGAAGAACAGTGCAGTGGCCAGGCGTATTAGATGGTGAAGTCAGTTTACAAACTTTTTCTGTCCTGACTCTCATGGCGAGAAGTCTGGTGTTGTCCAAGGTGCTTGGAAAACATGGCAGGAGCTGAGGCCTGGGAAATGGATCTTGGACCACCTGGAGAGCATATGCTCTCATCCTCAAAAATAATCACTGAACAAAAAATAATTGTTGAAAATAAGCTCTGATAAATGTTATGTTGCTAAGTATGTTTGACTATTAAACTTTGTTGTGCAGGAGAGAGAAGGTATTTTGTGGCAACAGAATAAATTAATTTTGATACAGAATTTAGGGGTTGTTTCTGCACAGTATATGGGGTCCAGAAATGCAGTACCTCAGGGATCAGCAACCTTTGGCATGTGGCCCATCAGGGTAAGCCCTTTGGCGGGCCGGGCCGGTTTCTTTACCTGCCGCATCCGCGGGTTCTGTCTTCCAGGCCAATGGGGGCTGCAGGAAGCGGCATGGGCCGAGGGATGTGCTGGCCACCACTTCCCGCAGCCCCCATTGGCCTGGAGCGGCGAACGGCGGCCAGTGGGAGCTGCGATCGGCCGAACCTATGGACGCGGCCGGTAAACAGACCGACCCAACCCGCCAGGGGGCTTACCCTGGTGGGCCGTGTGCCAAAGGTTGTCAATCCCTGCAGGACCTAAAGATCCAAAGTGCCAACTATTTTATGATACAGAGGGATGATGCTGTTTAAGATGTCTCCTCCTAGATGTGCCACCCAGATTACAAATGTTTCCCTTTTATTTTCTCTTTGTCTTGCAAAGAATATAAACATCTTGACTGGGTTCATTACATCAAAGACACTCCATGTTGTATGACTCCTTATTACTGAGCTCTCTTTAAGTGAATAGTGTGTACCTGAGGGTAGATGATGTGCTGTTTCTGTTTTTGTGGGAGTAAGAAGAATGACCTGTTACTAATGCAAGGCTGTCTTTCCTTTTGATTTGAGGTCAGAAATGATGACTGTGTTAGTGTCTCCTTTACACTAGACAATGGTGCTTGTGTTTATGTTGCAAATACCTGGAATAACATATGCCACCAACTTGACAATTAGTAATACTAATGCTCCCTTTTATGTCTCAGCATGCACAGGATCATATTCATAGCCAATATGATTTGCATTGTGATTCACAACGATGCAATTTTCTCTGGATTTTTTTCATTGCTATAGCAGATGGCAAAACTTGTGCTATTATTTGGTGCTAGTTAGAGCATATACTTTTGTGCCAGTTACTTTCATTACAGACCATTTCTCCCCAGTGTTAGTTTTACCTGCTGATGTTTATTCACAGATATTAAGGCTATTAAGAACACATAATCTGACCTCCTGCACAGGCCATAGAACAGAGGTGGGCAAACTACAACCCGCGGGCCACATCCGGCCTGTGGGACCCTCCTGCCCGGCCCCTGAGCTCCTGGCCCGGCAGGCTGGCCCCTCCCCTGCTGTTCCCCCTCTCCTGCAGCCTCAGCTCACTGTGCCGCTGGCACAATGCTCTGGGTGGCGGGGCTGGGAACTCTTGCTGGGCAGTGCAGCTGCAGAGTCGCGGCCTGACCCAGTGCCCTGTGCTGCGCAGTGGCACGGCTGGCTCCAGCCGGACAGCACGGCTGCCTGTCCTGGTGCTCTCGGCAGCACGGCTGTAGTGCCGCTAGCCACCGGTGCTCCAGGCAGCACAGTAAGGGGGCAGGGAGCGGGGGGGTTGGATAGAGGGCAGGGGAGTTCGTCAGGAGTGGTGGTCAGCAGTCAGGGATGTGGATAGGGGTTGGGACAGTCAGAGAGCGGGGAACAGGGGGGGGTTGAACGGGGGCAGGGGTCCCGGGGGAGGAGTCAGGAAGAAGAGGGGGTGTTGGATGGGGAAGTGGGGGGCAGTCAGGGGACAGGGAGCAGGGGGGGTGGATGGGGCAGGAGTCCTGGGGGGGGGCTATCGGGACAGGGAACTTGGGGGGTTGAATGGGGCAGGAGTCCTGGGGGGGGGCTATCGGGACAGGGAACTTGGGGGGTTGAATGGGGCAGGAGTCCTGGGGGGGGGCAGCTGGAAGGGGGCAAGAAGCGGGGGGGAGTCGGATGGGGGCGGGGTCTGGGCCATGCCTGGCTGTCTGGGGAGGCACAGCCTCCCCTAACCAACCCTCCATACAATTTCGGAAACCCGATGTGGCCCTCAGGCCAAAAAGTTTGCCCACCCCTGCCATAGAATTTCACTCAGTAATTTTCCATCAAACCCATAACTTCTGGCTGAGCTTAGACCATATACTTTAGAAAGATGCCCAGTCTTGGTGTCTTCTCCTGCTCAGATTTCAGAGGAGAACAAGGTATTGTCACCACTAGAGCTGTGGTGAACTCTTTCAAGTTCAATTTGGAAAAGGTTTATGAATTTTTGTTTTGAGACACAGCTTTCAAAAGGATACTCCCAGGGGAATTCTGCACCACTATGTATGCACAGAATTTATGTCCCCTGAAGATTTTTTTTCTTTGCAGAAAATACATTCTGCTGGACAGGTGCTGCAGTTACACCTTTCACCCACCAGAGGCAGCTGTTGCGCCAGAACAGAGGGCAGTCAGTCATCGGCCATAGCAGTAAAAAGGGAGGCAGAGAGGCTGCATTATTCACAGTGCTGTGCCCGCTGGGCCAGATAAGGAGGCACAGGTTATGGGGGGGGACGGATAGTGCGGGACACACAGGAATACTGTATGATCACATAGGTTGGGGTTCAGAAGGGCTAGTGGGAGGGATAGACTGGGGCGGGAGCTGAATGGGAGTGGGGTGCAGGGCCACAGGGGGCAGGAGATGGAAGGACCACATGGGGACATTTTATTTTGCCTAAAATTTTCCACGTTTATTTATGTATTTATTTATTTAATAATTGCTCTACAAAGTTTCAAGAAAATTAGTCAAACTGTTCTTTGAGTTACAGACCATTACAAAAAACACCCTAATTTAAATTTTCTACTTGAATTTAACGTTTCTTTTTGTCTCAGTGATGACATTGTGGGAATGGCAATGTGACTCTCTCAGTAGTTGGTGATTTTCTTAAGTCCCAGCTCCTGGAGTTATTTTATCCCATGGATATCTCAACTTTCTTTTAAAATAAAAAGTACATTTCTAGCCCATAAAGCTGTAGAGAAAAGCTTGAAGACATGAACCCTAAAGGCTTTAAGAAACAGATGGCAAATAAAAAGAACCCGCAATTTTATTGTTTAGAAAAATCTTATGATTTTTAAGCCAATCTGTTGCTCTTGTTGGGGGAGGAGAAAAGCTGACTCATAATTTTTGTATGCTTGTGGTTGGCAATACAGTAACTTCTCACTTAACGTTGTAGTTATGTTCCTGAAAAATGCGACTTTAAGCGAAACGATGTTAAGTGAATCCAATTTCCCCATAAGAATTAATGTAAATGGGGGAGAGGGGTTAGGTTCCAGGGAAATTTTTTCACCAGACAAAAGACTATATATAATACATACACACACACACACACACACACACACACACACACACACACACACACACACACAGTATAAGTTTTAAACAAACAATTTAATACTGGTACACAGTAATGATGATTGTGAAGCTTGGTTGAGGTGGTGAAGTCAGAGGGTGGGATATTTCCCAAGGAATACCTTACTGCTAAATGATGAACTAGCAATTGGCTGGGCCCTCAAGGGTTAATTCATTGTTGTTAATGTAGCCGCAAACTCTACAAGGCAGCACGAATGGAGGGAGGGGAAACAGCATGGCAGACAGAAAGCAGAGACACACACCCTGTGCGTGAGAGAGAGATGTGCATTGCCCCTTTAAGTACACTGGCCCCACTCTAAGTATACTGCCTTATTAAGCAGATCAGCAAGCTGAGAAGGCAGCAAGCGTCCAGGAAGCTCCCTCCATCCTGAGCCATGTCATGTGTCCCCACTGCTCTATGGAAGATGGGGTAAGCAGGGTGCAGGGGGGAGGGGGACACCCTGACATTAGCTCCCTTCTTAACATCAGCCCTGCAAGCTTGCGGGCACACGTCAGTGACCCCAAAGAAGTCTGCCTATACCTTGACATAAACACAGCTAGTTAAAGAGGCTGAGTCAATAACTGATGCCTATACCTTGACATTAAATACTGATTCTCTGTCAGTAAGTTCTTAAATAGTGTTTTATCATTGTGTAAGAAATGGTCCGGCTAACAATACTAAAATTAGTCAAAGATATTATTTTCTGAAATTTTTGGGTTAATTTGCTCCTTGGTGAGTATTTATTCTTCTCTGGTGCTTTCTCTTGGATGATCTCAAAGAACATTTCCAGCATTCAATATGTTTCACAGCCCCAGCTCGCCATGAGGTAGGTGAGTAGTATTATATACATTTTACAAATGGGAAAACTGAGGAACAGAGAGGAAGTGATATTCCAAAGATCATATCAAGAGTTGGGAATAGAACACAGGACTCCTGCCTCTTATGCCCCATTTCTCTAACAAGCCCATATTTCTATGAATTACCCCTTCTGAAAAAAGGGGTAATTCATAGAACAGGGCTAGCCTGAAACACAAGCATAACAATGTGTTTAAAAAGGTAGAAATAAAATGGATGAACAGGTGAGTAGCGATTTGGTAACTCTCCTGCTCCTGTGGCTGAGTTCACAAAAGAAACTCAGACATTATGACCTCACCACACTGTTGCACAACGTAGTTTATGTCCAGATGCCTCAAACAAACCTTATGAAGGGCTCTTTACCCAGTATTGCAAGTTATAGCTAATTGGGTAAAACAATCTGAATTATTTGGCCATAAGTGGTTTGAGCATGAAATCTCCATAAAGAAGACTCTTTAATAAAGAGAGGATGGTGAGACTGTCACGAAACCTTCTGCTGGGACAGGCACTAAGAACAACTAAAAAAAACCTTAATGAGGGAACATATCCAACCCCCATTGGAGATATAATAGTGGGATACTTCCCAGCTGGGAAAAGTGTAAACTGATCAGGACAAAACCCTGGCTAGCCATCATTTGGCCCTCTTGCTGGATAAGAGGACTTCAGTTGGTCTTTTACATCTCTAACCTCTATGATATCAAACCAAATTGGATAATAGCATTTAACTGTACTTTGCAACAATTGAGCACATCTTTGTTGTAATGTGTTGTTTCAAACTTGTCTGCTCTCTCAGTAAGCACAGTAAGTGTGTTAGTTCATATTAGAAAGGTTCTCTCTGTAACCAAACTGGCTACAAACTTACTCTCGCTCATTTTCCCCCTTGTTTATTTTTCATGAAAACTTATATTCTGCAGAGAAATGCTGGAATGGTGAATAATCTGACTTGAGGCCTGATGCTGCTGCTGGACAAATGCAGAAAGAAATCATGAAGGAGGATACTTTTCCTTGAGAATTCCAGCACTTCCCATTTTTAGCTAGTTCCTAGTTAGACACCGCTTGCCTGATCAGACACCCCCTACAACAGCAGAACCTGAACCTTATCATATTGGGTAGCTTGATGCAAGCCAAGCGCGCTGTATCTGCTCCATGTTGGTGAGGTTCTTCTGGTGACTGAACCCTTTTGACAGGTAGTGGAACCCTGCATGGAAGTGCTATGAATTCTTGCTAAGTTTTTGTAGCTGATAACTCTACACTGGACAGAAGGGAAGGTCGGGGTGAGGCTCAGTAGAGAAGGCTCTGATCTTGAGTGATCCTTAAGGAGAAACTCTGGGAGGTGGCTTGGGACTAGAATTTATATTATATTTTTTCTTTCTTTTTGTAAGTGAAGACAAATTCCATTGTGGTGTGAGTTTTGACCCTATTCAGCCTGGGTAGATGGTGTTTTGGGGTAGGGTGGGAAAGCCATGTGGTGACAGTGATACACTTTATGATGTGGTAAAACCCAAAAGCAAAACAGTCTAATACTGTCAAAGTAAAGTCTCTCTGCTTGCTGCTTGTAATTCTAGAACAGACTGGAATAAATACCTGGGATGATTTCAAAACAGGGCTAGCCTGAAACACAAGCATAACAATGTCTGACAAGCACTGATTTGGCAACCCAGAGACGGATCCCTCTTCTTCCGGCAGCTGGACTGGAGAACAAGCAACTCTCTTGGCCTGCACTCCAATTGCCTCTTAAGAAGTTTGGGAATATGCAAATAATAATGCTGGTTCTAGACTGAAAAGCCTGTCCAAAGAAAAAAAATATTTTCCTCCTGGACTTGTTTTGAAAGGGCATACTTAATTACTAGCGATCCTTAACGATAGCAGTAACTTGTATCAAATTATTCCAGCCAAAGCTTGGAACAGAAGGTACTATCTGCAGAGGGACCATAAAGAATGAAGGTCCTATTTTCTTTTCATAGATATTAAAAATCCCATGGCACTTTGGAAATCCATCTCCAGCTTCTGTATCTGCCTGTGGAACTTTGTACAGTCAGAGCCTTGTTCAGGCATTTTATGCATACCTATTTTGAAGAGAGTCTTCAGGTATTATAGCGAGACATTTTTGTCCCTTTTCCTCTAGCTTTTAGTTTTATGTACCACACATGGAAGCCATTAGCATCTTCCTATGTGTCCTGTTTTAGAGTGTGATCATTGTTCTGAGCAGTGATACACTGTAAAATAAGTAACCCAAAATATGGATTAAAGTCAACATATATGCACGATTGAGAGAATTACGGAGGAGAGGCTGCAAATGTGCTTTGGCACATTTAAACAGTTTGTCTAATTTCAGTTTGTCTAATTCTAAATAGCTCCTAAATAGTATGTAGGATCAAATTATGGTTCATTGAGCGTGATTGATAATGAGATTAGTGTTCATACTCTCAAGACAGATCATTTAAAATCATATAATAATTTCATTGTTAGTGAAAATCATGATTGTCATAGCCTGATAATGTTTATCTTTATGAAAAATAGCCACAGTATATGTCTACAGTATATGATTCACTCTAAAGCTCCTAGTATAGATAGACTTATTATGTCACATGAAGGTACTCTTTGCAGTGTTGTTGTAACTGGATTGGTCCTAGGATATTAGAGAGGGTAAGGTAACATCTTGTATTGCATTAACTTCGGTTGGTGAAAGAGACAAGCTTTCAAACTACCCAGAGTTCTTCTTCAGGTCTGGGAAAGGTATTCAGAGTGTCACAGCTAAATTCAAGGGGGAACAGATGGCTTAGCAGAAGTAGTTAATACATATTGTAAGAGACCATTCAAGGTGAAGTGGCCAGTTAACACCTCTGCAGTCGTAGGACAAAAAAGGGAGGTTTGTGGATTACAGATTGGTGTAATAAGCAATAAATCCAGTGTCTCTGTTCTGTCCCTGATTTTTAGTGTCTAGCAGAGTAATGAATTTAACCTTCCAGGCTCATCTTTTGAAAGTGTGCAGGTTTGCTTTGCGGATGAGGAGTGAGAGGACAGATATGGCGTGATGGCTTTGTGAAAAGTGTTTGCCCATGGGTGATGTGGTGGTTTTGTTTTCTATAATTTTTCTGTTTGCGTTCGAGAGCATAGTGATTGCCTGGTTTTACCCAGTTGTTTATTGGGGCAGCTAGTGCACTGGATGAGATAAACCAAATGTTGTAAGATGCATATGTAGGACCCAAGGATATTGAAAGGTGTGTTGTGGGGGGGTGTTGATCATTGTAGCAACAATGTATGTAGGAGATATGTCTGCAGGGTTTGCATCTGTTGTTATGGCAGAGTCTGGTGCTGCTTTGAGT
Source organism: Macrochelys suwanniensis (assembly GCA_033296515.1). Lineage (NCBI taxonomy): Eukaryota > Metazoa > Chordata > Testudines > Chelydridae > Macrochelys > Macrochelys suwanniensis. Next base: position 68,173,966 of record CM065775.1, read on the forward strand.
TGGTGAGTCCTGGTCTGTGGAGAGCTTGCTTCTGATGATGATCTTAGGCTAGGTTGGAGGGTTGTTTGAAGGCCAGAAGAGGGAGTTTGGGAAATATTTATTTAAAGATGTGGTCCTTATTGAGTGTTGATTATAGTTGTTTAATGATATCCCATATGGGTTCCAGTGTAAGATGGTAGGTGACAACTAAGGGTGTGCAGTCGGCAGGGTTTTTTTTCTCACCTGTATTGATGCAGGTTCTCACAGCATATTTGGATGGCCCATTCCATGATGCGATCTACTCCTCTGCTGGAGTGTCCTTGTTTGGTGAAGATGGTTTTAAATGTGTTAAAATGTGTATCTCAGACTTTCTCCTTGGTGCATATTCTGTGGTTATCTGGCTTTAGATCACAAGTTTCTTGGTGTGTTTGGGGTGGTTACTGGATCTGTGAAGGTAAGTGGGGTGATCCTTGAGTTTGTTGTGTATAATTGTCTGTAGCGTTCCATTGTTGAAGCTGATCATGCTGCCCAGGAAGATGATGCTTGTAAGGGAATGTTTTGGAGAGGGTTTGATGGATGGAAGGTTGGTGCTGAAGTTGTGGTGGAAATCTATGAGGTAACTTAGGTTGTCAGTCCAGAGGATGAAAATATCATTGATGTATCTCAGGCACATCATTGGTTTCTTGATGCATTTGTCCAGGCATCCTCAAGGTGGCCCTTGAAGAGGTTGGCATATTGGAGAACTATCCTAATGGTTGTTTCCATAGTTTGGACAAAGTGTTTGTTGTTGAATGTAAAATTGTTATGGGTAAGGATGAAATAGGATGAGTTTGGCAGTATGTTTGGGGGTGAATATCTGAGTGTTGTCCATTTTCTTGTAGATATTTGAGGCAGGCAGAGATGGCATCATTGTGAGGAATGTTGATGTGTAGGGAGGTGACATCATTGTGCCAAGGATGGTGTTCTGAGGGAGATTGTTAATGTTGGGCCAGAAGTTCAGTCCCTTGGAAAGTACAGATAATGCAGCTCCGATGGGATCCTGTTGGGGTGAGAATGATGTTGGGGAGTTATGTAGTGTCAATATGGTGGGTCTTGTATCATGGTTTCTCCCAGAGGTGGTGTTCTGTGGTTTGTGTAGTTGTAGCTGGTTCCACTTTATGTTTTCGTGTTCAATGGCTGTTGTCAGTTCTTTGATGAGTTTTTATAGTTGTTTTGGGGTTCTTGCATGATCTCCAGGTAGGTTTCCTGATTTTTTCTTTCCGGTGTGTGGGAGTATGTGCAGATTTCTTGTCTGGGATGGTTACTTAAGTATGTGAGGTGCAGGAGATGATTCCTCAGGTTTTCTGAAGTCCTTCTGCAGAGCTATTCAACATATTTGGAATTGTATGCAGTGGTCAGAGGGTTACAGATGGTGAGTCATCCAGGGACAATGTTTTGTTTCTTGCGTTTTCTCAGGAAGTAGATATCGCTGTTAGCTTCTGCTTCTTTTTTCTTTATATTGTGGAGTTCCCTTTTCAGATGGCAAAATTTGGTATCTTCCATTGTTGCGTGCTGTGTTGTCATAGCAAGGTTGGGTCAAGTGATATCTTTTATTGGATCAACTTCTGTTGGTGAAAAAGACAAGCTTTCAAGCTACACAGAGCTCTTCCTCATATCTGAGAAAGTTACTCACTGTGTCACAGCTAAAGGTGGAACAGATTTTTTAGCATAAGTAGTTAACATAAAGGTACTGTAGGACTCCCAAGTGCAATGTAAAGGAACAGGAGAATCTTGTATGTTAACACGTGCTCCTTGGAAGTGTTCTTGTAAACTTATATTGGGCTGGATGGGCACTTTGCAATGAGTAATGGGCAGCTTTTACAAAGCAGGGACTGTGACGAAGAATCATGATTTGGCCTCTGCTTACCCTTGCTATATGAGGGAAGTCAGCTTCACCAGCCCTTTTCCTGGTGTAGCTTATTTCCCCCTCCATACTAAATCCTGCCAAAGTTCTGCCCATTCCTCACCCCTGTTCACCTAATCCCCACCCACCTGAGTGGGAAGGGGAGCGGTATCCTGGTGGCAGCTGAGTTCCCTTTACCCCACCCTCCCCCCGCAGCCTGATAATGTGGGTAGCCCACATAGGATGCAAGGAGACCCCTTATACCATTTTACTACTCTACCTAGGCGCACAGTCTGACTCACAATTGAGCCCACTGTATTCAATAAACCTTATACCTAGTAGTTCATATCTATTTTTCCATTACATATAAAGCATGGGTAGTGTGTGTATAATCTGCCAAACTCATTACCAAGATGCAAGATGTTCCTTGTGAAATATGTGTCTGTACACTTTTATTCCTCTGCAAATTCTAAACACTTGTAAAATAGCTGTATTGCTGTGAATTAATCTGGCTCCGTGGGCTCTTGCTGCTTGACTTTTTTTAAAGGTGTCTCTTCTGCTAATCCAAACCGGTAAAGGCAGATTAATTAGTAATGCTTACACGGCCCTTGAAAATGTACAGCTCTACGTAACTGCTAAGTATTTAGTATCCAGGGAAGTAATGTGGACAAATCATGTCATTCTAGCTATATTTTCTTTCTCCTCTTCTTCCTCTTCTTCTTCTTCATCATGCTGTGGTAGCTTTCGATTGTTTAGGATTGCCGGATCAGAATTGTGCTTACCTTTGTATTTTCTCTGAATTTTTTGTTTTGATCACTGGCCTTTCTATAGTAGTTTTGCCCACTTTTTTTTTTGTCATTTTTGCTAAATCTGTATTAACATATGTATGCCCTCTTTGAATGTTATAAGGGACTGTAGTCCTTTTAATGGGAGATGGAAGAATTTTTTAATACCCAGCCCATAGTGTCAAGGCATCAAAGAAATCTTTTTCTGTAGCCTAGTCATTGCTGTAGGTGACTTGCAAGGGGACATAGTGGACTTTTATTGAATGATACAGAAAATTAGAAAAAGGAATGTTGCATTTTTACATAAGCAGCTCCTTCAAAAATAGCAGTTTAAAAAAAAAAAACCCCAAAAAACAACCCTAGAACATTATGGTTTGAATTGTTGTTCACACATCAAAAGGTTACATCTTTTGCTTTGTTTCAGGACTAAATTTCAATTTTCTCTTTTTTGGGTCACTATTTTATAGCACGATCGATTTAATTGTGTGTCGGATATGTTTTGCTCTGATTTGACACTGTTTTAGAATTAAATTGGCTGCATTTCTGCGATAGTAATTCAAACATTCATTGTGTTTGGATTAGACTCCTTTCTTCTAGGGAATGTGATTTCATTGTATGTTGGTAACAATATGTTTCAGGCTTTGACATGTCTTCTTGTAAGTCTGTTGAATGTAGCAGGAGTCTGTGACACTGCAGGACAGAAAACATTTTCTTTTCATATGATCAAGAAAGTAATAACCCTGTTCTATAGAAGAAATCTATGAGCATCATAGTCAGAATGAGATCAGCTGATATCATCAGGAACCTGGATGAATTTTTGTGTTATTCTGAATTGGGTAAAAGCTTAGAATCCCAAGGGACACCATTAAGTCGATAGCTAGATAGTTTTGTTTTTTTTAAACCAGAGTTCAGAGAGATTTCCTGTACTGCACCTGTCTGAATTTCCCTGCCAATCTTTGTAGCTTTACAATTATATGTTCCTATTTAAAAAAAAATCCCCCCTGTTGCTGTATGAAAGACCCTCACAAACAGAGGACACTGACTATTCGGGGAAACAGTAAAACTGACTATACACAAAGTGCCGACCAATTTAATGGAGCAAGTAAACAAACTGATGAAATACAATAATATTGTTTTCGCTAATATTTTAGTTACAGTAATTTTAGGCATTACTTTGCTAGTAGTTGTCTCCTTAAGCTTTTAAAATAGTTTTAATTAGGAAAGGCTTCATCTAGATTTACAGAATTCCTTATTTCTATAAGATGCATGCTTTCTGGAAAACTGGGAAAATTCAGCTCTGGCTAAATTCTTATCTGATCTTCTCATTTGTAATAACCTTAATCTGTCAACACCTATAGAGAACAGAACCATTATAAAGTATTATGCCTTAAAGTATTTTACTGAACAGAGCAAGCAGATAAATTTGTATACACATTGTTTACTGCCAGAAAGTATCAGGGACATCATACATGTGGGTAGGGTGACCAGACAGCAAGTGGAAAAATCGGGACAGGGTGTGGGGAGGTAATAGGAGCCTATACAAGACAAAGCCCCAACTATCGGGACTGTCCCTATAAAATTGGGACATCTGGTCACCCTACATGTGGGACTGGTAAGGTATCTTGCCAATTCCTGTAAATGCCAATTTAAATGGTTGAGCTAAATGGCTCAGTGAGACCTACAAAGTTTCTTCCTGGTGCCACAAGGCCCTGCTATTATATTTTTCATCATTGGGTTGGCGTATTATGCTTTGGAACATTCTGGAGAAGAGCGCTTTTTAAATGTGAGATCATTCCATATTACATGAGAAGCCTTCACTGGTAAATAGAATTCTGGATTCACTTTAAGATCCTAGTCCTGATCTAAAAGCACTACATAGGGTAGGACCTAGCTACTTCAGGGACTTCCTCCGCACAACACACCATGATTCACAGAGATATTGATGAAACTGAAGGTGTATCTCTCATGTGCCAAGGAAAATTATTTTTGGGTCTGACAGGTGGAACATCCTAATGCTGGAGATTAGAAGTAGTCCATGAGTTTTGGAGCAAAATGCAAGTTGCATTTATTTGTGAAAAACTTTCCTCCCAATAGAGGAATCTACATCCATGCAACAAACAGATCCATCCCACAATCTAAATACTGCTCCCCACAGCACATGCTTTCCTCACCCAACCCTGTATTTCAGAGTGGTAGCTGTATTAGTCTGTATCAGCAAAAACAATTAGGAGTACTTGTGGCACCTTAGAGACTAACTAATTTATTTGGGCATAAGCTTTTGTGGGCTAAACCCCACTTCATCAGATGCATGGAGTGGAAAATACAATAGGAAGATATATATACTATTTTCAGTCAGTCATGAATGGGTGCTAGATACTTTAGTGATATGTGCATTGCAAATGCAAAAGCTTGATAAGGGTCTTTCTGACTGTTTTCTTTGAAGTGCTCATGTTAATTACTTGGATTTTTAGTGCCTCTTGACACAATTTTGTGATTCTCTGGTAATTACTTTGGCAAACTTCCACCCATCTTACTTGCTGCATCCCTCCAATTCTGAATGAAAATATCTAAATCAAAGTTTGCCAAATTGCAAAGTAGCTTAGGAATCCAGTTTGTGTATTAGGGCTAATTTTCAAGCAGATGCCATTTACTGCTATTGAGATGAAATCATCTGATAACTGACATTTCCATTAGATCTTGGATCCTATCTTTCTGTAGAATCATAGAATATCAGGGTTGGGATATCTAGTCCAATCCCCTGCTCAAAGCAGGACCAATCCCCAAATAAATCATCCCAGCCAGGGCTTTGTCAAGCCTGACCTTTCTCAGAAGAATCTCCCTAAAATGCAAACTTTCTTTGAAGTTGAATTGGAAGTTGCTTTCAGTAACTTGAAATAAGTCAGGTTTATTGCTCTTTATTTGTTTTAAGTCATCTCTGTCTTCTTTAGTAGTTGTAATATAATCTCTCTTTTCAGGCTGGTTAAGGTCACTCTGCTTGCCAATATTTAAAATAAAAATGTGTCAGGCCTGGGAGAGGAAGGTTGATGCATTTGTGTTTGTTACTGTGTCTTGCAAAGTTCCCCCCTCTCCTTCTACCTATATTATTCTGCAAATATTTATTTAAATATTTTTATTCCACCCATCAGTTAAAATATAGTACCTTTCATATCCATAGATTTTAATTTTGAGTTTTTCCTTCTGTATCATCTGTTGTCATTAATTAGCAGCTTGTCGCTGATTAGCTAACCTGCATTTAATAAATGAGTTTAGCATTAATTCCTGTGGGTGGCCCATGTGTACTTTCGAATCCCTTTAGATTGGGTGAGCTGGAGTTAGCTGGGTTGAAAGACATCGACAACATGGCTCCCCCGAATGACATGCTGCCACAAGGGATGAGGAAGCCAAGGCGGCAGTGTCTTGTAATAGTGTGTAGATCTGTCCTTGGTTGCACGGAAGGGAGTTGAGCGGCCTCCATGTCGTCATCTTCAACATATCCATGGAAGGGGTTGGTTGTGAGCATTAGAGGGTGTGGAGTAGACACAGGCAATTTGCAGGAATTGCACAAGACATGTTGATGCAGACTTAAGCTGTATCAATTATTCCAGAGAGCTGCGTCCTTTCAAGGGATACCTCTTAAAACAGGGTCTTGTGAATTGCCAGAGTTGGAGGAAGCACAAATGGAACTACACTGCCAGTGGCCCTGGAGTCAGTGCCAAATCACAGGATGTCTATGTGGATGTCTATGTCTGCCTTCAGACCTCCTCCTGCTCCTTCTGGTGTGGGGTAAACCATTGGATACTAATGGAAAAATCTGGCAGAAACTCCATGGAGGAAACCTTGAAGAGTTTCAGGGCAGGTCTACACTACAGCCGGGATCAATGCTCTGAGATCAATCCACCAGTGGTCGATTTAGTGGGTCTAGTAAAGACCGACCAAATCAACAGCAGATCACTCTCCAGTCAACCACAGTACTCTATCCCCAATGAGAAGAGTAAGGTAAGTCAACCTGAGATTTTCTCCCGTCGACCCTTCGCAGTGTAGACCACATGGTAACTCAACTTAAGGTACGTCAACTCCAGCTATGTTATTCACGTAGCTGGAGTTGCATAATGTAGGTCGACTTACTGCGGTAATATAGACATAGCCTTATTCCTTCCTTTCATCTCTCTTATTTTGAGGAGTGTGTGAACTGGGTCAATGTCATTTTGGAGGTGAGAGGAAAGTACTGAATGTTAATAATCTTTTTAGTGATGTTAAGTGCTGTTTAAGAGATGAGACTTATATAAGGCAAGATCGTAGTAATGGATGCAGAAAAGGACCTAGGGGTTACGGTGGACGAAAAGCTGAATATGAGTCAACAGTGTGCCCTTGTTGCCAAGAAGGCTAACGGCATTTTGGGCTGTATAAGTAGGGGCATTTCCAGCAGATCGAGGGACGTGATTATTCCCCTCTATTCGGCACTGGTGAGGCCTCATTTGGAGTACTGTGTCCAGTTTTGGGCCCCACACTACAAGAAGGATGTGGATAAATTGGAAAGAGTCCAACGGAGGGCAACAAAAATGATTAGGAGGCTGGAGCACATGACATATGAGGAGAGGCTGAGGGAACTGGGATTGTTTAGCCTGCAGAAGAGAAGAGTGAGGGGGGATTTGATAGCTGCTTTCAACTACCTAAAAGGGGGTTCCAAAGAGGATGGATCTAGACTGTTCTCAGTGGTAGAAGATGACAGAACAAGGAGTAATGGTCTCAAGTTGCAGAGGGGGAGGTTTAGGTTGGATATTAGGAAAAACTTTTTCACTAGTAGGGTGGTGAAGCACTGGAATGGGTTACCTAGGGAGGTGGTGGAATCTCCTTCCTTAGAGGTTTTTAAGGTCAGGCTTGACAAAGCCCTGGCTGGGATGATCTAGTTGGGGTTGGTCCTGCTTTGAGCAGGGGGTTGGACTAGATGACCTCCTGAGGTCCCTTCCAAACCTGAGATTCTATGATTCTATGATGTCTTGGGAGAGAATCATAAATAAACAGCTTGCATGTGGGGTCCTGCTACTCTTTAGCTTCTGTATGGATTAGATTGGTGTCTCTGGGCCCAGGCTTTTCATAGGGCATTCTACTTCCCATCTGTTTTTATGGAGTGATTCTGTTTATGCAGTGTTGTAAATAAAACACAATGCAGTATACTTGCTGGTTGCCTTATTAATCCTGTATTCAAGTTTGCTGTCTATCAATCTAATTGAAGCATTCAGCTCTTAGATAAGGAACACTTATATCTTTGTGTATTATTAGTTCCGTGATACCATGTGTTGTTTGGATATTCTCCAAATTTGCTGTTAAAGAAAATGTTCCTTCTTCAGAGTTCCTTTCCTTCCTGTCCTCAGAGGGAAGGTAGTTCTGTTAGTTTACAGAAGTTTCTGATCAAAGGGGTCACCAGCAGGAAGTGTATCTGTCTTATTTCCATTTTTATTGCACATGGGAACCTCTTAATCTGTAGGTTTTATTTTTTTTTTAAATTACAAGATACAGTGGCATTCAATACAGGATGATTGGCTTTTTTGCTATCATCCTAGTTATTTTCAGCTTAGATTTGTTTCTCTGTTCCAACTGTTTTCCTATTAGGGGAAAAAACACACACTATTTCATTGTTTTGTTTTTGTTTTTATCTGTACTCAGTTTGGAGGGGGTGAAGCTGTAGAAATTAAAGGTTTATTAACATTTTTTGAGTAATTCTAAAACTGGACTTAAAGTCAATTGTATTAATACAGATTCTAATATCACAAGTGTACTAGTTTTAAGTGTAAAAATCATGCTGGCCGTTACAATGGTTGTGGCCTCAATATGAGGTGGCTTTAACTTTGGATATGTGACACAGTTTAGGGATCTCCTCTAGCTGTAATCTTTCAGGTCCAAGAATTTGGTTTGAAGTTCAAGAAAGACTTTAGGTGGGGAGAAAAAGGGAAAGCTGAATCTAATTGCACTAACTGTTAATAGATTAAACAACCCGACAAAGAGGAAAACATGTTTTCTTCTTTAAATAAATTAAGCTGTTTGTGGTACTTCTTCAATGGACACATTTAAAAGACCCAGAGGATATGGAATGTTAATATGAATGGGAGGGTATTTTCTTTAGCTCAACTCAGAATATGCCCACACAAAAATCTCTCTAGAGATCTCCTCCCTCACTTTGGCTGCTTTTCCAGCAAGGGCTCTTTGAGTGGACTAATTATGTGGTACCACCTCCCTGTCCCGCTACAGCTGCTGGTCCTTTTGTGGGATGGGCTCCTCCCAAAGGTTCCCCCATTCCTCATGGTTATTGGTTCTACCGATGGGACTAGAACCAGGGTTCACCTGCTGTTCCCTCCTCATCCATCTTCTCCTTCTGCTGTGGGAGCTGGGATTTCTTGAATGGATTATTTGCTTCCTAACTTCTCCACCGCCATGGTTGCTGCTCATTCAGTGGGGGCAAGGCTCAGCAGTTCACCTGCTCCCTTCACCCTCCAATCCTTGTAGCTGCTGTTTATCACATTTGGGGTGGGGCTTCTGGTCTCTCACTCTTTGCAGCTGTATCTACCTTGAGATCTCCCTCCCCAGGTCCATTTTTTCCCTTTGGGTGCTCTCCAATTTTTTCTGCATCCCCATATTCAGTTCTATGCATCAGAACGCACCCCACCCATCATCCAGTAGTGCCACCCACAAGTTCAGCTATCCGGGCTCCGGCCCATTCAGTTCACCAGGCTACCCCCAGGTTCATATGTTCTCTACCCTCGCCCCCATATTGTATCTCTTTCCCACCCTCCGTCAGCCCCAGCATCATTTTCCCACCTCGTGATTCTCCCCTGCCCCACCCCCGATTCCCCTTACTTGTGTTGGACTCAGAAAGAATTGAGGGGGCTTCTGGACTGGCCGGGTAAAGCTGGGGCTGCTCCTTGCTCTAGGGTTGGGAGAAGGCTCAGCAGGCCTTCTTTCATTCACTTTACTGTGTTTCAGTGATCACTCAGGGCTGGTCTACACTACCTGCCGTTTCGGCGGGTAGCAATTGATCTTTCGGGGATCGATTTTTCGCACCTAGTGTAGATGCGATAAATCGATCCCCGATCGCCCTCCTTTCGACTCTGGTAATCCACTCCGACGAGAGGCGGAAGCGGAGTCGACAGGGGAGCGGCGGCAGTCGACATTGCAGCGTCCTCACGGTGAGGTAAGTCAAGCAAGGTACGTCGACTTCAGCTACGTTATTCACGTAGCTGAAGTTGCATACCTTACATCGACCCCCGTCCCTAGTGTAGACCTGGCCTAAGTGGTGCAGTTGTGCAGCACTCTGTGAGGCGCAGCCTGAAATAGCATTCCAAGCTTTCCCAGCCTGCACACCAGCGGCACCAGGATTCTTTGTGTGGGGAGGTGATTCTGATGATGTAGTACAACAGAGTCTAGACAATAACAAATAAATGTTCATGGACTCCAAACCCCACTAGACCTTATGTAACACTCCTACCAGTGGGGTCAGCAGCAACAAGGTCGGATTCAATATCGAGTGGTTCCTTTTTATATTACAAATCAGAACCAGGGCAAGCTCCCACCCAGAAATCTGGGAAACCTGAACTCCACCCCTGGGTGTCTCCAAGAGATAACACTTCCCCACTCGTAAGCACTGAGTCTGCATACAATAAAAGAAAACTTTTATTAAAAGGCAAAGGGAACCCAGCATTAATTTGGGAAAACATGACAATGATTCAAAATGATGCAAACTATAAGTAAATGCCTGCCCCGCAGTATCTTGGGTTGTATTCTTTTGCCTCAGTTTTCCATCTTGCAATGTGAAAATCTGATGGATGAATGTCCCTTTCACATACCACTCCCCTTTCCCTCTGCTGCACTCCACTCATAGTTAGTTGTGTGAAACCAGCCAAGTCCCAGAATTTGGAGGGAGTGTTCACGTGGTTTCACTTCCCACCCCTGCAGGGGGTGGGGGTCAAGCAATGGGGTGCTTCTGCTGTCTCTGCTGTTACTTGCCACGTGCTGCCATCTTTGCCTCTAGCTACAATGCCATGTTCTGAGGTTCCACAACTTAACTCAGTTCTTAGTGATTTCACCAGGTAGAGGGGAACGTCACTGCTGCTGTAGCCTCTGTGTTGTCTTTCACTGCAACACCAACCCCAAACCAGGTCTAAGGTTCAGTCCCCTAGCCCTGCTCATTAGTGATTTCAGTTCCAGTGATCACTGACCAGAAAACAAGGACTCTAAATTGAGTCTGATCAGCCAGTCTTTGAACACTGGAGGGGGAGGGACAAATGGTAGCTATGACTCTTTAAACAGAGTCCACACCCCAAGGTAAGAACACCTGTCTCCTCCCCACCCTTGACTTTCACTTGGATTTGGCATCATTACCCCTGCTTAGCAAGTGAGGTTAAATGGTGACCGTCCTCAAGAAGACATGTTAAATACAGTTCTGCTTCCATTTTGTCAGACAATAAGGATAACATTTAATTCCTCCTGTATGCAAGACTAAATGAAATTTTAACCCAAAATCATCCAAAATTGATCACTTTAGCTAAGCAGGTCTGTCTGCTGATCACCAAAGGCAAAGTTGGTGTGTCTTTTCTCCTGGTTCCTCAATAGATGGCAGGGGAAAGCTCATTCAGGCTCTGGCTTATACTTAAAGATGACAGAAGACAGAGGGGTGGGGAAGTAGGGAGCCTGAGACAAGTAGCCTTGAGGGTAGCATAGAGGGACTGGAATATGTAGGTTTGGGAGAGATTCTTGAATGGCATAGTGGAAACACCAGTGGTCCTGGACTATTAGCAGATGCAGAAGGGCTTTCTGATGATACAGCTGTCTCTGCAGGCTCAACTTTCAAGTTCGCTGTAGTGGTTGGTATGGGGTCCTCAGCAATCTTGCTATTTCTGGAATAGCAACTAGGTAGTCTAATGACTCCGTAAAATGTGGTACTTCACCATCAGAATGAGAATGTTATACAGGTAACTCCTCGAGGTACTGCAGATGAACCCATTTATGATGTCTATGAATGTGCCTCCCATCTGGTAACGCAATCACCCAAGAAAGTGGTCCCACCTGTGCCATGATGCGACCTGAGTTTTGTGCTTACCCTCTCTGTCCAGTCATTGGTAACCAGTCTCTGCACTCAGGACAATAATGGGTTTCTCTCTGTCTCTTTTCATCTGTGCTGCGTTGATTAGAGACGTGGATAGTAGTTCAGTGAGGAGGATGATTTCTGTAGGCTGAGATACATTTGGTGAGCTAGCGGATAAAAGAAGGCTACTCAAAGAATCCCCATTACCCAGTGCTTTTCCAGGTTTATAATCAAACCAGAAGTGATAAGCTGATATGGTCAGAGTCCATCTCTGAATTCTGGCAGATACCATATGGGGTACAGGTTTGCTCTCACCAACCAGGCCTTTCAGAGATTTATGGTCTGAATGTATAATAAAATGCCTGCCATATTGCTAAGAGTGGAGTTTCTTTACCCCAAACACTACCTCTAGCCCTTCTGGTTCCAGTTGGGAATAATTTTTTTCTGGTGGAACTAGTGACCTTGATGCATAACTGATAGGATGCTCAGATCCATCTGATGTTCGATGAGCTAGTACTGCTCCCACCCAACATGGTGAGGCATCCCAAGACAATACTAGTTCTTTCTGGCTATCTTAATGAACTAAAAAGTTTGATGACTTTAGCAATTTCTTTGCTTCTGCAAAAGCTATTATTTGTTTTTGAATCCACTGGAATGTTATCCTTTTCTGTAACAGTTTGTGTAATGGAGTGAATATGGATGCCAAGTTGGATAAAAAATTACCATAATAATTTAGCAGATCTAGAAAAGATTTCAATTTGGATACTGACTTTGGTGGTGGTGCCTTGGCAATGGCCCATAATTTCTCTTAATTTCTCTTCTAACTGGATGTAAACCAGTTGCATCAATTTTCTGCCCAAGGTAAATGTCTTCAGCAGCCTGAAAAATACACTTCTCCCTCTTAAGACTCATACCTGTGTCAGCCAATTTTTGTAGCACATGGTCCAGGTTTTGCAAGTGTTCTGACTCAGCATCCCCTGTAATCAGGATATCATCAAGGTATAAACAGACATGGTGCATGCTTTGAAATAAACTGTCCATTGCCCTTTGAAAAATACCTGGGGCTGCTGACACTTCAAATGGGAGGCGAATGTAATGAAACAACTCTTAGGGAATACAGATTGTTACATAGGGTTTAGATCTATTTTCTAGATCAGAGATTCTCAGCTGGATGTCTTTGAGCTGGTTTCAGGGGGTCTGCAAGCCCCGAGTCCCCCTACCCCACAGAACTAAAGCCAGGAGCCCCGGTGCCCTGCAGGGAAGAAGTGTGGAGCCCTGAGCTCTAGGATTACCATATGTCTGTGTTTTCCCAGACATTGCCTCTCTTTTGATCCTTCACCATCTGTCCAGGAGGGTTTTTCAAATCAGAACCTATGCCTGGGTTTTTGCAGAGCAGAGGCAGCTCAGAAAGTACTTTCTCTGAGCCTAGAGTTCCTTCCCTTGCAGCTGCAGCTTCTTGATCCCTTGCAGCTACCAGATCCCATCCACACAGCTCCACAATGCAGCATGGAAACCATTTTGAAGCCCTTGGAGGAGAAGGTGGTAAGGAACAGCCAACATGGATTCACCAAGGGCAAGTCATGCCTGACCAACCTGATTGCCTTCTATGATGAGATAACTGGCTCTGTGGATATGGGGAAAGCGGTGGACGTGATGTATCTTGATTTTAGCAAAGCTTTTGATACTGTCTCCCACAGTATTCTTGCCAGCAAGTTAAAAAAGTATGGATTGGATGAAGGTGGATAGAAAGCTGGCTAGATTGTTGGGCTCAATGGGTAGTGATCAATGGTTCGATGTTTAGCTGGCAGCTGTATCAAGTGGAGTACCCCAGGGGTCGGTCCTGGGCCGGTTTTGTTCAACATCTTTATTGGTGATCTGGACGATGGGATATATTGCACCCTCAGCAAGTTCGTGGATGACACTAAGTTGGGGAGAGAGGTAAGAGACAGGTTGCACCGAGTGCCTGGGGTGCATGGGGGAGGGAAGTGCAGGGGGCTAGGGCCATGAGGAAGTGCAGGGGTTAGGGGAAAAGGGGGGACAGGAGGGATTAATGAACCAGGGAGTGCAGGACGGGTTAGGGGACCCCACTTGAGCTCCCCCTCTGGCAAGGTCCTCTTTTGGGGAGCCTGAAACATGGTAACCCTACATGGAGCTAAAGCCCAGTGCCCCATGGCACAGAAGCCCCGAACCCCGGCACCCAGTGGGGCAGAAGCTCTGAGCCCCCAGAACCACGGGGCTAAAGACTCTCCCCCTGGCAGCTGAAGCCCCAAGCCCCCTCCCCTGCATGCTGGGCCCCAGAGTTTTTAATCGCATGTTGGGGGGGGATCAGAAAGAAAAGGTTGAGAACCCCTGGTCTGGAGGGATTTGGAGGTATGCATTACTTACACTGATTTTTTTGTGAACGTTTCTCCCCCAGATAAGGTAGTGTACCAGTCTTCAGTCATGGAGAGTGGATACACATCTAACTTGGCCACATCGTTAACTGTGATCTTGTAGTCACTGCATATCCTCACTCCATCATCTGATTCAACAATGGGATAATAAGAGGAGCCCAGTCTAAGAACTGTACAGGCTCAATAATACTAGCTGCTCGTAACTGATGATGATCCATTTTTTGGTCTACCTTGTAGCACATGGCATAGAGTACTGGCCCTGGCTTAAAGAAACATGGTTTAGCATCTGGAGCTATGTAAATTCTGCTAGTGTCCCCTTTCAGAGTACCAAGACCCTCCCTGAAGAGCTCTGAGCATTTTTCAAGAAGTGCTTCTATACTTAGCATAAGGACATGGCTGATGTCAGCCCAGTTAAGTTTTAATAGCTTTAATCAGTCTTCTAGCATGAGGCTGGGGCCTTACCCTTTGACTACTACAAAAGGTAAGCATAGCTTCTGGTCCTGGTACTCCTCCTCACCACCAACTCGTACCTCTCACTGGAACTTGCTCTCCTGTGTATGTTCATAATACCACCATTGCTGCTCCTAACTGTGGTGTGTTGTCCCTTGGCCACAACTGGTGATAAGTATCTTCACCGATTATAGACAGAGAAACTTCTGTATCAATCTCCATGGTTATTCTTTGTCCATTAATTGTAACATACACTTGCAGTAGCTTCTTTTTTTAGCTTTTGCTGGTAACATAAAACATACAGTAGAACCTCAAAGTTACAAACACCAGAGTTACAAACTGAGCAGTCAACCACATACCTCATTTGGAACCGGAAGTACACAATCAGGGAGCAGCAGAGACAAAGAAAGGAAAAAAAGCAAAATCAGTACAGTACTGTGTTAAATGTAAACTACTTTAAAAAATAAAGGGAAGGTTTTAAAAAGGAAACTGTTTCTGTGCTTGTTTCATTTAAATTAAGATGGTTAAAAGCATTTTTCTTCTGCCTAGTAAAATTTCAAAGCTGTATTAAGTCAATGTTCAGTTGTAAACTTTTGAAAGAACAACCGTAACGTTTTGTTCAGAATTACGAACATTTCAGAGTTACGAAAAACCTCCATTCCTGAGGTGTTCATAACTCTGAGGTTCTACTGTAGTATACCCCGAGTCCTCTGCTTCTGGCTCCTTTTCCTCCTCAACAATAATATGAACCTCTTTCTTGTGACCACATTTTCCCTTCCAAGTGCACATTTTTTATGGCACTATTTTGCAAGATGTCCTTGGTTTTGGCAAACCCTATCCTTATGGGCAGGAGATATGGTCACATTTCTCCCCATAGAATCTCAGGGTTGGAAGGGACTTTAGGAGGTCATCTAGTCCAACCCCCTGCTCAAAGCAGGACCAATCCCCAATTTTTGCCCTAGATCCCTAAATGGCCCCCTCAAGGATTGAACTCACCACCCTGGGTTTAGCAGGCCAATGCGCAAACCACTGAGCTATCCCTTCCCCATATCTAAAGCAATTTTGTGTACTCTTAAAGAGGTACCTCAGTTTACTTAAAGATTCATTTGTTTTGTATGGCATGCTGGACAATGTGTACATTGTGCCCACAACTGTCTGCATACGGCTTAGTACTTCCCTGTAAATCCAAAGCATGCTTTGCAGCTACTTCCATGCCTGTTTTATATCCAAAGATTTTTAAAAGTCTCAAGTGGATTCTGCCAACAGATGTCTCTGAATTCTTTCATCACTGCTACCACAGACCAGTCTGTTCCACAGCATGGCATTTAATGCATCTCCAAAACCACAGTGCCCTAACAAATGATGTAGTTCTGACACAATAACTGCAATGGAGATTCCATGTTGGCAGGAGAAACTTAACTCTGCTTAACATTATTTTTGTTTTTATATAAAATATAAACACTTAACAAAACAAAACATATAAATACATGCACAAGATAAAATTCAACGTTCATTATTTGCAAAACTTGGAAAAAACAAAACCAACCAAACAAAAAAACCCTGAACCCATAGAGGTCATGCAGGTCATCAATTATTAAAGTGTCTAAATAGATAAATGAGTGAGAACATAACCTATGAGGATTGGGAATGAATATGTACTAATCTGTAAAAGTATGCAATAGTTTCATGTTTGACCAGACATCCTCATATTTTTTCCAAGTGTTGCTATTACACACAGTCATTTTTTCCATTAATGCAGTAGTAGAGAGCTCACTAAACCGATCTGAGGGAGGAAGTGCAGATTTCTGTTTTCTCAAAATAACTCTTTTGGCCACTAAAATAGTTACTGAAATCCATGTCTTAATGTTATCTGGTAACATCAACTCATCCAGCACCCCTAAAATACACAATCTTGGAGAAGGAAAGATGGTGACACAACATTTTTGAGAGATCACTGAATATGGTATTCCAGAACGCGTGTATTTTTTTTGCAGGTATAGAGAATTTGTGGAAGGTTGGCATGTAGCTGTTTGCATCTCTAACATTTGCTGTGTGGAGATGTTCTGGGTCCAACAGTATATCTTTAATAGCTTGTTCTGGAAGAATTTCAGGAATAAAGAACTTGATGTATCTTTCACATTAATTCTGACAGCCTCCCAGGTTTCTATTGTGATAGTAAGGCTAAGTTCTTTTTCCTATTTTTCTTTGAGACTGAGACTGAGGGGGTAATGCGGAGCATTAAGCCACCTATAAGTAATTCCTACAAAGTGACTTTTGTTTCCGTATTTTTTAACACGTTCTTCTAGAGGTGAGAGAGTTGAAACAGACCAATTGTCCCTGTTCTTTCATGAATCCTTGAGCATAGCTGCTGAAAGAAGGAACTGTGAGACAGCAGTAGTTGATATTTTTTACACATGTCATCAAAGGAGGCCAGTTTATCATGTTTTATATATTTAATTTTTGTTAATCCTTGTTCTATCCAAATGTCTTAAGCATGGAATTGGCTTTGATCCTGAGGCATGGGTAGCCTATAGTGGTACAAGATGAGAACTAGTAAGATTGGATGCTGTAATCAGCTTAACGAATTGCAGGATGGCCTATATAGATGCAAAGATCAGATTTTTTTTCTTAAGGTATATAAAAAATGGAGAGGGAACCAAATGGCATAGCTAAGCTTTTTTCTATCTCAAACCAGGCTACTGTGTATACAGAGCTACTGAGGGGAGTCTGCTAAATCCATAGTAAAAGTGGATGGGTACTTGAGGCTGTATCTGACTTTGGTCCTCCTCAGGATTTGCTTCATGGCATTGAATGCAGCCTTCTTTTTGTTAAGATCAGTTGAGAAGTCTGGAAAAACAGAAATTTTGTGGCCTACATAAATGTTTCAGCTTTTCTGGCAGCATTCATTGCCATTACTTTATCATTGAACTTCAGCAAATTGAAGATGATGGGTCTAGTCTTAAAAGATTCCTGACTTCTAGTATGAGGCATTTGATGAGCCCTTTCAATATCTAATGGGGGCAACTGGGCGTCCAATTTAAGTCTGTCAGGAAGCAGCTTCTGCAGATAGCTAATAATATCTTTCTCCTCTGGACCCTCAGCAATTCCCAAGAGGTGAAGGTTATTTCTTTGAGACTGGTTTTCTAAGTTATCCTGTTTTCCTTCCAGTTTGTCTAGTCAAAGCTTTAAGGAGGTAGTTTCTTCTTTAATTTCACTAGTTTCAATGACAGTCTTTTGTAGCTCATGTTCCAAGTGAGCCACTTAGGATTTTATATCATATATATCTTTAGAAATGCCACAGATAACTTGAGATTGAATCCAGTCAGTCTATGAGGCATTTTTTTAGTGCTGTGATATCCTGGGCCAGGTTCTGCTGTGGCCTGGTGGTCTCTCCCTTCAGCTGTTTAAGTGATTCAGGCTTTTGTTGCCTCTCATTTTTTCATTGGGATCCATATTCAACAGTTTGATGTTTATCCAGGGGCTGAATTTAAACATTTATGTCACAAACTTATTGCTAATTTTCTAGGAAAGTAATTGCTAGCGACAAACTGATATGTGGGGAGTGAGGAGGTCCAAGACTAGGCAGTCATCTTCCTTATGGGTACCCAACTGTTAAATTTTAAATGCTGCACCATCTCTGAATGCATGGGGTTATGATGGTGCGTGACAACTTTAACCAGTTCATCAAAGGATTTGGCACTGGGCTTTTCTTGTGCCACTAAACTTCAAATTAAAATATCAGTTTTTCCTCCACAAACGCTCAATAAAATGGTGTGTTTCTTGTTATCATCCTCCATATCACTTGCAATGAAATTCTGAGAGAGTCTGTCAGCATACTGACTCTCCTTGCATCATACTCTTCCATTTTTCCATATCCAGCCATTTTTCTTTGCAATAAAAAAAGGTTGTCACTCTCACAGTGTGTAGAACTCAATGGTGGTGGTTTTCAGTTTCTCCTTGTCACCAATGTAGTATATGCAGACCTAGAACAGATTAGAATTGAAAAAGAAGATATTTTATTCTAGTACTGCCTCCATCTTGGAAAAACCTCCTCAACTCCTGCCCCAGATCCCTGGAGCATGCTAAGTCTTGGGGCTTCTACCAATAAATTGTTATTCTTATGTTGGCCACCAAGTGGCATTAAACCTAACAGAAAAATACTTAAAACATTACAATTCCCCTCACAACCTAGAATAGAGTCTCAACAGCTCAGATACACAAAGAGTAACACAAACAGGTCCAATCCATAAAAGAAGAGTTCGAGTTTGTGACTGGTACAGTTGTACCTATAATCTTAAATTTCCAAAGGGTGACTAAAATCATTTTTAAGAAACAGAAACCACGTGAAATGGAAAAAAAAAGTTGTTCTTTTTAATACTGTCATTTTGCTTTGCATTTGTAAGCTAAAAAGCAGTGTTTACATCATGTAAGGATTGGAGAGTGTACAAAAGATTCAAGCAAACCCAATGAACTTTGACACTCAGATTATTGACAAAAAGCTTATCTGCTTCCCTAAAGGCTTTTAAAGTAATTAACTCCCCATCATTTTCAGAGGGAACAGTGATTGTATATTGATTTAGAAACAGCAAAGTGTAAACCAGATATGAATCAAATGAAATCAGTAAGTAACATCTGTATCTGTGTACGAATGTTCCCATGCCATATACACTACTCAGTGTGAGAAGAAAAAGTGTAGGTGGACTTGTGTGGTGCTTCACCTGAAAGAGAACAAAGTATAGGTGGAGGATAAGTCACGTACTGCAGAACAGTTCTAGTCCACTCCTTAACTGAGCTGTTTGCTCTCCTTCCACTATCAAGATGGGTTTTTAACCTTTTACACTATTTCTTTCTTTTGAACTCTTCCTCATTAGCATTTCCTTTTTGTTCAAGAAAATTTTTGATTTTCTTCAGGACAAGTGCTGCTATGGAGCTCCTGCTGGAGGAAAAATGCAGAGGCTTGAGTCCTTGTGAACTTCTGCTCACTTTGAACACTGCATACATGTTCACAAGCAAAAGATGTGGGTGTAAAATATACAGACACCAGCCCATCAAAAAGTACTGTTAAAACTCACATAAACAGGGTGAGCTGGGCATCAGGATTGGAAGATGAGAGGAGCTTCACGAAAGATGTGGGCCGATCTGTATAAAATCTCAGAGACAGAGACTTGGGATATGTCTACATTGCATTAGATATGTGTTTGTAGCCTGTGTAAACATACTAGCTTTGAGCTAGCTAATGTGAGTACAAATAGCAAGGAAGCCACAGGAGTATGGACTTAAGCTGTACAGGCCCACCAAGTACCCTGGGTATTTACTTGGGTGCCTAGCCCACACTCAATTCCTTGCTGTTGTAGCTTCACTATGAGCGGTACTCACACTAGTACGGCCTTGGCTACACTTGCACTTTATACCGCAATAAAGCTGCCTAGAGCACTCTACCTCACTCCCCGTCCACAGTGGCAAGGCACATAGAGCGCTCTGACTCCAGGGCTGGAGCGCTCCTCGTACTCCACCTCCACGAGAGGGATAATGGCTGTTGCGTATTGGCTGAGATGCCCCAGGGTCAGTGTGAACAGTTACTGCTCTGATTGACCTCTGGAAACATCCTATAATCCCTTTAAGCCAAGTGGTCACTCTTCCCTTTGTTGTGAAATCGCTGCAGGAATGTGAAAGTGCCTTTTCGAAGCTCCGTTTCTGACAACGGCTGCTTGTCTGCTTATCTGATCCGATAAACATTTACTGTTTGTTTTGAGTGAGTGAGTGAGAGGCAGGGGCTTGGGGGGGTCTGAACTTACAAGACAGCATGCTGACACACTTTCAGCACTCCAAAAACCCACTCTCTCCCCCCCCACACATACACACAACACACTCCACCCCACCCCCCTCATTTGAAAAGCACGTTGCAGCCACTTGAACGCTGGGATAACTGCCCATAATGCACCGCTCCCAATGCCACTCCAAGTGCTGCAAATGTGGCCATGCCAGTGCACTTGCAACTGTCAGTGTGGACAGACTGCAGCACTTTCCCTAGTGTGCTCTCTGAAGACTGGTTTAACCCAAAGCACTCTACAGCTGCAAGTGTAGCCATAGCCTTAGATGAAAGCTAGCTGAAAGCTAGCTTAGGTATGTCTACACAGGCTGCAATCATACCTCCAATTGCAGTGTAGACAAACCCTGTATTGCCTCTGGGGCCTTGTCTACACAAGAAATTTGTGCTGTTAAAACTCGCCTTTCATTTGGCACATCTCTGCGTACATCCAAACACAATTTTGTATATGGCTGGTAAGACCCTTACTTTCTGTTGGTGGTTGAAAACCACCTCCCCGAATGACATACAATGTTTACTGGTACAATGCCAGTACCACTAAAAACAGTCCTCCAAGAACAGTCCCACAGTGCTCTTGTCCCCACACAGCAACTGCTCTGGTCACAATTTTGAAGTCTGGTGCCTCTTTAAAATTCCCAGCATGGTTTTGAAATGACTCTTTTCCTGCTTTGTGAGCACATAGGTGTGGCTCCACTTAAAGTTACTTTACACTGCTGCCGGGTCCAGGAAAGCAGTCTTGGATTTTTCTCAGCCTGTGGGCAGGTTGACCAGCGCAAGCCCACCTGCAGAATAGCCATAGAAATAAAGATGTCTATTTGGACACTGCAGAGGGCATGCAGTAGCTGGGGTGCCACGGGAATGAGCAGCAATACCAGGCAAAGGGGAATGAACTGTGGCAGTCCTACCAGAAAGCGAGGGAGGGCAGTAGAAAATCTGCTACCCCCCATGCCTGCTGTGTCTATCTGGAGCTGGATGCCATAAATGGAGGGACCCATTTATGGCATGACCCATGATGTGACAGTGGGCACCTCATGAGACCCGGAGGAAGGAACCTCAGCAGTGCCTAATGATGATGAGCTCAGAGAGGAGGGGGATAAAAGCCAGGAGCTTTTTTTGAGATGCAGCCAGAGCTGAACCAGACGAGTCCAGAGACAGAATCCAGAGGGAAAGGGAGTTCAGGTAGGTGTATTAATACACATTTCCTTTTTCTTTTCTCTCTCTTCATGTTCCCTGAAACACGCCACACACACCCCTCCCCGTCCCGGCTTCACACTCCTCAGCTTTCCAAAATAGAAAGTGCTTGGGCAGAGAACATAGGAATTGCCTTGTAAAGTAGCCAATGTTTATTTCAAAAACATGCCTTGGCAATAAAATTAGAGAAAACTAAGAATTTAAAGATTGTGACCATTTCAAGATTTTGTCAGGGCAGCCATGTCAAATTTCTACTAACATAAATTAGTGCATTGATTGCAAACATGAAAAGAAATGTACTGAAACGGATTCCCTAGGATTCAAATAAAATCCATAGAAAATTTCAAATAGCCTCTGTAAGCAATCCAGTAAGTGGTCATTCAGACTACCTGATTTTTATGAAGAAACTTGAAAACGGAACATGTAATGTAAACATGCACAGGGGAGTACTTTGGTTCTCTAGTCCAAGAACCCATGTCCCAAATGAATTATTCATGGGCTGTGCTCTGGGGCTGGTTCACACGAAGTCAGGGATTGGAGGAAGCACATGGTAAAAGAAAAGCAGAAGGACCAAGAGGAAAGGCAGAAGAATCGAACAATGTATCAAGAAGTGCATCAAGGAACAATGCCACTCCTCAGACAGCAAATTCAGATGCTTCAAAACATAATGAAGCAAAACACACACAGGCTTCTACCCCAGTAGCAAGGGTTGAACAATTCTATGTTATTGGGCCATATGCCATACACACCACCCCCAGCAAGACAACAGCGTAGCCAGTCACAGTGCCCTTTCCACTCAATCCCAGTATAAAACAAGAACGGCTATGATTTAACCAGTGGAATGTCATGACCTTTTTAATAAGGCATGGAACAGGGCAGGTGCAGGGGCATGTACCTGGAAGCTTAGGTGCTGCTTCAGACGCTAACTGCATACTGCCTTCTTTCAGTAGCAGAGAGGCTTGATGGTCTTCTCCTCCAGATACAGCTGGCAGTTCAGTACCAGCAGGGGCCTGAAGTCGCCTGCTGTCAGGCCAGAGAAGGGCACGGACAGCAGATAGAAGTCCACCTCGATGCTGCTTGCTAAAGACAAGGGGTCTTTGGCTTGGGCCGGCATGCTGTGGGCAGGAGTTCAGGCATGGCCCCAAGCCGGTTAGTCTCCAAGCAGTACACATAACTCCATGGGGGATGGCAGCGGTTGCTGTGCCCCTCTGGCCCTGCAGGGGGCACCCCAACCTTCGCACCACCCGTGGAGACTCAGTGGATGGTCGCGACGCCTCACTCCACTTAGGCCTTCTCCAGAAACATGCAGGAAGTTGCTCCTGCTCTCCGTTCCACCTGCCACTGCTGGGCTTCAGGTCCCATGGACAAGTCCCCTCCTGCTGTGGCACCTCCTACCTGGGCTCTAGGGTTCTGCCAGCTGGGAACAGTGGCTGAGCTGCAGCTGCCCATGGGCACTCAGCAATCCCTACTGCTCCCCATCCAGCCCTCTCCTGCCCCACTTCTGCTTTCAGGCCCTGAGCCCCACTCCATAACCCAGCGGATGATTCAGTTCTACATTTGCATGCCTTAGCTACATTTTCTAATGCCCTGCTGGTCAGGAAGTCAGCTGCCTGCAGTCATGTTGCCCAGGCAACTTGGAGCTTGTCAACAAAACAAGCTGAGAGGGCAGAATTGGGATATGTGTCCCATCTATTGCACCACTATGGTTAGGGAAGCCCTTACGTTGAATCTGTAATTTTCTGTGCATTGCCCAGCATCACCATCCTGTGCAGCAGGACACACTTACTGGCCTTGCACAGCTGGATGATGATAAGCCCCCACCACAGATTTTTTTCCAGTCCGAAACTGGTTGTCCTCCGGTTGCACGCTTCCACTCATGACAGACACCCATTTCCCCACTATCAAAGCAGCTCTCATTTTGGTGTGATGACGCTGGAGTGTTGGGGTGAGCTTGGTACACAACTCCAGGAAGGTGGCCTCCCACAGCTGAAAGTTCTGACGCCACTTCTGATCATCCCATATTCATATAAAAGGCAAAAGGGTGAAATCCTGGTCTCAATGAAATCAATGGGAGTTCTGTCATTGTCTTCAATGGGCTCAGGATGTCACCCCATTTGTTTAAAATGGGCCTTAACTTTATAATGAGATGAACCATAACTATGGAGCTGAACATTCTCAGTCTTGCGCATGTTTTGAAAACCAGAGCCAAATGTTAATTATATCACATAAACTCCTGATTCTCCATTCCAGTCCATTTATTTTGGTGGCATTACATCAGTACATGGAGTGGAGACTCAGGCACTTAGGATTTAATTGCCTTTGTCCAGAACATTTTTCATTTTACACCAGGTCCAGAACATTTGCATAAAGTGGGCTGCAACTTTGATCTAATGAAAATAGATTTTTTTATAGGAGGTGATTTTTTTCGTGGCTGATAATGTAAAATATTAATTTGTATTTAACTTTAGCAGAGAGTGCTTCAGTTTGTTCCTATACCTGAATCAGTTGTTATCTCACCATTGCAGGCCTAAGGTAATTCCCCATTTTTGTATACAAATCTTCAGTGACTCACAAATAGATTTCAGCTGTTATGAGAGTCGAGGCGAGCTATTTGTTAACTCGTTGAATCTGGGCTTATACAGATTTTTAATCTTGTAGCTATTTTTATTATTATCTTTTATTCTTATTACATTTTTGCCCTTCATTAAGAAAATAACCTTTCTGAGGAGATACCAATAGAAATACTTATTGATTTTAAGTGAGTTGTCCATAGATCATATAAATGTTTGAATAACAGGGGTTTGTGTGTTGTCCACTGTCTTTTTAGCTGTTTAGTAAGATCTTTAAGATTTCTGAGACTACATGGTGGAGCTATGTGACCTTTATTTTGAACTGAAAACCTGTTGTGCAGCCTTCTTCCATATTCTAGTCCTGAATTAGATGTACTGATAATTTGTTACTTTGTTTGATATCTTCATATAAAATATCTAAGAAGGGGATTGGAACAGTTTGATTTTTTGGAATAACTTTGCTATGTTACATTTACACTCGGCTGCTTTCACAGAGGGAAGTTGAAAGGTTCCTTTTCTGATTCTAGGTACACCATTTGGCCCAGAAATAACTGGACTGATTGACTTGAAAATTATGGGAACATTAACAGACAAACTTGATGAGATATTTAAAGGGTGGCAAGAGTAAATGAAACAAATTAGGAGGGGTAGATCCTCAGCTGGTGTAAATCAGCATAGCTCTGTTGAGGTGAATAGGGTGAGGGTAATTTAACCAGCTGACAATCTGTCCTTGGGGTTTATGTATTTTTTCTTCATTTTACCAATTGGGGATTGGTCCTGCTTTGAGCAGGGGGTTGGACTAGATGATATCCTAAGGTCCTTTCCAACCCTGATATTCTATGATTCTATATCCTAAGCATGGCATCATGTGGGCCTACAACTTTCTTCTTTGCAGTCTATTCTCTTCCCAAATGAGCCTACTCTAGAATTATGCTGCACCTAAGGATCGCTAGTGCATGGAGAATACTCTCTGCTTGCAGCCAGAAGGATAGTGACCAGGCCCTTCTCCATGTGATATTAATTCAGTTTCCAAGCTATGCAGATTGAACAAATGAGTCCATTGTGCATGTACCTATCTCCACTGTACATAATCTCTCTCTTGTTACAGTAATAATGGGAAACTATATAGCATACCAATCAGTTAATGACTACTAATTGTCCTGGAAACCGAAACCACAGGCAGATTGCTCTTGAAATATGCAGTGAGAATATGCTCTGAACTGTCAAGATAATATATTACAGTGAATGGCGATTCTCTAATTTTTTCCTGTAAATGAAGTTTGTAATTTTGGGAATTTATTTAGATTTGGTAAGGATAAAATCACCTAAATGGGAATGTTTGTCTATTCCATTGGTTCTCAAGCTTAGTTGATCAGGCCGCCTTATTTGTGTTTGTAGTCCTTTATGCCACACCCCAACCCCTGGTTGCTTGGCCAGCAGCCACTGCTCTCTGGCTGCCCAGCTCTGAAGGCAGAGCAGAGAGCGGTGGCTGCTGGCCAGGCATCTGGCTCTGAAGGCAGAACTGCCACCAGCGGCAGTGGAGAAGTAAGGATGGCATGGCATGGTATTGACACCTTTACTTTTGCACTGCTGCTGGCGGCAGCTCTGCCTTCAGAGCTGGGCGCCCGGCCAGCAGCCACCGCTCTCTGGCTGCCCAGATCTGACTGTGTGTAGAAAATCCCCCCCCCCTAAATTTTCTCACGCCCCCGCCCCCCAAGAATACATTCTATGCCGCCCCAGTTTGAGGACCTCTGATCTATTTTAATCCAATATTAATAAATTGACCAACAGTACTAAAGCAAGAGATGATGCAACTGGTCAGAATGCATAAGAGCTAAGTTTTATTAGGCATTTACCAAACAAAAGCCTATTTTTCTGTTCTGTAATTAGTATAATTGTAGTTAATGTTTATATTGTCTCTATAGTGAACGAATAAACAGTGAATTGCTCGTTTTGCCTTTTTTTTAAAAAACCCACAGCCTAATGAAATATTTTAATATATTCAGCTCTAGTTCTAATTCAATGGAAGAAAATGAAGGTGTAGAATAAAATTGCATTTTTCTTTTGAAATTTCTAAGTAGTTGGTTTCAGTCCCATCTCTGTTTAATAAGGTGTATGCCATGGCAGCAGGGTGGATTGTTTTAAATCAAAGCAATTTAAATAACTGATTTTAATCATGATTTAAATCAGCACACAGGAAACCTTGATTTAAATAATCAATTTTGATTGTGTTTTGCATTTGTACTTTTCAGTTATTTTCCTAAAGAAAGGTTGATTTCATGGTGATTGGTAACCAATAATACACGTTGATTTGCAATTAAATATAGCATTTGTATTATGTTTGGTGCTTCTTTTTGCTAAGCAGGAGGATAGGCTATGTTGGTACAATTTTATCTAAGCAATTGTATAGCTTAATTTATATATTTTCAGATTCTTAATTTTTACATATTTTATTATATCAGAAAATGGTGAATGCTGTGTTTCTTATTTATGAGATGATTACTCTTTTACTTGTGATTTGTGTCAAGCACTGTTGGATGGAAATTCAGTTAAATTACAATGTACAAAAACAGCATTTACTTTTTGTTATTACATAAAAGTACTTTATGCTGGGTAAATAAGAAAAAAGGTTTATCAAAGCATATTTGTATTTCAAACCAACTGATTTATTAAACAAAGGAAGTATTCTCTATACATAGTGAATTGAGCTAATTGTTTCTGGTCACCATGTCCTTCAAGATTTTAGAACTAGTAGATCTCATTCTTTTATGCTTAGTTTGTATTTATAGATTGGAAAAGGAAAACAAGCTTTCCTGTTTTTTCAACTCCCAATTGGTTTCTCAACTGAACTGTTCTAGATGAATAAACTGAAACGAAGAAAATATTGTCTCTGCACAAGCAGAAGTGGCTACTGCTGTCAAAAGTCAGTTTAGTGCTTCAACAAACTCTGGTTCCAGGTGCTTAACTAAGTGGATTGACTTTCTTTAAAACTTGGTAGCAAACATGTTCTGCTTAATATTATTTTTTGGTTTTAATGTAAATGATTATAATAGATTATAATCTATTTAGATCTTAACAGAGGCTGAGAGTTTAAATTTAACTTCAGGTTTATACTTTAAAAATAAACCTATATTTAATTTAAATTTAAAAATCTAATTTTTAAAAGAAAATTAATCACATTTAGAATTTGAAAATATTTCTCTAAAATGCTGTACAAATATTTCAACAAATTTGCAAGTGACTGTAAAAGTGGCAGAGATCTTCATTATTTTTGCATTTTACAGGTATCCAGGAATAATATTAAATGTTTCTCTATTTTGGAATCTCTACAATTTCAATATATCTACATAGGTTCATTCCTGTTGTTATTGCATAGACATATACTTTCCAGGGAAATCTGTGGGAGTTTTGTGTTTTACTGAAAGATCAGACCTATGTAATGGAACCAACCTTCGTATTCTGAAGTGACTGGATAAACCTAGAGGGTCAGACTAATGCTAGTGGTATTATATGAGGCATACATATAATCTGAACATAATTTGAGAGCAAATTCAAGCCTTTTAGATTGAATGGCCACCATTATGAAGTCTGGATTGTGCAGGAGTAACTATGCCTTGTCTTCTCTTGGGTCATGAAAACAGAATGTGTATCTGATCATTCTAGCTAACTGCTAAAACTTCTGGCAGCAGGGAAATATGATACTTGTCCTCTCTCATTGGGCATCCTGACATAAGCCTTGTAGGGCACCTAGATGCCACAGAGATGTGCCACACATAAATATTTATAATTCTAATGTTGACACTATTTCACAGAGCTCAATTTTAAATCTGTAAGATCTTCTGGGATATTGTTACATCATAGAGATGGATCTCTGTTGCTTTAGTTATGTGTCATGTTGAGAAATCCTGTTGGAGTAGCTGAGAGATTAGTTGGTGGGCCCCAGTGAGAGAGAGATGGATAGGGAACAGATTGGGGCAGTCTTTCTATCCATCTTTATGGTACTTATATGACACCCCTTATCTTACCATAGTATCTGAGCATCTCACAATCTTGAATGTATTTGTCTTCAGAACATCCCTGTGAAATAGGGATTATCCCCATCAGTTACTGGAAGGCTCCCCTGCACTGAGGTAATCTACCTGTGTAGCACAGTGTAGCTATGCTACAGCATAAAATATAGATCTGGATGTGTAAATTCAGCACTAGTCTGTACATCTATACATAGTAGTTGAATCACTAGAAAAGATAATCTCTGCCCAATTATTGTTATCGAGTGAGTTGTATGCAAAATACAGTGCATAGCCAGTGCTTTACTTGTTGTATTTTGAACTTTGTGTTAGTCTTTAGGTGATTCTGACCAAACGCCTTTAGTATTTCTTTGCTTGTCACAACTTTAAAATGTAATCATAATTATTCTGAAATTGTTTCCTTTATTGTACTTCAGTTATTAATGGATGCACTCAGTATAGCCTAACTGCTTACAAGTACTGTAGTCTACTTCCCTAAAGTTAAATTGACTTAGATGTATTACAGCCCAAACTCTGTTAATATGTTTCTTTCAGTCTTGTTGACTTGAATCGTATCCAGTATTAAAACAGAATCGTTGTTAAATGTAGTTAATAAAAAGTTCAAATTCCTGTTAAGACTTCATCTAGTTGTTGAATCTCGGAGAGTCAAGTACTTTAGAAGGACACACTGAGCAGAGAGTTCAAGTGATTATGCAGAAAATTGTGTGAAGGCAAGTTAGTGATCTGTGTTGTGTGAGCCAGAGGAATAGTTTCCCCTATTGCTCCATTCCATTTGAAATGTGTTAGATGTTGCGTGACATATTGTAAAGCTCCAGTGATTGTAACTGAACTTTTGTGACTATTATAACTTTTGAGCGGCTGTCAGAAAGGTTAAATCTTGATTATTTTTACCATTTTCTATGCTAATACAAGTTTTACCTTCCAATATTTACTTTACCCCAAAATTGTTTAATATGTATTTTTATTTCTTTAACCCTTTGGTAGCTCTTTTCTGTCTCATTTGTACAGTATTTCAAGAGTCTAACATGTAAACTTGGCTGTAAATACCAACCTATTCCAGAAGAGGCTCTTAGCTACTATCGTTAGCTTGTCTTTGGTCTTTTATTTTAAACTGCCATAATTATTTCAGACCAACGTATTGCTCATTGATTATTGGCCAGCTGAAAGAGACGTTCTCCTGGATTCATTAACTCCGGGTGGTCTTTATTTCCTGCAGAAATGCATGGTTACTATTATGATCTACATAACAATCTCCAGAAATAAACCTTTAAAACATCTTTTTGAACCATACCAACAGCCTCTTTTTAAGTTATTTGTATTACTAATTAATTATTTTCATAGCACCAACATTGTGCTAGGCATTTGCGTAGGGCTTGGTCCTGTACCCTTGAACCTAGGGCAAGTGTTTCTATTAAATTGAATGGATATAGTTTCAAGCCTCTAGCACAGTGGTTTTCAACCTTTTTTCATTTGAAGACCGCTAAAAAATGTTGAATGGAGGTGCGGACCCCTTTGGAAATTTTAGACATAGTCTGCAGACCACAGGTTAAAAACCAGTATTCTATGGTAACGACAACCTTTGGTGGAGCCCTTAGACAGTCTGTGGACCCCAGGTTGACAACCACTGCTCTAGTGCGCTAGATGCTAGTTTAGTGGCAATATTAGGCTGCTGTGCTACATATTTGTGTTCCTCACAGTTCAAGGGCTGGGCATATTCTTGAATCAGCACACCTCCCTAGGAGGGGAAGGGCTGACAGTTGGGCTAATTTGGATAATCTCAAGAGGAAGTTGCATCTGAATGGTCTTGGCTGGGAGAAAAATTGCCCTGATGCACGGCACTAGAAAGTGAGGTAGGGATAAAGAAAATGAGGCTTGATGTTGGTGGATCACACCTTTACCCAATCCCTTTGGGAAGTTCTGGTGGGCAAGGGAGATGCCTTTTGTTGCATGTGTAACACCGACGGACGCCGGTTGTTGGTGGCTGGGATCAAACCTAGCACCTTTGGCACTTAATGCATGAGCTAAAAGACATGTGTCTTTTAGCCAAGGCTGTAGCAGGCTCATCAAGCTCTAGCTGCCTCTCTAGACGGGGACAGAATGCCACACCAAGAAGGCATGGGTTACATACTTCCCTTAGCTGAGGAAGTGCATCCTGAGCTTCAGAGACTTCCCAGTTGATATCCTGGATGTGCCCTCTCTGGTAACACCAATGGACCCTGGTTGTTGTCAGCCAGGATCAAATCTGAGACCTCTGGAGCTTAACGCGTGAGCCTCTACTGCATGAGTTAAAGGATACATGTATTTTAGCCAAGTGTGTAGCAGACTCATCAATTTATAGCTGGTCTAGCTACCACTAGATCAGGACAGAGTGCCACACCAAGCAGGCATGGGTTACACATGCACCTGATTTGACTGTTCCAGGCATTACAAGGAAATGGAATATGCCCTGAGGAGAAATAAAGGGGACTGTAACAGGGTTCACTCACCACTGTAGCACATCCTGCTGGCTGTCTTGGGAATTAGCGAGGTTCGCCATTGTGCCCTCCTCTGGTGGTGCCTCTCCGCCATTACTCCTGCTCTAGGACCCACGTCTCACCAAGGACCGCGGCGTCCTCTTCAGCAACACAGCCCCGTGTTCCCCCCTTCTGGGGGACCTGCAATCTCTGTCTAGCCACTTATTTCAGTGGCAACTGCAGTCCATTGTCCATTGCTGCTTCCTATGCGGCTCCACTACCCTCTTTGCCCTTGCTTCAGGACAGCAAACCCCAGCTGTCAGTCAGAAGCTGTCTCCCACTCCCCTGGTCTCTGCTAGCAGCACTGCTCTGTCCAGAGTGCTGGCAGTTCTCTCAGCCCTCCCGAGACACAGTCCTTTCTCCCTGGGCTCCCAGCAGAGAATTGCCCTCCTCTGCCCTGCAACTCCCTTTTCATATGGGCCAGCTTGGCCCTGATCAGCTGCTCCCTTCAGCCCTTCTCTGATTGGCTGCCTCCTGCGCAGCCTCCCTAGGACTCTATTAACCCCTTAGAGCCCAGTGTGGGGCAGGCACCCCATCACACAGACACTTTTACTGTTCTATTGATGACTTCCTCAGTGCTGTTGCAGAGCTAAGCAAGTCTCACTCCTTTTATGATATTTCCACTCCCTTCTACTCTCACTCCCCATTTGTGTGTGTGGTTACTTCAGTGAATGCTTGGCAGATTGGCCAATCAGGTTTCACTGCTGCTTTATGACCATTACACTTACACCTCATCTACAGAGGTTTACAAGTCGGCAATTTTTTTGGGATATAACTAAGGTGAGAATTTAAACTGATAAAATTATCCTGGCATAATGCCCTGAAGGTACACTATTCTGGTATAAGAGTGTCTTTCCCAGTTTTGTTTGTCACTTGGGAAGGGATTTAAGCTATAGAAAAAAAGCCACTCTTATTCCAGAATAAATGTGTCTACACTGGAGTTGTACCATCATAACTATATTGGTATAACTGGTAAAACTTTTCCATGTAGCCAAGCCTGTAGTCTATGGATATTCTAGGATTTCATTTTGATCACCCTCCTAAGAGGTCTAAATGCTATACTTACTTTATTTTTCATCTCTTTTCCTTTTGTCCCTAACTTCACAATGACTGCAGGGAGAATGGAGATGTGTATACCAAGGGGTAGTAGAGCTGTTAAAATGTTCAGTGTGCTTTGCTTAGAAAGGGATACTTTTACAATGAATCAATGATTACATTTCCTGATTACTCAGGGAATGGGGATATTAGTATTGCTTGTTAAATTGAAAGAAATCTAATATGGTGACTTGTCTGACACAGGTTGCAGTGCCTTATGTACGGTATTGAGTTGTTAGGGTATTTGTTTTGATTTATATACCTGCGTGCACTTAATTATTTCTTTTTCTTCTTGACAGCCTGCTAGAAATGCCGCAGCTTACCTTGTCCCTTTGTAGAGTTGATGAATAGCACCTGTGTGGGCTGGAAGCCTTCACAAAAAATTCACAAGGTAAAAAAATGGTATCAGGATTGCTTCCTTTTATAGACAGTTTAGTGTCAGTGAAGTATAAGGAGCTAAACAATAATGAGCATACAATGCAGTTGATGATTCCTCTGTGGCGAGAATTGTTGATTCTATAAATGTGTTTTAAAAGATCCACCAGCAAACATTTAAAAATAATTGCAGGGACCTCAGCGGTACACATAAAAGCCAGCAAGTCCCAGCTGAGGTTGAAAGCTGGGTATATTTATACTGCAAAAAAAAAAAAAAAAAAAAAAAAAAAAAAAAAAAAGACTTATGGCAAAGAGTCTCAGAGCCCAGGTCAGCTGCTTGGGCTAAAAATAGCAGCTCAGGCTGGAGTCCAGGCTCTGAAACCTCACCAAAAGGGTGGGTTTCAGAACCCAGGCTCCAGCCCAAGCTAGAATGTGTATGCTGCTATTTTTAGCCCCATAGCCAGAGCCCTCCGAACCTGAGTCAGTTGACCCTCTGAGACTCTCTGCTGCAGATTTATTTTGCAATGTAGGCATACCCATACTCCCCTGCTGCTGTGCCAAGGTATTAGCATGATACATAAGACTACCCACTCTTTACAGATCTCTGTAATGACTACACAGAAGGTAGTGAAAACGAGCTGGTTATAGGGTGTGGCTGTGGGACAGATTGTGGTAAAATTAAATCTACATAGTTAAGGAAGTTCTCCAGTGGTGGTGAATGCTGTGATATTGGGTCTTCTCATCATGTGGAGATGTGGCACTGTATATTGATGGGACGCAGTATGAAGCAGACGAAAAGAGACACACAGAGAAATAATCTGAAAGGAGCTTGTCCTCAAACTAAGCAAGAAAAATGTAGTGTATAGGTTGCATATAGGAAAATAACTGGTAACTCCTCATCTCCATACCAAATTCTGATCCTGCTCTCCTTACTCAGATGTGGAATCCTACTAAAATCAATGGTGCTGTGTAGTGGGGTGACAGATCCCAGATTGCATAGGGCATCAGAACTCCTTTTTTGATACACCTTAAACTCATTGCTAGTACCCTGCATAAATCTCCAGAGTAATTACTGATGACTCATGCTGGCAGGCAGTGGCAGATTAGCCACTGGGCCAACAGAGCCATGCCCAGGGTCCCCAGCCAATTGGGGGTCCCCAGAAAAATGGGCACCCCCATGCCCTGATGCACTCCGCCTGCCCAGTGATCCTTCTGGGGAGTGGTGTTGGGGGCTCGCTCTGCCTGCCCGGCGCTTCAGCCAGGGAATGGGGTTGGGGATCAGGGGCTCCCCGGCAGGAGCGCCAGGCGGGTGGAGCAGGGCAAGCTCCTGACCCCGCTCCTTAGCAGGAGTGCTGGGCTGGCAGGGCAAGCCCCCTTACCCTGACCCCATTTTCCCAGCAGGAGCGCTGGGGGCAGGGCAGGTGCGACTGCAGGAAGAAGGGGTGCGGAGGGGCCCCCACTTGCTCTGGACCAGGGGCCCCACAAAACCCTAATCCACTCCTGCTGGCAGGTGGATCTTGTTTGCTCCAACCAGGAAGCTTGGAAATATCTCTCTGAGTGATATAGAACTAAAGTTGGGG
Source organism: Macrochelys suwanniensis (assembly GCA_033296515.1). Classification (NCBI taxonomy): domain Eukaryota; kingdom Metazoa; phylum Chordata; order Testudines; family Chelydridae; genus Macrochelys; species Macrochelys suwanniensis. The sequence goes on from CM065775.1 coordinate 68,207,710, forward strand.
ACAAAAGAGGGTCTTGAGGATAATCAAGCTTGCAGAGAAAACACTGTGTAACCTGAACAATTATTACATTTATATGATTATGTATTGGGCTGCAACTTACACTTGTCAAGGATAACAGGTTCTTTTCCTGGGCGGCTACTTAAGGTTAATTGAGAAGATGAAATGTGCTGAGACACACAGAGAAACTTCATTTAATGTAGACAAGTATAATTGAAATCATAGGAAAGGATCAGTATACACAAATATAAGAATATGATAAATACAGTAAAGTGCTTTCCTGTATTGTTCATATTTACAATCTTGTGCTGTGCATACTTACAATTTATGGAAACCATATATAATCTCCTGGCAGCTTGTCATTAATTAACTATGGAGGTACCACTAACAATTCTAAGAATATGATCAGCTTTTCTCTGTACTACAGTCCTAATCCTGCAAGTGTGTGCATGTGTATAGTGCCCTGGAACTCAATGAGACTATTCACTCGGGAAAGTGGCACAGGGCTAGATGCACAAAGGGACTTAGGGCCTAACTGCATTTTTAGGTACCATGGTGGTATGAAGTGTTGTTATAGCCATGTTGTTTCCAGTGTAAGCAGAGTCAGGATGAGCTCCACCCTGACATCTGGTGGTGAGTCATGGCAAAGTACTCCAGGGGCTGATTCCATTTGCATAGGCACACCCACCCCACCTAGTACGAACCATAATAGCCCAAATGGGCACTTTAGGTTGCTGTAGGATCCCCAGTTTTCTGTACTGGGGCAGGAATTTCTGTTATTGGGGCAGGAAGAATAAATTGTTGTTATACTGCTTATGTAAATGAAGGACAGTGGAACTGTACTTGGCCTTGTGTCATGATAAAGGGGAACTCGCCATCAACTAAGCAGCACTTGCCAGTCAAGGGACATGGGTTCCAAAACCCAGTGAATTGAGAGAGGCTGGGGACAGGTATTAGTATCTGGTGGTGCGGGTCCCTTGTGAGGGTCTGAGACACCAATTGCACCTTCTCCTCTCTCCACTGTGCAATATCAGAGCTAATGTTGAGTTCCTTGAGAGTCTGGTATCCAGCTGCTGAGTTGAAATCACTCTGGGATAAGGGTGCAAATGAGCACTAAGGCTCCCCTAACCACAAGCTGAAATTACTAAAGAGCTAAAAGTCTCATGAGCTGAAATCACTGAGCATTGTGTTAAGTAGTGGGGGAGCCTGACAATATATTGCTGAGTGGCTGGCGGAGCAGTTGGTGAGACAGCTGGTGGAGTGGCGCTGCTGACAGAGTGGAGCAGTTCGTGGAGACAGTCGGCACGGCTTGCAGGACAGCTGGTGGAGCGGCGCTGCTGGCGGAGCGGAGCAGTTTGTGGGGACAGCTGTAGTGGCTTGCGGTGCTGCTGGCGGAGCGGAGCAGCCCGTGGGATGGCTGGCAGAGCAGAGTGAAGCCCCATGGAGGGGTGAGGCAATCATCTTCAAGCCACGTAAGGTGCCCCTTACCTCTCCCCTCCCCATTTCTGCCCAGACTTGGGGCAGGGGGTGTAGAACTCTGCAGATGAACTTTTGAAGTCTGGGACTGGACTTTTGGGTTCTTGGACTTTTGGGGACTTTGGGTGATTTTTGGGTTGCTGGACTCAAGAATCCAAGGGACAGGACATGGCCCAATTGGCTGGGGTGGGTCTTGCTCACAGTTTGGTTTATGAATCCTAGTTGCGGTGTTTTCCCAATTTAAGGCTGGTGTCATTTACCTGCTGTTATTAAAGATTTTCTTTTACACCGAGGCTCTGTGCTTGTGAGAGGGCAAGTATTGCCTCTTTGAGGTGCCCAGGAGTGTGTATAAGATTTTCCCAGGTTGCTGGGTGAGGGCTCGAGCTGGTTTGCATCGCGTTGTTGGGAAGGGAACCCCTGTGTACTGAACCTGGCCCTTGCTGCTGTCAACTCGTCCTGGCAGAAGGGTTACACCAGGATATTAGAGAGACAAAGTGGGCAAGGCAATATCTTTTATTGGACCCTGTTGGTGAGAGACAAGCTTTCGAACTGACATAGAGCATCCTGAAGAAGAGCTCTGCGCAGCTCGAAAGCTTGTCTCTCACCACCCACTTTCTCTCTTTAGGTACCACTGACATTCACAAAACTACTGTTCAGCTGCTGCCTAATGCAGTAGGTGCCTAAATTCCCACTGGTGGGCATGTGCAACTCCACTTAAGTCCTGATGCTGCCTCAAAGCTAACGAGTTGCTTGGAGCCCTTGATTACACCTAAGCCCTAATGGGATACTCAAACCAGGCATTCCCCTGCCTATCTTGCCTGTGAGAGACAATCTGGTAGGCATGCTGAAAGCTTTCCTAACTCACACAAAAGATATCTGGGGCAAGCAGGGGTGTGTGTCTCCCCCACATCACAGGTGAGTGCTCTAACCACTGGGTTATTAAGGTGTGTGTTTCTCACTCTTTTGTTTTTTGCAACCCTCCAGGAGAGGGTTCACAAATGAGAATCCTGGGAGGAGGGAGGTGCCACCTTCTGGCCTGTCAGTCAGGTGCCTAGAGGACCAGAACAATAGGAGCTAGGCACCTAAATGACTTTGAGGATCTGTGCCTAAGCCCTGCCCTTTCCTTTGTAAACCTAGTCCAAACTGCATAAACATTTGCAGGGTTCAGGGGGAGTCTAACTTTTTGATAGTCTTAAATTGTTTTTGTATTCTAGTGTATGCCCACTCTCTTGTTTTGCTCTTGTTTTAACTTTTCCTTGTCGTGAGAATCATAATAAAAAGCAACCAATGTGAGTTTTGACTGGGTAAGGACAGCAGAATTTGTCTCTAGGGAAAAATACTGTCTATCTCCCATCCACAACCAGACCTTTTAAGCTCCTTCATCCTTACAGAATAATGTCCTCTGCCAACTAAATCAGAGAATATGTAATTTATTATTGTATTTTTAACAATGTATTAGCTACAAAACAATTTTAAAAATTGACATTTGCCCATATTTTTGTTCTTCCTTTCTCTACCCACCCTCTGTTTCTTTTTCTCTCATTCCCGCCTCCATTTTCCTTCTCTACCAACCTTCTAATCCATTCTCCTTTATATCCCCTAATCATTCTATCTCTTCCTTCACCTCTTACTCCACACTTCCACCTCACATCTCTTCTCTTCAAGGTCACAACACCTGTCTGCAGGGTTGTTCTCTTACCATTAGACAATACTGCCTTCCACAGATACAAGGGAAGAAATGTAGCTAAAAGCAGTGATTCTTAAATTATGGTCCATGGAGCCTTTTTTGTTGTTCTAAGAGTACAATATCTTAGGAACAAAATGATATTAGGTAGGTGATTGAGGGGCCTAGGAGAGAAATCCATGATAGACTATTTATCTTAGAAAGTGGTCTGCAAAATGAATAGTTTAGAGAATCACTGGGCCAAAGTATGAGTTATATCTTCCCTTATGCATTACTTACTGATATTAAAGATGCATGATATACATTACTAAAAGCTAACCACCATGTGTCCGAACAATTATTCATGTAACGGTGAGCATTAATTTTCCAAAGATGCGCACTTTTTTTTTTTTTGCACAGTGTGGATTTAAAGAAATGCCCTTAAAGCAAACAAAGCTTTGTCAGACATACTTGGAAGAAAATGTTTGATGTAATTTTGGATAATGACTGTAGAAATAGTGTACAGTTTGCATTAAATGCCTCATGATTCAGATAGTCTTCATGAAACCTATGATGGATTTTTTTCCTCAGAGGAAAACAAGATGATAAATGGTATGATTTATAGAATTCACCGCATAAATATTTGGAAGACATTTTTTCACATCCTATTTAATATTGTTTTGAAATTTTTAATATATAAATCTTTGAATAAGATCAAATTAAATATTTTTAAATTAAATCTATGCAAAGTTGAATATGGAAAAAATTAATTAGTATCCTGAAAATGTTGCTAGTAACAAACTTCAGGTTATGAGACATGAAATGAATCAATTGAACACATGCAGTGTGCATATACTTAAGTTTTGCTTTAAACATACAATAACTTATTTGATAGGTTTGTGCTTAAAAACTATATGTAAAGTATTATGACATTATGCTTTAATATATGGTTTTGAAAATTCCAGCTAAGTTATTCTCTGAAATTTTGTCTTTTGAGATCATCTCTAGGTCTATTATGTATTGTCCCAACGTGTGCCTTTTTTTGGGACCTCGCCTGCACTCCTTAGGTGCCTAAAGCTCCCAAAAGAGCTGTTATAAATGTGAATGTTTCAAGACCAAGAATCCACCCTTTTTTTAACAGGTGGACCTGACTCAATTCATCCTTCTGCACAGGGGTGTGTGCAGGAATAAAAATTTGACCCCCTTTGGAGCGGCATGTCCTGTGCCCCAGCTGCAGCCCCAGGGCTGGAGGAGCTCACTCTCTCCACCCTGGTCCTGGAGCTGCAGGAGTTTTGTGCCCCTGTTGATGACTGGGGGGGCCTGTGCCCCTGCTTGATTCCCCTTGCACATGCCCCTGCTTCAGCACTATTGAATTGTCAATAGCAAATTAAAGGCCTGATCCTCCACATCTTGGCCCTGACTCCCACACAGAATCCCATTGACTTCATCGGGATTCTTTATGGGAATAACAGGCTATGTAGAGCTGCTTGAAGCATTGGGCCCTAAAATTACTTTTTTATGATGTATTCCTTACAGATGACCTCGTGTGTGTGTATATAGCATTGTAAGTTACCTTTTTTTTTTGCACAATAGAAATACCAGGGGCCAGATTTTGCCACACACTACTCAGCCCAGGTAAGAGTGGCAGAATCAGGCCCCAAGTAAATATTGTTCTTTTGCCAAAAGGTCTCATATTTTTAGGGTTTTCCCATGAGTCAGTTACCTGTCAGCAGAGAAACTCGGTGACATTGACTCAGGGTATTTTCTAGTGTAACATATTTATTTACAAAATGTATACAAGTCCTATTTGCTTTCAGCATAGAGAAGAAACAACAGAGAAAATCAAAGGCTCATTCTTCGAAATGTGGTGTTATAACAATGAGTGCTTTACTATTTCAAGTTAGTACTGTAGTTGGAAAAATCACTTTTTTGGTATATGTTTTCCAGTACTCAATCATAGGGACTGGATTATTTATTTCACACATTTGTTTCTCAGGGCAAAAGGCAAAATAGTTATAAGGTGATAGTGTCCCCCTCTCCCAGCTGGCTTCCAATCCCCCTCCATTTCCCTCACTCGCTCCCAGTTCTGGTCTCCTTGCCCAACCAGTCACAGTCTCCAACTCCCATTTGCAGTTTCTCTCCACTTCTCCTTTCCCAGTGTCACCAGTCTACTCCTTTCCCTCCCCCTGTCCAGCTTTCCCCCCTCTGACAGCAAGGAAGTGGTTCAGAGCAAAAGAGAGAGAGAGGCTCCATACTCTCAGTTCCAGTGCCCAGCCCCACCCTGACTCAGAGCAGCTGTGGGTAACTGTTGTAAGAAAAGTCCTTCTGTATTGCCATAGCCCTGGGCTGGAAAGAACATGCTCAGTCACTCTGTGGGGATAGCACACCCGCAGTATGGTCGCAGGGAGAATATGTGACGAGATGGAGCATGCTCAGTTGCTTTGTGGGGATGATGCATGCAGTATGGTCAGAACTAGGAGCCAGGAGAGGCTCAAACGTGTTTAGTGAGTATGAAACCTTCTGAGATTTTAGTTGTTAAGCTGCAGCTAGTGTCTACTGAGTCTGTGCAAACTGTGATTTTTTTTTTCAAAGGCTCATAACTCAGCCAGATTTGGGCAGATTTTCACAGGGATGACAAAAGGCCACTCCCTGCCAAATTTCAAGACCCCCTTTCCAAGCAAAGGGGCACTAGAGCATTGACAAGACAGGGTCTGAGGCAGACACCCAGGATGGAAAATTTCAGCCCAAATGGTTGAAGTTTGGCAAAGTTATGAGCTACTGAAAACAGGGTTTTATAATGGGACATATTGGACAGCCTCATCTATAATATGTCACGGACATATAAATTCAGGTCTGTTTATGACTGAGGTAAATACTATTTCTTTCATCTAATGAACTAACTTCTGTGAAGTGCTATTGCGTCCGCAGGCAGTAGCTTTGCGACTGTTGTATTATGTATCATTGTGTTCTACTCCAGGGGTTGGGAGGTGGGGGTAAGGTTAATAAAGCTCCTATAGGAGCTATAACAGTCGGGGATGGTTACCTCTGGAATTGTAAAACAGCTCCAGAGAAGTTCTACCAATTGGGGTTGTTCACATATACCAGTTCAAACTAGGTTTTCCAGAGACTAGAAGACAAAGAAAGAGTTCAAGGTCATCCCTTTTATACAAAGCTAACACAGAACCTTCTTTCTGATCCAGCAAATGGACAGGACCTTCTGTCCAAGGGGGGCCCAACCCTTGAGGAAGGGTTGGAAAGATTTGTGCCCCGTAAGACTGATGAATGACTCCTGGTATTGTTGATGTGTATTTGAATCTGTTTATTATTTTTATTATGTTTTCTCTTTAAGGCCTGCTCTTCTCTTAAGAATCAATGTGCTTGCTTAGAAAGAGCTGTGTGGTAACTGCTGGCAATACACTGCTCATAGCCGTTGGAGAGAGAGAACAATGTGCAGGCACTGGCCATTAGGCAGACTGGCTTGCTAGGTAGAGAGAGAGACTTGAAACAAATCAATAAAAATAACACCAAATATCAATTTATGAATTTTAAAAAGTTGCTAATTTGAAACACTTAAACTCACAGAGCTTTTAATTAATTAAGTTATGATTAATCTAAGCAATTGCAATTAATTATTTAATTATGGCATTAGTCAGTGAAGACTGACTCAGTCATGAGACATGTTTGGAGTCTTTTTTGCAGACAGAAAACTGCACAGGTCCAAGATATCTCAGGCAGATTGCTCGATAAAGAAACGGCATGGAGTCTGTAACGCTACTTTATGCGGCTGGAGGAGTTAAGCTGGACTGATGGGGAGGGAAAGGAGTAGACTGGTGATTCTGGGACTGGAAGGGGGAACAGTGACTGGGAGATGGAGATGACTGGGAGTGGTTAGGCAAGGATTACATTTGTCCAAGTTTGAATTTCATTTTATACTAAATTTCAAATATCTGAGGCCCTTTGGATTATTTCTCTGTCCTCACTACACACACTAGGTTTACTACACCTTTCACTTTTATTTGATGCCCTAATGATGCACCAATGAGCACTGAATAAAACTCTATAATGCATTATTTTAAATAAACCTACATTACTTCAGTCTAAGAGTATTCTATGCCTTTTAAGGCACTTGTGCTCCTATGGATTGAATCTGTAAAGTTTAGAATTTTAACAGACATATTTTTACTTGTTTTTTAAGGAGTTTAAATAACCTAGTTCTCTATGCATTATTCAAAATAGCCAGATGCTTTGGGGATTTTGGTTGCCTTTGAATGGAATCTAGCATTTCCAATTTAGTGTCATAATTTAAACTGAAATATCTAGGTCTAGCATAGTTAGCATACTTCAATACTTTCTAGCTCATTGAAGACATAACGGTGAATTGTCTCTGTAATTAGTTAGTTTTGGTTTCTAAAGTCTTCCAGACTCTCCTGTGGTTGGAAAATGTTAATGTTTTCTATGTCTCTGGGAAGTATTTTCTCCAAACAGCTTTGAAGAGTTTTACAGTCTTGGTCCCATTGCCTTTTAACTTATTTTCTGACTAATTAGGGCCAAATGATGCAGTTCATACTCATTATAAAGACTGAGGACAGGATAAGAAGCAATGGGCTTAAATTGCAGCAAAGGAGATTTAGGTTAGACATTAGGAAAAACTTCCTAACTGTCAGGGTTGTTAAGCACTGGACCAAATGACCTAGGGAGGTTGAGGAATTTCCATCATTGGCAGTTTTTAAGAACAGGTTAGACCAGGGTTTGGCAACCTTTGGCACGCGGCCCATCAGGGAAATCCATTGGCGGGCTGGGACAGTTTGTTTACCTGCAGCGTCCGCAGGTTTGGCCAATCGCAGCTTCCACTGGCCGCGGTTCGCCGTTCCATATAAACAAGTCCTCCACTTTGCTACCAAATATTCTGGAATCGCCTTGAGGCAGCTTTTGAACCAATATTAACTGCTTGCTCCTCATTGGAATATGCCTCCAGACATACACACATGAAAATAACCCATTCTCTCAGAAAATATGGCAATTTGGTGCTTTCAGTCAGATATGGCTCTCCAAGTACGGTCCTGCCAGTTTGGTGGACAGTCTCTCAGCTGCTTGATCCATGCTATTGAGAAGTTGAAGGAGAAAACAGCCAGCTGCAGGCCCAGCACTGTGGGATTCCAGGGTGCTTTTTTATTTTGTTGTTATTTTAAAGTGCATGAGTTTCTTACCAGTACAAGGCTGTGTGTGAATTGACCATGCTGAGAGTCTCTGAAAACAGGTTCTATTTGATTTACAAAAAATAGGTTATGAGCAGGAACATGTAGTGGTGAATAGAGCTGGCCCAAATATTCATTGTTCCAAAGGGAAATGCTGACTGTAGCCTGGTTGTTAGGGTACTCACCTGGGATATGGGAGACACAGGGACTTGAACCCAGGCTATAGTATTAGTTTCTCTGGCCTAATAAATATAACATTATTTCTATAAAGTGAAACATCTCCAACAGGAGTGAATAAGAGTGACACACCTCAGAATAGTCAATAGCTAGCAGCTGTGGCACTCGGCTGTAATGGGGGAGACCCAGGTGCAAGTCCTTGGTTTAAATAGGGCAGACCAGGGATTTAAACCTAGGTTTCCCACATCCCAGGTGAGTGCCTTCATAGGTGGAGTATTCTGGGGTTGGTCTCTGTTTAGTTATTTTTTCACAAAAAAGTAGGAAAAAACCATTTCCTGCCCAGTTCCAACAGTGAATAAATTGGGTTAATAATAGAGGTTTGATACAGCCTAGTCACCATCTGGTCACATTAGAAATCCTACATGCAGTATTGGCATGCCTGGCAGTTGGAATAAGTAGGGAGGGTGGAGATAACGATGGAGATGCATTGTTTGAGGAAGTCTGTGTTACATCTTATCTCTGTATGACTGGCCCATGGTGGTGAATTAACTTCTCTCTCCAATAAATTCACCCACAAGTTTATGGACAAAGTGTGATTTTCTCTCATATTAATTTTATAATGCCCCAAACTGTGCTAAGTATATCACAGAAAACATACAAAGATCTGGTCTCTGCCCAGTGGAGTTGAGAATCTAAGGTCTTGATCCTGCAATTGGCTGCAGGGGGTCAGATTGCTGTGCCTTCAGAGAGCCCTACTGAAGTCAAAGTGGGTCCACGTGAATGCAGGAGAGCTTCCCAAACATGACCCATGGTAGGATCAGGGACTGAATTTTAGACAAGACAAAATGAATGAGGATGACAAATAGTGGGGGAAGTGATGAAGTGAGGCAGGACAAGAGTTACAGAAATAGAATGGGGGTCACAACAATATGATCATGCAGTAAGTAAGTTTAGTCCTGTCCACATCTTGTTTCTGTTAAGATTTTTTAAATAAAAAAAAAACCAAGAAAGTGATGCTGCTGAGTGTCTGCAATTTAGATGGACAGAAAGGGAGCCTATGTAGATTTAAAGCTGAGCAGGGGGGTGGTGAATGGTTGAGAGTTCTGGCTGGGTACTGGGGTGGAGAAAAAGGATCACATCTTTGAGATGTTGTGGAGGAAGGAATGGCAATATTTGGACATGGCCTGGCTGAGAAGGGAGAATGAAGGGGTGGAGTTTAAATTTATGAGCCTGGGTGACAGAAGATGGTGGTGGGAGTGCCAACAATGATGGAAGAAGAGATGCTAGTGTAACTCAGTGGTCAGTTTATGTTACAAGTTCCCCTCTTTGATCCCCAGAGGATAAGAGTCTGTTGCAGTCTCAGCTACAGAGGTTGGCTTTTTAGCTTAAACTGTAGGGACTCATGCTTTTACTTCTGAAGGTTCTTGGTTCTATTCCTGGTGTGTTGGTCAAGATGGAAGCTGTCACACTATCTTACATTGAACACTTCCTAGCTGAACACTTGTCATGTTCAGTCTCCTTCCCCTTCCAACAAAATGTCACATGCTTCTTTCTACTGCACAAGTAAGATAAGTTTCTTTAAAATCAGAGCCTTTCTTTCTATTACCTTACTTTGATATTCTGATTTTACCATTTCCTCTATGATGCTTTTTAATAATATATTTGGTTGTAATTTATAGATGGTAGTAGGAAAAATGAGTGATGTCATATCACAATTACAGTCTTAGAAATTTAAAGTTTAATTATTATCCAGTGAGTGTATATTAAGGATAATGAAAGAGTAACACAGTGGATTTATTGTTCACCATTAATCCACACAGCAGAAAAAGTTTAGGCAAGTGTAGTTTAACCCTTCCCTGACTTTCAGCACCATTCCATAAACTAGCTTTGCTGTGCAATGCTGCAGCTTGCAGATATGCTATTCTTGTTGCCACATTTTTACTATTTGGTTCTTTTATTTCCTTTTATGCAAAACGGAGGGAAGAAGACCACTGGCTTTTATATTGAGATCATCAGTTAGGTGGGGGCAATCAACACTGGGGTCAAATTGCTCAGCTAGGGCTGGATTAAGGCTAAATAGGCCCAGATCCACCAAAAACTTTGGGGCTCCTTGAACATCAAAGGGTCTCCTTTGAATTCTGATAGTCTAACTTCATCATCCCCCAGAAAGATTCTTTCTCGTAATCCTCCCTTAACTCTCCAGTGGGCTTCTTGATCTACTCCACCCATAACTCTTGGTTTCTCACTGCAAGCCAGCTCCTCTCATACCTCCAGGATGGATCCAAACATCTTGCTTAAATCTGCCCAAGCAGAGCATTCTCTTTTTAGGTGTTTTCTCAGAAATCAAAGATAGAGTGGATGGCAGAAAAATCTCACTGTTTTATTAAAAATTAGGATAGGCTAAGCAGAGCCAGAAACGTGAATCTTTAAAATGGGGCTGTCACATTTCAAAGGGGCAGATGGTAGGTAATTCTTCTGTGATTTGGCACAGTGAGAGTGAGAAGATATATGCTTCTTCCAATATATTACTCCTTCAAGAGTGATTTATTGTAAATATATAGAAGTCTTGTAGTGTGTATATGTCCATAAAATAAGGAAATCCTCAGAAATTACAGAACAGTTAGCTTAACTTCAGTACCTGGAAAGATAATGGAACAAATAATTAAGCAATCAATGTGCAAACATCTAGAAGATAATAAGGTGATAAGTGACAGGCAGCATGGATTTGTCAAGAACAAATCTTGTCAAACCAACCTAATAGTTTTCTTGGACAGGGTAACAAGCCTTGTGGATGGGGGGAAGTGTTAGATATGGTATATCTTGACTTCAGTAAAGCTTTTGATACTGTCTTGCATGCCCTTCTCATAAACAAACAAGGGAAATATAATCTAGATGGAGCTACTATAAGGTGGGTGCAAAAGTGGTTGGAAAACTGTTCCCAGAGATAGATAGTTATCGGTGGTTCACAGTCAAACTGGAAGGGCATATCAAGTGGGGTCCCATAGGGATTGGGATTTGGTTCTGTTCAATATCTTTATCAGTGATTTAGGTAATGGCACAGAGAGTACACTTATAATGTTTGAGGTGATACCAAGTTGCGAGGGATTGCAAGGGCTTTGGAAGATAGGATTAAAATTCAAAATGATCTTGACAAACTGGAAGACTAAATGGAATAAGGACAAATGAAAGGTACTCCACTTAGGAAGGAACAATCAGTTGCACACATACAAAATGGGAAATGACTGCCTAGGAAGGAGTACTATAGAAAGGTATCTGGTGGTCATAGTGGATCACAAGCTAAATATGAGTCAAAAGTGTAACACTGTCATAAAAAAAGAAAACTTAATTCTGGGATGTATTAGCAGGAATGTTGTAAGCAAGACAAAAGAAGTAATTCTCCCACTCTACTCAGTGCTGATTAGATACTGGAGTATTGTGTCCAGTTCTGGGTGCCATATTTCAGGAAAGATGTAGACAAATTGGAGAAAGTCCAAAGAGCAACAAAAATGCTTAAAGGTCTAGAAAACATGACCAATGAGGGAAGATGGAAAAAACTGGGTTTGTTTAGTCTGGAGAAGAGAAGATTGAGAGGGGACATAACAGTTTTCAAGTACATAAAAGGTTGCTACAAGGAGGAGGGAGAAATTTTTTTTTTTAAAACAACTGAGGATAGGACAAGAAGCAATGGGCTTAAATTGCAGCAAGGATGGTTTAGGTTGGACATTAGGAAAAACTTCCTAACTGTCAGAGTGGTTAAACACTGGAATAAATTTCTTAGGGAGGTTGTGGAATCTTCATCACTGGAGATTTTTAAGAGCAGGTTAGACAAACACCTATCAGAAATGGTCAAGATAATACTTAGTTCTGCCGTTAATGCAGGGGACTGGACTAGATGACCTCTTGAGGTCCCTTGCAGTTCTACAATTCTATGAATGGCCTGTTGAACCTTACATCTCAAGATAGTAGAGTTGGAAGCAGGAAGAGTAGCAGTAGACCTTTATTACCATGCCTATGTAAAGTTATATACCTAGGAACATAGATTGTATTCTGGGATACAGTGACTCTGAAAAAGACTTGGGGGTCATGGTGGATAATCAGCTCAACATGAGTTCCCAACATGAACTAATGAGATCCTGGGATGCATAAACAGGGAAATCTCAAGCAGGAGTACAAAGGTTATATTACATCTGCCTTTAGCATTGATGCAACTGCTGCTGAATACTGCATCCAGATATGGTGTTCACAATTCAAGAAGGATAAATTGGAGATAGTTTAGAGGACAGCAATAAGGTTGATTAAAGGATTGGAAAACATGACTTATAAAGAGACACCGAGGAGCTCAGTCTATTTAGCATTTCAAGCAGAAGGTTAAGAGATGAATTGATCACAGTCTACAAGTACTTACCTAGAGAACAAGTATTTGATGATGAAGCTCAATGGTTTGAGCATTGGCCTGCTAAACCCAGGGTTGTGAGTTCAATCCTTGAGGGGGCCATTTAGGGATCTGGGAAAAAAAATCTGTCAGGGGACAGTACTTGGTCCTGCTAGTGAAGGCAGGGGACTGGACTTGATGACCTTTCAAGGTCGTTCCAGGAGATTGGCATATCTCCATTAAAAAAATAATAATAATAAAAAAAAATCTATCAGATTATAATTGATTGAAAGTTGAAGCTAGACAAATTCAGAGAGGAAATAAGGTGCAAATTTTTAACAGTGAGAGTAATTAATTGTTGGAATAATTTACCAAGGGTTATGATGGATTTTCCATTACTGGCAACTTTTGAATCGAGATTGGATACTAAAAGATATTCTGTAGTTCAAAAAGGAATTATGGGAAAGTTCTATGTTCTATTATGCAAGAGATCAGACTCTATGTGATCACAATGGTCCCTTCTGGCCTTAGAATATATGAAAAACATTTCTTGTTTATACAAAATTACTGGATAAAAGATATGGTTAAAAAGCTGTGAGCAGCAACCCAAACTGTTTTAGAATTATTGTCTCTCTGTTACCAAGCCACCCAGACCACATCACATTGTCAAACCTGTGCTACCAAGTATGCTGGACTGCCTAGTCATCACTGCAATAGTGCTATCTGGCACTCTGCACTTTTCAGTAATAAATATGCTAGTGCCATCAAGCATTCCATACTACTTCAGAATTTCTACACCAGAGTTCTCAAACGTATCAGAGTGCTCCAGCATCATTCAACAGTGCTAATAAACTCTTCAGTCTGCTCCAGCATAATAATACCCCAGTACTATGGCCATTTCCAGACTGCTCCACCAGATTAGTCAAATACTATCAAAGTACTCCTAAATGTCCCAGCACCATCACCCCAGGTCTATACAAGTTGTCTGTTGCTAGGCTCCAGTTGTATCGGACCTGTTATTTTGACCTCTGTTAGAACCTTGTGAAACCAATTATGCAAAATTCACTTTTATGAGCAGTGCTATATTTGGTGTTCATTGATTCTCCCTGAAAAACGTCTATAGCTTGTCCCCACACAGTGGAAACTGTTACATACTTATTGCCTTAGCGAAGAGTAAATGGGTACTGTAGTTATCAATATATTGACTTCATTAGGAGCTGTGGGTGCTCAGCACCTTGAAAATCAAGCCATTATTATAGAAGCATTTCTGCTCTCAGTTACTCCAGTTTAAAGCAGGAGAAAGTCAAATGAATTTCATCAGATTTAAACAGAGATCAGAATCAGGTCTTTAGACTTTGAATAGCAACACAGAACTTGAAATGTGTTGTCAAGAAGTCAATGAAAAAATTGAGTGCAACAATATCCTTTTTTCCAGAAATTTGTTTTTGGTGAATTTAAATTCCATCACCTCAAATTATTTTATATCCAGTATCTGAGAATACACCACAGCTGGAAAACTGAAGAAGGTCATTCTGCTGAAGCATTTGTTGATAGGCTTTGGGGGATTTTTGTGGTACTTAATATATAACAAGATGCCACCTCATAATATAAAACTGTCAGAAGAGCGCACACAGAGTAGTAAGAAATAGTGAGAGGTACAGTAAATGAATCATCCCTTTGTCAGCCAGTAAATTCTTCTCCAGACTTCTTTAGAGGAAGTTCTTCACATCTAGCTATGTTTCTCTATTTTTTCTGTGATGATTCAAGCTGACTCTTACTCTTCAAAGCAGTATCTTTAATTCCTGCTCTCTGGCAGGGGCTTAGAGTATATGCTAAGCCGTGCTCTGAAAAGAGAAGACAGGAGGAAAAGGGAAGTAAAATAAATAAATCACACAGTAATGTAAACATCTTAGAAGTCATTGGCTTTCTGTCAATACAAACTGATTAAACTTGCATGAGGGATAACCTCAAGAGATTAAAGCATGGACATGCCGCACTGTGCTACTGAATGTTAGAGCACATATTAATAGTACAGAAAAAAAATCCTACACAGTTTCCAATGACCTGTACAATTAAGGAATGAAACATTTTGATTGTCTCCTGTGTTGGCAGTGAATGCTGCATCAGACACTTCATTAGTATGCATTGTTGTATGATCTGATTCCCTATTGTAGCTGCAGACTGCCACTGGCAATCATAGGAGGTACAGGAGATCATAGAAGCTATAGATCTTGGAACGATTTCTAATTTAATGTAGCAAATAAGGAATCTGTAATGTGCTCTGATTCATTTATGTCCAAGTTAATATAGTTTTGGTGAAAAATATAAATATAATAGCACTTAAATTCAAGGTCCAAACACAAATTATTGTTTAGTAACTCAGATTGAGAATCAGCTATGACAGTTTACTGAAATACACAAGGTATTTAGTCTGTACTATGTATTTTGTCAGTATGTGGAACATTTACCTATATTAGGTGTGAGATCTTCTACAAACCAAAAATACTTCACTTTGACTTTAGTTGTCAGTCCCTATTTCATAGTGGAGTGGTCATGAGAATTATAGGTTTCATTATATGTCTAGTGCTTAATAGAGGATGACCTTATTATCAATCTCCTTCTCATGAAACATTTGTTTCAATATCAGCGCATTTGTTTGTAAATGTTGTGAACAATGAGTACATTTATGAATAAGCTGGAAAATAAAAAATGTTTATTAGAGGTTTACACCTCTTTGACTAGCTTTGTTCTGGGGGTCTGAAAATACCTTGCTGGCTATAAAATATTAGCTGTTAAAAAGATTTATGATTGTTGTCTAATATTTCAGTGACACCAATAAGTTATGCCATGATTATGTTTGTGTGGTAAACCCTTGTTTTCTGGGAATAATATTTTAGCTATAACCATTCACTTTGCTTTAAAACTTAGTTAACAAGGTCAAAACCATTGTAGGGGCCTGTTCTTATTGGAGTCAATGGTACGACACACACTTTGTCATTAATTTCAGGAGAAGCAGCACTAGGTTTCAAGAGTGACTTTCCTTCAATATAAAATTGTCACTCCCCCCACCCGCCCCAAGTGCTGGGATGTACACACACCTATGACTTCACTGGTTTCATCATCTTAATTTTCCAGAAATCTGTATTTCAGGTTATTAGTTCATAATGAAGACTAAGGACCTACTACTTTAAAAACACCAAAACACTTAAAGCAGCTAATTATATAAAGGTAGAGAAAAGAGTCACTGTTCCTGCAACACCCTTGGTTTTTACTACATAGTCAGCATTATGGAAACATAAGAGTGTACCAGCGCATATGATGGATCTTTCATATGCAAATGTATTATATTGTGAATATGCATTTGCACTGTACTGTACATAATAATGATGTCAAAGCAGCCATTACAGTGTAATCTGTCAATGTGTATCTGTCAACCTGTCAATTAAGACTCAAAACATGACTGAATACATTTGGTGTTGTGGTTCTATAAGACACATTAACAACAGTTTGCATTCTATATTTGTAACATTCTCAGTCATTGCAGTGTGCACTGTGAATGCATATTAAGAATAACGTATTGTGCTCAGCTAAATTTTAAACATACTGATTGGCATGTCTCCTCCACCTTTTTTAAAGTACTGCCATAATTTCTCCTACCGTCAAAACAAATTATATAAAACTGCCATGGCCTATGTTTGCAAAATGTTACAGGTCTGATTTAAACTCACAGAAGTATGACTGTATTTCTCAGGGTATTTGTAATAAGAAAATTGAGCCTTTAATTCAAATCACTGGCAATAGTGGCCTAAAGTTATCATCATCTTCAGGCTGCATGGTGGTCCATGTGAAATGAGTTGATAGGCTCAGTTCAGCTCACAGTGGGCAGATATCCACGTCATATAACTACCTCCACATTTGTTACTACTGGGAGCTCTTGTTGGAGTCTCCAAAGAGAGGTCAAAGATTCTGTGAGCCTGGAAAGTGAAATACTCCATTATCCCACTAGTAGTGGTCCTGTCAGAACAGGGTTGAGGCACATCGATGGTGCAGTATGGGAAGCGGGCACTCCCACTATACTTGCTTTGCCTGCTTTGGGGAGTATACAAGTGGTTCACTCTCCAAGGCTGTCAATCTATGCACTTCTTTGGCTTCACCCTGATGCCAAGTGGCAGGACCTACTGCTACTTTGTGAAGGTGTAGATCCATGCTGGACAAGTTGTGACTCCACCCTAGTTTCACATTCGGCAGGGACATTGCTTCACAGCTCCTCCATGGAGTCCTTTGTTTTCAGTTTTTATGTTGTTTATAATTTCCCAGAAATGTATCAGTGTGTCTTATATAAATTAATAAATGAGCAAAAATCAGTGCAAAAATTAATTTGTCTGGGTTAGTATTGGGGAATGGGAAGACAGAAAAATGCAACAAATAGAGGAAAAGTAAGAGTCTTTAAAGTAAAAACAGTTTTTAATCCTGGTTTATTTCATAAACTGTAAATTAACAGTTTGTACACACATGTGCACACATGCATGTGTGTGTATCTTCTATTACATTGCCTTATTTTAACTAACAGCCTCGTATTTACACTTAGACTAATTTATTATTAAGATAAACATATCTACCCAGTGCAGGGGGATTGGATTTTCTTAACATTATCAGTATTTTCATGAATGTTCCAAAGTGTGGGTGAAAATCAGTTAAATCAGTTTTTGCCAGTATAAATCTGGCAAAACTGAAAAAAGGGTCTTATCCATGGGGCTATGAGCACAGGAGCATCGTTGGTACTGTTCACTGATATCATCCGTGCCTGCCTCTTCTGGAGCGAGAGGAAGACCCTGGCACATGGCTTACTGCAATGTGCCAGGTTGCAGCCTCATCTTTCATCTTCTCCACAACCTCTTATTGAGTTTCTGGTTGCATTTTTTCCTGCACCTGTTCCTCTATGCGCTCCCTATCTGTGGCTCTCCAATGTCCTAAGACCTCTTCGTCAACTTAGATGACCATCTGTCAGTCCAGGAGAAGGAGGCATGACTGGGCGATTCTCTGTGAATCTGCGGCCTATCTACAGCCCTTTGTCCATTCATGCATCTGTGCAGAGTTCCTTTGGGTGGTGGCCATTGACTCCTTGGACGACTCCTCAGAGCAGCGGGCATTGTCTGGGGTTCTCTGCTTGATCATGCCACCCTCTGAATCCCTTGTTTTGACCCTGCACCTTACAACTTTGTCCCTGTTCTCCTCTCCTTCTTTGTCTCATAGACTCTGCTGGCCTCAGTCACCCTTCCCTCACCTGAGGTGCCTTTTATTGTTTTTGGCTCCATTCTCTTTTGTCAAATAGGCTGGGACTTTTCATTACAGTCATATAACGATTAGTTGCCACTAGATGGCACTGGTTATTGTTAGGGGAGTATCTCCCTCTCTGGTTATTATGTGCCCAGCATGGCATGTGAGATTTTGTCACTTGTGACCTGGGAGCCCAGAACAAGCAGCTGTGCCATGGAGAGAGATTTATTCAAGAGCACTCTATTACCTAAAACGTCTGGTCTTCTTGTGCTACTGTTACTAGCATACTAGGAAGAATCAGCCTATTCTGTCATATATACAGCATATGATGTGATTCCTGCAGTACCTAGGAACAGACAGAGGGTTAAAGGCAGAATTAAATCTTAGTGCAAATTTTCCCTCCTTGAGGAGTTTAGGTCAAACTCAGTATTATTTCTGTATAGTTTTAACTCATTTAATTCAATGAAATCAGCTTTATGGAGATCATGGCCACGGTGAGCCCCCCCGCTTGTGTCTTTAATTGGATTTCCTATGCACATCTCATTTATTACAATATTATCAAATGATAATGAAAGTCAGTATTATTCTCTACATCAGACCCTGCTCATGCTGCTGATTAATATGGCAACTGCAGAGATTGTTATTCAGCTTGTAGGTAGAATGGGAAAAAAGACATAACAGGAACGTAGATTATTTCTATTTTAAAGTATCCATTCCAGACAAGCAGAAATTGCTTGTTTGCTGCATCTACTAGTCCACTGACTAAATCCTTTATTGGAATGATGATGATAATATATGGTAATTAGTATGTTCACTCTGCCTGGTGGGAATATTTCACAATTCAAGTGATTGAGTTCTCATAGGGATTTCTTGTTAGCGGAGTTCACTTATTTATTTCCTAATGTTTATTGAGTTCTCTGAACCTGTTCAGTGGAATTTCTTGAGAGCAAGAGGATAAACTAAATGGGCTGGTTTCATGTAGAGGTGTGGTCTGTTTTTTTTTTCTTTTCAGCTTTTAAAAACTTTGTAAGGGCATATGTACAGTTAAATAGCATATCTCTGGTGTGATAACTGAGGAAAAATAATTGACAGAATCCGATGGAAACCTGAATATGAAGAAGTCAGATAGCACTGCTTGAATATTACATTGGGAAAATTGAGTTTATGTTAGAACTTCAGATCATATGCTGCTTTCATATTGGAAGACATATCCAACTGATGGAAAATGCATTCCCAGTGAAATTATTCAGGGTGGGATTTTAAACAGTTAAAAGTCACTGGCACTCATGGTCTTAGATCACTGAGATGCTTTTAAAAATCACACCTCAGCAGTGTTCCATACTGATTCATCTAACACATGGGACCATATTTGATTGATATTAGATTTACTGTAAAGTAAATGATCACTGAATTACAAGGTTATAAATAAATTGTAGTAAAGGATTCTGGTGCCATCATTAACACAGGAGCACAGCATCAGTTTTCTTCTATATGTTTTATTGATTTAAATCAATTTTTAAATTAACATTTTCTATTATGATAGGCCAATTTTTGATTTCATTTTTTTAAAGTGAAGCTGAGAACTTGATAATGATTCATTGGAGACTGAGAGTGCTCAGAGACAATGCTTCAGTGCCAATCTGGAAGGACCATTCCTAAATCTCTCTTGCTGCACACTAAGCTGATTACTTCTTTTCTTACCATTAGTGGGCATAGAGAAAAATGAATCAATCCTCTTTATAACAACCTTTAACATATTTGAAAACTGTTATAATGTCCCCCTTTAATCCTCTTTTCTCTGGGAGACTAAATATGCCCAGTTTTTGCTAATCTTTCTCATAGGTCACGTTTTCTAAACACTTTACCATTTTTGTTGCTCTCCTCAGGACTCTCTTCAGTTTGTCCAAATGTTCCCTAGAGTGTGGTGTTCAGAACTGGACACAGTACTCCAGCTGAGGCCTCACCAGTGCAGAGCAGAGTGGAACAATGTAGACACTCTTTGTATTACATATAACACTCTTGTTAATGCACCCCACAATGATATTTGTGTTTTTTTGCAACTGCATTACATTTTGGGTTCATATTCTATTTGTGATCCACTGTAAACCTAAGCTCCTTTTCTGCAGTGTTATTACCTAGCCAGTTATAACCCATTGTTGTTTGTGCATTTGATTTTTCCTTCCTAAGTGTAGTACTGTACATTTTTCTTTGTTGAATTTAATCTTGTTGATTTCAGACCCATTCTCCAAAGTCTCAGTCATTTGAATTCTAATCCTGTCCTCCAAATTGCTTGCAACCCCTCCCAGCTTGGTGTCATTGGCAAATTTTATGAGCACACTCTTCTCTCCATCATCCAAATCATTAATGAAAATAGTGAATAGTACCAGACCCAGAACAGACCCCTGCTGGACTCCACTAAATACATCCACCCAGTTTGACAGCGAGCCATTGATGACTACTCTTTGAGTACATCTTTCAACCAATTGTGCACCCACCTTATAGTTATTTTATCTGGACCACGTCTAAGAGTATTTTAGAGATAATCCCTAATAGTTATGAGGTTGCTTTAGCTAGTTCCTCACGTACTGTAGGGTCAATTTCATCAGGTCCTACTGACTTTAATACATTTAATTTATCTAAATATTTATCTAATTTTTGTTCCCTGTTTTGGCTTGTATTCCTTCCCCTTCTTTTTTTGTACAATGACCAGCACAATGAGGTCTTTGGGTATAACCATATTGTAAATGGATGATAATAAAGACTTGACTGATAGTTTAAAATTGCAGTGAGTTAACATTTTTATGTTACATATTTGCAAGTTATGTTACTAAGCCTTATGGAATGTTATAGCACAATAGGGTGTGGAAGAAAAATCCTCACTCTCAGGTTGGAATGCAACAAAATCAGAGACAGCTTTATTTCAAGCAATTGGTAGGGAAGAAATACAGCTGACAGAGAGCATCTCTGCCTCAGTTTCTCCAAAGTACAAACAATAAGCCACAACCATTTATACTCTTTCTTTCATAGACTGCATTAATTAAAAACATCTGCAGTTTATTTATGTTATGTCCTGCCCATTCCAGTATTTTCTCACTTCTGTCTCACTCCTGTTCTCACAACATTGCTATCTTCAAGGTTAGGTCACACTGACTCTGCACTGTTGTGTCCCACCCACTTCAGACACAGATCCTGCTTTCCCAAGTCTCGCATTATGAGATGTCAAGAGTTAGCTTGACTGTGCTTTGTCTTGACATAATTACAGGCCTATAGTCAAATCCTTTAACTCTTGTTTCCACAAGGGCATACTACCTTATTTTGACTCCCCGCAACGGCTCACATAGAAAAACAATCCCTTACCTCTGGGGAAGCCTTCAGTCCCATATTTGGACATGTTCAAAGCCTTGTGGGAGTACCAACCATTATCTTTAGAAATACTCCAATTGGTCAGTTTTGCCAGTCCAGAAAACAGGGAGAGTCTTGGGAGAGAAATGTATTGTCACCTTTCCAATAAGTTCACTGAAATGCAAGAACTGGAGAGGTATGATGTGATAGTGCCTCACTTCTGATAGTCCTGTTGAGCTCTTAAGCGGAGTAATTAAAGAAATACTTAACCTTATTACTATGCAAAATTATACCAGAACTCTGTTCTAGACTAGACCCTTGGCAAAGTGGCTCATCCATAAAGTATTCATTACTTCTCGCAAATGGGGGCCCTGTATTGTGATGATAAAAATCTTTCCACTAGAAAAGGAGAAAACAAAAACAATCAAAACACACAAACACAGTCTGAGTAGCACAATGGAGTCTGTAGGAGCTCAGCACTTCTGGAAATCACGCCGCTTTATTTAGATGCCGAACTATGGATTTAGGTACATAACTTCAAGTATCTGACTTTGGAAAAAAATTTCCCAACTGATTTGACCAAGGCAACAGAAAGAAGAGACAGTGCCGTCTCAGTCTGACAAGGAATAAATTCTAAAGAGATTTGAGGGAACCGTGGCTAGTAAGTGCACTCATCAGACGTATTTTATGTATTGGGATAGGTATAAGTGTTCTACTTTAAAAAAATAATTTGTATGAATTGGCTAATGGAACTAAAGATGTGATTCTTTTCTACTTGGCTTATTGTTTCCCACTGTGAATAGCTATAATCTGTGGTTAGTAAATTTCTACTGAGTGTGTTTTTACATCTTGTGATGAAAATGAATCTGTAGCTAACTTGCCAGTTACCTTACTTATCAAATTCCCATGCTTTCTGAGTTTACATAAAAGTTTATTGATAATGGCCTTGAGTGCTGTTGATTTATCCACACCTAACTAGGCAGGGAGATTGTCCATTTGAGCACATGGATTTCTATTCCCCATACGCTCTAAAATGGCCTCCTCATATGAAAAATCTTTAACTGTAGTCATTGCTGCATATGGTGTGGAATAGTGGGAGGATGAAAAGAATGCTGCAATTCACATGAAAAAATGGTAACAAGGCTACATAAACATGGCTGTGCAACCTTGAAAAGAACAATATGTTAAAGGAAGTTAGCAGTAATACGTTTTTTTATTGGACAGCTTTATGTAGGTGCAGAAGCTATTTAAATTTTAGTAAGGCATAGATGAAGCACACATGTACAGGACTGCAAGGCCTTTTATCAGGTTAGTCAAAATATTAATGGAACTGTTTATGGCTTCACTACATCAGTAGGTTACACACACCTTCTGCAATTCACCTCCCTGTGCTTGTATCATCACCTCATTTCACTGCTTCCTTGCCACCTTTTTCCTATGATTACTTGCTGTGGGTAACCATCTTCCATATCTGCTCCTATACTACTTTCTATACTACCAATCAGCTGTTTGTAATGAGTCTCCAAAGTAAGAGTTCAGAAGTCCTGACTGGAATGCACTATTAGCATTTTAAGATAGCACATTCATCTTACCTGGTTTGTGTTGCCATATGCTGTCTCTGAAGCAAGTATCTCATTGTTCCACATTGACTCCAGCTCCAGACTGTTCAATATGCATCACTGACTAGGTCATATGTGTTTCCTCTTCCATCTCTTGATTTTCCTTGTGATAATCATCAGCTAACACAGTTGCACAGCCCTTATGGTGTGGTTCTGTTGCCTCAAACACTGCTTGTACTGTATTTGTTCATTCATTTTCCACAACTTCATCCATGTAATGTCTCTTCGTAAACTCTTGGTTATGAATGGTGGCGAGTTCATATTCAAGGATCTTTTAGGTGTGTAATTTTAGATCAACAGTCCTTTTAAAAATGGGCTGCCTCTTTTGTATGTAGTCTACAATGTTATTGCTGAACCAGTGATTTAGGGGTTCTGAGCCATATGTCAAACCTTATTGGCTTGGTACGCTAGGTAAGGTGGGCCAGGGGCTTGGTCATAAGATTACATCCAGTACAGCATCATTTCTAGTAATGTCACATCTCTGTCAACCAATCGCTTATCTCACATCAATGCTATTTAGAGAGAAGCTATGGATATTGTACTATTGGTAGATGCTAATCTGTTCAGCCATCAAACTAGCCTAATAATGGTAATTAAAGAGATCAATCAGAAGTTTACCTTAGTATATAGTGATACCTCTGTGTACTATTTAACCTTGAACAATCTTAGAAATTTTGCAAACCTTGTCAGTGACCTGTGTACATTGTGATTTTCCCTATCTGAGTTTTAAATGGTAACCCCCACCAATCAAGGAATCCCCAAACCCAAATAAAACATATTTAGGGAAAAATCAGTAATCAGTTTACTTTCACACATGTTGCATAAGGGAATCAGGGGTCTGTTTTCTTCAGATCAGTTCTTAGCATGCACGTAGTCAGCAAATGTCTGTCAGTACTTAATGAACCTTGCATCATGGTACTCTGCACTTCTTCAGAGAAAATTAGATCTAACAACATTGTCAAAAAAAACCACCCCACACCTTTTTATATCTGTTATTTCAAGTCTTAGCTACTAAAAATTGATCTCCTGAAAACTCAAGATTCCTCATTGAAAGTTGATAAGTTAAGGATACAATGAATGGATGCAATTAAAATCTCCACATTTTCTAGGCCAGGTGTCTGCAGTAACTGGAAAAAGAGATACTGTGGAATTGGTCTTTGGGGAGTGGCAAAAAATGGATTTTATTGGTTCCTAACATATATTGGTGAGCTTGGAAATGAGAAATTTAGACTAGTGAACCATTATAACAGGGTGGTGGGATACAGAACTATTTTTTGCTGACTCACTCAGATGTCAGGTATTAGACATGCAGAACTATTTTTACTGACTCAATCTGATGTTAGGTCAGCTAAGTTCGATCAGCTATAGAAGACTATAAGGTGAGATGGAGTACTTCTCTGAGACAGAGAGAGCTAGGGGGCTTCTGTCACGAAAACTCAAGGAACAGTTATGCTCAGGAGAAAACTTAGGCTGATATTTATATTGCAGTTGTTTAAGTTTTCCATAAAAGGAAACTCCAGGAAGAGAGGGTGAGGGGATTCTGGGCCACTTTCATTAGCTACTGTGGTAAGAGCAAGGTAGGAACTACACCTGCCCTGTGCTTGGAGGGAAAGGTTTGTACTCTTGGCCTTAAAATTTCTGAAAACAATAAATGCAGTCAAGGTCGAAGAGAGGAGTACCTATGGACCAGTGACTGAGGATCCACCTTCATGGAAACCTGTGCATTGTATACTCAGTCAAATAGGCAATTACAAGCAAGCAAGCTAATCAGCCTATCCCTCACTAAAGAGATTTTCTTTGTTTAGGATTTTTTTCACACTAGAGCATTGTAAAGATGTTTCAAATGTTCTCCTTGCAAAGAAAAGCAGACAAGAAAGTTCTTAAAATAAATCAGAACTCAATAAAAATATGGATGCTCTTCTTGCTGTACTCTCTTTTTAACTTTATTTTTATTGTTTTTATATAAAATATAAACACACTGAAGCAAAACATAGAAAGATACACACAAGATGGAAATAGCATATAAACAACAAAATTCAACTTTCATTATTTACAAAAAAATCCAAACCCAAAACATAAACAAAAATATGCTGAACCTGTAGAGGTCATGCAAAGCATCAATTATTAAAGTGACTAAAGAGATAAATAAGTGAGAACATAACCTATGAGTTTTGGGGACTAATGTATACAATATGTATACAGTATGCAATAGTTTCATGAATGACCAGACATCCTCATATACTGCGCTGACTTTAATAAACTTGTATGGAACTTGAACACTATAGTTTTGGACATGGTATAAGAACCTAGACAGACAATAGTAATGTTAGACCCACATTGTGGAGCAATAAACTGTGGCACCGTTTCTGTATTTAAGGGGCTGATGTTGCATCCGATTAGGCTTCTACTGCTAAGATGCAGTGCTACAAGACCAATCTCCAGATCATCCATCATACCATAAAAGGGGGCATAATTTGACTAAAATGGTATGGAAGCTGCACAAAATACTAACCCACAGTCTATCACTGGGAAAATGCAGATAGGAAGGGGACATTTTAGCATGTAAATATGAACCTTACGTGGAATAAATTGCACACTTCTGTATCCATAGCAATAGGGGCACTAGGAAGATTTTTGGCTTCTTATGACTTCCATATCAAACAGCTATATCTGAAACAAAAATATAAAACTGAGGAATACTGTGTGAATTTGCCACACTCCCTGGAGGACACTGGGTCCATAAACCAACAAATGCATGATAATGAGATATAAATATACTATTTTCATCTGGGATAGATACAATCTTGCTTCAATACTGCTCATTTTAATGTAAATTTGTTCTTACTTTCCTTAGACCAATAATACTAAATTTTTGAAGTAAAGAATACGTTGTGAAATATGTATCATAATTAACTTGTCATTTTCTTATTTAGCTGAATACATCTGAGATGAGCAAAATGGGTAGCGTTGTCTTTTTATTGTTTTACAATGTGAACGAACCCTTCAGAACAGAAATAGCTTGAGCAAAACATGAAATGAGCTTGCAGTATTTTCTGGAAAATGCTTTTTTGTAAAGTGAGACATGACAGAAACAGGTTTTTTTTCTGTGTTACAATACCTCAGACGTGCTATACTAATAACTAGTTGTGGTGATACAGTCTAGATAGCTCACCACAGTCAAAAGACATGTGTGTGTTCTGCTCTTAATAGTATCAATTGAGAAAAGCTATTACTAATGCTTGATACCATAGACAACATAACGCTTTAAGAAGAAAATAGAGACTGACTGGACCAAACAGTAGTTCCCTTGAGACATTTAGTGAATGCTTCCAAGAGCAGTTAAAATAAGCTAGATATTCTCCACTGGTATTTGTGGTGAATGGGTTCACAAAGCACATTGTTGGGTCTGTCTGCAATACTGTCATTACTCCTTGCTAGGAGAGTTGACTTGGTAGAAGACTTTTAAAACTTTCAGGCAAAATTTCCAGGGGTATTAAAGGACCAGAGCAGACTCCAAGGAGATTATAGGATTCAGATGTATTTCCATATTCTCTCACCTCGCACACGTCTCATTTTTGTAATAGTAAAAAGTTTGTGAAGAGTTACTCTGCTTACAAAGTAGCTGGAAGTCTTCTCTCATGTTCAAACTCCTGTTCAACCTGACCAGTGCACACAGGTGCTGGTTAGGCTAAAACCAAATGGGAAAATCCATGCCTGTATAGATGTAACTTCTCAAAATGAAGAGACTAAACCCACTGCAGTATCAACACCATAACTAGACTTAAAACCAAGTGGACTGGGTGACATGAATGAAGCTCTATTCTCAGTCGTTGTTGCTGGTTAACCTGACACACATCTCTTTTGAGACTTTAATCAAAGCAAATCATTGAAATAAAACAATATGTGACAAAGATATAGCCATTTTTTCCATTTCCATTTTAGCTTTATTTGCAATGTTTGTAGTAGCCAAATCAACTTTAGCTATGTTTACAGAGTCACTGCTTTCCAAAATATAGTTTCCCATCTTGTAAATGCTACTTACATTTTTTGTTCCTAAATGCATTACCTTGCCTTTGGGTGTATTAAAATATATGTTGTTGGAATGAGACTAGTTTACCAAACAATTCAGATTAGTCTGTATAATTGACCTGTCTTTTCATTATTTATCAATCCAACTTTTGTGTCATTTACAAATTTTACCAGTTCTTCCTGATCATTGAGAAAGATATTGAATAGCACTGAGCCAAGAACAGATCCCTAGAGGGCCCCAATAGAAGCACATTTTGGATGATGATATCCCACTGATAATTTTTTTTTGAGATCTATATATAGAGTTAAACCTGGGACACTTGTAGAACATTTAAAATGAGGATATCTGGGTAATTGGTTTTGATTGTAATAAGCAATTCAATACAAGGGATCAGCTCTTGTGGGTTGGCTTTTATTGTTTCTATTGAGTTTCTACACTCAAATGCCATTATTTGTAGTCAGTCATTGTGTTGCATACGGCATATTGTTCTATGACTTTTTTGCTATCAACTAGGAATGTCTCCAATAATTTTAATGAAATTTTGGCTGGAAGTGTGTGATGCTTCCTGGGGATACCCAGCATTGTGAGGCACCTCATTACCATCTGCCTTTAGCATGAGGAAGTTGTGTCTGTGCCTGCCCGGAGGCCAGCTCCCCAACTCCACTGGCCACAGGCACTCCCCTCTAGACTTATGCAGGCCCCGCTGTCACTCTAAAGGTTAGCGACAAGGCCCTGAGCCCTCTGAGTGTCTCCCTGGAGAGTCCAGCCCCTGTTCCACTGGGCACTTGCAGTATTCACAGATTTGCTGCTTCCAAAGAAACAGTACAACCCAGTTTACCAGTGTCACCTCAGATCACTTCTCTGCTTAACACACAGCACTTAGATGTGCTGATAGTGAAATCAAGATTAGATTTATTTACCAAACCGTAGATATTCAAAGTAATATCAAGCAGAAGCATTGGAAATGAATGGTTACATATAAAAAGATTAAAACTCTAGGCATTCTAGACCCCAGACTTATTAACGTGGTACTCTAATGTCTTGTAAAGTAATGCTCACCTGAAGTCCTTTCAGCATTTTACAGCCACGCTGACTGCAGTGATTTCAGCAGACAAACACGTGTATAGCGTGTCTCCCTGGGGAAGGATCCAGGGTGTCTTTTGGTATCCCATGATCTATCAAAACAATCCTTTGTGCTTATTCATAAACAAGATACCCCCTGCTGATTGTTTCTTCCTTTTGCTTTCCTCTTTTGTTGATTTTGCAACAGCTTGATTAGCATCAGGCTTAGTACGCAAATAGACATGCATTGGGAGGCGGACATACATATTTGACCAGACAGAGAGATAAGCATCTGTTACCACTTGCCTGAAATGAATATTTCTGAGGTTTGTCACCTCCTGGTGACTTCCATTAATCCCAAATCTTTAAGAACATAATTTCAGTACAGATGCATAACTTAAATAATATTTGTAAATACATTTCACACTGATTCTGATGACTAGAAGGCTACTGGCTTTTGGTAGGACTTCACATGGTGAACTATAATGCCTATATCTGACCCAGGGGATCCCTGTAAAATCTGTGCACCCCGGGCCCTCCTCCAGTTGGCTCCAAAGGGTCCCTGGGTCACAGAGTGGATGTTAGCCACTACTTCTTCAAGAACAATATGTAGTATGTAATGCTATTACCTGCAGACCTGGTGGTTGAGGGACAGATTTAGATTACTTCCTGAATTTGTATCTGATCAATATGCTAATTGCTTTCTCGCCAGGGAAGAATTCCTTAGTGTTTAGCTATGCAGGATCAAGGAATGCGTAGATTATGTACATACTATTATGTAGAAGTCACTTTTAATCTGGCATATAACAGACAGCCCTGTGATAGTAATTGCAAGGAATCTAGTCTTATCTTAGATTCAGCCTCTGTGTTGTATAGTGTTTGAACAAGTCATAAGAGAATGTTGACCCATTTCTTGTATTTGAAGGTTCTTTTTTCCACAGGGGTCATTATACATTGTAACCTTGTGAAAGTTTAATTTGCTGGGTTCTCTGGCTACTGCTATATCATTCCTGTCAGGGTTGACACATCCCTAGGTTATACAAATAATTTTAAAGGGCAAATATTTTGGAATTGTAGTTTCACCAGGTTATACCACATATCAGGTATTTAAAAAAATCCTATTCTGTGATAGACTTTCCTTCAATCTCTTCCTGCAAAATCTTTGTCCCCACATCCATTTCAACTGATATGTGCTGAACTCTGTGATATACTATCTATATACTCAATAAATAAAACATAGAAAAAAAATCCATCAAATACACTTAATATAAGTTTATTTGCCAAACAAAGTTTCATCCTTATTTCCGCTTATGAAAAAATAAATGACTAGACCACCCTGTCCTTTGCCCCTCCTGTCTGTAAGGACATGCAGTTCTGGTGCACAGGGTTTAACACAGATTGAGGGAAAATTTTGTGGAAGATCCTTGTTGAAATATTGGCAGCACATCAATGAAGAAAACAGTAAAAGCTTAAAAAACCTTCATTTAGCAAGGGCATGTCTGGACAGATTCAACACCTGACTTACACAGGTCTCCTAAGGCCGCATCTCTTGGAAGTGGTCTTTGACTGCTGCTTTCTGACCTAAGGGCGCAATATCTCTGCTTTCAAGGCCTGATGTTTGTCTCTTTCTAGGGGGGCGATTTCTCTTTCTGCTTCTCTCTCTCAAATCAGCTCCCCATGTCTGGAGAACATTTCACCTATCTCCCAATCCCTTTCTGATAATTGCCTGGTTTTAGCTGACATCCTTTTCCTAACTATGATTATTTATTATTTATGTAGCAGCATAGGTGTGCTATAAAAATGCATTGTGAGACATGGTCACTGCCCTGACGCGTTTAGATACCACGACGCGTAAGAGCTCTTTAGATAGACCTAAATTCATTACAATGCAAACAAAGGATGAAGCAGGAGGATGGGAGAGGGCAGGCTTGTTGTCAGTCTGTGATGGAAGGCAGTGCTGCCAGGGTTCTCTTTCAGCTGTCAAGTAATTTTTTCTCCAAACATAAATTGGCCACAGAACATCCTCACTTCTCCAGGGCTATCTTTCTTCCTCAAGACGTCCTCAAACCACCACCTGTATCTCGTATGTTCGGACAGCTCATTGAAGAAGTGTAATGCGTTATTAATTAGTTAATTTGTAGGCCATGTTACTGCGGGATTTGTATTTATTTGTCAAATTAAAGTTAAAAAACATCAGGTGAAAGAGCTCAGTGGGGATCTTTCAGTTAAAAAGTTGGTCTCTTAAGGTTGGTCTATGCACCTCCACCTTATCATGTTTCTCTGACTGTATAAATATCTGTCTACTGTATGTTTCATTCCATGCATCTGATGAAGTGGGTACTAACCCACGAAAGCTTATGCTGAAATAAATTTGTTAGTCTCTAAGGTGCTACAAGTTTTTCTTTCTTATTTTCATTCAGTTAAAAAAGTTATTTTAAGGTAGTTTTTTTAGGGAGAGGGTTATGTACAAGTTGCAAGATTTACATATAAATTGATGATTTCTCTGAGGAGTTGAAAACATTAGAATCTATTTATGACTCAAATGTGTTGGTGTTACCAGTGTTTTTGCCTCCTCCCCCCCCCCCCCCGCCCATGTTGCTTTCTTTAGGGGCTAAACTAAAACTATTTTTTAAACTGCAGATGACACTGTGTGTGGCAGGAGGGTTTGAAGGCAGGAGTTCAAGTATCTGGTGTATGGTCGTGACAGTGGTGGCTGCTCAATTGCCAGTTGAAGGCAATTTTCTTGCCCTGCTGACTGGCAGCCACCAGTAAAAATGTAAGCTACTGGTATGTTTTCAGCCAACAGCCCAGCTAAGACCAGCCCTATACTAAATAGCTTAAGATGCAGCTGGTTTTGAGGGTGCTTCTTTCCTTGTGGACCTGTTGTGGAATTGGCTCATATTGTTTCCTGGACTGAAACATCTGTACTGTTTTGCTGATTTGGATCACTAGTTGAGTGGGCAGGATTGCTGGTGGTGTGAAAGAGGTTAATTGTCTGTTTTGTGGCTAAGTCTAGCAAGATAGGTATTGATAGCTTTTAATTTTTTGCCAATCTGCCCACTCTTGATGGAAGTGACATAAATCATTAAAATACCATTTCCTAACTAACTTTACCAGAAGCAGCACCAACTTGGCCACATTACTTCATGGGCCACTGAATCTTCGTATGATCTGAAAAAAGATGTGGCGTTTCAGATGGTACATTGCTCATTGTTGCTCATGCATTTAAACAAGCTAATGCTTAGGATATTTTTCTAAATCTGAAACCTTACATTAACTAGCCAATGGGAGTCTGAGTCTCAAATGCTGTGACCAGAATAGTTGGCAGCATCTCAGCTCAGCTGTGTGTGCTAATTCCAACTTAATTTGTGTGCACAAACCCCATTTTTATGAATTTAAAGAGCCACTTGTACTTGTCAGCATTTGACAACAGTTACCACATAGTCATATCTGAGTGTAGTTTCTCTGTCTATATCCAGAAGGAAGCAACTGTAGCTGATTTGAGGTATCTGTTGGCAAATATGGATTTTTTAATAGTTCCCACTTTAGAAGTGCAGTTACTTATTTAAAAGACTAGGCTCTGTGAGTGCTACATCCTCAGCCAACATACATCATGTATTTTAAAGTGGTCTCACTGCAATGACCTCACACTTGGCATAATGGGAACCTTTTCTTTTCCAGGACATTCTCTGTATACCCTAAAGAAGAGTACTTCAGGGGTGACACTGAGCCACTCTGTTTTTTATTACTTCTGTAAGTCAGGAGAAATGATGAACTATTCATCTTTCATAAAATTTATTGATCTTCTTAGGGATGATTTAAACATCTGTTGATACCCTCTTGCAGCCTCCCCATAATATGAAACACAATATCTCCTCTCTATTTGCAATTCTTACTGTGCCATAAAATTCTCACAATTATGTTAATTTCCTTTAGTGTTAATTCTGAAATATCTATTTTTTTTTACTGTTAATTATAGAAAATTACTGCATCAAATGTAGGTAGCTTTTCTGGTGTTAATGTCATTTTTTATCTCTTCATATCTTATCTGATTTGTTGTCTGTAAATTCAATATAGATTGATTCCTACTGTGGAAAATCAGAAAACAAGGTGTCTATTTAGCAAGAGTCAGTCCTGCAAAGTGATCAAAATTAACTGCTGGTAAGCTTCACTTTTCTGTGACTGGCATATAGAATTAATTATAGTCTAGAGTTAGTATGGGATGGTGAGATATGGAGGCTTACTACAGTACCAATGTAACACACAGATTGTGTAACCTCCCCAAACTATCTGGGGACAGAAGTATCCTTTACTTGGAATTTTGAATAGTTTTACTGAAACTTAATGCACCAGTTGTCAGCTGTTCATTAACTAGACTCTATCATTCTGTTTCCACAGGATAACATTTGATTACTTCTAAATTATATTTGCTATTAATTCAGGAATCATGTCTGGATGACTGCATTTATAATTGCATTATGTAGGCAGTGTAATCACCCACAAGAGCAAAGGAGGCCTGACCTTCATATCTGGCCCACTAGCTCCGTGGGTACTTACTTTCCTCCATTGTTCTGTACAGTACATTGTTCAGTTGGATATGTTTTCATTCTTTCAGAGATTTTTTTTAGCATAATTGATTAAAGCACCTTCTGTATAAATTGAATTTCCCATGTGGAGTTTTTAAAGCCTCTGGAACCTGATAAGCTTTTGTAACAGAAGAAGAAATGTTTCATGCAGCTTGAAATCCCCCTTGCATAAAGCAGCATTTCATCAGCTACCGTCTGCTCTGTTGAGCTCTGCTGGCACAATGATACCTGAATCCCATAGCCTAGCAGTAACTAGCTTTTTTGTCCTTGCCTCAGGGAATGGGATTCAAGAACAAGTTGTTTTGTTGTTCAGGAATGGGAGATATTGGTGAATTGGTGCAATAATAATATAAATGTTCCTTGTTTTAGTGGAAAGAATTTTGCTTTAATCTTATGGGCGGGGAGGGGGGTTC
Source organism: Macrochelys suwanniensis (assembly GCA_033296515.1). Classification (NCBI taxonomy): domain Eukaryota; kingdom Metazoa; phylum Chordata; order Testudines; family Chelydridae; genus Macrochelys; species Macrochelys suwanniensis. The sequence continues at coordinate 68,240,919 of CM065775.1, forward strand.
CAGTCTCTGTTAATGGTAAATGTAACCCCTTGGTCCCATTTATAAAACTGCGGGTAAGTGCAAAACCATTGGGATTTAATTTGTGAACTTAAAAAAGATTGGATATTAAACACACTGACTGCGGGTTAAATGTATTAAAAATCAGAATCCCAGCAAGCTGTTTTGTGAAATGTTCAAACTCTGGCAAACAAGCTGCTACCTCCTCACCAGCTTTCATGTGGCCAGCAGTGACATTCGACTGCTGGTAAGATGAAGTCAAATAGATGCGGGAGAACATTATTTTTCATACCTGTCACTTCAAAATATGCCCACTCCTGCTGCTGCTCTGCAGCAGTGAAGTAGAAGTGGAAGTGGGTATATTTTTAAGTACCAGCAAGGAACTGTAATTAAGCTCTCACTAGGCTTGTGAACCTATTGCCATTTTCTTCCCAAAGAGACGTGCTTTTCCACAAAGCACACTTTTCTAAACACCCACAGCTGTGACAAAATGCAACAAAAGTACTTTTTTGAGTAGCAAATTGTCTTTTTATGTTTGAACCACTCTAACAATTAAAGAGAATAAATGTAAAAGGCTTATTTTAAATTTATTTTTTTTAAACACTAGCTTTTATAACACGTAAATGGTATGGATGAAGGTACTTAGACTTAATGATTCGTTAAAAGTGTGTTTGAAATTTTAGATCTCCAAGAGATGAAAAGTAATGCAATGCCTTGTGATTAGTTTAGCATGTCTATGTGCTGTTTCAGGTGTCACTCTAATAGGGTAACTGTGGGACTGCAGGTGTTGTCAGGAGGGAATAATTATCCTAAACCCATAACCACCCTGCACTGCTACCCTATCCTATGTCAGAAGCTCAGTAAACTTGAATCAAGTCTATATTTGGATGGGTGACCTATAAGCAAAACTTGGGTCCTGTGGGAAGTGCTGTTAGTGGTTCAGTAGGTGGCACTGTTTTCTCTCAGTTGGTGTGAACAAATACCAACCACATCATGGTGTTAGAGGGCATTGTAATGCTAGAGGTGTGGTGGATGGAGTCATTTTTTGGATTAATAATACTTAGCATTTTTCTTGCGTAGATCTCAAACTGCTTGACTATGGTAAGTAAATAATATTATCCCTGCTTTATGGATTGGATAAATGAGATACAGAGAGATTAAGGGCTAGATTCTGAAGTTCTTTCTTACACTGAGTACTTTACCCTGCAAATAATTACACTGAAATCAGTGGAACTGCTTGTGCGATGAGATGCTATTCAGCAGAGATAAGAGTTTCAGAATCTGGCCCTAAGCGACCTATGGAACAACTCAGTGCCATATCTGGGAATAATATCTAGTTTTTCTGACTGCCAGTCCCATACCCTATCCACAAGTATAGTCCTACTTATAGTCAGTGGCGGATTAGCTAATGGGCCCACAGGGCCCACGCTCAGTGGCCTTGGCCAACTGGGGGGCCTGTCCCCAGCAGACAAGTGCCAGGGCAGGGCAGGGGAAGCCCCTGCATCTTGACCCTGCTCCCTGGTAGCAGCACTGGGTTGGCGGAGTGGGGGAAGCCACAGCATCCTGACCCCAGCTGTGGCCTGGGTCTGGAGGAGCTCTGGCTCCCTGCCGTGGCCTCAGTAGCGTAGCCAGGGAGGGAGCAGGGGGAGCAGCCGCTCCCCCACTGAGCAGAAGCGGCGGCCTTTTTGTGCTCTTTCGCTCCTACGCTGCAGCCAGAGTGGAGCATTTTTTTTTGCTCCTGGCGCCTTTTTTTGCTCCCGACGCTTTTTGCTCCCAGCGTCTTTTTTTAGCTCCGCTCCCCCTGTGCTCTAAACCTGGCTACGCCACTGTGTGGCCTCAGGGCTGGGGGAGCTCTGACTCCTCTTCATAACCCTGAGCTAGGCACCCAGGCTCCCCTTACAATGCATGGGGAAAGTTAGATGCCTGGAAAAGGGATTCACAGAAGTCAGCAGTCTGAGGAGGGAGCCACCTAAGATAGGCAGTGGGAAATACCAAGGAGAGGGCTGTGGCCTAAGCCCCACCCCTTAAAGGGAGTTAGGTGCCTATCTCTGGGCTGGAGGGAGGCACCTGGGATTGACAGCTGTGAACTAAGCCAGGTTAGTCATTTCTCTAGAAGATGAGAGGAGGAGGAAGAGCTACCATCACAATTGCCCTTATACCCAATAGCTGGAGCTCTCGGCTGGGATGTGGGAGTCCTGATTAAATACCTTTTCTGCCTGATGTGGTGCAGGGATCTGAACCCCCGTCTCCCATATCCCAGAAAAGTGTCCTAACTAGTGGGGAGACAGAGTCTCTCTATCTCTGTTGAAGCTGTTCCACTTTGTATAAATAATTAACTATGGATAGGAGCAGAGGCCGGAACCTGCATCTCTACCCCCTCAGGTGAGTGCGCAAACCACTAGCGCAGGGATGGACAACCTGTGCCTGAGAAGGAGCCAGAATTTACCAATGTACATTATCAAAGAGCCACAGTAATACATCATCATCAGCTCCCGCCCCCTGCTCCCAGCACCTCCCACCCACCAGCAGCCATGCCGATCAGCGCCGGCCCCTTTTTCCCTGCACCTCCCGATCAGCTGTTTCGTGGCATGCAGGAAGCTCTGGGTGGGGGGAGGGAGGAGGAGCGAGGGCACGACAGGCTCAGGGGAGGGGGTGGGAAGGGATGGAGTGGGCCTGTGGCAGAGCCGGGGTTGAGCAGTGAGCACTCTTCGGCACATTGGAAAGTTGGTACCTGTAGCTAGCTCCAGCCCCGGAGTAATTACTCTTTCCTTCTCACAGGCTGGCTGGCCCCTTAAGGCTGAGTAATGGGTTGCTTCCATTGGGTAATGGGTTGCTCAGACTTGCCTGTGGCCTACCCCAAATGTTGTTAATATGGAAACTTAATTATAGTAGTGACCCTAGCTGCAGGGAATTAGGAACGACTACCCACATAGAGCTGAGAATTCAGCCTAGCGTGAGAGACTCCAGAGAAAGCAGATCTCTACTGCAGATAGAAGAACCTGGAGGCTCAAGTATCTGCGGGCGGAAACCCTGAGATAGGGCTTAAACAGGAAGGAAGTCAGGTAGGAGAACTCACAGGAAACAGCTTAGGTTCCTGTGGAGGAAGCACTGAACTAGGGCAGACAAGGAGCAGGGAGATCCCTAAGAGAAGCTTCCAGAGACTGTGAGGAAGGGTGGCATTGAGGAAAAACCAGCTAAGACAAGGAAAAAAGGAAGAACTCTGCAGAAGCAGGTTAGGCTCCTGTGGGGAAAGCCCAGAGTTAGGGTCAGTAAAAGTACTTCAGTGGAGTCCGAGAGGGGTGGAATGCTGATTAGTTCACCAGACAATGGAGAAGCCAGAGACCTGAGAACCAAAGGGAGGCTGTGTTAAGCACCGGCTGCAAGGAAGAAGCATAAGAGGGCTTAGTTGTAGGAAGGGGCAAACAGCAGCATGTCTGAAGAACCAAATCTGTCTGTTTAATACAGTGTCCCTGGGCCAGAACTCAGAGTAGAGGGTGGGCCTCAAGTTCCTCTACCAGCCCCTAAGGAAGAGGCACGCAAGCCCAACTGCTGGAGCAGATTGATGTCCTAGGAGGGAGGCCCTGAAGAAGGACCAGTAAGAACACTTCAGTGGAGCCCCAGAGGGGTGGAAGAATTATTATTTGAATGTTTACTTGGACTTTCAGTTTGTACAGTATAGTCAAGATTTCCATGGACACAGCTGATAATGAAATAAGAATATAAATAGCCTCTTGATATATTTAGTGTAAGTAGACATCTCTGATTGGTAGTAATTGTGGTCTGACATAGGGAAATATTTTGTTCACTTTTTATCATATGTGTTCCCCCCCCATCCAGTTTTTATAACTTTGCCTAAAGTTGCTGCTATATTATTGTTACACATTTAATTTTTTTTTAATAAAAAAGAAATGTAAAATTTGGCTCCATTTGAAGGATAATCAGATTCTAGAAACATCTTGCCAGCATTGTATAAGGGAAGGGCTCTGACTCAGTAAGTAATCACAATAGTTTCCAGCCTAGGTGTTGTTTAAATACCTAAGCATAATATGTGTTGATTGACACTACAAGTGGGCTATTCAGCATCCATGTTCTTTTTAAAAAGTATTTTTCTTACAGCTTATTTCCAGATCCCTTCTCCACTGAATTTTCTCACATCCTTTGTATTTGGCAGTGATAAGCAAGGTAAAATTTCCTATCATAGTCATACCACTGACTTAACTATTAACATTCTTTTGTATAAGGAGATTATCTGTCCAAGGAGTTGGAGGTACGGAACCAAAAGAATGTTTGGTTAATTGAAAAATGTGATGTTGATTTTATTGTCCCCCAAAATCTAGTCAGCCAGTCACTCCCTTTAATTTATTGATTGTTTTAATTGGGTTAAAATAACAACAGCAAAATAAGCAAATTAGCCAATGACGGAGACTATTTTTTGAAAAATTATACAAACCCGGTCCTACTTTATTTTTAGGTATAGTTTTTAACTACAGTTGCAACTTTTTCCAACCTTTTGAATTGTTCTATGAAGCATGTTCCGGATCTTAAATGTTCAGTAATAAAACACAAATACCACTGTTCTTAAAGTTCCATACACTACAGAAAAATGGTAGGATTTAAATGGGTAAACTTTTCACTGTGGTTCCAATTATCCATTGCACCTACTCCTTATACATGCAGAAAAAAAAATCACTATAAGACCAAGACTCTCACTAACTCAATGAAAGTTTTGGTAAGCAGGAAATGCCCATAATATCAATATATTAAGGTTGTAAAGGCCCAGGTAATTAGCAAAATAATATTATATTAACAACCATTTCTTGAACTTCACTGTTATCTTTTTGGGGTGCCACTATTTATCTTATATATTCTTGGTGATCACACTGGCATATGTTAGAAGAGGCATAAGTATTTCCTTAGAAGAGCCTTTCAGTATAATGTACTAGGAAAATGAACAAGAATAGTTGAATCAAATGGTAAAATTGATGGAAGCTCCAATATCTTAAATAATGAAGTACAGAGGCAGTAAGATAAAGGAATTTTTCAACAGTTATTTTTAATCCTGTAAACTTCAAGATCAAAAATGGAAGATAGCTGTGTCTCTGGAGTGCAAAGAGAAAGATCACTGACTATCTCTTTTTTTTAATGCATGTAAGTTTCTTGACTTTAATTTAATCCATCACTTACAGTAACTTTTGCAACTACTATACTATATATCTTCTGTAACTAGTCTCATGGCAGACAGGTCATGAGATAATGTGGTGGGATAGAAAAAAGAACATTGCTAAGTGGAAAAAAGGCTAAAGATTTTTTTTTTTGGGAGGGGGTCTAAATAACAGGCCAGAAACAGACCTAGGCCTATTTACTAAAATGGAAGATCTCAAGAACTCTTCTATTATTCCTGATCTCTCTTTGGCATTTAACACTAACATGGTGTTATTTATAGTCCTGGTGGAATTCTATGCCAAAAAAATAAAAATTTGGCACCAAAAATTAAAATTCTGTCACAATATTTTAAAATTCTGGAAAATTCTGCATATTTTATTTGTCAAAATAACACTGTATAATCATGCCAGTTTCAATTATTTTGGTAATTTATTTCAAAATACACGTAAACAACTATGTCTGTAACAATACAGACAGAAAAAATTCCCCCAGGAGTAGAGTTAAAGAAACTCTTATGACAACCTAGTTCCTGTTTCTCTGTCCCCTCTCCCACAGAGCCCAGCTGGGGGGCCAGATACCTGCACTCCATACCCCCCCAGAGACTAGCTGTGGGGTGCCCTCCGGCCCAGACACTTGCACCTCTACTCCCTCAGAGCCCAGTGGCGGGGTGCCCCCCGGGTTAGGGTTGCCAGGTTTCCGGTTTTTTACAGGAATGCCCGGTCAGAAAGGGACCCTGGCGGCTCCGGTCAATGGCGCAGTGGGGCTATGGCAGGCTGCCTGCCTACCCTGGCTTTGTGTGACTCCCAGAAGTGACAACATGTCTGGCTCCTAGGTGCGTGGGCGGCCACGGGGGATCTGCATGTTGTCACTGCCCCAAACGCCAGCTCTGCAGCTCCCATTGGCTGGAAACCACAGTCAATGGGAGCTGCGGGGGTGGTGCCTGTGGGCATGGGCAGAGTACAGAGACCCCTGGCCCCTCTGCCTAGGAGCCGGACATGTCAGTGCTTCCAGGAGCCATGAGGAGCCAGGGCAGGCAGGGAGCCTGCCTTAGCTCCGCTGTGCTGCTGACTGGGAGCTGCCTGAAGTAAGTACTGCCCCGCTGGAGCCTGTATCCTGACCCCCTCCTGCACCCCAACCCCCTGCCTCAGCCTGGAGCCTCCTCCTATACCCCAAACCCCTCATCCCCGGCCCCACCCCAGAGTTCACACCCCCCAGCCAGAGCCCTCACCCCCTTCCACACTCCCACCCCCTGCCCCAGCCCGGACCCCGCTTCCCGCACTCCAACCCCCTTGACCCCAGCCTGGAGCCCCCTCCTGCACCCCAAACCCTTCATCCCCGGCCCATCTCCAGAGACCACACCCCTAGCCAGAGCCCTCAGCCCCTTCCACACCCCAACCCCTGCCCCAGCCTAGTGAAAGTAGGGGTGAGGTAGATCAAGTGACGGGGGGGGGGAGGAGGGGAAATGGAGTGATGGGAGTGGGGACACAGAGAAGGGGCGGGGCAGGGGCTCAGGGAATGTGCAGGACGGGGGCAGGGCAAGGGTGTTCAGTTTTGTGCAATTAGAAAGTTGGCAACCCTAACCCCAGCCCAGACACCTGCAACCCCTACCCTCAAGAGCCCAACTGTGGGGCATCTCCCAGCCCACATATTTACAGCCTCTCCCCCCCAGAGCCCAGGGTTCCAGAGGGAGAAACAACCTGACGCAGAATCCTGGGGCTGTATGGAGTTTCCTGGATGTCACCACCTTCAGGGCATGCCAGGAACTGTAGCTGCTTGGAATCCTTCAGCTTCCTCCCCCTCTCCCTGGCACTGTCTTCTATTTGTGAGCTGGAGAACTGGACTCTGCCAGGTCCAGTGGCCCCTAGTGGCAGCCAGCAACTCTGCAGCCTGTTTCATGGGGCGGGGGAATGAAATTCTGCACAGACCATTAATTCTACGCAAATTCTGCATTGCGCAGTAGTGCAGAATTCACCCAGGAGTATGTTTATCAGGAGGTTTTATGCTGTTGTGCTAACATAAAAGCAACCACAGAACTGACAGTATATTCCTATAACTCCCATTAGGGTGATAAACCAGAGGGATGTGCGGAGGAGGTGAAACTGGGGCCCCTCGCAGAAGGGCTTTGTCAATTTGAATAAGGGTGATTTAAAAGTGAAGGTGATTTTAGGAACCAATATTTCAAAATCAAACACCTACATCGTGAATGCAAAGCCTAGACAGGCATCCATTACATGCATTAAATCCCCTGTTGCATGCAGAAATAGACATGTATGAATGCAGTTAATCATTTTGCATGGGTAAATGAAAGTTTTTCATGTCATAGATTCAGACAAATGTTTGTATAAACATATAGGCAGTCATTTCTTTATATTTGTCCTGAAAAGTGTTTTCACTGAAAAATCCCTAATCACGAGGGGAGATATTTTTTAAAAACTGCTTAGAAGTGAATCCTAAATGAGGTTATCTCCTTCAGATTAATGAGACCTGGGAGGCTAGCAGAGATACTTATGGCTGTATTTCTTAGTCCATTATACAGAACAGAAACAAATGTAAAAAAAAAAAAAAAAAAAGTCTGATAAATGGCCAGCGCAGAGTTGTAGTGGATTTTCTTTCTTTCTTTTAAATTTGAAATGAATGTGATACTTCTGAAAAATGCCAGAATAAGAGTGTAGGGGGACAGAATTATTCGCTTTATCCTCAGATCTGTTACAGCAGTGCCAGCATGGGAAGTGGCTTCCCCCACAATTTCTCAGCTATGTGTCTTACCCAGGAGCTGGAGAAGACCATACCTCTTAAATACCTGACCGCTCTACAGACACTTATAGCAAGGATGCCATGTGAGTGTGGATACTTGACTAGAAAACTTTTGTTGTTGAGGCAGGTCTAACCTGCTTTTGTACTGAGATATAGTAAGTCTAGCAGCTGGTACACTAGAATAATCATCTCACTGTTACCTTTTGCTCCCCTCCATTTGTTGTATTCACCTATTGTCTCTCATCATATACTCAGGGTCTACACTGAAGCTGGAGGTGCTATTTCCAGATTGGGTAGCTAGTGCACTTAAAATAGCAATGTAGCTGTGGAGGCATGAGCGGCAGGACAGGCTAGCTTCCCTGACTACATTCCTGCCTGAAACGCACGGTGCATTCTCAGGGTGGCTAGCCCGTCCCACCGCTTGCGCTGCCATGGTTACACTTCTATTTTAACATGCTAGATCAAACAGAGCTAGTGTAGGTATGTCTACCTCAGATGGAGATTACACCTCCAGTTCCAGTGTAGACATACCTTCAGATTGTAAACTTTTGGGGCAGGGGCCATCTTTTTGTTATGTGTATACAGTGCCTATCATAATGGGACCTCAATCCTGATCGGCATCTCTTAGCACTACTGCAGTATGAATAACAATAATTATGTCAGTCACCTCATTCTCATACACTAAATTAATCTTGTTAAATTAATCTAAATTAATCAGCTTGGAAAAGAGGAGACTAAGGGGCTATGATAGAGGCATATAAAATTATGAGTGGTGTGGAGAAAGTGAATAAGGAAAAGTTATTTACGTGTTCCCATAATATAAGAACTAAGAGCCACCAAATGAAATTAATGGGCAGCAGGTTTAAAACATAAGCGCACAGTCAATCTGTGGAACTCCTTGCCTGAGGAGGTTGTGAAGGCTAGGAATATAACAGGGTTTAAAAGAGAACTGGATAAATTCATGGAGGTTAAGTTCATTAATGGCTATTAGCCAGGATGGGTAAGGAATGGTGTCCCTAGCCTCTGTTTGTCGGGGGGGGGGGTGGTGATGGATGGCAGGAGAGAGATCACTTGATCATTACCTGTTAGGTTCCCCCCCCTCTTCCTCTGGGGCACCTGGTATTGGCAACTGTCAGTAGACAGGATACTGGGCTGGATGGACCTTGGTATGACCCAGTACAGCCATTCTTATGTTCTTATATGTTCTTATCTAAGGCCACGTCTACACTATGGGCTAAATTGGCATGCTGTGATCGATGCAGCAGTGTCATTTTAGCAGGTCTGGTGAAGACGCAACAAGTCGATGGGAGAATGCTCTCCCATTGATGTCTGTACTCCATCTCCCTCAGTTGAGGAAGCTAAGTCGATGGGATGGTGTCTCCTGTTGACATAGGGCAGTGTAGATGCCGCTGTAAATCGACCTAAGATATCTCGACTTCAGTTACTAGCGTAACTTTAGATCGACTCATCTCGTTAGTGTAGACCAGTCCTTAGAGTCCAGTGTGTCTCAGTACTAAGGAATGTAAAAAAACTAGATATTTCTGATTCTTTCTCATTTTCAACTGCTTGTGCACATTGAATTTGCCAAATTATGCAGCAGTAAATTATCAGTCAGGTGGGGAATAAAAAGCCTCTATCGTCCCAGTCACCAGAAACAATAAAATAAGTCTTGGCAAGCACTTGCATAGTGTTCTAGTGACTGAAAAATTAAACAGGTAATGTCTAATCTTGTAGGTTAAAAAATTAGTGAGTAAAAAGTAATCACAATATTTTTCCAGTTTACTATGACATCAGTAAGTAATGTTGTAAAAAAGTCAGATGCTATAAAGTGTTTGCATACCACTGTGATAGGTGCCTACTCTAAGATAGATAAGATTTTTTTTAGAGGATCTGCACATATTTTTTGCTTCCTTCTGCTTTACAGAAGCATTCAAAGACATTTTCCCAGACCTGTGCTGACATCACTGATATAGCTGATGGTAAATAAGGATGTTTCGGCATAAAAAGGTGCTATGTAAGTTGTTAAATGAAAGCAGATGTTTCAATTTCATTTCCACTCTCACATAAGAACAAAACAATGTTTCTGAAATGGGAAGTACAAAATTGGCAGCTCTTCTGTGGACAGCCAGACATAAGGATGAGGTAAATACATGAAAGTTTTATCTCCTGCTAAGCTTTGCAAGGGTGGCTTGTTTAAGGTGGCTCCAAGCAGCTACATTATCACACATCCCTTTTCCTATTCCTAGTGATAAAACATGTATCAACTTAAAAAAAAAGAAGACAGAACGTATTCCTCCTTGCATGCATCACCCTGCATTTGTCAACAATGAATTTCATCTGATCCTCCACCTAGCTTGGTTAGATCCCAACATGAAAATATCGGAAGTAAATTACGGGCTAAAAAGCAGTAAAAGGCTTATGGTATATTTTCAAAAGCACCCAAGTGACTTAGCAGCCTACAATCAATTTTCTAAAGTGACTTAGGTACTTAGGAGTCTAATTCTCAGTAAAAGTCAATGAAACTCCTAACTGCCTAAGTCAGTTTTGAAAATGAGTCTTAAGCTCTGAAGCCACTTTGAAGATTTCGAAAATTTTACCCATAGTCTTGTTTTTTATTAGAAGATTATGTAAATGTATAGATTCATAGCAAGATGAAAGAAAGAATAGATTTAAAACCAAACAGCCAAGCAATCCCACACAAAACCTCTTATAATTACAGAAGGGAAAAGAACAGAAGTTTCAGTTGTGGTTACCTTTGCACTAGGGGTCAACTACTATCTTTCCCTCTCTCATCTAATCTAAAGGTCTTTTATTTTATAGCATCTGTCACCACAGTATCTACCTGCTTCCGAGGTAAATTACATCTGCACAGAGCATTCCTAAAAAAAGGAAATATACATTTTTCATGACAAATGGACTTCCAACCAATAGTGATTTTGTTTTCAGAGCATTCAGACCAACCTATTTGCATTAATATATTTTAAAATGGAAATAGAGTTTGTCAATTGCTCATGAAACTGGTGTGTCATCTGCGTGGAAATGCTACATAATGCTATAGTATGTAATAACGACTGATATTGAGTTAATAAAAATGGAAAACTTTATGAGGGAGAATGTGATACTTCCTGGGAGTACCCAAGGTTACGAGGCACTTCACTACCACCTGCACTTAGCATGAGGATGCCTGGATAGTTGGGAGTCAGCTCCCTGACTCTACCAGCCAGGGGCAATACAAGCACTCTCCTTTACATCTCGCAGGCCTTGCTGTCTCTTTACAGGTTAGCGATGGACACACTTCAACCATTGAGCCCTCTGAGCATCTCCCTGGGATGTCGAGCCCCAGGTCTACTGGACATTCACAACGTTCACAGATTTGCTGCTTCTAAAGAAACAGTATGCCTCAGCTTACCAATTCCACCTGCGATCACCACTCTGCTTAACATACAGCACTTAGGTATGTTTATAGTGAAATCAAGTATAAGTTTATTTAACAAAGCATAGAGATTCAAGCAGAAGTATTGGAAACAAATGGTTACAGAGACAATAAAATTATAATATGTAGAGTTTGTGTTATAGTATGTATAATATGTACACTTAACTAACTAGATAACTAATCTCTTGTAGATTTCAGTGTAGTAGCCGTGTTAGTCTGTGTCAGCAAAATGAAAATAAGAAAGAAAAACTTGTAGCACCTTAGAGACTAACAAATTTATTTCAGCATAAGCTTTCGTGGGTTAGTACCCACTTCATCGGATGCATGGAATGAAACATACAGTAGACAGATATTTATACAGTCAGAGAAACATGATAAGGTGGAGGTGCATAGACCAACCTTAAGAGGCTAATTAATTGAGAGGAACCATAACAGCAGGGGAAGAAAAACCTTTGAAGTGATAAACAAGATGGTCACACAGGTGTGAATGAGGATCGTTAACTTAAGGGAAATAGATTCAATTAACATAATGGCCGAGCCATTCGAGGTCCTTATTTAATCCTGAGGTAATACAATCTAGTTTGCATATCAATTCGAGTTCAACAGTTTCTCTTTGAAGTCTGCTTTTCGAGTTAATCTGTCGCAACACTGCTACCCTCAAGTCTGTCAGTGAGTGATTAGGGAGGTTGAAGTGTTCTCCTACTGGTTTTTGAATGTTATGATTCCTGATATCAGATTTATGTCCATTTATTCTTTTGCGTAGAGACTGTCCGGTTTGGCCAATGTACATGGCAGAGGGGCATTGCTGGCACATGATGGCATATATCACATTGGTAGATGTGCAGGTGAATGAGCCCCTGATGGTGTGGCGGATGTGATTAGGCCCTGTGATGGTATCACTTGAATCGATATGTGGACAGAGTTGGCATCGGGCTTTGTTGCAAGGATAGGTTCCTGGGTTAGTGTTTTTGTTGTATGGTGTGTGGTTGCTGGTGAGTATTTGCTTCAGGTTGGGGGGCTGTCTGTAAGCGAGGATTGGTCTGTCCTCCAAGATCTGTGAGAGTGAGGGATCATCTTTTAGGATAGGTTGTAGATCTTTGATGATGCGCTGGAGAGGTTTTAGTTGGGGGCTAAAGGTGACGGCTAGTGGTGTTCTGTTATTTTCTTTTTTGGGCCTGTCTTGTAGTAGGTGACTCCTGGGTACTCTTCTGGCTCTGTCAATCTGTTTTTTCACTTCAACAGGTGGGTATTGTAGTTGTAAGAATACTTGATAGAGATCTTGTAGGTGTTTGTCTCTGTCTGAGGGATTGGAGCAAATGCGGTTGTATCTTAGAGCTTGGCTGTAAACAATGGATCGTGTGGTGTGTCCAGGATGGAAGCTGGAAGCATGTAGGTAAGTATAGCGGTCAGTAGGTTTCCGGTATAGGGTGGTGTTTATGTGACCATCACTTATTAGCACAGTGGTGTCTAGGAAATGGACCGCTTGTGTGGACTGGTCTAGGCTGAGGTTGATGGTGGGATGGAAATTGTTGAAATCATGGTGGAATTCCTCAAGGGCTTCTTTTCCATGGGTCCAAATGATGAAGATATCATCAATGTAGCGCAAGTAGAGTAGGGGTGTTAGGTGACGAGAGCTGAGGAAGCGTTGTTCTAAGTCAGCCATAAAAATGTTGGCATACTGTGGGGCCATACGGGTACCCATAGCAGTGCCACTGACTTGGAGGTATATATTGTCCCCAAATGTGAAATAGTTGTGGGTGAGGACAAAATCACAAAGTTCGGCCACCAGGTTAGCCGTGGTAGTATCGGGGATACTGTTCCTGACAGCTTGTAGTCCATCGTTGTGTGGAATGTTAGTGTAGAGGGCTTCTACATCCATAGTGGCCAGGATGGTGTTGTCTGGAAGATCACCGATGGATTGTAGTTTCCTCAGGAAGTCAGTGGTGTCGCGAAGATAGCTGGGAGTGCTGGTAGCATAGGGCCTGAGGAGAGAGTCTATATAGCCAGACAATCCTGCTGTTAGGGTGCCAATGCCTGAGATGATGGGGCGTCCAGGATTTCCAGGTTTATGGATCTTGGGTAGCAGATAGAATGCCCCTGGTCGGGGTTCTAGGCACGTGTCTGTACAAATTTGTTCTTGTGCTTTTCCAGGGAGTTTCTGGAGCAGATGGTGTAGTTTCTTTTGGTACTCCTCAGTGGGGTCAGAGGATAAAGGCCTGTAGAATGTGGAGTTACAGAGCTGTCTGACAGCTTCTTGTTCATATTCCAACTTATTCATGATGACGACAGCTCCTCCTTTGTCAGCCTTTTTGATTATGATGTTAGAGTTGTTCCTGAGGCTGTTGATGGCATTGTGTTCTGCACGGCTGAGGTTATGGGGCAAGTGATTTTGCTTTTCTACAATTTCAGCTCGAGCACGGCGACGGAAGCAGTCTATGTAGAAGTCCAATTTGTTGTTTCGACCTTCAGGAGGAGTCCACGCAGAATCCTTCTTTTTGTAGTTTTGGTAGGAAGGATTCTGTGGGTTAGTATGTTGTACAGAGGTCTGTTGGAAATATTCTTTGAGTCGGAGACGTCGAAAGTAAGATTCTAGGTCACCGCAGAACTGTATCATGTTCGTGGGTCTGGAGGGACAAAAGGAGAGGCCCCGAGAAAGGACAGATTCTTCAGCTGGGCTGAGAGTATAGCTGGAAAGATTAACAATATTGTTGGGTGGGGTAAGGGAACTGCTGTTGTGGTTCCTTGTGGCATGCAGCAGTTTAGATAGCTTAGTGTCCTTTTTCTTTTGTAAAGAAGCAAAGCTTGTGTTGTAAATGGCTTGTCTAGTTTTTGTAAAGACAGTCCATGAAGAAGTTTGTGTGGAAGGTTGGTTTTCCATAAGAGTATCCAGTTTTGAGAGCTCAGTCTTAATCTTTCCCTGTTTGCTGTATAGGATGTTGATCAGGTGGTTTCGCAGTTTCTTTGAGAGTGTGAGGCACAATCTCTCAGCATAGTCTGTGTGATAAGTAGACTGTAATGGATTTTTTACCTTTAGATTTTTTACCTATCCTAAAAGATGATCCCTCACTCTCACAGATCTTGGAGGACAGACCAATCCTCGCTTACAGACAGCCCCCCAACCTGAAGCAAATACTCACCAGCAACCACACACCATACAACAAAAACACTAACCCAGGAACCTATCCTTGCAACAAAGCCCGATGCCAACTCTGTCCACATATCGATTCAAGTGGTACCATCACAGGGCCTAATCACATCCGCCACACCATCAGGGGCTCATTCACCTGCACATCTACCAATGTGATATATGCCATCATGTGCCAGCAATGCCCCTCTGCCATGTACATTGGCCAAACCGGACAGTCTCTACGCAAAAGAATAAATGGACATAAATCTGATATCAGGAATCATAACATTCAAAAACCAGTAGGAGAACACTTCAACCTCCCTAATCACTCACTGACAGACTTGAGGGTAGCAGTGTTGCGACAGATTAACTCGAAAAGCAGACTTCAAAGAGAAACTGTTGAACTCGAATTGATATGCAAACTAGATTGTATTACCTCAGGATTAAATAAGGACCTCGAATGGCTCGGCCATTACGTTAATTGAATCTATTTCCCTTAAGTTAACGATCCTCATTCACACCTGTGTGACCATCTTGTTTATCACTTCAAAGGTTTTTCTTCCCCTGCTGTTATGGTTCCTCTCAATTAATTAGCCTCTTAAGGTTGGTCTATGCACCTCCACCTTATCATGTTTCTCTGACTGTATAAATATCTGTCTACTGTATGTTTCATTCCATGCATCCGATGAAGTGGGTACTAACCCACGAAAGCTTATGCTGAAATAAATTTGTTAGTCTCTAAGGTGCTACAAGTTTTTCTTTCTTATTTTCATTTAATCTCTTGTAGAGTATTGCTTACCCCAAATCCTTGAAACGTTTACAGCCAGGTGTGGCTGTACGCCTTCATTCATGAGACAGACATGTTGTCAGCTTGTTTTGTAGGTGAAAAACCCTGTATGTTTCCTTGTATGTTTCCAGATATACCTTAATAAGCCTTTGTTTTTAGTCATAAACAGAACCCCTCCCCCTCCTGTTTTGTTTCTTCCTGTAGATTTTTTCTCTTGTAGATTTTGTGATCTTTCAACTGGCTTCTCGCTTAGTGTGTAGCTAGGCATCCATTTTGAGACATACAATGCATAAAACACGCATGGCCAGACAAGTAGATGAGTGTCTGGTACCTCCTGCCTGAAAGGAACATGTCCGAGGTATGTCACCTCCTAGTGATTTGCCTTAACTCCAAGACCTTAAAAACATATTTTTTAGTATAGATACCTAACTCCTTAAATATTATTCATCCATACATTATGCAATGATTATGCTAAACCTGTGGGCTCTTGGTAGAGACCTCACATAGCACCCTTTGATGAACTATTATGCATATATCTGACCCAGGGTATCCCTATAAAACCCTATGCCCCTTTGTGCCCTCTGCCAATAAGCACCAAAAGGTCCTTGGGTCACAGAAAGTACAGAGGTTTGTGGGATACCTGTAACAAGAGTGTTAGTGCTAGAATAAGCATGTAATGGTATATAGAAAACATACCATTCAGTACACTCAATGATATGCCTCTGAGACTAAAGTTTTGTAACTAGAAATTGAATGAAGAGACTGAGACGGTTTGCTGAGTACTAATAAAAACAACAGACATCTTAAAGGCAGCAGAAATAAAACTTGAGGAGAAAGAAACTGTGATCAAATTAAAGTAAACGAGCAGAAACCGGGGGGCGAGGGGGGAGAAAGGCCTAAGTATAAGTTGCTTGAGTCCGGAAATGTGTCTTGTAACAAATGAGTTGCTTATATAAAACTGTCAAAAGGCACCAGTAATCACATTACCTTTAGTCTGCAGGCTAAGTAACATTATAATAAAGAAGTGTTAAAGGATTCTTTGTGAAAGCACCGCAATTAAAATATACTGCTGAACTCCCAGCTGTCAGTGGCTTTAACACAACTGGGTCTAACATGAGGTCAAGGAGCAATGTGTCATGATAAGTCTCACATTGCTCCACCTTAGAGCTTAGTTTGGTGAAGTTGTTCTTATGATTGACAATCAGACTGCAGTCATATTTCATTTGATCATCACAGAGATACCACAGATAATGAAAAAATTGTGATTTAAACAGCGCATAGTGGACAGATAACATGGACTTCAACCATAGCCTTTAATCACTCTGATCTTTCTGGTGAATAAATTTAAAGTGAACAAATAACGTAGAAATTATCAGGATTCAACACTCCACTACCGTCAAAAAGTGCCTCGGCAAGCTAATATTTTGAGTGGTTACGTGCTCTGACTATATCAAATTAGTCACACAGCTTGAAATCTGTGGAAGATACCTTACATCTAAATAAATTGATAATGAGTTGGGACTACATTCATCAGTGTTCTTTTGGGCTCCCTTGTGAAAAGGAATCACAATAATTAATACATCATTAAAAATATATAGTATTTCATCCTAAAGGGTTCCAAAGTGTGTCACTTATAGACAGGGATCACTTCATTTATCAACTGAGGTTTTGGGATGAAATGCTGCATGAGATGAGATAGGTGCATAGTCTTATATTTACATAATATTCAAATTCATGGGTCAGGAAACAGCACAATTCCAAATCAGAACATCATGAACGTGACCCTCCTGCTCAATAGAGTGGAAATGATCACCATCCCTTTTGGCTGACCTTTCTCCACCTTTTCTCAAGTGTCTAGGAGTTCCACTGCAGGTGTACACATCTGCTGATGACATCTCCATGTGTGGTAGTGTTAGTGGTAGCTAGGAAGTGACCCCCCCACTATCCATGAGCTAACTATTGCCCAAATGTGGCTTACTGAAGAGTATTAATATTCATGCTATTTGGAAGATTTAAATTTGGTTCATTCGCGCCTCCTCCCCCCCTATAATGCACAGCAATCTCATGCAACAGTTTGAAAGGAAGTGATTAAAAACACCATATCCAATTGAGAATTGGAGGGGAATTTACACAGGCATACTATAATTATCAACGTTCCAGTTAAGCTAAGGCACCTGTTTGGTGCAAGTGGGCAGGGCCCAAGTTTTATTTCACATCCAAAAGATGGAAGCTCCAGCAGCAAAATGTTCCTTTATACCATGCTGGGTTGTTTGATCAGTACTGACTTAGAGAGAGAAATGCCATCTCCTGAATTGCTAACAAAACTTCCTGCAGCAATGACATGTTCCTTGGAGGTCTTCCGGCCAAGTACAAAATGGGCGTGACTCTGCTTAGCATGTAACATTTGGTTTGATCACAGCACAAAGTGGTATGGGTGCAGGATCTATACATAATAATGTATAGACCCAGCTCCTTGCTTATAGAGTTTTCAGGAGGAATAGGAAGTATTGGTTTGGTGTACATTTATGTTGTGTTATATATATAAAATAGTATTTATATTCTGTGTCAGACCTGTGTGCTGAGTCAGGTATTTTCCAGTCTTTGTTTTGTGAAATCAGTAAAACAGGCATCCGATTCAAGCTCTGTTTCTGAATGTGTAACACAAATGAGTCCAATTAAATAACTGGGAACAAATAGAAATAAAATGAGAGGTTATAAGAGCAACCTTAAGGGGAAAACAGTCAATAACAACAGAGTTATGTAAAACAATGAATCACTGTGGAACTGTCTAGGCTTAGTTCTCAGGAGATTTACAGTAATAAGAATGATCAGATTTCCTGAGTTCAAAAGAAAATTCATGAGTCATTATATTTACTCTACCTCTCTAATAAAAAGAATATAAGCTCTTGGTATCTGATTCTCTACTGCCTAGCACCTTTTATAGTCATGAAGTTGGTACAAAGTGAGTGTAAAAATCTTACAAATCAGAATACAATAGCCTTTTATTTTCTTTTTGGCAGCTGTAAATCAATACACCAGGTGTAAGAAAACGTACAAATGAGGCCATTATTCTTTAACCTGAGTGGGGGTGCATGCATGTTGAGAAAGACCAAAGATCAATCAAGAAAAATCAATAGGAAAAAACCAACATATTATTCAAGTGAAAATGTTATTGTTAGTTTTTCTTTCTTTATTATTTCACTAGGTATTGGGTCACATTTTCAAAAGCGCCTAAATGACTTAGAAGCTTAAGTCCAATTTTCAGGCCTTAAGTCACTTGTGAATATGGCACTTAAGCTCCTGGCCCACACATTTTTTGGCCTCTTTGCTGAAAGTGTTAACAAGAATACCCATTGAGATGGCAGTTTTATGTGATGTGGACATTCGTCCACCAGTGACTGGATTGGTACTGCCCACTCATTGTGCCCAGACCATTCATGCAGATTGATTGTTGGTCATTATTTACCTGGACAAGAGTTGAACCAATGACCTAGAGTTGGAAAGCTCAGTATCTCATTTTCAGTTCCTTGAGCTATCCATTACTACTTGAGAGAGGGCCTGCTTCTTCAGTCGTTAAAGTCAATTGCAAAACTCAATGGGAATGGGATGGTAGGCATAGACACTTAAAAAGTAGGTCTAATGACTAGTAATCTAGAAACTGCAAGTAGATCCATTATACTATAGAATGTGGGACAAACATGAGTCAAGAGAACCCACTTAACTTATCAAAATAAAGAGAACAGGATTCATAGATTTTAAAGCCAGAGGGGCCATTGTGATGAAGTAGTCTGGCCTCCTCTGTAACACAGGCCATAAGACTACCCTGTATTAATTCCTGTTTGAATCAGAGCATATATTTCAGTAAAATTTACAATCTCGATTAAAATAATTCCAGTGATGGAGTATTCATCACAACCGTCAATTGCTCCAACCATTATGTCACTGTTAAGAAATTGTGCCTTATTTCTAATTTAAATTTGTTTAGCTTCAACTTCCAGGCATTGGATCTATTTATATCTTTGTCTGCTAGATTTAAGGGCACTCTATTATCAAATTTATATCCCCATATAAGTACTTATTGCCTGTGATAAAGTCACCCATTAACCTCCCTTTTGATAAATGAATAGATTGAGCTCCTTGAGTCTACCACTACAAGGTATATTTTCCATTTTTTTAAACATTCTTCTGGCTCTTCACTGCACTCCCTCCAACTTTTCAACATCTTTCTTGCATTGCGGACACCAGAACTGGATACAGAATTCCACTAGCATTGAATCCAAAAGTAATATAACATCCTTACTCCTGATCAATATTCTCCTGTTTAAACACCAAGAATCACATCAGCCCTTTAATCACAGCATCGAACTGGGATCTCATATTTAGCTGATTATCCACCATGACTCCCAAATCTTTTCCAGAGTGTCTGCTTCTGAGGATAGAGTCCCTCATCCTATAAGCCTGGCTGCCACATTCAGGGGTGCAATTCAGACCACTGAAAGGTGGCGCCACCACTTGTTTATAACCATGAGTGCCCTCAAATGCTTCTGCTACTATTGGTCCCTGCCTGGGACACACATGCAGCCAGCATGCACTCTGTGTTCTGTGTACTGTACATCTCTGATTCAACCACTTTGAACCCCAAAGCCTACCAGCAGTTATCACAGACTCACTCTTATCTTTACCAGACTTGGTTAAAGTTACAGATGACCCCTAAACACGCCCCCAAGCTTTCCCAAACCTGTGTGCTCTGCAATGTCCAGCCCTCTCCTGCAACGTTCAGCAGAATAATCAGATCTGTTTGCACCTCTAAAGTGACAAAATGTAGGGTGTGAATACAGGGATACTTAGGGTCACAAAGGCCTATATTCTTCTTTCCTAGATGTATGACCTTACATTTGGCTGTATTGAAATGCATGTTGTATGATTGTACCTACCTTACTAAGCAATCTAGAGCACTCTGTATCAGTGCCTTGTTCTTTTTGTTATTTATCACTCCCCCAATCTTTGTGTCAGCTGCAAACTTGAACAGTAATTGTTTTATATTTTCTTTGTGGTCATTGATAAAAAAATTATTAAATAGGGAGGGGCCAAGAAGTGATCCCTGTGGGACCCCAGTAGAACCACACCCACTCTGATGATTTCTCTTTGACAATTACATTTTGAGGCTCAATAGTTAGCCAGTTTCTAATCCATTTAATGTGTGACATTTTGATTTTGTATTGTTCTTGTTTCTTAATCAAAATGTTGTGGTACCAAGTCCAATGCCTTGCATAAATATAAGTATATTGCATCAACACTATTAACAACCAAACATGTAATCTCATCCAAAAGAAATATCAAGTTAGTTGGACAAATTCTGTTTTCATAAACCAATGCTGATTAATATTTCCTTTCTTTTAATGTTTTATTAATCGAGTCCTGTGTCACCATTAGCATTATTTTGTCGGGAATTGATGTCAGGCTGACAGGCCTATAATTACCTAGGTCGTTTTGTTTATTGTTTTAAAATAAAGGCACAAAATTAGCTTTCTTCCAGTCCTCTGGAACTTCCTCAGTTTTCCAAGACTTATTGAAAATCAACATTAATGGGCCAGAGAGCTCCTCACCGTGCTCTTTAAAAACTCTTTTCAGAGTGGTAGCCGTGTTAGTCTGTATTAGCAAAAACAACGAGGAGTCCTTGTGGCACTTTAGAGACTAGCAAATTTATTTGGGCATAAGCTTTCGTGGGCTAGAACCCACTTCATCAGATGCATGGAGTGGAAAATACAAGAACAGGTATAAATACATGAAAAGATGTGAGTTGCTTTACTAAGTGTGAGGTCAGTTTAATGAGACTCTGAGATAACTCTGAGATGCAAGTTATTCAGATTTGCTGATAGAGCAGAGATTCTTGCTAACAGGCTTTCTGCAATTCCTGGTAAATATCACCACGGCTGTCTGTGAAGGCATCATCTATGTAAGATAGCACCGGCTGTGATGGAAGTGTCTTGTCTGATGCCTATCTCTCTGTCTATTTTAACACATTTCCCTGGTTCTTCTCTGCAGTAGCTGCCGTGTACCAGCTGGGAGACTTGGAAGCTGCATTGTTTTCTGCTTGCACTTTTCCTCAGGATCAGCATGCTCAGTTATTCCAGGCTGTGACAGAGAAGGTGACAGTTAATACAGACACAGCAGTGAAATGAGAACAGACACAGAGAGATTTTAAGCAGCAGGATTCAACTTTGATAAGTTACCCCCCAACACACACACAGTGGTGGTGCTAGCACATTGGGCTCCCACACAATACCACCCTAACCTCCAGCCATGATTGCCTAATCAAGCTAACATCCCTCTTGGATTCTGTCCCTGAAGCTGACTCCAGTGTAACTCCCAAGATTGTTCTCCCAAAGGTGAATGACCAGGACATGAGGTGAGGCTGCTTTGTTTGTCTTCTCCGTGGCGATGGGGACCCCAGGGTTCTTGCTTAGGTTCTGGAGTGCCTGATGCAAGTACTCGCAGATGCCTGCCCCAATCTTCCTGCAAATAAGAAGTCATGGAGATCGTGCACTGTGTGATGCAGGCCAGT
Source organism: Macrochelys suwanniensis (assembly GCA_033296515.1). Taxonomy (NCBI): domain Eukaryota; kingdom Metazoa; phylum Chordata; order Testudines; family Chelydridae; genus Macrochelys; species Macrochelys suwanniensis. The sequence continues at coordinate 68,262,745 of CM065775.1, forward strand.
CTCGTGCACAATCGCCCACTCTAGCATGGAACTGAATCTTTCAAAAGTAGCACTTGACTGAGCATCCCATGGGCATGGCTTTATCAAAGTAGTAGTGGCCTTCAACCTGAAACTCAAGTGAGTTAAAGTCCCTGGGATGCACTAAAAGCAACCTGAATGTGGACTTGATGTCACATTTAGCTAACATCACTCCAGGGCCACACTTCTTAACCAAAGCTACAGCCACAATCAAATGAGAATCTCGCTGAACACAGTTGTGGGGGGGTCAGTATGGTTGTTTACTGATGAGCCCTGGGGGGGGGGTAGGATAAGTGATGGATAAGCCTGTATTCCCCCTTTCATCTTCGTTGGTACCATACCCAGGGGAGATGCGCACAATTCCTGCATTGGGAAGGGGCTGGCCACTCTTCTTGCTGCCACTTCCCTGGTGATCTTTGCCCTTACTATCTGCTCGAAGCAGTGACTTCAAGTTCTCTGCCCAGGAGTGGCACGTCACTCCCTCATCTGGGATTTGAAACAGGCTGAAAAGCCATTCCATAAATTAGGGGTGTCTTTTTTCCTGGGATTCCATAATACCTGTATTTTAATTGGAGGAGGAGCTTTCCCCCCTGCCCACATAGCATTTCCCAAAGTACTGGGTCCTTGTGGACCCTCTTTCTCACCACTCTGTTGGAACAGCCCTTTACCCTCATAACAGGAGAGAGCACTATGCTGACTCCCTCACCTCCTACAGCAGTGTTTGTACTTGGGAACGACAACACTTCCCATAGTTAAATGCAAAGCAAACTTTCCCTTTTATATGCACATTTTGAAACTGAGGTTTTCACACTGGTTACCCACCATCTCTGAATGTCAGTGGGGTGGGGCAATAAGGAGTCATACATACCAGCCAGAGTTCCTGGTCTCTTTTTACCTCAGGGTGAATAAGGCTCTTCTGTTGCCCTCTGTCTACATTTTCTGTTCTTAACCATGATACTCCACCATATGTAGCATAAGCCTGTGACGGGTTTGGTCACAGAGACCCCCCTTGGGACTGTCACCTGATGTGCTGAAGTTACCTCTGAGCCCATTTTCCCTGCCAGCTTGGGACTCCAGAACCCTGCCTTGTTGAGCCAGACACACTAGCCTGCTGCAACACAGCCCCAGGTCTGATCCACGCCCCCAAAGCTGCAGACTTTAACCAAAAACTGCTTAGCAGGTCACCTATCTCCTACACTGAGACACCCAGTTCCCAATGGGAACCAAACCCCAAATAAATCCATTTTACTCTGTATAAAACTTATACAGGGTAAACTCATAAATTGTCAGCCCTCTATAACACTGATAGAGAGATATGCACAGCTGTTTGCTCCCCCAGGTATTAATCACTTACTCTGGCTTAATTAATAAACAAAAGTGATTTTATTAAGTATAAAAAGTAGGATTTAAGTGGTTTCAAGTAATAACAGACAGAACAAAGCAAGTTACCAAGCAAAATAAAGAAAAAACATGCAAGTCTAAGCTTAATACATTAAGAAACTGTTTACTCATAAAATCTCAACCTCAGAGTTGTTCCAGTAAGTTTCTTTCACAGACTAGACTCTTCGTAGTCTGTGCCCGGTCCTTTCCTTTGGTACAGTCCTTGTTGGTTCCATCAGACATCTTAGGTGGAAACTAGGGGTGTTCTCATGACTGGCCCCTTTTGTTCTGTTCCACCCCCTTTTATAGCTTTGGCGTAAGGCGGGAATCTTTTGTCTCTCTGGGTCCCCACCCTCCTTCTAAATGGAAAAGCACCAGATTTAAGATGAATTACAGTATCAGGTAACATGTTCATATGTCCCTTGAGACCCCAGCCTCCATTCTTCCAGGGCTGGCCCACACATACCCAGGAAGGTTTGCAAGTAAACAGAGCCATTTACAGGTCATTGATTCTGAAGCACCATTAATGGCTTCCACTTAATATGTTTACATCAGTAATACAAGTTTATATCTAATTTTCCTAACTCCAGACCTATAAACAATACATGCAAACAAATGGGATGAACACACTCAGTAGATCATAATCTTTGTAATGATACCTTACAAGACACCTTTGGCATAAAGCATATTCCAGTTACATCACATTCACACTCACAAGCATATTTCCATAAAACATTATGGAGTGCAATGTCACAAAGCCCTCACTATTAAGTCCCTGAACTTGAATAAGAAAATATGTTTTCAGGGTTTCTCTCACAAATTTATACTTGCATAAATGTGAAAGGCTGTGGACCAGTTCTCATGAGTATGAGGCACCTTAGGTCTGCGGGATTTATCCTTGTCTTTCCTGTCCTTTTTACCCCCTTCCTCTGTCTGCTCTTCTCTAAACAGAAAGGTAATTAAATTCACAAATCCCCCTTCCAAATCTATTCCTTAGCCCCTTTAGACAGATGATTACTGAGGGGGTGGATTGGATCCCGCATAAGTTCTAGGGGCTTTAGCCACTGTATCTCCTGTCTGTATCTTGTTAGGAATGCTGCCACCTGGCGATAGGGAAGTCTCTCCCTGATTGCTCCATATCCCTTGGCAGGATATTACTCCCTCCACAAATCTCTGACAGTGTTACCCCATTGCCCGAGAGTGGCCCACTTTTCTCTGGCAGGCTGCCCAGCTTTGGGCCACCAATGACAACAATTTGGCCAGGTCACCCCAAATCACTTGAGGGGGTGCTGTCACAGGGAGGAGTGACCTGGAAGCCACCATTGCTCCGAGTGCCAAGGCTCACAATTCCTTCCGTCTTCATCTGCAGGAGGAAGTTGGAGACTCCCACTGCCGTATCCTGAGGAGACCTGCTGGACTCTTGGTGTGTTCTGGGATTGAGGGACACTCATACATTCCTTGTCATTCTTATCCACCTCAATGAGGCTCAGACCCTCGCTATCCTCAAAGTCAGACCCTGAAGCCATCCCATGAACCTCCTGTATGAAGGTTCAGGACTCCGGCTCACCATTATCCACAAAGCGAATTGTCCCAGCCAGTGTCCTGGCTCCTACCCACTGTTCCCCTCATCCTGCGACTCTTCATCTGCATTGGTTGAGGGCCCGTGATCCTTGCTTGATCTCTATTCCCATGAAGACTGAACACATCCTTCACCATGGGGCAGCAATCCCAAGCACACAATTCCTTGGCAAAGATGCCCAAATGAGCCCTCACCCACCTTGGAGGTCACCATTTTCAGTTCCTCTAGTAAGGCAGGACTGGGTCCCTCCAGTGCCCACTGGAGGACACCCATACTACCTGTGCCCCACCCAAAGAGAGCAGGGGAAGGGAGTGGGCATTCTGCCTGGCTCCCTCAGAATGGCTCCTTGAGCAGGAATTCACAGGCCTTCTGGCCACACCCTTGGCCGAAGCCCCATATGGGAAGAGGGGGTATAGTAGGACATAAGGAGCAGTGCGCTCGTGCAGTAGCTGAGACATGTTCATGGTCTCCCCTCCCATGAGCACAGGAGTGGGGGTGGGGTACTTTGCCAACAGACCTGGTCCTGGCAGTGCCGCCCAGCCCTTACCATCACATTAGTGATCCCACATATCTTCTGTCCTCACCTCCCACGAGTTGGTGGGCGGGGGAAGAAATGGGGGAGAGCCACAATTTCAGGCTTAACATGGGCTGCACCATCCCAGGTAGGGTGACCAGACAGCAAATGTAAAAAATCGGGATGGGGTGAGGGGTAATAGGATCCTATATAAGAAAAAGACCCCAAAATCGGGACTGTTCCTATAAAATTGAGACATCTGGTCACCCTAATCCCAGGACCCAAAAGCCTCATCAGCTTCCCCATGCAGCCCTGGCCTCCCTCCCCCAAACAGAGAGGGCGGGGGGAGGAAGCCCTTGTGGAATTTCTCCTGCTCTGATAGCAGAGCAAGTCCACATGTGGTGGGGTGGGGAGACCCCCACAGCTGGACAGAGTCACCACTGCCAGGGCAGACTCTCCACCCCGGGGAGAAGGGGCCCAGAGCCTTTATCTGTATTCTTTTGCATCCTGTTGTTGCGGGAATGGTGACTAACTCTTTCTCTACTGGATCAGAGCCAAAAGAAGTGCCATAGTGTTACAGTTCTTGGTTAAATCCTGGGAGCTGAGGAACGCTGGCCAATCAGCCACTTTTCCCCCCAGCTGGCCTATGGGCACCAGAGACCCCAAGGGTGAGGAGGAGCTACTTGGTGTCCCTCTGTGAATGTCTTCCTCCCCTCCCCCGCTTGCTTTGGGGACTGTTTCCTTTCATTGTTGACCCATCAAATTCCCCCACCTATTGAGTTCCCGTAACAATCTCATCCCAGAGATTCCAGCGTGTTGGATTACTCAGGTAAGAATTGCTGATTGGCAGTTTGCTATATTTTTCTTTATTTCTGTTTTTTTATCTTATCTAGAGTAATATTGCCACACTTTAGGTGGATTTTTTTCTGCAAGTCTTAAAAGTGGAGGCTTTAGCTTCAAAGCAGTTGGCTATAGAACCAACAGGATACAGCTTAAAGCATGGACCCAGGACACAAAGCATATATAACCATGTTTTATTCACCATGGCAGAATCATAGAGCTCATATTTTTTTTTGTTTTAGTTAGTTTGTTTGTTTCATGGTTCTGTTCTCCTTATTCTCTGTTTAAGTGATGGTAGAATACAAATGCAGACTTGATCCCAAGTTTATCTCTGGAGATAACTCCTCAAATGGCTGCAGATTACCCACTGCAGTTTTAGCTAATTTCCATATGAGTCAGACAATGAACCTGTATTTAACTAATTTGTGTGTCTGAAAAACAAAAAAGGCGCACACACATTTATTGTGGCCTGGTACTCAGTGTTTCACTACTTCCTGGAGAGGAAGCCCTTATCACATGGCTCTTCTACCTCATCTGTGCAATTTAGAGACTCTGCTGGTCTGCTTCCCAATTTCAGCCCAACCTCCCTGCCATCTATGTAGAGTGGTACTTACATCTTGCTGTGCATGTGTGTGTGTTTCAGAATTAAGGTGAGGTGACATGATAATGCATGTGGTTTGAGCAAAACTGATGGCAGTGAAAATATATTAATCCTTTGGCTGTACGAAGGGAGATATGCTCTCCTCATTTTCAGCAGTTGTGCCTATTGTGATGTTTTACTGGTTTGATGCATGCCTGTGTTCTTTGTGTCTCATTCAGATTTTGCTCAAGTTCAATGTCAGGAAAAATGGGGGTTGGCAATGTTTCTTTATTACCGTGATGGTGTGAGATCCACTGCAGCTGGGTGGGAAGATGTTTGGTGTGGACAACCAGACTAATTTGGAGGGTTTAGTATTTGGAGAGAGCTAGGGCTATACACTATTTCCCTACCACTTTGCAAAATACAACTACAGCCCAAAATGTAGTATATGTGACACTAGATGGTCCATATTTAAATGGTCAGCTGTGTCAGTGTGACAGCTTAGATATAGCCACAGTATGGAAGCCGAGAGAATTAGGCAGCACTGGTATAGGCTGGGGCTTTGGAGGAATGAGGTGGGAGCATAGTGATTCTGAGATTTAAGACCTTTAATCTGTTGCGTGATGGGCATAAGGAGATGACATATTAAAAGACTTGGGTCTGGGTACATTTATTGTCAGTTCCACTGATCTCATCATTCAGGGTATAACCATTTCTGGTCCATAATCTGCAGTTCATGCTGTTCAATACAAGGTTTAATGGTCACCAATGTCTGTGATTAATCATGGATGAGACACTTGCTTTTACTTACATGGCTTTTGCTTGACATTACTGATACTGAATGACTGGGGCTTTAGTAGCTCGCCTTTCTATCGACTGAACACAAAGAAGATATAGCTGTGCCATCACTTCCAAAGCAAGAGGTGTCCCACCCAACAATTGATTTAGGTGTGTAAGCCAAATGTGAGAGCCACAAGGTGGAATTAAATTAGGAATCATGATGGCATTCAGGCTGTTGTGCTTCACTGTTAGTTTCCTCTCTGACCCAACTGAGTCCTTAGGGTTGAGGCCTTGTGTTGGAGATACCCAAGGTTATTGTCTTGGTTGACTTCAATATTCATCTGATAGCTTGTGAGAATGATTCCTCCTTTCTAGCAGTGCACAAAGGTCTTCTTTACTATGCTGATTATTTTGGATCTGTCAATCTTAACTGTAGTGTTGATGGATAAAGAAAATTACATCAAAGTACCCATTGCATGAATAAAAGTATTTTAGGAACTCAGTGTTACATGACATTTTCACACTTTTGAAAGCAGCTTCCTGTTCACAAAACCTCCTTATGGCAGAAAATTTCAAAACAGAATAAAATGTGGGTGTCTAAAAACCCCTGTTTCATTTTGTGCTGAGATTGAAATGTCACCTGGCTTCTGATTTCTCCTGCCCCAAGTAATTCACTTATTGTCTGAGAGAGTAATTTTCCCAAATGTTGTACAGAAGCCCTATAAATTAGAGTTTTCCTTTTATTATCTTATAAAATATACTCTTAATTTCTAGGAACTGTAAATCATCCATTACATTTCATGCATTACTCTGGTTTTGCATGACAGTAATTAAGCTGCTGGTATCAGATAATAATTCCTATTTTTATTTAAATTGATTTCCATTACCTTTCTGGATATGATAAAAGGCAGCTTGCAATAGTGCAATGAAGTCCAAGAGTCTGATTCTTCTTTCACAGTTATTTTACATCAGCATAGTTCCATTACTCTTGAATTCCCAAATATGGATTTGAGTCTCTTCACAGTTGCTCTGGTGTAATTTAGGAGTAACTCCCATGAAATCAATGGCATTAAACTGGTATAAGTGAAAGCAGGAACAAACTTTAAAATTGTCTGACTTTAAAACTGTGCACTGATGTTGGTGAACAGCATTGAGACTTTCACCTCTAGGTCCCAAGTTCAAATTCACCCTAAGAAGCAAAGCCAGTGACTGAAAGTTATCATCACATCTGAGGTGGCTGTGGTATCTTCTGTGAAATACATTGGTTGTCTAAGAGTTCTAGTGTTATACATGCAATTTGCATTATTGTGGCTTGCAATCTTTGTGAAACCAAAGGTGAGCCATTTGCCTCAGAGTGCGCTGATGTCAATAACGGATTGCTGAAATGTTACACTCAACCAGAAAGTGCACTCTTATCACAGCTGGAGCAGGATGCACCCAAGCAACAGAAATCAGGGAGTCTCTGTGCTCCCATATTATGGACTTGCATGGGCCAAAGGAAGAGGGAGAATAGTACGCTTATGAATGTTTTTTGTACATCAACATTTGCAATAAACAAGGTTCTGTCACACCAGTCAGTGAAATGGGGTGGAGGGGAGGAGGGGGTGTTACTGTCACTATACACAGTGAATGGAGAGAGGTATTGATCATCATGAATTTTTATTTTGGATGATATGGCTATTAATGTAATGGGAGGAAACTGTGCATTTACATTATTGATTGCTGTACAATGATGTATCGAGAAATTATGTTGGGATACATCTTGTCTGTTGTGCCTCACTCTGTGTTTATCTTTATTATTCCAAGTACACATGATAAGATGTGATGTAGTGATGGCAATACATTTTCTTAATAAAATAAAAGACTTTATTTGAATTACAAAAATAACAATATTAAAGTGCTGCCAGGCAGGCCATCTGCCACTAGAACACTGAAATAACACGAACAAAACAAAGTGTATAAACCAAACATTGAACAGTGCAAATGGTGCCATCAAAATAATCCCCTAATTTTGCATGTCCCCTGGTATGTTCTCCTTTCCCTTTCTTGTGCATTTTGCATGCACTTGCCACTGCTGCATGGGTTTTGAGGCCTGTAGAGGGGTGGCTGACTGCAAAGGGAAGGGGGCCTGTGTGGGGGTGGATGCATGCAGTTGGGAGGGGCTCAGCATGGGGGTGGAACTATGCTGGGGCATAGTGAGACTAAGTGAGGACTTCAGGACTATCAGTCTAGCCCATTTCATGGCATTATGGGCCTGTCCAGATTAGGGAAATCAACTGGTGATATAGCAGCCAGTTGCGTAAACTCAATTGTTCAATCACCAATTGTGTGTGTCCACACTGTTAATGCTGCTCCAGTTTAGCTTTGTCTTTGCCTCTATCTCTGCTTTCATGTCCCTGCACAGTCTCTCATTTCCCGTGCTCAGTTGTTTCCCTTTTACCGTTTCCTTTATCTTTTACTCTCTGTTTCCATGTCACTCCTTCTATTGTGTTACCTCACTTATGCCCTTTGCCTGTCAGCCTCTTCTCCTTTTCTATCCCTCCTTAAATATTTAGTTCAGGAATCCTTCCTACTTTTCAATCCTCACTATTCATTCCCCTCATCATCTCTTTACTGAGCTCTCATTGTATACCTAGTCTTTGCAGATTGTGAAGTCTTTGGAGGAAAGAGTGGGCCAAATTCAGCCTGTTGAATATTACTGGAGTTACCCAAAGAATACCTTGCCCCAAGGTATTTAATTGTGTTTTTGTAAAGCACTATGTAAATGTATGGCAGTATAAAAGTAATTAACAATCAGAATATTATTATGATTGTTAATAATAAATAGAATCCATAGGAGTATAGTTATCAATTTGTCACCATTGCTGTAGCAGCTCAATGAATATTGTTCTGCTGGTAATAAACATTTTCAACAAATAATACCCATGATTATAGAGGAGTCATTCTGGTAATTTACCTTTCTAGTAATTTACCTACTGTAGATAAAATTTGAAATGGGTCAGTAATTATTAATGTATTTAGAATTACTCATTTATGGAGAGAAGCAATTACTGCCTACTTCCACAGCTCAATTACTTTTCATTGCAGAATGGAACATTAAAAATACACATTAAAAATACCAGAGATGGGACTGCTAAGTCTAGAGCCTGTAGATAAAATTTTAAAAAGCACCAGGAGCCTAAGACTTATTTTCAACACGATTTAGGCTCCTAAGGGCATAAGACCTATTAAGTTTCAAAAGTGACTCAGGAGCTTACTTCTCATGTTTTGTTTTGTGCCTGTTAAGAAAATGTTTTGTTTTGTTTCCAGTTTTGGTCAAACAGAAGGGAGAGAACTGTTCACTGTGACTTGGGAACCAAGAAAGGTCACCAGAAAGGTGACAATATTTCTTTGATATTTGCTGTGCTTAGTTTATTTTGATTGTTTGCACCAACTCAGAAATGTTAATTTGCTGCAAAAATCAGGGGTTCTTGCCACAGAAGTAGTGTCTAAATGAAGATCCTGTGTATGTTACTGAGAATTTGTTTATGGATTTGATTTTTCTTGTTCCTAATTTCTTCCTATTTAATTAGTTACTTATCTTGATATGGGTGATGGGAAAATCATACATATGCAGCTCCTCGGTGCCTATTACCACCTGGGGTGCTTTTGCTCCAGGCTCAGATTTTAAAAGGTATTTAGGCATTGCAGTGATCAACATTGCAATGCCTAACTGACTTTAGAGCCTAAGTTTATTTTTCAAAAGTGACTTAGACATTGGAACCTTCCTTTCAGTGAGACTTGGGCTCCTAATTGCCTAAGTCACTTTTGAAAATGTATGTCTACACTGCAGCTGGGAGAGTGCTGCTCTGTGTGAGTAGACAGACAGATGCTAGCTCTGCTCCAGGTCCAGCACTAAAAATAGTAGTGTAGCTGGGGGTAGCATGAGCAGTAGTTTGGGCTAGCCACCTAAGTACAAATCCTCCTGGAACCCCAGATACATACAGTTCTATCTCCTCTGTTTGTTCGAAGTATATATACATATAAACAAAAATTCTTCACACACACACATACAGCCCTTGAGTCACTTTTGAAAAGTTAATAGGACTTAGGCCCTTAGGCACCTAAATCACTTTTGAAAATGAGACTTAGGCACCTAAGTCAGTTAGTGAATGTAATGCTGGGGGAAACATCTAATAAGCATCTTTAAAAAAATCTGAGTCCAAGTACTTTTTAACAAGAAAACAGGCTAAAGCTGGGCAGATTTAATTTGCATACAAAGTGGTGTATTTTTCCCTTGATGCATATACATAACTCCCATTTATCCTAATGTGTGTTATAAATGCTCACAAAAGACTAGAAGCTTATGATTTCCTCATATCTTCTTTCTTACCCATATTATAATAACTGCATGTACAAACAAAAAATAATCACACCACTGTATTGAGAACAGTGATTATCTGTGCTTGATAAATCTGTAATAGGGTAGGTAACTATCTGATGCGGATAGCTTGGAATTAGTCATACTTGTTCAGCACTTCAGTAACATTTGTAAATATTAAATAAGAAAAGTTGCTAAAGATAAAATTGTGGTTGAAATACTGGAAAGAACTATGAAGTCTGTTTAATTGTATTGATCAACATTTTCAATTTATTCTTTCAGAATTTACAACTCAAATATTTCAAGAAATTCAAACACAGTTTGTGTCTAGTCTTCTGTGTTGTTAAAATGAGTTGGTTGCTGTTTTCTCTGCACACTAGTGAAACTTGTATATTGTTATTTATTTCTGGTAACACCTTTATTGTACCTGACACTATCAAAAAAAAAAAATGCATGGGCTGTGTTCTAAAGACCTTACAATTAGAGCTGTGTGACATTTTTTTCAACCAAAACTGGTTTTTTTGTGGCAAAAATGCAGATTTGGCAACACTGATTTTGCAAATGTTTAAATTTCACTGAATAGTTCATTTCAACCCTCCTTTTCAAAATTTCTAAAAAAATTAAACATTTCAACATTTTCAAAATGAAATGTTTAAATTTTTTAATTTTAAATGTCTTTTGTTTTGAGGAAATTTCCTTTTAAAAACATTAATAATTTAATATTTGAAATTAAAATTAAACATTTAATTTGGGGTTAAACAAAATGTTTAATTTGACCTGAAAAAAACTTTTGAATTGGCTAAAAAAAACCCAAAACCACCATTATTAGTTCGATCCAAAACTAAATTTTGTTTTGATTTTTTTCTGAATTGCCAGTGAACTGACAAATGCATTATTCACCCAGCTCTACTTACTATCTGAAGTCCTTATCCTGCAATTTGTGTGTGGTCAGTACTCTGTTTCACTTAGTAGGGCTCAACATGGGCAGTGGGGTTTACGTACATGCAACGATTTTGCAGGATGAGGGCCCAAAAGACTAAAACCCAGCAACAAAAGTGTGTGTGGGGAAGTGAGTTGAGCAGAGGTGGAGAAGTGCAACATACAAATAAGTAGCGGCCGTGTTTTCGTAGAGCAAAATATTTGAAACTCATTGTGGCTTTTTGTGGTGGTGGTATCATCAAAAGGGAATAAGGACTATGCTCAGTAACTCCAAACTCCATCATTGGCTGGCTATTTTTTTTAATAGGAATCAGAGTACATGTGGGTCTTCAGGAGGGATTTGAATGAGGAGCGAGAGAAGGGAAGTAATAAATTTCCTGATAGCCCTTCCTGTAATGTTTAGCAAGCACTCAGGTGTCAGTCAGCCTTGACAGGAGAAAAGAAGCTGCATTTTAATAACTGCACATATATTCAGCTCAGACTTAATTTGTTCAGGCGTCTGGAAACATCTAGTTTTCATAGTGCATGTTCATAGGTGTTAACACAGATATTAACATAATCACTTTAATATTAATATTAAATAAACTGAGTTACATAGTCACTCCCATACTAGTATTATGCAGCCAAATTTTCAAAAGTGGTCGCAAATTTTAGTTGCCTCAACCAAGCTGAGCTCCTCAAAATTGAGGCACACAATCAGTGGTCACTTTTGAAACTTTTGTCCTTTATACCTCCCTCTGTAGATCCCTGGTGGGTCGGGGGTGATGGTGGGGGGGCTCAGTCGTACCCCAGTTCCAGGTGGCATCCTGGGGGGAACCCATCACAGGGCGATGGGGGATGGATCACTTGATGATTACCTGTTCTGTTCATTCCCTCTGGGGCACCTGGCATTGGCCACTGTCGGAAGACAGGATACTGGGCTACATGGACCTTTGGTCTGACCCAGTATGGCTATTCTTATATTTTTATTTTAGGATGTAAAATCCGCTAGATCTAGAATCCAGTGCTTTATACCAATACCCATATTAATAGCATAGAGCAAATGTCGTGGACAGATTGGCTTGGGCGATATTGGATATTTAAACTAACTTCTTCAGGCCTGAATACAGCAGGTCAAATTCAGAAGTGATTTGTAAGATGGTGTAAGTTAGACTTCTTTACAGTCCCGTATAGTCAGGCTTAATTACATACACTGTGGTGGTGTGAAAGGCAGTTTAAATAAGTGTAATTTGCATGCTGAGGAACCAAAAGAATCTTAAGCAGCCCTTCCTCCCTACTTTAACTTGTGACATATGCTATAAATGCGGTAGCAAGGATTTGCTTTAGTGACTGGGACAACACATCATGCAGATGATCTGCTGGTTTTTCTGTTGGGAGTAGGAATCTCAAGTATTGATTGGTTAATAATATGACCCTTATCAGGCACAATCTGCATAACAGCTGTAGCAGAAATTGTCAGTGTGACAAGGACTCTTGCATTATCCTTGCTGTGATCTAAATCTACTAAAATGGACATGGTGGAAAATGTCTTTGGATGAGGAAAACCTCAAATATGTACTGCAAGAATTCTGCTAGGAATAGAAATGGTGCATCATATTAAGTTCAAGCAACTATCCAGAGACTCAATTTTTTTTTAGGCATAAGCAACAGCAGGTATTATGAATCCTGCTAGGCTTTATCCAGGGTGAAACTGAGTGACAGAGTCAGAAATTGATTCTGCATGAATGCTGATTTTATCCTCAGAAGGGTCATCTCCAGCCCTCCAGCACAGCATTACTACATACCTCTCTTTCACAGATTCCACTTGTTGCAACTGAATGAACCTCTTTTCTTTCAACAAAAAAGATGAGTGGCTGTGGCAAGCTTTGTACCTCGTCACCCCTTTGATTCCACGGGGGGACGAGGTTAACCCCGCCTCTCTGCTCTTATGGCAATTCTGCTACCTCCCCGGTAGTCAGGGCTATATGGCCTGATGGTCAAAGTCCTTCTAACTCCTTCCCCGCCCAGGGGATAGCATGGCCTAGTGGCCAGAGTCCATCTATATCCTTTGAGGTAAGAGAGGGGTTGGTGAACTATGTCTTCACAAACAACGGGATCTGGGGTTTAGAGACCCCTGGTAGGGGAGCCCGGGCCCACCTGCCTTCACTGGGCTCCAATCCAGGGCCCTGTCCTTGACGGCGTGATCCGCCATGGGTCAGCGGGGAATCCTACCGCAACACGCTGCCCTCAGAGTGGTGGGAGATACCACTCCCTTCCCTTCCCTGGGTCGCTTCCTACTCCTTCTCCAAATGTAGCAGTCCCTGTGGCATCAGGGTCTTCAAGTTCCTCAGCCCCCAGCGCTCCCTGGGGTTCCGACAGCTGCCAGTCTCTGGTCCCACTTCCTGGTCCCTCAGTTCCCTCCTGTACAAGGCATCACTGCTCCTGGGCTGGAGCTTCCGCTGGGCGTCCTCCTCCCTCAGCCGCCAGCCCTGACTGAGCAGCTCTGCAGGCTTTTATACTTGGCTCCCTGTTGGAGCATGACCAGCAGAGCCTCAGGGGCGTGGCTTCCTCTGCCAGCAGGGAAGGGTTAACCCACTCAATGCCAGTGCGGGGCCAGTCAGCCCGGTAACAGTGGCATATATTTTACAGTCCCACTTCATTTAGAACCAGATGGTGCTTGGGTTTACCTAATCTCATTGATGTACTTGTTGTTTCTTCTTTATCAGCCAGATTTTGGTTGTTTTCTTGCTCACCAAGGCACTGGGCTTTAAAATCAATAGTAGGTTATACAGAACTATATGTCTACTTCATGATTACATGTGGTGTTATGTTTTATATGTATCTGGGGCAGTAGGTAGTCCTGCAGCTGCTTGGAAAATATGAAGTATAATTCAAATACATGCATATGAATTTTTTTTTAAAAAGCTCTAGTACTGACAAGTAATTCCCTGGCTTTATTGTTCCTGTAAACAAGCATATCTAAATTTAGAATAATCAACAGAGCCAAAGGCTGACAAAGTGCTAACATTACTCTTTGAATTGGAAATTACCTATTACCATCAGTCTCAATTGAGACTAGTTGTGGAACAATTCCAAACCTGTTTGTTTTCAAGAAGTGTGAGTATTTGTAATTCTTCTCTTATCTTCAGTGACCTTATCATGCTTTTGTAATCGGTGAGACACATTAGCTACATGCGGCAGAAGAACTGGATATGGTAGTCACTTTTGGGTTAGTGGTAGGCCACAAAATATCCATTGACCAGAACTTTACAGTTTAAGATCCATATGAGATTGCTGATCATGATCACTTAGCTCTAGTACCTGAGGTAGTAAAAGATCATCCAGATTTCTGCATAAATCTAGGAAAACATATTTTGTAGGGGGAGCTTGCAGCTTTGTCTGTACGAGATGGAAAGTTTTAATAAAGCCTGCTTCCGGTTCTGAGGCATCAACACAGAATGTTTGTTTTATTTACCTGCCAGTGAGGCTTCAGCAATGGAAATGCCTCCATTTTTCTCTTGCTTTTTTCCTTTCACTCAAGATCCCATGTTGCGGCATCCATTCTTTTTTTCAATTGGGAAGCTGGTTCAGGCTGTATCACTTTCAAAACAATCGCTATTGTGCATGGTAGAATAATTTTTCCTGCTAGAGTATTCACCTTTGCTCCGTTGTATGATTTATAGATACACCAAATCAGATGCCTAAAAGGCATTGGTGTTGATATTGCCAACTTGAGTAATTGAACCGAGTTGTGTTTTTTTCTTCCCAGAGCTACAAGTTTCATCTGAAAAAATCCTCAAGTTTATCTTTCAGTGATGGATGTTTGGTTTCTAAATGTTGCAACAACAACAAAGGTGCCATACTCTCAGCAGCCTGCACTTCAGAACAAACTACATACTTTCATTTTGAATCAATGGTTGTAAAATCATACATTTTATCTATGTTATTGTATTTCTTCACTTTTTTCTTTGTTTCTGAGCCACCATTGGAACAATTTGCTGCTGTCCTTATTATGGAATAATCAATCTTTCTGAATCGCCCCTTGGCCAGAACTGAGCGCCAAAGAGCAAACAGCATGTGCAGAGTGGTCTGGGTGAGGCTCAGCAGTGATCCGCGTACATATCCAGTGGTCCAGTTCAGTAACACATTATGTCATGGTTTGTAAGCATGCATGCTTGTAATTCATGTTAAACATAGTAAATAAGGTAAATGGAGCATGCATCATTTTGTATAAGGTAAATCCAGGCACATACAGAGGTACTGCTTTAATACAGTTTTATTAGCCTAGCAGAGAAGCTCTAGCAGCCTGATGCCTGAATTAATCTACAGTGATCCACTGGTGGTGTCAGTTTACATTATTGTGGTCCTAAAGAGACACTGCATTATGGGCCTTGTGTTGTATATCTGTGTTGTTTTCATTTATAATTTTTTTTGCAGAATTATCATTTTTGCATGACCACCTATATATGCACGCAGAGGTTTCAATCCACAGTTTGGAAAACCCTATTACAGATAATTAAAGTAGCTTTGATTTGCTTCAGTGGTAGCTATGACTAATCTTCTTCAGCTGGAAGAAGGCCTTTGTCTAATCTAACAATGTTTTGCGGTGAAGGATGTCTGAGAGCAACTGTTTCAAGACAGGAAAAGTGACTGCTCACTGGAGTAATTCAATTTGATGAGTCAGTGGATGTCACTGGAGCTGTGCAGCTTCTAGTGTTTGTGAGATATGAGTCCAGTGGTTCGGTTGAAGATTTGCTCTTTTGTAAAGACGGGTGAGGATGCACAACAGGAAAATGCTTATTCAAATTTTTTTGGAAGCAATCAACCATTTCCACATTTAGTGGGCGTAGGATGATGCAGGCTGGATTGATAGTGCCAAGGTCAAATAAAAAGAACGAGGAGAACTTGCGGCACCTTAGAGACTAACACATTTATTTGGGCATAAACAACAGATTGAACTTCTACATAGAGTGCTTCTGCCGATGTGCATGGGCTGAAATTGTGGAAAAGCAGCATCAATTGCCCCATAACCTCAGATGTGCAGAACACAACGCCATTCACAGCCTCAGGAACAACTCTGACATCATAAAAAGGCTGACAAAGGAGATGCTGTCATCATCATGAATAGGTTGGAATATGAACTAGAGGCTTCTAGGCAGCTCTCTAACACCACATTCAACAGGCCAATTACCCTCTGATCCCACTATGGGTTACCAAAAGAAACTACACCATCTGCTCAAGAAACTCCCTGAAAAAGCACAGAAACAAATCTGCACGGACACACCCCTAGAATCCTAACCAGGGGTATTCCATCTGCTACCCAAGATCCATAAACCTGGAAATCCTGAACACCCCATCATCTCAGGCATTTGCACCCTGACAGCAGGATTGTCTGGCTATGTAGACTTTCTCCTCAGGCCCTACGCTACCAGCACTCCCATCTTTTCCTGTTCTTTCTTTCTATCTATCTATCTATCTATCTATCTATCTATCTATCTATCTATCTATCTATCTATCTATCTATCTATCTACCTATCTACCTATCTACCTATCTATATCTTCCTACTGTATTTTCCACTCCATGCATCTGATGAAGTGGGTTTTAGCCCACAAAAGCTTATGCCCAAATAAATTTGTTAGTCTCTAAGGTGCATACTCCGTTCTTTTTGCTGATACAGACTAACACGGCTACCACTCTGAAAGAAGGTCAAATAAGGTTACCATCCTGGTCACTCAGATCAGGAAAGCCGCACCTAAAGACTTGCTTCACATTCTCATGCAGTTCACCACATATCTGCTACTGAGATGATAACTGAAAACCTGCATCAAGAAACTGCTAAAGCTGTGAACTTCATTGAAGGCTGCCCAACGAGTTCATGACTTTTTACATTGCTCTGTGATTATGCTATGGGTTCCTTTCAGCAGTAACTTATTTTTCACAATGAGGTGAGGTGTCTCTCATCAAATAAAGTGTTAACTTGACTCTTTGAGATAGGAGGAGTGTATATTTTCCTGAATGATTGGCAATGGCTCCTTGCTGATGATGGCTTCAGTACTTCATTTTGTGTGGTGTGCCTAGTCTATCTTGCTGACATCTCTGAGCATCTCAATGAGCTGAACTTTTCTCTCCAGAGACAAAATATGAATGTTCTGTTCACACATGACTGGGTAAAAACATTAATAAGAAAACTTGGAAATTGATCTTTCTTAGGCACAAAGAGGATCTTCTCTAAGATTTTGAGGGAAACTGAGGAGTTGGTTGGGAGCCATCACGAACACATAAATTAGCAACTGATGCACCTTCAGACCCAGTTACAGGACTATTTTCCTGACAACCCACAGAGAGGAAATAGATGAATCACACATCCATTCATCCAAGCTGCAGTTGACTCTGCAGCACTGAATGGGTCATTATAAGACAAAGTAATAGACCTTTCCTGCATCAATATCCTGTGGCTGACTTTCTCTTAGACAGGTTTCAGAGTAGCTCAGCAGATTTTGACTGTCTCTGAAGGCGTTCCCAAGAAGTTCTCATCCTATTTTCATCTTCGTATGTCTGTGAGCCTCTCTTTTATCTTAGTGGCAATACAACTAAAACATCTCAACCATCTCTTGATTGAAAATTACGTAAGATTACTGTGCATTTCCCCAAATTCACCTTTATGTGGAATATCTCTTAGGAGTAGGATAGACTCATCCATTACATTGAGTTGTTAGTACATACTAAAGTGTTGTCCCTCTGCGATGCTATATAAAAAGGAAGAGAACTAGTTAAACGAATACAGTCACCACTGTTACAAAATTGCAATAAACCTTGTATAGAGTATGTCATGTTTTTGCCCTGGATTTGAGGGGGTGTATAACCCAGAATGTGATCAAGCTAATTGCAACCATATTATGTGCATTTGGCCATCCTGAAGTAATGAAATAGAATATCACATAGTTAAGGGTTAATTTGGAGACAGGCTTTCAGAAGGAAGGTCAAATCTAGCTGGCAGTTTCTGCTAATCAGAATGGGAGGGGGGATAAACATGTAAACAACTGAGTCTGAAAACCTTGGTGGTTGAGAAACCTTGAGTATTGACGCCTCTGATATTAAAAGCTATTGAAAGTTAGAAAAGTGATGATATAGTAGGGATCATTATGACCTATGTCTTTTGCAGAAGTTAGTTATAAAAGGTTAGCTAATAGAGTGTACTTTGGAGCAGTCCTCTGAAACCATCTTGAGAGACGTTTTTCCTGACACCCTTTCTCCCCAGTGGGTGAGCAACTGGTCACTGCAAACCTGCTGGGATGTTCTAAACCTATTGCTTATGTTTGTGTGTGCTTATATCTAATAAACTGCAGTGTTAGACAAGAACATGTTACTTGCATTAATCTTATCAAACGGAAGTGCTGTGTTCCTGTTGATTTATTCCTTACACTGCCTGGAGTGAAATAGTTAAGTTGCCCCTGTTGGGAGGTTTTAAACCCCCTGGTGACAATGTAAGGTATCAATGGAAAATTTACAAACTGCTAAATATTATTATCCTGTTTAAATCCATGTATCATCTTTGTATATGAAGTTATGAATGTTGGCTATGTTTTTGTATCTCAAATATAATGTTTTCTTGAGTGACACCCCAAGATGGATTTGCATCAAGGCTAGCCAGCCTGGTTGGTGGTTCATTAAGGACAATTGGCTTGTCCAGTGAGCCCCTCCTGGAGACATTTCAGAGAGCACTGATTCAGCAAGGCATGTAAGGACGTGTGATAAGAACATGTGATCTATCTTTCCATGCACTTGGGCTGAAATATAAAAGAAGACTGTGACATCACCTCTTTGTCTTCATTCCTGCTCCAGATTTCTGGACATGATTTTTAACAAAGAAGAGCTTTGAACAATGAACTGATGACCCCCAATGTAATTGATGAACCAGCGAGACTTATTACAAAATAACGGATTTAACATCACTGCTATTATCCTGACCTGCAAATTCTTGAAATCAGTTGTAATGTATATGAGTCCTTTAACCAATTTATAATGCTTTCATTTTCTTTTTATATGAATAAACTTTTAGTCTTTAGTTACTAAAGGATTGGCTACAAGCATGATTGTTGGGTAACATCTGAACTATATATTGACCTGGGGAAGTGGCTGATCCTTAGGGATTAGAAGAACCCTATATGAGGTGAATCTGTTTTTCAATAATCTCTCATAAAGACCGGCTGTCTGGGTGGTGATAGGGGCTGGATTGCCTAAAGCAGTGGTTCTCAACTGTGATCCACCGCTTCTTCAGGGAAAGCCCCTGATGCGCCGGGCCGGTTTGTTGACCTGCTGCGTCCGCAGGTTCGGCCGGTCGCAACTCCCACTGGCTGCGGTTCGCTGCTCCAGGCCAATGAGGGCTGCGGGACACGACGGACAGCACATCCCTCGGCCCGCGCCGTGTCTCACAGCCCTCATTGGCCTGGAGCAGCAAACCGCAGCCAGTGGGAGTTGCGACCGGCCGAACCTGCGGATGCGGCAGGTCAACAAACCAGCCCAGCGCACCAGGGGCTTTCCCCAAAGAAGCAGCGGACCACAGTTGAGAACCGCCGGCCTAAGGGGATTGTATTTTGTCTTTCTGATAATTCACTGGTCTACAATTTTTGAGAAGTCGTCTGCTTCAGAGATAAAATGTGCTATTTAGTATGTATTTTGATGTGCTGAATTCAAATATGACAATTAAAACAACTGATTGGCTACTGTTTCTAAGACATTTAAGTTTTTACATTTTATGTCTATGTATATTGTGTAGATAGTAGAGTTTGAATCATAAATTGTAAACCTAGGTCTTTTCGTGTGTTTATGGTTGCTTTACATGATACTATTTCACCTCTCCTGTTTATGTAACACTTTAAAAATCAGCAAAGGGGTTATATAAATAAAATTTATTATGAAACAAAAGGCAAAAAACTAGTATGTACATAGTTTAGTCCTATTCAGTGTCTCCTCGGCGCTTCTTGGCTTGTCTCTTGTATTCATTAAATGGAGCATCTCTTGTCACTGTCCAGCAATAGTCTGCAAGCATTGATGGGCTCCATTTGCCCTGATAGCGTTTCTCCATTGTTGCAATGTCCTGGTGAAATCGCTCGCCATGCTCGTCGCTCACTGCTCCGCAGTTCGGTGGAAAAAAATCTAGATGAGAGTGCAAAAAATGTATCTTGAGTGACATGTTGCAACCAAGGCTTTTGTATGCCTTCAGGAGGTTTTCCACCAACAACCTGTGGTTGTCTGCCTAGTTGTTTCCGAGAAAATTGATTGCCACTAACTGGAAGGCTTTCCATGCCTTTTTTTCCTTGCCACGCAGTGCATGGTCAAATGCATCATCTTGAAGAAGTTCACGAATCTGAGGACCAACAAAGACACCTTCCTTTATCTTAGCTTCACTTAACCTTGGAAATTTTCCACGGAGGTACTTGAAAGCTGCTTGTGTTTTGTCAATGGCCTCGACAAAGTTCTTCATCAGACCCAGCTTGATGTGTAAGGGTGGTAACAAAATCTTCCTTGATTCAACAAGTGGTGGATGCTGAACACTTTTCCTCCCAGGCTCCAATAACTGTCGGAGTGGCCAATCTTTCTTGATGTAGTGGGAATCTCTTGCACGACTATCCCATTCGCAGAGAAAACAGCAGTACTTTGTGTATCCAGTCTGCAGACCAAGCAAGAGAGCAACAACCTTCAAATCGCCACAAAGCTGCCACTGATGTTGGTCATAGTTTATTCACCTCAAAAGTTGTTTCACGTTGTCATAGGTTTCCTTCATATGGACTGCATGACCAACTGGAATTGATGGCAAAACATTGCAGTAAAACAGCTTTAAGACTCGTCTTCAATGAATCAATGACCGGTCTCCACTCATCTGGATCGTGCACGATGTTGAGGGCTGCCATCACACCATCGATGTTTTTGCAGGCTACAAGATCACCTTCCATGAAGAAGAATGGGACAAGATCCTTTGGACGGTCACGGAACATGGAAACCCTAACATCACCTGCCAGGAGATTCCACTGCTGTAGTCTGGAGCCCAAAAGCTCTGCCTTACTCTTGGGTAGTTCCAAATCCCTGACAAGGTCATTCAGTTCACCTTGTGTTATGAGGTGTGGTTCAGAGGAGGAGGATGGGAGAAAATGTGGGTCCTGTGACATTGATGGTTCAGGACCAGAAGTTTCATCCTCTTCCTCTTCCTCGTCTGACTCAAGTGAGAATGATTCTGGTGCATCAGGAACCGGCAGTCCTTCTCCGTGGGGTACTGGGCGTATAGTTGATGGAATGTTTGGATAATGCACAGTCCACTTTTTCTTCTTTGACACACCTTTCCCAACTGGAGGCACCATGCAGAAGTAACAATTGCTGGTATGATCTGTTGGCTCTCTCCAAATCATTGGCACTGCAAAAGGCATAGATTTCCTTTTCCTGTTCAACCATTGGTGAAGATTTGTTGCACAAGTGTTGCAGCATATGTGTGGGGCCCACCTCTTGTCCTGATCTCCAATTTTGCAGCCAAAAGAAAGGTGATAGGCTTTCTTAACCATAGTGGTTATACTGCGCTTTTGTGATGCAAAAGTCACTTCACCACAAGCATAGCAGAAGTTATCTGCACTGTTCACACAAGTATGAGGCATCTCTGCTCACTTTGGCTGAACAGAAATGTGTCCCTTTGCAAAATCAAACACTGACAAATAAGAGAGCACGACACTGTCTGATTTCCAGAGCTGATATAGGGCAATTTGTTCAGCAGAGTGATGTAAGCTTCGTTATGATTGCATCATCCATGACTTCTAGGAATAACATGATGCAATTCATATCATGTATGACGCAATACCAGCTTCAGATTGCATCATTCATTGTTTTGCCTAAAAAGCAAGTACTGTCCAAACCCAGTCATAGATTTATTCATAGATCCATTCAAAGATGTATTTTAGTCATTTCTGGTTTAAATTGAGATCCCTTCCCTTTATAACTCACTTATCCTCCGCCATTCCCAAGTCAAGGGTCGTATATACTGACCCAATAGCATGTCTTGAAAACTAGAGCCACTCAACAATTTTAAGCATCATTTTCGTTCTCAGTGACCCAGAATTAGTAAAGTTTGACTACATTTATTTCAGAAGCATTTTGGCTGTAGAGCAGTGTAACCAGTATGTTGATACAGGAGCTCCTTTTGCTACTGATTTTGTGAACTCTAATGTTAGAAACACTACTAGTTTTGGGGGTAATTATCCTGTTTTTTATCAGTCTGTCCTGAATTTGGCATTCTCAGCTGTGACCCACACCAGGCATGGTCACACCCTTTATAAAATCTGTTTTTCAAAACTTCACTATTTGTTGTTATTCCTGGTATGGTTATAGAAATAATGACTTGAGGCTAGGATTAAATGTTGATAGATTCATGGCCAGAAGGGACCATTCAGATCTAGTCTGACACTTCCTGCATAACAGAGGCCACAGGACTTCCCTGAATTAATTTCCGTTTGACCTAGGGCATCTATTTTAGAAAAAAATCCAATCTTAATTTTAAAAATAAATACATTTGAAAAGGTGTAGGGAGAGGGTATAATGAAACATTTGTTAGTTGGCGGTGGGGAGGAAACACCAGCTCCTAAAGTTTGGGATGTCTTGTTCTGCAGTGGTCACTGTCAACATCCTCTTCCCCAGGAGCCAACTATGCATTAACAATGCAGTCTATGACAGTCTGGAGAGTAAGAATCTGGGACAAAGAATTAAACTCTAGCCTCCTTCGTGGCCATGTGCAACACAGCTACTGGTTTGCCAGGCTAGTTCAACAGTCTCAACTGCTCACATGCATTTGCCAGGTAGCTTACATGTAATCAAGTATGGAAGGGTTATGAGATGTAAAATTCATATAGGCAAGGATAAATTAGTGTTGGAAAGCTTAATAAGTAATTTTGAGTGTGCTTCATATCAGCAAATAAACCAAAAATTCTGTTTTGGATGACAGTTTTGAGCCAGCCAGGACCTTTTTTTCTCATTCGTCTTGATTTTCAAAAGCAAAGACACCAAGGACTCTTGGGGTACCACAAAAGGCTTAATAATCTTTAACAAACATGACCAAAAAGGCTATTCTAACTTCCCATTTTCTTGTCCTTACAATAGATCTAATATTCTCCCAGAAGACAAATATCCTTGTCAAGACCTTTCTTGCTCAACTAAGTTTTGCTTTATTTTTCTGGAAGTGCCACCTGGCCTCTTAAATCTAGTTTCGGCAGAATACTTTGAATATTCATACACAGTATACATAACCCTCTGAAGGGCCAGTTCTGTATCTCATGATTCCTACTGAGCAAGGAAGGAGTTTAAAAAGGGTTTGAATTGCCCTTCACATCGTTGTATTGTTATGTTGAAAGACTACTTAATATGTAAACACAATCAGTAGTATTCTGAACACAGTCTGCGGCATTATTTTCCAGATTACACACGTAGGTGTTCAATGCATTTCATCTTCTCATTTTAAAGACTGTAATTCCAGATCTGCTTACTGTAGTCTCATCCCTGACTCAAAACATATCAAAATGCAAATAAGCACATAAGTCTTGAGCAGAAGCAAATGCAACAGAAACTCATCTGCAAATTACCAACATTTCAAAATCAGTCAAATATACAATATGCTTCAATGTACTTACATCACAGCAAGTTCTAGTCTCTCTGACCTCTGCAGGTACTGTGGTCTCCAGAGTTTTTACAGAGCCACCTTCATGGCTATATTATCATCTTGATACATGGGAAGTTATCAAGCATACATGAGGCATGGTGGGGATGCTGTGAGTGTTGTGGTTCATCAGACTCTTTGATACTTGGTTCCTTATGGCACCACAAGCTCAGAAACAAGTGCTGTTGAATTTGCAAATTCCATGCCCTAAGGTCTAGCACATGATGACTTCCCAATAAGTTCTCACCTGCATGTTTAATAGTAAATGATACTTTCCTCAGGCTAACAAAAAGGAAAGCATGAAAACACTGTGCAGAATCTTAGTTCAGTTGTCATTGTGGGTGCTCAGGGCCCTTTAATGTGTTTCAAATTGGGCACCCAGAATTTGAGGCACCAATATTAGAGGCTTCTTTAAAACCACTTATCCCTGGGAGTTTTTTTTTTTTCAAGGACTTCAACAGGAGCAAGGCTGGGCACCAAATGCTATTAAAATGGAGGGATGACTACTAAAATGGAGAAAAAATGCTAATCATCCTTTATATGAATTTCTCACATTCATGCAGAAACATATTAAACTTTGTCTGTCCCCTGAAAGAGACAAGTCATGTTTCAGTATGAGTCTGTGCTGGGCTTCATAGACATCATCCAGAAAATGAGGGAGGGCCTTCACTCTCTTCTGATTAGGAGAAGGAGCGCAGCCACCTGCTGTGAATGTGGGGATGAAATAATAACAGGACTGGCCAGGTGCAGGCAATTAATGAGTCACGCTAAAAAAGAGTGTTTTTGTGAAGAGCAAGGAGCCTGCCATCACTGGCCATAGGAGTAAAGGAGAAGAGTGGAGCTGAGGAAATACTGGTGAGCTGAATGACAGTGTGGACTTATTTTTGGGATTTGGCTGAAGAAAAACATCACTTTTGGACTTTGCTTAAGGAAAGCTAGTTTCCATTCATATTCAGCTCTTAAAGGATCAGGAGACTCTCTTGTTCTCGAGATGTTCTGCAATAAGCCATACCACATTAGTACCTAAGCCATACATTAGTATATATTTTAATTTTGGTTCACACTGGCATGCAACACAGTCTTATAACCTCTCATCAAAAACAAGATGAGTCATCCGTGGTTTCAAAGGGGGCATATTGACTCCCATTTCAGCAGAGCTGAACAGGGATTTATTTTGGCTGTAGTCTGTAGATAGACCTTGAATATGAAAAATTCATTGAAAACATTAGTGTATGTTCATCTTGAACATCACAATTAGTAAGACTTGCTTCGAGCCTTCGAGGGCCTAGATCACATGCAGTGATGAATGACTGAAAGGTGGAACTTTAAAACATGCCCTCAATTTTTAGAATGATGTATGCAGAATATTAAATAAACTATTGTGGTTCTCCTGGTGCTGTGGCCCAGGACCAGCTCTCTGTATGTGTGGTGACTCCTGAATTTTGCCTTGGAAGGAGCATCTATATGAAGTCATAGAGGAAATGTAAAAATGGAAAGGATTCAATTGCTCAGCATGAGCAGTAGCTGTTTTATAAGATACGTGATAATGTGCTTATTGGAGAGTAGAAATTAGCCCTCAGACAGCTAATTTCATATTTTTTTTTATTCTCAAGCATTTCTGGTATAATTCTTGTGATGGTTAAAGTGCACACACAGATACATTTTACAAGTATAGATTGACTAGTACATAAAATTCCTATAATGTCATAGGAATATCACAACCAGACTGATGGCCAGGATTTTGAGGTAATCATAGAAAAAACAGCTCCCAGAGACTCCTTCTCAAATTTTATGCTCAGCCAAGGGATCTGGAATGGCTTCTTTTGTAGGGGCCTTCTACCCTGTGACAGTGCACCACTGGATAAACAGGCACAAAGCCCAGCTTTCTATGCACACAGGGCAAGACAAGACACCTCTCATATAGGAACATATCTAGAAATACATTTACAAGTATACCTGTGTGTAGCTGTGTATTTAGAAACAGACTGAAAGTCAGACTCTATGCCTTTGGCAGTACTTGACTGCGAGTGCATCAATCCATATCACAGCTACATATAAAAATAATGAATCAAACCACATAGTTCATAAGAGTAAATTTGGCGAAACCCCTTGATCATGAGGAAAGAAAGCACTAAGTAGAGCCAACTTTACTTTGACAAGTAACAAAATAGTTACATTAATGATACTGTTCACAATGATATTTCATATGGCACTTGGAAGTCCCAGATTGCTTTGCTTGTTTATCCATACATTAAATAGATAATACTGTGGGTTCATGTTATTTCACACGTCACACCAAAGTCATAAGAAAGTCTCTTAGCTCCTTACTGAATCGGCGGACGCGGCAAGTAAACAAACTGGCCTGGCCCACCAGGGGGCTTACCCTGGTGAGCCACGTGCCGAAGGTTGCCAATGCCTGGTCTAGAAGGAAGTTTTTTGTGTGTTTAATTTTGGACTTTAACCCAGGAGGGCTGTTGCTGTTGGATTTGTAAAAGCCTCTTTTTGAGTTTATTGAAGAACCAAGAGGAGAAACTAAGGCGAGGGGCTGCTTGCATGGACATGAAGGGGGCAGCCAAGAGAAGGCCGCTTGTTGACAGGGTGCACCAGGCTCACAAGTGACAACTCCCATAGGGAAATGTGCCATGATGAGAAAAGGCAGTTTAACGTTGAACTGACTCAAAATGAAGCGATTTGGATCAGTTCAACAAACTCAGTTGAAACATGCTGATTTTGTGAATGTTGAAATGTTTTGATCAGAAGTGTCAAAATGAAATGGTGCGACATTTATGCACTAAATTTGCTGGAATCTTTCATTCAGCCAAAAGTTGATATTTCAACTTTTCATCCTGATTTGGGATGAAAACACATGTTGGAATCGTGCACAGGATGGAAATTGTGAGTTTTCACTCCGCTGGAGTCATGATGTTTACATGCAGAATGGAAAACAGAGATGGAGGGAAACCCTTTTCGAAACAAGGCTCAAGTCATGCATCTAACCATGTATATGCCGCTAATCTGCTTGCATATTGTATTTATAACTGATGATATTTTAAGCTGTACTTGGACCTTTAATCGTTTTACATTCTAAAACAGGCATTTTATTTCATTTTTCAGAAAATGTTGTTATTGTGGGAGACAGTCATTGGCTGAAAGGAAAAAATCAATGGGTTTAGGAGTCTCACTGCTCTGTGTGCCTCTGGAAATCTCCCCTGTTCTTTATTGCAGCACGTAGAGGAGTGCTAGATCATTTGCAGAACATATAAGACACAGTCCCTGTCCTAAAGAGCTTAAAACAAAATTGTAAATATAACAAAATTGTGAGGCTAACAAACGATTGGTGTGGGGGAATGGGGTGAAGAACTAATGAGGGATACAGTAAGCAAGGACGGCTCTTACAATTTTGCCGCCCCAAACAGGGGCGGCGGCCCTGCCCCCGACGCAGGCAGACGTAGAGGGGCCCTGCTACGTCTGCTTGTGTCGGGGGTGGGGCCCTGCTACGTCTGCCTGCATCGGGGGCGGGGCCCCGCCCCCGATGCAGGCAGTCCCAGTCCGCGGCGGCAAGGGAAGAGCGGCGCATGTGCTGCCCCATTGCCGCGGCGGCAGGCGAGAATGGGGCGGCAGTCCGAGTCCCGCGGTGGCAATTCAGCGGCGGGAAGAGCGGACCTGCCGCCGAATTGCCGCCACGGGACTCAGACTGTCGCCCCATTCTCGATGCCGCCCCAAGCGCCAGCTTGGAAAGCTGGTGCCTGGAGCCGGCCCTGACAGTAAGAACATCCCTGAGTTACTTAGATTGTGTGTGAAACTAGGGATTGAATGTGTAAAGGGACTCAACCTGGCCTCCAGTTACGTACATGCAACATTGGCCCACACAACTTTTTGCCCAACATTACTTGTGTCTTGTACCCCAGTCACTTGTTTCTGATGCTCATTTGTTATTCTAATTTTAAAGCACATTCTGCTACTGTCTTATTAATTTGTTTGTTTGCATTACACATGTCCCAGCAGAAATCAGGGCCCCATTGTGCTAGATGCTACACTCATGTAGTAACAGACTTCCCTTTCCTAAAGAGCTTACGGTCTCAATAGACAAGACAGAATGTTTTTCTGCAGCATCCTTACTTCTTCCTTCCCCTTTCGTCTACTAATTTACAAAAACACCTCGATCCTGCATTCACTGAAGTCAGTGGCAAAACTCCCATTGGCTTTAATGATATAGGACTGGGATCAAAGAGTGTGGCAGTGGGAGCATTTCTGATGTAAATAATCTCACCAATATTTATTTGCCCTAATACTTGCCTTTATTGGGACTATTCACATATGTAAAGTTAAGCACGTGTATAAGTGTTTGCAGGATTAGGGCACAAGAAGTTGGTTGATATATGTGTGTACAATGCTTCCATAAGTAGGCAGCACTATGTTTTGAGATACTATCAAACTTTGGCCTCACTTACATTTTTTCTTGTCATTCAAAGGAGTTTATTTTGGTGGTTTAAGTTTGCCTGTGTGTTGCATTGACTTTCAGTGTTTTATCTAAATATCTTTAGCAAGACCGCAATCATTGCCGAGTGGTACCCGCGAGAACAGAAAAGACCCCCCGGTCGGCCTCCAAGAAGATGGGAAGATGACATCGTTAAACGTTTCGGACGAACGTGGAGAAGAAAGGCAAGAGTGCGAGAAGAATGGCAGACGTGTTGTGATCGGCGCAGTCTTAACGACAGCTTAAGTCCGATCGATCCAGGTGATCTTTAGCAAGTTGTTTAACATACATGATATCAGATGCTCCCCTTGATTAATTATAAATATTATACAATAACACTGTTGATGAGCAATCATGAATTTCTATACCACAAATGAAATATCACATACATTATTATTAAATGATTCAATGTCTGAACATTAAATGGGGCAGTAATGTTGGCAGTGCTGTATTTGGTGTCTTCCTGATTTTTTTACTGATGTAGTGAAAATATTTGTATACGTACCAATATCATTATTTAAAAAAAAATAACTTTATTTAAAGCTTATTATTAGAATTTTATTCAATCGTTGGAAAGAGGAAAATTGTACAAAAAGAAAGTATATGCCCTTGGTAGATAGTATAGACCTGAAAATAAATGGGTTTGGAGAAATAAAACAGAAAGAGGGATCATTAGGAAATCAGCAAGCTGTTGAAAGAACAGTCAGTCAGACAGTGTCATAAAGATCTGAAATGCTGCAGTGTTTTTTTTTTTATGGCAATCATTCAGAAAGGTCATGGCACTATGGAGGATGAAGGGTTATCCTTTATGATTGCTAGTAATTTTAAATAGTGTAAACAAATAAATCTTGAGGATGAAGAAATGTTTATTAGCCTTCAAAGCATTTAGTTAAGTTATTGGAGTGTTGTGGGTGTCACAGGGGGTGGTTGAGAAGATCAGTACTTATAACTATCCCCACTATATTTTAATACCTCCGACAACTGGTCATACAAAGTCTATCTGATAATAAAAAGCATAATTCTAAAATCAAAATATTACGCTATAAAATAGCTCCCAAATAAATAGACACAATGGCTCAGGGCTGTGAGAGTACAAAATGGAAAATACACCCAGCCACAAAAAGCAAGAGGGTGATAAAGATGCTGAATGGAAAAGTGGACTTAAGCAGGTTTGCAGGTTGATTTAATAATGTTAGGTTAATCCTATTTCTTTAACTTCCCTGAGTTTTTCGTGGTTGAACAATGACCACAAGTAATATTCATAGTAGTGTCTCTCAAAAGGGTAAGTAACTCCTATTATAAAAATAATAGGTCATGTTTTCAAAGGGCCTCAATCTGGTCTCTATTTTGAACACTGCATTTGTTTACACAGCTGATGAGATGTTAACATCTCTGTGCTCAGGGGATAGAATTTACCCCAGTTCAACCAGGATCTTAAGCACCTGCCTAACTTTAAGCACCAGGTGGGTGAGATAATATCTTCTCTTGGATCAACTTCTGTTGGTGAAAGGGATGAGCTTTCGATCTTACACAGAGCTCCTTTTCAGGTCTGGGAATTGTATTCAAGCCTGGTCTACACTTCAAAGTTAGGCTGATGCAAGGCAGCTTGCGTCGATCTGGTTGTGCATGTGTCTACACTAAATTTGTCTCCCACTGATGTAAGCACCTCGTTATGCCAACATAGTAACACTACTCCCCGAGTGGCATAGAGCTATGGTCAATGCACTTCGGTCAATGCAGCTGTCCCACAATGCTCCATACTGACTGCTCTGGTCACCACTGTGAACTCCACTGCCCAGGCGTCAAGGAGACCATAAGCCCCAACTCCCCTTTAAAGTCCCACACATTTTTGGAATTCTTTTTCCGGATTTCCTGGTTTGGTGAGCACCCCTAGCAGCTCTCCATTGTTAAGTGAAACTGCCCAGCTGACCATACCAGCTACACACTCCAGATGCATTCCTGCCTGTAGTAGATGGGAGATATTGGATCTCCTGGGCCTGTGGGGAGAAGAGGCTGTGCAAGCACAGCTCTGAAAAAGCCATAGAAATGTCAACATCTAGAAGCAGATTGCTCAGGGGATGCCGGAGAAGGGGCACGATAGGGATCAGCAGCAGTGCCACATGAAAACCAAAGAGCTGTGACTGCAGACATGCCACTTTTACAATGAGCTGCATGCCATATTTGATGGAGACCCCACAACCACACCCCATAGCACTGTGGATACCTCAGAGAAGCCTGAGTCACAGGCCCCTGCCATGAACAGCAAGGAGGAGGAGCAGGTGGTGGACGAGGAAGAGGAATATGTGGGATAGGTGACCGGGATCCAGCTGTGCGGCGATCCCGGACTTGTTTTTGACTCCACCGCATTCCTGCCAGTCAAACACAGGAAAGCCCAATGCAGGGGAAGTATGGGAAAGTAATGTGTAAGTATGGAAGTACGGGTAGGTATGTACATACATTTTTCATTTCAGAGATGCCCCCTCCCACCCCAAATAGCAGGATTCAGCTTTTGACTTTTCATTAATTTACTGCTGCCAGAATAGGTAGTGGAGCAACCAGGAGAGGTAGAGTTGCTCTGTGCTTTTCATTCCCCTCTAGAAATAGGCAGGGGGGGCATGCAGAGCAGTTTGTTTATGTACACAGGGATGTCACTGAATCCTCCTCAGAGATCTCGATGAAACTTTCATGGAGGTACTCTGCAATATTCTGCTGCAGGTTTCTAGAGATGGCAGCCTTATTTCTTCCTCCACAGTTGAACACTTTCCCGTGCCAGTCAGCGATAACTTCAGCAGGCCTCATTGCAGTACACAGGCTAACAGCATACAGGCTCAGGTGGTTTCAGGATGCCTGCAGTAGCTGTCCTCTCTGTGCCTTTGTTACCCTTAAGAGTGATATATCAGCTAAAATTACCAATCCCTGTAGAAAATGGTGCCAGTATTCAGTGCCATTGTCTTATACTACTAAAATCATGCAACAGAGCAACTTCTTCCTCATTTCCCTCATCCCCGGTGGGCCATACTCACCACAGCTGTGACTGGCAGTGTGCATAATCAATCCCAAGCAGAAGTGAGAAGGTAGTGCTTAACACTTTAAGGGAAAAAGGGGAGTGAGTTCAGCATCTTAAATTTTGTTTTCCATAGTGAATATGCTGACAATGGTACCTCTGTGCGTTATATCTTCCGCTGAACACATTGAGGCCTTCAGGGTCTCTCCCTGTACACCTGTGGAATGCCTGAGCCAGATAAGGAGGTGAAAGAAGAGATCTTGGGATGACATGTTAAGTGAGATCCTACAAGCCAATCCTGCAAGCCAATGCTGCATCAGACCATGAGCACAGGGCCTGGAGGATGAACACTGTAGGCAGCCTGGAAAGTGTTGGAAATGAGTCCCAACAGGAAAAGGAGAGGGAGTTGCACCAGGACTTAATGGGCATTCTCAGGCGGCAAATACAGATGCTGTAGACCAGTGGTGGGCAGCCTGTGGCCCGTCAGGGTAATCTGATTGTGGGCCGCAAGACATTTTGCTGATGTTGACCCAGGGGCGGCTCTCACAATTTTGCTGCCTCAAGCAGTTGCTGCGGCCCTGCCCCCGACGCAGGCAGTCCCAGTCCACGGCGGCAAGGGAAGAGCGGCAGACCTGCCGCCCCATTGCCGCTGCAGCAGGCGAGAATGGGGCAGCAGTCCAAGTCCCGCAGCGGCAATTCGGTGGCGGGAAGAGCGGACCTGCCACCAAATTGCTGCCGCGGGACTCGGACTGCTGTCCCATTCTCGATGCCATCCCAAGCACCAGCTTGGAAAGTGGGTGCCTGGAGCCAGCCCCATGTTGACCGTCCGCAGGCACGGCCCCCCTCAGCTCTCAGTGGCGCGGTTTTCCGTTCCTAGACAATGGGAGCTGTGGGAAATGGCGGCCAGCATGGCCCATGCCTGAGGATGGTCAAGATCAGCAAAATGCCTCACTGCCTGCAATCAGATTACCCTGATGGGCCACAGGCTGCCCACCACTGCTATAGACTCTAGTGGACCTGCAGGTTCAACAATTCTGGGCTTTTCCCCCCCCCTCTGAGAACTCAATACTGGGAACACTACTGCACCCCTACCCCTACCTGCTCCGCACAGGGACATTAAAGACAATCACAGCTTCACCTACACTGACTGTGAAAGCCACAGTTGGTGGAGCTGTAGTTTAAATTGATATGAATGTTCTTTCCCCTTTAGAAGTCTTGGTCTCTGAATTAATTTAAGTTTTATTACGTTTTGAATGTATTTGTTTTAAAATTGCACTTTTTTGCACTGATTTTGTTACACAATAAAGTTTTGTTGTTTGGACCATAATTCATCTTTATCAGTTTACAATGGATGCTGCCGAGTGCCCAGCTCTGAAAGGAACCAATTTTCTTTTACTGCACGGTGTCGCACAACTCATCGGATCATTCACAAACAAAATTAATAAGTGCATTGACAATGTTTTATTCCTACATGCACAGCACATGATTCCTACCAGGCCACAAAAGAGCAGGGCCAGGTAGAGCACAGTAAACAAATGCATTACTGTGTCTCACTGTTAATGGTCTTTCAAAGCCTCCCTTAGCCAGATAGCTCCCACACTGAGCTTTTCTAATAGCCCTTGTACCTGGCTGTTCAAATTCAGCAGGCAGTTGCTCCACCGCCACCCTGGCAGAAACTCCCCCCCACTCTTTACTTCACAGATATTGTGCAGGACACAGCAGGCAGCTATAACCATTGGGGTATTTTTTCTCACTGAGATCCAATCATGTGCGTAAAAACACCAGCCTACCTCAATCAATCAAAAGCACATTTAACTGTCATTCTGCACCTGCTGAGCAGGTATTTGAATCATTCCTTGATGCTGTGGAGATGGCTGGTGGACGGCTTCATGAGCCAGGAGAGCAACGGGTAGGCTGGGTCCCCCAGGATCGCAACTGGTATTTCAACATTCTGAATGGCAATCCACTGTTTGGGTAAGAAAGTCCCTGCTTGCAGCTTTCTGAACAGTCCAGTGTTCTTAAAGAGACAAATGTCATACACCTTCCCTGGCCAGCTCACACTGATGTCAGTGAAGCATCCCCAGTGATCGACCAACGCTTGGATGGAAAATTAGCCCTTCTGTTGACATAGTGTCAGGGTGGTCTAATACCAAAATAAGAATATGTGTGCCATCTATCGCTCCATCGCAGTTTGGGAATCCCATTGCTGCAACTCCATTCACTATGTCCTGCACATTGCCGAGAGTCACACTCCTGAGTAGCAGGAGCAAATTAATTGCTCTGGTCATTTGCATGCCAGTGGCCCCCCGTGGTGGATTTCCGAACTCCAAATTGACTTTTGATTGACAAGAAGCAAGCCAGTGTTACAGGTTTCCATAGTGCAATCACCACTCACTTCTCAACTGTCAGGACAGCTCTCATTTTGGTGTCCCTGTGCTGGAGGGCTGGGGTGAGCTCAGCGCACAGATCCAGTAATGTTGCCTTGAACAGCTGAAAGTTCTGCAGCCACTGCTCATCATCCCAAACCTTCATAAGGTGCAATACCACTAGTCAGTGCTTGTTTCCCAGGCCCATAAGCAGCACCACGCCATTTGCAGTTGCTCCATGAATGCCACTGACAACCTTGAATTGGGTCTTATGTTCCACAGCGATCTGTCCTCCAAGGAATTGTCATGTTCCTCACTGATTTGTTTCTTCTTGTGGCTCTGAAAATATGGCAGAATTGTGCACCCTGTGCTTGCAGGGCTCATGACAATAATGCAGAGCTGTGCAGGCTCCACGCTTCTGTCAGAGATGGCGGACAGCGAGGAGGATGATTCGGGTTTGTGGGTATTTGAAAAAAAGGTCTGCAAATTATGGGATACCAGATACAGATAATATTATGGGGTCTTTTATTGGCCCAACTTCTGTTGGTGGAACAGAGACAATTTTTTGAGCTACACAGAGCTCTTCAAGTCTGGAAAAGGTAATGAGAGTGCCTGAGCTAAATTTAAGGTGGAACAGATTGTTAAGCATAGGAGTTACCACCTGTTACAAGGAACAATTCAAAGTGAAGTGGGCCATTAACACCTGCGGTCATAGGTCAAAGGAGAGTTAGTGGGTTAAAGACTGTTGTAATGAGACATCAAACCAGTATCCTTATTAAGTCAATGATTTCTTTTGTCTAGCAAAGTTATTAATTTAAGCTCCTGGACTCATCTTTTGAAGGTGTTGTGCAGGTTTCCTTTGAGGCCAAGGGCTCAGAGGTCAAATATGGAGCAATTGTTTTGTGAAAAGTGTTCACCCACAAATGATAGATTTTTTTTTTGTCTTTTACCATTTTTCTGTGTGAGTTCATTTGAGAGTGCAGTGATTGTCTGGTTTCACCCACATAATTTTTGGGGCATTTGATGCACTGGATGTGGTACACCACGTATTGTGATAGGCATATGTAAGACCCATGGATCTTGAAAGGGGTGTTGTGGGAGGTATTGATCATCACAGCAGTAGAGAGATGTCTGCAGGTTTTACAACTGTTGACCTGGCAAGACCTACTTCTGCTTTGAGTTTGTGTGTTCTGGTCTGCATGGAGATTACTTTGGATGAGGAGCTTGATTCATAGACTTTAAGGTTAGAAGGGACCATCATGGTAATCTAATCTGACCTCCTGCACATTGCAGACCACAGAACCTTACCCACCCACTCCTGTAATAGACCTCTGACCTCTGGATGAGTTCCTGAAGTCCTCAAACCAGGTTTAAGACTTCAAGTTACAGAGATTCCACCATTTACACTAGTTTAAACCTGCAAGTAACCCATGCCCCGTGCTGCAGAGGAAGGCGAAAAAACCCTTTGGTGAGGTTGTGGGTAGGATTTGAAGATGAGAAGATGGGGTTCAAGATTTCTTTCAAGATGTGGTCCCCATCAAGTATGTAATTGTTGTAACTGTTTGATGATACCCTGTATGGGTTCCAGTGTGAGGTGGTAGATTTCAATTAGGGATTTGTGGGTGGGGGTTTTATTTCTGTATTGAAGCAGGTTCTCTCGGAGTATTTGGGTGGCCCATTCCATGATGTGATCTATTTCTCTGGTGGAGTGTCCTCTTGTAGTAAAGGTGGTTTTAAGAGTTTTAAGGTGTATATACTGGACTTTCTCCTTGGAGCATATTCTGTGGTATCTGAGAGCCAGGCTGTAGATAACAGATTTCTTGGTGTGTTTGAGGTGGTTACTGTATCTGTGAAGGTAGGTGGTGGTAATCAGTAGGTTTCTTATATATAGTTGTCTGTAGGGTTCCATTGTTGAGGATGATTGTGGTGTCCAGGAAGTTGATGCTGGTGTGGCAGTGTTCTAGACAGCATTTGATGGATGGGTGACGATTGTTGAAGTTATGTTGGAAATCTCTGAGGAAGTTTAGGAAGTTTAGCATGAAAATATCATTGATGAATCTGAGGTATATCATTGGTTTTGTTGTGTATTTTTCAAAAAAATCTTCCTCAAGGTGGGCCATGAAGAGGTTGGCATATTTGGGAGCCATCCCAAATGAAGAAAGTCGTGAGTCTGTTTCAGAGCATAAGAAAAATGAAACACTACAAGGTAAAAGTTCTTCTTTTTCAGATATTTCATATTTCTTTTTAAGACTGGAAAAGTCTGAAGTGCATTTTAAGGTAGAATTTGGATTATATAAACATGTATTTTAAGTCATTTGTATTGATATCAGCATGGAAAGAGGATCTCTGTTTTTAAGAGTTATCTATGCCTGAGGTTTATTCTTACTTGAAATTAAAATATTCTGTTTATGACATCACAGTTGGTTGTATAATTTTGTAAACAGAAGAATGTGACCTCAAGAGAGGAATGAGCAGATGAACTATCAAAAACAAAGATCCTGTTTTCATGCAAATGTTTCTAATAATAAAAAGAACCAGAGAAAGAAAAATACAACAACCCGTGCTATGTAACCAGAAAGTCTCTAGAGAGAATGCTTTTCAAAGGAGTCATCTGGCCTGAAATGACAGTTTGCCTTTGTACATTTAAAGTATTAAAATAGTGTATATGGTAAATTTTCAGTTCTCTGTATGACAAATCTGATATTTTATGCAGTATAAAAAAATCTTATTTTACAACATACATTAATGCAAGAAACCACAACTTTGAATGTGTTAAAATGACAATGGTGTGTGTCTTCTATGAGGCCTCAAACCCACAAAGAGTGGGTTGACTTTTATTGCTATTATCTGCACTGGGAGTTGCGGGTGTTCACGATTTCATTAGAAATAAGTGATGCAGCAAGGAGGCAGAATTGTTGGAAAGACATATTTAAAGAGCATGCATACAAACTCTGCTGCAAAATCCTACCTCAGCGCCTCAACGTGGTGCAGCGGTGACCCTGGCCGTCTGACAGCCATGGTAGCGGGGCATATGCCCTGGTAGGTTTTACCATGCTACAAAGGTGTTGGACTATCCAATCCAGGGAGGAGGGTTGCTCTCTCAGAGGAAAGAGCGCTTTTCCTTCTCCTTAGAGGTTGAAGGCTAGCTAAGTTTGAGGAGGTACGCATGCCTGCCCACCTAGCCAGTGGGATGGCTTGAAGTTAACGGCTAAAACAACACGAGTAAATGCACGTTCTACGGTGGCGGAGCGGAAATTGAGCGACAAGAGGTTGCTAAAAAATGTCAGGTGCTAGGCCAACATGGAAAAGGACAATCCTCGCTGTGTGTACTTACAATTGTAGGTCACTGGCAAAGGAGGAAACTTTAAACCATCTGATGGAGGAGAAGAAAAGGATAAAATGCGATATTCTCGGTGTCTGCGAAACCCGACGAAAGAAGGAATTGGAAGTCAACTGGAAGGATGGAAGTGCTGTGAGGCTCGGAAAGGGAGATGGCGCCAGAAATGTTGGAGGAGTTGGATTTATCGTCAATAAAGATTGGTCTTCGAAAGTCATATCATGCCAGCTAACATCATCACATATCGGTGTGCTGCATCTTCAGATGGAGTCAAAAGCTACCCTCAAGGTCATCCAGGCCTACGCTCCCACAAGTGCGAGTGAGGACGAAGAAGTGGAAGAATTCTACCGAGAGCTTGAAAGAGCTCTCGCGCAAAAGTCCACTTACACTGTCACGATGGGAGATTTCAACGCCAAGGTCGGGCGAGGGAAAGCTAGCGAAAAGTTCATAGGGAGATACGGCAGCGGCGAAAGGAATGAAAGAGGAGAGAGGCTGGTAGCGATGGCAGAAATGAAAGAACTGTACGTGGCAAACACCTGGTACAAAAAGAAGATCTCAAGAAGGTGGACATGGATCGCACCAAACGCGAAGAGTAAGAATGAAATCGACTATATTGTAGTCAATAAAAGGCGCATCGTTCAAGACGTCTCTGTGGTGCAGCCATTCAACACCGGCAGTGACCATCGCCTGCTTAGAGTGAAGTTGATTTTCGACGAAGCGGTGGAAATGAAGGCGTTAGAGATGGCAAATAGGAAACAGCAGCCAAAGACATTCGATGAAGCAAAGCTGAAAAAAGCAATTTCTGGGTTTGACTGGAGCCAGATGGAAAAGTGTGATGAGGACTATAGTATCTTTGCTGACAAGTTGAGATGTTGCATAAAAGCAGCTGAAATTAAAAAGCTGAAGAAGGCGAAGGGAAGAATCTCGATTGAAACGAAAAGCTTGTTGGAGAAGCGGAGAAACATGAAAAGGAGCTCGGATAACAACCTCGAGTACTCCATTCTGTGCAAGCTTATACGGCGAAAACTGAAGGATGACTTCGAGAACTTCCGGAAAGAAAAGCTCCTTAAAACAGCTGAATCACGCAAGAGCCTCAGGACATGCAAGCGGGAATTGACGCAGTATAGATTGAGCGTAACAGCATTGAAGAACAAGGATGGAGAGACAGTAATCGACAGAGCAGGGATGGAGGAGGTCTGCAAGGACTTCTATACAGAACTGTTCAAATCAAGAATCAACGTCCCCCTCCCAACCCTCGAAGAGTCAGAAGAGCGCGTCCTCCCAATAATCGTCAGCGAAGTCCGAAGCGCACTACACCAGATGAAGAAGGGAAAAGCTCCAGGCAAAGATGGAATAACGTCAGAAATAATTTATGCAGGAGGCGAAAAACTTTGGAAGGCCCTCGCTTTAAGATTCAGTCGATATCTTGAAGAAAGAAAAATACCATCAAGCTGGAAGGAGTCGAATACCATCTTGCTGCACAAGAAGGGTGATCGAGAAAATCTTAAGAACTACTGCCCTATATGCCTGCTCTCTCACATCTACAAGCTCTTCACAAAGGTGATAATGAATCGACTTTCGCAGAGTCTGGATGAACAACAGCCGAGAGAGCAGGCAGGGTTTCGAAGAAATTTCAGTACAATCGACCATATATTTACCCTTAGCCAGCTCCTAGAAAGAGCGAGGGAATACAAACTCCCGCTGTGCATTGCTTTTGTCGACTATGAAAAGGCCTTCGATAGCATTGAGTTTAACGCAATATTAAAGGCGCTCGCAGAGCAGGGCATTAACACACAGTACATTAGTTTGTTGAAGGAAGCGAATACTGGATGTACAACAGACATTACTCTCCTTGAACCTCCCGTCCGCATCCCAATGGAGAAAGGCGTAAAGCAAGGAGATACAATTTCACCGAAACTATTCACCGCCTGCCTCGAAATGGTTATGAACAAGATCAATTGGAGGAGTGGCGTCAACATAAACAGAGAGAGATTATCTCATCTCAGATTTGCAGACGACATTGTACTAATTGCCGAAAGCACCAACCAACTGCAGAGCATGCTACGAAGACTCAACAAGAAAAGTGGTCAGGTCGGCCTGAAAATGAACCGCTGCAAAACGAAATATATGCGATCAGACGTCTTACGAAAAGCCCGAATAACGGTAACAGGAGAAGACATCGAAGAAGTGGAACAGTACATATATTTGGGCCAAGAAGTTAATATGCGTCAAGACCTGAACGGAGAACTCTCGCGAAGGATTCGGGCAGGATGGTGTTCGTTTAATTCCATCAAGGACGTCCTCAAAGGAAAAATTGACAAGACCACACGTAAAAATATTTTCAATTCAGCAGTGCTGCCAGCCATGCTGTATGGCAGTGAAACGTGGGCACTGACGAAGAGAGAAGAGCAACGGCTGTTGGTAGCTGAAAGGGCAATGGAACGAGCTATGTTGGGAATCTCCCTTCTGGATCGTATACCAAATGAAATCATCAGAGAATGCAGCGGTGTGAAAGATATTGTTGTGGAAAGCAGACATAACAAGATGCGATGGGCGGGCCACACAGCACGGCTCACGGATAACAGGTGGACCGCAATCATTGCTGAGTGGTACCCACAAGAACAGAAAAGACCCCCCGGTCGGCCTCCAAGAAGATGGGAAGTTGACATCGTTAAACGTTTCGGACGAACGTGGAGAAGAAAGGCAAGAGTGCGAGAAGAATGGCAGACGTGTTGTGATCGGCGCAGTCTTAACGACAGCTTAAGTCCGATCGATCCAGGTGATCCAGGTGCATACAAACTATTGTTACGTGCTAAGAGGCCTGTGTTTTGTCTGGTAGGAGCCTGGCCCAGCTTGTCTTTATTGCAGACTTTGGCAAATTGAATTTATGAACTTATGCTGACCTATCATGAGGGGTAATTTGCTTGACAAAGGGGACAGATGAGGAAATAGC
This sequence comes from Macrochelys suwanniensis, assembly GCA_033296515.1. NCBI lineage: Eukaryota > Metazoa > Chordata > Testudines > Chelydridae > Macrochelys > Macrochelys suwanniensis. Next base: position 68,302,540 of record CM065775.1, read on the forward strand.
TTGATCTCTGTTGGCTAGATTGTGAAATGATGATCTACCCTGGGTAGGATGCAGCAATTTGTTTCACTGTCTCTTAAGCAACTCATAATGGAGGTTGTGGTTCAGAGCCATAATCTCCCTCCTGGTTCCTTCTTGGCTGGGGAGGGAGTAAACTGCAATGGGTGTATCTTTGGTGTAGCCCATGCAGCCCAGTGCATTGGCACAGGTAATTTGCCTAGTGAAATGGGCATGGGTGGAGCCGAGGATCCACCCACTGTCTACCCTGTTCTTCATTCTCCTATCCACCTGTACCTAGGGGATGGGTGGGATGGGACAGGGATGGGATGGGAAGAAGTAGCTCATTGGAGTCTGCTTCCTCTCCTGCTTTGCTCCCCATCATGCTCCCCATTATGTTCCTTGATCTGTCATATTAGCGGGGTCAACATTTAGCCCTATATTTTTACTCCACTAAATGCTGCTCTTTCAGCTATTTGTACCTGTATTTACCTGACAGCATAGATAGATAATTTGCATAGGTCTTTTAGGAACTGATTTTACTCCCATTGAAGTCAATGGCTACATTCCCATTAATTTTAATGGGAGCCAGATTAGACCTACTTACTTTATAGGAAAAACATCCATTTGCCTTTGCACGATGTGAGTGAGAGCAGATTAGTGCTTTGAAAATATATATATGTACACATGCATTGTAGAAATGAATGAAGGTGTGATAAAATTCTCATCATATTTGCTTCTAATTTCCAAGAGATTCAAAGCAACAATGTCCTGATTTAGACTGTATATGTTTATATATGAAAAAGTTCTGGTTTTTGCCATGGTGTCTTGTACAGAGCAATAGGATGCATACCAAAGATTAATACATACAGATAATGAATTCTGAAGAATTCTAAGCATGATTCATGAAGATTTGTATTTATGTTTTTTTGGAGCTTTTAAGTAACTCATCTGCTGTACCTCATATGTTTATTTTGCAGGCAGCTGGTAGAAAGACTTAATGTTGTTTTCCACTTTAATTGCATTTCTCTTTTGGGGCCCAGATTAGTTAAAGCTTTGCAAGTGCAGAACCAACAAGCTTTCGGGAGCTTCTGCAGGCCAGCACCAGCTAAGCAGTTTTTTTTATTGACAAGAGCTCATAATAAATATAAAACCATATCTATAATCTCCTGCTGAGGGATGAGCAAACTGGTTTAGATAAAATCAGTCCTACCATTTTCTCCTTGAACTTTTGTTCATTTTTAGAACCCAGACCAAACTTTTGGGAAATTCTGACGTATCTAGATTCCTAGATTCTAGGGCTGGAAGGGACCTCAAGAGGTCATCGAGTCCAGCCGCCTGCCCTCATGGCAGTTAAGGAACCCCAATCTCTTTCCCTCAGAGGTGGAGATGGGAGAGGTCCAACCATCCCATTCTTCCCTACACCTACTTGCCTACCTTACACTGCCTTTGGAGGTAGAGACCAAATAGTAGACTCCTGCCCTTTCAGAGAGCAGACAGATGAGCCATTCATTTCACCCAAATGAATCCCTTGTGGGGAGGGATAGCTCAGTTTGAGCATTGGCCTGCTAAACCCAGGGTTGTGAGTTCAATCTTTGAGAGGGCCATTTAGGGATCTGGGGCAAAACTCTGTCAGGGGACAGTACTTGGTCCTGCTAGTGAAGGCAGGGGACTGGACAAGGTCCTTCCAGTTCTATGAGATAGGCATATCTTCATATATTAATATTTGGGTCATGTTTTTGGGCAGGCATTTTTCACTTTAGCAGTGGGACCCACAAACACTCTGCTGAGTCCTGCAGCTGCTAGCGCGTTAATAATGTTGAAACATGCTGTGGTTGAGAAAGATGTCATACAAAGCACTGCTGTATTCACAAACCCTTATTGCCCTTAACAAGGCTTGAAAGCCACTCACACATGGAAGATGTCCGATGAGATTTGATGGAGGAATGGGCCAGCCAGTCTTTCTCTGAAAAGTGAATAGCGGGCAACAGGTTAGCAAGTTCTGTCACCTTAATATGCCAGAGGGAGCTCTGAATCCTAAATCTGCCCAAGGGTTGCTGCTGGGTCTTCCACTTTGGAGATGATATCCAAGCAGGGAGGGCCTAGGCATCTATGTGGGGAGGGCATCTCTTTGATGTCTGTGACTTAGTTACATATCTATGAATATGAAGTGCCAAAAAGATCAGATAAACTGTTATGCAACTTCTTATACAAACTGAACAAGGATTTCAGACCTCTTGAAGTGTTCCAATTCTTTCTCTTGTCACGCTTCCACTACAGTGTAATAAATTTTGGCTATTGAGGAAGACCCTTGCTTGATGGTGTTTAACCTGACCTTTTTACTCCTTGTTTATGCCTTTAAAAGTATTATTACATTTGAAAGTTTTTCAGTTATAAAGATTACATGTAGTACAAAGATGATACAAAAATCTACTCATTACCTCTGAACATACATAAGAACATAAGAATGGGTCAGACCAAAGGTCCATCCAGCCCTGTATCTTGTCTGACGACAGTGGCCAATGCCAGGTGCCCCACAGGGAGTGAACCTAACAGGTCATGATCAAGTGATCTCTCTCCTGCCATCCATCTCCACCCTCTGACAAACAGAGGCTAGGGACACCATTCCTTACCCATCCTGGCTAATAGCCATTAGTGGACTTAACCTCCATGAATTTATCTAGTTCTCTTTTAAACCCTGTTATAGTTCTAGCCTTCACAACCTCCTCAGGCAAGGAATTCCACAGGTTGACTGTGTGCTGTGTGAAGAAGAACTTCCTTTTATTTGTTTTAAACCTGCTGTCCATTAATTTCATTTGGTGGCCCCTAGTTCTTATATTATGGGAACAAGTAAATAACTTTTCATTATTCACTTTCTCCACACCACTCATGATTTTATATACCTCTATCATATCCCCCCTTAGTCTCCTCTTTTCCAAGCTGAAAAGTCCTAGCCTCTTTAATCTCTCCTCATATGGAACCCGTTCCAAACCCCTGATCATTTTAGTTGCCCTTATCTGAAACTTTTCTAATGCCAGTATATCTTTTTTGAGATGAGGAGACCACATCTGTACGCAGTATTCAAGATGTGGGTATACCATGGATTTATATAAGAGCAATAAGATTTTCTCCGTCTTATTCTCTATCCCTTTTTTAATGATTCCTAACATCCTGTTTGCTTTTTTGACTGCTGCTGCACGCTGCGTGGAAGTCTTCAGAGAACAATCCACGATGACTCCAAGATCTCTTTCCTGATTAGTTGTAGCTAAATTAGCCCCTATGATATTGTATGTATAGTTGGGGTTATTTTTTCCATTGTGCATTACTTTACATTTATCCACATTAAATTTCATTTGCCATTTTGTTGTCCAATCACTTAGTTTTGTGAGATCTTTTTGAAGTTCTTCACAGTCTGCTTTGGTCTTAACTCTCTTGAGCAGTTTAGTATCATCTGCAAACTTTGCCACCTCACTCTTTACCCCTTTCTCCAGATCATTTATGAATAAGTTGAATAGGATTGGTCCTAGGACTGACCCTTGGGTAACACCACTAGTTACCCCATTTCATTCTGAAAATTTAGCATTTATTCCTACCCTTTGTTCCCTGTCTTTTAACCAGTTCTCAATCCATGAAAGGATCTTCCCTCTTATCCCATGACAACTTAATTTACGCAAGAGTCTTTGGTGAGGGACCTTGTCAAAGGCTTTCTGGAAATCTAAGTACACTATGTCCACTAGATCCCCCTTGTCCACATGTTTGTTGACCCCTTCAAAGAACTCTAATAGATTAGTAAGACATGATTTCCAATATTACTGTAATTACAGTGTACAGTTCATGGTTGATAAAACAAGAGAAGAACAAGCTGACAAAGAGAAAACCTCTGAAAATGTCTCTAGGGAGCTAGTTCTACCAGGTTCCCCAGGTGGAACATGTTTAAACACATGCTAGGCTAGACATGTGTATAGTCTGTTTTATTGTTTTTAAAATGTGTTTTTTCTTAAATGGTTTAGTTCTGAATATATAATGCTTTGCTTTAAGGTGGCTGATTGGTCCATAATTACTAGCCATTGTCCCAGCGGGAACAGAATTGCAGTGTTTGGACATGAGTCAGATCTGCTGAAGTAAATCATGGTTGATAAACATGGGACTGCAATTTACAGCCTGCACTGAGAGTGGGAGAATCACATAATTCCACCCCAACGGGGACAGCTAGAGACCTGAGCACCTGAGGGGGTGCAAGATCAGGAGGGGTTAATAAATATAATATATATATGTGACAGTCTGTACCTCATGTTCACCATTTTTACAAGACTATTATAAATTTTGTACACCGTATGCCTTGTGAGGTAACATCTGAAAACTCATAATCTGCTGAACTTTATTGTCCCTATAAACTATGTGCATCAACATTGTATGCAGTTATAAGATTCTACTGTATAACATTGTGGTAACATGTTCCAAAGTCAGAAAAGCAGGCCCAAACTAGTTCTCCTGAGACAAAAGGCACGCTAACACCCCGGCTAGGTATCAGCAGAATCAAATGGACTATCATGTACTATCACCTGAATAAGCAGCCATTCTTTGGCAGGAAGAAGGGTGTGAGTGAGAATGTTACATATTGGCAAAGACCCAGTTGGGAGTTTCCATGTAAACAGGCTGGCTGTCGCATGAACCCCAGCTGGAGATAATCCTCAAAGAGGGGAGAAGGGTATAAGAATGAGAAACAGAGACCCCTAAATCACCTCTCCCCCCCATATTTACTCATGGCAGCTACAATGCTTAAAAGAAAAAGGAAGCACCTTTGAACTGGGAAAAGTGGTCTGGTTGGGAGGCTTTTCAGTCAGTACAGATTGCTGTAAGCATACGGTGGGATAAAACCTTTGCTTTGAGTCCATTTAGCTTGCTATATTAGGTATTAGTTTGCGTATTATCTTTTATTTTTTTGTAACCAATTCTGACTTTATGCCTCAATACTTGTAATCACTTAAAATCTATCTTTCTGTAGTTAATAAACTTGTTTTATTGTTTTATCCATACGTTGAAGTGTTTGGGACCCTCCTCTTGAGATGACAGGGTCTGTGCATATCATTTTCCATTAATGAAATGACAGACTTTCTGTAAGCTTGCATTGTCCAACAGATCTTGGCTCAGCTGGAAGTAATTTTGCATGCTAGAGCGTGTGTGTGAGCAGTATATTTAGATATACTGAACAGATCTTAATATATTATCATCTCATATTTAAATTAACATGAGGGGAAAATGGGGAGAAAAGCTTTAAGAAAAATCTCTCTGGAGTATCTTGTCTTTCTCTGTCCTGTCAAGATTGTAATGTCTCCTGGGTGGGCTTTATTTTGGTATCTGTTTGTGGGCAGCATCAAGTACACTGTAAGCACTTAACAACCATCAACAACATTATTGGGCCACAACCATAAGTGAAAAATAAAGGAAACAATGGAGGTCGTTACAGCAGAATGAAAAATCCAAAGACCAAAATGGTTTTGGTGAATGCAGTGTGCAAATTTAAATTCTGGTTATAGCTACATTGGACTTATAGGGAAAGGTTTGTTCTTGTGTGTGAAGAAAATGGTTGCCATCTAAGAGATTTCCACTAGAACTGGAGGTGGAATACACCAAAGAGATGCATGGAATTACTTGGAATGTTTTTATTTGAATGGTATGAGGGAGTGAGTTTTTTTATCTTGTTGATGTCATACAGTGACTTCAGTGTAAAGCAAAAGACTTACAGTCTGTGGGCTAGGTCCTCAGGGTTCACTCTATCCTTCTTGCAGGACTCTCATGGCTACGTTGACACCCCAGTGGGTCAGCATAGAAGTTGGGAGCAGTAGCCATGTCTTTTTGCCAGCTCTACACAACCAGAGGGTTTCTCTACATTGGGGTGATCCTCCTATGGCTGGCTATATGAACTGTAGGTCCAGAATCCACTAGCAGTGGCGTGCAAAGTAGCAACCCAACGCCGTGACCATAATGCCTGTGGACTTCAGTGAGCATTGACTCTGATAACAGAAGTCTTTCTATTGACTTCAGTGGGCACTGAATGTATAGGATTAGGCCCATAATGTATACAAATATTATGGCATGGTTTCTAGCTATATTTTCATCATATGATCAAGCCACCTGATTCTTTCCCCTTCACTAATGTTGAAATCATAGAATCACAGCGTTAGAAGGGACTGCAAGGGTCATCTAGTCTAACCCCCTGCCAAGATGCTCAATAGTTGAACAAGAAGCTGAACAGAAAATAAAAAAGCTTTTTAGATCACAAATAAAAAAGGACAAAATCCAATCATAAACCAGCCTTTATACATCTGCAGCCAAACAAAGACACTGTACTTTATTATGATTCTATCTTTATTTTAGTACTTAAATTTGCAGTGTCAGCCATTACACAATGTGTTAAACTTTTTATTTTTACAATGGGGATTGTGTGTCTAGTGGATATCTGAAATGTGTAAAATTATTGTGAAATCTTATTCAAGCATTTATTGAATTTAGTGACAAACGGATAAATTCATTTAGTCTGTATTTTATCTACTATGTTTTACTTTAAAAAATGAAAAAAAAGAAAAGAAAAAAGACAAACATACCCATAGGAATAATATAATTTCAGGTTTTCATAAAAGACAATGTAATCTATTCCCCAAATTATGGCAGATTTTTTTTTATTTGTACTATACAGATCAGATCTTATATAGTTTGGTATTCAGTATAAATGCTGTCAGTTTTGTTATTGTAAAAATCTCTAGTCATTCTTAGACTGTGTATTGTGATCTTCTGACCATATACTCTATGCTCATGCTACCCACAATCCTTGGAGTCATCACTAGCATAGTTCAGGATGTCTATGTACAATGCTGTATCATGGGTAGGTTTGGAAGGAATAGTGGTAAATGTCAATTTCACTGTATCCACGAACCGATGGAAAAATATTTCCATCAATGATGATAAAAATGTACATATAGGTAATGTAATGCAATGTAATTGGCTGCTTGAGAACTTATTAGAGTTTGATTTAAGGATATTTACTTTATATATGTTGACATTTGATGTTAACAATTTGTATTTCAAAGGTTATAAAATTATAATGTCTCCTGTCATTAAATAGTTACTGTCTGCCCCCACCCTTCATTTCCTGTGAAAATCCTGTGGAATCTATGGAAATTTAAATCAATATATAGAAAAAAATGCCTAAAACACATAATTTATCACAAGTGACATTTTAAATAGTTAAACATTGAGGAAAAAATGCTTAAAAATTAACATTGATAATATCTGTTGAAATTATATAACAAAAATTGAATTCTGCCAAGCCCAATCATAGGTCATTAATTCCTTGGCTGAATGAAGAGAAACACTTTAAATTTGGGACCAACTGGCTCTGTAGTTCTGTCAAAGCACTCAACTGCTGTCAGGTCTTGTTTCTTTCACATAGCTGTTATGTCTGCAGTCTTTTTGGATGCTACATCTGCTGTTTGTGGCATTGCAGGAAGAATAATGAGGGCAGCCAGAATTCGGAGTTGAGGAAAATAATAGTGGCATCATCAACAAAAGAAATCTCCAAGTATGGTATCTCAAATGGGAACTTGATGTGAGATCAGGCAGAAGTATGCTAGGAGAGATGCACAGACCATGGGTTAAGTACTGCAGGAGGGATGGTGGAGAGTGGTTGGAGGGAAGGAAGGAAAGCATAGCTTCTGGGAAAGAGTTAGATGGGTAGAGTAACAATTGAAGCAGTGGGAACAGGCAGAGAAAATAGATGCAAGGGAACAAAACAGGCCTGCAGGCCATATTCTTGTGAACCTGATCCAACTCCCATAAGAATTAAGAAAGAGGCTTCCACTGACTTCAGTTTTAGCTGGACAGTCCTTTCAAGAGAAAGGTTGGGAGTGAGTCAAAGAGCAGAGTAGGAGGCATTTTCCTTTGTGGGTGTAGGCTTGGAATGAAGTGGTCATGGTGGTAGATTTTGAAGTATGTATTTCGTGGGAACATAGGTGGTGGGCTGAGAGTGGGAGGGGGAGCAAATCTGAAGTCTTTTAGTAACCACTCTCCCTCCATGCCAACTTTATCATCATAATAAATGCATTTAGGCATGACAGGCAGGGTATCAGAAATGTGAGGTCATGCTGGTATGAAAAAGGGTAAGTGCAGCTCTAATATAATTTCCTTTGACCAAAAGGCCCAAAGTATTTGCTCAAATAAGTAAAAATTATTTTTTCATATGTTTTTATTTCACTTGTACTCATTGTTTCCAAGTACATTAGGTTATTCAACTGTGAGATCGCAGACATTTAAGACATAGTTTTAAAAATTGTTTTCTGCATACATAATGAGTTTTACATCTTTATTTTAAGAGCTAGGCTACACACTGTAGGCCTGGTTCTCAGTGCAAAGTTTGGAAAGCATTCAGATCACTTGACGGTAGGAATCATAAGAAAGGAGCAGGTCTAAATAGTTCATAGAATCATAGAATATCAGGGTTGGAAGGGACCTTAGGAGGTCATCTAGTCCAACCCCCTGCTCAAAGCAGGACCAATCCCCAATTTTTGCCCCAGATCCCTAAATGGCCCCCTCAAGGATTGAACTCACAACCTTGGGTTTAGCAGGTCAATGCTCAAACCACTGACCTATCCCTCCCCCCTAGTTATAGGTATAGATAAACGTGAAGTATGTGGGGCTGATTCCTCAGGTGTTTGCAAGGTTTATTGGATGTGTAATATACAATCATTTAAGTTGGATTATGATTTCATTCTGTTAAAGGGTCTGCTTACTGTAGGTGGGCCTTCTTGTGCTGAATCTGGGAATTAGCTCTTACCTAGTCCGATGCCCCCTTCCACTGGCTGCTCACACTGTGGCCCCCACTTCTCTCTGTGACTTGGAGAAGCTTCCTCTTTGTGACTCAGCCCTCAGGCAAAGTCACTACATAGTCCCTCCTGTCATGGGGTGTATGAACCCCATCTGGCCTGGTGACTAAGGAGTTAAGACAGCAACAATCAGCCAGTGCTGATTGGCAGGCTCACAGCAGCTGAGAGAATAAAAGAGCCGAGAAGCAGAGGGACAGCGTGGCTGCCAGAGGAATAAGCAGGATGGAGAAGGGAAGTCCTGCCAGCTAGCTGATGAAAAGCCACCCAGAGACAGCAACCTAGAGAAGGGACGACTGGACCTACATGACTAAGGGAGGTAGGAAGGAGCTCAGGGCACAGAAGGAGTTGTTGAAGCTTGATTCTGTCTGTCTAGTTTAAGGGCTCCAAGCTGGAATCCAATGGAGTGGGTGGGCCTGGGGTCCCTTACCGACCCCTCAGAGTCTTATGAACCAAAGGGGTTTCTAGACCCCTGAGGATCAGGACTAAGCTAACCTCACCAAGTATAAGGGGAAACCATATATCTCAATGGGACTGTGGCTGATACTTTTCATAGGACTACCATAGGGGCTCAGGCAAGAGGAGCTGACTGATTGCCCTGCCAGACCGAGTAGACTCTGTGCAATGCTGTGCCTGACCAGAAGGGATATTGTCACATTACCTTATCTGCTCACACCCCCCTTCCTGGGTAACAAAGTCCCACGGGACAAGATGTCCAGATGCTGTCTCAGATGGTCTTCCATTTCAAGTATCTTGGTCTTGTGCCACTTTCCCAGTGGCTGGTGGAGGAACACAGGCCCTGCCTCTATACTGGGTTCCAGCCAAGGGGCCCTATAACCAGCAGCCAAGGTCTGCACAGTTCCACTCCTTGCTGCTATTTCCCTGGTCATCTTCCTACCCAGCCTTTCTCAGGCTTTCTTCCCTGTAACTTCCATAGGTTCACTCTTCTTTCAGGGCTAGGGCTAGCTTCTGCTTTCTCAGTGTCCTCCTCATCACCTTTCTGTGAGGCTCTCCCTTCACTCTCTTCTGCTCTCAACTTCCTGGTTTTATACTAACCAGCCTGCTCCTGCCCCACTGGGACTCATGATTAACTAAGCCCGGCCCTCCCTCCAAGTGCAGCCAAGTACCATCACTGGGCGCTCAGGCCCATATTAGCCCCTTAAGGGCCTCTGTGGTGTACATACCCCATCACACATTAATATTAAATGCTATTTTATCAGGGAAGAACACAGTTGATTCTGCAAGATGACTGAGTGGAACTGCACTAATGGCATTGTCTCAATATATCTTTTTAATAGTTATTATATGCTTGTCTGGAATATTTCATTCTAGATCTAGAACACTAAGAATACCGTACAGTAGATTTACAGTAAGAGTAACATTGTACTAGTGATCTGACCACCTTTATTGTTCTTATTACTATACAATTAAAATATACCTGTCAGTGCCAAATCTTAGCAATTGTCTTTGCCAGTACTTTCCCTTTACTGGGAAGTCTGCTCCACTTTTGCTGAGGGAATATACTGAATCCACCAGAAAGATATTAGTGATTTTTATTTTAAGTACATGTTAATGATTTAATGAAAAATATTTGCATTCATATAATTCTCTTGGATAGCCTCATACTTCAGTGCTTATTTTCTATCAAAGAGGGGTGGGATTGCTTAGCCCAGCCCTCAACTCTAGCTGTGGGAGAAGTGGAGCCCAGATATTTGCGTTGAGCTCCATCCACTGTTGCCAAAATTTTGAAAAGCTCAAGGAAACCTGGATCGTTGAGGCTTAAACTCTATGTGCTGTGTGAAGTCTGGTGAACTGTTAGATAACATTTCAATCAATGTTTGTAATCATCACAATTCTCCCTGTGAGTTAATTGAGTATCATTCTCATTTTGCAGATGGGAAACTGAGGCGGAAAGGTAGTCCGAGGGAGAATCATATCTCCTGCTACATTTGATTGAGAATGATGCAAATAAGTAAAACAATAGATGAATATTGATATACAATAATATTTAAAAAAATCCTAGCTGAACTACAGTTGTTGAAATAAAACTGTTGTAACTACATGTGTTAACAGCATACGATACTCCTAATATAGTACCCTCTGTATCTCTACCAGAGTGCCTACATTTCATCTATTTTATTATCATGGATACAGTTAGATTCACCTTAATATTCATTTACTCAGTGCAATTTAATTTATTATTTCTGCAGAGTGTCCTTCATACATTCTGTCTCAACACATGGTACAAGGAGTTAAAAAATAATGAGATGATGTCTTTCAAGTTGGAGAATCCCTGTCAGAAGAGGGAGAGAGATTGAATCAGTGCTTCTTCTCGCCAGCCTGGCTCCATCCCTTTCTGGGACAGACCTACTCATTTGAGCGGTTTGTTCCTCCAAAGGAGCAGGGATTGAAGGTGGTTTGCAATTCTGTGCACCCATGCCAGGATGACCTTCCATCACTGAAGCCTGCATATAAATTAAAGAGCAAACTTTCTTAAGAGGATGAGGAGGAGCAGGTTTAGCAAGATCTCAAAAGTTGAAATTTAAAGTAATCAAGACATTAACATTTTTGCAGGGACATAGCAATGTCTCAAAGTCTCCTTCTAGAAATAAAACATTATCATGAAGGTGGAAAGTGACAGAGTTTTTTCCATTTCTCTGATCTGATGCACTGTGACCTGTTTATTTATTGTAGGCATGTCTCATTTTAGCTAGAAAGATGTTCTGTATTTCTAGGCTGCTATCCATAATAATTTCAGGAGTGAGTATTCTTTTACTGTCCAGTTATCTCATGGTTCTTTTTCCAGTGACTCAGAAAGAGAAAGGTAATTTTTGGTTAATTTTTTTTTACTTGTGCACTCTAATGCAATAGTGTTCAAAAATGTTGTTACAAGACAGAGCCAGAAAGCATGTGAATGTTTCCTTATCACAACTCCCTTTCCAGCAATTCAGAGAACTAGATATTTTTATCTCATATTGAATATTTGGAGTTTTAAAGAAATACAAGATACTTTCCTCTGAAATTCCCTCCAAGAAGAAGAATATTGTGTATTTTAATGAGAACATTTAGACAGCATTCCTTTATCTTTTTATATGTGTCTGACATTCTTGTACCCATTTATGAAGAAATATAAACAGAGTGACCTTATTTTATCTCTCAATAAATTGTGTGTATTTGTGTGTCTGTTTCTCTCCCCCCACTTTTAAATAACTCTTTTGCACTCTTATTCCCTCTTTATTTTGAAGGGAAGAATCCTCCTTTTGTGTTTGTGATTTCTCATGTAGGTCTCCAACTGATATAAGGTAAAAGGTGTCTATGCTGCAAATATTTCTAAAATGTTTGATCATGTTAAGTTGAATTCTATTCCAGCTTTGTCAGATGATTTCAAAGAAAAACAGTTGTGGAACACAATTTAATCCTCTTCCTAGAAAATTTCCTATCAGGCAAGCATATAAATGTATATAAGAGCATTCTGAAATCACAACAGACAAATGGAAAAATGTAGTTCTATAAGAATAACTTGACAGTATTATGTATTGTTATCATATTCTGACATATAAAATACTCATTTTAAAAGCCTACATGCTGCATTACGTTCCCTTATGTCCTTCAGCTGTACGTCATCCTACACTTCTAAACAAAAAGTACCCCGTGGTGCTTCTGATTTCAGTGGTATTCACTGACTATGCTTACTCTTAACCTATCTCATAGCTTTCAAACTAGGGTGTCTAAAGCTGTGTTTAAGCACTTACATCACCATATCTAGATGTAAATGTCTAACTTTAGGCACTAATGTTGAAAGCTGTGTTTTTAATATATGTTTAAAAAGCTAAATTGGGAGCTTATACTATGTTTTTTTTAGCTAAAAATGATCTATTAAAATGTCATCTGCTACCTTTAAATGTCTGTTATGAGCCCTATTATGCATAGATCTGAAGTAAGACATGCATTAAAATATTTTTGATTGACATGTTTATTATGCATGGATTTGACATTTCATGTATGTATAATAGTTGTACACTAACTTGATGGTTTAGTATCAGTGACTTGATTTATATTTTTTATTTAAAGAATAAATATTCAACAGCAGAATACTGTGCTCCTGTCTGGTGTCACTCGTCTCACATGCCGGTCACTGTAGAGCTTAACAAAGCTATGTGTATTGTTACCGGGACTTTATGTGCAGCTCTGTTTCCAGAGCTGCCAATACTTGGTAACATAGCATTGCCCCATATTTGCTGTGAGAAGGCCCTTGTCATGCTGCTGGCCAAGACCCATGTGAACAGCGACCTGCCTTTGTACACAGACATCTTTAACCACCCGCCATCTCACCAGTCTTCTAGACACCCTTTATGGTCATTTATGCTACCACGGGACATGATGGTGGAATCTGCTTGGCACAGCAAGTGGTCAGTGACGACAGTTGTTAATCACTCTCTCATCACTGACCCAGCCATCTGTCCACCAGGTTTTGATCTGTCAAGGCACCTGTGGTCTACTCTGAACTGTGGTCTATTGAGCAGGTCAGGTCAACTGTACAGCCAATCTCTTTAAATGGGTTTTTTCTAATGACCCACTGACTTATTTTGATTGCAGGCTCTTGGCTCTCTATCTGGCTGATGATGACACCATCAAATGATTGGGCACATTGCGCATACGCTGAGAGAGATTTAAAGAATACTGGCTGTGGATGATGTTTTTACATAATAGAATATACAGTTTTTTCCATTTTCCCTTTCCCATTGTCAGAGTTATATGTATACAATTTCAAGTAAGCCACTGTCACAGGGAGCTTCCTCAGCTACCCCGTATGATGTGCTGCTTTGCCTGATCTATTGCCTCATGGTCATAAACACACGCAGGCTGTTTTCCTTTAATAACATGTACCTTTTATTCCATAGTTCTTTTACAAACAGAACAATATACAGGCATATTGCAACAGGAGCTTTCCACATACCTTCTATCCTTCACACAGCCCACCCTCTGAGCTCCTCCCCCCCACTTCCTGTTCCTCCCACTTATATTCTCCCAATCACTGCCAATTGCATGACTAGCCTAGTAAATACTACCCAGGTGCTCATCATCCCCCAACAGAAAAGTGGTTAGCTTTCAGCTGAGCCTGCATCCTTTTCTGTGCATCAGCAACATCAGTAAACAGGGTGCTGTTGCTAGCACTCTGTCACAGCTACACTTAGGACATTATTATTTGCATCACTAGATTCACTAGCACTTTCCAGCTACTTTGTGCTACTCCAGTGATGTACAGCAGCTACAAATCCAGCTTTACCCACTCTTGCTTGTCTGAAATGGAGAGACAAATGCTCAAGATTGTGCTTTTTGGCCCCTTGCAATCTGCCAAAAAGGCCTCCTATTCTATCATACAAGAAATATATAAAGTTTGAGACAATGAGTCAGATTCTGTTTCCCTTTATGCTGGTGTATATCTGGTGTACATCTGACTTCAGTGGAATTACTCTGGCTTTACACCAAGTTCACTGAGAGGAGATCTGTGTCTCAGCCATGGATACAGGTATACTAAGTCTAGTTATTCTGCACCAATAGTGAAAAAACCTCACAAGCATCACACCGCTATTTCCATAGGTTTTGTGGTGGGATCACCTGCAGTGTGTTATTACAGCTTTGTATGATAGCATTTGACAAAGAAGTGGGAAACTGCTAAACACAACTACTTCAAACTTTATGCTTCCAACCTTGCTTGGGCCTTTCATTGTGTCATACGTTCACCTTCCCTCCAAGACCTCTTTTTAGTAACAAAATGCATACTTCATAAAGTATATAATTACTTCATTACAAGAAAGGAACCAAATTACTTTGCTTACAAACTGCCACCATAGTTCTGGGCCTCACACTGCCACTCACATTTATCAGCATTTCAACTAATGATACAGTTAGCTCTTTTCAATCAGCTGCTAAAATGACAATGTCTTTGGTGCTGCTGCTACAACTACTATTACTACCCCTGCTTAGAATTGTAAGTAGGATTTAAAGGGGGGAAATGACTAATGTGATATCCTTTATTAGGTACCACTTCTTCTGCAATATTCTTCCCTGGATTCAGATTTTACTTAGCTCTCTGCTAACACTGCCATTTAGTTTAGATGTAAAGGAATGCAAACATTACCTGTATTTGAGTATTCATATTGCTTCTTCCAGAAAACCCTGTGAATTACCACTTTGGAAACTTTCTTGCTTGGCTACTTTCTGTGTTTTGTAGGACATTAGAGGAAATTACTTTGAGCTGCAGCAAACACAAAAGCTACAAGTCCAGAGAAACCTGTATAAAAATCTATTCTTACTAAAAAACCTCTTGTCTCAAATGTACTGAGTACAATTCTGCTCCATCTGTATTAGCAGACTACCTTTGGTAAGAAGCCAAATTTTGTTGGTACTTTGAAGATCACATACTATGTCTGCAGTTGGAGCTGGGGATGTGATTCCCCGCTCGTGTAGACATACTGGTGCTAGCTCTAATTGAGCTAGCATGCTAAAAATAGCAGTGTAGTTGTGGTAGCATGGGCAGTGAAAAGCTGTGGCACAGGCTGGCCGCCTCAAGTGCATACCCATGGGCATCAGGCAGCTTTGTACTCAGGGCGACTAGCCCATGCCCTGCTCACCACTGCCCATACTACCGTGGCTACACTAAAGGAAAGGAAATTTTTAGCATGCTAGTTCTCTTCAAGCTGTTGTGAGTATATCTACGCAAGCTGTGAATCACACCCCAGCTCCAAGTGTAGACATAGCCTAAGTTGTCACTGTATTCAGTGGGAGAACCAAGGCAGCTCAAAAAGAAAGGAAATAAATACAATTACAGTGATTCATTTGGCTTCTACATAAATCAGAGTACCTTCATAACCTGACAAACTATTTAGCTTATGATTTCTGGACATATTGGTTTAGTTAATCAGACAGAGCCGAGTTCTTATACTCACTAAGTATCACCTTTTACTATAAATTTTAGTGAAGAAGGTAGAACCTGTGAAGCTCAGGATAGGTTCACCCATGGAAGACATATTAATATTTGTGTAGCGTAATGATGGATGATCCAAGGTGGTCCAATTACAGAAATAGTACATGTTTGAACTCACCAAGGGTTCTGCCTTTCCTGTCTGTGCTTCTGAAGAGCAATTACATATGAAAGGACTTAGTTTAAACCAAACAAGAGCTTATAATTAGCCCTGATTTTACAGTAATACAATAAAATAATGAAAGAAAACATTGGAAGAAAATGACAGAAGCAAACGGCATACATTATATAAATGCTACAGCAGCCTGATTTCCTACCTACTCTTGACAGCCAGATGTACAAAGGTTGCAATTACAAGCATGGAATTATCTGTCCCCTGTGAGAGGAGATAGAACTGGTCATTTTTTTCATGGAAAAGGAATTTCCTTTCCTTTATTAGGGGTAGCCACCTGATTTTCGTTATATCATTGTAAAAACTGCATTCCATCAAATAATGATAACAATCTTCTATAAGCCTTAGCAACTAGGGTTACACACTTCTTATTATTGGCATCTCCACATATTTTCCCCTCACAATGGTTTTTGTAGGTGAAATTCTGAATTTGCGATATTTAATTGGTTTTAAAGGACTCATATATAATCTTCTTTTAAAAAAATCATAATTCCAAAGACTTAGTACAGAGCCTCTGTTGTCTCCCTCTCTATCTGTGCAGCAACATATATCAAGCTCCTTTGCTATTTGTTTTCTCTTTCCTGTCATCCTCTTTTTTTGTGCTCAGTTCCATTATTTTCCCAATCCCATACTCTTCAAATCACTATCTAAGTGGCCTATATTAAATAGGGAACTACATTTTCCCCAGTTTCTACTAAACATATTGTAGCTTAAGAATTGTAAAAGAAATCGTCTTTTAGGCAAGAGTCTCAGTTGGTATAATTTGGCTGCAGCTCCTTCGAAGTCAATGGAGAGTCTCACCGACTGAAGTCAATGGAGCTAAACCAATTTACACCAGCAGAGGATTTGTCTCTTTAACCCAATATTTCATAGTAATTATTTTTGTTACTCTGCAATATAGATTCCAAGGTCAGAAGGGACCACTATGATCATCTTGTCTGACCTCCTGTATAACACAGGCCATAGAACTTCCCCATAATAATTCAAACAGAGCATAGCTTTTAAACAAACATCCAATCTTGATTTAAAAAATGACATTTATGGAGAATCTACCACTCATCCTTGGTAAATTGATGCCATGGTTAATTAACCTCATTGTTAAAAAATTATGCCTTATTTCCACTCTGAAATTGTCTAGCTTCCACTTTCAGCCACTGGATCGTGTTAAACCCTTTCTCTACTAGATTGAAGAGCCCTTATCAAATATTTGTTCTGCATGTAGAAACTTATAGACTGTGATCAAGTCACCCCTTAACCTTATCTTACTTAAGTGTAATAAAGTGAGCTTCTACCTACAATCTGTTACTATAAGTCATGTTTTCTAATCCATTAAATTCTACCTCCCAGCTGATTTGGATCATAATTATTTTCAGCTTGTCAAATTGGCCTTTTAAATCATCGAGTATATATATTGCTTGTCTATACTATATTCTGTTTTAACATTATAAATGTGATCAAGTAATGATCACTTGTACCTAAGTGGCCATGAATTTTTAGTTCTGTGATTAGTTCCTCTTTTTCTGTCAAGACGAGGTATAATAGAGAATTCCCCTGTGTTGGATGCAACACTTTTTGAGATAGGAAATCATCATCTATAATATTTAAAAATTCCAAGGATGTTTTAGTACTGTCAGCATCAGACCTCCACCATGTCACTCAAAGTGAGATCCCTCATGATCACACAGCTTCCCCCCACCCCCCGAATATCATAGATAGGAAGAAATCCCTACTTCTGTTCTCATAATTAGATCAGTTCTAGCGTTTGGAAGGCCTAGAAAGCGCCCTAATTTTAACATCAACTATATTCTAGAATTCAGCACCACAGAGCATCAGCCTATGCATTTAGCTGTAAAGGTCCAGATTTAGCCTGACTCGCATTGGGTAGTACATTTTCTACTGATTTCTACAGGTACATGAGTAACCATGTCAGAATCTGACCCAATGGTTTTAATAGCAGGTTGAATTTGCCTACTTCCTGATCTACAGAAAAAAAACCTCATAATACCTATAGAGGACTGTAGATGCCTGTGTTTTTCATAGCCTAATTTGCTTATTCCATCCTTAATTGGGTAATGGTAGAATAATCCAGCACTATTACTTCCTAAATCCATTACCTAAGTATTGGTTGTATGTGCCATTAGATTCTAGTCCTTGCATGTTAATGGATGCCTGTGGGAGTCTATGATAACAAGAGCACAGGGTAAAAAAACACCCCAAACTATTTGGCCCTTTTGTAGAGCAAGCTGTATTGCAGGAATAAAGATAAATATCAAAGAGCTGCCACATTTCAGTCACAGATTGGAGAGAGACTGCACAGAACTAGATGGACATTTGGATTTTACTTTGCTTCCTTCTCCATTCCTGGCCATTTCTCTACCTTGACCTTGCCATTGACATGAGTGCTTACTGCTATTACTCTCTTCTCCCTCAGTCAATCTGATAAGAACTCCCTGTCTGTCTGACACACAACCAGGTTGGAGAGATGAGCAGAGGAGTGGTTATGTGTTAAACTCAACCCTCCTCTGATTACTGATCACAGTAATCCCTTGGCCCATCCAATCACTCTGTACGAGGTAAAGATATGAAATTAATAATTTCCTTGAAGTATCTGATATGGAAAATCTCAGAAGGGGCTGACAGTCACTGATATTTGCCAAATATTTTATATGATACATTTTATAATATTTTTTCTAATAAATTATTGAGTCTATATATGTTTTCACTCTTCATCCAGCAGTATGATGAAACTTGTCAAATACATTTTATGATGAACACATTTCTTTTTTGGTGGAGCAGGGACTCTGTCTTCCTATAGTTTGTACAGTGCGTATCAGCAGAATATTGCAGAGTACCTCCATGAAAATGTCATCTAGATCTCTCAGAAGGATTCAAGGGACATCCCTGTATACATAAACAAACTGCTCTGCATCTCGCCCCCCTACCTGTAACTCTAGGGGAATGAAAAGCACAGAGCAACTCTAACTTTCTCCTTTTATCACAACCTCTTCTAGCACAAGCACATTAATGAAAAGTCAAAAGCTGTGTCCTGCTATTTCCATCCCTGTAATGGAAAACGTATGTACACAATTACCCACGATTCCTTCCCTTGCACCAGGCTTCCCTGTGATCGACTGCCAGGCCTGGCTGGCTTGTGGTGAAATCAAAAACAGGTCCTGGCATGCCACATGCCAGGATCCCCTGGTTGCCTGTCCTGCACACTCCTCCTCCTCCTCTTCCTCCTTGCTGTTCATGGCAGGGGCCTGTAGCTTGGGCTCCTCAGAGCTGTTGTGCTGGGTGGTAGTGAGTCTCCACTGAGTATGATGTCATTGTAAAAGTGGCAGGTCTGTGGCTTGAAACCAGATCAATTGTTGGCTTCCCTGGCCTTCTGGTATTCCTGCTGCAGCTCTTTGGTTTTCATGTGGCACTGCTCCTGGTCCTTGTTGTACCCTTTCTCCTGCATCCCCCAAGCAATTTGTACGTAGATATGAATGTTTCTGTGGTTGGCTGGGAGCTGTGCCTGCACAGCCTCTTCTCCCCACTGGCCCAGGAGATCCAATCTCTCTTGTCTACTTCAGGCAGGATCACATCTGTAGCTGACATGGTCACCTGAGCAGTTGCACACAGCCATAGAGAGCCTGCTACAGGTGATTGCCAATCCGGGCAGTCAGGAAAGGGAATTTCAGAAATTCATGGGGCTTTAAAGGGAAGGGGGGCTTCTGGTCTCCATGACCGCTGGGCAATGGAGTTCACAATGGTGACCAGAGCAGAAAATGTGGGGCATTGTGGGAGAGCTGCTGGAGGACTGTTAAGGTTGACATAGGTAATGTAGTTTCGACCTCCAGACATTGACTTTGGGTCAACGCCGCTCGGTGAAGTGGTGTTACTATGTCAGTGTAATGGCCAAGTTACATCAATGGGAGACAAAAATAAGTGTAGACACATGCACAACTAGGTCAATGCAAGGAAGCTTACACTGACATAACTTTGTAATGTAGACCAGGCCTAAGTCATTCCCTTTCCCCTTACCCCCGTTCCCTGCCCCATTCCCCTCACCACCTTCTCCTCCCCCTCATCCCCCTTACTTCCCCACTGTCTCTTGCCCCCTGTCCCCCCCTGCAGGCACTCACTGTTGTGCAGGAGACAGGATGGTGGCCATGCAGGGTACCCAGCACATGTAGAAGGCGACGATGATGGGCACTAGGGGGCCCAGGACCCACTAGCATCCAGTTGACGAGGCAGAGAGCCAGAGCGGCCAACCTCACCCGGCAGGAGAAGCGGCTCCATTCCGCCCCCTCCACTGCCTGACTAGGCCTGGCTGCTGGGGAGATGGGCTGAGTGAGATAGAAACAAGCTGGGGCGGAGGGGTGCTCCTCATGGGAATAACAGAGTTCCCTCCCCTCCCGGCAGTCTGAGCAGAGCAAGCCCAGCTAGGGCAGCTCGGTGCACACAGAAATCGGGGGGGCAAGGATGGGGGGGAGAGGAGACAGAGGCAGTGGCATGTGACCCTGCATGCCCTCCAATGCCTCACCTCTGTTGGGGGGGCAATCCCTCCCAAACTACACCCATGAGCATCGCTGCGATTAAACCACCTCCCTGAGAGGCAATAGCTAGGCTGCTGGAAGAATTCTTGTGTTGACTTAGTGCTGTCTATGCTGGGGATTAGTTTGGCATAGCTAGGAGACTTAAGAGGTGTGGATTTTTCACACTCCTGAGAGACGCAACTATTGCTAATAAACTAAAAGTTGTAGTGTAAGTAAGACGTACGTTTTCATTATAAACTGGCCTTTAGTGAAACTGGTGCAACTTTGCTAATGTACAGAAGCCCTTAGAATTGGGAGGTTTTACAAAGTCTTTGGGGGGAAACGGCAGCGGCAGGAACGCAGTCTGACTGAAGAACGTGAACCCAAAGTGTTGCTGGGTTTCTGAACGTGGTGCTACCTACATCGGTCAGTTATAAGCTGCACTCTGTTCTGCCAGCTCGTATCTATTTTGTTAATAGACTACACTAGGAACTCAAGATCCTATGTCTACGGACTTGCTTATATGAAAAGTTGTAGTTTAAGTAAGATGTGATTCGAAATAGGTGCAAAAGGCTGCATAGATACCCTTACATTGATACAATATGCTTAATCCCAGCTATAAGTGTCTGCACAGGGGTTTGGCTGGTTTAACTAAAATATTTTTAAAGAGGTGAAGCTAAATTGGCACAACTTCTGTTATTACATTCTTTTCCCTCAGCAAAGGAATAACCCACTATTGGAGTTCAATCTTTTCTGAGAGCTCAGACGCCATGACAACAGCAAAATGTTGACTCTTTTTGATTGACACAACTGAGTGTTTCTGTTTAAAAGACCCGTTCGCAGCGTGAGTCATTATGTTTTTGCTGTGTTTTTATTATCATGTTACAAGGATTTACTTGACAGCATTCAGCTCTAGTGCCAAATTAATGCAATTTATTTCAGTGCACCAATTTCACAGTTCATGAATTTGTGGTTATTATTACTAACTTTTCAGTATAACTGTGCTTTGAAAATTAACAGGCAGTATAATATCCAACAAAAATTATGTAGCAATAGAAAACCTAATAATCTGGATGCAGGGGTGCTTGTTCTTAGAAGAAATCGTACCAGTTTTGCTAACCACAGCAAGCTGCAAGTTCACAAGGTGATAAATGCTTCTCACATTGTAGATCATGAAGTACGTTTGCAAATAAAGGACAAGATTTGTTGTGCTGCAGTCCCTTGGCATTGCTTAAATGGTGTAAAGGGGTTGGATTATTGCTATAAGGGATCAGTAAAGATTTTCCAGTTTTTATAAAGACAGTGAATCAGGCTCCTGCATCAGCCATACCTCACTCCAGCAGAGTGCTGAATGGGAAGTAGGGTCTGTCAGAATTGGTACAGGAAGGTGGCAGTGCTATGCTATGCTGATCCACCATTAGCATTAGAAACTGACGTAACTCCTGCGGGGCCAGCACAGAATTAGACAGCCATAATTGACTTGCTGATGCCCACACTGAGCAATCTTGAATGCAGCGGAGAATTGAGTCCAAAGGGTCTTTTTAACATTAGAACTGGCATTTCTGAATCTATGCAGTGTTGCTGGAGCCATGTCTGTCCCAGTATATTAGAGAGGTAAGGTGGGTGAGGTAATATCTTTTATTGGACAAACTTCTGTTGGTGAGAGAGACAAGCTTTTGCGCTTACACAGAGCTCTTTTTCCCAGACCTGAAGAAGAGATCTGTGTAAGCTCGAAAGCTTGTCTCTCTCTCACCAATAGAAGTTGGTCCAATAAAGGCTATTACCTCACCTACCTTGTCATTTCTGAATCTGAATCATTTTGCTGAAAAGTGAGTATTTTTGATGCCAGCTGTATGAAATTTAATGTCAGCCTTTCAAAGCACTTGCCATTCTGCAACATTTTCTCTTCAACATCAGAAGAGCTTTCATCCAAAATTTTCAAACTGAGGTGCTTAGAGTTAGGCATGTATGCCATAATGAAATATACTCTCATTCAAAAGGGGATTTTGGGCTTAGGTTACTGATGACTGTTTTAATATCACAATATGCCATTTTATTCTTGATTGCATTTGTTGCTACTTACGGGCCAAGTCGTCCAACACACAGAAACAAAATTACCCACACAATGATAGAGTTCTTAAAAAAAAAAAAAAAGAATAGAGATTGTACTGTGGCTTCCAGTGACCCAAACTGTATAAAGGTAAGTGCTAGAGAAAGCCACAGATAGGGCGTTTTCAAGTAATGTATTATTTATTTTATTTATTAATCCTGTTTATAGTAGTGACTAAGAACCAACCAAGATCAGGGCCCCATTGTTTGACCTACTGTTAAATTCAAATACCAATTTAAGTCCACCACTTTCATTAGTAAAAATATTGAGAAGAGAATTAATTTTCACTGTTTTTGTAGGACATGCACAGTAACAATGCGTGTGCTCTTAATCTTTTACTGACAAAAGCAGCTAACAAACAAATCCTATTTCAGAGCTTTATTAATGTAAATACCGGTAATTATTGAAAAAAAGAGTTCAGGAAAAAAGGAAATGTTGTATGTATAAAACTGAAAAGGACAAATTAGATAAAGGAAAATATTCCTTTTTTATTCATCTACCAAAGAAAATCTGAGGAGAAGCTAATGTTATTGTTGTGTTCATTATATTTTATTTTTAAAATGATCTAAATGTATATGCAAATTAAGGGCAGTCCTCAGTCTCCTAGCAAGTTGCTAATGCAGCTCTCAGTGCTGAAAAGTTCTGGGCACTCCAGAATTATAACAACATACTAGACCAGGGGTCTCAAACACGCGGCCCGCGGGCCACATGCAGCCCGCGGAGTTATTTCCTGCGGCCCGCCATAGGTGCCAACTCCACTGGCAGCCAAGCTCCAAACATTACTGAGTATTTATATTTTATTAAAACCCCTCTTTGCATTTCAGTTTTTAAAAAGTTAATACATTGACTTTTAATAGAATACTATATTACTCTTCATTTTTTTCATTTTTGACTATACTTTTGTATCATTGTATGAAAAGGTTTCAGTGATGCGGCCCTTGGGCCAATTTACTAATTCTCATGTGGCCCTCCTGGTGATTTGAGTTTGAGATCCCTGTACTAGACAGTGTTAAGTTAAAATGCAGTGTCAAAAAGTATGTAACAAGAAAGTTGAGCCAACAGGCATTCCGTGCCCTGGCAGTCGCAGGAAAGACAGTGACAATGACAGCAAAACCAGGACACTTCTACTTCTCATTTCCGCAAACTCAGACACAAAGGAGTGAATATGACACAGCTCATTGCACAGTGTTGGTGGGCAACGATGCTTAACCCCAGCTTATCAACAACGTGGTCTCTGGTGAATATGTAAGCTAGTCTATATTCTAAAAAGCAACATGACATGACTCAGGGTGAGATTTTCCTGAGTGCTCCATATTGATCTAACTCCGCTTCCCATTGAAGTCTATGGGAAAATGCCATTGACTTCAGTGGGAGCAGACTTAGACAACAGTGTGTGTTTTGGAAACTCCACCCTTGATATGTGCATTGTGCCAGAGATACTACGGTATGGCCTACACTCAGCTTTTGTATTAGTGTAACTATTTCAGGTATGGTTTGACTTTTTTTTATTTCTACTTGTACAATACAGTGATACTCGTATTAAGTTCATTTTACTGGTATAGCTTATTTCCTTTCCCTTATAGCAGTAGTTTTAAACCTGCGGTCCATGGACACCTGCGGGGTGGGGTGGGGTGCACAGAACATGTCTAAGATTAAAGGGGTCCACACCTCAATTCGAAGTATTTTAGTGGTCTGCAAATGAAAAATAGTTGAAAACCACTGCTTTACACTATGGGCTAAAAGTGAGGTCAATATATGCAGCATCCTACAAGCATTTTATAAAGTCTAAACACATTCTTATCAATGTAACATCTAATATCAATTTTGATAATGCTAACACACAGATAAGTAAGTCTGGTTTTCAGCATTTGTAAGTGTTCAGTGTGGCCTGTGGCCTTGGCATGAGCTGGCACCTGGTCTGCCAGTGTCACAAGGTTATTATCTCATTTTACAGATAAAAGACTGAGTTAGAGAAAGAATAAATGGCTTCCACAAGGCCGCACAGGAAGTCTCTGTCAGAGCCAGAAATATAACCCAGATCTTCCAAGTCCCAGTCCAGTGCCTTGACCCTAAGACCATTTTTTTCTCTACCAACAACAGAATTGAATGTCTGGTTAATACTGTAACCTCATTCCCAGAAGTACCATCTGCTAGAGCTGTCCCTTGGGTAGGGTGAATCGGGGTGACTGCTCCAGGCCCCATGCTTTGGGGGGCCCCCGCGCTTCGACATCACGGTGTCAGATGGGGTGAGGACAGCTTCTGTTTGCCTTGAGCAGAGCAAGCAGAGGCAGCCAACGAGCAGGATGCAGAGTGGTGTTTCTGGCCCCGCCTCCTCCCAGCGGCTCATACCATTTGGCATAGCTGGGAGATGAGGCGGGGCAGACCCAGATCAGGGGTTTCTGGCTGCCGCGTGTGCAGCTGGGCTCCCCCGTGGAACCTGCGTACAGATCGCATGCCCCCCCCCCCTCCCTGAGCTCTTGGGCCCCTGCTGGGCCTGGGGCAGTGCTGGCAGGAGGGTGCTGCACACACAGCTCTCCTACCCCGTGCACCCACCCCGGCCCCGCCATTATTAGAATGCTGAGGCTGGGAAGTGTGGGGGATCCAGCCCAGGCTGGGCAGGAGGCAGCACCGGCACCCAGGGGATGGGCACCTGCGACCACCAGTGGGTGCGTCTTGCTCCAGGTAAGCCTCCTGTCCAACGCCCTGCATAAGAGCTGGAGCCTCATCACCCCCATCAGCACGCCCCCTGCCCCATCCACCCCACCAGCACCCCCGGTGGAGACCTAGTGTGCCTCCTGCCCCATGTGGGGCCCATACAGGCTGATTTGTCCTGGGCCTCTCACCCTCCTAGGGACGGCCCTGGCTAGAGGCAAGACTTTCTGTAACTGATACATAATAATATTAGGCTCCCTAATGCAAAGGCAAACCAACATGGGAGTAGAGTATTTAAGGACTATCCACAGACATAAAATTGAATAAATATTTTAATTGCCAGTCCACCTCTATTTAATTGTTCTACAGAACAAATTTATGAACTTGATGAACGAGACCCTTTTGCTTGTAACATTTTTAGTATAGCCCAATCCCTAAAATTTCAGGTGTTAGGCACTGTTGCTGAAAGCTGATGTTTCTGCTAACTTTACATAGAATCATAGAATCATAGAATCTCAGGGTTGGAAGGGACCTCAGGAGGTCATCTAGTCCAGCCCCCTGCTCAAAGCAGGACCAACCCCAACTAAATTATCCCAGCCAGGGCTTTGTCAAGCCTGACCTTAAAAACCTCTAAGGAAGGAGATTCCACCACCTCCCTAGGTAACCCATTCCAGTTCTTCACCACCCTACTAGTGAAAAAGTTTTTCCTAATATCCAACCTAAACCTCCCCCTCTGCAACTTGAGACCATTACTCCTTGTTCTGTCATCTTCTACCACTGAGAACAGTCTAGATCCATCCTCTTCGGAACCCCCTTTCAGGTCGTTGAAAGCAGCTATCAAATCCCTCCTCATTCTTCTCTTCTGCAGGCTAAACAATCCCAGTTTACATGTTTAGTGCATGTGCCTCGTGTATGTGAATTTGTTCAGATGCAAATTTCCAAATGTTGCAGGAGCAAGAGTAAGTGTGATCTAGGGATTAAAGCACAAAAATGAAAATAAAAAACCCTAAATTTTATTCCTGCCCCCGTTTCCCAATCTGTAAAGTGGGAATAATACTTTCCCACCTCAAGAGAGTGTTACGAGGACAAATGTGTTAATTTTTATAAAGGATTTTGAGATTCTGGAATAGAGGTCAATAAATAAGTGAAAATATTGTTAGAAATGTTCTTCACTTGACTCAGGAAATTGCAGAGCTGTGGAACTAAACCATCTTTAGAAGCACCGGTAGCTGCTTATCATCCCCTATCTGAACAAATGACTAAGTGACATGAAATGCAGACAATTGTAGTTTTGAGTCATTCCCCACCTAAAAATGAGCAATTCAGTGTCCCCGAATGTTTTTTGGGAAAATAATCTTGATAATATACCAGAAAGTTGTTTGAGCCATTGGGTTGACCTACAGGCTTGAGTTAAAACAGCTCCTTGAATAGATGAAAAAGGGACTTCAACTGTTTAAATCTCATTCCTAATCATTGCAATTAACACTGAGCTCTGCTGGTATTGCAGTCCTTTCTAGCTCTATCATTTACTATCTTAAAGGACTAGGCAATGTATCACAGCACTAAAATTTGCGGGCTCTTTAACCTTAATATTAACTTGGTGACAATAGCTTTGCAACCTTTACATTTATCAAATGGCCTAGTACTGCAACATGTTAAGAATGTATATCAGAGTGTTATATCTGATTTCTTTTTCTATTAAAAAAAACCTTTGTACATTTTTATTTGTGTCACTGCAGTGATACATTAGAAAAATAGCACCATTCCGACAGTTCACTTTGCCTAATATACAACTTTTCATGCACAAACATCCTGCTAGTAGTCTTTTTTAGATCCTTATTTCAAATCCTAACCATTTCAAGTTCATTTCTGAGTACCTCTAGCTTTAATTTGTGACAGACAGATTCATCTTCATTATAGCAACAGCAGAGACACCTAGTTTATGGAGAGTTTTATTTTTAACAATGAGTGCACTTTACACTCTATATTTTACTTGCCTTTCATACTGGTACAATATGACAGTTATAGGCCCTACCTGGTATTAACAAGTTTCTATAGTCTCAGCCAGATATTCTCTTATTACAGTCCATACAGTGTATTCACTATTCAAAGCATCATGAGTATAGAAGCTACCAATCAGCAACACAGAATATTCTAAACTATACACAGAGGAGAGATGGGGGGAAAAACCCAGTCTTCTTGGCTGTAACACCACCTGTCAGAAAACACTATGCTGCTGCTAGCATACATCTACCTTTCCAACATTAATGATGCTTGTAGAGATGAGCACAGCATGAGCTGCATTGATAGAAGATGCTGCATTTTCATGTGGATTTAATGGACATAGGCATTACTGCTGACATACAATAAGTGACAGTTTAAATGTAGAATCTGAAGAGGCATTTAACTGAGATTTACAAAGACAGATGCTGGAAGTCAGATATCAGATGATGGCTAGAAGCACTATAAAATGGAGCCATATTCATCCTAGTTCCCTATAGCTAACCTTTCCCCTAACTTAAAACACAAAGATTTTTGCAGCTTTGGTCCTGCAAGATGAACTGGAAAAACTCTAGCTCAGCTCATTCCAAAGTCCATTGAAGTCAATAGGAGTCTTTCCACTGATTACAAATGGGCTTTGGATCAGGTCCTAAGAAATTATCAAAAGCCTACAGATGTCAATGGAACGACTGTATTGACTTCAGTGGGCTCTGGATCAAGCCTTCAGTGTACATTCTACCAGTTCCTGGCAATCAGAAGCTATAATTTTCAGAACCAACAATGCCCAGCAAAGCTTTTGGCAGTATCCTAATAATAAGAATAATAGCTTTTAAATAGCACTTTTCATCAGTATATCTCTTAGCACTTTACCAAGTAGGGCAGTACCCTTACCACATAACACAGAACTTGCTGAATTATACACACACAGTTCTCCCCCCCACAACCGTTGATCAGAGTACAAAATTATTTAGTACTTGCATTCATTTTTATGGATATATTTTTAGTTTTCTAAAATGTTCACATTCTCTGAATGCTTATAAGTAACTGAAACACAAGGCAGAAGTAAGGTCCCATCTAACTAAGGAAAATGGGTCATGCTTGAAAATGTACTAGCTAGCACATTTTAAAATATGCTTTTTCACCTAGCCTAGATATGGTTTAACACTTGTGAGACAGGCCCTATAGCAAAGGATGCCCTGTTCTTTGCAAACAACTCTCATCCCAGACCTGACAGACTCACTACACCAAATTCATTGCTTACAGGGTATTGGTCCATAAAGGGTAATATGTAAGCTCGCAAATGATCGATGTTCATAATCATGGTGTGATGTGTGTATGGGTAATATGTAAGGAATAATACAACTATACTGAAGTTTATGCCTTTATAGTCTAAAGGTTATAATGTGTCAACAGGGAGAAATATTACTTGGTGACAACCTGTCCATGCAGGAGGGAGTTACCTTCCTTCGCTAGTCAGCCAGAGAGGTATTGCAAGGTTTCTATTGCCAAAGTAATACTGAGTATTTGCATTGTAAATCTATGTAATTGTGTAACTTGCCAAACAGAAAAAGAAGCATTATTAAGGTAAAGGGCTTGTCCTGCATACAAGATCGTTCACTGAAGGCAAGTGGGGTGTTGTGTAGCATCAAAGGAGAATGGCCCTGTTGATTGCATTCCTAACTCCCGCCAGGAAGGAGAGACCTACGCATTCCATTGGTTTGGACTCTGGAGTGGAGGGGATAAAAATCCATGACCAGGAGAAGCTGAATCTTTCTTTGCTGTTTGGACCCCTCAAACTAAGAAACAAAAAAGCAGAGATTCCCCAGGGTCAACCTGGTTTAACTTTAAAAGACATTCAGTGGACAGATTATTACATCTCTGTCACCTTTTGCAACCATAGACTGTGACTCATTTGTGCTTGTGTGTTGCCTGCTTTAACTTGTAAATTACTCTCTCATTTCATTTTCCTAGTTAATAAATCTTTAGTTAGTTTACTATAGGATTATACCTATAATATAGGATTGTACCTACCAGCGTTGTCTTTGGTGTGAGATCTAAGGTACAATTGACCTGGGGTAAGTGACTGGTCTCTTGGGACTGGGATCAACCTGAATATTTTCTGATTTTTAGTGTAAGTGACCATTTATCACTAAGTCCAGCTTGCCTGGGTGGCAAGATAGACTGGAGATGCCCAAGGGAACTGTTTGTGACTCCATGGTAAGCCTGTTACAGTGACCCCGGAGGTCACTTATGTTCCAGGGTTGGTGAAATATAATTATAGAACATATCACCAGTTTAGGGTGGCTGCCCTGCTGTTTGATGGTCTGTCCTGAGGTTGGTAATCATGGTCGTGAACCACTCCAGACAGTGTGCAATACTCCCTTATAGGGCTGTGTGATAAATTCATTAATGCTTGTAAAGTACTGATTTTGTTGATATTCCACAATTGTGGAATGGGGATGGGACATGGTGAGTCAAGGATACACTTCTAGGTTATCACTTACATTCCTCCAGGTTCCTCTGAAGGCTGTTTGGTGGTGTTTGTGAAATTTTATTTGTTTGTCAATCCTATACCTAAAGAGAGAGCTGTTCACAACACAGACACACACAGAAACACACACCGACTCTCTCTCATATCACAATTGGCACTAATTCATACCCTTGCTGGAAGTTTCAGCTAAGAGACCAATGATCTGAATGGACTTAGAAAATGTCTCACTCTCATCCCAAGAAGTGATCCTCCAGTTTTGAGTCACATTTGTGGAGAAACGTGTGTGAGTGGAATCTTGCACTGCTGCTGTCGGGTGCTGAATATGTTGTGTAGGTAGGAAGATTACTTTACTCTGTAAGGCAGTTAGTCCAGAGCTTTTCATAGATGCTAAATGTAGCTTTCATGGATGTTAAAAGAAAGGAATTGTATAACGGCATAAAGCAGTTATTTCAGTTTCAGTCTTTTCAATTGGATTCTCAGTCAGTATCGTAAGCATCAAATTTTATTTTCCTTGTGTAAGAGTTAAAGGATCTAATACTTTGAATCTAATGCTCCATCAAGCTAACTTATGTATTAAATCTGGATCATAAGGATTTTGTGAAATTATCTGAAGTCTTAAAAGAGGCAGCCCTCGGAGTATAGGGAAGGCAATTCTGGAAAACTGAAACTCTAGTGAGCGATGTTTTTAGTGGTTTAGGGAAAGTGCTCACATTTATGTAGTGTACTGCTGGCAGAAAGCTATTACTTTGTCAGTAGCTTTTACCGTTTTCTGCATGAGGACTTGCTTCAGAGACCTGTGTATGAAGCATGGGAATATACTGCAAATGGCCCGCTGCTATCTAGAGAAGACAAGAGTGGGTCAGTAGTTACAAGGTATTTGAGCCTTTCAAGTGCTTTTTGGTAGTTGCCGCTCTTATACAAAAGTACTTAAATGTTGTAAAACAGATCATGAAAGGTTGAGAAGTAGGAGATAAATCTTCTCTTGCATCTTAAGAATCATGGAAGTGGGTGATCATAATTTAAGACTCTAGCATGGGGAATTCAGTATTCGCTGTCAGTGTAAGGCAAGACTTTGACTTATATTTCTCAGGAAAGATAACTAATTCCTGTAAAATAGTGGTTATCTCAGTTGTTAGGTAAACATTTGTCAACATCTGCAACATAGCTTCAGATCTGTTAAATGCTGTCTAAATATAGGTGAAGCTAAAAAGATATTGAAGTACACTGTATATTGACAGTAAATTGAGTACCAATAATTATGAAGCACTGAAAGATAGCAGGAGTGTTAACAATACCTAAATGCAATACATACAATTGAATAAAATTACCATCTGAACTAAATGCAGGGTTTTTTTTACATTGATTACTACTAGAATACCTGTCCTTGTGCAAAAGCTAAAGTGGTGATGCATTTAGTTTGGAATAAGCTATCTTGAGACATATTAATTCAGCCCAAAACATAACCATCTTAAAGTTACACCAATTATTTTTCTGCTGAACATATAGTGTATGTAACTGTTTCAGTCTTGAAGAAAAAGTAGACAAGATTTACAGTATGATACTTTTTATTGTGCCAACAAAATAATATATAGTGCACACATTTGGGGGAAAAATAAGTCCTGTAAATATACTATTTCATCTAAAGAAATGAACAATATGCCATTTTAGGTTTCCAGTTCTACTATTTTTCTTGTTTAGCTTATGTTTCTGATGCAAATTGTATCCCATATTTGGGCCTTGGGAATGTGAGAGGTATGCCTTCACTTTCAGAGTAACAACACTCCATTGGTTAATAGGGATTACCTATTGATATTAGTTCAGGCAGATAGTAGAAATGAACTGAACTCTGTGTTGAAAAATGTATCTGAAAAGCTGGCTTAAGTATAACTGCTATATCTACAAAGTGATTTAGGCATCCAACTTCCAGTTCAGGTACCTCACTCAAAAATGTTGATTCTCAAAACACCCACTCAGCTGCCACCTAACCCCATACACGCCTAAATTTTGACTGATAAAATGCTCTAGACACCTACACATCTGCCAGTGGGCATGTGCACAGTCTAATACCCAGCACTCAGCTCATGCTGAAGCTTCTCTGGGATCCTCATTCCCTGCCTATCTTGCTGACGGGACACAATCTGGTAGACATGCTCACAGGCTCCCTTAGGGCATGTGTACCAGATCAGTTCTTTTCTTCCTTTACTCAATAACCTAGTGGTTAGAGCACTTTTGGGAGACCTGGATTCAAATCCTCACGGAGCCTGAGAGAAGTAGAAATTTGAACCCAAATGTGCTCTAGGATAGTTAGGGGCAGATTTCTGTCAGTTTCATCTCTTGAAGTTGTTCCACTTTGCATAACATACTTGAAAATTCATGGGAGGAGGGACCTGATCCTGACTCTCCCATATCCCAGGGGAGTGTCCTAACCAGTGAGCTGTAGAGTCGATGTCACTTGCTCTCTGGTCCAATGAATATTTAATATGCAAAGTGGAACGCCTTCAACAGAAGAGACTTGTGAGAGCTTTACCTCAGGATAGCCCAGTGGTTAAGGCACTAACCTAGGAGGAAGGAGAGCTAGCTTCAAGTCCCTGCTCCAGCTCAAACTCTGATCACCTACATTCTGCATGAGTGCTTTGGGTAAAAAGGCACCATCACTACCATGTCTTCCTTTTTAGTTTTTGCAAGAAGGGCAGACCTGCCTTAGGTGTCTAACTCTAGGAGTGAGTTCATTGCTAAGAATCGCTGAGAATCCCAAACTGGGATAGGTGCTACCCTCTGACCTGGAGCTAGGTGCCTGAATCCCTTTGAAGGGTGGGGCTTAGGCTACACACCCCTTTCCTTGGCATTTCCTATTGGCTAGTTGTAGCGGCTCCTGTTCAGCATGCGGGGTTTTGTTAATCTCATTCTTAGGGGCCCAACTGTGCCTATGCATTGAATATGGTGCCTAGGTCCTAATTTGGAGCTGTAGGTTCCACTTGGTGGCAGGTCACCTAAAGTTAGGCATTGCAATGCTGAGCCTAAGTCCTCTTTGTGGATCTAGCCACAAGTGCAAATGTTCAAATGCCATCTGTTATCCTAAAATATATGGAAACCTGAGAGTTTACCTTGTGATGAATCTTTCAAACATAAACCTTCTCATTTAGCAGAGCATTTGAGTCCATGCTTAAGGGCTTTCCCAAATAGGGATGCATTCTTGAATTGAGGCCAAAGTGCTTTATAAATATTAATCAGTTAAACCTCCCAATATTTGGATGAGATAGTTAAGTAAGTAGTGTCAGCACCATTTTATAGGTATGAAAACTGACTCAGAAAGGATAGGGACCAGATTTTAAAAGAGCTCAGCTCCGCACAATTGGGGCCAGATTTACAAAACTACTCCTCTCCTACTCAGACCCCTAAATGAAATGGGCAGATTTTCTAAACTGCTAACATTTATGCTGGTGGTGAAAACTCTGGGTACTAAGCTGTTGTAAAACGCTAGCAACTTTAGTTGCTTTAAATTAGACCCATAAATCAATGTATTTAGACACTTAAATATAAATGGCTTGATTTTCAAAACTATTAAGTGTGACAGTTATGGCAATTTCCTGAAACATCCTGGACAACCTTATTGAATTAAATTGTTGTTGTTGGCGTCCGTTAGTCTCGAGAGACAATGGATATGCGCCCATGGGGAATGTTTAGTTGATGGTTGTGCAGTGTCTGTTGTGGCTATAGAGCCCCACACGAGAGTGGCAGTCTCGATTGCATTTGCTGCATTTGAAAGCGGTGTCAACTGTGGGTTGGAGCCGCTGCTTCCTTTTTCGTTGAACCCGCTTTTCCTCGGCAAGCTGCCGCAGCTTGTCTTCGTCAGTTTTCAATCCAGTGGTCAGAGCGTGTCTCCATCTGCATCTGTCCTGGGCGAGCTCTTCCCAGCTGTTGATGTCGATTTGAACAGTCTTCAGGTCCCTCTTACAGACATCCTTGAAGCGAAGGTGGGGCCGTCCTGTAGCTCTGTTTCCGGAGGCAAGTTCAGCATACAACAGGTCTTTGGGGATCCGTTCATCTTCCAGGCGACTTAGCTGGCCAAGCCATCTGAGGCGGCGTTGACGCAGGAAAGTGAACATGCTGGAGATCTTGAAACGTTCCAGCACCTCGTTGTTCATCATTCGATCACTCCAAGTGATCCTGAGTATGCAACGGAGGCAGCGCATGTGGAAGGCGTTCAGTCTCTTTTCTTGCGACGCGTAGAGGGTTCAAGTTTCGCTGGCGTAGAGAAGAGTGTTTAGCACACATGCGCGGTACACAGCGACCTTTGTGTTGATGGTCAGCATGTTGTTGTTCCATACTCTCTGTGACAAACTGGCCAAAATTGTGAAGGCCTTGCCGATTCTACGGTTGATCTCAGGGTCCAGTGAGAGGTTGTCCATGATGGTAGATCTGAGGTAGGTGAACTGACTGACCACCTCTAGCACATAGCCATTGATGGCAATGCTTGGATGTTCTGCATACTGGGCCATAACTTTGGTCTTCTGAAGACTGATTGTCAACCCGAACTCTTCACAAGCTCTGGAAAAGCGGTCAATCAGATGCTGGAGATCGGTTTCTGTGTGGGTGGCCAGGGCAGCATCGTCTGCAAACAGCATGTCTCTGATTGTTACCTCCGTACCTTGCTTTTGGCCTTTAGTCGAGCCAGATTGAAAAGTCTCCCGTCAGACCGGGTGTGGAGATAGACTCCCTCTGTGGAATTTCCAAAGGCACGTTTCAGCAATGCTGTAAAGAAGATGCCGAAGAGTGTGGGAGCGAGAACGCAGCCTTCTTTTACTCCACTGTGGATGTCGAAGGCATCGGAGGACGAGCCATCGTACAGTACTGTGCCTTTCATGTTGTCGTGAAAAGACTGGATCACGCTCAGCAACTTCGGTGGGCAGCCAGTCTTTGCCAGGATCTTGAACAGCCCATCTCTGTTCACAAGGTCGAAAGCTTTGGTCAGGTCTATGAAGGCAAGGAATAGCGGCTTATGCTGTTCTCTGCATTTCTCTTGCAGCTGCCTTAAGGAGAAAACCATGTCGGTTGTAGATCTCCCTGCTCGGAACCCGCACTGTGACTCTGGGTAAACTCTGTCAGCAAGCTTCTGCAGTCTATTCAGGATCACGCGTGCGAAGACTTTACCCACAACACTCAGGAGCGATATGCCTCTGTAGTTGTTGCAGTCGCTTCTATCACCCTTGTTCTTGTAGAGGGTCACGATGTTGGCGTCTCTCATATCCTGAGGTACTGCACCTTCATCCCAGCACTGACAGAGGAGGTCGTGGAGGTGTTCTAGGAGGACGTTGATGCCACACTTGATAACTTCTGGTGGGATGCCATCCTTTCCTGGAGCCTTTCCTGTGGACAAGCTCTCAATGACTTTCTTCAATTCTTCCATGGTGGGCTTCTCGTCCAGCTCAGTTTCAACGGGAAAACCATCCATGGTATTGAGGGCAGCTTCGGTGATGGTGTTTTGCCTGGAGTACACTTCAGAATAGTGCTCCACCCATCTATCCATCAGCTTGCCCTTGTCCTGGATGTTTTCGCCTGTTGCAGACTTTAGTGACACTCTCCACTTCTTTGTGGGTCCCATGGCCTTCTTGATGCCATCGTACATTGCCCTGATGTTTCCAGTGTTTGCAGATAGTTGAATTAAAGTAAGTCCTACAGAATAAGGGATTGTCTTCACTACAGTCGACGTAAGTTACGCTGCTGTAACCTACATTTACTTACTGCAGTGTCTACACTGCACTATGTCAACGGGAGATGCCCTCCATCAACATAGCTTTCACCTCTCATTGAGGAGGATTACAGAAGTGGATGGGAGAGCGCTCTCCCATCGATTTAGCATATCTTAACCAGACTTGCTAAATCGATGTTGCTGCATCGATCGCAGCGGCAGTGATTTAGCCTGTAGTGAAGACAAGCCCTACGTTTAAGTATTTTAGGAGTTCATGGTATTAAAAATGAAAATGTTTGTGTATTATTGAAGGGTTCTAAGGAACTAAGAACAGTGGTTAGGTAAATTCACTTAGGTTGTAACACCTCCAGACAGCTATCACCCCCTGAAAGAGGTTCACATATACTGGTTCAAACTAGATTCTCCAGGGACAAACAGATAAAGAAAGGATTTTTGGTTAAATAGCCAGAGTTAAAATTCACTCGGGGCCTTCTTACTGATCCAGCAAATGGACACGACCTCTGGTGCAAGGGGTCCCCAATTCTTAGGGAATGGTTGGCAGGGCTTTGGCCTTCTGAGGGTCCATAAGATTGAGAGCTGTCTCTGAGCTGAAGCTGTGATGAACTTGTGACCACAGGAAAATTCCTGTGTGGGGTTTGATGAACTAATCACTAACCAGAGACCATGTTGGAGTTGAGGTGATCTCTGGTAAGCTTATTAGCATGTGTGTAGGTTCTTTTATTGTTTTTAATGTTTTCTCTGTAGCGCTTTCACCTTAAGATTAAATGTGCTTCTATTGAGCCTTTCGTAGTGAAAATGTAGTTACTACATAGTAATTAGTAATTGGCTGTACAAATGCGGTAAGTACAGAAATATTGCAGGGCCCTGTAGCATGATTAATTTTGCTTTCTGAGTACTGAATATCTTATTTCTGTATCATTTAAAGTTTGTGAGAGAAATACACCTGTAGTTTCTTTGTTATTGATGTTATTATCTATCTCCTTAATTTCAACAACAACTCTATATTCAAATATATCTGTAGGGAATATCGAATTCACTTAGGACTGGATTTAGTGGGATAGCTTGCTTGACCAGCTGGAAACTTTTTTGGCAAACATCATCCCTCTTGTACATTAAATGTTTGTAGGGCTGCTAACTTGGTGGCAAAGTTCTCCCATAAACCTGTGAATGAGGGTAGTTTAAATTATCATCTGGGACAGGCGCTTCCACACTAGCTTTCAGTAAATCAGGTTTCAGTGTGATTCACCCTGAAGTGATAGTATGTTCCTACAAGAAGTATGTGATGGATTGTACACTGAATCAGATTTTTTTTTCCAGAGACCATGATGTTTTACATCTGCAGTACCTTTCTTAAAATTACATTGTATTCTTCCTGTGTCTTTCCACATAGAAAAAAGACATTCCTGATAATAGTATACTCCTAGTGTGGCCTTGAAAATTTCCCTACACAAATGGGAGTAATTTCTCAAGATCGTAATGAAATTTGAAAACCCTCACATTTCTAGATATCTTGCATTTCTATAACAATGCCTCTAATCTGCACCTAAACTGTGTCATTTTGATATTTTAAATTAAAATTCTGAAAAAGAATTGCTTTCCCATGGGATTTCCAACATTTCTTATTCTCTTGGTCAAAAATACTGTGGGGGGGGGAACAACTTCTATTATTGTATTTAAAGAGGAACAATGAGGTTGTGGTTAAGGCAGTGGACTGGAGCTCAGGAGACCTGGGTTCAATTCTAAGATCTGTGTGTCCTTCAGTGTCCTTCCTGAATGTCACTTAGGCCATGTGTACACTACAAATATTGGCTGACACAAGTTACATCAGCGTGCAGCCAACAAAGTTAGTATATTGTTTGTGAATGTGCATATTTGGCTGCTTGCGTTGACACTACATATAGTCACCAGGCGTGCTTGTGTAAATGCACAGTGCATTGCAACACAGACAGGTGTGCCATGCACCACTCTGGCACAATGCCGGTTGGGAAATTTTTGCAATGTTTTATGGGATAGAAATAAATCACCCAGGGATCTCTGGGAACTAGGGGTCAAGTTCCCAACATGCAATTTTCTCCATCCCATAATGCCATCCATATCCCATCATTTTTGCACCTTTTTTTTAATCCCACAAATCCGCATGGCATTTTTCGATGTCCGCTATTTCTGAGTGAAGCATGGAGCCCACAGAACTCTGCACTGTTCTTGTGAAAGTTGCAGACGCAATGTTGCAAATACAGGAGACATGATCATTCTGTATTTGCAGACCTGAAGGATACACTGCGACACTGGGGGACATGACAGTTCTTTTGAGGACAGTTTGCTAAAGTATGTAATGAAAAACAATTCAAAGTATTGATGGAGCAGTTGCAGATGGCGGAGCTCTGGGCCCGAGAAATGAGCCCTGCCTGGTGGGAGGGCATCATAATGCAGGATTGGGACAATGACCTGTGTCTTCAGAACTTTTGGATGTGAAAGGCCACATTCCTGGATCTGTGTGCAAAGCTTGTCTCATAGGCTCATAGACTTTAAGGTCAGAAGGGACCATTATGATCATCTAGTCTGACCTCCTGCACAATGCAGGCCATAGAATCTCACCCACCCACTCCTGTAATAAACCCCTAACCTATGTCTGAGCTATTGAAGTCCTCAGATCATGGTTTAAAGACTTCAAGGTGCAGAGAATCCTCCAGCAAGTGACCCGTGCCCCACGCTGCAGAGGAAGGCGAAAAACCCCCAGGGCCTCTGCCAATCTGTCTTGGAGGAAAATTCCTTCCTGACCCCAAATATGGAGATCAGCTAAACCCTGAGCATGTGGGCAAGACTCACTAGCCAGACACCCAGGAAATAATTCTCTGTGGTAACTCAGATCCCACCCCATCTAACATCCCATCACAGGCCATTGGGCATATTTACCGCTGATAGTCAAAGATCAATTAAGTGCCTATCATACCTTCATCTCCTTCATAAACTTATCATAAACATGTCCCACCCCTCTAGTGCAGAGACACCAAAATAAGAGCTGCATTGACAGTAGAGAAGTGAGTGGCAATCATGCTCTAGAGACTTGTAATACTGAATTGCTACTGGTCAGTGGTAAATCATTCTGCAGATAGAAAATCCACAGTGGGGGCCATAATTATCCAGATATATAGTGCCATTAATAGTCTTCTGCTATGCAGTACAATGACTGTTGGCAACGTGCAAGACATAGTGGATGCCTTTGCATCAGGGTTCCCGAACAGCAGTGATGCAATAGACAGCACTCATATCCCTTTTTTGGCACCAGTCCACCTTGCCACAGAGTACATCAGTAGAAAGGGCTACTTTTCTATGGTTATACAAGTGTTGGTGGATCACTGGGATGCTTCACCAACATCAATCTGGCTGGTCAGGGAAGGTGCATGACTTGTGCATCTTTAAGAACACAGGACTGTTCAGAAAACTTCTGGCAGGGACATTCTTTCCCTAGCAGTGGATTACCATAGGCAATATGGAAATGCCCGTAGGGATTCTGGGCAGCACCGGCTACCTCTTGCTCCCCGGCTCATGAAGCTGTACATTAGCCACCTTGACAGCACCAAGGAAAGATTCAACTACCGGTGCAGGATGGCAATTGAATGTGTTTTTGGTAGATGGAAGGGGCACTGGCAGTGTCTATTCACAAGATTGGATTTTAGTAAGAAAAATATCCCAAAGGGTTATAGCTACCACCTGTGTCCTGCATAGTATCTGTGAGACAAAGCTGCCAGGGTGCAAGGTGAGGTGAAGCAGCTGTTTGCTGACTTTGAACAGCCAGATACAAGGGCCAGTATAAGAGCCCCATTTGGAGCTATGTGATTGAGAGGGGTTTTGGAAGAGCAGTATTGTGCTGTGCTGAACTGTTCTTTGGCTGTGGAGCTTTGGGCGTGGTTAGGTTGCATAGTGCTTGCTGTACATTTATAAATATTAAACTGTGTTTTACCGATGCTATGAATTATGCCATGCTTTCTTTACATTCTGCATATGCAACCCCCACACCTCCTGGGTGTGGTGTTCTGTCCCATCTAGTGGCACCACAACCACTTAGAGAGAGGTAAATGAGTCTGCTCTATAGCCTTAGTTAAGAGCCAGTTGGCTTTTAGCTCATGCGGTGGAGGCTCATTCACTGAGCTCCAGAGATCCTAGGTTCAATCCCACCCACCAACGACCGGGGTCTGTCAGCTTTACAAGTGGAGCCAGTTGGCTTTTAGCTCTCTCGAAGTGGTCTTGGTGCCACTCGATGGGACAGAACACCACACCCAGGAGGTGTGGGGGTTACACATATACTGTGTGCTTTCTTGAACCTAGGGGCTCTATGATGCTTTACACATTTACAAGTATTGGGTGCTGTGAGTTGCATTGTACATTCTGCAATATGTGTAGTGAACATTATATTACAGATAATTTCATTTTCAGAAAATAGAAATTTAGTGAGTGCGAACAACAATGCAGAAATACAATGTGCAAAAAAAAAGCAATGCAATACAAAGTTTTAACATAAATCAACAGAGCAAAACTTTAAAATTGGAAAGGCAGCAAACATTTCTGTTCCTTTCAGTGCACAAATGTAGCCCATTTTGGCTACTCATACACCTACTGGTTCTTACAGGCCAATGAAGCTGTGGTTTTCCTTGATGTCCCCCGGAGTGGAGTAGTAGGGGTAAGGATATGGCCTGTGATGTCACGTGTTATTCTGTGGGGTGCAAGGAGCTGCTAACATGGAGATCTCTAAGGACTGAAAAGGATGGGGAGTCTGGGAATTTTGGACCTGTAGGCCAACAAGGGTCTGCAGCATTTGGGTTTTCTGCTTGAGAAGCCCCCTTATGTACTGATGCATCTCACTGTCCTTTTCCTGGGCCTCTCTCCTGTCTGCTCTGTCCTTCTCCATGCTGTCTGCCATGTTGGCTCTCCAGGCTCTTTGTTTGCAGTCCGAGGCAACATTGGTTTGCAAGATCTCACTGAACATATCTTCCCTAGTCCTCTTCTTTCTCCTCCTCATCAGTATCAGGTGTTCTGCAGATGTCGAGGGGGCAAACCTCAAGGCTGCAACGGCAGCAGTGGCTGAAAAAAAAACAGACAGACACATCTCTAGCTTTTCAGTCACAACAGAAAGGGAAAAATAGTTTCAGAACCCCCTTCCTTTATTCCCATATAAACTTTTAATAAGACATGCTTATTGACATGTCAACTTTGGAGCACCTCTGCACAGCACCCCTGCCCTCTTCCACACCCAAACTACCTCCCAGAATCCACACCCCCTCCTTCACCCAACCCCCTACCCCAGACTCAGCCCGGAATGAAGGGCCACCCACCTAATTAGTGGAGCTGTGCAGGTGTGGTTACACTAATTAGATGCCTGGACCCTGGAGAAGACACACATGTAAGGTGAGGTGGTGGCCTTGGGGAGAATAAGGTATAGGTGGGAAGGGGTAGTGGGGTGAGAAGAGGGGGTGGGGGGAATTTGGGATGTGCAGGGCTGTGGCTGCTGAAAGAGAAAGAGGTGACTTTTCCCAGCTCCAGGGTTGCGGCTGCTGGGGAGAGATGGCCCTCCTTCCCAGCCTCAGCTCTGTGGCTGCTGTGGTGGGGAAGAGACCAGCCCCAGCTCAGGGGCTAACGTGGAGGGGGAGAGAGGGCACACCCATCGCATTAGAAAAGTAAGACTACTGATATTAAAATACGAGTTGTGTGCTTTTATTTGTAGAACAAAAAAAGTCAATTAAGTTTTTTTTATATTGTGCTTTTATCCAAAGCACTTTACAATAGTTAGCTAATGGTAAAAACAACATTTGGAAAGATCATTAAGTGGTCCGCTGAGACCCTCAGCAATTTTCAAGTGGTCCGTGAAAAAAAAAAGGTTTGAGAATGACTGCTCTATGTGATAACATAATACAAGTATCAAAGGGTCCTGTGGCACCTTATAGACTAACAGAGGTATTGGAGCATAAGCTTTCGTGGGTGAATACCCACTTCTTCGGATGCAAGCAGTGGAAATGTCCAGGGGCAGATATAAATGTGCAGGGAAGAGTCAGGCTAGAGATAATGAGGTTAGTTCAATCAGGGAGGGTGAGGCCCTCTTCTAGCAGCTGAGGTGTGAACACCAAGGGAGGAGAAACTGCTTTTGTAGTTGGCTAGCCATTCATAGTCTTTGTTTAGTCCTGAGCTGATGGTGTCAAATTTGCAAATGAACTGAAGCTCTACAGTTTCTCTTTGGAGTCTGGTCCTGAAGTTTTTTTGCTGCAGGATGGCTACCTTTAAGTCTGCTATTGTGTGTCCAGGGAGGTTAAAGTGTTCTCCTACAGGCTTTTGTATATTGCCATTCCTTATATCTGATTTGTGTCCATTTATCCTTTTGCGTAAGGACTGTCCAGTTTGGCCGATGTACTTAGCAGAGGGGCATTGCTGGCACATTATGGCATATATTACATTGGTGGATGTGCAGGTGAATGAACCGGTGATGGTGTGGCTGATCTGATTAGGTCCTGTGATGGTGTTCCTGGTGTAGATATGTGGGCAAAGTTGGCATCGAGGTTTGTTGCATGGATTGGTTCCTGAGTTAGAGTTATTATGGTGTGGTGTGTAGTTGCTGGTGAGAATATGCTTCAGGTTGGCGGGTTGTCTGTGGGTGAGGACTGGCCTGTCTCCCAAGGCCTGTGAAAGTGAGGGGTCATTGTCCAGGATGGGTTGTAGATCACCGATTATCCACAGCCTCAGAAACAACCCTGACATTATAATCAAAAAGGCTGATAAAGGAGGTGCTGTTGTCATCATGAATAGGTCTGACTATCAAAAGGAGGCTGCCAGACAACTCTCCAATACCAAATTCTACAGGCCACTCTCCTCAGATCCCACTGAGGAATACACTAAGAAACTGCACCATCTACTCAGGACATTCCCTACACTAACACAGGAACAAATCAACATAACCTTAGAGCCCCGACCGGGGTTATTCTACCTACTACCCAAGATCCACAAACCTGGAAATCCTGGACGCCCCATCATCTCAGGCATTGGCACTCTCACTGAAGAACTGTCTGGATATGTGGACTCTCTACTCAGACCCTATGCCACCAGCACTCCCAGCTATCTCCGTGACACCACTGATTTCCTGAGAAAACTACAATACATTGGTAATCTTCCAGAACACACCATCCTAGCCACCATGGATGTAGAGGCTCTCTACACAAACATCCCACACACAGATGGAATACAAGCCATCAGGAACAGTATCCCTGATGATGCCACAGCGCAACTGGTTGCTGAACTCTGTGATTTTATCCTCACGCA
Organism: Macrochelys suwanniensis; assembly: GCA_033296515.1. Classification (NCBI taxonomy): domain Eukaryota; kingdom Metazoa; phylum Chordata; order Testudines; family Chelydridae; genus Macrochelys; species Macrochelys suwanniensis. The sequence continues at coordinate 68,345,353 of CM065775.1, forward strand.
CAATTATTTCAAATTTGGTGACAATATATACCTCCAGACCAGTGGCACCGCTATGGGCACCCACATGGCCCCACAATATGCCAAGATTTTTATGGCTGACCTGGAACAACGCTTCCTCAGCTCTCGGCCACTCACGCCACTTCTCTATCTATGCTACATTGATGACATCTTCATCATCTGGACCCATGGGAAAGAAACTCTGGAAGAATTACACCATGATTTCAACAGCTTCCACCCCACCATCAACCTCAGCCTGGACCAGTCTATACGGGAAGTGCACTTCCTAGACACCACGGTGCAAATAAGCGATGGTCACATTAACACCACCCTATACTGGAAACTTACTGACGGCTATACTTACTAACATCCTCTGGCAAAGAGTTCCATATGTTGACTGTGCGTTGTGTGAAAAACTACTTCCTTTTGTTTGTTGTAAACCTGCTGCCTATTAATTTCCTCAGGCGACCCCTAGTTCTTGTCTTATATGAGGGATAAATATTTCCTGATATTCACCTTCTTCACACCATTGATGATTTTATAGACCTCTATCATCTCATCTCTTAATCGTCTCTTTTCTAAGCTGAACAGTCCCAGTCTTTTCAGTTCTCATATGGAAGCTGTTCCATAATCCTAATAATTTTTGTTGCCTTTGTCTACACCTTTTCTAATTCTTATATATCTTTTTTGAGATGGGGTGACCAGAACTGCATGCAGTATTCAAGGCATGGGCGTACCATGGATTTATATAGTGGCATTATGATATTATCTATTTTATTATTTATCCCTTTCCTTGTGGTTCCTAACATTCTGATTGATTTTATGACTGCCGCTGCACATTGAGCATATGTTTTCAGAGAACTATCCACAATGACTCCAAGATCTCTTTCTTGAGCTGATTTAGACCACGTCACTTTTTATGTATAGTTGGGATTATGTCTGCCATTACATGATGTAATTGAATGGGACTTTTTTCCATTTGACTGTTTCTCATCAGATACTTCCTGTATTTTATCATCTGCCATCCTTTCCTTCTTACTAGGACATAGAGAATCTCCATTAATAGATCCTTCCCTAAGTAATGTGTCTGTTAGAACCACATGCTCCTTTGTACCTGTGGGCTTTCCCCCAGCCCTTAGTTTAGAAACTACTCTATTCTGTGTTGTAATAGAAATCAATATAGTTGAAAATGTGGAAGAACATCCACAAATATTTAATAAATTTCAATTGGTATTCTATTAACAGTGCAATTAATCACAATTAATTTTAATAGCAATTAATTTTTTGAGTTAATCGCGTGAGTTAACTGAGCTTAATCAACAGCCCTAGTTTTAATAGCACTTTATTTAAAAAAAGGTAGTGTGCAATTACATCTTTGGATGCAATTATCACAACTGCATGTACAATTTGTTATATTTTTTGCATGTGTAAATGGCCAGTTAGATGCACAGCTGAGCATTTGCACACACAATTGCAGTAACTGTATGAAAAATGGGACATTTATTGCACATTTATTTTTGTGTACATCTGGATTTTTGAAAATAATCCCTAGTTGGTTTATACACTATATATTAAGTAAATGCTGTGTAAATACACTGTTGCTGTACATGCAGTGAATGCCCAGTAGCTGAATTAGTTGCATAGTAACAACTAATTGGTACACCTGAAAGTACAAGAACATAAGAAAGGCCGTACTGGATCAGACCAAAGGACTATCCAGCCCAGTATCCTGTCCACCGACAGTGGCCAATGCCAGGTGACCCGGAGTGAGTGGACCTAACAGGTAATGATCAAGTGATCTCTCTCCTGCCATCCATCACCCCCCTCTGACAAACAGAGGCTAAGGACACCATTTCTTACCCATTCTGGCTAATAGCCATTAATGGACTTAACCTCCATGAATTTATCCAGTTCTCTTTTAAACCCTGTTATAGTCCTAGCCTTCACAGCCTCCTCAGGCAAGGAGTTCCACAGGTTGACTGTGCGCTGTGTGAAGAAGAACTTCCTTTTATTAGTTTTAAACCTGCTGCCCACTAATTTCATTGGGTGGCCCCTAGTTCTTTTATTATGAGAACAAGTAAATAACTTTTCCTTATTCACTTCCTCCACACCACTCATAATTTTATATACCTCTATCATATCCCCTCTTAGTCTCCTCTTTTCCAAGCTAAAAAGTCCTAGCCTCTTTAATCTCTCCCCCTAATCATTTTAGTTGCCCTTCTCTGAACCTTTTCTAATGCCAGTATATCCTTTTTGAGATGAGGAGGCCACAATTGTACGCAGTATCCAAGATGTGGGTATACCATGGATTTGTATAGGGGCAGTAAGATATTCTCCGTCTTATTCTCTATCCCTTTTTTAATGATTCCTAACATCCCGTTTGCTTTTTTGACTGCCGCTGCACACTGCGTGGACATCTTTAGAGAACTATCCACGAGGACTCCAAGATCTTTTTCCTGATTAGTTGTAGCTAAATTAGCCCCCATCATATTGTATGTATAGTTGGGGTTCTTTTTTCCAATGTGCATTACTTTACATTTATCCACATTAAATTTCATTTGCCATTTTATTGCCCAATCATTTAGTTTTGTGAGATCTTTTTGTAGTTCTTCACAGTCTGCTTTGGTCTTAACTATCTTGAGCAGCTTAGTATCATCTGCAAACTTTGCCACCTCACTGTTTACCCCTTCTTCCAAATCATTTATGAATAAGCTGAATAGGATTGGTCCTAGGACTGACCCTTGGGGAACACCACTAGTTACCCCTCTCCATTGTGAAAATTTACCATTTATTCCTACCCTTTGTTCCCTGTTTTTTAACCAGGTCTCAATCCATGAAAGGATCTTCCCTCTTATCCCATGGCAACTTAATTTACGCAAGAGCCTTTGGTGAGGGACTTTGTCAAAGGCTTTCTGGAAATCTAAGTACACTATGTCTACTGGATCGCCCTTGTCCACATGTTTGTTGACCCCTTCAAAGAACTCTAATAGATTAGTAAGGCATGATTTCCCTTTACAGAAACCATGTTGACTTTTGCCCAACAATTTATGTTCTTCTATGTGCCTGACAATTCTATTCTTTACTATTGTTTCAACTAATTTGCCCGGTACGGATGTTAGACTTACCGGTCTGTAATTGCCGGGATCACCTCTAGAGCCCTTTTTAAATATTGGCGTTACATTAGCTATCTTCCAGTCATTGGGTACAGAAGCTGATTTAAAAGACAGGTTACAAACCCTAGTTAATAGTTCTGCAATTTCACATTTGAGTTCTTTCAGAACTCTTGGGTGAATGCCATCTGGTCCCGGTGACTTGTTACAGTTAAGTTTATCAATTAGTTCCAAAACCTCCTCTACTGACACTTCAATCTGTGACAATTCCTCAGATTTGTTACCTACAAAAGTCAGCTCAGGTTGGGGAATCTCCCCAACGTCCTCAGCCGTGAAGACTGAAGCAAAGAATTCGTTTAGTTTCTCTGCAATGACTTTATCATCTTTAAGTGCTCCTTTTGTATCTCTATCGTCCAGGGGCCCCACTGGTTGTTTAGCAGGCTTCCTGCTTCTGACGTATTTAAAAAATGTTTTGTTATTAGCTTTTGAGTTTTTGGCTAGCTGTTCTTCAAACTCCATTTTGGCTTTTCTTATTACATTTTTACACTTAATTTGGCAGCGTTTATGCTCTTCTCTAGTTACCTCACTAGGATTTGACTTCCACTTTTTAAAAGATGCCTTTTTATCTTTCACTGCTTCTTTTACATGGTTGTTAAGCCACGGTGGCTCTTTTTTAGTTCTTTGACTTTGTTTTTTAATTTGGGGTATACATTTAAGTTGGGCCTCTATTATGGTGTCTTTGAAGAGTGTCCATGCAGCTTGCAGGGATTTCACTTTAGTCACTTTACCTTTTAATTTCTGCTTAACTAACCCCCTCATTTTTGCATAGTTGCCCTTTTTGAAATTAAAAGCCACTGTGTTGGGCTGTTGATGTGTTCTTAGCACCACAGGAATGTTAAATGTTATTATATTATGGTCACTATTTCCAAGCGGTCCTGTTATAGTTATCTCTTGGACCAGATCCTGCGCTCCACTCAGTACTAAATCAAGTATTGACTCTCCCCTTGTGGGTTCCTGTACCAGCTGCTCCAAGAAGCAGTCATTTAAAGTATCGAGGAATTTTGTCTCCGCATTACGTCCTGAGGTGACATGTACCCAGTCAATATTGGGATAATTGAAATCTCCCACTATTATTGAGTTCTTTATTTTGATAGCCTCTCTAATCTCCCTTAGCATTTCATCATCACTATCACTGTCCTGATCAGGTGGTCGATAATAGATCCCTATTGTTATGTTCTTATTAGAGCATGGAATTACTATCCATAGAGATTCTATGGAACATGTGGATTCATTTAAGATTTTTACTTCATTTGATTCTACATTTTCTTTCACATATAGTGCCACTCCCGCCCCCACACGACCTGTTCTTTCCTTCCGATATATTTTATACCCCGGAATGATTGTGTCCCATTGATTGTCCTCACTCCACCAGGTTTCTGTGATGCCTATTATGTCAATATCCTCCTTTAACACGAGGCACTCTAGTTCACCCATTTTATTATTTATACTTCTGGCATTTGTGTACAAGCACTTTAAAAACTGGTCACTGTTTAATTGTCTGCCTTTTTCAGATGTGTGAGATTCTTTTTTATGTGAAAGTTTCTCATCTGATCTGGCCCCTCCTTTATCCTTTTCCACCCTCTCCTCCTGACTAAAACCTAGAGAATCTCTATCAGTAGACCCTCCTGTAAGAGAAGTCTCTGTCCGATGCATGTGCTTCTCTGCAGCAATCGGCTTTCCCCCATCTCTTAGTTTAAAAACTGCTCTACAACCTTTTTAATGTTAAGTGCCAGCAGTCTGGTTCCACTTTGGTTTAGGTGGAGCCCATCCTTCCTGTATAGGCTCCCCCCATCCCAAAAGTTTCCCCAGTTCCTAATAAATCTAAACCCCTCCTCTCTACACCATCGTCTCATCCACGCATTAAGACTGAAGCTCTGTCTGCTTACCTGGGCCTGCGCGTGGAACTGAAAGCATTTCTGAGAATGCCACCATAGAGGTCCTGGATTTCAGTCTCTTTCCTAGCAGCCTAAATTTGGCCTCCAGGACATCTCTCCTACCCTTCCCTACGTCATTGGTACCTACATGTACCACGACCACCGGCTCCTCCCCAGCACTACTCATAAGCCTATCTAGATGCCTCAAAAGATCCGCAACCTTTGCACCAGGCAGGCAAGTCACCATATGGTTCTCCCGGTCATCACAAACCCAGCTATCTATGTTTCTAATGATCGAATCTCCCATTACTAACACCTGCCTTTTCCTACTGATTGGAGTTCCCTCCCCCGGAGAGGTGACCTCAGTGCAAGAGGATACCTCAACACTGCCTGGAAGGAGGGTCCCAACTATGGGAAGGTTTCCCTCTGCTCCCGTTGCCTGCTCACCTTCCCTGGGGCTTTCATCCTCCTCAACAGCGCAGGGACTGTCTGACTGGAGGTGGGACAAGTCTACAGTGTCCCTGAAAGCCTCATCAACGTAACTCTCTGCCTCCCTTAGCTCCTCCAGTTCCACCACCCTGGCCTCCAAAGCCCGTACACGGTCTCTGAGGGCCAGGAGCTCCTTGCACCGAATGCACACATACGCCACCTGCCCACAGGGCAGGTAATCATACATGCTACACTGAGTGTAATAAACTGGATAGCCCCCACTCTGCTGCTGGGCTTCTGCCTGCATTCTCTTTTACAGCTACCTAGTCTAACAGTAAGGTATTTGTTTAGAAGTTTTCGTTATAGTTTGGGTTAAAGGTGTTAAAGAATGGCAAGAGTACCTTGCCCCCTTCCCACTCCCCTTCCAAACTCCCTCTCAAAACTCCCTGTTTGCAGCTCTTGGTCGCTTGCTCGCTGCTTTATAAAGCCCTGGCCTCCCTGATTAGCCTAGCCCCGCCCCCTGATTAAGGCTCAGCCACTGAACAGAGGCTTCTAGGTTTCAAGCCTGGTTTAGAAGCACACGGTCCTTCAAACAAACAAACAAACGAACAGACAGACACACAGCAAGTACCCCCAAACACACACTACAGACAGCCACTTACCCCAAGGGTCCTGTATTTATTTGCTCCTGCTTTACCTGGAGAACTCCCTCTCAAAACTCCCTGTTTGCAGCTCCTGTTCGCAAAGCTCCCTGGTCGCTTGCTCGCTGCTTTATAAAGCCCTGGCCTCCCTGATTAGCCTAGCTGTAACACCTTTAAAGATTAATATTATTATTCCCTTTTAAATACGAGGTATTTTGCTGTTGTGTACATTGAGCTATTTTAGGGATATTTTGTAAATAAAAAGGTGTTAAAGAAATAATATAATTATCTATTAAAATTTTTATAGTTTTTAGGATATATATTTTTATAAAATCCTACTGGTTTCATCCTTATTAGATTCTATATGAGTTCACACTAATGTAAATACACTGAACATTATTATAAACAATTGAAATACTTGCTGAATTATAGCTAACTCATAGGTAGATAGCAATGATTTTCATATGGCATATGTTTGCTAACAATCTGTACTCCAAAGTAAACTTGTGTGGAGAAAGGTAATTCCATTTCAGAATATTTCAATATATAAACATTTGGTTTTGTTCCTATTAGGAACAAACCCCCAAATTACAAAATTCATGATGAAAGGGAAAATCGTGGGGTTGGTAACTCTGGGACAGTCCACCTGGTTGACTGCTTCGGAGCTACACTCTCTGGAAACCCAATGGTCCCTGACTCAGGGCCAGTCCACCTGGCTTACTCTTCTAGAGTCACAGACTCTGGAAGACCTGGGGTCTGTGGCTTCTGGGCAGCCTCTCTGGCTGGTTGTCCTGGAACTACAGTCCCTGGAAGTCTGGACTCTCCAGCAGCCCAGCAAATGAACTTTTGAGGAACCCAGCAAGGGAGCTGGTAGAACACCAGACAGTTTTAGAAAGTTGCCTAGCAGATGGGGTCCTGCCTTGTTTCTGGAGGAATTTCACTGAAATCAAAATGTCTTCACAGACTGTTTCCATTTCAGTGAATTGGTTAATTCTCACAAAATAAAAACAAAACAAAACCCTTTTGTCTGTATTTTTCCAACCAGCTTTACTCTGAAGTATGCTTTATGTGAGGGGACAGACTGCTCAATTTATTTCCTCTCTCCTATTCTGTTCAAATGAATCTAGAGAAAATTTACCAGACAAACAAAAACATCCCAACTCATTAACCAAATAATGCAATGAAACTCCATGAAAGAGATTTGGACACTGACTCTTTAAAAAGAAACTCACTGAGAGCCTGACCCAATTCTCATTGAGGTCAATGAGCATCTTCCCATTGACTTTAATAGGAGCTAGACTGAAACCTTAAAGGGCACTAGATACACATGTGTTTATTGAACCGTTATTGAATTTCATTAAATAGACCTTTAAATAGTTTATTGGGCTTAAAATGTAGCAAACATAAGGGCTAGATTTTACCTGCAAAGACATCTGTGCATGGAATTTCCATTAAGTTCCCAATGAAATTCCTTGAGAATTTACAGGAGAAGGCCATAACTCCTTAGGTAACTATATACTGAGGAAAACATATCCTGATTATTCATAAAATATTCATTTAGAATTAACATAATGTACCCAATTTTTATCGTGGGGGGTTTAATGTTGAATAAGGTAGTCATTGATATTTATTGTTTATAACATGCAATAGCTTTTCCTTTAGGAATAAATAAGTACCAGCTTGACTTTGTGTTAGACATTTGATATTGCCTCTTGTATTGCCAGTCTTAAGGCCAATTTCTCCAGTGTTTACCAAAATATAAACATCTGGGGAAAAAAATCAACATTTAGCACTAAACACTAAGCACTTTACCGCACAATGACTATCAACACTGTATAATAAAATCTGACAAATAAGCCATTACTGTTGGAGGGAAAGCTTTTAAATCAGGCCTTAACTACTTTTATTAAGGGCTTGGAAGGTAATCAGTGAAATTATATTCCCCCCCCCCCATGTATTTATGCCTCTGTCTGTAGTCTTTAGAGATTTGCCAGTTACAATTTATCCACTACCTGTTGTGAAACACAGGTAACCAGATAATACAAGCAATTAGCAAGCATTTCTCACTGCTGAAAAAAGTGTTATTTCCTCAAATGTATATTCCCCAAAGGAGACAACAGTATGGAGATGACATTTTGTTCCCATCTTTTCCCAAAAGATACTTTGTTGTTCCCTTCTTATCCCAGCTGTTCAGTAACTTTCAGTGAATGCTGGCTAGTAATATAGCAATATGTTCTGTTGCACTGAAATACCATTAAAACTCAAGTTCACAGACAACACCATTCTATGACAGGCTTCTAAATGGGCATCAACATGAAATATTTTAAATGTGGTTCTTGATTATATTACCCTTTGTTCTCTTTTATATTCCCCCTCCCCCAGGCACTTCCATTGTCTATTATACTACCTATTAATGTGGGACGCGATGCTCGCCTCAGGTAGGTAGGTTCAGTGAAACAGAGCAGGTGGGATTGGGGCATAGAAGAGGTTGGTATTGCTACAGGCTGTCATGTTTTGAACCTTCACGGCAATTCCATGTGGTGGAGGCACTCCACAGTGAACATGGGGAGTGATTTCAGGGTAAAATGGGAAGGAATCAAATTGTTGCAACTCTCTGTGTCATGTTTCCAATAGTACCCAGAAAATTTCATCTGAGAAAGTCCCATCTCAGGTGCAGCTACTCCTTTCTAAGCCCTCCACATTTATTGAATAGGGTAGTAGAGCACAGCCTTGGAAGACTGCATGAATGGCCATATAGCTCCAAAGGGAGCCTTCCTGCAATGTGGGAGGATTTCCTGCTGTAAATGTGGGGGAGCAGATCATCACATGGTATGGCCCAGGAGCAGCATGGTTGCATTCTGCTTCTCTCAGAGGTCCTCGGGGGCTGGCAGAGACTCTCCTCTCTTGGTTATGTTTCTTTTTGCTGTGGGAGAAAAGCACTGGATTCTTAATTTGTTTGATTATTGGGGCAGAAATTATGGTCCTTATTCTCTAATCGGGCCACAAAATTGCTGGGTTCAAGTTGAGGGAGTGGGTAGTGGCGGTGGCAAACGTTGAGCCTTGTAGAGATGAATTTGGAAGCTGGTGCTGGAACTAATGGACTTGAGAAATTCATGTACTACCTGTATTTAAACAAGAAGTTAAGGAAATTTCAAGAAATGACAGACTTATATACTTGACTTCTGAAGTAGAGTATACTAGAAACACTAATCAGGGCTAGTTTTTGGGAACGCTGTAATTTAATTAAGGATAGTCACTACGATTTTACAAAAAGGAGGTTATAACCACCATTTGATTTATTTTAAAGAAGTAACAAAAAAGCTGAAGCAGGAAAGCCAGGAATATAATTTGCCTGCACATTAACTTACTTATGCATTTTCTATGCAGTACACAGGCTGTTAGCTACACAGTTCCTATTAGAGAAGTAAACTGTGTAGATGAAACCATGCTTTGAAAATGTACGGTCTGCAAGGACAGCAAATACATTATAGAGGTGATCTACTTGCTTCCACTGGCTTGGAACTCAAAGACAGAGGGTAATTGCTAAATATTTAGAGAGCGGAAGGGAGTGCCCCAGGATCAGTATTAGAAACAGTTCTGTTCACTTTGCATAGCAATAACCTGGAGGTAGGAATGTGCAATAAAGAGATAAAATGTCCTGAAACACGGCTAGTAGTCACTGACAAAAGAGGGCAATATAATTCAAAATTACTTGGCTAAACTAGAAACCTGGGAAGATAAGTGGCTTATGCACTTCAGCACTGAGAAATGTAAGGTACTATAGATTGGGGCAATATGATATTAAAAATATTCAAAGGAAAATAGTCAGACTACATAATTCTTTGGGAAAATATCTGAGCATAGGAAAGGATAAAGGGCTTAAAACTTCAGAATAGCATCTAAAATAGTAAATAACAAAGCAATAAACAAATGCAACACTCATTTATTATTAATGTTTTTATATTCCATCATTTGTGTCATACATAACATGGTCCATGTATCAAGGAACTTACAAGCAAGGACACTGGTCTTACTCTCCTTGAAGTCCCATTGTTTTCAATGGAAGCAGGATTTGGCTCTAGGTTCAAAAATACATTAGATCCTTTCAAAAAGGAATGCCTGATTTAGGTTTCATTAGGTCTACATGGGAATGTTGAATCTTTATTGCCAAGACTGAAAAGGAGTGGATTTAGTAGGAGGAAGTGGGATGGAGAAAAAAAATGATTGGGCCAGATCCTGATGTGGTGTAAAATGACACATCTCCACTGACTTCACTGGAGCTGCAACAATTTACACTTCTGAAAATCTAGCCCATTTAACATAAGCCTGAGAAAATAATTCTATCACCATATCAGATAGTACAGCAAAGTCACATTTAGAATGTTATATTTGTTTTTGTATATTCATAGATTTTGAGGCCAAAAAGGACCATCACAAAAAGCTCCTCTACTGTGTAGAAGACCACTTCATTTTTCATCACTAGCCGGAGGAGAAGACGTCCTGGATCTACTTCTGACAGGGAAAAATGACTGAGAATTTCAGGACAATGTCTGACCTCCTGTATAACACAGGGCATAAAACCTTCTCCAGGAATTTCTGCTCATAGATTCTGTTTAGAGGTATGGTCTATCTTTTAGAAAGATGTCCAGTCTTCATTTAAAGACTTCAAGTAATGTGCTCCACCATGTACCTAGGTAAGTTATTCCAAAGTTTAATTATCCTCATTGTCTAAAATGTGTACCTTATTTTTAATCTGAAGTTGTCTAGTTTCTGCTTCCAATCATTGAATCTCATTATGCCTTTTTCTTCTAAAAAGCCAACCACTATCAGAAATGGCTTCCCTGTGTTATTACTTGTAGACCGTGAATTTGTCACCTCTTGACTTTTTTTTTATTTTGAGTAAATTAAGTAGACTAAGATTTTATTTTATTCTATTTTATTTTATTTTATTTGTGGTGGTGGTGGGGGGAGTCTCTTCTTCTTCCTTGCCACTTCCCTGTTCGGGGGTGGTGACTTTTATAGCCTGTTACAGTTCAGTTCAGGACAACTACACCTGTATTGCCCTCTGTGGTCCAGCAAGGACATCCACTTTAGGCTTCTGGCTCCCTAGATGTTGCTGTCTTGGGTAGAGACACATGGCTCTCTCCATTCTGACTGGAATCTTTCCAGGCTGAACAGTTCCCTGATTATACTGGGATAACCCCAGCAAAAGACAGACTTCCAGGACAGGCCTGCTTCACTTCTCTCCTCAGAAACAGTCCACAGCATAATTGCCACAATTAAGTTGCCACACAGACTTTTCTAAGCAAGCACATTTATTCTTAGGGTGAAGGCATTATAGAGAAAACATATTAAAAACATTACAGTATCTACACACATTCTAATAAGCTGACCAGAGATCACCCCTACTCCAGCCTGGTCTCTGGTTGGTGGGTTGGTGATTAGTTCATCAAACACCACACAGGGATTCTTCCAATGGTCACAAGTTCATCACAGTTTCAGCTTAGAACCAGCACCCTAAAAGGGTCACTCTTTTATCCCAGTTAGGTCTTTGAAGCCACTGTGAATAGGTAATCAGCCAGACAAAGCTTCAAAAGGCGGAATCCTTGCATAACCGGAAGAGGTTCATTTCCATATCTCTCCCTAGAGATTTCATGGGAAGCCCACTTAATTATTAAAGTGCATTATTGTCTTAGCCTATTATTTGAAAGATTTCTTTGAAGCTAACACAATTTCCCAAGTTTACATTAGTCAAGTCTCCTAGACAAGTTACATGAAATCCCAAAATAATCCATAAACACTTAAACCCACAGAAACATTTGTATTTTAATACAAGGAGCTCCTTGAATATTTAAACGTAATTCTCAAGTATCAGAGGGGTAGCCATGTTAGTTTGTATCCACAAAAACAACGAGGAGTCCAGTGGCCCCTTAAAGACTAACAGATTTATTTGGGCATAAGCTTTTGTGGGTGAAAACCCCACTTCTTCAGAGGCATGGAGTGAAAATTACAGATGCAGGCATACATATACTGATACATGAAGAGTGAGCCAATCTAGTAACCCAGGAATCAATCCTTGTAAAAAATCCCGTTGCCTACTCTGTCCGCATATCTACTCTAGAGACACCATTAGAGGACCCAACCACATGAGCCACACCATCAGGGGCTCATTCACCTGCACATCTACTAATGTGATATATGCCATCATGTGCCAGCAATGCCCCTCTGCCATGTACATTGGCCAAACCAGACAGTCTCTACGTAAAAGAATGAATGGACAAAAATCAGACATCAGGAATAGTAACATACAAAAGCCAGTAGGAGAACACTTCAATCTCCCTGGACATTCTATAACAGATTTTAAAGTAGCCATACTTCAACAAAAACACTTCAAAAACAGACTTCAAAGAGAAACTGCAGAGCTACAATTCATTTGCAAATTTAACACTATTAATTTGGGCTTGAATAGGGACTGGGAGTGGCTGGCTCACTACAAAAGCAATTTTCCCTCTCTTGGTATTGCCACCTCCTCATCAATTATTGGGAGTGGACCACATCCACCCTGATTGAATTGGCCTTGTCAACATTGGTTCTACACTTGTGAGGTAACTCCCTCCTCTTCATGTGTCAGTTTATTTATGCCTGCATCTGTAATTTTCACTCCATGCATCTGAAGACATGGGGTTTTTACCCATGAAAGCTTATGCCCAAATAAATCTGTTAGTCTTTAAGGTGCTACCGGACTCCTTGTTGTTTTTGTGGATACAGACTAACACAGCTACCCCTCTGATATTTGACACCATGCAAGGCACTGAATTTAGCTGTATGAAGTGGAAATCCATCAACCTCATCACAAAACTCGCACAGATACAGACAGACATCATCTTCCTCTCCAAGTGCAAACAGATGGACATCATTCCAAATGGAATGAAGGTAAAAAATCCATTGCAATTGACATACTACACTGACTATGGTGAGAGATTGTGCCAAACTGAGGAACCACCTGATCAGCATCCTGGACAGCAAACAGGAGAAGATCAAGAATGAGCTCTCAAAACTGGAGACTCTCATACAAAGACAACCTTCCATACAAACTTCCACATGGCTGAACTTTAGAAAAAATGAGACAAGCCAGTTACAATGCACACTTTACTTCTCTACAGAGGAAAAAGGACAATAAACTATTTAAATTCCTACATGTCACAGGGGGCTACAACAGTGGTACCCTTAACTCACCTAACAATATTGTTAATCTATCCAGCCACACACTTAGCCCTGTGGAAGAGTCTGTCCTATCTCAGGGACTCCCTTTCTGCCCGACCACCCCCATGAACATGATACAGTTCTGTGGTGATGTGGAAGCCTACTTTCATCGTCTCTGACTCAAAGAATATATTAAACACACCACTGAACAGAGCACTGACCCACAGGAACCCTCCTACCAACACTACAAGATGAAGAATTCTACGTGGACTCCTTCTAACAATTGAAATGAGACATGCAGAGGCTGAAATTGTGAACAAACAACATCACTTGCCTCATAACTCAGCTGTACAGAACGCAACGCCATCCACAGCCTCGGAAACAACTCTGACATTATAATCAAAGGGGATGACAAAAGAGGTGCTGTAGTCATAATAAACAGCTTGGATTATGAACAGGAGGCTGCCAGGCAACTCTCCAACACCACATTCTACAGGCCACTATCCTCCGATCCCACTGAGGAGTACCAAAAGAAACTACACCATCTGCTCAAGAAACTCCTTGCTATAGCACAGGAACAAATCTACACAGACACACCCTTAGAGCCCCGACCAGGGGTATTCTATCTGCTACCCAAGATCCATAAACCTGGAAACCCTGAATGCCCCATCATCTCAGGCATTGGCATTTTTACAGCAGAATTTGGTTATTTGGACTCTCTCCTCAGACCCTACACTACCAGCACTCCTAGCTATCTTCGAGACATCACCGACTTCCTGAGGAAACTACAATGCATTGGTGCTCTTCCTGAAAACACCATCCTGGCCACCATGGATGTAGAAGCTTTTTACACCAATATTCCACATGAGGATGTACTACAAGCTGTCAGGAACAGTATCCCTGATGAGGCCATGGCACACCTGGTGGCTGAACTTTGTGACTTTGTCCTCACCCACAACCATTTTAGATTTGGGGACAACTTATACCTTCAAGTCAGTGGCACTGCCATGGGTACCTGCATGACCCCACAGTATGCCAACATTTTTATGGCTGACTTAGAACAACGCTTCCTCAGCTCTCATCCCCTAGCGCCCCTACTCCACTTGAGCTACATTGATGACATCTTCATCATATGGATCCACTGGAAGGAGGTCCTTGAAGAATTCCACCTGGATTTCAACAATTTCCACCCCACCATCAACCTCAGCCTGGACCAGTCCACACAAGAGATCCACTTCCTGGACACTACAGTGCAAATAAATGATGGTCACATAAACACCACCCTATACCGGAAACCTACTGACAGCTATACTTACCAACATGCCTCCAGCTTCCATCCAGGACACATCACACGATCCATTGTCTACAGCCAGGCCTTAAGATACAACCGAATTTGCTCCAATCCCTCAGAGAGAGATAGTAACTGTCACGTTGTCTTCTTCCAAAACTCATGGTCCTATGCCAGGCTGTCAGGCAAATTGGTCTTTCTAAGGTCTGTTGATATCTGGCCCACATGCCGAGTCTTTGGCCTCCCCCTAGGTCATATTCTGTCCATCATTGCAAGGGCCATCCTACTGATATAACTGTTGGGTTTCTGCTGTACATGTCTATATCAATGCAGCCTAGCCTCCTTCAACTTGTCTTCAATTGGGACAACCTGTATTAGGTTCCTCACAACCTCATTTTGTTTCCTATTATGTGTGTATGTGGGAGCTATTAATTATTATTATTGTTGTTGTTGTTATTATTTTGAAACTTTTTTATTAAGGCAAAGTTACAACAGAATGTTAATATACTGCATTATACATCACTTATTCAGGATCAGGTAAATATTCAAAGAATCTGGTGAAAGATTCTGACTTGCTGGCTGGGGAGCCCTCCACCTCTGAGTATGATAAAAGCGTGACCACATTTCTAAATATATATCCTCTTTTTGGTACTTCTTTTGTGCATTTGGTTGGTGTGAAAGCTTTTACATAACAAAAATAGTCCATATTTTACTATACCACAACTCCATAAGAGGAGTCACATTTTTCCAATAACGTGCAATACAAAATCTAGCTGCTATCAATAAAGAATACATTAATTTGTCATTCTGTTTAAAATGTAGATTCTTTTCTGGAGCATTAAGTAAACAGGTAAAGGGCTCTCTAGGAAGCTGTCATTTTGTAAAAAGATGAATCTCTAAAATTTTGTCCCGAAACTTCTAATTCCTGGACAGGAACAATGACATATGCAGATATGTTCTTCTTTTCTTGCAACTCCTCCAACAGAGCACCTCCCTAGCAGCAGAAATATGGTGGATCTTAACTGGAGTCAAATGCAATCTATACAGTAATTTATAAAAAATTTCTTCATGAGCTACACAAATTGAAGATGTATATCCCCTTTCCCATATAAAGACCCATTCATCTGGATCAGTTTCTTTATCAACTCACTCTCCTATCTTTTCATCTGGGTTGTTTACTTATTAACATCTTTTTCAGCTAAAATTGTATAAAGAATTAAATCTTTTGTTCCAGTTTGCACCTGGATCAACTCCTCAAATGTGGTTAAAGGAAGGTCCAGATAAAACCTTCTAGTATCCATATTTCACAATAACCTGTTTGACTTGTAAATATTGAAACTATGGGATCTTCATATTATTTACATTATTTCACATCTCCTGGTATGATTTCAAATCAGTAGCCAGGAACAGCTGCCTGAATTCAGTAATCTCAGCTCATTACCCACAACAAATAGTCACTTTGATATTGCCTATGGGTAAATTCCTGATTTGTAATGAAAGTAATGAAGGGGGATGACCCCAGCGACATGAATCTAGAAAATTTGTCCAAAGCTGCAAAGATGGTCTGGATGAAAGGGTGACTTCTTATTTTTTATTTTTTTATATTGCGTTTTTTAAGTCTCTCACTGTATGGCAGGTTTGCCGGAACTCAGATCATTCTTGTAGCTCTTGTCTGAACACTTTCTGCTTTTAGAAGTGTGGACACCAGAAATGCCCTCAGTATTCCAGTAATAGACTCACCAATGTTGTATTCAGAGGTAGTATCACGTCCCCAGAACTACTTAATATTGCCCTGCTTATGTATCCAAAGATTGTGTTCACCCTCTTAGATTCAGTAGCACACGGGGAGCTGATGTTCAGTTGGGTATGTATTATTACCCTTTTCAGTGTCACTGTCTTCCAACATCTCCATCTGATAAATGTGACCTACATTTTTTGTTCCTAGATGTAGACTTTGCATTTGATTGTACTAAAATCCATGTTGTTCTAATGAGCCCACTTTAACTAGTGATCCAGATCAATCTGTATAACTGACCTGCCCCCATCATTATTTATCACCTAGCCAAATTACTGTCATCTACCAATTTTACAGCAATGATTTTATATTTTCTTCCAGGTCATGGATAAAAATATTGAATAGCATTGACTATTTTGGTCATCTTATTTTAAGAAATAGGGATCAGTGTTCATGTCGCGTTCCCCATCAGTACCCGGCCCAGGCCAGGGAAGCTAGTGATCCAACCAGCGGACCAAATTGGGTGATGAATCCTGGTCAGGTGCTGCCTGAGGCACAGTGCGCATACGTGAAGAAGAAGAAATATACTGTAGAATTGGAGCAGATTCAACACATGACAATCAGAATGTTACAGGGACTTGAGAAACTGAGCGCCTGAGTCGGAGCACACACAGCAGCTATTACAATAACTCAGTTGATGGTACCACCACATAAAAGGAGATGTTCAAGCACCCTGTATTATTGGGCGAGAGCATCTGTGTCACTATTGCTTCATAAATGAAACCACCTGCGGTATTCAGTTCTCAAGGTAACAGAGAGATGAATGCTGTGAGTCTGTTTGGACTAGCAGTAATGGCAAACACATGAACAAAAGAGATGAATGTGAATGAACACATATGAATTTAAAAGTGAACTGCGGAGGAAATAAAGCTCTTTACTGTCCATTTGTGATGTATGAAGACAGACTCAGAAGTTTTCCTGCTTATTTTTTTTCATTAGAAATATGAGGAATGCTGCATCTTGACTTCCTTCTTTTTGCAGGAGGATTCTTTGTCGACTCATTGCCAGTCTACAGCTGCAAAGGGAAGAAGGCAACTGCTAAAGAATTTTAAATGCAAGTTAGTTATAAAAAATATTTTATCTCAAAAGAGGGGTGACATATGGAAGATGTATTTCCTTCTGTTCTAAAAATGTCTCCAATGCTGACAAAGTTTCAGGATGAATTGGAAACTATTGCAATATTAAGCCTAGCATGCCATAATATTTACTATGGTGTGCAACATTATATATTTCCTTATGTATATGTAACAGGATCTTCCCAAACCCAGCATCAGACCCCATGTCTGCCTCAGTTTCCCCACTCCTTTTACCAATGGATGCATTTACTGTTCAAACACTCAGCCTAAGGGTATTTCTACCCTTCGATTTGAGGGGTGTGATTCCTAGATCAAGGAGACATATCTATGCTAGATCTGATTGAGTGAGCACACTTAAAATGGAGTGTAGCCATGGTGGTGTGAGTTCCAGGAGGGGCTACCTGCCAGACATGTCAAACCCACGAAAAAAACACAGAAATTGGGCTTGTTTTTGGCTTAATTGGCTTGTGAGTTGCTTGTTGGGGGGGGGCAAGCAGGGGCAAGGGCGGGGAGAGAGTTAGGGGTGCACTGTGGGTCCATCACAGTCCCAGACTGCACGCCTGGGGGATCTAGTCACATAGAGTGTTGGGGTTCTTAGGGATTTGCTATTTTTTTGGCCTTATTTTGAAATGGGATTAGCTTGATGTTTGGTTTATTGTGAAAGTCGGGGTGTTTATTTACCACGTGAAAGTTGGCAATTGTGCTAGCCATTCTGAGAACATGCCTAGCTTCTTGGATAGGTACATATTCAGGGCAGCTAGCCTCTCCCACCACTTGCAGTGGTGTGGCTACACTCTATTTTTAGTGCGCTAGTTCGATCAAAACTAGCATGGATAGGTCTCCTTGAGCTGGGAATTATACCCCCAGTTTGAAGTGAAGACTTACCCTTAGAAGGCTTCTACTGCTGCCTAAACACCAGGGATACTCAGCCAGGTCTTTCACCTAACTGGAGTGGAAAGTCCTGTTTCAGGTCCTTTCCCAAACCCAGTATCGTCTACAGTTCTCACCCTTGGGTGAACTGCTTGTTGGCCTTTATCTCCCCAGCTGGGAGGCAGTTGAATAGTCACAGGTGAAGGCTAAGGCCAGCTCCCTTAAAGGGCCATCCCAGCAGGATAAAGAACATGGGTATTAAAATGTTATAGAAAGAAGTAAGCTTACACACCCACTAGCTATTTTTCAAAAGAAAATGTCTTGGTGGTTCCAAAATATTTTTGTATCCAAAACAGAGGAAGTTCTCAGGTGAGGGAGAACCGGGCATTGTCTATTTTTTTTCTGAACCAGGTGCATTATAAGCATTTCCTGCTGCTGTAAATTGGCCATGGATGCAATTTTTACACGTCTAGTTCATCTACCTAATTTCAGATGTTACCAGCCTTCACTGATGAAAACCTTTCAAACAAAACATTCTGTGCCACAATTTTAACACACTATCCGTGGGAGGAAAATAACCATCTTTGGCTTCAAAGTTGGTAAAAAAAGAGAAGCCTGAAACCCAGTGATTTCCCCCTTCCTCCTCTTACCTCTTTCCTCATTCTCTCATTCAAAAGAAGTAATTTGGCATCAGAAGTGTGTTACCAAGAACATCTGATATGCATGTAAATATAATATTTTTTCACCTACACCATGCTTTTCCTTCTAATATCCCCAAGTAAATTAAAATGTCAGAAAACTTTATTGTTGTCATTTTACAGATGGGTAAACCAAGTCAAAGCAAGTGTAAGTGACTTGTCCAGTCACACAGAAAGTCACTGTAACAACAGGACTAGAACCAAGATCTCCTGACTCCCAGCCTTGAGCTTATTACTCGTGACCCCAATTATATTGTTTTATTATGTTTCCTAGGGGAAAATGGTGGGGAGGCGCTCAATTGAATGTGTAACATTTTTGGTATTACTTAGATGTAGTTACACGTCTTGCATGTAGTCTTCTTGAGCAGCATACTGTCATTACTATGTGCTGAGTGAGTATAGAATCTGTGCGATTTAATTGTGCTCTTCCTGAATAAACAAGAATGTGGGTTATTGTTCTTTTCTAAGTAAATTTCCTATGGCACTATAAAAGCTTTTAAGCAAAGAGTTGGGGTGTGTATGTGTACTGAAGGGATCACAAAGGAAACCCTGTGAACTTCTGTCCTATTTCTATAATCTTTTGACAGATTCAGTGAATAAAGGTGGGGAAGGGGGAAAAGGTATGACTTGTACATAATAGATCATAGAAGTCAGAGATGGTAAAGACTGATCAGATCATCCAGTCCATTTGATCATCCAGTACCCTTGCCAGTGCAAGATATAGTGACAGTCCCCTGAGAGAGGATGAATCAGATACTAAATCTGTTCTTATTATTTTATTAAGGGAGACAGAAGAAAGAACAAGAGATTAAGGAAATAAGATACAGTTTTGAAGACTAAATAAAAAAGAAGCTAGAGATGTAAGTAAAAATGGCTTGTAGGGACTAGGCTGAGGCTCCCAAACTCAATTTTTAGTTGTGGTTTACCTGTATATAAAAATTTAACTTAAGAACAGCCATATTGGGTCAGATCAATGGTCCATCTAGCCAAGAATCCTGTCTTCTGACAGTGGTCAGTGTCAGATGCTTCAGAGGGAATGAAGAGAACAGGGCACTTTCAAGTGATCTATCCCCTCATCCAATCCCAGCTTCTGGCAGCTGGCGATTTAGGGACACCCAGAGGATGGGATTATAGCTATTAATAGGCCTACTTTTGCAGCACTATGAAAAATACATGTCTTTTTATGTACATCATAAAACTGTCACACAATGCTATCAGAAGTGGCTGTCTCTCTGACTACTAGGGCTAACGGTTAGAATATCTCACCCAATGATTTTCCTGCCATTGCAAGGGCCTTGGGCATTAATGTACCTTGGTCCTTCCTATTTTTTGCCTGTGACATACAATAGTTTATTATATTGAGGCCTGTAATTCTTTAGTCTAATCCAGGTTATCTGGCTCTATACAGGGGTAAATGAATGGGGGTTAGTGGTCTGTGGTGTGCAGGAGGTGAGAATAGATGACTCTTTCCACCTTTGGAAAATACTTTGAGATCTCAGGATGAAAAGTACAGAGTGTTATTTTTTTGTTTTAGAGTTTGTCATAGGTTCTGTATTTGAGCTGAGTGAAAAAATGATGTTTTTCCCTCGTGGAGTATTTTGACAAAAATGAAAAAATAAAATGGGACCTTTCGGTGAAAAATTGAAAAGTGAAATAATTGGATTTGAAAACACCACCAAAATCAAAACCAAAGTGGTATGGAGCCAAAATTCTTGTATCTCAACCCCCAAATGCTGAAAGAAGTAGGATGAGGTAGGCTAGTTAAATGGCTCCAGTTGTGTCCATTTTCTGTGCTTATAACTAGGGTTTACACAATTCAATTGAAAAATACTACACATAATACATTATACTATAAGGGCTAGATTGTGGCGATCCCTGTGCAGAGAGAGAGGTTGTGAGGAACTCTCCTCCCTTTCATTTCCACACAACAGACAGCCACAATATTGATTCTTGTGACTTGTAGCATCTCAAGACCCAAGGATGTCCAGTGTGAAGTGATTATAGAGTTCCTGGTCCTTCACTGTTATTAGAAAGGACCAGGATGTGTTGTAGCAGGGAACTTAATAATAAACAAAGGAAGTTCCTGCTTAGGAGAGTTCTCTAGTTGCTACTTAAAGCGAGGCTCTCTGTGTTTACGTCCTCACACTACATGATGTTAGCAGTAGAAAATATGCTTCTCTCTAAAAAAGAAAAAAAGGAAAGAAAAGGGACACCTCCTCCTCATATTGCCAAAGTAGTGAATGAGTGGGGAAAATGGAAAAACAGGGAAGAGACTTGGGCAAAGAGCAGCCAGAAGGAGACCAGAGACCTGTGAGAGTCATATTAAGAATCCCAC
Source organism: Macrochelys suwanniensis (assembly GCA_033296515.1). Taxonomy (NCBI): domain Eukaryota; kingdom Metazoa; phylum Chordata; order Testudines; family Chelydridae; genus Macrochelys; species Macrochelys suwanniensis. Next base: position 68,366,729 of record CM065775.1, read on the forward strand.
AGAAACTGAGCAGCGATATGTTCAAGTGGAAGAGGAAGCTCTAGCAGTCACTTGGACCTGTGAATGTCTCTGTGCACATCTGTTTGGTTTGAATTTTAACACAGAAACAGATCACAAGCACTTAGTGGCATTGAGTTCAAAACCACAGAATGACCTTCCACCTAAGATTCAAAGATTTTGTTTATGGCTGATGTGATTTTCTTTCAACATTGAACAAATACCAGGGAAAGCACTCAGAGCAGCAGATGCTCTATCGAGAGCCGCAACTGAGCAGCCCTTCAATGGAAGAAGAAAAGGCTTCAGAGAAAGATGTAAAAGCCTACATTGACCTTCTGGCAGCAATTCCATCATCTGCCAGCCAACTTCAGCAGATTAGAGATGAATAATGAAAGGATGAGATTGCCAGAAACTGACTCAACTGTGGCAAAGATAGTGGGATTGAAGGAGTCAGCCTCCAACAAACATACCATCATGATGCCAGGACCAAAATGACCTTCACATGGCTGAAGGCCTGCTTCTGAAAGGATGGTGCATTTTTATCCGTCTGGGACTCCAGAAAGAGATGCTCTCTGAAATCTCTGAGGAACAAGTTACAAACAAGTGCACTGCATGAGCACAACAATCTGGTGGCCTGGTCTGAGTAGGAAAATTCAGACTTTAGTAGAGGGCTGCAAGATGTATAACAAATATTTAAAAAACAATCCCCAGAACCATTACTCTCTACAAAGCTACCTGATCGACCTTGGCAGTGTGTAGGCACAGATTTGTTTTTATGGAAAGGACACATATATCAGTGTAGTCAATTACTTCTCCAGACATATTGACTTGGCTATACTTACAATGACTTCATTGGCACAGGTCATCCGGATACTAAAGTCAATATTTGCAAGACATAGAGCTTCTGAAGTCCTCATATCTGATAATGGGCCTCATTTAGCTCTGATACATTCTTAGCATTTGCACAGGACTTTGATTTTTGAACATCAAACTAGTCATCCACATTATCCGCAAAGCAACGAGGAGGTGGAGAGAGCAATGAAGGCCTTAAAAGACTTCTGCAAATATCAGTGGACCTATATAAAGAACTCCTGGCATGTTGATCAACAGCGCTTGCATCTGGACAGTCTTCAGCAGAACTTCTGATGGGAACAAAGTTTGGCTCAAAAGCTCTCAGATATTTGGAACTGTTCAAAATTTGTCAGGAACTTCCAGATCCTCCTAAAGAAGACTTCCAAAGGATTTTTCTGGATGAATCAGGTTCATCTTCAATATTTCCACAATGAAGAGAGGATCTGGAACTTGCAGGTATTCTGTCAGGGAGTCCCCTCTGCAGGGATCCCCATGCAGAAACTCAACAGAAGTGAGCACAGTCTGGAAGACTGGTCTCCGCAGTTATCAAAGAGGACCAGGATGCATGTTGCAGCATAGAAAGTCCTTTGTTAGGGGAGTTCTTTAGTTGCTGTTTACAGCATGACTCTTTGTGTTTATGTCCTCACACTACATACAGCAACAAAAGGGTACTCGACACCCCATAAGTTATTCCCTATTCATAGCAGGTGCAGAAACTTAACCCAGTGTTGGCAGAGTACCTGTTGCATCTTTTCAAACTGTGGTGTGGTCCAGGTGGAATTCAGGCTCACTCAGCTGGAAAGTTTCCAAGGATTTCTGCTGGGAGAGAATGAGTTTACATCATGATTTTGGCTCGGTCTGTAAACGCCAAAATGGAGCACTAAATGTTGTACAGTACGCTGGAAGTGCTGACTCTTAGCTTCAGTATTTGACACTAAACTGTGAGCATCTATAACATACCACTTAAATAGCCTATTTTTATTAAATAGTTTGTGCACTACCAAGAAAAGGTAGAGAAAATAGTCTTTTACTCTTAATGCAGACAATCCAAGGCTAGAAGTTAGGTAGTTATTAATTCATAGAGCTTGTAGATTTCAGTAACTTGTAGCTTCATTTTATTCGCTTTTTGGTCACTGTAAGTGTGCATTTTTTTTGTCATTATAAACATTACAGATTTAAAAATGAAATGCTCTCTGGACTGCTTTTTTTAAAAATTTATTCCCAGATACTGCTTGATTTTGATTCTGGATGACATGAGTTAATACCAAGTCAATGATAAGTTCAACTGTATTAAATGTCTTCAGAAGGGAGATGACTGGATTACTTTGACTGAGCCTGCTGGTAAAAATATCCATAGATGACAAAGGAAAGGAGGACAGTGGCAAAATAAATAAATGAAGGCAGAGGAAAGGAGATGGTGGAAAGATACTGAGATGCATTTAATACAAATAGACATAACATAGAAAGCAAAGGTCAAAGAATCTTGCAGACACTGGGGCACCTCAGAGAGCACCTATGCTATTCAGTAGCTCCCCTATGTCTTTTGTGGTGGGAATATCAATTCCTGGCCTGAGGCAAGTGTCTGCTTTGGGCATTGCTCTTTGGGGGTGTCCAGTTCCTGTGCAAATTCTGCAGCTTGCAGGATCACTCCTCCAACTCCATCTTCTCTATTGAGCCTCTGTATCTAAGTATTGCAGGTCCAATTATATATATTGTGACACTTTCTTTATAGGTATGAGTGCTTCCTCATATCTGTAGGTCCAGTGATCTACTCAGCTTTCAGAGACTTGTTAACCTTTTTGGAAAAAGATGTATTTACACATTGCAAAATAAGATGGAAGGATGGAGACACAGAGAAAAGTCTGTTTGCTGCCTCACTTAACAAACATACTGATTTTTTTCCTCTGCTATATTTGCATTACCTGAAGCCTGCTTGCTTTTAATGTAGACCTTCTGTCCAGTCAGCCTCGTGTTGCTTTACTTTGCATTTTGATGGTCACAATCTGACTTCAGAAAGAACACTGTCTTCTTGCCAAGATACTGAGATGTATATTGTAAGTTATGCCTTCTATATCCAGGACCAAATTCTGCCCTGACTTGCAGCCCTAAAAATAAAACTATGGAATCTCTTATTTTGATTGTTTGATAGTCTTTTCCATAGGTTTTATAAAAACCTATTTTAAAGGTTGCCATTTGCAGGTGAAAGGGTCATATTTGAGATCTATCAGCCTTGAGAGTATCCCTTTAAAAACAGCTTTCCAGTTTTTGGATATCTGGTGCACATTTTCCCATATCAATGTTGATATACATTGGAAAATTATGGGCTGTGTGTGTTCAGCTGTGTGTGTTCATCTAGCCCCCATTTTTATGGACAGAAATATTAGCAGCTGTGGGCCTGGTTTTATGAAGTGTTAAGGGCTTCTTGTGAAAGCAGTAAACACACCAGGGTTATAACTTACAATATAAAAAAAAGATTAGAAATGGTTGCATTGCTCCAAAGATAATTAATTGTGTTTTAGGGGTAAAATCAAAGTCTGGGGAAGCAAAACCTATTCTGTGTGTATGGGCCCATGGGAGTGGAATCTACAAGCAGCATCAGGGAAGGGGTGTACCCTTTGCCTGCTTGCAAAAGACACCCTGAAATTAGTCTCAGAATGGATGTATTAGAGGAAATGTATAGTGATCTTCAGTTCACAGGAAATTCTGTACAGTATTATCACCTGGTATCCCAAGTAGAAACTCTAGGAGACTATTTATAATAAGAAATTAGGCTCTTTAAAAGATGTCAGCAATATGTAATAGGAAAATACCAAAAGAACTAGAGGGAATATTGGAATGAAACAATAGTGTTAATTATTTGCACTTATATCATGCCTTTCATTCAGGGATCTCAAAGCACTTTCTCATCAGAGTATTGAGTGTTATTTAATGAAATGTGTTTGTTAATAGATTTGTTATACTCTGAATATGAAGGAGATCTGGAAGGAATAAAAAGTACAGAAACACTTGCCTGATAAGTTGATTAGAATTTTATCGCAAGAATAATAATATGGTCACAGTATCTTCTCCTGTTGGTGGCTCCTCATCCTCCCTGGGCAGAACTCTGGCACAGAGGTCTTTAATGCCTTGGCTAGCTATCTTTGGATTTCTTTGTTTGTCCAATAAGTGGGAAGGGTTTCCCAGTTATTCTGAAGCACCCAGCTCTTCCCTCCTGTAACTTGTGCTTCTCCCTCCAAGTTCCAGGCAGGTAGAGCCTCCTGAGCCAGCTTTTCCTGCTCCCACATATCTTCATATCTGCCAGTGTGGCACTGAAGGTTTCCCAGGTCAGAGCCACAATGTGCAGCTCTCCTAGTGGTCCAGTTTGGAGTAATTTAATTAATTTTAATTTTTCCTTTCAACCAAACACTCAGTTTAACACTATTTTAAACATGCTTTTAGGGTCCAAATTCCATGCTGCATAAACAAATGGCAATAGCAAAAATCTCTTCCATAGCCCCACACACATTTAATAGCACTTATTAACACATAGCTTCCAGTTTATTAAGATAAAATCAACAAATAAATTGCTGCCTTATCTTCATTTCCCTTTATATGTGCATTTTAGCTTGATTAGAAGTAAAAGAAATCCAGCCACCTGAGGCTGCCTTTACAATGCTCACCTCTTGGGTCCATTTACAGCGCTATTGTTGTGTCTCTCGTTATTGCTATTATGTGACATTTAGTCGCATGTAAACTGTAGGGATTTGGAGAGGAGTTGAAAAGAAAATGAAAAATTTGCTAGATGAACACACCAAATTTGGTAGGCAGGTCAGATATTTTGAGGGTGCACTTAAGAACTGTCACACGTTCAAAGAGGTTCCAGAGGGTAGCACTTATCTACAGAATCATTTGAAACAGGAGTTAGTTGCTATTGCCATTCAGTTCAGCACAACAAAGCAAAGTGATGTGGTCATTGTCAGTTCAGTTTCTTGGCACACCTCTGGGGCATAATTTAACCACTGGAGATTGAAAGTCAAAGTCACCCTTAGATTTCCCTTTTATCCTGATTCTGTGGAATACGGTAGATAATTTCCTAAGAAAATATGCCAGTACAGCTGTTACCCTGTTGATAACTTGCCTTTCATCTGTGAAATCGCTTTTACACTTGGTACCTGCCTTGAACATGAGCATTAGATCTTTACTATGCTGTTGGATTCATTTGAAAGGTACCCTGCTGCTGCAGCTTGGAAGGGGTGCATTTTTAGGGGCTTGTTTGGAGTCACAGAATGATTGGCCCATATAGGCAGCAATGACAGGATATTTGGATAATAGTTCTTGGAAATAATAGTAGAGGAAAACCTTGTGAAATTGTGGATAAAAGGAACCTTTCTAGCACTATTCTATTTTAAGTACCATTAGTATTCCTTCGTTTCTGCTGTAGTATCTATTTTAATGATACCTTCCCTGATTCTGATGTTCTCTATAGAAACATGCTCAGCTCTTATCTCCAAAGTAAGTAGATATTCATCCCACTCAACACAGTCATTTACAGAGAGAGGTACATGGTGAAACAAGAATTCAGATTTCTGTGCTTCCTGGGTATATGGCTACAGGGCTTGATTGTTTGAATGAAAGAAGCGGCTCCAATATCTCAAGCCAGAAAATGTGCTTTCAGATTTTACATACTCTTCCTTACATTATTCTGGTGGTGATGTTTATCTGTAAAGAACCACACAGTCGTAGTGACAAGAAACAACTATTGCTTCCTTAATACTGTACTCAAATCTTTAATTCATTAATGTTTTTTCCAGGTGTGAGCTCCGATAAGGAGGTGTCAATAATATCATGAGGAACTGAATCATGATTAAAATATACAAGCAATGGGCAACGTCTTGTTTAAATTCCTGTTTAAATGAAACAGGACATATTCTGCTCTCAGTAACATCTGTACAATTTTATTGAAGTCATTATTTCTGGTATTGTCTATGACTTATAGGAACATTCTAAAAGGCAGGGTCGTTTAAAATAGTTACTGATTTTTGTCATGTAATCACTATTGTTTATAATAACAAAAATAAATTTTCTCTCCCTGTTTTCCCCTTTTCCACTTGGCAAGCACAGGATCTTCCTCCTTGTACATTTTATGTAGTATGAACCAAAATAGACAGAGCCACATTAACTCCTCATTTTGTGTGCCCTGAAGATGTAAGCACAGCTCACTGCTGTATTCTCGGAAGCCTGCAGAGGAAGGGAAGTACTGGAGTGCAGTGAGACAGCACTCATGCAGACCCCAGCTTTGTAGCCTAGGGAACTGGCTGGCCCACTAGGCAAATATCCATTTTCCCACACAGCTAGTCTAGGCCTGGCACAGTAGGCGAAATAATGTTTGTCAGTTATTTTTGTGCATGATCCCCGTGTACAAAACATAATGCGCTCAATTTGGACTTGCTAGTGTGACTGTGAATCTCCCTGAGCCAATGGGGTCTACTCCACCATAGGGTAGAGGTGAGGACAAACCATGTGGTAGGAAAGGTGGTGTTTGCATCGCTGCCCCTCCCCATCTCCCCCAGGTTTGTAACAGAAGAGTGGCAGTAAACAGTAGTTGGAGTGTGCTGATGGAAATTGTATTGGGGAAACGTTAATTCAGTGCCTCCTTTTGTTGTCTGAACCATGCTCCTTCCCCAGTCAATACTTTTAACTTTTTGGGCAGCCCTGAATAGCTGCAAGCCCCCTAGTGGAGGGGCACTGTTGGTGCCTTGTGTTAATGCAAACCACACATCAGGTGCGTTTTCTGCTGCCAATGGCCCTCCACCCTCTTTGGAATGTAGATATTGTTGGCCTCACCTAAGCAGTAGCTATTGTATGTGTGTTTCTGTTTTGGTTTGTTAATTCCTTGGTAACAGAAAATTACTTAGTAGGGCTTTTTTCTTTTAACTGTAATAATTTACTCTCTTCAGGCTGTCTGAAGCTTCCATCATTATGAAAAGATAGTTGCTGCTCAGTTCATTTTGCTCTGGGAGACATAGTGATTCACTCTGGAGATGGCAGCACTGTAGTTTAATTCACTGTATGGACATGCTAGCACAGGTCTGGCAGGATTTCCCTGTCCAGCATAGGCAGAGCTTTTTGTCAGAGAAACATGTCAAAACACCAGCATTGCCAGCTCCAAGCATTCAGCAATCAAGTCAGGGCCCTCAAAATCAAGAGACTGGTTTAAAAATAAGGAGATTAAAAAAACTGCATTCTAACTTTTGGCCTTCTGGATTTAGCCTTTACGGGTCACATTTTCAAGCTTTTCTCTGCTAGCATGATGGCTAGAAACTTTCTTTTTCAAATGAAAGCTGAGTCTCTGACTTCATCACAGGACTCCAAGAGCTGGGACCTTAAGAAAACATATCCCAAGATTCGCAATAAAATCATGAGAACTGGCAACACTGTCAGGTGTTGTCTACAATATGAATTGGAAAGCAGGGATTCTTCCATAATCAATTTGATTGTGGTGTGAGTATGACCAAAACATGACTATGATGTTCCAAATGGACATTTCAATAAGTTAAACCTGCCATGACAAGCATTACAACAGAAATCCAACCTTACTCTCCTAATTGCCTTGTGTGTTGCATAACAGTTACAGAGCAGAGTCGTGTGTAAACATCTCCATATGTTATGCCGGCATGAATTACTATTGATGCAGTGGCTTGCTTTTCTTCTGCGTTGGTGCTCTTCTGATGAGGTTATTCTTTATGAGAAAGAGTGTCAGTGTGTTCCCTATAAGTCCTGGGTATCTAATATCTCTGGTGTAATTAGTATTGTGTGCTCCTAAGACAGAAAAGTGGAGCTGCTTGAAGAAGCATCTAAAAATTCAAGTGGTGGAATAATTTGATGTAGCTTCTGTACCGTGTACTTGCAGAGCTATAGATTTTTTTTCCTGCAGTGAGAGCTGTGATATTCGCTGGTGGATTGTTTCTTTGAGATGATGAGCAACTCAGAGGTTCTCAAACTGTAGTCCATGGATCATTGGTGGTCTGCACTGAACTTGCTGGTGACATGCAGCTGCCTCTCCTTCTTACCTACAGCTGCATTAAAAGAAGTTAACCTTAAATACTACTCCAGTATCACTTAACTAGGGCTATGTCTACACTACAGAACTTACAGTGGCACAGCTGTACAGCTGCAGCTGCACCTCTGTAATGTCTTCAGTGGAGCCACTTTATGCCGACAGGAGAGAGCTCTCCCGTCGGCTTAATTAAACCACCCCCAATGAGCTATGTTGACAGGAAAGCATCTCCCACTGACTGGCACTTTTGTCCCTGAAACTTATGTCTGTCAGGGGTGTGTTTTTTCACACCTGTGACTGACAAAAGTTTTACCGACAAAAGTGCTAGTGCAGTTGTAACCTACACACCTTCTGGGTGTGGTGTTCTGTCCTGCCTAGTGGTACCATCATGACCACTTAGGGTACGTCTATACTTACCCGCCGCGTCGGAGGAGTCCAATCGATCTTCTGGGTTCGATTTATCGCTTCTTGTCTAGACGTGATAAATCGAACCAGGAAGTGCTCCCCCGTCGACGCCGGTAATCCTGCTCCATGAACGGAGCAGGCGGAGTCGACGGGGGAGCCTGCGTGCCGCCGTGTGGACCAGCGGTGAGTACTTTGAAGTTCAAAATAAGATACTTCGACTTCAGCTACGTTATTCACGTAGCTGAAGTCGCGTATCTTAGTTCGAACTTGGGGGGGTAGTGTGGACCAGCCCTTAGAGAAAGAGATATAAAATGAGTCTGCTCTACAGCCTTAGCAAAGAGTTGGCTTTTAGCTCATGCAGTAGAGGCTCAAGCACTAAGCTCCAAAGAGCCCAGGTTCAATCCCGCTCGATGACGAGGGGGGTCTGTAGATGTTACAAGTGGGGGGCTTGTCCGGGATTTCAACTGGGAAGTATCTGAAGCTTGGGATGTGCTTCCTCCACTAGAGGAAGTATGTAACCCAAACACCTTCTGGGGGTGGTGTTCTGTCCCCTCTAGTGGCACTGAGACCACTTAGAGAGAGAAATAAAATGAGTTTGCTCTACTACTTTAGCTAAGAGGCAGTGGGCTTTTAGCTCATGCTGTAAAGACTCATGCACTAAGCTCCAGAAGTCCCAGGTTTGATCCCGCCTGCCGACAACCAGGGTTGTCGGCATTACACAGACATAGCCTAGGTAAGCAACTGCTGTGGTTCACACAGCCATGTTAATGGGAAGAGAGATTTGCACGCAATTGCAAACGAGAGGGAAGGTGTGCCACAAGACAATCTTTGGATTAAAAGGTACTCTGCATGTGAAAAAGTTTGAGAATTCCTGATTTTGCTCAGCCTTATAAGGCTACCTACTTAGTCCTGTTATCACTGACAATTCTGGCAGACACTTGGTAGCTGTAACAAGTTGAATTAGATAGAATGGCATACATTTCTGCTTTCGCATGGATCCATCTAGTTTTTTATAGCCTAGTTGTTGCAGGTACAGTGTTTTCATTTATGTTTACACCTCTCCTAAAGCAGGTTCTTGCTATATGCTTTGGTATAATGTTACATGCAAAATAAAACTGAAAAACATTGTGGGGAATAGTCATGTGAGAAACGGCCTTCCGACTTGTATCTACTGCTATTTAATAGCTTAAGTATTTCCAGCTCTTTTGATAACATAAGTATAATAAGGCATATTGATTCAAGTGTTGTCTGTGAGGGAACTCTCACTAGAGGCAGTGACCTAGATTGTTTGTACTGAGTGAAGATGGTTTACTTTCAGGACTGTATTCATTACAGGAATCCCTGTGTCTCTTACTTAGCGGGTTTAAAACTTCATAGTTTTGTGTTCTTAAAAATCTCCCTTTATCTCTGAGTGAATTCAAAGAGAAGACATTTTAAATAAAAATGATTTTCAATATCTGTCAAGCTGTTCTCAGCTGTCATGTGTTTAATTTTTTTTAAATAAAAAAAAGTCAGCCATGGAACAGAGAAGCTGTTTGTGCTTATTAAAATTCAGTTTTTGTGTTTACATCTGAGGAGTTTCTATGGGACTTGACTTCCCTCCTTCTTAGGCTAATGATGACTTTATAACTTCAAATTGCTTGACACTGTCTCTGCAGAATTCAGCTTTTTTGTTCGGGGGGGAGGAGGCTCAACATCTTCCTGCCTGAAGTAAGAAACTGTGATGGTTTCCCCCAAAGGCCTGTACAGTATACTGTATGAATAGCTTTCTAGCATTAAACATTAAGCAGAGAGTTTTATTTCTCTGTGTTCAGATGTTTTTTCTTGTCTTGCTTTAAAATCTGAAATGTTCTCAAGAGATCTTAAACGGCAAACATTTAACAAGAACTTCCTTTGCCTTCTGTTCTCTCTCTCAAGATAGCTCCTTTATTGCAAGTTTTTTAAACATGGAACTTCATTCCTCCTCAATTTGGGGCTTGGTTAACAATTTGAGCTGATTTAATACTAGACTAAAATAGTTATCTGGTTACATTTCATGACATGTTTGGAATAAATTATTATTTAAACATTTTAAAAAAATTATTTGCTCAGTTTATAGAGCTAAGCCTCAAAATGTGCTTCCTCACATGACTCAAGTCTGAGTGCCTTAATCACAAGAACATTCTGTCTTTTGCTCTGATTTGGTTGTCTCTGCAGGCAGATTTGAGACAGATGGGCTGGGAGGAAGGGTGAATTGAAAGAAAATATTCTTTGGACACCCTCTTCTACAGAAACTTTGTACCCAAGGCAAATGTGGCATATAGCTAGTTCAAATCCTTATTTAGAATGTGGCGGTATCTTCAGAAGCATCATTTCTGTAGTGAAAATGAGAATAGTCATCATGTGAGCCCTGCAGCTCAACTCCTTCCCATAGATGTCATAGGAGAATTTTATCATGAACAATTAGTTATTTAATGCAAGTGCATTATCAACTTGTGCAATGTGTTGATGCAATATTGGTGAAAAGTTCTTCAGTGCAATATGTCAGTTCATATTTCTTCTATGTTACCGATGGAATGCACTTTTTTAGAAAGCAGAATCTGGGCCACAGCCTCAGCTAGTGTAAATCGAGTAGCCTGGTGACTTCAGTGGGGGTATGCTAATTTACATGGTCTGAAGATCTAGGCCTTTAAGCCTAACAGGGTTGAAAACGTTGTTTAAATTTAGTGAATCCCTCTGTTGAACTTCATGGATGGGTAACCACGTAAGGATAATGAAAAATGATCTAGCACAGTGGTGTGATGAAGCAATTTTGTTCCTTTGTGGAAGCTTCTGGTGCCAAGTATACTAATGTTCAAAGCATCTCTTTTTCCCCTGCCTTATGGATAAGATTTCCAATGCACATAGAACAATCTTTGTTGTAGGATGTTACTCTTTAGAACAGGTTAGTGCAGGCAATATTTCCAGTAAGTAGTTAATTCCTTATCGTCAAGCATTGTGAATCCAAGACTTTAGTATATGACAGCTCTGTTTGTGCAAACTGAAATAAGATTGATTGAGTAGTTCCTCTTCTGCTGATCCACCTTTTCAATTCGCATTATCTAAGCTTAGGTGGTTCCCCAGAACAATATGCAACCTCAGCCTCCCATTAAATGTGCTTGGACGGCATTCCCTAACTACTCTTCACTTAGAGCTGTGAAGTGTGCAAGAGAAGTGACATTTAGTATCAGGCTGATATGAACATTCATTCATAAAAGCTTTTAACTTCGATTGGAATGACAATGGCATCAATTTGTGCCCTTTCCACAGCTTGGTGTGCTCCTAAAAACAAGGTAGTTCAGTGAGTGCCCTCTCTGGCTACAAGAAATTATGAAGAAAGGGATACAGAACTATCTGACATCTAGCTTTGTGAGGGCAGGGCCTCTGCATTTCACTGAACAAGCAACTCATGCATTACACAGGAGCTAATAAAGGAGCTGTGGACATTTAATACATTCACTCACTAGTATGCAAGTAGGATCCCTTAAATCTCTGTTAGAACCTGAAACCCAGGGTTAACCACTGTTATTGTTCTATGAATTAAAAGTCAAATGCATGTTCATCCTTGGATTTGTTCTTATTAGGTGAACTGAGTGTAACATTGTGAATGCAAAAAAAATTAGCGGTAGCTGGAACAGGGTAACTACTGTTATATTCAATGTAGTAGGAGGTGGCTATATATTTGATTGATGGAAGAGGCTCATTTTTATGAAAAACATGGTGGGTTACTGCTGCTCTGATGCTATATTTGTTTTTTAAGCTGGTAAAATCAGTCTTTACATACTGGGTGAGAGAAGTACAAAGACTATCTAATCTTACTGTGACAGGGCTTGGGTGGCCGGGCAGACTAGTGGTTAGATCGCCTAGCTCTCTGGCTGAGTGGCCTCAGTCTTTAAGGCTGAGAGGGTTAGGGGGACCCAGGCCCTCTCTCTCCACAGGGTCCCAGCCTAGGGCCCTGTTTATGTTAACCCCCCCCCTCCCCCAGCAGGGAGTCAGAATCTGCTGCTCTGGGCTGCTTCCTACCAGTCTGTTAGTCTGTTCAGTTTGGAACGTGGCCCCTCTAGTTCAATCTACTGGGCGACGGGCTTCCCACAGGATTTCCTCTTGGATCCAAATGGTGCTTTACTGCGATCCCAGGCTCCTACGGAAGGGGAAGCCAGAAACTGGTGAGGGCCAGCCCCACAATGTGTCTGGGGTTTGCTCAGTCAGTTACCTCCAGTGCTGGGGATTCCTCTGCAGTAGTCCTTGGCTGGGGAACCAGTGCTTACTTCCAGGTGACTTCCCTGGGTGGCAGGCCAGTGTACTGTCCCTTTAGGCAGGGAGACCTACTTCCTGCCTCTTCACCAGTCAGCCCTGAATTGAGACAGACCTTTTTCTCTCCCCCGCTCCAGGCTTGGCATTGGCTGCAGGTATAACAGAACGGGGCTAGCTGGGTCCAAAGGCTTTCCTTAACCCCCTCTGTGTGGTATGTGGTTGCCCTGTTTCACCACAGCCACTTTATTAGAAATTGCCCAGTTTAGAAATTGCTGGGAATGTAAACTGTAAGAGTTGGGGTAGAAAAGTTTGGATATGAAAGAGCATGGGGATATCTGGTAGGTGACTATTTACTTCACTAGGTCATGAAATATATGAAATTAAGGAGAAAAATGCTTACATATCACTAAAAATATGTCGTGTCCCAGACACCATTGTCTGCTAATTGTTGGCAAGTGCTAACTTTTTAATGGTGACCATTGTAACTAAATATATAATAGACTTAGCCCTGGTCTACACTACGAGTTTAGGTCGAATTTATTAGCGTTATTTCGATTGATCCGTGCACCCGTCCACACGACGAAGCCCTTAACATCGACTTCTAGGGCTCTTAAAATCGATCTCGCCACTCCACCCCCAACGAGGGGATTAGCGCTTAAATCGATATTGCCGAATCGATGTAGGCTAGTGAGGACGCAATTCGACAGTATTGGCCTCCTGGATCTATCCCACAGTGCAACATTTGACCGCTCTGGACAGCAGTCTGAGCTCCAATGCTCCGCCCAGGTAGACAGGAAAAGCCCCGCGAACTTTTGAATTTCATTTCCTGTTTGGCCAGCGTGGTGAGCTGCAGGTGAGCGCAGATCTCATCAGCAGAGGTGACCATGATGGAGTCCCAGAACCGAAGACGAGCTCCAGCATGGACCGATGTTGAAGTACGCGATCTGATCGCTGTATGGGGAGACGAAACCGTGCTAGCAGAGCTACGGTCCAAAAGAAGAAATGCCAATACATATGCCAAAGTCTCCAAGGGCATGCAGGACAGAGGCTACAACAGGGACGCGCAACAGTGCCGCGTGAAAATTAAGGAGCTCAGGCAAGCCTACCAAAAAACCAGAGATGCAAACAAACGCTCTGGGTCAGAGCCCCAGACATGCCGCTTCTATGATGAGCTGCATGCCATTCTAGGAGGTGCAGCCAGCACTGACCCACCCATGTGGTATGACTCCGTATGTGGATCATCAGAAACCACAGAGGAGCATGATGATGATAATGATGCTGAAAATAGCGCCCAGACACAGCAAGGAAGCGGAGAAGCCCTTTTCCCCGACAGCCAGGAACTCTTTGTCACCCTGGAGCCAGTACCCTACGAACCCACCCAAGGCGTGCTCGATGCAGGAGAAGGGACCTCTGGTGCCTCTGGTGAGTGTACCTCTGTTAATTAATACATGTTTTATAAGCAAGCGTGTTTAATGATCAATTCGCGGCCAGTACAGCTACAGCTACTGGAAAACTCTGTTAACATGTTCGGGGATGGAGCAGAAATCCTCCGGGGACATCTCCAGAAAGATCTCCTGGATGTACTCCCAAAGCCTGTGCAAAAGGTTTCTGGGGAGGGCAGCCTTATCCTGTGCTCCGTGGTAACACACTCTACCACGCCAGGCCAGTAGCACGTAGTCTGGAATCATTGCTTTGCAAAGCATGGCGGCGTATGGTCCCAGTGTTTGCTGGCATTCAAGCAACATCCGTTCTTTATCTGTCTGTGTTATCTTCAGAAGAGTGATATCATTCATGGTCACCTGGTTGAAATAGGGGAATTTTATTAAGGGGGTATTCAGAGGGGCTCCATCCCTGCTGGGCTGTTTGCCTGTGGCTGAACGGAAATCTTCCCCGCTGTGACCCACGCGGTGGGGGGAGGGGGAACAGCGAACATCTTGGATGTGTGTCTGTGTGTGTGTGTGGGGGGGTGTCGATTAGGTTCGCGCTGCACGTTAACCCGAAAACCGCCGCCCCTCCCTTTTCAATTGCCAACCAGTTTTAAATTGCCAGCCCAAAGGCTGTTTGTTATGGGAAATGAGGGGGTTGCTGTTTGAAAACATTCCCACCTGTTATGAAGGTTAAAGAAGCCTATAGACTGTGGCTTACCATGGCTGCCTGCAAGCCGAATTCTGTTGCCCGCCGGACCAACTTGTTGCTTGTGTGATCTCTCACACCAAACCGGCAGACCCTCAATATAACAGGCAAAGTGCAACCTTGGACCAAATGCATATGTGATATGTAATGTTTGGAGCATTGTTCTCTAATATGTGTCTTTTAAACTACTCCTCTCCCGTTTGTTTCCTCCCGCAGCTGCAAATGTTTCAACGCCACCCCTTTCATCACCGTCCCAGAGGCTAGCGAAGATTAGAAGTAAAAAAAAAAGGAATCGAGACGATATGGTCTCAGAACTCATGGAATCCTCCCACACTGAAGCTGCCCAGCAGAATGCGTGGAGGCAGACACTGTCGGAGTCCAGGAAGGCAGAATTTGATCGTGCGGACAGGTGGCGTGCTGAAGACAATGACTGGCGGGATGAAGAGAGACAGCGGCGGGATGAAGAGAGTAGGTGGCGTCAGCGTGCAGAGAGAAGGCAGGATGCAATTCTGAGGCTACTGGAGGATCAAACGGAAATCCTCCGGCTTATGGCTGAGGAAAGGCGTAGGGTTCAGGAAAGGCCGCCTGAGCCCAGACCGCCGCTACAGCCCCTGTGTAACCAACAGCCCTCCTTCCCGAGTCCCATAACCTCATCCCCGAGACGCCCAAGAACGCGTTTGGGCGGCCTCCGTGCACCCAACCACTCAAGTCAAGAGAACAGTCCAAGCAAGAAAGGGCTGGCATTCAATAAGTTTTAAAGTGCTGTGTGTCCTTGTCCTTCCCTCATCCCCTCCTCCACCACCCATCCTGGTGCTTCCCTTCCTCCACCAGCTATCCCGGGAGACTGTGGCAGTTAGCCCCATAGTTCCCCCTCTTTGTTTTACGAATTAATAAAGAATGCATGATTTTTAAGCAACAATGACTTTATTTCCTCTGCGAGCGGTGATCGAGGGGGGGAGGGCAGGGCGGTTTGGGTAAAGGGAAGTAGAGTGAATGAAGGGGCGGGGCTTTTCATTACAGGGGAAAAACAGAACTTTCACACAGCATCCTGGCCATTCATGAAACTGGTTTTCAAAGCTTCCCTGATGCGCAACGCACTCTGCTGTACTCTTGTAATAGCCCTGGTGTCTGGCTGCGCATAACCAGTGGCCAGGCGATTTGCCTCAACCTCCCACCCCGCCATAAACGTCTCCCCCTTACTCTCACAGATATTGTGGAGCGCACAGCAAGCAGTAATAATAATGGGAATATTGTTTTCGCTGAGATCTAACCTAGTCAATAAACTTCGCCAGCGAGCTTTTAAACGACCAAATGCACATTCCACCACCATTCTGCACTTGCTCAGCCTATAGTTGAAAAGGTCCTGACTACTGTCCAGGCTACCTGTGTATGGCTTCATGAGCCATGGCATTAAGGGGTAGGCTGGGTCCCCAAGGATAACTATAGGCATCTCAACATCCCCAACGGTTATTTTCTGGTCTGGGAAGAAAGTCCCTTGCTGCAGCAGCCGAAACAGACCAGAGTTCCTGAAGATGCGAGCGTCATGTACCTTTCCCGGCCATCCCACGTTGATGTTGGTGAAACGTCCCTTGTGATCCACCAGTGCTTGCAGCACTATTGAAAAGTAACCCTTTCGGTTTATGTACTCGCTGGCTTGGTGGTCCGGTGCCAAGATAGGGATATGGGTTCCGTCTATCGCCCCACCGCAGTTCGGGAACCCCATTGCTGCAAAGCCATCCAGTATGAGCTGCACATTTCCCAGACTCACAACCCTTGGTACCAGCAGCTTGGTGATCGCCCTGGCTACTTCCATCACAACAGCCCCCACTGTAGATTTTCCCACTCCGAATTGATTCGCGACTGACCGGTAGCTGTCTGGCGTTGCAAGCTTCCACAGGGCTATCGCCAGTCGCTTCTGTACTGTGAGGGCTGCTCTCATCTTGGTGTCCTGGCGCTTCAGGGCAGGGGAAAGCAACTCACAAAGTTCCATGAAAGTGCCCTTACGCATGCGAAAGTTTCGCAGCCACTGGGATTCATCCCAGACCTGCAGCACTATGTGGTCCCACCAGTGTGTGCTTGTTTCCCGGGCCCAGAATCGGCGTTCCACTGTATCAACAAGCCCCATTAACACCATGATGTCCACCTTGCGGGGGGGCCTTTTTTGAGAGAGGTCTGTGTCCATGTCCTCATCACTGTCCTCAGGGTGCTGCTGTCGCCTCCTCGCCTGCTGTAGCTGTAGCAGCTCCTGGTTCTCGTTCTACATATACTCCTGGACAATGCGCGTGGTGTTCATAACGGCGAGAACAGCCGCGGTGATCTGATCGTGCTCCATGCTTTCCCTGGTATGCAGTTTGCAGGACAGCAGAGTGGCAGCAGAAGCAGCGGGTGGATAACAATGGATAAAGCAATATGGCGCCCATATGAAAAAAGGCGCGAAAGGATTTTTTGCTCCCCCCTCAGTTGCTTTCACGGAGGGAGGGGGGAGCAAGGGTTAGGCTCATTTCCTTCTAGCTGCAGATGGTACAATATGCAGTGAGCAAGGAGGCGCCTTCCCTTCTAGCAGCAGATGGTACAATATGCTTGATATCCATCATCAGCTCCTGGCCCCCTCAAGGATTGAACTCGCAACCCCAGGTTTAGCGGGCCAACGCTCAGACCGCTGAGCTATCCCTCCGCCCGTGTTCCAGGCAGTACTGAATCTCCCTTAAACAAAACGTAAAAAAGAGAATGACCAGAGTCACTCTGGTCACTCCCATTTATGTCCAAGCGCCCCCGGCCAGCCACACCATAGGCCGCCGGCCAGGAGCACACGAATACCAATCATATTGTACAATCTGCTGCGAGAAGGAAAGGAGCTTCTGCTGTGTGGTCCCGCGACCACGACCATTTATGGCATATTGCACCATCTGCAGCTAGAAGGCAAGGAGCTCCTGCTGTGTAGTCCCGCGACTACCAGCCTCAGGCGGAATGGCCCCCTCAAGGATTGAACTCGCAACCCCGGGTTTAGCGGGCCAACGCTCAGAACGCTGAGCTATCCCTCTGCCCGTATTATAGTGTGACTGAATCCCCACTAGACCTAATGTCCAGGCGTACGCTGGAGATGTACGGTAATTGTGAGCTGAGCAGGCTTCCGTAGCAAACACGGAAACCCCGGAAAAAAGGCGCGAAAAATATTGCTTTCATGGAGGGAGGGATGACATGTACCCAGAACCACCAGCGACAATGTTTTCTGCCCCATCAGGCTTTGGGATCGCAACCCAGAATCCCAATGGGCGGCGGAGACTGCGGGAACTGTGGGATAGCTACCCGCAATGCAATGCTCCGAAAGTCGATGCTAGCCCCGCTACTGTGGACACAGTCAATCGACCTCATGGTCTTAACGCTCTTTAGTGGGGACACACACAATCGATTCCATAAATTCGGGTTTTAAAATATCGACTTCTATAAATTCGACCTAATTCTGTAGTATAGACGTACCCTTAGACTGCTTAAAGATGTGCAAAGGAGTTGTGAAATGATCTAGTGTTTTCTTTATGGCCTCCATCATTCAAAATGGGCTTCAATAACTTGACCCTAAGTCTGTGATTCAGGATATTATGGCAGAATCCTTCTTTCAGCCTCATCTAATGCATTTTGACTCCCATACTGAACTGAAATTGGTCAGGTGGACCTGAGATGAGGATTTCCTCCTAACTAGACTGGAAGTAAGAGCATTGTCTTTCAATCAGGACTATTATGAGTTGCATCCTAGGAAGCCATGAATAACAATCTAGAAGAATACGCTACAAGCAACAAGCTCCACAGTATGTATTCCAGACTAATCATAGACTCATATCACTTTGGGCTAGATTCACCAGTATATCTGGATTAGTTTGTTGTACTCTAGTGGCAAAAAGCTGAACTAAATCTGACTTAACCAGCCATTTCAACTGTATTTGCTTTACTGTCTCTTTGTGGATCACCAGAAAAACATAGCAACTAGAAAGTGCTTATGAGTGCTGGCTCCTTATCTCCACTTCACCAGTTCTCATTCTAGAGTCTACTCCTAAATTAAGATCTAGCAGAAATAAAAAAATTGGATGTCACTGTAGTACAAATAATTAGTATAATAAAAGTATTTCAGGTTCAGTCTTCAATTTGTGAACAATTTCCTTTTGAAACTGGGCTACAGATGAAGAACTGCCAATTCATTATTGTGATAAATGGATAATGAACACAAGAGTTACATGACCTCATTTTGTAATTAAACTAAAGTATCTCACATTAAATCAATATGTAACAATTTATACCCAAAGTATCTCAGTGTGGTTCCTTTCCCTAATCCCAAATTTCACTGCTGACAGAATCATCTGTTTGCAGGTGCATCTATCATCAAATATAGTGCTTGGGTAGAGAAGCCTGTAGCCTTGGCAGAATTCCTTGTTTTTTAACAGATACACTATGCATACCTAGACTGCAATTTCTCCCCGTTTTTCCCCACCAATCAAATATTACTCTTGCCTAAGAGCACACGTTAGCCATTCAGTAGGAATATTCTTGACCTTCCCTCTTTTGATCTATGAAGTTTAAGATAAGGTGTCCTCCTTCCATTGAACTAGTAGGGAATGTCATGGTTCTTGGGTAAGCTACGCCTTCTGAGATCCTTTTCCAGTTCCCCAGGTGAACTCTTGTCACTTGACAGGCCCAACCCCCCACTTCTTTCTGGGGTGGTACCCCACAATCCAGCTACTCTCCAACTGGGTCTCCAGGTTACACTTCCCTGATTGCCATCCCTGATACCTCGCACACCCCCACTCCCTTTGGGAGCCTGTAGACAATAATAATATTCACTGACACAGAAGCAGCTTCTTCCAAACAAAGTATAGTTTTATTTTTTAAAAGATGCACAGTACTCAGAGAAATGTATTTAAAACAACAGAGATCTATACACACCTATGCTTGGCATTCCCTTCTAGCTCCTAGGTAGACTTGACTTAGCCTGGGTGCCCCCTTCTCTTGGAGACCAAGTGTACTGGTTGCAGACCCTGACTCTCCATCATCCTGTGTCAACTTGCAGCAGCTGACAGCTTCCCTCCTACCTTTCTGCACAGTGGATTTTTTAACTGCTCGGTGTCTTTTGATCTCCAGGTTCCCAGCCTTGGCAAAACAGCTGTGTTACCAAGGTTGGGGTCCAGGAGTCACCTTTTCACTGGCTGTTAACCTGGCTATTGTGACTACTGTTTGCTGGGATGCTCCTTATCTAGGTCATTGCTTTGCCTTTCCTGCTTGATTCCTCTGATAGCCCCATTTCTAACTCCATGGCAGGTAACCCATTTAAAAAAAATATGCAATGATATGTATAACAGCCACAAAAAATACAAACATTTCCCAGTTCTTCAAGTGATTGAATGTCCATTCCACTATAGCTGTTTGTACCTGTCAGGGTTGCACAAACACCTTCTGCTGCCTCGTGTACCGTACACAGGTGTAAATGGCTGAGCTGCTATAGATCCCTCTCAGTTCCTTCCTACCACCCCTGACAGCTGTTGAAGCTCCCTGTCCTTGCCTGTAAATAGTACCCATTGTATAGTCAGTGTAGTTTTATAGTTAGTTTGTTGGTTAGTAAACAAAAAGTTGCTTACTGTGTGGCTCCAACACCCAAACTGGGTACAGACCCGGGTATGAGAGATACGTTATGCTCAGCAGGTTTCGAGCCCTGCTGCTCTTGTGGTAAGACAACGCCTTATAGTGACCTTTACCCCAACTGCCTTAATTAGTTGGGGGAGGCTAATGTGAGTGATAAGTGTAATATTTCTTTGGGAGGGTGTTCAAAGAGGAGGCACTTCTCAGAGCACATGTCTACACAGGGGAGTTTGTTGGCTCCAGAGCCCAATATGGGCTTGTCGAGACCTGCTTCTGAAGCACCTTCATTGGCATCACCTCATGCCCCAGTATGGCAGAGTGTCTTCCCAGTACCATTTACTCCTGAGATGTTTGAGGCTGCAAGAGAATAGTAAACATCTTGATGTTGCTGTCACCAGCAGCTCAAGAGACTCACCTGACACTGACACTCAAGGTACCAACATCAGTGTACTGATTAAGGCAATACTTCTCTAGGGAAAAGCCACAGATGATGTCGACTCCTCTTTCTTCAGAGTTTTAACCTTCATTGGTACCAATGGGTACACTACCACCATGAGCATAAGAATTGGCTTTTTCTTCATCAGACTCTGAAGTGGTATCCTATGTGTCCCAACCTTTCTGGTCCCATTATCAGGAGTATGTCACCTGCTCACTCTGGATTCAGCCTAAGGGGCTTATAGAAGGGACGTGGGGGTAATGTGCAGTTTGGGACTAGTGCCATACCAGTGGCCCTTTTGGAGCCCAGGGGTTTCCCCCCCTCAACTGAGAGCATCCCTGCAGCCACATCGGCAAGCTCCATCTACAGGTCATCAGGAGCATTGCCGCCACAGATACCGTAGCATCAGTATTGAGCCCAGCACTGGGATCTCTCTCATGAGCATACACAAGAGGAGCAGGAATTGGACCAGTATTGTGGTAATCCTCTTCCTCTTCAAGAAATTGTGGTGGAGCCTATTTCTCCATCTCTTGATGATTTTAAGACTCATCAGCAGTTACTGAGGAGGGTGGCTGTGGCCCTGGACATCTACCTGGAGGAGATCTGGGAAAAATCCCAGAAGCTGATGGACATTTTTGACATCTGTGGCACTTGCTAGAATAGTTCTTCCTATACATGAGGCTATCTTAGAGCTTAATAAATTCTTGTGCAGACCCCAGCTTTCCTGCCTCCGACTGCAAAAAAAGGTGGAGAGGAGGTACTATGTCACCTCTCAGGGGTTTGAGCACATATATAATCATCCCCCTCTGCGCTCCCTTGTACTGGTGGCAGCCCTTCAAGGTTGAGGTGTATTTGCTAAGGAAGCACCACATAGACATGTTAGTGCATGAACCAAAATGGATCTTGTCCTCCCTTCATTGGTGGACAGACTCTACTAATGTCTGCAAGGGAGTCCTCTTTGTCTCACCTCAACTATTTTTTACCTTAGTCATGGATGCCTTGGACCTGGGTTGTCGGGCTCACTTGGGACTCCTGCAGCTTCAAGGTCTGTGGTTTACCCAAGATCTCAGTCTACACATACACATCAGGAAGTTGTGAACCATCCAATTAGCTTGCATGGCATTCCTTTCCACATCAGGGGAGGGGGGCATGTTGGTGCTGAGTGACCATGTTTTATGCAAACAAATGGAGGGAAGGGGGCGGGTCCAGTCCTTGTTTCTCTGCTGGGAAGCAATCCTAGTCTGGGACTTCTGCGTCAACAACTCTATACTTATGAAAGCAGCCTACCTCCCAGGTGCTCAGAATATGCTGGCAAATTGCCTGAGCAGATGGTTTATTAATCATCATGAGTGGTCCCTTTGTCCAGACATAGCAAGGTTGATTTTCCAGCTCTAGGGAACGCCACAGGTACATCTGTTTGTGACAAAAGACAACAGAAAATGTCAGTTTTGCTTCCAGGAGGGGGACAGTCTGATTTCATTAATGGACATTTTTCTACGCTGTGGTCAGAGGGTCTGCGGTACACTCTTCTCCCCTCCCTCTCCCCCCCGCCAATCCCTTTTCTGCCAAAGGTTCTTTGCAAGATCAAGCAGGACAAGGCCTGTATAATGTGATGTCCACACCACACAAGGTAAAGCAGGTTAAATTAGGTCAATTAACCTTATATGCTGCACCTGGAGGAGAGCCAGACACTGATAAAGACTAACTGATGATGAAGTTAGTTGGGAAGGAGCTGGTTGGGCTTGTGTTAGGGGATGAAGCTGAGAATAGAAGGGGACTTCAGGGGAAGTAGTGTGCAGTCAGTCCCTGGAAGAAGGGAGGTTTGTTTGTGGCTACAGAGTTTGGCAAGAAGTCAATGAAGGAAAGTAGTCTACGATTACTCCCTGGGAGAAGGGAATTTGGGCAAGTAAACCCAGAGGGGGTGGGCAGAAGGCAGAGAAATGAGTGGGAAGGAATACAGGGAAATAGTGACAAGGTCTGGGAGCAAGCAAACCATAGTTGCTGGACATAGGGTCCCTGGCTGGAACTTGGAGTAGTGGGATTTCCCTACCAGGCACTGGGAAGTGGCACGGGACCTGGCCTTGGACTGGAACCAGTCTGGAATGGCATGTGGACAGCTGATCCAGTGATACTTTGATACCCCCACAAAGGGAGGACTGTCTGGAGGGCTGAATCATGAAGAAGGAGCTCAGTGAGTCCTGGGAGGAAGGGGGGGAACGTGGTGTGAGCAACAGTCAGAATTAAGGTGTCAGAACTGAGCTAAATCCCAAACACAGCCACAAGTTGGTGCCCCAAAGGTGAGTAAACCCCACGACAGCCCATCGTGTACTGGCATGGCCCTATCAACCCTAGTTTTCACAGCTGTTTCATGTTTCAATGTTTCATGTCCCCATTGTCAATCCCGCTTCTTGCAGACTTGATTTAACTGAATCCTGGACACCTCCTCCACCCCAGTCTTCAGGCCCTTCACCTGATGGCCTTGAGGCTTCATGGTTAAAATCAGCAGAGGAGACCTGCTGTAGAGAAGTCCAGGAAGTTCTGATCAATAGTAGAAAACCATCAACTAGGACAGCTTATTTTGCTAAATGGAAGAAGTTTTCCATCTGGTTGAGCCGCTTCCTTTTCTCAAACTGAATGGCTGTAATGTTTAAAAGGTTTGGACAGCTGTATCCACATGTTCAGAACCCTATTCCATCACCCAGTTTGAATCTCAATTTAACAAAGTTGATGAGTTCCCCCCGCCTTTGAGCCAATAGTGACCTTCTCTCTTTTGCCCCTTTCACTGAAGGTAATGTCTTTAGTATCCATTACATCAGCCAGGAGCGGGAAGGAGTTGAAGGCATGCGTATTAGACCCTTTGTAAAGTGGAGCACACAACACCTATAGTGGAATGGACCTGTGCAACACATCTCAAAGAACAACAGTTACGGAAAGGTTAATAACCGTTTAGCTCCACACAGGGTATAACAGCATCACAGAGTCCTCTCTTCCCCCTGACACTCTGACACTTCAGCCTTTCCTGACCCAGGCAGTGACAGATAGAATTTGAAAATGAAAATAGATTGGCAGTATCATTTAATAATCTGAGTAGGGACTGCAAGCAACACATTATAATCCTGGTTTTGACACTGGTTTACTGTTTGATTTGGGCTAAAGGTTTCTTTTATCTGTGTCTGCGTCCCCATCAATAAAAAGGGGGTAATTATACCAACCGCACAGGCATATTGTGAAGATTAATTAATTTATTCTTGTAAAGTGCTTTAGAGCTATGCCATAAAATGCTATATAATTGCTAAATTATTTTTAAGTTAGAGGGTAGCAGTATTGCTAGACTGTAGCTTTGGCTATAGCTTTCTGACCTTAGTTAAAAGCTCCAAGTGACAGGAGTAGCACTTTAATGCAGCATTTTCAGGCAAATTCAGTGTTACCTACTGTAAACACTATTAGACAAAATGTGTTTTAATGATGAAGTAAATTAGCAGTTGTTCTGGCAAGGGACTTGCTGTTATATGATTCTGTGTATGTGCAAGCACTTAATCTGAAACCTGTCCTGCCTTATTGTGTTTTACTGCTCTGCATTCCATTATGTCCAAATGCTTCAGCAAAAAATCTGATGTGGTAGTGGCAGTTAAGGCTATTTCCACTGTTTTCCCCCTTCCAGCTGTCAAACTGTTTTATTTCATGCCACTACTCTAAGTTCAGGTAGGCAAGCTGAAAAGCAAGGGAAAGCTGCCAGCATTTGTAACTGGACTTGAGCGCTGAAGTCAAGTTTTCAAGGGAAATGATCTTATGTCCTCAGCACAGATGATCTTTATTTTCCCATTACAGCCTTCTGTAATAAAGCAGGTTAAAAAGTGTCCAGTGTGTTATCAGTATCAGGCTTGCTTTGAGTTTTTCCTTTTCCCCTCTCTTCCTTCACTCTCCCCAACCTGGAGGTCTCCACCTTGTGTGTGTCTTACCTTTTTCGTTTTCAATGTTCTCATTTATTGTGACCCCACACTGGACTTGAAGGGGTTAAAGGACAGTACTGGACTCAGGTAGTGCCTCCCACCCCCCAGACCAGCAGAGCCTACTCCAACTGGAGAAAGGGTTGAAAAGAGAGCAACCCAGCTCAGAAGGAGAAAGGCTGGGGAGGAGGACAAACCTACCCTGAAGGTACCTGGTACAGGTACTGGAGAAGACTTCCTGAGGGAAGAAGACTGCACTTTGAGCCCGATTGGGTCTGATGATTTTAGTTGCCTTTTCTTTTTTTTGGCCTTATATCTGACTGGAGGCTGGAGGAGAAAGGTGGATGGTAGGAAGTGACCCATGGAGGATAGCTTCCAAGGCACCTTCGGGTGCCAGACATAGTTGACTCTCCTAGGGCCCTGGATTGGAGCCTGATTAGTGGGTGGGCCCGGGTTCCCCTACCACCTTCCCCTGCTGCAGGACGGACATAGATCTTCTGCCCATCTCAATACACCTCTGATTAAGAGAGGGACTGGACTGAAAACCCTATCCACATGAAGGTGGTGCTAAGGATGCTAGCCAGTAGGCCATCTGACCCACAGGGGACCTTATATCACAGATATACATAACAGCATCATTACAAAATATCAAGGTCACCCTGAGGTCAAGCTATTCCTTGTTGGACAGAAGTTGAGAAACACAATAAATGAGGCTGCTTCTGTTGATGTTCTTGCACTGTACATCTGTACATTAAAGAGAAATTACAGTACAGTCTGAAAACCACAATCCAGTTTTGTAGATCTCCAGAAACATCAGCGGGTTCTCAGTCTACAGTTAGAACTGAATGAGTGTGTCCATTTTCTGTAAGATTCTTCAGATGGGGATCACATATTTCAGCCTACATGCTAGTTTTGGTTTCCTCACAAAGGTTCTGTTATACATTGCTGAGATTGATTATACTTGGTGATTTTAATGTCAATACTTATCACTTCAAGATTTCATGGCTCTATGACAGCCATAAAACTAACTATTTTCGGTTTTGGCTTAATTCCTACATCTGGCCACACTTTGAAACTGGTTTTGAGATTGGCTTAGTGGTCATTGGGTAGGGGTGGAGTAGGGAGGTGTGGAATACTGAATTAATGAATGCGCTGAGGGAATTCGAGGCTAGAATCTGAGACCTCACCACATTTCCTCTTCAGCTGATGAGTCAGTGGAGATTTATTGATTCTACTTTTGGGAAGAGTGTCAATTACTTCAGAACAAGGGTCGGCAACCTTCATCATGTGGCCCATCAGGGTAATCCGCTGGCAGGCCACGAGACATTTTGTTTATGTTGACCGTCCGCAGGCACGGCCCCCTCGAAGCTCCCAGTGGCCGGGAACAGCAAACCACAGCCACTGGGAGCTGTGGGGGGCTGTGCCTGTGGACTGTCAGTGTAAACAAAATATCTCACAGCCTGCCAGTGGATTACCCTGATGGGCCGTGTGCTGAAGTTTGCCAACCCCTGCTTCAAAAGAATAGGTTGCCAGATGTTCTTAAGGAAGCACCGGTGAAGCAGTGGATGTGCTATTTCTTGACTTTAGCAAAGCTTTTGATACAGTCTCCCACAGTGTTCTTGCCAACAAGTTAAAGAAGTATGGACTGTAAGGTGGATAGAAAACTGGCTAGATGGTCGGGCTCAATGGGTAGGGCTCAATGGCTCCATGTCTAGTTGGCAGCCGGTATCAAGGGTCAGTGCTTGGGCCGGTTTTGTTCAATATCTTCATTAATGAACTGGAGGATGGTGTGGACTGCACCCTTAGCAAGTTTGCAGATGACACTAAACTGGGAGGAGTGGTTGATACACTGGAGGGTAGGGACAGGATACAGAGGGACCTAGACAAATTAGAGGATTGGGCCAAAAGAAATCTGATGAGGTTCAACAAGGACAAGTGCAGAGTCCTGCACTTAGGACGGAAGAATCCCATGCACTGCTACAGACTAGGGACCAAATGGCTGGGCAGCAGTTCTGCAGAAAAGGACCTAGGGGTTACAGTGGATGAAAAGCTGAATATGAGTCAACAGTGAACCCTTGTTGCCAAGAAGGCTAATGGCATTTTGGGTTGTATAAGAAGGGGCATTTCCAGCAGATCGAGGGACGTGATCATTCCCCTCTATTCGGCACTGGTGAGGCCTCATTTGGAGTACTGTGTCCAGTTTTGGGCCCCACACTACAAGAAGGATGTGGATAAATTGGAAAGAGTCAGCGGAGGGCAACAAAAATGATTAGGGGGCTGGAGCACATGACTTATGAGGAGAAGCTGAGGGAACTGGGATTGTTTAGCCTGCAGAAGAGAAGAATGAGGGGGGATTTGATAGCTGCTTTCAACTACCTGAAAGGGGGTTCCAAAGAGGATGGATCTAGACTGTTCGCAGTGGTAGAAGATGACAGAACAAGGAGTAATGGTCTCAAGTTGCAGAGGGGGAGGTTTAGGTTGGATATTAGGAAAAACTTTTTCACTAGGAGGGTGGTGAAGAACTGGAATGGGTTACCTAGGGAGGTGGTGTAATCTCCTTTCTTAGAGGTTTTTAAGGTCAGGCTTGACAAAGCCCTGGCTGGGATGATTTAGTTGGGGTTGGTCCTGCTTTGAGCAGGGGGTTGGACTAGATGACCTCCTGAGGTCCCTTCCAACCCTGAGATTCTATGATTCTATGATTCTAAGCCTCTGCTTAAGAAATTATCTACTGACACTGACAATCTTGCTAATGATCAATAAGGGGCTAATATACAATTTGAGGGAAAGGTCATTGATAATAAGGGGAAAATGTGTTGAAGCAACTCTGGTGGCAACTGCAGTCTTCAAATACCCTGAACCTAGTTAGTCTGGTTTCAGGCATGGTTAGAGCATAGAAACTATGCTGCTGCCAATTGTCCTAACTATAGACAAGCATGTCCATGCTGATTGTTTTAGATCTGTCAGCCGCCTTGGATTTATGGTTTGGCTTGATGTGAGAGTCCATGTCCAGATTCCAAAATCCTCTGCCCAGACTTTAGTGGTGTTTGGATCTGGGATTTTGGTATGAGGCCATCTCTAATAATTAATATAATACTTAGACAGATGATAATGATAAACATTTGGGCTTTTATCCTTATGGATTTTAGAATTCTAGCCCTTTAACTGCAGCTTTAAGTAACCATGTTACTTGATATCTCTCTCTAGCAAGTGTGGATCCTCTATTCCAGCTACCTAAGAATTTATGGTATTTGCAGCCAAATTAACATATGCTTCCTTTGGTGAGAATGAATAAAAAGATGAATTACTAAGCAAGGAAATGTCTGCTGGGTCAACAGTGCTCCCACCTTCAGAGGTCGTAAAAATGGAAAGACCTCTGCAGATTTGAAGATGGTTGACATCCTCTTCTTATTTGATGAAGTATCAATGGTACCTGTCAATAACACCACTGCAGTCTTTAGGTAAACCAGAAGGTGGAATCTAGAAACCCAAGGAAATACTTATGTGATGAGCTCATTAAAGTGTCGGTGTATGCACTATATTACATATTTCTCATTTGAAAGGGTCGTCTCTTAATGCCACTGAGCTTGAGCAACAAATCAGATGAAGATCATTGACTCTCATAAAAATATGCTGTAAATTTTTTTGGATAATGATTATGAACCAAATTGAACAGAAACAAGGAGAAGGGGAGGGGGGAAATACTTTCTCATTCACTTCATTTCCCTTTGTTTAGATTAGAAATGTGACAATGAAGTTATCATTGCTAGCTGATGTGGATAGTTGAGAAACACACAGTCATGCTGAAAATAATTTTGTTTGGCTTCCAAGTATTTTGGGATGTCGCATGAACATGTTTTATAATCAGATCATCTCTCTCAGTGAACAATGAGAGGAACACTCCCCTCCCCACCCTTCCATCTATATGGAAAGTTCTCCTTCATCCAGAGCTCCACCGACGTCCCGAGCTATGTTTATTTACCCCAGCTGAAGATATTGCCCTTTATTTCTATAGTTGTGTACAATACTCATGATGAAACTCACCTGAATTTCAGGCCAACTTCATTAGAAAATTCACAGACCTTTCAACTGAATCTGGGCCCAGTTTTAAGCATACGTTGGGGCACCTTTCCATCTAAATCATATGGATGTCATTGTTTGCATTGTTTCAAGGTAAAACCAACTTAAAACTCAGTGGTTTCAACAGAGTTGTCTTTTGAGATGTCGAATTTATTCAAACCGGAAGCTTAAGTCAAACCTTGGGAGGTGCAAACCTCCTTGGACTGAAATCAAAGAAAATATTCTCAGAAAGTCTTGAGAGGTGAAACTGCCAAACTGTACATGACTGCATATTTCTTCACTTCCTTCAGGGGGAATACTTGAGATTGTTATGGAAAAGCAAAACTTAAACAAGCCTCTGTTGCTATCAGATGTATCTTTAGTTTCCAGAGCATTTGTTGTTTTTTTAATTGTCCTTGAGAATGTTCCCACACAGCAACCAGCTAGAGGATTGTTCAGTTCAATTGTCAGCTGAGGCATTAAAATACTATAGTGAGTAATGATATTTCACATGCAACAGTTCATTAGCATTATTTATTTAATATTTACTGAAAGACTCTTTTAGTCTCATTCGTTTCTAGGATTAAGGATTTTGAGGCATTGTAGCGGGGTCGGGCAATTTACTTGGGATTCTTAATTGATGCTCAACATCCTCTTTAAACAATGAAGCTCCCAAATGCCCAAACCCCTTTGGAGTTTCTTGAAGCACTGTGCAATTTTTTACTTTCTGTAATCTTTTTTTCCCATTTTCTTTTAAGGCTTATATATATAGATATATATATCTTTTCATCCAGCTGGTGTCTGGAGTCCATTGCAGACTTTTCTTTGCAGAGCAACAAAGTCACATCAGCTCCCTCTCATATCCCTCTGTGCCTCATTCATACAGTCAGGAACACAAGCTTGCCTTATAGCCTCACTCTGCCTTCGGCCTATTTTCTGCTGCATTAGGTATCACAATAACATGAGAGATGCAGAAAATATAAAAATAAACAAGTCAAATACAAACCCCTGTTATGGATACTGTTAATCATGTGCTTTTTTTACCCTTTTCTTTGTTCTGCGTTGCATAAATGGGTACAGTTGTTAGAGGGGAAAAAAGACTGTATTAATAACAAAGGCATTCCCAAAGTATCTTTATTCATATCTGGTAAACAGACTGATGACCAAAGAAAATAAAGCAAGAATATGAACACTGCAATAAACAGTGACGAGTAGCGAGATTAGGTGTAATTGGAAGTAGATCACTTACTTTACATTTTATCTGTTTGTTACCAAATAGTCTAAGTCAGGGGTCGGCAACCTTCGGCATGCGGCCCATCAGGGTAATCTGCTGGGGGGCTGCGAGACATTTTGTTTATGTTGACCATCTACAGGCATGTCCCCCCGCAGCTCCCAGTGGCTGGAAATGGCGAACTGAGGCAATTGGGAGCTGCAAGGGGCCGTGCCTGCAGACAGTCAATGTAAACAAAATGTCTTGCGGCCCCCTAACGGATTACCCTGATGGGCTGCATGCCGAAGATTGCCGACCCCTGGTCTAAGTTACTATAAATCACACATGAGAGAAGTGTTTTAAATATTTTCCTTTTTCAGTTTTCTCATTTCCTGACACAGTTTTAGAAACAAGATAATTAGAATCTACATAGTAGTTATTATGCTTTTTTACTAACTTCAAAAGCAAACTGCTATTAGAAAGAGAGAGAGAGATAGAGAGATTTCACAAATGGTTGATATATAATTACTTAGACCATATGGTTTTCTTATATGACGAATCTGGAGTTCTGTGGTTAGTTTAACTTTATTTGTTTTTGTAATTTATTGGTCAATTTCACGGTCATAGGATTTTAAAAATAATAGATGTCATGATTTCAGCTATTTAAATCTGAAATGTCATAGTATTGTAATTGTAGGGATCCTGACCCAAAAAGATTTGTGGGGGGAGTAGCAAGGTTATTGTAGGGGGGATTGCAGTACTGCTACCCTTACTTCTGTGATCCTGCTGGTGGCGGTACTGCCTTCAGAGCTGGGTAGCTGGAGAGCAGCGGCTGCTGGCCAGGAGCACAGCTCTGAAAGCAGAGTGACTGCCAGCAGCAGCTCAGAAATAAGGGTGGCATGGTATGGTATTGCTACCTTTACCTCTGTGCCACTGCTGGTGGGTGCTGCCTTCATAGCTGGGTGCCTGGCCAACAGCTTCCACTCTCCAGCCGCCCAGCTCTGAAGGCTGCATAGAAGTAAGGGTGACAATACCGCGACCCCCCCAGCAACTCCCTTTTGGATTAGGACCCCCAATTTGAGAAATGCTGGTCTCCCCCCTGAAATCTGTATAGTATAGGAATAAAGCACACAAAAGACAAGATTTCATAGGAGGAGACCAGATTTCATGGTCTGTGACGAGTGTTTCATGGCTGTGAATTTGGTTAGACCCTATTTATAGTAGGGGTGGCCTGGGGCCTTAGCTAGGTGCCGCTTTTTATTTTTTGTAAAAATCTCAATACATAAATATATATAGTATAGATTCATAAAATCATATAAATGTAAGGCCAGAGGGGACCTCAAGAAGTCATCAAAACCAGCCCCTTGCGTGGATGCTTTCACGGATTTCAAGACCAGAAGGGACCATCATAATTATCTATTCTGATCTCCTGTGTAACACAGGCCAGAGAATTTTGCCCAGTAATTACTGCATCAAGTCCATGGCCTCTGGTTGAGTTAAAGCATATGTTTTAGAAAGATACCCAACCTCGAGTTAAAGATTTCAGGTGACAAAGAAGTCACCACATCCCTATGTGAGCTGTTCCAATAGTTAATGACCCTCACTGTTAAAAATGTGCACCTTTTTTCTAGTGTGAATTTGTCTAGCTTCATATTTCAGCCATTGGATCTTTTCATGCCTTTGTTTGTTAACTGAAGAGCTCGCTACCATAAGAACTCTTTTCACTATGTATGTACTCATACACCATGATGAAGTCACCTCTAAACTTTCACTTGGCTAAATTAAATAGATTCATCTTCTTTAGCCTCTCACTGTAAGGCAGCTTGTCCAAATCCTGAATCATTTTTGTAGCTCTTTTCTGAATGCTTTTCTACTTGTCAAATCATTTTTAAATTGGGGTCACCAGAAGTGAACATAGTATTCCACTATTGCTGTGTATAGTGGTAATACCATCCCCTACTTGTATTCAATATTCCTGTATCTATACATCGCAGGATTATAGCTACAGCACTGCAGTGGGAGCTCATGTTCAGTTGGGTATATGCCATGTGCCCTAAGTCCATTTCAGAGCCATTGCTTTCCAAAATACAATTGCCTGTTCTGTAAGTGTGACCTACATTATTTGTTCTTATATATATGACCTTGCATTTCATTGTATTTAAAACACAAGCTAGTCAAGTGAGCTCGGCTTACTCAGTGATCCAGATTGCTATAGTGCCCTGCCTTGCCCTTATCAAATTTAACACTCCACCAATTTTTGTATCATTGCAAACTTTATCAGAGTTTCCCAGTAATCCCAAGAAAAGTTACCACCCAGATATTTGATCTGTATGTCTATTTCCATATCTCAAGTCTCTGTGTAATACTAAAGTATAGTATGTGCATATCATAAGATAGCACAGATACCTAATACAAAGAAAAGTACTGTGTGAACCAGCATGATAGTTTTAAAAACAAAACTGGGATGTACATAAAGGAATGTTCAGGCATTTGCAAATGAATTCAACATGATCTTAATGATAAAAGTCAACATCTAGCTGAATGTTGTAGGTGATCAAAGACAATTTGGTGGAAACACTGACATGTTTGGACAGAGACACCATAAGTTACATGCAAAGTGAAAGATAGTTGGATTCTATCAAACACTGAGAGCAATGGAAGGATTTAATAAGACCCTATTGCTCCATAATTCAAGCTGTGTGAACCAGCCCTGCATTAAGTATTTTAAATAGTCTCAGCTGTTAGGGGGAAGAAGTGGCTGCCAGCTAGTATCCAAACACTAAAGAGAGGCTTAACTAATTAGGCATCCCCGCCATGAAAATTTAACTTTTAAAATCTGATTCATTACAATATTATTTATGCAATAGTAGTGGATTTAGTTAAAGATGTATTGAATGTTGCATACATTTTTATAATGGTGTAAACACATACTGATGCAAAACCAATTTTTATGAACCATAAAAACTGTACCATAGTTTCATTCTACATGAGGGATTAAGGACTATTTGAAGACTTGAGGAAATTGAAAATATTATATGTATTGCTATCATATTTGTCATCCTTATTTTAGTAGATTTGTTATTGCACTGGTGCTATTTATTTGATCAATATTGTCTAGGTTTTCTGTTCCCAGGCAATACACTCTGTTGTTCTTTTTTATTTTCCTTTCAATTTAAAAGTTTTCCTTACCTTAATTCAAAATAATTTCTGACATTTGTGTATGATTTTAATATATCGTGATAGTCATATTAATCATTCTCTGAGTGGGCACGTGCTCTCATCCAAGTCATGTTGGCTGTTGGTGTAAAAGAATAGAGAAGTCATTCCACAGACATGAAAGCTGGCAAACAGAAAGCAAAAGGCAAACACAACTAGGAATAATAAATAGCTTTTCCTGCAGGCCTTAGGACTTTAAAAAGGTCCTCACTGAAGAAAGTGGAGCACAGTTTTTCTTTTTTTTTCTCTTCTGTATTATTTAGCTTTAACTTTTGGATTAAGGATGTTAACTTTAAGAGGCAGCACCATGATCTTGTCAAAAACAATACATGATGATCCAAAAGGAAATTGGCTGATGATATACTCAGTGTGTTCCCAAAAGCATCAGCTCCTTCAGTATTCTGCACCCACTGCTTTATGGCTGAGAGATAATGCCATTTGTTTCTTTAAAAATCTTTGCTAATCTGATTTTACGGTTTTGTGATGAGTACATTTGTGACTTAACTTGACATTGACACTAAATATTTTCTGTTTAGATTTCTACAAAGTGAATATTGTGTCATGTTTGTCTCTGTAACATTATTAAAAATGTGTAAAATAGGCCAGACCCCTTTACAGCCTTTGACGGATGTTTGAAAATGGGAAGTCAGATATGAGCTAGATGATATGGAATGGAATTCAATATAGTCAAATGAGCAGCACACACCTATTTGTAAGAAGCCTAACAAACATGTATTCCATTTATTTTGTTTTGTATATAGGGCCAGATCCTCAGCTATTATAATTCAGTATAGCACCATTAACTTCAATTGAAGTCAATAGAGGTATGACAATTTACACCAGCTAAGGATCCAGCCCTAAGAATCCCACTTTTAAATAACTTTAATCCCTTAAATGTTTCAGGCTCGTGGCAAGTGAAATAGATAACGATAACTGATAGTCATGCCCCACTCTATGTACTATGTATCAGCAAAAATATTTTGAGCCATATATGTTGTGTGTTTTTCCTTATATATTGGTACAAATCCAGAATAATTCCATTAATTCAAATGGAGTTCAATGCAAATTGAACTACTCTGGCTTTATATCTGAGAGTAAAATTTGGCCCAAATTGCATAAGCTATCTGAGTAAGTTGCATTTAACTAAAAATATCACTGCTGCTTTCAGAAATAAATTGACACTCAAATATTGGGAAATAAGTGAACAAAAAGTATCACCAAAAAGCTAGAACAGACAGACAAAAGCACACAACAGATAGTAAGGAAAGGGACAATTACTATGTTTATTACATATTTGTAGTGGCACAGGACTGGTTAAACTTCTTTGCATAATACAAATAAAATGTAAATAAAAAATAAAATTTATTGGCTATTGGTTCTTTTCAAAAGAAACTGTCTCTAGATAGATGTTTGATTGACCCCAATCCTGGTTCAGGAGATAAGAGAATTTCTTTTCTTTGGTAGGGAAAAGACATCTCTAGCCTTCCCTCTACCTACCGTCACTCTGATTCAGTACTGATTGATGTCTGCAGTTAACAGAAGTTAGATTGGATTTACGAGAAACCAGCCAACAAGTATGTTTTGACAGCCAGGTGTGTTAGTGTGTGTGTTTATGCAGGGGAGTTTAAAATTAAAAATGCCCGTTTCTAGAGATTTGGTCTTATTAAGATTCTGTTGTGCTATATGTTCTTTTCTTAAGCCTTGTTTACTATTGATGTGATACTTTAATGTTTTGGGTACTCGCCATTGCAGTCACTTAGTCTGTGAACCAATAAAATGTTCTTCTAGAAAGCTCCAACAAATCAGAGTGGTAGCATTTTCATAGCCACTTTGCACAGGTATTATATAATGTGAAAAGCAATAGAGAGTAAGGTGCCTTTGTCTTTACTGGGTGAAAACTTACTGCACTTCAGTTGTTGCACTTAAATAAGGGCCTTTCTGAGCTACAGTCTCTGGCTTGTTTAGTATTTTAATGCTGCAGTGGGTGCAGCTAATTCATCACATTTCAATTTTATTTTTATGATTACTATATACAGAGACATCTTGCAGTTACACTAGCTCATTTAAAGCAAGCCAGGCAGAATTTGACTGTCTGTCGGACATAAAATCTTGAATGGTCCAATATTTTCTCCAGTTAGAAGTACTTTTATTTTATTACGATTTAACAGATTCACATCACAAAATTAAGCTCGTCGTAATTCTTGAAATTATTTAAAATGGCTGTATGGTCAAATTGAAAAACACTGGCTTAATTTTCAACTTGGCATTTCCTCTTTAAAAAGTGAATTTGGTGCTTGTGAAAGGTACTGAACTGAGAAAATTGGAGAACAGAGCTGGCTATGCACACGTAACTTAAGTTAGCACAAAGGAGTTTTGAGTGGTAAGATCAAGTATAGAAAGTTTCTGGGTCTGTTACTTCAAGTTAGTGGATCTGATCCTTGGACTCAAGCAGTAACGTCTCATGCTTTTAGTTCCAGAAGTCCAAGGTTTGGTCCCCATGAACAGTCTAGTCACGTGGATGTCCTTACATATACACAAGAGGTAAAGGGAATGCAGTTAATGGCAGTACAAACTTCCTTGGATGGTCCATTTAATGTGCATTCACTCAGATTTGGCAGGATCGTTTTTAACCATGAAAAAAGATTATTCAGTCTCCTTGACTCTTTGGTGCTTGGACTCTCTGCTGACACTGTCAATAAGGGAGCCAATTAATGCCAGATGCCATTGTGAGTTTTGGTGGGATGTGGATATTTGTCCAGTGGCCCCTGAAACGAGCCCACTGACTCATTTCGTAGAGGCCACTTACCAGCTGACAAATGGTAGTGATTTTTGATCAATAAAGATCTATGCCAGATTTGAACAGAGATAGTAACCTATAAATAAAATGTTCCATATTCCATTATAATCCCCTAAACCATACAGGTCCCTCACAGCCTAACATTGGAAAAAATATCTGGTCAATTGTCAAAGTGTCAGGGACCAACTGGGACATGGACAGGAAGGCCTAACAGCTGGAGCCATGGGGATACCCAGGCTGGAGGTTAGAGTGGAGTCAAGGATCAGGACCCTGGAATACCTCGGACATAGCTGAGAGAAGAGCAAGGGATCAGAAGCCAAATGCCAAAGACAATTGGGAGCCAGGGATGTGGTCAGGAAGTGGAGCCATGGTTCAGAACCAGGATTGGAAGCCAAATGCTAGAGCCAATGGATGAGACAGAAGTGTAGTGGGGAAGCAGAGCCAGGGATCAGAGCCAGGTATCAGACACTGAATTCCGGAACTAATGGGTGAGATGGAGACATGGTCGGGAAGCAGAGCCCAGGTCAGAGCCAGGGGTGTCAAGGATGGAGAAGGGCAGGGGCTGAAGCCGGCATAAAAAATAGTGGGGCAGGAGCAGGCATAGGAGGCAGGAAGCAGAAGCAGGACCAAACACAGCTGCAGGCATGGGACATGTTGACCAGCCAGCAAACTCTGTCTGCTGCTGGGTCATGTAGTAGCTAGCCCCACCCCTCTTCCAGCCGGAAGTGCAATTAATCAAGCAATCCTTGCCAGGATTAGCTGTGTTGAGTGCGTTGCTGGGAGAGTGACCCGGCTCAGCTGGCTCCCTGACAGAACACCCCGCCACACATATAGAGGTCCTTTCTAGGGGCTGTAGGGCTTGATTTTTCTGGGTTCTTCTGGTGAAAAGCGAGTATGAACTGTGGAGCACGAACATTCCTTTCTGGTTCCCAAGACCATTCGTCTGGGCCATAACCTTTCCAGTCCACCAGACTCATAGACTCATAGACTCATAGACTTTAAGGTCAGAAGGGACCATTAT
The DNA here is from genome assembly GCA_033296515.1 of Macrochelys suwanniensis. Classification (NCBI taxonomy): domain Eukaryota; kingdom Metazoa; phylum Chordata; order Testudines; family Chelydridae; genus Macrochelys; species Macrochelys suwanniensis. The sequence continues at coordinate 68,403,729 of CM065775.1, forward strand.
GATCATCTAGTCTGACCTCCTGCACAATGCAGGCCACAGAATCTCACCCACCCACTCCTGGAATAATCCTCTCACCTATGTCTCAGCTATTGAAGTCCTCAAATCATGGTTTAAAGACTTCAAGATGCAGAGAATCCTCCGGTAAGTGACCCGTGCCCCATGCTGCAGAGGAAGGCAAAAAACCTCCAGGGCCTCTGCCAATCTACCCTGGAGGAAAATTCCTTCCCGACCCCAAATATGGCGATCAGCTGAACCCCGAGCATGTGGGCAAGACTCACCAGCCAGACACCCAGGAAAAAGTTCTCTGTAGTAACTTCTAACATCCCATCATTGACCATTGGTCCTATTTACCACTGATGGCAATTAATTGACCCTTGACTAAGATCATGTTATCCCATCAAACCATCCCCTCCATAAACGTATCTAGCTTAATCTTGAAGCCAGTTAGGTCTTTTGCCCCCACTGCTTCCCTTGGAAGGCTGTTCCAGAACTTCACTCCTCTGATGGTTAGAAACCTTCGTCTAATTTCAAGTCTAAACTTCCTGCTGGCCAGTTTATATCCATTTGTTCTTGTGTCCACATTGGTACTGAGCTGAAATAATTCCTCTCCCTCCCTGGTATTTATCCCTCTGATATATTTAAAGAGAGCAATCATATCTCCCCTCAGCCTTCTTTTGGTTAGGGTAAACAAACCAAGCTCCTTGAGTCTCCTTTCATACGACAGGTTTTCCATTCCTCGGATCATCCTAGTGGCCCTTCTTTGTACCTGTTCCAGTTTGAATTCATCCTTCTTAAACATGGGAGACCAGAACTGCACACAGTATTCCAAATGAGGTCTTACCAATGCCTTGTATAACGGTACTAACACCTCCTTATCTCTACTAGAAATACCTCGCCTAATGCATCCCAAGACCGCATTAGCTTTTTTCACGGCCACATCACATTGGCGACTCATAGTCATCCTGTGATCAACCAGGACTCCGAGGTCCTTCTCCTCTTCCGTTACTTCCAACTGATGCGTCCCCAGCTTATAACTAAAATTCTTGTTATTAATCCCTAAATGCATAACCTTACACTTCTCACTATTAAATTTCATCCTATTACTATTACTCCAGTTTACAAGGTCATCCAGATCTTCCTGTAGGATATCCCGATCCTTTTCTGAATTGGCAATACCTCCCAACTTTGTGTCATCTGCAAACTTTATTAGCACACTCCCACTTTTGGTGCCGAGGTCAGTAATAAAAAGATTAAATAAAATTGGTCCCAAAACTGAACCTTGAGGAACTCCACTAGTAACCTCCCTCCAACCTGACAGTTCACCTTTCAGTATGACCCGCTGTAGTCTCCCCTTTAACCAGTTCCTTATCCACCTCTCAATTTTCATATTGATCCCCATCTTTTCCAATTTAACCGATAATTCCTCATGTGGTACTGTATCAAATGCCTTACTGAAATCGAGGTAGATTAGATCCACTGCGTTTCCTTTATCTAAAAAATCTGTTACTTTCTCAAAGAAGGAGATCAAGTTGGTTTGGCACGATCTACCTTTTGTAAAACCATGTTGTAATTTGTCCCAATTGCCATTGCCCTCAAGGTCCTTAACTACTTTCTCCTTCAAAATTTTTTCCAAGACCTTGCATACTACAGATGTCAAACTAACAGGCCTGTAGTTACCCGGGTCACTTTTTTTCCCTTTCTTAAAAATAGGAACTATATTAGCTATTCTCCAGTCAAACGGTACAACCCCTGAGTTTAGAGATTCATTAAAAATTTTTGCTAATGGGCTTGCAATTTCATGTGCCAGTTCCTTTAATATTCTTGGATGAAGATTATCTGGGCCGCCTGATTTACTCTCATTAAGCTGTTCAAGTTTGGCTTCTACCTCGGATATGGTAATATCTACCCCCACATCCTTATTCCCATTTGTCATGCTGCCACTATTCCTAAGCTCCTCATTAGCCTCATTAAAGACTGAGGCAAAGTATTTGTTTAGATATTGAGCCATGCCTAGATTATCCTTAACCTCCACTCCATCCTCAGTGTTTAGCGGTCCCACTTCTTCTTTCTTTGTTTTCTTCCTATTTATATGGCTATAAAACTTTTTACTATTGGTTTTAATTCCCTTTGCAAGGTCCAATTCTACATGACTTTTAGCCTGTCTCACTTTATCCCTACATGCTCTGACCTCAATAAGGTAGGTTTCTTTGCTGATCCCTCCCATCTTCCACGCCTTGTATGCTTTCTGTTTTTTCTTAATCACCTCTCTGAGATGCTTGCTCATCCAGCTTGGTCTAAAACCCCTGCCTATGAATTGTTTCCCCTTTCTTGGGATACAGGCTTCTGACAGCTTCTGCAACTGTAACTTGAAATAATCCCAGGCCTCCTCCGCCTTTAGGTCCATAAATTCTTTAGTCCAATCCACTTCCCTAACTAATTTCCTTAATTTATTAAAGTTAGCCCTTTTGAAATCAAAAACCCTAGTCTCAGATTTATTTTTGTTTATCCTTCCATTTAGTTTGAACTGAATTAGCTCATGATCACTCGAGCCAAGGTTGTCCCCTACAACCATTTCTTCAATGAGGTCCTCACTACTCACCAAAACCAAATCTAAAATGGCATCCCCCCTTGTTGGTTCAGCAACTACCTGATGAAGGAATTCATCAGCTATCACATCTAGGAAAATCTGAGCCCTATTATTATTACTAGCACTTGTTCTCCAATCTATATCTGGGAAGTTGAAGTCTCCCATGATCACACAGTTCCCATTAGTATTTACTTCCTTAAAAACATTAAAGAGGTCTCTATCCATATCCAAATTAGATCCCGGTGGTCTATAGCACACCCCAAGCACTATCCCAGGGGAGGCTCTAGTAGTTTTCTTCCCCAATGTGATTTTTGCCCAGACAGACTCTGTCTTATCCATTCCATCACTTTTTATTTCTTTACAGTCTACCTCATCATTGATATACAATGCTACTCCCCCACCTTTACCTTTATTTCTATCTTTCCTAAACAGCACATACCCTTCAATACCTGTACTCCAGTCATGACTGCTATTCCACCATGTTTCGGTTATTCCTATGATATCTGGTTTCACTTCCTGGACCAGTAGCTCTAATTCCTCCAGGGGTGCTGGAACAATTTGTATAGTGGGGGTGCTGAGAAACATTGAACCAAACTTTAAACTTGTATATGATGGAAACCACTTCAAACCAGGGGATGTGGCAGCACCCCTAGCACCTTTAATTCTAGCACCAATGTTAACAGATAGTAAAGACAACATTGGTTTCGCTCAGAAGCCATGGTTTCTTGGATTTCAAATTCTTCCTGACTCTGAATCTCCAGGAGAGTGGGAGGTAGCTGAATGGTCAGGAAAAGGATTTTCTGTGTAGGGCTTCAGGAGGGACACATGACACACTGGGTGGACTTTCAAAAATTTCGGCAGTTTAAGTCGGAATGCTACTGGGTTGACTTGTTCAACTATCTTGAATGGACCCATTCTAATCTGGTAGATGGGTGGGAGGATTTGAGAGGTTTTGCAGACAGCCAGACCTTGTTCCTCACTCTTACGGCTGGTCCACACTGGGGCGGGGGATCGATCTAGGAAACGCAACTTCAGCTACGAGAATAGCGTAGCTGAAGTCGATGTTTCCTAGATCGAACTAAGTATACTTACTGCGGGTCCACGCGGCGCAGGCAGGCTCCCCCGTCGACAGCGCTTCCTCCTCTCGGCGAGCAGGAGTTCCACAGTCGACAGGGGAGCGCTTCTGGGATCGATTTATCACGTCCAGATGAGACGCAATAAATCGATCCCAGAAGATCGATTTCTACCAGCCGAATTGGGCGGGTAGTGTGGACTAGCCCTTAATGTTGGTGCAACTTGATGGTCTCAGTTGGCATGGCATTTATATGTTTCCTTGGTGGCTTCCAGATGCTCCGTAAGTTCTTGGTGAACTTGGTGAAGGTGGCTAACAAGGTCTGTCACAGCAGGAACTTGCGAGTCTGCAGGTGGAACTAGATGGTGATGAGGGTGAAAACCATAACTGGCATAAAATGGACTGTGTCAGATGGAGGCATGGATGGAGTAATTGTAAGCAAGCTCATCATATAGCAGGAGAGAGAATCAGTTATCTTGGGACTAATTAAGGAAGCATCAAAGGTATTGCTCTAAGATTTAATTTACCCACTCCATCTGTCCATTGGTCTGTGGGTGGTAGGCTGAGGAGGTGAAGAGTTCACTTCCTAGGAGTTTACAGAATCTGTGCCAGAATTGGGAAGTGAATTGTGGGCCCTGTACAAACACTACTCCTAGTGGAAATCCATGAAGCAAAACAACATGGTTTAGGAAAAAGTAGGCTGTATCCTGAGCAGTGGGGAGAGCGTGGAAAGAAATAAAACGTACTATATTTGAGAAAAAGATCAATAGCTACCAGGGTGATGGCGCAACCATGGAAGCGAGGTAGTTCTACAATAACAGCTAATGAGACCACACCCCAGGATTGAGGTGGGGTGGGCAGAGGCTGGAGTAGATCAAGCAGTTTAGCATGGTGGCCACTTGCTCCACCAGAACAGGCCACAGGAGCTGACATATTTTTTCACGTCACTATTCATCCCTGGCCACCAGAAACTTCTTACCACCAAGTCCTGAGTCTTATGATGGCCAAAATGGACGGCGACCAGCATGTCATGGCACATTCTCAACATTTTATGTCTGTGCTGACCTTTTGGAATATAAGGGCCCTTCTCATGATACAGTAGACCATTGTGCAAATGGAAATCCGAGTTGACTAGAGTGTCGGAGGTATCAAACGTCTGACAGATTTTATCCACTTGTGGGTCTTTTGGGAGTAGTGTCCAAATAAGGGACATAAAATCTGAGGTTGTGGTTCCACAAATAAAATTAGATGGTCGTAGCACAGCATCTCGGGGAGCTGTGGTGAGCTCGGCATATTCGTTCTTGTGGCAATGGGAGTCTGCTTTCCTGTTTCGTGACCAAGGGTGGAAGGTATTATGAAGCTGGCAAAGAAAAGTGACCCCTCCAATGGATCTGCTATGGGGTAAGAGTACAGGCCATCTGAAGACATTATAAGTTATTGTGATTGGTGAGGACCTGGACTGGGAACCGAGCTTCCTCTATAAGATGTCTTCAAGCTTCAACTGCTGTTTTGAGTGGGAGCAGCTCCTTGTATCAGATACCATAGTTTTTCTCAGAAGGGGTTAGTTTACGTGAATAATATGCACAAGGATGGAGTTGATTATGGGGGCCTGCATTTTGCAAAAATGCAGTCCTGATTGTGAAGTTTGAGCATTGGTAAAAGGTTTGGTTGGGTCTGGATGAACAAGAACAGGAGCTGAAGTGAAGGCTTTCTTTAGCTGATCAAAGGAAGACTGTACATCCACTGACCAGACAAAACAAACCTGTTTTTGGAAGACTGCAGTTTTTGGTTTTACCTGCAGGGAGAATCCTTTAATGAAGCACTGATAAAGATTGGCAAATCTGAGAAACTGCTGAAATCCCTTTGCATCTTATGGGGTGCACCACCCAATGACGGCAGACACTTTCCATGGATGCACTGGTAGACTCTAGGGAGAAATGATATAAACGAGGAACTCAATGGTGTCCTTGCTGAATTCATATTTCTTTGGTTTGGTGTAAAGGCGATTCTGGGTAAGTCTGTCAAGGACAAGGTGAACATGTTGCTCATGTAACTTCAGGTGTTTGGAAAAGACAAGAATATATTTAAATAGATAACAAATCAATCTAACATGTCCCTGAAATGCCATTCACTAAATCCTGACATGTGGCTGGAGCAATACATTGCCCAAATGGCATAACTAACTACTCAAAATGTCCTTATCGAGTGTGGGATTCTGTCTTCTACTCATCACCTTCCTTTATATGGACCAGATTGTAGGCTCGGTGTAGATCAAGTTTAGCAAAATCCCTGTCTGAGTGAAGTCTCTCAAAAAGTTCATTAATAATTGGCAAAGGGTAGCAATTTTTGAACTGTCACTCTATTCAGAGCCCAGTAATCAACACAGTGGCGCAGGGAGCAATCTTTTTTTGTTGTTGTCACAAACGAGTTTGGAGCCCCTGCTGCAGAGTTAGAAGGAAAAACAAACCCCTTATCTAAATTCTCACAGAGGTATTCCTAAAGTGTCTGGAATTCTGGTTCTGAGAGGGATTAAATATGGTCGAAGGGAACATCAGCCCTGGGCTACAGGTTGAAGGGATAAACATAACTCTGAGATGGTGGCAAGACATCTGCTGTCCTTTTGTCAAAGACATCAGCATAATCTTGATATTTCTCTGGAATACCGAAAGTGGATGAAGGGGTGATGGGGAGGCCAGCATCTACCATTTAAGTCCATCCTTCAGTCACTGCATCATGAGGAGGTTTGGGTCTGACACCTGACCTTGGGAGACATGACTGGTGGCAGAATCTTGATGTAAAGCTCAATGTGCCTGTTCCCCACTGGATGGGCAGGTTGTGGTCAACCAGTCAAGGAATACCAAATATGATAGGGAAGTGAGGGGTGTAGATCAGTCCAATCTGCAGAACCTTCCAGGGCCCTGGAGCATGGTCACAGTCAGTAGTGTCATTTGATGAGTAACTAGGCCAGAGGAGAGGGGGGACCCTCAATTGATTTCACCAAATCTGGGATGGTCTTACACTGAATGGGAATGCTATGGATCTGAACAAAATCTGGGTCCATTAAGGTATTGGAAGCTCCTGAGTCCTGAATCCAACTGTTTTTCACTTTGCATGTAATTTATGGTGTCTCTGTCCAAACATGTTCGTGTTTCCACAAAAGTGTCAAACATTCAGCTTGACCTCAGTCAGGTCAGGATGTTGTAACCAAAGAGGAAATTGGAGGGTTGCTTTTTGCTGGCTAACTATGGTGAGGGTACTGATTAACAAATGGACTTTACCAACCGGGCAGTACACAAGTCTTTCTGGGGCCCTTCCCCAAAAAATAGGCATAAGTCTCGACCTCGTTGCTGGCTCCTTTCTGTGTCATTAAGACAGGGTCGAATATTGCTGGCCTGTGAGGTTTGAAAACTGGACTCCTCTTCTAGTTGACGTTCAGCCAGGTGATCATCGATGCTGATGCACAGCTTGACTAAAGCATCTAGGTTACGTGGTGGCTATACTGGGGGCAGCTCATCCTTAATTTCTTCATTTAAGCCAGGCTGGAAATGATAGCACTGTGCTGCCTTGTTCCATCTAGTGTTGGCCACTAAGCACTGGAATTTTGTGGTGAACCCGATGACAGGTCTAGTCCCCTCGTGTAGGTTCCAAAGCATGCTTTTGGCGGAGTGGGTACATTTTGGGTAATTGACATAATCATCATGGCTCATATAAATTCCTCAAGCTGCCTCAGCAGGGGACTGGAAGTCTCTAGGCTAGGGTATCCCCATACCAGGACCTCCCTGATTAACAGGATGATAATGAGCCTGGTCACTGAGAAATGACAGAAGTTGTGGCATGAACACGAGCCAACATTAATTCAGAACGTGGCAAAATTCCCCCCCTCTCCTGTCGCTGTCAAACTGGGCTGGCAGCAGAATCTTCAGTTCCTGGTGGACCTCGGCCCCAGGTAGTAAGGTCTGTACCTGCAGGGCCATGATTTGGGTCTGCAGCCTTTGCAAGGTGTCCATTACCTTTGTCAGGAAGAGGGAAGACTTAATGGGGGGGTGGGGTGTCAGCCTTTCAGCCGAGCCTGGTCTTTGGTCTTTCTTTCTTGTGCTGCTCCAACTGTCAGGGTCATGACTGTAAAGTGGGCAGCTGGGCCTAATGTTGGAGCCATGGGAATAGCCAGGCCTTGAGGTTAGAATGGAGTCAAAGATCAGGATTATGGATTTCACAGGGGTGTGGTTGAGAACAGAGCCGAGAGTCAGAGCCAGGAATCAGAAGCTGAATGCCAAAGCCAATGGATGAGCCAGAGGTGTGGTCAGGAAATGGAGCCATGGTCAGAGCCAGGGGTGTCAAGGATGGAGAAGGGTAAGCACTGGAGCAGGCACAGGAAGCAGGACCAATCACAGCTACAGGCATGTAATGTGTTCAGCAGCCAGTGAGCTCTGTCTGTTGCTGGGTCAAGTAATAGGTAGCTCCTTGACTCCACCGATCAGGAGGTACAATCAATCAGGCAGCCCTGGCTAGGATCAGCTGTATCCAGTGTGTTACTAGGAGACTGACCCTGCTGCAGCTGAGTCCCTAACACAGAGCTGCATACTGTCAACTCAGGAAGATTGCTTGATTTCAGCACTCTCTGGGTCAGATTCAGACCTCACACATAGCTGGTTTTAACTCCAGTGGAGTGCTGCTGATTTACATCAAAGTGAGATTAAGAATTGGGTTTAGTGTTTCTACTGAATATTTCTTTCTTGCTTGCTTGTATATTTTGTAAGTGAATTTAGTCATTCAGAAAGATCCCAGATTGACAGCACTGGAAACTTCTGAATTTAGCCATAGAACAGATGTAGCTCTGGCAGCAGTAGCAGGATCGATACTAATACTTACACTGATGTTCAAGTCCTTTTACTAGCATTAAGTTAATTAATCCTCTCTATGTCTGTATCAGGTAGGTAAGTATTATTGGCCTAATTTTACAGGTGGAGTAGGGGAATAGAGGCTCCTAGAAATGAGATAACTTGCTCAAACTTCACTGTGGTGCGGTTAATCACCATGACTGATAGTGCTCAGTGACTCTAATAACTGCAGAGATGATGAGCAGAGATCCTAGAAATCCATTTGCCATGGAAAAATATGTAATTTGTGTTTTTACAGAGAATCTTTAGTTATTACATTTTGTGAAAAAATAAAAATATATATTAACTATTAACTAAATTCTGCTGAAAGTAATAGTGTCACTTATTCAATGCATACAACTTCCCCCTCTTGTGATTGATTTTTGAATGAACTTTAAATTTACATAGCTAACCATACTCCAATAAATGGCTTCCAGCGTATGTGTTACCCCAAGAACAGGTTCAGGGATCCCAGAGTGTAGCCCTCTTGTTGCTTACTTCCAGATTCCCAATCTGTTCCTGAAAGGTGAAAGGAGGGGCCCCGCCCTAGTAGAATTGCCAGGGTTTCCCGAGGATTTCCCCATGCCCTTCAGGAAATTCCCCCAGAACAGAGTAGATCTATTCACCCCTGGGAGGACATGGATACAGCCTTCAACTCAAAGTATTGACAGCCTGGCAGTACTTTTTCAAAACAAAGTGTGTTCTTTCTTTAGTGTAACCAATCTTTCCTAATACAATTAATCTAAACCTAAATTAAATCTTAAACATAAATCCTTTAGCACAGGTATACAAGTTAAAGTACCCAAGACTGTAATGTCATACAGTTGGAATGGTTTAAGTGATTATGTTCTGCACATGATCAGTCATATGCAGGACACTGACAGTGATCTTAATAAACCCTACACTTTATACATAGTAACATAAACATACACACTACAGACACTCATCTTTATTATCCCAAATTTACACATGAATTAATCCTATTTCTATTCTATATGCTATACTCTGGCTGACATGCTTACTCTCCATTGGCTTCTCTCCCTCTGTTCTGTCAGGGTCATTCAGTTCTGTCTCAGCAACACCACGGCGGCTGCTGTTGCTGCTGCCACCCTGCGGTTGCTTCTGCTATTTCTTCTGATTTCTCTGCTCTTTTAGGTTTCTTCTGATCTCTGCTGGTTCTCCTTCTTCTCCTGCTCCTATCTTGACTGACCTTCACCTGCTTACTATCTGCCTTATAGAGTTTTTGGCCTGTTCTCATTGACTTATTTTTCAATCCTAGCATTAGCATACCTATCCTCCAATTACCTTCAGACCCTTTCTGATTGGACCATACTTATAGACCAATCACTACTGTTAAATCTATCTGTCAATCAAAGCTGTTGCAGAATACATTTTAGTTTTATGGGATGTTGACTATTATAGGATGGTGACCCTCACCTAAGTTTTGGACTGAGCATGCATGAATGACCCCCCCTTCCTTCAGTTATGGAGTGACCTTTGCCTAATCTCAGTTCATACTGCCTACCAACACATTAGCCAACAGACTGAACTGCTTGAAACTGCCATCTCACTGTCTTTGGCTATGTGCCAACATTGTACACACACTTAAATTACTAAATGTTTAAACTGTAAACCATTACCTTATTTCTTTAGTGTATACTTAATTGTTAACTTATGCACCTTAATGTTATGGTCTACCACTGCCACTCCATTTCTTACCAATTTAATTAATTTTATTCATTTTTTCTTCTTCTTTTCAGTTAATGGTGACAGAGCAATGCTTTCCAGTGCTGTGCTTAAGAAACAAAATTGAGCAGCTCAAGACCCTTCATATCATATAGAGGTTGCTGAACGGCATTTAGGGCTTTGTGTTTTAATGCATCTCAAAGTCATTTCAGTCTCCAGACGTGAGTAATTAAAGTTATGAAAAGATGGTAAAAACTTTAGATATCACCCCTAAAGACCATGTCACTGAGTCTGGCAAGAACAAATTTCATGTTGATGGTAATGTTCTGGTCTGTACTGTTTGCAGCAAGGCTGTAGATTACATTAGAAGGCAGACAATTGTAGAACACATGGAAAGCGCTAAACATAAACTGAATGAAAAGAAACAAAAACAAGAGGCTGAAACAGCAGGACCATTGACAACAGTAATGAAACAATGCACTGTGAAGGGATCATGTTATTAATTTTATTTTAATATAATGATTGATGGCACTGGTAGGCTTCAAACTTGCTTACAATTATAAATACATCAATAAAACGTGTTCAACTGATACATATATGTATTGTGGCTATAGAAACTAAAGTTCAGTGTTTCATTTTAATCACAGAAAACCACCGATTTTTATGTTTTTTTATCAGAATTTTTTTTATCATGGAAAAGTAGGATCCCTGATGATGAGTCTTCTGAATTGGCTGAGGAATTCATGACCACTGTGACAGCATGGGGTGATTGCGGCCTCAACTCATTTGAACTGCAAACATTCTGGATCTAGGTTTTGCTCTAGGATTAGGACATTATTTCCATGGTATGGTCTTATCATAGAACCATAGGGTTAGAAGGGACTGCAAGAATCATCTACTCTAACTCACCACCTCTTATGGGTACTGGTTACAGCCAGTGCCTCCCATTGGGCAAGAGACCTGGTTTGATAGTTCACCAGAGTAAGGCTATCTCTAAACTGCACAGCCTACTTGTGAACCTCTGGGGCTACATTTTCTCTGTTGCAGGGGGAGGAGATTCTGGGATGAACGCTTATTACACTCCAGCCACTGCTGCTCCTCCCACTAAGTCACTAGAGCTATGCCAATTTAAGCAAGCTGAGGATCTGACCCTTAAAGTCCATGGTGGTATTATTAGTTCTACCAGCTGCTTTTGATACTGCTGATCATGAGGAGGGGTTGTTGTCTTTCTGAGAAAACACAGCAGATAGGGTTAGACAATTACTCTTTGGCCTTGCAAACTCTGTCAGGTTCTACTCTGTCACTCCTCTTGTTAAACAAGTATAGGAGAATGTTAAGAGGTCTAGTGAGGAGAATTGGGTTTTCAGAATGCTCCTGAAATCCACCTTTATGTTTCCATATGGATGAATGTGGGTGAGTGAGATTGGAACAACTTGACTGAGGTCCAATTCAGATAAGACTGAGGTGTTGATAAAGAGAGCAATGTGAGGATATGGCAGAGTTTATATTGGCTACTTTGAGAGTGTGTATCCATCATTTGTTAGTTGGATACACAACTTGGAGGTCTTGTTAGATTCCCAGCTGTTTTTAAATGATTGATTAGCAGAAGTGACCCTGAGGATTTTTGCAGGAGATAGCTGAAGGCCTATCTTTTTGAGTATTGGGGAGAGCTGATCTGTGAGATTGAAAGGGGTTCTTGGGGAACTGAGGGTTTGAGATTTTTGTCATAATCTCTGTGGAAAGTCTGGGGTCTGTTTTAGTTTTTCCTATTATTTTCAATTCTACTTTATTTTACTGTTGTGGATTAAAAATATTTTGGCAAGTTGCCTACAGCCTAGTATAGACATATTTTTGTATATCTTAGCATGAAATAAATATTATTTCTCCTCATGTGCAACATGATCTAGACTCAGTGAGGTGAGGTAAGGGTGGTATTGTAGTCTAACTCTTAACCCTACTTGCTTTTATTAGTTTCAGTAACAACCATGTTTGATTAGTAATTGTTTTAAGGTAGTATAAAAATGACACCCTCCCCCACTTGCCCAGCCATATCATTTCTGATGTTTGGGCCTAATGCAGTATTCCTTCTGATGGTCAGGGTTTTTCATAATAAGAATTCTATACATAATCAGTGTCTCCACTGTTTTCATTCGCTTCATATCAGAGCTGAAGGACTTGATGCAAAGTGAATGTTAATATGGTTCTTCAAAGCGAGTAATATGCTACTAATTGACATGTTACTCAGTACATCAGTTGGGATTTTATGTAGTAAAACGAGTGAGCTTGCACAATGCTTGCACTCACATTATATGAGGCTGCAGACTAGATATGTTGGGAATTGATCTATTACAGTTCTCCCATTGACATGGTAATGATTCCTATAAAGTCATTATGATTTCAGCCTTTTGTTGACATTTGTTGTAGTCTCAGTGACATGCTATTACCCTTGTCAGAATTAGGTATAAAACATCCTTCATTGAAACATTGTTCCTTAGCCTGGGGCTAGACTGACACTTGGCCATACATGGCAGTAAAGGGGCGGGAGCGGGAGGTCAAATCTCAGTGAATTAGCTGTCGTCTATGTTGGAATAACTCAATGAGGGATAATTTGGCTCTAAATAACTGTAACATTTCAAAATTAGATTTCATTTGGGATGCAGTATGCAAAGAGTACGCATGTTTGATACACTCCTGTTTTGCCCCAGAATTAGGATTTGTGTTCATTGATCAAGCAGTTCAATATCTAACTACCCACTTTGCCTGCACACATATTGCATTCACATGCTAACCAAACCTGCACTTCCAAAAACTTGCGTATGATTTTTTGATGAGCAATAGATCTGGGCAAAATTTGTGGCAAATAATTTGTTCACTGAAAAATACGCATTTTTTGGGTTGAATGAAACTGTGGATTTGTGTTGAAAAAAGGCAAATAACTTTGGCAAAAAAACCCAAACAAAAAACCCCACACCAAAAATCCCTGAAAAAGTAGAAACATTTTGTTTCAGGATTTTCTAAATGAAATGCTTTGACTCTTCATTTTGAAACAATATTTAATTTAGACATTTAAATAGATTTAACAGAACCTCCCTCACCACAAAATAACACCTGAATATGAAACTAGATGCTCTGTTTCACATAGAACAAAATTTTGTAAGACCCCAAACAATTATTTTTCTGATTTTTTGGTTTGGCCAATGAACTGAAAAAAATCAATTATTAGACCAGCTTCAGTGAGCAAATTTAGTGGCTCTTCTAAAGTGTATCTCTTTGTGTACAAACTAAAGCCATTCTACCATCAGCCTCTAGAAGGAAAGCTATATAATAAAAATGCTTTTAACTTTGCTGCTAGTTTTGATTGTTTCCCTGTTTGATTTTAGTTGATATAAGTGACAGCAAACTTCTCATCCTGATATACCAAGGGTTCAGAGTCCAGCCTTGCCTGTGGAGCAGTATAAAAGTCCTGGGCAGACAGGCCAAACCCTTAGCCCCTCATTTGTGGCTTATTCCTTCCATTCAGTATTGCAGATGGCTGAAATCTCTGATATGAAGTTGTCAGATGTCAAGGGAGCCCTTTTGCCCAAGGATATCCCTTCTCCTAGGGAAAAGGTGGGGAAGCAAGTAGGAACAGAACCCTCGGAAATGTTTCAAACCTCAACAGCAACTGGCCTTAGGGGGCTCCCTCCAATTCCTGGCTCCCTCCCAGGAACTGGCAGACCTCAGCAGCCATGGCTGGAAGATCAAAAAGGGGTCTGGATCTGCAGACTGCCTGTGGGGCAAAAAAGGGGGGAGTGCATGAACTTCCCATTCCCTTTGCAATCTCTACTAGCTCTGTCTACTGTCTACTGCGTTTGCCCCATATCCTGGCTGGCCTCAGGATAGGTCAGAGCTCTACTTTGTGAGAATAAGGATTCCTGCTCACATGTGGTTTCCCACTCATCTTCTAGTGTTGGGCTGGGAAAGAATTATTGGACAAATTGTCACAGCTCTTAGGGATTTTTCGCCTTCCTCTAGAGCACTGATAAGAGATCATCAGGAAAAAATGTTGAGGCTTTAATAAAGCTGTTGAGCATAGAGTGATTGGCAGAATTATTAAAAACTTGTGCGGAGGAAGGCTGGAGAATCCCAAACACCAGCACAAATTTAAGGCAATGCAGACTCAAATTCCTTTAAAGAAGAAAACTAGGAACAAAAAGTGGTTGGCGTGGTTTCACTCACCATGTCAGAGTCCGCACTTTAAGTGGAATAGTAGAGAGGCAGCCCAAAACTATATAAACAGCTCAGATTTTCAGGACAATATAAGGGCAGCAAAAAAACAGATGGCCATATAATGCCTAGTCCTTATGCAGGTTCACAGCAGAGGGTGGAAGGAGACTTTGGGCAGCATGTGTCAGGTCCAGGCAGGATTGCAGTCCCAGCACCCTGAGAAAACCAGGGTTGGCCTTTTTCCTACTCCTTTCAGAGTGCATAGTACCGTAAGTGGGAATGAGGCAGAGCCATGTTTCCAATCACTCTATTCATCAGGTGGTGGAGGATCAAGATATACTCATCACAGTGGTATAGTACTAGTCTCACAGAGGATGCATGCCTAGGAGGACCAGAAACCACTTACCATGGGTGTGAGAAATATATACAATCCAGCCCTTAATCAATGAAAACCAGTTAAAGGGTTAAGGGAAATAAGAAGGACTTCTGTTAATATATCGTGGAAAAAGCAGTGCCACAGATAAAGTAGATCTGGGATGGCCACAGCTGGAGGTGGGACACAGGATGGGCCAGGGCTCTGAGGTGGCAGCAAGCATTCTCTCTGAGGTGCTTGGCTGGTTAGTTCTTGCTCAGGTGTTTTAGGTCTAACTGATCTCCATATGTGGGGTTGGGTAGGAATTTTCTCCAGGACTGATTGGTAGTGACCTTGAGGGGTTTTTGCCTTCCATTGCAGTGAGTGGGTGGGGGTCACTTGCCAGTATTATCTGGGTATATCTCACTTAATCATCTTGCTGCCACTGTGGGGGCACCTTAGTCCTTTCTCTTCTTTGCCTATGGTACATAATAGTCTGTCTCCTCTGGGCTGTAACACTTTGGTCTAATTTTGGTTGTTGGATTTAGTGTACGGATGCTGGGTGGGAGTGGTGGCCTGTCATATACAGGAGGTGAGACTGGAGGTTTTGGTGCTCCCTTCTGGCCTTAAACTCCATGAAAAGCCCAAACTGTCCCTACTTTGATGCTAAAACTTCCAGCCTGCTCCACTGACAACTTTTGCAGCGCTGTTATGCATTGTCAATACAATAATCAGTGGCACTTTGAAAAATTGAAAAATCAGAGCCAGAATAAAATAAGCTCAATTTCACATCAGAAACAGTAATATAAGGGATGGTATATTGATTGCATTATTTATCACCCTATTAAATTCACCTTTTGAATTTACCTGAACCTGCCACAACATTTTGAGTCTACCACACTGCTGTGTCACAAAAACCAGGAGGCCATGTCCTAGAATTGAGGTCCAGCAAAGAGCACAAGACCTAAAGATGTATTATGAAAAATAAATAAGGGAAACCTCATTTTCTGACCCAGCATGTGTATTAGAAACAAAAGAGACACTGCAAACAATGTGTGGGTATTATGACTATCCCTCATCCAGGTATGAGCTTCAACTGCTACTCCCATCTCAGAGTCCTCCCTTCACTTCCCTCAGAGCAAGATTACCTCATACCAAGGAAAGGTAAAGAGGTGGGGAGGAGAATCAGAAGTTGTGTTGCATCCCATCTGTCCTTTCTTTTAACCCATGTCCACAGCCCAGGTGGAGAAAGAGCAAGACAGAGAGTGGAGTCTTTGCACAGTGACCCTTGGGGACATTTTTGTATGAGGATCCCAAGTGCTGGGCCAGGGGAGAAATGTGGATGGAAACCATCTTTCTGGGAACCTGCTGATGGGGAGGGAGAAAATGCTGTCCCTCTCCAGGACTGATGTGCCATCAGAGACAGGAGTGGGGAATAAAATGCTGCCCACTTTCCACTCACTTCGGAGATGCTGAACTAATTGTTTGATGCTGCAAGCACAGATATTTATCCCTACTTTGAGAATAACAGAAAGCTTTGTGAATCTCATTCCTTGTACAGCACCTGGACAGGAAGAGCCCAAATCAAGAATGACACTTTGGAACGCTAGATCTTCAAGTTATTTAATGTAATATTTTGTATTTATATGAGATCTTTAGCAAGATATTAATACATGACAGAGAATAGTCAATTAAATGTACTAAATTCCTGGGAAATGTTGATCACGTTAGGCTAGAATTTCATTTACACTAATGCCACAGTGTAATTTATGCCCACCTTAAGGCCTCTTTACACTGCCAGAATGGTGCAAAGGAATTTTAGTATGACTGAGAATCTGGCCCAGTCAGTATATATTATTATTATTGAAAATATTGCTAGTACGGTGAGACTGGCTAGACACTAAGAAAGATTCTAAGAAAGATTTCAATAAAAATTTAACCCAGTTGTCAATACATTGGATTTGGAGAGAATCTGGGAACATGTAGGGTTTAAGAAATGTGGTTAAGGACTTGTGACTGCAGCATTTCACTAAGAATGAGTGATTAGAAACATTACTAGCCAAATTCTCCAGCACCAAAATTCAGGTGAGGACTGAAGTTTTTATTCTAAGTCTGTCTACATAGCCAAATCTACCATGTCAGGAGATCATGTTATATCACCGTGTATCACAACCATATTATAACATGGTTCGAATATATGCATGTGCGAATGAGAGCACACATGTTATAATCCTGTTCTGGAACTTGGTAACTTCTCTAATCTACTCAAGTGAGAGTCGGAGCTACAGGGGGTTGCACCGGGCAAAGAACCCAGAGACCCTGAAGATGCACAAATCGCTGACTGGAGTGACAAGGTAGGAAGTAGCCCGGTGGGGAGGGCTGGGGGGACAAGCCATTGTCCCGAGACTGGTCAGTGTGTTGCAGACGGATCCCCGCTGACCCAGTGGCAGACTCACTCACCACTGCAAGGGCCCTGGGCTGGGACCCGGTGGAGCAGGAAGGGCCTGGGTTCCCCTACCTAGCCGCCACCTTACCTTAGGTACCCCCACCCAAGCGGCTGCTTGACCATACAGCCCCATTCGGAGGGCAACTTTAGTGACTCCGGCCGCTAGGCCATACAGCTGCACCCAGAAGGTGACCCTGTGGGCTCCGGCTGCTACGCCATACAGCCTCGCCTGGAGAGCGACTTTATTGACTCTGGCCACTAGGACATATGGCCCTACCCAGAGGATTAGGGGTATGGAATGGCTGCCATAGGAGAGATTACTAAGACTGGGACTTTTCAGCTTGGAAAAGAGACAACTAAGGGGGGATATGATAGAGGTCTATAAAATCATGACTGGTGTGAAGAAATTAAATAAGGAAGTATCATTTACTCCTTCTCATAACACAAGAACTAGAGGCCACCAAATGAAATGAAAACAAACAAAAGGAAGTATTTTTTCACACAACATACAGTCAACCTGTGGAACTTCTTGCCAGAGGATGTTGTGAAGGCCAACATTATACCAGGGTTAAAAAAAGAACTAGATAAGTTCATGGAGGATAGGTCCATCAAGGGCTATTAGCTGGAATGGGCAGGGATGGTGTTCCTAACCTCTATTTACCAGAAGCAGAGAATTGGCGACAAGGGATGGATCACTTGATGATTACCTGTTTTGTTCATTCCCTCTGGGCCTCTGGCATTGGCCTCTGTCGGAAGACCGGATACTGTGCTAGATGGACCTTTGTTCTGATGCAGTATGGCCATTCTTATGTTCTTATGTATATTTTAACTCTGCATCAATCCCTCCATGAAAAATTACTTTACTGAAAGATCCCTTTTGATTTATCTTTCATATGTTATGCAACTGCTGAAAAAGAAAAGGCGTTTGTTTTTTTTTAAAATGGTTCTCATGTTATAAGGGATTCAAGCTTTAACTCTGACATTGATCTACCACACTAAGTAATGAAAAGGTAAACATTCTTTGGAATTTCTGGTTGTGTAATTGTATAATTACATAAGTGATTTTTACAGAAAACTTATCAAGAATTCATTTGAACAATTAACATATTTCTGCCAGCAAGTTCCCAACATCATATTCTGCAATTTTGCTCAGAATGATTGTTAACTATCTTTACTCTGTGTGTTTTAATTAGTATTATTAGTTTTGCTGGTGGATTCGTCCAAGGTATTTTTTTAAATATTAAAATATGCATCTTACATACAAAATACCAAATTGATAAAATTTTCTTAAATCACGTTTTCGCTTGAGTCCCTCTTATGACACAACAAGGCTTTCTTTGTTAGGAAGCTTTTTGAAATCCATAAGTGAGTGGCCTTGAAATTACATTAGTTGGCTGAAATCATAAAATGTGGAGGTATAAAACAATAGAAAAATACAAGGAAAAGTTAAGTAGACTTTTAGGAGCTCAACAAAAGAAAATAACTCTTCTTAAATTGTAAACTCATTGGGACAGAGGCCATCTTTGTGCTGTGTGTGTGCAGCACTTAGCACAATTGGGTCTTGATCCATGATCGGGGCTTCTGGGCACTATAATAATATAAATAATAAACAGTAATAAGCTTATTGTTTGAGAGCGTGTAAGTGATATAGGTACCCAAATCCCATTAAATAAATAGATTTTTTTAAAAGCCATGTGGTTTGGTGGATAGGGCTGGAGTGGAAGAACTGAGTTCTTGTTCCTGGCTTTGCACTGACCATTTATGTGAGCTTGGACAAATCATTTTGGGCTAGAGCCACAAAGGCACTTAAACTTCATGGGGAGGGGATTTGAACTTAGATTCTCTCCCAAGAAAAGTCTCTTAACCACTGGGATATGGGGTATTTTGGTCTCTCAAATTTCCTCTTGGAGCTGTTCTACTGCATATAAATAATTACTGGGCCATAGAGAAAGTGAGTAACTCCCTAACTCAGTGGTTGGGGGGTGGGGTGAATCACCACAACTCGCCTCATCCTCTGGTTGTTTTGTGTGGATATAGGCATATCCAGAGAATGCCTACTGGATCAAATCTCACAGGTAAGATAGGCAAGGGAGCGCATAGTCTGAAGATACTGCTACAGCTTTGGAATTAGATAGGCTCCTGGGCACGTAGCCAGAGGTGGCTGTGTTCATGGTCACTGGCAGATTTTTAGGTTCATGGGGGAATTTGTCAGCAGAAATTTAGGTGTCTAGGGACTTTAGGTGCCTATAGAGTTCTGCAGCTGCTGAGTAAGGGTTTTGAAGATCTCAGTATGCCTAAATGTTGGATTTAAGTGCCTAACATGGCCGTTAGATACCTACGTCCTTTTGTGGGTCTAGGCCTTTCTTCCAAGTTACTTCCATCCAGTCTTTATTTCTTGATCTCTGTTTCCCCCTCTGTAAAATGGGGTAATGAAACACATGCTCCTTTGAAAAGGGGCTATCCATATATTAAAAGGGCTAAAGATTAATATGGGCAGCCTCTGACAGCGTTCAACAAGCTAAATTCTTGGAATTATTATTGCACATCCTGGCACTGAGGAAGGACTTGGAAGAGAGAAGAGCATCCCTGTGGTATGGGTTCAGGGAGAATTTTCAGTGCATAAGGAAGAAAGTAGAACAAGGCTCAAAGAACTGGACAAAACAATGACCCAAGGTTGACACAATAAGAGACAAAGGCAGACAAGTGAGAAGTTGCAGAATTGTGAAGGGAATTTCAATCTTTTTTCTTGAGTTAGTGCATTTGGATGCCACACCATCAGTCATGGATTGTTTGATACTTTTCTTTCAAACACCAAACAATTGTCAGAATGTTAGACTGGCTGTGAGACCAGTCCCACAGCAGGGTGGTGTACTCAGAGAGCGGGATCCAGACTGAATAAACAGCATAGCTTTGCCAATCTGTTTGTACAAATCAGGCCAATATTATTAATGGTTAGAGAGACTGTGTGTTAAGATGACAAACTGCCGATTCAGGGCACCTTTTATGAAAGCTGGAGCTATTTTACTTTGTTTCTGTGATAGAAACTGTATCTTCTATTCATGTCTCATTTTTTAATGAAGAAATAATGAAATTAGTATTTATTCACATAAGGGCAACACATCCCACACCTACATTGTAGCCAAATCTGTCCTTATCCCCGTTAAATCCTCCCCATTGAGTTGATCATGCTACAGGAGGGGAGGAATGGGATTTTGAGAACCTATTAGTTATGTACACTCGACACATTGTGGAGAATACTACATTGAGTCCCCATGAGAGGAAGGATGGCTAGTAAGTAAGTAAGTAGCTAGTTTAGAGCTTAGGAGACTTGGGTTCAGTTCACGGCTTCACGGATTTTCTCTGTGGCCAGGGGCAACTCACTTATCTTCTCTGTGCCTCAGCTTCTCATCTGTAAAACAGGGATATTGTCACTTTCTTGCTTCACAGGGGGAGTTGTGAGGATAAACCTGTTAAAGATGGTGAGTCCCATTGGCCATGTAACTACCTGAAGATAGTATGCAGGAGGCTTTCAGTGTGCTGGGGAGGAAGAGGCTCCAATAACAGCCAGCTTGTCTGGGGCATAACTATCTTGGCCCAGCTCCTCAAAGATACAAGCACCTAACTCCTATTGAAATCAATGGAAGTTAGGCACCCAAATGCCTGTGAGGATGTGGGCCCTTGATAAATGATCTAGTGGGGATGATACCTTCCCTCCTAAACCCTGCTGGATTGTTCAAGGCATAGCCTGCTTCCTCCCCAGGCTGTGCATTGACAAGAGGACATTTTTAAAAATAGCCTTCTGTGTATTTTAAAAGCACTGCAAAAATCCCCGATATTTAATTTAGTTTTGTTTGATACCTGAAACAATTAACTCTGGAACCAATCGATTTTAGGGAAAGTATTTCCAGCTCCAGCTGCGGGCACCTTTTCAATTTCAAATACAATAGCCACAGTTAATTATCCAGTAACAATAATTCTATTTAGTCTGAGAAAAAAAATCTGGCTTTAATTTTCAAGCTTTAATTTAGCAATATTAGAGTTTAATCAGTGATTGTCTAATGAGGAATTAGATAATGCTGTTGGAAAGTAGATTACTACACATCCAGCTCTAAAATTTCAGTTCAAACTAAATTTATCATAAAGTAACCAAATTATGTATTTGGTAGCTACAAAGAAATTGCCTATGAAGCTAGATTGGGAAAACACATACTTGTACATACTTGTCATGGAAACACATTGGGGAATTTAAGGTGAGGAAAGTAGACATTAAACAAAATGGGGCAGATTATTGGCACCATCTTGTCTCATTCTAAATTATTTCCTACTTTAAATAAAAAACACTAAAGTTTTCCAAGATTTCTGTTGGGAATTCTTTTTATTTCTTCATTTCTTTTTAATTAATTTTGGATCAGTAGGCATTACTAGAAAATATTGGGGTGTTTCAAACAGGAGCTCAGATGCCATGGTGATAAGCATGGTATCCAAACAGTAATAGAATAGAAATATAGGAGAAGAAAATATTTTTTTCCTAATCTCCTCTGGATGTGGTTTGGCTAACAGAATTGCTTTCAAATTCCCATCATGAATGTATAAGGAATAGTAACTTCACCAGTTTGATATATAAACTATTTTATATAGGTTATATATGTCTGGAGGAACCAGCTTACAAGGTCAAGGCAATAAAGAGCCAGTTTACACACCTTCAGAAGTGGTACTAAGGTGTGCCAGTACAAAGAGATTCCTATGCACCTCCTTTAGTGCTGAGTCAACTCTCAATGACTTCAAAGGCAGCTCAACATCTCCAGGAATTGGGCATTGTTCAGTCCCTTGCAGGATCAGGTCCAAGGTTCATAAATGGAATAATTCTGGCACTGATATTCTAATCCTCTCCTCCTCTAGAAAACATTTTGTCTCTCTTATTGTCCCTCATGCTGCTTTCTACATCAGCTTCTTCTCCCTAATGTGGTAACCTTTCCGTCTGCTCTCTCGCACCCTCTTTCTTCCCAATGCTGCATGTGTGCTGCCTTTCTGGCACACCTCCTTGGCAATGGGGACTCCTTTGCACACTCTCTACATTATGCTGGTACGGGGGAATACTTGCACACTTCCGAAGGTGCATGAGCTGACGTTTCATTGATTTGTTCTTCCAATCACCCCCTGCTCCTCCAGACCTTCCTTTACTGTTCCTGTGATCCCTCTCTCTCCTCCCCATTTTCCTGAGGTGGAAAAGTCACATGTATTTCCCTCGTTTCCTGCCTTTCAGATCCACAATCATCCTCAGTTTCCTTCTGCATCCTTCAAAGTCCTATATCCACCTCTGACCTCTAGCTCTGACTCAGCTTGGCCATAATTGGCTAAAGAAACTGGGGCAAATGCTGCTGCTGTTCTGGATACTTCTGTGTAGGAATTTATGTCCTTTCCTTTCACTTGCACAGTGAGAGGCCAGTAGTGGGGGCGCAAAATGGGCAACTACTACTGAGAAGAGGAGACTGCTAGAGGAGATGTCAGCAGCACCTCTCCAAAGCAGACCTGAGGCTGAGATCAACCTACTGATGTCACGTGACTGGTCCTGGGGCCACTGTGTGCAGCTGCACAACTGTAGGACCAGATCTGATCACAATGTAAGCCAGTGTGCTGCTCCCTATGTGTTTGTACATTGCCTACCACAATGGGATCCTTACTATATTCTCGGGACATTACTACGTCGTTGTTGTCAATTTCGATCCCTCGAGGTTGAGGATGATCTCTTTCATGGGTTTTGTTTTTTATGGGTCCTTTGGTGACTGAGGAGTCTGATCCTTGAGCCACAGGCTTGTTGGCAGACGTTGCAGGTGGTGTTGGAAGTCAGGGTTTGGCCATGGTTGCTGTGTGACAGTTGGCTGTCCTTTCTTTTCCAGTATTTCTTCTGCAATCAGAGCAAGGCAATTTTCCTCAAAAGTGGACATTCCTTCTCTGACAAGTCTTTGCCTGTTATCCCTATCCTGGGATACTGTTTCCCAGTGTGTGGTGTCGATGCCACATCTCTTGCTAATTACTACAGTGCTAATAATAAATACCAAACCTAACTACCGTTCTTTTTTTTTTTTTTTAAATGGAGATATGCCAATCTCCTAGAACTGGAAAGACCTTGAAAGGTCATTGAGTCCAGTCCTCTGCCATCACTAGCAGGACCAAGTACTGTCCCCTGACAGATTTTTTGCCCCAGATCCCTAAGTGGCCCCCTCAAGGCTTGAACTCACAATCCTGGGTTTAGCAGGCCAATGCTCAAACCACTGAGATATCCCTCCCCCCTTTACATATATTTAATGTATGCAGTGTTGTTCAAGAAGAGCTCTGTGTGTCTTGAAAGTTTGTCTTTCTCACCAAAAGAAGTTGGTCCAATAAAAGATATTACCTTACTCACTTGGTCTCCCCAACATATATTTAAATCATGAAAAGACAGAGTGGTCTGTAGGTACTATAAAATGCTCCTTAATAACAAAGTCTTATGCGAGGAGAGCAGTAGAAGGATTAAGTTTGTAGGATTAAGTTTGGAATAAGAGCCTATAATGCATCAGAGAAACAAAGGAACTTTAAAAACTATGATTTTTACTTACCTTGCCCATTGGGTATAATAAAAATACATATGTTTTGAAAAGGGAATACACACTAGCCTGCTGGTCATAGAAACTAAGGTTATGCCTGAGACACTGGGGAAATCTTACAAGAGCAGTTATCCAAGGTAAAATATTATTTCTGTAATGCTAGGAATGTGAGTGTCACTAGTTATTTGCTCGGTGCTGGGCTTAAAAGTTAGACTTGCCAGAGGGTATTCTAACCTGCACACCTGACATTTCCGAAAATGTTCATATTCTTTCAGTCATTCCTGTATATCAGTTCTTGCTAGAGCTCCAGTTAAAATATTAGTTTGGTGGTTTCTTTTTTGGTAGTAGACTTTTATGAACTTTTGTAACTCAAAATCAGCCTGCAAATACAGATATTAGTCCATTATTTGGATTAGTGTGATATCATTTGGTATTACAGAAAACAATCATCCTCTTTTTTTTTTTAAAAAAAGAAGCTTTATTGATACACACTAGCTGCTTTTAAAAGAGATTTTAATATACATACTTGTTGTGCATATATTATATGTAAAGTATGGAGATAGTATTTTTTAAACACATAAGCATCCATTGCCTTCATAGAGAGTAATAGCTCCAAGTAAAAGAGTTATCATTTATTGTGTCAGTGATGTGTGGATTAAGGACTCCCTAAGTATGCACTGATATGATAAATCATAATGGCTCTGCTGGAGTTAGTACAGGCTATCATGACAATGAACTGTGGATTAAGGACCATTTAGAGTTGTTAAAATCTCAATGGAGCAGACATAATGATTTTGCTGACTGTCTCCAAAGTGTTCTCAATTACAGATTTTATTTTCTATTTATTAAAAATATATCAAAGGAAATTAAAGCGATGTCAATTTATCTACCTGGATGGGAGGTAGATTAATAGATTCCAAGCCCAGAAGGCATCATTGCATTAAGCTAGTCTGACCTTCTGTATAACACAGACCATAAATGTTTCCCAGAATAGTTCTTACAACATATATTTTAGAAAAAACATCCAACTTTGATTTAAAAATTGCCAATGATGGAGAATCCACCATGAGCCTTGGTAAATTGTGCCAATGGAAAATTACTCTGACCATTAAAAATATATGCCTTATATCCATGAATTCTTATGAATTTGTCTAGCTTCAACTTCCAGCCATTGAATTGTGCTATATCTTTGTCTTCTAGACTGAAGAGCACATTATCAAATATTTGTTCTCCATGTAGGTACTTACAAACTATGATCACGTTACCCCGTAACCTTCCCTTTGTTAAGCTAAATAGATTCAACTCTTTGAGCCTATCACTATAAAGCATGTTTTCTAATTTTTAAATCATTCTTATGGTTCTTCTCTGGAACCCTCTCCAATCTATCAACATCCTTTTTGACCTCTGGACACCAGAACTGGAAACAGTATTCCAGTTGTGGTAGCCTGTAGAGGGGTGGCTACCCCCGCTTCTGCCCTGAGGGGCTTGAAACAGCCCTAGGAGAGGGCTGCAGCTCTGAAAGCTGAGCTGATTGGGGGAAGTAGCTGCAGCTGGGCCATGCCCCAAACAGAGCCCAGCTGGCCACTATAAGAGGCTGCGAGCCAGAAGCCCAGAGACTCTCTCTCTGCTTCCAGAGAGAGAAGGGCCTGGCTGCCAGGAGCTAAGCAGGGTACCTGCAGTGGAGCAGGGCTGGGGAAAGGCTAAGGGAGCCGGGGAGCTCTGGCCTAGGAAAACCCCAGGCTGCAGGCCTGGTAAGGCCAGACCAGGTACTGGGGTTGCAGGGGCAGCCCATGGGTAGGCAGAGGCAGCAGGTTCAAACCCCCTTTGCTGATGATGAGTGGCTTACACTTCAGTCTGCCCCAGTGCATAGAGCTAGATGGGGATGGCAGTAGCTGTACACTGAGGTGAAGTGGGGATAGTGGGTGGGTGGTTCCCCTGGGAGGGGGAGACCCTAGGATTAAGGCTGTGGGGTACCACCAGTGGGGCAGCACCCCAGAGAAAGGGGGACTGGGTCCTGGGAGGGACACGGAGGCCAGAGAGCGGTCAGGCAGATCACCGGCCAGAAGAGGGCGCTCTGGAGGCTGGACGAGCAATTCCCTGGACAACCAGCAGTAGGCGCTGCCGGGTGAGTCAGAGGGGGGTGATGGATGGAAGGAGAGAGATCACTTGATCATTACCTGTTGGGTCCACTTACTCTGGGTCACCTGGCATTGGCCACTGTCGGTGGACAGGATACTGGGCTGGATGGACATTTGGTCTGACCCAGTACGGCCTTTCTTATGTTCTTATGTTCTTATTATGAGTCTGACCCTGTTACATAGCCCCAGTGCCAAGTACAAAGGTATACTAACTTCTCTAACGTGAGATTCCCCTGTTTATGCATCCAAGGATCACATTAGCCCTTTTGGCCACAGCGTTGCACTGGGAACTCAAGTTCAGCTGATTATCCGCTGCAACCTCCAAAGGGGAATTGACAAAGAAGATGACAGAAAGATATGAGCAAGGTCAAAATCATGATCCATCTAGTCGCTATAAGTGTGGAAGAAAAGATCAGCAAGAATGAAAAAACATTAGAAGTGCAATCATGCATCTGTCAATAGTAGCAAGTGGGTAGATGTTCCACATGAAGTCAAAGAGCTATTGTGCTAACATGATGAGTAAGATCCCTCTCTGCTTGAAAAAAAGGCTTTGACATTCAACTAATGTGACCTAAAAAGCAGAAACACTGTCATTTAGCAGGAAGATTGAGCCGAAGCAAAACAACAAGAAAATCAACCCCCTGAGCAGTAAGCATGGGACAATGTAACTTTGCAATATATGGAGAAAGGAGAAGAAACAAAATAGTAAGAGAGCAGACCAAACTGTTGGTCTGGCAGAGAAGACAAACTAGCAGTATATGTCACTAAAAGAGATGAATGATGGGTTATGTTTACAGTGGATTGAAAAAAAACATGGCTGGCCTGTTGGAAATGTGAAGAACAGAGCTGCATTTAATTATAACAAAATCCAGGAAAAAAATATCAGTTCTGGTGGGTTACATTTTTATGAATTGTTTTAAGGAGGAGATTCCTAAGCCAACAGATCCCTCCTTAACTGTGCCGTTTTTTATCATATAGTACAGTGGCCCCCAACCTTTCTGCTACAATAGCATATTCATGTTCCCAGAAGAGTGTGGCGGGCGCCGGACAACCAGCCGCCGAAATGCCGCCGAGAAGCGACGTCATCGAGAAGCGGCGCTGCCGAAATGCCGCCAACAAGCGGTGTCATCGAGAAGCAGTGATGCTTCTTGGCGTTGCTGCTTCTCGGAGGTATTTCGGTGGCTGGTTGTCCGGTGGCCATGCTCCTCAGTGGCGGGTTGTCCGGCGGAAGCACTCTTTGTCAGTAGGTGGGCTGACATAAATGCCCCAGCAGGCGCCATGTCGCCCATGGGCACCACGTTGGGGACCACTGATATAGTAGATTGTAATATGTTTACAATTTAGGAATCACCGCTAGATGAATATATAAAGTATTATATTTCAGGATCTTCCCTAGTAATAATAAATAATAATAAAATGTGCACGATGAAGTCTTTTTTCTCTGTGTACAGTCCATATTGTGGCCTCTTTCATATGTTGGAATGAATTGTGCACTTTTTTTATGGGGGGAGGGGTGGAGAATCAAAAAAACTCATAATATAAAAAAGATGTATAGGGAGTCTTTGGATTTAGAGGAACAGCTTAACCACATTTGGTTCTGAATTGCATGGGTTGTTGATGCTGTGGCAAGAGCTCCACCCCACAAGTGACTAAGGCAGGGGTGACCTATATTACCCCCTGATTCAGGAACTCACTTTAGCATGTGGTTACTTACATTGAAATCAACCCGTTTCCCCTCCACGTAACTCAAAGTTTCCAAAATGAACTAGAAGAAGCTCCTCAGACACTTCTTGTTACATTCACTACAATAATATCAAAGGGTTTCCCTAATAAAAATGCAGTGCATGAACTATGTTAGAAATGAAAATACTACCTAATATGTGACCAATCAGATTTTGCATAAAAATTAGAAGCCTATTTGCTGTCTCGAAAATTGTGCTAGAATGATTTGGTGCTCTCTGAAACAAGTCCTTGATTTATTTTTGCTTGCAGCTAATTGAGAAAAATTATAAATATGAGATTTGTGAATATTGGCTTGTGTGGTCAATCAAGGAGAAAGAAGACAAAGATTTTGTAAAACACAGGCCATCTGTCTTCTTTTCCATCCTAATTAAGTATGGTACAACACTGGTCTACAATTTTTGAGAAGTCGTCTCCTTCAGAGATAAAATGTGCTATTTAGTATGTATTTTGATGTGCTGAATTCAAATGACAATTTGACAATTAATGACAATTAAAACAACTGATTGGCTACTGTTTCTAAGATATTTAAGTTTTTACATTTTATGTCTATGTATATTGTGTAGATAGTAGAGTTTTAATCATAAATTGCAAACCTAGGTCTTTTCATGTGTTTATGGTTGCTTTACATGATACTATTTCACCTGTCCTGTTTATGTAACACTTTAAAAATCAGCAAGGGGGTTATATAAATAAAATGTATTATGAAACAAAAGGCAAACAACTATTATGTACATAGTTTAGTCCTATTCAGTGTCTACTCGGCGCTTCTTGGCTTGTCTCTTGTATTCATTAAATGGAGCATCTCTTGTCACTGTCCAGCAATAGTCTGCAAGCATTGATGGGCTCCATTTGCCCTGATAGCGTTTCTCCATTGTTGCAATGTCCTGGTGAAATCGCTCGCCATGCTCGTCGCTCACTGCTCCGCAGTTCGGTGGAAAAAAATCTAGATGAGAGTGCAAAAAATGTATCTTGAGTGACATGTTGCAACCAAGGCTTTTGTATGCTTTGAGGAGGTTTTCCACCAACAACCTGTAGTTGTCTGCCTTGTTGTTTCCGAGAAAATTGATTGCCACTAACTGGAAGGCTTTCCATGCCTTTTTTTCCTTGCCACGCAGTGCATGGTCAAATGCATCATCTCGAAGAAGTTCACGAATCTGAGGACCAACAAAGACACCTTCCTTTATCTTAGCTTCACTCAACCTTGGAAATTTTCCACGGAGGTACTTGAAAGCTGCTTGTGTTTTGTCAATGGCCTTGACAAAGTTCTTCATCAGACCCAGCTTGATGTGTAAGGGTGGTAACAAAATCTTCCTTGATTCAAGAAGTGGTGGATGCTGAACACTTTTCCTCCCAGGCTCCAATGACTGTCGGAGTGGCCAATCTTTCTTGATGTAGTGGGAATCTCTTGCACGACTATCCCATTCGCAGAGAAAACAGCAGTACTTTGTGTATCCAGTCTGCAGACCAAGCAAGAGAGCAACAACCTTCAAATGGCCACAAAGCTGCCACTGATGTTGGTCATAGTTTATGCACCTCAAAAGTTGTTTCATGTTGTCATAGGTTTCCTTCAGTGGAATTGATGGCAAAACATTGCCATTATGCAGTAAAACAGCTTTAAGACTCGTCTTCAATGAATCAGTGAACAGTCTCCACTCATCTGGATCGTGAATGATGTTGAGGGCTGCCATCACACCATCGATGTTGTTGCAGGCTACAAGATCACCTTTCATGAAGAAGAATGGGACAAGATCCTTTTGACGGTCACGGAACATGGAAACCCTACCGTCACCTGCCAGGAGATTCCACTGCTGTAGTCTGGAGCCCAAAAGCTCTGCCTTACTCTTGGGTAGTTCCAAATCCCTGACAAGGTCATTCAGTTCACCTTGTGTTATGAGGTGTGGTTCAGAGGAGGAGGATGGGAGACAATGTGGGTCCTGTGACATTGATGGTTCAGGACCAGAAGTTTCATCCTCTTCCTCTTCCTCGTCTGACTCAAGTGAGAATGATTCTGGTGCATCAGGAACCGGCAGTCCTTCTCCATGGGGTACTGGGCATATAGCTGATGGAATGTTTGGATAATGCACAGTCCACTTTTTCTTCTTTGACACACCTTTCCCAACTGGAGGCACCATGCAGAAGTAACAGTTGCTGGTATGATCTGTTGGCTCTCTCCAAATCATTGGCACTGCAAAAGGCATAGATTTCCTTTTCCTGTTCAACCACTGGCGAAGCTTTGTTGCACAAGTGTTGCACCATATGTGTGGGGCCCACCTCTTGTCCTGATCTCCAATTTTGCTGCCAAAATAAAGGTGATAGGCTTTCTTAACCATAGTGGTTATAGTGCGCTTTTGGGATGCAAAAGTCACTTCACCACAAACATAGCAGAAGTTATCTGCACTGTTCACACAAGTACGAGGCATCTCTGCTCACTTTGGCTAAACAGAAATGTGTCCCTTTGCAAAATCAAACACTGACAAATAAGAGAGCACGACACTGGATGATTTCTAGAGCTGATATAGGGCAATTTGTTCAGCAGAGTGATGTAAGCTTTGTTATGATTGCATCATCCATGACTTCTAGGAATAACATGATGCAATTCATATAATGTATGATGCAATACCAGCTTCAGATTGCATCCTTCATTGTTTTGCCTAAAAAGCAAGTACTGTCCAAACCCAGTCATAGATTTATTCATAGATCCAGTCAAAGATGTATTTTAGTCATTTCTGGTTTAAATTGAGATCCCTTCCCTTTATAACTCACCTATCCTCCGCCATTCCCAAGTCAAGGGTCGTATATACTGACCCAATAGCATGTCTTGAAAACTAGAGCCAATCAACAATTTTAAGCATCATTTTCGTTCTCAGTGACCCAGAATTAGTAAAGTTTGACTACATTTATTTCAGAAGTATTTTGGCTGTAGAGCAGTGCAATCAGTGGAAAAATGACAAAAAATATGGCTATTTTAGCATGTGACTGTTAAAGAAATCTAATTTATACATTAGTAATTGGTTAATAATTCTTTCATGCTGTACACATTCAGTTTCGTTTCAGCTGCAATCTATTGCCCAAGGCTCTGCTACTGAATCAAGGTAAAACAGCAAGTAAAGGCTCTTTTTGATTATGTCCGCAGTTGCAAGACTTATCAAACTTGTCTATCATTAACAAGACACACAACACAACCACCACAGAACTAACCCCCAGCCAAAAAAACTTCCAAATCCCACAACCTCCACTAAACAACACTTTTGCAAAACACAGATAAACACAAACATTAACAAAATTTGATTTTTTTTTTTTTTTTACAGTTTGGTAAGAATTTCCTAAAATTTTCAGAATGGAGGAAACCAAATCAAGCAGCGAACTGTGACAATGCAGTCTTCTTTGTCCAAGTATGACTATGATGGGGCATATAAACCCCACACTGGAAAGGAAGGGGTTAAGGAGTTGCTCTGGCCGCCCCATCCCACTGTACCTGCAAAGCCTGCACAAGCTGGAATAGGCTCACAAAAAGGGGAGCAGAATAGCTCAGTAGCTGGCAGACAATGGAGATGAGCTGACCTATACACTGAGCTCCTGGGAAGGAGCTCCACAGGAGTTCTTGCTGCCTGAGGCTTGGCAATAGTGACCTGACCAGGCCTACAAAGAAGGAACCTGTGACTCTTCAAGGGTTTAAAGGTCACTTGATCCTTATCTGTTAGGTTCACTCCCTCTGGGGCACCTGGCATTGGCCACTGTCGGTAGACAGGATCCTGGGCTGGATGGACCTTTGGTCTGACCCAGTATGGCCATTCTTAGGTTCTTATTGTGTTTATTCCTTTACTTTACCATGAAGGAAAAGAGGGGACGTGGTGGTAAGTGATCCAGGGAGGCAGCTGCATAGCACCGCAGGGTGCAAGACTTTGCTGTCTACCACTGGGCCCGGACTCCCCTACCAAACCGATAAGAGGAACAACTATGGAAGTCTATCCCTCTGTGGGGAACCTATTTGGGGGAAGACCCCTGAAGATACAAGGGTCTGGACCCTGAGACCCAGGGGAAGCTCTGAATCCCTTGATTAATCCTGAAGACTTCCTTGTTACTGGAATTTTTATACATACCCTGAAAGGGGTGGAATTGTGAATGTTACCTGGTTGGAGGGCTGAGTCCCTAAAGCACCGACCATAGCAGGGTGGAGAGGGAGTAAGAAAGAAGAACGACTGGGACGAAGTCAACCTGCCACATCCCTGCCCAACTGGCAGCACAATGACACAGACACACAAACTAAAACTCTGAGGATTGTCCTGACCACTACATTTACACCATAGTCCTCACCGCTGAAAGGTTAATGCTCATGAACGTTTTGGACCTCTTGTGCCATTCTTTAAGACTTGATTCTGCAAAGCGCTTAGCAATTCCTGGAGGTGCTGAGCACCCTCAAGAACCTTTGCAGGGTCAAGCCTTTAGAGCCTAATTCATAATTCCCAAGAAAGAACCTCAGCACTTCAATGACTTTTATATTCACGAAAAAATAAAATTGGCCTTCTGGTATTAAAGAGATAATTCCTGCTGCTGTAGCTTGAATTTTGTATTCTGCTTTTAAAATAGAGAATTCAAAATATCAAGGTAGCTGAAAATCACACATAACGCTTATAAACACCAGTCAACAATTTAAATGAAGGAGAATGTATTAAAGACAGAACAGAACAGAAAAGGAAACTAAGTCTGAATGTAGGACCTGCAGAACCTGGGTACGGTAAATGCACTTAGCTTTATGAATCATCCCAGTAAAGCGCAAGGTGTCAAAGAAATGCAATTAAACTTGAAGTACAAAGTTAGATATGTGCTCAGTCAGTATTTACAGTCAATTAGTTTTTCCACAGAGTGTCAGTAGTATTCCTAAAAATCATTTGATTTTCTACTTAAACATTCAGGTGACAGAGAGGTTCAAGGTGACTTGGATGATTGACCTTCATTGATGAAATACTTTTCCATGCTTCCTCTGGCATTATCTACACAAGTAGTGAGCTGGGACTTGTGTTTTTCTACTAAACTCTGTTCATTTCGTTATCTTATTTTCTTCTCTACCCCATCCCCCCTCATCTTTTTTGTCTATTTCTGTGCTCTCAGACACTTAGCTCTTTGGCGCAGGATTTTTTTTTTACTTGTGTCTACAGTGCATAGCACAGGGGGGCCCTGATCCTTAACTGGGGTGCACAGGCGCTACTGTAGTATAAATAATAACAACAATTTGACATTTCTTTTTTTTATAAACACTGAAGAAAACCTGGAACTGACTTATGTTTGCAGGAGCCAAGTGAGGCTTGTGTGGTTGCAATA
Source organism: Macrochelys suwanniensis (assembly GCA_033296515.1). Taxonomy (NCBI): domain Eukaryota; kingdom Metazoa; phylum Chordata; order Testudines; family Chelydridae; genus Macrochelys; species Macrochelys suwanniensis. The sequence continues at coordinate 68,436,739 of CM065775.1, forward strand.
GAGGAAAGTGCTTTATTGGTAATAACCTGCAAGTGACACAGATAATCAAGCATTTCCTCTGAGTGTAGTCAGACATACAATATTAACTTTTTAAGACTTTTCTGCCCAAGGGCTGGCACAGCAGCTCTGGATGGAGGCCGAAAGCACCCCAAATTCAGAATACTAATTAATTTCATTTTCTTCGCTGAAGTCTTGTAAGTTGTAGCCTTTTCACTTGGTTCTTATTCTTGTAGTGTGTTGTTTTAGGCTTCTGTGATGGGGTTGTTCTACTCATCACTGGACAGCACCACCTCCTGTCAGTTCTGGGGATTAGCTCCGTCAGGCTGACACTTCTCCCAGCAGTTACACGGTACCAGTTTCTCTTCTACAGCCCTTCTCTCACTCCAGGAACTGTACTGTCCTCTTTGTGACTCGGCCCTCCCTGGTTTCCCCTTCTGGCAGTCTTCCTCTTTGCTGCTTTGCAGTGCCACTCCCACAGTGGCTGGCAGGGGAACCTGGGCCCACTCGGGGTTCTGGCTCAGGGACCCTCTACACAGCAGCCAAGGTCTGTTTTCTGCACCTTGCTGCCTTTCCCTGAGCTGCTTCTGTGTCTCCTAGCCCTCCCCACTCTTTTGGATTTACCAGTCTCTTCATTCCCTCCTCCCAGGGAGTAACTTTAGGCAACCCCTCAACACTCCTCCCTTCTCTCACTGAGTGACTGCAGACTTCTCTTTGCCACTCCTGCTGCTTCCAATTTCCTGTCTTTTGTAGAAACCCCACTGCCCCTCACAGGTAAGCTTCTCTCTAATTAGCTGCCTCCAGCCTAAAGCTCCCCTGTTTGCAGCCTAATTAGCTGATTGGGCCCACCTGGCCCAATTCAGCTCTTGCAGGGCCACTGTGGGGAGCAAACCCCATCACAGCATCTGTTCCTGTTTTTAGAAGAGCTGACAACTGCTACAGTAAACAAACAGACTCTTCATTGATTCATCTACAACAGACTCTGAAATAAGTAAATTCTTAGGATATGAGCATAAGAACTTAAACTTCAGACAAGACCAGTGATCCATCCAGCAAAGTATCCTGATTCTGACAGCAACCACTACCAGATGGTTCAGACCAGGTATTGGCATCCTTTGGCACGAGGCCCATCAGGGAAATCCACTGGCAGGCCGGGATGGTTTGTTTACCTGCTGCGTCCGCAGGTTCAGCCGATTGCAGCTCCAACTGGCCGTGGTTCACCATTCCAGGCCAATGAGGGCTGAGGGAAGCGACGCAGGCTGAGGTATGTGCTGGCCGCCGCTTCCCGCAGCCCCCATTGGCCTGGAAAGGTGAACAGTGGCCAGTGGGAGCTGCGATTGGCCAAATCTGCGGATGCTGCAGGTAAACAAACCGTCCCGGCCCACCAGTGGATTTCCCTGATGGGCCGCGTGCCAAAGGTTGCCAATCCCTGGTTCAGACAAAGGTACAAAAGCTACCATACTGGGCAATTATGGAATGATCTGTTGTAGTGTGATGGGTGCCCCACTCTGGTAAGCAGGGGTTAAAAGCAGCCAAGCTAGGCTGATTGGGGAAGCAGTCAGAGCTGTGGCCAGCTCAGTTAGGGCCCAGCTGGCCCTGATAAGAGGGCTGTAGGCCAGAAGCTGGAGAAGTCTCACTCTAGCCCTGGCATGGAAAGGGCTAGCTGCCTGGGAGCAAGGTACCTGAAGTGGAGCAGTGCTGGGGAAGGGCAAGGGGAGCTGGGGAGCTCTAGCCTGGTAAATCCCCAGGCTGCAGGCCTTGATGAAGGCCTATGAGAAGGTACTGGGGCTGCAGAGGGGCAGCACTGGGATAGGCAAAGGCAGCAGGTCCTAACCCCTTGCCAGTGATGAGTGGCCATGACAGACTGCAGTCTGTCCCAGTGAGCGGGGGCTAGATGATGACTGGCAGTAGCCACTGAGGCAAGGTGGGTTTAGAGGGTTGGGGGTTTCCCTGGGAGGGGAAACCCAGAGTAAGGGGGTATGGTGGGGGCAGCACCCGAAGGTAAAGGGCACTGGGGTTCGGGAGGGACACGGGTGCCAGTGGCAGGCGAGACACTGGCCAGTAGGAGGTGCTCCTTACACTGGAGAGTTAATTCCCGAGACGACCTGCAGGAGGCGCTGTACCGGTGAGTATCAACTTCGTTACATCTGTCCACAGGGAACGTTGCTTCCTTACCTCCAACAGTCAGTGATTAACAAGAGTCTCTGGGATTCAATACTCTACAGTTCAGCTTCTGGAATTGGCAAGCAGGCCAGTAAGCTTTTATGTTATATTACTACAATGACTAAATCATGTTTAATTGCATAGATTTATAGGGCAATGCAATTTGCAAGTATGGTCACTTCCTCTTTAGATCTGTTCTACTTAAAAAATTATAAAATATGCACTGTTTTTTGGCAGGGAGCTGAGAGCAGTATACTTTCCAGAAAGCTTTGCAAAGTCCAGATAAATCTGTAGTTTTCTCATGTGTAATTTGCTGAATTGGAATATATTAATAAGCAGATTGTTTAATGACAGGAGACCAATATTTCCCATGTAGCACACTATAGAAGATTACTGAAGAGTTAATTATGAAGCATGCTAAAAGCTTAACACACTAAGGACATGTTGGTTCTGTTTTTTTTAAATAAGATCTATCATCCCAGACTCATTAAAGTTTTTTGTCTTTTCCCCAAATGGCCTTTTATTGACTCAAACAATCCTTTGTACTTTCCTAGCATGAAATTATAATAAAAGACAGTCTCACAGATGTCTAAAATGTCCTTGAAATGAAAAGAGAAAATGACTCAAGCAATGTTTCAAGAGTGAATATATATCACTCATCACAGAAAAATGAATTGACTTAGTATTCCTTAGTCTTTGAAATAATCTTATATTAAACAGACAATAGACTTCCAGCTCTTTCAAAGACCAAGTTTTAATCTTACATGAAGATTTTTTTCCCCGCCTGTATGTCAAGCTTCTGTTTAGATTTCAGTCCCTCAAACAATTGGTGGCAGAACAGGAGGATGAGGGTCCAAAAAGCACTAGCATTCCTGGTGTGGCCACCACACCTCAAATTTCAGAAGCACCATCACCATTTAGCATCCTTACTGGCAGTAGCAAGGCCAGACTGAAGGCTCACATAGGCAAACATTACCCCTGTACACTTCCCACTTATAGTAATTAATACCTTCCAAATACTGTACCTCAACTAAAGAACCTTCATGTGTGAAGGAAGTAGAATGGGTGCACTTAGCATTTGGCTTGTGTGAGAGAGATTATCTAGATCTGTCTCTACTTCTGTGTATGTGTGTGTATATATTATGATTATTTGTGCTATGGGACCATTGTGCTAGACACTGTACAAACACAACAAAAAAATAGGCCCTGCCCCAAAGAGCTAGCAATGTAAGGCAGGAGACAACAGGTGGATACCACAAACAGATGAGGGGGGCCCATAAGGAAACAGGTAGACAATCAATGTGTACCTGTTTATATAAATAAACGGGGGATAGAGCTAGAAATGGTAGAAACTTTCAGAATGGAAGAGGCTGTTAAGCAGTCCCACTGTAGATGAGATAAATTTCATTTTACAGATGAGGAAACTGATCAACAGAGTGCTTAAAGAGTAGAGTGGAACCCAAAACCTCACTCTTTGGAAAAAGTGAAGATGAATAATGATAATTTGGGGGCCAGATTCTGTGAGGTGAGACAGAATGTGCAACCAAAGAGAAGTGGGGGAAGGTGACTTGATGGAAGTAGGGACCCCAGTGTAAATTAGAGCAATCTTGAGGACTGCACTTCAGCCCATAAAGCCATGTAGACTGAGTGCTACTCCTGAAGTGCCCCAACCTTCACCCCAAGTGCATTCCCTATGCCAGGGATTGCAAGTGGAGGTGCGGGGAAGTCAGTGTAGAAGTACTTATGGTGGCCCTGTGCCAGCAGAATTCTCAGTTACCGTTCCCACACACCACTGGAGGTAACACCCGAGACCAACAATTTTACACTTTCGGTGGAAAGTACAAAGTGGTAATAATCTGGATGTCAGTGGCCAGCCACAGTCAACTGGGCGCTTGGCACATCATAGTGGAATGATTACTGCCCCCAAAAGTATCTGCTATCGTTAGTGTCCTCTGGAGAGGGCATGGGGCAGTAGAAGAGAGGATGTGATTTGATGTGAATTTGTGTCGCAATTTGGATAAGGGGAATAAAGTTGAATGTTAATTTAATTTATCTTAAAGTAACTGCAACAAACATGTTTTAAAACGTATTCTAGTGAAGATGGCAAAAAGGCATGACAGCAAAACACCCAAACACAGTGAGTTAAGGGAAAAGATTCCACTGTACACTGGAAAGTAGGTGGCATGGAGTAGAGAAAAAGGGATCAAGAAACAGACTCTCAATCTCCACTGCCTTGCACCTGTTGCTATTTACAACCGTGTAAAGGGAATGTAAAATGTACAAAATCCAAATTGTAGTTTTACACCCAGTTTTCATATGTGAAAAGGACTACTGTGTGTAAAAGACAGTGCAGGGTCCGGCCCACATAGAATAAAATACTTGAACTCTCCCTTTTCCAGAAGTGATGCTTCATGGTTCCATCTTTTCATTATTAGAAGAAATCAATACATAAAATATCAGATGCTGTTCAGTCAGTGTTAGCTGCTTCAGGTGCTACCTTTGATGAATGGCTGAATCATGTTTCAACATTTAGAACGGAGCTGGATGCACTCAAGACCATTCAGGAAAACATGAAAAAGTAAGGGGAGAAAAAAAATCAATGGATCATCTGAGTTTTGTAATCTCTTTAATCCAATGGCACAGGGCTTTTGCCTTATCACTTATCGCTAACTAAAAGTCAAGTGAGTGAGCCCATGATGTCAGGAACAACAGACAGAGGAGGGAAAGATTAATTTCCTAGTGATACATGTTGGTTTGGGATTTTTTATTTTATTTTATTAGAAAGTTAAAATCTTTGCTCAACAAAAAATACATCCAATGTGATATAAATGCTGTTTCTCAAAAGTGAACATTCATACAGAGAACCAGAGCTGGAGTCACCATAATACTAACATTCTCTGATCCCAAAGTCATGGATACTTGGCTGGTGTGAAAAAGCATGGTTGTGATATAAGATAGTTGACTCCATTTCACCCTTCCCATATGCCTCCAGTGCGCACGGTCTTGGAGGCACATATTCAAAAGAGTGTTTTCTAAAAAGCAAGATTGCAGCAAACATCCTGAACCTACCCAGAATGAAAGGACAGTATTGAAGGGGGAAGCTGTATTTTTGAAAACTCAGCAGAGGGTCTTGGACAAATGCGATATTGGAGAAGCATCTGCCAGAGAACATGAGTGCTGACTATGAAGGGGGCAATACCTGAACTAAAGGACTGATATTTTTCAGTAGGAAGGGCTTCCGTTTTCCTTTTCACTGTGATTGTCTTCGTTTTTATGGAATTGCTATAATATAAACAATGTTGAAATGTACAATATGCTGCTGATAAACGGGCATCTTGATCTGACCGCTACAGAAAATGCCTTACAGATATTAATTCTTTTATACAACATTTTCTTTTAGAATGCTTTTGGGAAATAGGGAAATTCATTGGTGGTGGAATTGTTGGCTCAAGGAGGACAAAGTTGCAGTCTTGAAATTAGTTTTATTTCTCTTGTGAAGAGTCTAATAATGGTAAAGATATCATAGAATCATAGAATATCAGGGTTGGAAGGGACCTCAGGAGGTCATCTAGTCCAAACCCTGCACAAAGCAGGACCAATCCTCAACTAAATCATCCCAGCCAGGGCTTTGTCAAGCCTGACCTTAAAAACCTCTAAGGAAGGAGATCCCACCACCTCCCTAGGTAACCCATTCCAGTGCTTTACCACCCTCCTAGTGAAAAAGTTTTTCCTAATATCCAACCTAAACCTTTCCCACTGCAACTTGAGACCATTACTCCTTGTTCTGTCATCTGGTACCACTGAGAACAGTCTATATCCATCCTCTTTGGAAGCCCCTTTCAGATAGTTGAAAGCAGATACCATATCCCTCCTCATTTTTCTCTTCTGCAGACTAAACAATCCCAGTTCCCTCAGCCTCTCCTCATAAGTCATGTGCTCCAGCCCCCTAATCATTTTTGTTGCCCTCTGCTGGACTCTTTCCAATTTTTCCACATCCTTCCTGTAGTGTGGGGCCCAAAACTGGACACAGTACTCCAAATGAGGCCTCACCAATGCCGAATAGAGGGGAATGATCATGTCCCTCGATCTGCTGGCAATGCCCCTACTTATACAGCCCAAAATGCCGTTAGCCTTCTTGGCAACAAGGGCTTACTGTTGACTCATATTCAGCTTTTCGTCCACTGTAACCCCTACGTCCTTTTCTGCAGAACTACTGCCTAGCCATTCGGTCCCTAGTCTGTAGCAGTGCATGGGATTCTTCCGTTCTAAGTGCAGGACTTGGATGCAGTGCATCCGGCCCCATGGACTTGTGCTCTTCCGGCTTTTCTAAATAGTCCTGAACCACTTCTTTCGTCACAGAGGGCTGGTCACCTTCTCCCCATACTGTGCTGCGCAGTGCAGTAGTCTGGGAGCTGACCTTGTTCGTGAAGACAGAGGCAAAAAAAGCATTGAGTACATTAGCTTTTTCCATATCCTCTCACTAGGTTGCCTCCCTCATTCAGTAAGGGGCCCACACTTTCTTTAACTTTCTTCTTGTTACTCTTAACATCTCTTGCTGGCTGCAACTCCAAGTGTGATTTGGCCTTCCTGATTTCACTGCTGCATGCCTGAGCAATATTTTTATACTCTTTCCTGGTCATTTGTCCAATCTTCCACTTTTTGTAAGCTTCTTTTGTGTGTTTAAGGTAAACACAAGGTAGATACTTGAGGTTCTGAATTATTATATTGAAAACTTCAGTTGTTGGAATTGTGTGTTTAAATGATGTGAGGTTCTTCCTAGGCTTGTCTGCTAAATGGAAAAAAATATAAATCCACACAACAATATTTTATCACCTTTATGTGCAGAGTAAGGTCCTACTCACCAGGAGTAAGTATGGCAGAAAATGAGTCCACTACACTTCCCATGTATCAGATTACAGCATATAAAGCCAAGAGATACAGCCACATGACTCCCCAGTATAACTCATGGAATAGGGTTCTCTACTACTTAACAAGAGTAAGGGTGATAGAACTAGGCCCTCAATAATGCTATTAGCTACATTATGAAAATGATTAAAAATAAAGGCCTTTTCTTTAAAAAGGCAAAATAACCATTTAAGGAACAAGAGAATCTCTTTACCTCTGAAGAAGCGCTCTGTGCAAGCTCAAAAGCTTGTGTCTCTCACCAACAGAAGTTGGTCCAATAAAAACTATTACCTCATCATCTTGTCTCTCCAGTAACCTGTTATGTTTACATGAAGATATATCTAATGTAGAAATTTTAAATCATTTCTGTTTTAGGTTATTTTTTAAACTACAAATATTTATTTTTTCTCCTTTCCAGCAATTAATTTTGCAGACTAGGAGATCTTTTAATAGCCCTGACACATTTTGTAGTAAAAGTTTTTTTAAAAAAGCTTTAAGCTGTTTTTTGTATGTTCTTTATTAGAGTTTCCAAACAACTTCTTTAACATTACTTCTGATATGTTAATTTATTTTAATGAAGTTAAAATTATTTTTTAAAACAAGTTACGCAGCATAGTCTCTATATTTATCGACAGTCATTTGTTTTTGTTCTAGGACAGTCTTGGAAGGAAAGTCCTGAATATTGTTAAAAGGTTAACCTGGTGTATAATTTTAAATATAGGAATTTGTATTCAGCTGTCTTGCAGAAGTACTGTGCTGTGGAATGATGTTGTACTGTATGATGGAGGCCAGTGGGCAAGCGCTAACTGTGAACTATAAGATCATTTATCTATCTTTGTCAGCTTTGTGCCACTTCAGTTAGCTGATTAAATAAATCACTCAGAAGGGCTTGGATGCTGATGCATATTTTATTCATCTTGGCAAACTGGCTGCTAACACATCTTCTTTCATTTTACAGTCATTATTTTTTTCTTCTTCAAAGGATTTCAACCCCTAGAGATATGCTCATGCAATGGTAAACGTAGCCATACTTCAAGCTGTACCTCCCATACAAGGACCTAATGCAGTTAAGCAACAGTTGTCATATTTTAATCAGGCACCAAAAATTCACACAAAGATGCCCAAGTTGAGTGTGCAAAATATAAATTCAGAGACACAAACAGGTAACTCTGAGTGCACGTTATGTACCACATGGGTAAGTGTCATCACTGAATTGAACTGGGATTCTTCTGAGCCAAAGTGATGGTCCTCTGCAGCTTGAACTAAAATGCTACGTGTAACAGTCCTGTAATATCCTGGACAAAATCTGACCAATGTAATTACTAGTAGCTAGATGCCTATTTACTTGTTTATGCATATAAATCAGGTAAACATTAAGCAATTAATATTTCTGTTCACAGTGAGTTGCACATGGGGAAAAATGGCACAATGTTGCATGAACAGGCTGGATTGGCACCCTGCTAAAAATCTGACCCTTAATACTGGATGTAGAGTACCTTTTTATATGATTAATACCCTGTTCTTGGAATGAGTAGTAGAGGCACATTGGGTACGTACACCCCCCAAATGACAACCGGATCACACCTTTCTGTCCCCCAATGGTTGATTACCCTGGTAACAATAATCTCACTTTGATGATTAAGCATAAGTGTGGGGAAAAAAAACAAAAAACAGGTTCTTGAATGGGTTAAATCACAGTTCAAGATACAGTTATGTCCACAGTCTCTATTATCTCCAAGCCTTCTGCAGACAGTGCACTGAACAAAGCAAAACAGCATTATCTAGTAGGGAAATAAATTGATTACCAATTAATCTCTGCTGGGCTCCATGCACTCTTCAATCTGATCAATGCAGTGTCTGCAGAAAATCCCCATCATGCAACACTTTAATAATAAACATTTTGAAATATTGAATCTCCTTTAATTTACTACTTGTTTTTCTTTACTTCTTTATGTATCTCTTCTTTGGCATTTTAACTCACTGGTCTAAATTCTTACCTGGTTGTGTGGGTTCACTAGTAGTGGGAGCAGAAAGCCTCTTTCCCCATACAATATCACAACCACACAGGAGACAAGGCATCATGCTACAACACTCGTTGAACTGAACTGTTTGCTGTGGGTCCTTCTAATGCAGGTCCACCTAATGATGGCATTCTACAGTATGAGGGATTGTAGTAGTCAGCTGGGTAGGAGAAATGACTGTGATCTGGTGCCCACTACTCTTGTGCACCAATCTGGAAAAAGATCACTGGGGTAATGCTTGCTGCCCATTTTACCAGCGTCAGTAATGGCTGCAGCTGAGGAAGACTATTCTTAGCCTTCCTATCCTGTTCTGCCTGAATGTGCCTTGCATAGGCAAAGTGACTTGGGAAACCTGGGACATTCCAGCTTCAACCCTCACATTGAACTCTCCCTCTCCCCACCACAGGAAAAGTCGTAATTTGGTTCTTTGTATTTTTCGGCATATTTTTTAAAAATTCTCTCTCTCTCTCTCTCTGTTAATGTTTGGTATATTAGACAAAACATATAATAGCCAGTGGATAATGATTCTCAACACTATGAAGAACAAAACAAATGGCTAAAGGATAACCCCAAGCATGTGTCCCCCCAAACAGGCAGCATGTGAGAAAAACATTAATATACACTCATTCTGGGCAGTAGCAGCATTCAATGTGGAACCAAATACAAAGTACATATTTATAGTAAAACAAAATCTGTATGGATGTGTATGTTTAGTGTCATTGCTGGATCAGGAGACGCATATGCTTAACTATGTGATCCCAGGGTAAATACCCATCCCCTATCTCTGTATGTAGTATGCAGAAAGGTCCCTCTAAAAATTCTGGTGGAGCCATGATGACAGAACAACTTTCACTCCCACCGTTCTACTAATTTTGATGGATGCAGTGTTTCTGGCATGCTAGGTTTGCATCACCTTGCCACTGTTTGTTCCAAGGGATATATACTATATAAAAAAAATCCAGTTGAAAGTCCAACAAAGTTCAATGTTTTAGGTAGAAGAAGGGATATAAAAACAATCCAAGAGATATAAAATGTATATTGCCAAATCACCAGAGTGAGATGAAACAGACCACAGTTAATAATAAATTATTAGGATAGTGGCATAGAGAGTACACTTACAAAGTTTGCAGATAATACCAACCTGGGAAGGGTTGCAAGTGCTTTGGAGGATAGGATTAAAATTCAAAATGATCTCAAGAAAAGGTCTGAAGTAAATAAGATGAAATTCAATAAGGAGAAATCCAAAATATCCCACTTGAATTTGCACACACACAAAATGGGAAATGACTTTTAGGAAGGAGTACTGCGGAAAGGGATCTGGGGGTTAGAATAGATCACAAACTGAATATGAGTCAACAATGTAATACTGTTGCAAATAAATCAAACATCATTCTGGGATGTATTAGCAGGAGGGTTCTAAATAAGACATGTTGAAGTCATATTTCCACTCTACTCCACACTGATAAGGCCTCAGATGGAGTATTTTGTCCAGTTCTGGGCACCACATTTCAGGAAAAATGTAGACAAATTGGAGAAAGTACAGAAAAGATCAACAAAAATGATTAAAGATCTAGAAAACATGACAACAGTTTTCAAGTTCATAAAAGGTTGTTACAAGGAGGAGGGTGAAAAATTGATCTCAACCTCTGAGGATAGGACAAGACGCAATGGGCTTAAACTGCAGCAAGAGAGGTTTAGGTTGGTCATTGGGAAAAACTTCCTAACTGTCGGGGAGGTTAAGTACTAGAACAAATTGACTAGGGCGGTTATGGAATCTTCATCATTGGAGGTTTTTTAAAATAGTGTAGGAAAACGTCTGTCAGGAATGGTCTAGTTATTACATACGCCTACCTTGAGTGCAGGAAACTGAACTGGATAACCTATTGAGATCCCTTCCAGTCCTACACATCTATGATTTTACTTCCACCAAAGAATGGTAGTCAGCCAGATAAGTACTTCTAGATCATGTTTGTTTACAAAGAGGACTCAATTTCCTGCACAACATAAGAGATCGATCGATCTATCTATCTATTTATCGATAGAGAAGAGCAAAATGTCAGTGAACAGACAGTTTTTTCAGAATCGCCATCATGGAATTTATTGCCCTTTCTTCCTTATCACAAAGTTCAGAGGATTTCATACCTATTTTTTGGTAGCATTATGGATGTATTTGATCTGCCTCAATATTTAATGCCTCCTGAAAGGACTCTTTTTTTATAGGATATCTATTAGCTCTGCTCCTGTTTGAGAGAACTCAGCTTTCAAGGACACAAATCTTTGCTATTTTGGTTGTGTGGGCAGAATGATGCCAGGTTTATACCATTTGACCAAGATACAAGACCATTTTTTACTGCCACAAATTAGTCAATACTGGATTAAACACTAAAACAAAAAATGAATAGAAAAAAGTAATTTTCAGAAGCAAACGTCCTTAAACTGTCTGAAAAATATTCCTACAAAACACATTCACAGGAGTTAAAAGGTGATGCAAAAGTCACAAGATTTCTAAATATCTGAATGATGTTTATTATTTGGTCACCGAATCTTAGCATTTTTGCTATTTCATGCTTTTGTTGGACCCTAAAGAACATTCTTAAGTGCATTTAAAGATATTTTTTTTTAAATTTGTTTTGAGTCATAGGGCTAAAAGGGACCACAAAGGTCATCTGGTCTAATCCTCCGCCAAGATGCAGGATTTGTTGTGTCTAAACCATCCAAGACAGGTGGCTATCCAGCCTCCTTTCAAAAACCTCCAGTGAAGAAACTTCCACAACCTCCCAAGGTAGTCTACAAGCTTCTTCACTGGAGGTTATCCAGTGAAGTCCAAAAAGAAAGATCTAACATTATCTAGAAATAGGAGTTTTATTAATTCTTTTGCCACTTTTAATTTCTTCCCTGCCTTTTTCTAGACGTGTGAGCTTAGGAAGTTTTTTTTTTTTTAAATGAAATAAAGTTTTTGTTTACCAGTTATGTTTTTCTATTGTTTACAGCTATGAGGCCAAACCTTACCCTCCATTACACCCAGGCAATCCCAGTGGGGTTATTTAAATGAATAGGGTATATAGAGAGCAGCGTTTGATGTTTAAACCACTAAATTTTCTAGAAGAGTAACTAAGGTCTTCATCCTATATAACCACATGCACATCCTTAACTTTAAGTACTGAGTGGTCCCATGGATCTTAAAGGAATTGCTCACATGCTTAAAATCAGGCACATATGCAAATATTCAAAGGATCAGGGCCTAACCCCCTACCTTTGCTACCCTTGCTCAGCTACCCTTACTTATGTTGAGTAGTACCTTACTTTGTGAGTTGGCCTATTGATTACACCAGGACATCTTGGGGAATATGTTCCTACTAGGATGAGCTAGTATGACAGAATGTAAGCTTGTATTCTGACTATTTTGCAGGCAATACAACATTACCATACGGTGAGATTAAGGGCATGTGGTACCCATGCATTTTTGTGTGTAAACTCTTGCATACCATGTTGACAGAATCTATAACCTCCAATTCCCCTGTCTCAATTTGCATGCAGGCAGAGCCCTCATTGTTGCCTCAGTGAAAATGGGGCCATAATGTTTGACTCTCAAATTTGCACAGGGTTTTGTTTTTTGTGTGTGCTGCATATAAGTATATTCTGGAGTTGGAAGGTGGGTAGGTGAGTCACTCTACTGCTGCTCTCATTTACTTTCATATTCCAATTATATTTTTCAGACAGCCATAGAAATTAGTAAGTAGCTTGGTATGAGGTCTTGGATTGTGGTCCCCAGAGTAGTTTTGGTCAAAGGAAATATTGATGTTGTTTCTTTCTTTGGTGTCAATGTAAAGGACGGGTGGATTTGCATTCTGTAGTGAGATGATTTCTATGCCAAACATGGATCTTGCAAGAGCTATACTTTCAATTATTTAGTCGCGTTCCCAAACCCAGGGTGATGATCATTTAAAAAGATGAGACAACCTGGGATAATATTTATTGTGCATGTCAAAGAGAAACCTTTCTAGTGATCGCATTTAGGAAGTATTAAATGGCTTAGTATTAAATGGTTTGTATCGTATATTGATATACAGAATGGGCTAAATTGCTGATGCAAATGCACTCCATCGATTTGAAACAAGTGTTCTAGGTCATTTATATTAACCAAGAGGAATTAATCTCCAACCACAATAGAGTAGTTTTTAATAATACAAATATTTATTATATGAACCTAACCTCTGTTGACCCATCAGTTTCAACCCTCTGTTATGATTCTATGAAGAGTTCAATGATGGATAGTGGGAATTTGACAGAGGTAACTCAGTCAATCACTGTACAGTATAGATAGCTCGAGTTCATTCAAAATGCATTCTTACTGGTCTTAAATTTTATGCAAAATATGATTTGGTATTTTTGGATAGCATCCACATCTATACAACAACACCTGACTCATGGAAACTGAGTTAAAACTTTAGGAATAATTAGCTGCACAGACATATTGTTGGGCAGAAAGTGGGCATTTTTCTACAGGATTTCATTAACACACACTAGCTTAGTTTTATGTATGGGATTTATTTTCACTTATTTGGGGATTACTTGTCACACCACACTTAGAACATAAATATTTTGCAGGTGTGCATCCTATATAACTGTATATATCCTCCCTCTCAAAATCTCATTTTCTTTCCAGTCTACCCACTTATCTAATCTGACTAATCTTATGTGTCTATCTTCTGATGAACTTGCTTGTTTTATGAGTGGCTTGTGCATAGTGTTAGTTTTGTTGTAAATACTCATCAATATTTCACATTTAAATGATTTACATCATCCTTCAGTAGCACAGCATATTTTGGAAATAACTTTCTTGCACATGGTAACTGGCATTAGAAGAAAGGAGAAAGATTTAAAACAACTAAGGAGTGGGAGAAAAAGAGAGCCCAATGAATACTGAATTAATTAAGACAACAACCTTTCATAAATATGCCAGTTTGTACTTGATGGCTCTTAAAAAAAACCCATTTATTTCTGAACTGTTACTGATTAAGTCTTTCTGTTTAATCCTGTCTTTCTCTTCTGAAGCATGAAGCAAATATTATTCCACACAATAATTTGCAGTGTTTTGTTGACTGAAGACCTAGAATTTTAGATTGGCTTTACCAAAGGAACATCTAGTAATATTTTTATACCATTTTGACAGACAGTTCTCATTCCTCTTTGTTATGCTGCCAATCTAGAAAACATAAGACAAATTGTAAAGTGTCAGTGAGATTGAGAAGCAAGACAGATTCCTTTGCACAGTTTGAAAGGTCTTTCTTTCCTTTTACCTGTGTGAAACTTTATGCATTTTGTAGTTTGCAAATTGTAAACATGAAATGTTTTTGTGCTAAAAAATTCAAGGAAAACACTGAAGTCAATAACTGACAACATAAACTAGCTACTTTAGGTGCTAATTAAGTAATGTTTGTCTTTTCATTCTATCAAAGGGGGTTTATTTTGAAGTGTATTTTTAATAGGGCTTAAGAGGCTAGAGAAATAACAGTTTAGAATCTGGATGATGTTTTTCAACATAAAGTATAACCCTTCATTTTTCTTAAAAAGCATCCATCATGGATAAGGTAGTTGCACAGGCAAAATAAAAGACAAGAAATGAGAATTTTTATTAGAAGCCAGACTTGAATTTGTATAACTTATTTTTATACCCAATAACAATTAGAATTGCTTTTCAAAAAGCATCATTTGGAAACTCCCATAATTGTCTTTTTCTTTACTCTAGTGGAAATATAACATAACATTTGTGTTTATTAAATTGTTTGAAAACTCTTCTAAAATCTCCCATTGACTTCCAAGGAAGAAGATTCAGAATTTCAAGACTCTGAAGGTATGAGCAGGTTCCTTATGTGTTTCCTACCCTAGGCTGGTGAATGGTGTCATTGTGCTCGGTTAGCGCCTGATCCAAAAGCCATTGATTTCAGTGAGCAGAGGATCAGTTCCAATCCTGCTCTCATTGAAGTCAATGAGTATGGCCATTGAGTTGAATGGAAACAAGGGGGGGAGGGTATTGATATTTTTCTGTAAATATTGGCTGAAACTAATTAATTTATTTAAAAAATTGAGCTATTTGCCCTTACTGTGCCCACCTTAAACTCTTTGCAGTTTTCTCTGTCGTAACACACAATTTATTCAGTAAGGGAATTATTGTTGAGCTTAACTACAGTTAGTATCCACTTGCTTAAGAGAAAAATCCTGAGAGAAGTCTTTTTCCATGCCTCAGACCATTCTGACCTAATTGAGTAGAATGGTCCCCATTTAATACCAAGTGATATTGAATAATTTACCTCTTTAATGTCAATTGTAAATCACTGTGGTGGGGGAAGGGAGGTGGCTGGGATGGTGATCCAGAAGCAGCTAAGCCCCACTTCTGTGTAGGAGATGGGGGAACCCATATCCCAAAGTGTCTCTTCTTTCACAGATCTAGAGTCTCTTTTTGCAAATAACAGCATATGGCTACAAAAGTCAAATTGATGGTCCAATAGTTTTTTCTATATTCTGTACAAACCCCCCTATAACTTCAGTGTCAGTTGGGACTGTAAGGTTGGACAAAAGGTGTGATTGCTGCTGACACTATGTAACCATAGTCAAGAACACAATATAATGAACCCTGACATAAGCAACTTTCCAAGAGACCAATGAAAATTGGTTTCTAGTAGAGGTGGGATTTTAACTACAAGTCAAACAGAAATGTGTGTAGGAAACACTTTAAAGTGGTCTGTTATGATCAGAGGTTGGTTACTGGAGATAGTCTTTACTGCAGGTTTCAGTGCATGTGTTTTGTTTAACAGCTTTTTCTATTTTCTGAATTAGACATTGCTATTGCAGAAGTTATGGATACATTATGTGTTAGAATGTATTCTAATTTCAGAATGTATGATTGCTGAAAACAGCACCAGGTACCGTACCAGTAATTTTCCATTCCCTAATATTCAGAACATGCAACATCAAAAGGTTATCTCAAAGACACTGGAAATTTAACTGCATCATTCAAAGTGTCTAGCAACCAAAGGCTCACCAATAATTTAACCATAGTATTCACAGCAGTTGGGTAATGGGAACTTCAGTAATTTAATTGCAGCCGTCACTAGGCAAGTCAGTACTTAAAGAGACACATGAGCCTTGAAGGCAAAAATAATTCTTTGATTTAACCTTTGCTGTCTGAAAAGCTGGTGTCTTGGATGGATGGGTGGAGGGCAGAATACTAATTGTCCTGTGGTGACTGGCAAGGCAGGCAAGTTGGCTTTTTTGGGTCTACTTTGAATGTGAGTTCTGTTACTAGACTGGCAATCCAACTGTCTTGTATCTTGATATGAGTGTAGAGGAACCTGGGGGAAAAATGAAGGAATAAATATCTATTTTCATTTTAGCCAGTCCTATGTGTTTCTTACTCCTTTATTGTTTGCAGTGTTGTTGTGGCTGTGTTGTTCCCAGGATATTAGAGCGATAAAGTGGGTGGGGTAATATCTTCTTTGGGCCAACTTTTGTTGGCGAAAGAGACAAGCTTTTGAGCGACATAGAGTTCTTCTGAGGTCTGGGAAAGGTACTCAGAGTGACACAGGTAAATCCAAATTGGAACAGATTGTTGAGTGTAAGTAGTTAACATATATTGTAAGAGACCATTCAATGTGAAATGGCCAGTTAACACCTCTGCAGTCATCCCCCTTTTTTTCCTATGACCAAAAAAAAAAATGTGAGTGGGCCTATAACAGCTCATTAACCCTGGCTGCCTCAGTGTGGGGTTGGCATACCCCATCATATGTATTCTTTCCCTTTCTCTTGCCTTCATATCAGTACTAAGCTTGGCTTCTTTCTTCAGAACAAGAGAACATAAGAATGACAATATAGGGTCAGACCAATGGTCCATCCAGCCCAATATCCTGTCTTCAAATAGTGGCCCATGCCAGGTGCTTCAGAGGGAATGAACAGAACAGATAAACATCAAGTGATCCATCCAATATAAACTTCATTCATAGTTTATTGAACAGAAGAGCTAAACAAGCTCCCAAGCTTCAGATATTTCTAGCATGAAAATATTAAGCAAGTGACTTAAATTCTGGGTTTTTTCTTGCCTGAGTCATTGGTCAAAGTGTGAATTTTTGTGTGTGTCTCTGACTTTCATTGACTCAAGGAAATTTATGACTGGAAGGGACCTTGATAGGTCATCTTGTTCAGTCCCTTGCATTAAGGCAGGACTAAGTATTATCTAGACTATCCCAGACAGTGTCTAACCCATTCTTAAAAACCTCCAATGACTAAGATTCCACAATCTCCCTAGGTAATTTGTTCCAGTGTTTAACTACCCTTATAATTAGGAAGTTTTTCCTAATGTCTAATCCAGGCCTGCACAACATGCGGCCTGGGGGCCGCATGCGGCCCACGTGGGCTTACTGTGCGGCCCGCAGGGGGGTGAGTAGTGGGCTCACTGTGCGGCCCAAAATCTGGGACTGTGTCCGTTGGTCCTTTTTGCTGCTTGTCTCTGGGCTGGGGGTTGTCCCAATGCTGCAAAGAGGGTGTTCCCAAAGGAAGGTGCTTCTAACCCCCGAGGCCATCAGTATGTCTGCTGTTCTCTAGTCAGCCCACTTGACAAGTTCGATTGTCCTTGGTCTGGTTCTCATCCCCTCTCCAAGGGTTGCAGCTGTCTGGAGGTGCCTGCCTTCCACGCCTTCCTCATTCACACTTCATTCATTCAAAAGGGCAATTGAATACAAAGTGGGGGGAAGATCTTATTCTACTTGTAGCAAAAAGACATTTTTCTTTTACCTTAATTATACTACCTTAAGGGCCCACTATAACATATTACCAAGGTTCAGTACAAAGTCATTTAAAAGTTATACAAAAATGCATAATGCAGAGATTTATCTATAACTGCAGTGATTGACTGTTGTGTGCAGTAATATAGTGACCCCTGGTGGGGTGAAGAGGGGTGTGATGGTGGGGGCTGAACAGGGAGGGGGCGGGTCCTATTTTACTGCTGTGATCTGGTCACCCTATGCGCGCTGTTTCTTTCCCCCTCTACAGGGTTCCACACCCCAGCGCTGGGGAAGGAAGGGTTGTTTCCGCAGGGTGGGCGGCGCTGGGGGGGGGGGGGGGGTGTTTCCACGGGGCCGGGGAGTTTCGGCCCTCAGCTGTTTTCTTTGGAGTAATATGGCCCTCGCCGCTTTACGAGTTGTGCAGGCCTGGTCTAATCTATATTTTCCTTGCTCCAATTTAAGCCTGTTACTTCTTGTCCTGTCCTCTGTGGATAAGGAGAACAATTTATCACCATCCTCTTTATAACAACCTGTTATTACTTGAAGACTGTATTGTGTCCCTTTTACTCTTCTCTTCTCCAGACTAAACAAACCCCGTTTTTTCAATCTTTCCTACTAGGTCATGTTTTCGTTGCTCTTCTCTGGACTTTTTCTCCTTCGTCCACATCTTTCCCCAAGTGTGGTGCCCAGAACTCCAGTTGAGGCCTTGCCTGTGCCGAGCTGAGTGCAAGAATTACTTCTAATGTCTTCCCTACAACACTCCTTTGCTAATACATCCCAGAATGATATTTGCTTTGTTTGCAATGGTATTATATTGTTGACTCATATTTAGTTTGTGATCTATTCTAAACCCCAGATCCCTTTCCGCAGTACTCCTTCCAAGGCCGTCATTTCCCATTTTGTGTGTGTGCAACTGATTGTTCCTTCCTAAGTGGAGTACTTTGCATGTATCATTATTGAATTTAATCCTGTTTATTTCAGACCATTTCTTCAGTTTGTCAAGATCATTTTGAATTCTAATCCTGTCCTCCAAAGTGCTTGCAATCTGTCCCATCTTGGAATTGTCTACAAACTTTATAAGTGTTCCCTCTATGACATTAACCAAATTATTTATGAAGATATTGAATAGAACTGAACCCAGGAGAGATCCTTGTGGGCCCCACTCAACATACTCTTTGTTTCCTTGAAGGTAGGTTTTTGTTTTAGAGACTTGTTTGGATTTTGAACAGCTATATTAAGATGATTCCGTTGCTGACATTCTGGAATTTAGTGGTTAAGTACCACAGCATATAGTAAAGCAAAAATGGAAAATATATTTATTGTTTTTACAGCCATTTTGTAATTTTGTAGTGATTTTTGTTTGAAATTCTGATATCAGAGACAGCCATTTAGAGAAAGCTGTGTCAGAAAGCATGTTTGTGAGCGTCATTATAATGTGCCTGTCTCTGCAAAGTCCCACAGCGCAGAGCCTGTACATCAGCAGCAATATAACAACACTCTGAGGTGGCATCTAACAGTTTGCAGACAGGTCTTAGAACAGTGATATATAATTTATAAATGGGGGGGGGGAGTGAAATTTGAGCTTCTCATTGAACAGCCAGAGCTCTAATAGACAATGCCTTTGTTATACAAACTCTGCAACTACATCAGCGATAGCATCCTATTGATCACATCCAAAAGGTTAGTAATGTGTAATCCAATCAGGTCACCCTATCACTTGTAACATAATCACAACATTATATCAATGACTTGGA
This sequence comes from Macrochelys suwanniensis, assembly GCA_033296515.1. NCBI lineage: Eukaryota > Metazoa > Chordata > Testudines > Chelydridae > Macrochelys > Macrochelys suwanniensis. The sequence continues at coordinate 68,456,356 of CM065775.1, forward strand.
TAAATATTAGGGAAGGAAAGACAGGTTTGGATAAAATAAGAAGGCCAGTGCTGCAGCTGATGTAAAATAATGGAGCTCCATTGATATCTCACTCCAGATGTATATATTACATACAGTGAAATCAATAGCCTTATGCCAATTAACAGCAACTAAGGCCAGTGCTACACTACACCTATTTCAGTATAACTACGTCACACAGAGGTTTGAAAAATCCACACCTCCGAGCAACATAGTTATAAAGACCTAACCTCAACCTGGATAGACTGTGCTATGTGACGGGAGAACTTCTCCCATCAATGTAGCTACCGCATCTTGGGGAGGTGTAATAACTATGCAGCTGGGAGAAGCTCTCCCATTGGCCTATTGGTATCTTCACTAAAGCTGTAGTGTTGTATGAGAAGACTAGCCCTAAGAATCTGATCCAGAATTAAACCTTTCTGGTCTTTGCCATCACTGGAAATGGAAATACTGTAATACCAAAGCTGCAAATGGAAGACTATAGCACAGTGCTGTACACTCCAATAAGAAATTTACTGTGACCAAACCAGGAACTATAGGAATTCTCTGGAGCCTGGCTGTTTCGAGACTTGAAGCCCAACTGCATTCAGACATATTCATAGATTTTTAAGGCCAAAAGTGAAAATTATGACCATCTACTCCGACTTCCTGCATAGCACAAGCCATAGAATTTCACCCAGTGATTTCTGCATCAATAAGTATCCAAATGTTTGAAACCTGATTTGAAATGAACCAAACCATTTGAAGTTGACCCACCTACATAAATAAATAAGAGGATTCTGCAGTTTACCAGTGAAATATACTGTAAGTGCTTTCTCTATGAACTGGCATTTTTATTTGGTATAATTTTTAATTACAGCTTGATTTTATGGTATCTGAAATGATTTAACTTAATCTGGAAGACACTAGCATAGAAGGACATGGTATATTTGAATTTCATCAGTCATTCTTCATAGCACACACAATTAAGATAACACAGGTATAAACTCCCCAAACAATCTTTAATTACTACTGAATATAAATCTCCATATATAGAAATCACTCATAAACTGTGCATTTTATAACATTCTTTGCAGTAAAGGAATCTAACAAATAGCCATAAAATCTTGAACTATAAGGACACAGTTTTCCTTTTGACATACTTAATGAGGCAAATATAACAAGAGAGAGAGAGATCAAATGCAATCACACAGTCAATTAAATCAATAAAAATACAGTAAAATCTTAATAACATATGCAATATGATCCACCCATAAACAAGGCCTTTTCTCTCCACCACCCAGAAAAGACTTAGTAGCAAAGGCTTGAACTTCATGATTTTTATGAAGTATTCTAGAGTATTTTTTCTAACACATAATAAAGTAGTTTCAGACATTGCTAAAACTGAACTACAGTTGCCCAAATAATTGCAAAAAACAACAACAAAGGCAAAAAACACCATTTGGTGAGATATTGTTGCTTTTTAAAAATACTTACTTGCTAATTCACAAAATTCAGTAATTTGCAGTGCTTCTTCCAGTTGTGGGTTCTAATTAGCAAGATATTCATGTATACATTTTGTGACTTTTAAATGTATGGCAAACAATAATTATGGAAATATAGTATGGAATATAACGGAAACCTTTTCTGTGTGTGCGTTCGATGGGGTAATGGTGGATCTTTACAAGCATTTTCAGTCCTTTACATGGGAATAACCTCATTGGAGGATGATTTGACTCACATTTTAATTGCAGGGCCCAATTTCTCTCCTCAGCTATACCTGCACAACCTCAATAAATTAAGGCAGGCAGAATTTGAATAGAATGGGTTAACTGCAGCAGAATTTGACCTGCAGAATCTTTAATATTGGTTATGAATCATGAACTAGAAAAAACAGCCTGTCTCTCAGATCCTAAGATACATTTGAAGTTAGAAAAAATGTAATTAATAGTAAACTGAGCAATGGAGGTAATCAAAATCAATATATGTGGATCCTCACAATGCCATTTTCTATCAGTCTTCAGAGTCCTTCTCCCAAAGTGAAGTAATTTTTTTTCACATAATCATGAATATCTGATATCCATAATATTGTTTTCCTAATCTATATTAAACAGCAAGCATGTTGCACAAACTATGGAATGAGCAACACATGCCACAGTTGTTGTAACAATAGGTCAGCACTGGTGCAATTAATGAAGATGGAGAAAAACAAATGGAGATGGATGGGTGCATGCCAAGATAATGTGGATAGATTTGGATATGAGAGTTATGTAGATGTAAAAAAATTGTGGGTAGGTTTGTTGGGTGATAGTCAATGTCTCTCTATTCTTTTAGAGAGCAATGTCCCTCATTGCTCTTGGGTTTTCACTGTGGTAGATAAACAAAGGCTTCAAGTCTTGAAGATTACACACACACACACACACAAACCACCCTTCCCCCCCCCCCCCCCCCGAACTTCCTCAGTGGAAAAAAATGGAATAAACACATATAATTTTGTCTAACTTTTGATCATTCAAAACAAGATTTTGGATTTGGTTAGGTCTGTAGGCCCTACATGGGCCCACAGAAGCATAGAGGGAATAAGATCTCTCTCCTCCTCATACAAGACCCTCCCCTCCAAACAGGGAGAGTAGTAGATTATTTCCCCCTGGAGCAAAGGTGGATCAGGGAGATCAGACTCGATGACCATAATGTTCCTTACTAGACTTAAAATCTATGGACTGTGACTCTCAGTTACGATTCCTGGCCTGAGTTCCTTCTGCATCCCAAAGCCAGGCACTGCCTCTTAGAGCTATGCCTATGGCACAATCTAATCCCATATTATTTGTAGCATTAACACCTCTGTTTTACTATAGTTAATTATAGAAAAAACAATTCAGCAATTTTGCATGTAAATGTTTCTGTGGTCTCTACTCTCTTAAGATTTTATCCAAGACTTTGTTTGTTTCTTTCCCCATGAATACTCTGCTTACAGTCAGTGGAAGGTTGTCTAACATTGCCCTCTTTTTGAACTATGGTATCTTGGGGTTTGTCCCACAAAGTCACAAAAAAATAATATCCTATTTACATAAAAAATAAACCATTTGAAAATAAATGGTTTGATGGGTTTACATGATCTGAGACACAACTCCGACATTTAACTAACCTTACCCTGGATATTAGAGGACAAAAGATAAGCTCTTAATTCATCACTACATTATGTAAACTAGAAATTCAGTGGAGGCCTCTTAAGCATACAGTCTTAGTTTGTTTAAATTTATTCAATAAAATCAGTTTATTGGGTCTTAGTGGACTTAAAATCAGGTAGTAAGCCTTATGTGCCTTGTATACAAGAAAGTGATGAGGATAAGTAGTTTCAGAGGAGATTGGGTCATTGAAAAAAATATAGCCAGAACAAGTTAATTCAAAAGTTTGGTAATTTGGTGCATCAGTGATTCATAGTATTTTGTACAGGGGGTCCTTGGTATACGTCAGGGTTGTGTTCTTGAAAAGGGCGACAGATACTGAACCGATGGATACCGGGAAATTTTCCCCCCTAGGAATTAATGGAATAAGGGGGGGATGTTTTCACGTTGTCACCACACTCGCTTATGACAATGCTCTTTTCGCCTAAACAGTGTACCTTTTCACGACAGGTTATACAGTACACATTTTACACACATTGAATAAAATAACGTAGAACCCTGCTAACACCATTCACACACACACAGAACATTTTAATAAATAATATAAAACAGTGTAAATTATGCTTTCCTTAGGTAGGGGCAGTGGCTGGGTTTTCAGTTGCAGAAGTCCTAAAAACGGTGATGTCTGCTCTCCTGCATGAATCTTTGAATGATTGATCTCCCTGTGGCAAGCCACTGCATCATTGAGAGCCCTGGAGACTTTGGCAGACTATTCACAAAAAGGATCACCCATCTGTATGATTTCCATCATCTCATCCGGCAATCCAAAGAAACGAGAGCAATTGCTTGTTGTCAGATTCCTGGCTTCCTGTCTTACATCATCATCATCCTTGCTTTCTTTGGATATCCATTGTTGGTCCAGCTCACTAAGTTCCTCATTTGTCAGTTGCTCAGCATGAGACTCCAACAACTTCTCTACATCATCCTTCTCCACCTCCTTGAAGCCGAAATCCTTTGCCAACTTGACGATTTTTTGCTGGAGAGCAGGAATGGCATCAAATCCCATGAAGATGTGGACAACATCTGCCCGTGCACGGACCAAATGCCGTTCATATATTGCCAAGTACCTCCTCCCATGACATGTCAATGTTTTCCATGACGTTCAAGATGTAGGACTTCCAAAACTCCTTTACACTGGGCTTTCCTTCACCTGCATCTCCTTAATCAGCATGGAGAATGTTCTCCGTAGGTAATAAGCCTTGAATGTGGCCATTACAACTTGGTACATAGGCTGCAGCAATGATGTGGTGTTGGGTGGCAAAACTAAGACCTTGATGTTCGGGCAAATGGCTTTGTTGTTCAGTTCATGGGCACTTCATAGTTCAGCAGAAGGAGAATCTTAAAGGCAAAAATTTCCATCTGACATTAAGCCTTAAATTCAGGGACAGCATGGTCTACAAATCACTCATGGAAAATACTGCGTGTTATCCAGGCCTTTCTGTTCGACTGTCAAATTACAGGGAGACGAAACTTAACATAGTCCCTTATTGCTCTTGGGTTTTCACTGTGGTAGATAAGCAAGGGCTTCAACTTGTAATTGCCTTCTGCATTTCCCCCAAGCAGAAGGATTAGTGGTCTTTTGAGGCTTTGAATCCAGGAGCAGTCTTCTCATCACGAGAAATATAAGTCCTTGTTGGCATCTTCATCCAATAAAGGTTCATCTTGTCAATGTTAAAAACTTGTTTTGGACAGTAGCCACCTTCTGAAACAATTTTCTTTAGCTGCATAGGAAACATTTCAGCTGCTTCTTCAGCTGCACTAGCTGCTTCTCCTGTGAGTTTTACATTATGTAGATTGGCATGCTTCTGGAATCTGTGGAACCACCCACAACTAGCATTGAAGTTCTCCTTTTTTGCTGTTGGGCTCTCTCCCTCTCTTTCCTTTAAATTGTCATACAGGCTTTTGGCCTTCTCCTGAATCAAGCTTAAACTCACAGGCATTTTATTTTGATGGAGGTCATCAATCCAATCAGCCAGCAAACATTCCATCTTCTCCATTTTACTGCTTCTCTGTTTCTTTATCTTCATCGATGACAATTTTGTAGCACTTCTAGCGCTTTCACGAAGTTGATCAGCACTCTTAAAAATTGTGCGTACCGTCATAGCAGGCAAACTGAGAATACGATGTTGGCCGCACGCTCACCTCTTTCAGTATGCTTTATAACATCTAATTTCACTTCTAATGTTACACTTTTGTGTTGCCTCTTAGACACACTCAACACTTTGAATGCATTTTGCACTCATGAGGATAGTACTGTACAGTACTCATGGCCTGCCACACCTCTTCCCACCCTCCTCCAGCGCTGCCCCACCTCTTCCCATCCCCCCACCCTGCTTCTTCCTGTCCCAGTTCCACCTCCTCCTCTGAACATGCCCCATCCCTGCTCCTTCCCCTCCCTCCCAGCGCCTCCTGCACACCACTGAACAGCTGTTCCATGGTGTGCGGAAGGCGCTGTGGGGGAGGGGGAGGAGTTGATCAGACGGGGCATGGACGGAAGGTGTTTGGGGAAAAGAGCGGGCTAAGCACCCACAGAAAAGCAACACAAGAGTTGAAACGAGTAAATTGCAAATGACGGATATGCAGATTGGGACTGACATGAATCGGAACATGTTCCGCTATTGATGAGCGACGGATACGTGAAACGATGGATAAGAGGGAGACATAATCGGGGACCCCCTGTATTCCATTAACACACAGTAGTTTAATCCTTCTCAGCTGATTGAAACAGACTTGACCCCACCCTAGTCACAATTATACTAAGATTATTCTAAGATTCCATTTGTAAATGATATATAAAGAGTTGATAAATGATTAATAGATGTTTTAGTAGGTGATTGATTAATTGTTACAGGTCATTGTAGAGTTTAAAGGGCCAATAGGTTTCCAATAACTGACCTGTAGCACCTTATATTGATGTTCTTATAACCATCTATAACCTTACCAAATTCACGGCCATGAAAAACACATCACAGGCCATGAAATCTGGTCTTTTGTGTGCTTTTATTCTATATTATATAGATTTCATGGGGGGAGACCAGCATTTCTCAAATTGGGTGTCCTTACCCAAGAGAGAGTTGTGTGTATGGGGGGGTCACAAAGTTATTTTAGGGGCATTACAGTATTGCCACCCTTATTTCTGCACCGCCTTTCAGAGCTGGGCAGCCGGAGAGTGGTGACTGTTGGCCAGGCACCCAGTTCTGAAGGCAGCACTCTGAGTGCAGAAATAAGAGGAGCAATGCCACCCCTACTTCTGTGTTGCTGCCTTCAGAGCTGGGCAGCTGCGGAGTGGCAGCTGCTGACTGAGGGCCCAGCTCTGAAGGCAGCAGCGCAGAAGTAAGGGTTGCAATACCATACCATGCCATCCTTACTCCTGAGCTGCTGCTGTGGTGACTGCCTTCAGAGCTAGGGTCCTGGCCAGCAGCCGCCGCTCTTCAGCTCCCAGCTCTGGAGGCAGCACTGCCACCAGCAGTAGCACAGAAGTAAGAATAGCAGTACCACAACCCCCCACCCCAATAACTTTGCGAACCCCGCCCCCAACTCTTTTATGGGTCAGGATCCCTACAATTACAGCACCATGACACTTCAGATTTAAATAGCTGAAATAATGAAGTTTACGATTTTTTAAATCCTATTGTAGTAGGAAGAGAGCCTGAGATATAAGCCCTTGTATTAGAGGCCTGGTATGAGGCCTGAGCTAAAGTAGTGGGCAAGCTTTGCTGATATAATGTCAAGTTAGCAAAACTTTGCCTGTTTGCAAGTTCACAGAATTTGGCAAGAACAGAGCTGATATTGCAGAAACATACATTCCTAAAAAGTGCTAGGCACAGAGTACTTACGCAAACACATTTCAGAAGAGTGGTACGAGAACATTCCGATATCAAGAATGGTACAAAAATATTCCCCAAGGATAACAGGAACACACTAACCCTTAAAAGATAAGTTCAGGATGACAGTGTGATGTATAGAAATATTGTAATCAAACCAACATGTACAAGGAGATGGGTGATAACTAGCCACATCAGGGGGCAGCAACTAACTATGTCAGAGGGGCAGTATGTAATTTGTTTGCATTAGGGCATAAAAAAGGTATTTCTGAGTGTGTGTCTTGGTCCAGCTGAGGAGGGAATGGAAATTCACTGAACTGTGTCCATTGTCATGGGCATACATCTCTTAGTATCCTTGTAGAGTTTGCAAGGTGCTATTACTATGGCTTTGTCGACAATAAACCTGGCCTAGTGCCTTTGTACCTTAATGGATCTTGTGGTCATTGGGCAGTTCACTCGAGGTCTGCTGTGCTGGCTGTCTGCGCAGAGCTGGGGCAGCAGACAGGGAAAACACACACAAGCAGCTGAACATCTAACCACACCTATCACCATGAAATTGATCACCATCTGCTACGTGCAGGGGCTTCCTGAACTCGTGATATATCTCTGACAAGAAACGAAGGGCCAAAATGTGTCTAATGTGGACCTGTTCCTTGTAAAGTCTGACTGTTGGGGACAATGCTTCCGATGTACCAAAGGCTTCAGGCGTACCAGCAAAACAAGTGCAAACACTTTCCCTGGAATGGAAAGCAAGGTGATTGGCCTGTAGCTCTTACATTCACTTCAAGGTCCCTTGCCCTTATAGAGCGAGATCACAATACCAGCCTTCCAGGCGGCTGGCAGGGTTCCAGTTCTCCACACGAAATGAAAGATGGCCAGAAGTGATTCTGGTACAGGATCAATAGCACATTTTAGCAGTTCTGAGGGGATGCCATCAGTATTGGCTGCATGTTCGTTTTTCAGATGACACACTTCACTTCATCCAATGTTGGTGCATCAATACAAATGTCTGGATCCAGAACCACAGTGATTGCCAGATCATCCAGCTCTGAACAAGCAGCAGCTGGAGGATGGTTCTGGACACTGTGATAATGTTCCACCCAGCGTGAGAGAATGTCATCATCTGATTTATATGGATGGCCTTGACTGTCATTCAGGATGCTGTTTGTAGTGACTACCTCTTGACCGCCGAGGTTGTGAATGGAGCAGAATGCTGGCTTCAAGTCGTACATGGCTAAGCCAAATTCGACGACATCCGTCATTTGGTTATAATATGCCTCGCGATCGCGGAGTGCCAGGGTGTTAAATTTTTGCTTCAGCTGATTATGAGTGCGCTTATCACCACGCTGGTGGGCTGCGGCCTTCAATTTAATTATCTGGAAGGCCTCCTCCGATAGCCATGGTTGATGTGCTGGATGCCTATAGCCAATCATCTGCTTAGCAGATCGGTTGAGGGTGGAAGTGAGCAGGGACCAGGAAACCTCCAGGTCATCTGGCAGATTAGCTAGAGCTGAGAATCTGTTTCTGACGTCAATACAAAACCTGTTGGCTAAACCTGGCACATGGAGTTCGTCAATATCAAACTTCATCATCATCTCAGAGTGCTTACCTGCTTGTTGGAGCATTAACACCATATAGGCAACCACTAGATGGTGAGCTGTGTTCGCTGCACATTCTGCACCACGAGGTGAAGAGACACCTATCGCGTGAAATATTGTAGTCCAACTCCTTCTGAGTGACGCCATCATGAGAAATCCATGACATCTGGTGTATACATCACCACTTGAACCATGACCCAAGAATGGAAAGATTCTGTGAGGCACAAAATGTAAGCAATCAGTGAGAGTTATTATTGGGTCTGCCTGAACCATAATGACCAATAAAGTTTGCAGGGAGCCAGTAACTGAATTCAGGTCACCCAGGACCATGAGATTATCATGTGGTGGGACTGTGCATACTAGATGTTCCAATTGATTGTAGAAATGATCTCTAACTGAGTCAACAGATTCCTCTGTCAGCGCATAGACTAATATGATAGTGAGCTAACTGTGCCCATGTTTAAGATGTGCAATAAGTAAACGAGGACACACGGGCATCTAGGTTGTTAGGGAGGACTTGGCCTCACCTCACAGTAGTAGTGCTACCCCATATAAATGGTTGGGGCCACCAGAATACAAAAGTAAAGAATCTTCCACCTTGTGACATCCATGATCTATCAGCCTTGCTTCTGTTAGTCCTGTGACTGATATACCAAGACGGTCCATTTCACGTGAGACAGCAACATGCCTGTGAAGAGTTGCAACATTCCAAGTTGCAGTTTTGGTGGACTGCAAGAGGTAGGAGATCCCAGATACAATTGGATTCATTGTCACAATGTACTGCAGACATGCGTGCCGACATCAGAGGATGCGTGTCCCCTGGGGGGCTTTGCCACAGATCTGTCATATTTGCACTGAGGGGTGATGACACCAACAAGGCATCTACAACTGAAAGTAAGGCAGGGGCTTTAACCTTGGTGCTGAGTACAAGGTTATTCATGGTAAAAAAAAACCCCAAGAGTGAACGATTATCCCAGGAAATGCCTCATCCCACTGGGATGAGACAGAGATGCAGTAATGCTACCCTTTTCCTGGTCTACCAATAATGGCTTCACGCGGTGCGACCCAAACCGTTGAGTCTTTCTCAGCGACTTTCTTTGCCTCTGGTAGCTAGGTGCAGCCACTACCCTACATCTTCGGCACCTGTGTTAGCCATCATTTTCAGGGTTCATGTTGGATTTGTCCACCTTGCATAATGCCCAAGGTGATATTTTGGATAAGCCTTCATCGCTGATGGCATACCTCCAACGAGCAATCTTTTACATATCTTTTACATATCCTTCACCACAGATGATCACATCACTCCGCCATGATGGCCCAGTGCTTGGACAAGATCAGGATATGGATAAACAGCTAGTTGAAGCTGAATTTGAGCAAGATGCTGGTGGGCAGAGGAAAACATTTTGAAGCATTTGCAACCACAGTACAGTCTCCTCTGGTTGAAGGGACAATAGACCACAACTGGTCAAACCTAAATCTGCCACCTCCCTACTTTTTGTTTGACCTGCTCTGAGCACATCTAACAGATTGGCCCCAAATGGTAAGCTAGATGGGGGAATGTTTACTTTGTGAATCCCTCTTGGGTTTAGCCTTGGGTTGGGAACTGAGCAGTTGGGCAGCATCAGGACTTAGACAGCTAGGCGCGTGCCCAGACACCAAATTTGAGGTGCCTTTGGGACATTAACAGTGGAAATTTAGATACATACAGTTAGGCAGCAGCTGAAGAGGGGCTTTGTGAATGCCAGTGGTGCCTAAATATTGGACTTAGGTGCCCAAAATAGCAGTTAGTCACTTAAGTCCCTGTTGTGAATCCCGCCCTCAGATGCTACAGTGATGAGCGTGGTATAAAAAATTATATAGAATAGAATAGAACCAGGGGCAGCTCTATGATTTGTGCCGCCCCAAGCACGGCAGTCAGACAGCCATCGGCGTCATTTCTGCGGGAGGTCGCTGGTCCCGCAGATTCGGCGGCATTCCTGCGGGCACTCCGCCGGTCCCGCAGTGTCGGTGGACCCACCGCCAAATTGCAACTGAATCCACAGGAACGGCGGACCTTCCGCAGAAACGCTGCTGAAGGCTGCCTGACTGCTGCCCTCTTGGCGACCGTCACGCCACCCCCCGCGGCTTGCCGCCCCAGCCACGCACTTTCAGCACTGGTGCCTGGAGCCGGCCCTGAATAGAACCTTAATGTGAAATGTAACCCTGGCCATAAGAGCATAATCTGGTGATAGTTCCAATTCTGTCTTCTCTAATGACAGTGTGAGTTTTTCCTGGACAAAGGCCACAGAGCAGGTCTTGGCGTTGGTATTCAACCCATTAACTTTCTAATCTGACCAATTTTTGTATTAATGTATTTAATGTAGTATACACTTGATAAAATCTGGATGAAATTCACTATAAAGCACGTATATACCTGCAAGCCTTCAAAAGGCATTGTTGTTCCATAGCATTAAATGCATTCAGAAGGGATTTGATTTGACAGATATGACTAAGAAAACCATTACAACGAAGTGATTTTTGCATAGCTGAAAGTGGTTTATAAGATTTGTCCAGAAAGTGGTGCTTACATTTACTTACATTCAATCAATCTTGTTAAAATAATCACAGCTTACATATAAGAACTAGTTACTTGTGAAATACAAGTTTGACCCGAGTATCTGCTGTAAAAGAATTTACACCGAGGCATTTACAAGAAAGGGAGAAAGGGTGGGAATAAAAAAAGCTTTCCTGGCTATATTCTTGTTTGTCAGCCTACATAGATCATTATGGATGACATTGATTCATTATGTACTAGCTGCAGTGAAGTTCACTGTTTAAATTTAAGCTAAAACAAAACCCAGCAAAATCAATGCATGCAGCATTGATGTGGTGTCATTTTTCTGGCTAATCTTCAGAAATCTGAATTTTTCTCTTAACATTAAAATAACTTGGAGCTCTTGTTGTTTTTCACATTATGAAAGATAATCTGGTCCTCTGGCAGGGTAGAATTGTTGTAAAGTGAAGGTTTCCAAACAGCCTTGGATTCCTAATCTTAGGGTCAATTTGATGACAAGCGATCTCTTAGAGGGAAATGGGAGAGGGGAAGAAGAGGGATGTTAGCTATTAGTATCTAAGCCTTAGATGGGGTTCAGACACTGCAAGAATGAGCATGGTATGGATGGATGGATGGGAGGATACTTCAATATATGCAGCAACATTGATGGTGGCTTGAGGTGAGACTGATTTAATGTGAAGCAATGCCTTGATATTTGGGCAAAATATTTTGGTATCATGGAATCCAGCTACAGCAATTTTAGGCCTTCTCATATTGTGTTATTGCACCATGTGTTCAAGTGCATTAAAACCCTTGATATGAACCCATTACACACCTTGGCTCTGTGATCATATACTACCCTCAGTAGGTAGCACAGTTCTCATGAATATGAAAGTTGATCACACAGAGAAAAGGCAAGTGCCTTTCACTACGTTCTCATAAAGCTTGAGGGCAAGAATGTGGCCTGTTCTTTACAGTTGCATAGAGGGGTATAAACCCATCACTCACCATGAACATCTGTGAAGCCTTCCCAGACACTGGGTTTGATTGGTAGTAGGCAGGCATTGTGAAAAAATGGGCAGTGGGTGGAGCCTTAGTTTTACCTCTGCAGCTTGGGGCCAAGATGTCCCAGCCTCTTTGTGCCATTTGTGAGAAGTGTTAGGGCCACTAGCTCTACACAAATATTCACCCCATTGCTTCCCTTCTTGCTGGCCTACTGGTGATAGTGTGTCGACCCTCCCTTGAAGCATGCTGGGGATATGGAGGACCCTTTGTGAGGCTGCTCCATCTCCACTACAAGGCTAAAGTAGTATGCAGGGCTTCCCACCTAGGGAGCAATTGACTCTGGTCTCTGGATTATATTGTCAAACAATATGTCTGTGTTTATTTGTCCTCTCAGTATAACCACAAGACTCTGAATTATACCAATTGCTTCTCATTTTCATTAGATCTGTATTTCTACTTCTTCATTTAGTCTTTATATGGTAACGTCTGTCTGTAAAATGCTGTTTGTACAGTGCTTTGAACATATCACATATTTTGTAAGTCGTAAGGACGACTAGTATTCATTATATTAGTATTGATAGCCTGACTTATTGTTAAAAGACACGAGCTCAGAATTTCACACTGATTAAACGCCTAATTGAGCACCACGCTATTGCTTGGCACTAGTTGACCATATTCCTAGAGGGTGTAATTTATGCTAATCTCTTTCCAATTAAGCAGCAGTTATTACTATTGGGATAAATTGGTACCTTGCAAGAAGTCCCAGTTAAGTGGCTATCCTGACTGAGTGCGTTCCCATTAAGTGGAGTATCTTGTACTATGGAAAGTGATTACAGAGAATTTTGACTATATAGGGCCAGGCTGCAAGAGGTGCTTGCTGGGCCACACGGGGATGGAGTGACTTGCAAGAAGCCTCCCCCTCCCTTGTGCATAAAGGCCTCCCACAAAATCAGACCTTGTGCTTGGGGAGAAAACAAGGACTGCTGGCTTCTTCTCCCCCCAGGGACCAATAAGAAAGGGGAAAAAAGGGGGGGGTGTGAAGGAAGGAGGCAGGGTCATGGCCGGCAGAGTGGGGCTGCCACTACACAGGAGACCAACTGCTTTGTGGAGCAGAGGGGACACCTCATATGCATATAGAATTTCCCCAGACAGTTTGAAGTTGCCTGATGCACAATCTCCCCACAGTTCCACCTGGGAAAGGGCCACTCTTCACTACCCCAAATATGAGATTGTGACAGAAATGCTATAATAATATAAAGTTCATAGGATTAGGTGACCGTATTTTCAAAATCAAAATTCAGAACAATTTTGTGGCAACATTTTCAGGGTGGCAAAATACTCAGCCCAAAGACAAGTGTCTTGGTGTCACTACTGCCAGCTCTCACTCAGCAATGACATGCATATTTTTCAGAGTAAAGGAATTTCATAAGAAACAGCATTCTGAACGAGTGTATCATGCAACACTGAATGAAGCCTTTAACATCCACTTTGAGCAAAAGAACAAACTTTGGTAGTGGCTACACTCATTTGACTTTTTTCTTCATTCAAAACACTGTTCATTACAGTGAACGCTCATTTCACTAGACTGTGCCTGATAAACACAGAGCGAATTTGACTCCTTGTGGAAAAAATATTGTTAGCCAGCATTCTGTAGTCATATAAAATCCAAAATGTTGTTTGATGACATTTAAAAACTGGGACCTTCAGGTTTACCAAAAGAACATCAGACCACCATGTGTAAAACAAGACAGTCTGGTAAAATTAGCACATGTGGTCATTTAATTTTAAAAGGGAAGATTTTAGTAGAAAACAAGGATTGAAATTCTTTCAAAAGGTTCCATGTTACTTAGTCAGGGAAGTCCCTGAATAATTACGTATTGCAGGAAGTGGCAATTTCCATTCTTCAATACATCATTACTACACTGAATATATAACTCTTTTTGGTTCCCATTTTTTCTCTTTTCTTTTTTGATCCTGATTAAAATCCATTTAATTCGGTCAGGTGCCCTCACATTTATGAAAGTAGGGTGAAAGGCTGTTGACCTTTGCATGTTTAAGCCACTAATACACATGAATTGTTAGATCTATATTTCTCAAGTATTATTTCCGTTAAAATGAGAATGGTTTCCCAAAAGTAGCACAAACATCCATTAGATATTATTTTCTTTTTACTTGGTGGTTAATAAAAGGACATGTGAATCATCAGCAACAGAGTACTGTAGTACAGCATGACATTGATTATCAACATGTCAGAGGTAATACTGAGCAAGTTTGGATATTTACTCAGAGACTTTAAGGTCAGAAGGGACCATCATGATCTTCTAGTCTGAAATCCTCCACATTGCAGGCCCCAGAACCTCACATACTCACTCCTGGAGTAGACCCATAACCTCTGGCTGAGTTACTGAAGTCCTCAAATCTTCATTTAAAGACTTCAAGTTACAGAGAATACACCATTTACTGTTGTTCAAACTAGCAAATGTCCCATGCCCCCATTGCAGAGGAAGGCAAGCCGCCATGCCCCCCAGGGTCTCTGCCAATATGACCTGGGGGGAAATTCCTTCACGACCCCAAATATGGCAATCAGGTAGACCATGAGCACGTGGGCAAGACTCACCAGCCAGACACCTGGGAAAGAATTCTCTGTAGTAACTCACACTCCTCCCTCTCTAGTGTCCCGTCTCTGGCCCTTAGAGATATTTGTTAATAGCAGTCACAGATGGGCTATATGCCATTGTGGACAAGCGCCTCGTACCATCCCTCCATAAATTTATCAATCTCAGTCTTAAAACAAATTAGGTTTATTGTCCCAACTACTCTCTTTGGAAGACTGTTTCAGAACTTAACTCCTCTGTTGGTTAGAAACCTTCATCTAATTTTAAACCTAGTCTTATTGATGGCTAGTTTCTATCCATTTGTTTTTGTGCCACTATTGGCCCTTAACTTAAATAACTCCTCTCCCTCCTTGGTGTTTATCCCTCTGATGTGTTTATAAAGAACAATTATATCTCCCCATATCTTTTTTTTTTTTGGTTAGGCTAAACATGACAAAACTCCTCTTGTAAAAATAGGTTTTCTATTCCTTTGATTATCCTAGTAGCCCTTCTCTTCTCTTGTTCCAGTTTGAATTAATCTTTCTTAAACATGGGGGACCAGAACAGCACACAGTATTCCAAATGAGGTCTCATCAATGCCTTGTATATGGTTAATGACACTTCCTTATGTCTGCTGGAAATACCTTGCCTGATGTATCATACAATTGCATTAGTCTTTTTCACGGCCACGTCACATGGGCGGTTCAGTCATCTTGTGATCAGCTGATACATCCAGGCCTTTCTCCTCCTCTGTTACTTCTAACCGATACATTCCCAGCTTATAGCAAAAATTCATCACTTTGCACTATTAAATTTCTTCCTATTTCTATTACTCCAGTTTTCAAGGTTGTCCAAATCTTCTTGTATGATATTCAGGTCCTCCTCGGTATTGGCAATATCTCCCAACTTTGGGTCATCCACAACTTTTATTAGTGCTCTCCCACTTTTTGTGCCTATGTCATTAATAAAAATGTTAAATAAGATTGGGCCCCAAACTGATCCACGGGAAACTCCACTAGTAACCTCCCTTTCCTTTCAGCATGACCCATTATAATCTTCTCTTTAACCAGTTTCTTACCCACCTTTTGATTCTCACATTAATCCCCATCTTCTCCAATTTAATATTTTCCCCTGTGGAATTGCGTCAAATGCTTTACTGAAATCCAGCTAAATTGAGACGATCACTTTCTTTCTCTAAAAAATTGGTTATCAGGTTGGTCTGGCAAAATCTAGCTTTTGTAAAAACAATTTGTATTTTATAGCAATTACCGTTTAACTCAAACCTAGATTATCTTTAATCTCCACACCATACTCAGTGTTTATCAATCCCCCTCTTCTTTCCTTGTTTTCTTTTTATTTATATGGCTAAAGAACCTTTTACTATTGGTTTTAATTTCCTTTTCAAGATCCAACATGGCTCGGCTTTTGGTAGTTCTCACTTTCTCCCTACACTTTCTGACCTCTAAGAGGTAGCTTTCCCTGCTGATCCCTCCCTTCTTTCATTCCATGTAGGCCTTCTGTTTTCTCTTAATGACCTGTCTGTGATTCTTGTTCATCCAGTTTGTTCTACAACCCTTCCCTACAGATATTTTCCTTTGCTTGGGATTCATGTTTAAGACAAAGTTGCAGAACCTCTCTGAAAGTAATTCCAAGCTTTCTCCACATTCAGATCTTTGAGTTCTTCAATCCAATCCACTTCCCTAACTAATTCCCTTGATTTTTTTAAGCTTACCCTTTTGAAATCAATGACCCTAGCGGCAGACCTACTTTTATTTATCCTTCCACTTAGTGTAAACTGAATTAACTCATGATCATTTGAACCAAAGCTGTCCTCTATAATCAGTTCTTCTATGAGGTCCTTGCTACTTACCAATACTAAATCTAAAATGACATATCCTCTTGTTGGTTTGGTGGCTAATTTTGTGAAGAAATCTGTTGGCTATCACTTCAGGAATATCTGGGCTCTTCCATTATTAGTAGCCTGTGTCCTCCAGTCTATACTAATTTCTATGGGAAATTAGTGTCCCATAATCACACAATTCACAGTAGTATTTCTTTCTTTAAAAATATTTAAAAGGTCTCTATCCACATCCAAATTGCATCCTGGGGGCTTGTAGCAGACCCCAAGCATGATTCCAGTGGAGCCTTCTGTTATCTTTCTTCCCAAAAATGATTTTGACCTGAATAGGTTCTGTTTTATCCATTCAATCATTTCTAATTTCTTTACAGTCTATCTCATCACTAATATACAATGCTACTCCACTACCTTTATTTTTGTTTCTGGCTCTCCTGAACAGCACATACACCTCAATACCGGTACTCCTATCATGACTACTATTCCACCATGTTTCCATAATCCCTATAATTTCTGGTTTCATTTCCTGCACCAGTACTTCTAGTTCTTCCATTTTGTTACCCAGGCTTCTTGCATTGGGGTACAGCCATCTTAGTTTCTGACTGGCTTCATCCAGATTCCTCACCCGATTAGGTAGTCATTCTACTGCCAGTATCACACACCTGACTGTTACTGTCAATGTTATTGACAATATCTTTCCTCTTGTTGTCCATTTTCCATTCATGTATCCTCTTTTACTTGATTTTCCTCACACTCAATATTAGAATAAGGTTTGGAGATTACATGAACATCTCTCAACCGTCTCCCCCATATTCCTAGTTTAAAGCTCTTTTAATCAGTTGTGCCAACCTCCATCCTAGAAGTCTATTTCCCTCCCTACTCAGGTGGAGTCCGTCCCATGAGAACAATCCTCTGTCCTTGAATGCCTCCCAGTGGTTGAACAGCCCAAACCTCCCCTTATAGCACCATTGCCTGAGCCATCTGTTCATCATCATAATCTTGTCTTGCCTCTGCTCTAGTCATCTAGGGACAGGTAGAATCCCACTGAAGATCACCTGAGCCTCCATTTGTTTAAGCATATTTCCCAGCCTGAGGTTGTCTTCCTGGATGCATCCCAATGAGAGTCTAGTAGTATCATTTGTCCCTATATAAAGGACAATCAGTAGATACTTTTTTGCTTCCTTTAGGATCCTCTTCAGCCTCAGGTCCAAATCCTATATCTTTGCTCCCAGCAGACAGCACACCCTTCCATTCTCCAGATGAGCTCTGATGACAGGCATGTCTGTTCTTCTTAGTAGGGAGTCCACAATCACATAGACCTGCCTTTGGTGCCATTCTCTGGCCTTCGCCCTTCTGTTCTTTCTGACCGCAAGTCTTCGTGTCATCTGTTCTCACTCAAAATTTTCTGTGAGTCATCATCTTTCCTCCTAGGGGTCCAAACTCTGTCTATCTCATTGTCTTTTCTCTTTTCTTGTAGGACTCGCCGCCACTCTTCTTCCTTGCTTTCCCATCTTCTGTTATTGTCTGCCTCTCCCCTTAATTTTCCAACTCAGCTTACCTGTTCTTCATCTCTATTTCCTCTTTGCTAGCTGGTCTTTTCCTTTGCCTTGTTCTTATAGTCACATGCTGCCACTGACCACTTTCTTAATCCAGCAGTCTACCCTCACAGTTCTCTGGTCCAGCATGCGCCTGAAAGTCTTGATATTACCCTTCTGCCTCCTCTCTCCTTCCCTCCATCATCCACTCAAATCCACTTAGAAACTCAACCATAGTTTCTAGCTGCATCTCCAAATCTCAGCTCTTCTCTTCTCTTCCACCAGATCTATTAGGCAGCACTTCATACAAACAAAGCACCTTTCAGATAGCCTCTCTAGGATAAAGTACATCCCACAGCTTACACATACAGTCATCTTCATTGTCTCTTCCATTCCTTGGGTCACTACCACTGCTGCCTGTATAGCTGTTATAGCCTTCACCCTAAGTATCTGTCCAGGAGAAAAAAACCCACAAACACACAACCCTCCTCCAAACTTCCTTTACAAACTACCCTAATTTTAGCTGTTGCTTCCTCCAGTGCCATTTGCTGCTTTGTAGGCCTGCTGATTACAGAGGCTGTCAAGGCTAAATCCCTACTCTGTCACTCTGAGGGGCCCGCAAGGATTTTTAAAAGTAATGCTTGCCACTCCAGGCTTGCATTAAACTCCCAAGGTTACAGCTTCTCTCTGACCTTGGCTTGGTAAACGCTGCCACCACCCAAATGCAAATAAAACCCTTTGAACCCAAGAAGGAGCACTTGGGAATTCCTTCCTGTGGGGTACCCTCAAGCCCTTTCACCCCTGCCCCTCTGGGGAAGAGCTGAGAAAGAAAACAAAGGAAATTAGCTGTGGCTATCAGCTAATCAAACAACATGCACAAACCTCTTAGGACATCAAAAATCCAATTCTGTTCTTAAAAAAAGTAAATTTTATTAAAAACAAAAAGGGAAAAAATACATCTGGAACTTAGGCTTTTTGCTAGATCTTAAAAGAAACTATTACAAAAATTAAGCACCCAAAACAGCTTTCTTGGGGGTTCAGCTTTAAGTTTACAAGCACACAAAAGCATCTGGGGTTAGCACAGAGGAGATCCACAAGCCTTAAAAAATAAACAGAAGTAAACCTGATTGCATCTAGCTAAACATTCTGATCCACTTATACATACGGAGTTCAGATAAATAGTTCTAGGTATGATCTGATGATTTATGATCATACCTGGCTTAAAGCTGCTTTTATAGCATGGCTGTTCTGTCCCTCCAGCCCAGAGAACAACAGACAAATGGAAAGTTTCTTCCCCCATTTAAAAAAGTTCTAGCCTTCCCATTGGCTCTTTTGGTCAGGTGCCCACGTTTTTTTTCTTTACCTGGGGGACTTTTTAACCCTTTACAGGTAAAACAAGTAAAGAACAGCTACCAAGAGAGATTTTACAGCTAACTGGCTGGCTGGGTGTCTATCAAAGAGAGTTATCCCCACACTTCATTTATCAGAGAAGTCCTGACCCTTAATCAAGGTTCAGCTTTGATCAAAGGCTTTGTTTCTCTCACAGCACATTTCCCCCTTACCAGACGTTTCAAACTGAAAACAAGCTAACAAGCTAGCAAGCAAGCAAACAAACACACTTTTAAGAAGTCACTCACTGTCCCTAAGGAACAGGCACTTGCTTTCCTTCTCCAACAGATCTCTCTGCAGACTCCCTTGCTTTCAGATCTGTTTGTTGGCTTCTATGCTGATGCTTCTCAGGTTGTAGATAATTCAGGGAATTTTCAGTGTAATTAATGGATGTCATAGCCCTGTTTTGGATAATTGAAATTTGGATAACCAAGGTTGTAGTGTATTAGGAAATTTTACTAAATTACTTTCCTCTAACACCTGATTTTGAAAGATAAAGGTTTATGTTATCCATAATATGCAGAACTGGTTGGCATCCTCATCAGAATAACTGAACTAGGGTAAGTATGTCGTGTATTTCCTAATGTTCTCATGGCATACAATGTATTAATTAAAAATCTTACAGCCTCACACCCTCTAAAAATGCAATAAACCTGTTCATTGAACCAGTTCTCTTGGCACAGTCAATTTATTACAAGAGTAGATTAGGCTAATTTTTATTTTATTTTTGTTTGGCTTTAATAAAATAGGTGTTATAAATAACTTTTATGAAGCATGCAGTAACCTGTAGGCATCATTTCATTTCCATCTCACAGATTCACTGCAGCTGCTTGTTATACTGTGGCTGCCTTTCCTGTAATTTATAATCAATTACACTGATTAAACATATTTTCACTGTTTCTCACCTGAGCCAGAAGGAGAACTGATCTCATTTTTAAACAAAATGTTGTTTCATATGATTAAACCAATGTGCTTGTTAATACACTTGTGGTAGAATTTTATTCTTGATCATTCTCAGAAGTATTTTAGACTTCTAGTTTTCTCTCTGATTTGATGATTATCTTTTATGAACTGTTCTTTCTTAATTTTTTTTACAGCTGCTCAACTCCATTTCACAGGTGACTATTACATTATCTCTAATATACACTTTTGGCAAGACACTGTGATCCTCTCAAGTCAAATGAATGCTAGTCTCTGTGACATGGGAACTCAATCAAACATAACATCTTGGAAGATGACACCACATGCTGAATGGGAGAAGAACCCCTCTTCTGTGGTAATCTCTTCATGGCTGCTGGTAAAATAGTTACCAATATGTGGGTAAGTAAAATACATCCCGGCAAATAAGAATGGAGATTCTCTTCTCTAAGAGTGTCCTGTTTTTATAAAGGACATCATTTCATAACATCTGATGTTTTTTTTCCCTAGCTCATTGTGCTGAGGTCCAAATTTGTTCCTGAAAGTTCAGCATCTCTAGAATAGTTCCTCACTGGTTTTCCAAACAGTGTTAGAAGAGATTGTTTTCCAGTTCACCCACCACTCACTGCCCTCCTTTTTCCCTGGTGCTCTGTGAGGTTTTTTCCATCTTGTTATCTGTGTTCAATTTTTTTTTTAAAGTACAGAGAGATCTTCTGGCACTTTTGATTCCAGTTCCTTCTCTTCCAATTCAGATACAATGAATGATGCTATTTTTCTGTGAGTCACAGCTATTTTTTTTTGTCAGGAGGGACAATGCTTGTAAATGCTACATTCTTACTCTCTTGTGATTGGGAATGAAAAGATTATTAAAATAAAAAGAAGCACAGAACATTCTTGACTGTTTACAAAGATATCTGGTATTGACCTCTTAGGGCTCTCTCCTTCAGAGGATGTTCAGTATGTGCAAAAAGTACAGAGCTAAAATTAAGGTTAATATGCAGTGACTGGAGCCTGAACCCTTTCCTAAAATCTTCATTTTTCTGGTTTAGAAACAAAGTGGAGAGGTTTCAATTAAATGTGCCCAACAAGAAAACATACAGAGTGTGACTAAAATCCTGACTGGTACAATTTTCATAAGTTCTTAAGGGCCAGACTTTTAAAGGTACTTAGGTGCCTAATTTCCATTGATTTCAGTTGGAGCTGGGTGCGTAAATATCTTTAAATAATTAAATATTCAATGAGCAGAGTCTTGAAGCTGATTCTTCCACATTCCAGCTCAGTGCCTGCCGCTGGACTATAGAGTCATTTTCTTTCTTTGTCTTGCACTGGCCCCATTAATTATTTAATGATTTATACAACTGGAACAGCTTCAACAGGAGAAAGTAACAAAGACCTACTGCAGAATACCCACTTAGAGTTACGCAATTTTTTTTTGTGGGAGTGGGGGACAAAAATAGCAAATTCAGGTCAATCAAAATATTCCAGGAATTCATGCAGTATTTGCCACTTTGCTTTGGTCAAAAAAAACCCCCAAATTGAAACATTTTGTTCCAACATTTTTTAAACTATTTTTCCTGACTTGCAATGATTTTTGTTTCAACATTTCTTTCTATTTTTTAAAAAAAGCTCAAAATTGAAATGCAGCATTTTATTTCATATTCAAAAAGAACATTTTGTTGAATCCACTTTTTTTTTTTTTACTTTTCAGTTCACCAAAATGTTGGAATTTATTTTTGTTTTCGATCAACTTGAAATTTTTTTTAAATGTATACTTCAGAACTGCCAGTGAACCAAAAAATCAGTTGTTTGCAGAGCTCTGTACCAAATAGTCTAGGAGGTGGAAGACCTGAGTTAAAGTCCCAGCTCCAACTCAGGCACTATAGGGATTTGATCTGGGTCTCCCACATTCCAGGTGAGTGTTCTAACATGTACAAAAGCACAGAATTCCTGGCCTGTGAATCCTGATGGTAGGTGTGCTCTGAGAAAAACATACTAGATTTGACCTCTCTGGCAAGATAGGCAGGGGAACACCTAGTCTGAGAATTGTGCTGAGGCTCAAGTGTGAGCAGGGCCGGCTCCAGGCACCAGCTTTCCAAGCTGGTGCTTGGGGCGGCATCAAGAATGGGGCGGCAGGCCGAGTCCCGCGGCAGCAATTCGGCGGCAGGTCCGCTTTTCCCACAGCCGAATTGCCACCGCAGGACTCAGACTGCTGTCCCATTCTCACCCGCTGTGGCGGCAATTCGGCGGCAGGTCCGCCGCTCTTCCCGCCGCTGAATTGCCACCGCGGGACTAGGACTGCCTGCGTCGGGGGCCCCGCAACATCTGCCTGCGTCGGGGGCGGGGCCCCACTACGTCTGCCTGCGTCGGGGGTGGGGCCCCGGCGGAGGGGCTTTTGGAGGGGCCCCTGAATCCTGGTTTCTCCCAGGTCCCCTATATCCTCTGGGCAGCCCTGCCATTCTCGCCCGCTGCGGCGGCAATTCAGCGGCGACTGCTTGGGGCGGCAAAATTGTTAGAGCCGCCCCTGAGCGTGAGTTTGGGCTTGAAGCAGCTTGTTAGCTGTGCAGTGGTATGAGGAATTAAGGGGCTTTGCACGTGCCCTCTGGTGGAAATGTAGGTACCTACAGGATTACGCAACAGCTGAGAGGTGGTCTTGAAAATGTCAGGTGACACCTAAATGTTGGAGTTAGGCACCTAAGTATCTTTGTTGATCTAACCCTGAATAACACACACAATATTTCCATAGTCACCTTGAAGAATTTAACCGTATATTTAAACATTTACAAAAAATGAGACAGGTTTGAACAACAAGGAATGGTTTAGTGCTATGCTTGAACAGTCTGGCCAGTGCTCTGGACAAACCATTTGCACATCTATACCAAATAAACCTACGGTCCTAAAGGGACTGATTGCTCTCCTGACACTTGGTAAACAGGAAGTATGTTGTTGTTGTTTTTCTTAAGGATATTTTGATTGCAGCTTCAAATGAGAAAAACAAACTTCATGTCTTCTAACGGAATCTGTGTGAGGAAGGGTACTCAATACTCACAGAAGCTCATACCCTAAAGTGCACCACTGGCATCTATTTCCATAAAAAAGATTAACTTTATTGTCCTGCGCTGTAGGTTTTCTTTTGGAACTCAATTTATTTTAAAAAAATATTTATCATTTAACTTGACATAAGTGTTTATTTATTTATTTTCCAAATTTGGAAATTCAGCAAACACAGTTTTTGATTAATTATTCAAAATTTTAGTCAATAAAAGTTTTGGGCTTCTGCTATCGTATAGGATTTCTTTGCATTCTATATGCAGAAATACATTGTGGACTAGAAATTAAATGCACAGCTGTGGCAGGCACATAAACTATGGTTCTTAGTAAAGCCAAGGGAAAGAAATGTATTTTCATTTCATTATCACTGTGTCTATGTAAATCCTTTGTGAAATCCTGGCTCCAGTGAAGTCAATTGGAGTTTGACATTAAATGGGACCAGGATTTCACCCTCAGTCTATAGTGGCGGTTGGGGTGGCAGACTAGGAGGGAAAAGGAGTAGCAAAGGAGAAAGTCTGTGTGAACATTGTATGTACATGTTGTAGATACACTCAATGTAGTATATACACATTTCTAATATATCTACCTTTTATTTGTAATTGTTGCCATGTTAGGTTTTATTTGTGAATATTTGTGCAAGAAGAAATGGCTGTTTCTTGAAAATAAAATATGTCATGTCCCATAGCTACCAGCCAGTTGCTGTTCACAGAATCCCAGTGCAAATATGTCTCCTTCCACTCTGCCTCACTCAAATAATTCTACCAGTCAATTCTTCTATCACTGGAGAGGATGCTTTGGGTAGGGGTGGAATGGTAGCACAATCTTCTTGCTACATTGGCTCAGTTGTGTAACTTCTTTTCAGCACAGGTTATGAGCTGACCTAAATATGTAGTTGTATGATTTGAACATCGGTCTGTTAGAGACTGACTGCTAGTGTCATGTTACAGACTGAAGTTAAAAGGTCAATATTTTACCTACAAGGCCAGAAAGTCTCTCCCCCACACCCAACTCCTTTATCTTAGAGAAACGTCCATGAGTTCTGAAATTCATTAAATACTACAAACCCATTTGCACACCCCCTTTGCAGCTGAGCTGAATTTTACAAATGCCAGAGCAAAAGCTGACAAATGCAAATAGATTCATTTGCTCTAACCAAAATTATGTTTCAATTAATAAAATCACACATGGATTAACTTCAGTGCCTCTTTCCACTTCTTGTAAGAGCATTCTTATCAAATAAATACCCTATTAGCAAAATTTATTTTTACGTCAGAAAACCTTTTAGTGCAAATGGCTTGGTATTGCTCCAAGTCTTAGAGCTTTAGTTGTACATGGAAGAAGAAAAATAATTTTAAATAGTTGTTCAAAACTGCTAAAGAAAAAATAATTTAAATGAATGCAATCCAATTAAAAAAATTAAGTGATGGGTGGATGTATTACAAAGATGCTTGTGTGAAAGTATTAATACAAATAGAATGGTATCAGCATATTTTTTCCATTTATTTCCTAAGAAGGATTAGAGAGCATAAAGTGCCTGCATCATATGAAAGTCATTCAGATCTTTAGAGAAGGCATGAATCTCACAATTTAATTTTCAAAGTCTTCAAATCCTGTCATTCTTTTACTTTGTTAGATAATCCTATTTCCAGATACATAAAACTGCTTACGGTACATGTTGATTAAATAATTGAGAACAAGTGAAGAAATCTAGGTGACATGCCAGATTAATTTATTTTCCTAATTTAATTGCCTTTTACCTTTAGCCTTATCTTGGGTTTTGTGGAGGATCAGATCAAGCAGTGTGTTAGGGGAACTTTTACAATCATTCACATTTCAGAGCTGGAATGGGAATATAGAAAGAGTTAGATTCCCAGAACATTCTTACATAGAGATTTGCATTTTACCAAAATGCCCCTATTTTTTACAATTTGTGACATTTGTAAATCTCTTGGAAACCAAAAAGATTATTCGCAAATGATGAGTCTT
Source organism: Macrochelys suwanniensis (assembly GCA_033296515.1). NCBI lineage: Eukaryota > Metazoa > Chordata > Testudines > Chelydridae > Macrochelys > Macrochelys suwanniensis. The sequence continues at coordinate 68,481,823 of CM065775.1, forward strand.
AGTGAGATCAATGAATTTGGATTCAGTCATATTTGGCTCATGGGATGTCTAATTCTTTAATAACTACTTGCAGTACCAGTGACAAACATCCAGTTAGCTGCTTCAAGAGCCTGAAATAATATAGTAAGGCACATTTATTATAGACAATAATTATGGCTACGGAATTTTCTGTAAATTGCCAGACAGAAAGAAATCCATCTAGCAAGATTGGAAGGTTTGGGAAGAAGCCTAGTGACCATGCTCGTTACATAATGCAAGAGTAAGTGATGAAACAAAATTCTCACTTACAGTTATAATGATTATTAAGTGCTTTATTTATAACCCATTCGGCACCTTTGGAACTCCATTTATTAATGAGGGATGCCCTTGCGTTCCTGCAAGATGCTGTATCCAGAAGATTTATTCAGTGCAGAAGTTATTATATGCAGAACCCTTTAGGCCAGACAGTTCCTAATGAAGTGAACAGGCAAAGAGTGGAAAAATAAGGGCAAGAGAGAGAAACAACTCTGAATTTGAACTCAGTGGGAGCATTGTCTGAGTAAGAACTGTAAGACTAGGCCAGAGACTTATGAAAATCCAAGTAAAGGAGTGAAAGATGTTCCTGGAGAAGCAGTCCAACCCTACAATACATTTGACTCTGTTTCTCACCTGAGTATTTTGAACATTTTTATTTTATTATCTTAGCCTAAAGTAGTCTGCACCACAACTAAAATCAGTCAGATTATAAATGTTCTCTGTGTGCCTTAGTCCCCCATTGTTAAAATGGGGCTAATCATACTTCCCTGCCTGTATGAGCTGTTGTGAGGCTTAATTAATGTCTGTGAGGTGCTCATATACTATGGTGATGGAAGCTATATAAAAAGCTAGATGATTGTACTGAGTGGTAGTTTTATGTGCTTTGCCTTAGCTAAACAGAAGAATAGCAACTAACTGATTTGTATGGGGAAAGACTCTGACTTTGCTTCCAGTCAGGTTCTTATATTATGCTTAGAGTATGAGATTTCAAAGACCATGATCAGAGATTATTAAAATATGTTAAAAGAATTTTTAAAAAATATATTTTAAAACTAAATGTAGGTAATCTAAATGATTTATTTCTTGGCATTCAGATTGGAGGAGCTTCTGAATCATGCGCTAAGCAGTTTTACTTGCAGCTCGGTAGTGGACTTGAGAGACTATCTCGCCACATGATCTAACTGTGCCATAACTGTGATCAGAGGAGGCACTTATGCTAGACCCCTCTTGTTATCATGGAGTGTTGCTGTAACTGAATTTTGCCCACAAGGGCCCCTTTGGAAATCATCTCTCCCACCCTTTTTAAATAGCCCAAATGTATTGACCTGCAGACCTTATGTGTCTCTTGGGCTCTTGAATAGAGGGGGTGGAGGTGACAGAGCATGTATTTTAAGGTTTTATGGTGCATTAGTTGGTTGCATTTGAAAAAGGATATGGTTGACATGTTTATTTATTATTTGTGTTTTTAAAGTAACTTCAAGGCACTTACAGCCCTTGCATGGGAAGACAAAGAAATTACAGCAATATTAAAATTTTAAAGGAATAGAGGTGCCAGTTACTGATTGCTGACTCTTTCTCCAGATTCCAGACTTCCAGGGTTGTACATGTTACTGGTCTGAATAGCCCGTGTCATCTAACAACATGGTAATGCTAATAGATCTAGCCATTTGAAAAAGACACTCGTTCACTGTCTAACTTGATATCCAAGTCAGTGAAATTGTACCATTTGCAGCAGCATTCTTCATTTACACCAGCAAAGGAGCTTCTGAGCCTGAGCGCACAACACTTTTGTCAGATCTTTCTGGCCAGATGACATCCTGAGAGTGAATATTTCCCCCTAAATTATATGAAATGTATGACATTTCTCAGTGAACTGAAATGTACAAGGAGAATATTAACTGCTTAACTATCTTACACAGCCACCTTAATTCTACACTCTTATACATTAACTGTATGATAGTTAGGGACAGTACATAATCACCTATCAATAAGCATGAGATATACTAATAAGGTAGGAATTGTAACTCTGAATTTCCTGGCATCTATGGGCTTACAATCTAGAACCTAATATTATGTTACTGACATTTTTTAAAATTGTATTTCCTTTTTATTTTGTCAGGGAAACAAGGACAAAGCAAAAGCAAAATGGGGAGCTGGGAAGGGAAGGGACTAAAAAGAAACGGAAAACTGTATAAACCTGGTGACACTGAGCCCAGCAGTTTTCCACAAATGAGCGTGAAAATAAACAGTAGTGCAGCTTGGGATATTCTGAACTCATTTGCCTGTTCATTTTCTAGAGGCCCTACATCCAATGGTCATGTAGCTGGCAGAAGCTTGGCTTCCATGGCAGACCTACCTTCAGTCACAATAAGGGGCATTCTGTTAAATGTCTCATCAAGCCCTTGCCTCAAACCTGACCACACCAGCTCCTGTGGATGCAAGTCAATGTGAGTGGCAAAATTCTTCACCCCGTACTAAACTTTTACATCCACACTGGAATTGCATTGTTTCATATTTTATTAGCAGCAGTGGAACTAACAAGATGGCTCCAAGGTTAAATGGGGTTTTGTTTCTGGAAATGCTCAGTCACCATTTAGATGAAGAAATTCCTAAGTGTGGAAGAAGGGATAAAAATGTTAAATGTACTATAACATGCTTCATGCCAAATTATTGCTCTTCTACATGGGTGTGTTAGAATGGGAAAAGGGTAAGTGGGGAGCCTTTTCCCTCCCTCCTAATGCAACCATGCGGGAAGCAGCCATAATTTGATTGTGAAGTGCTGAGAAGGGCAGTGGGGAGACAGTTAATACTGCTTGCAGCACTCCCAACCTCACAGGAAGTGTGCCAAGAACCTGGGAGTGCATGTGCTCCAATGCATGCTGGAGGAAGTTCATGCAGAACAGGTGTAGCAAGTTATTTGGATGAGTGTACTCTCCCCACTGCACTGGAGGTTTTATGCCTGCTTCTGGTGTCTGCAGACATGATGCTTCCAGAGGCCTACCTATGAGCCAGCTCAGGTGTGTAGATATTTCAAGGTCTCTTCTCTCTCCCCATTCTCTAAGCAGGCAAAGAAATATAGTTCAGCCATAAATATATTTGACATCATTCATGTGACCTACGAATAGCACAGGAATGAAGTTTACAGTCAGTCAAGTGATTTGGTGAAGAAACATGTTCTTTGCTGTTTATGTCTGTTACTTTTAAAGTAACTCAAAGTCAGGAATGTTGCAGTAAAAAAGGACTGTCATGATGGGATGTTTGTCTGCCATTTTCAGGTTAATTTTCTTTAATGTTGGCTAGATTAAGATATCATCATCACCATCATTGTTATGAGAATGATGAACTGCACATGCTGACTGTGTCTTTTCAGTGACTGATCTTTCTGTCAATTAAAATATTAATTCAGACCAAGACAAAGTGAAGTAATTAGTGTTAATTAGGGAGTAATTGCCATGCTCAATTTAATTGTTTTTTAAATAACTATTTTTTAAATTATTTGGGAAAGTATCATAAGTAGGGATGGGCTAACTCAAAAGATTATATCTCTTGGAGTTTGGTTCCTACAGGAGCCCCAAATTATGGATAGCCATTCAAACCTTGTCTGAACTTTTTGCTCCTCATCTCCCCAAATTGTGCAGCACTCCCTCCCCACTTTCCTCACAGCCCCTCTATTTTTCATGAAGTCCTAGAGATTCCCCTATCTGGTTGCTGGTCTATTAGCGGCAGAGGCCACCGGATAAAACCAGTACATACCCTTCTTCCTTATGGCAGGCACATAGAGTCCCAGCTCAAGGTGTATAGGTTATTTACAGCCTGTGGTCAGTCTAATCAGTATTTATCTGGGGTCTGTGTCCTGATCATGAAGTCTCTGACCAATACTGAGAGGGTCTTGAGTGTTTAGTGTGGTGAATGAGATTTTTCTGGTGTCTGGCAGGTGGCATGAGGGTGCAGAAGCATCTGTACTCTAGTCTCTAATTCATGAGTGCGTTTGCAGTTCATAAGTCTGCATGTGTTGTGCTTTCTGTGGAAAAGTGCAAGTGTCTCTGAATGTAACTGCAAATTAGATGAGGAATTTAGGAAAGGGGTTGAGTTAAAGCTTGTATTGGAAATTTAACTGATTACCTTCTGACTTTCTGAAAAAAAGGGTAATGATACTTTCTTGCTTTTCAAAGGTGTTGTTAGAATTGATAAATTTATGGGCCAAATTCACTAAAAGTTTGTTCTAGTTTCTGCACCTTGCCTTCCTATCTACATCCCGCTTAATCTCTCCCTCTTTCTGCCATTCCCATAACAATGGGATCTTTTTCCTCAGTCTTTCCTTAGGAACATTGGAATTGCCATACTGGATCAGACATGTGGTCCATCATTCCAGTATCCTGTGTACAATAGTGCTGACACAGATGTTTCAAAGGAAGGTTCAAGAAAACGAATAATGCTTAAGTATATGATAAACTACTCATAAAATAAGTAGTTTCCTAACCCCTTTGTCTCTTCTAATTTAGCATTTACAGTCTCTTCCTCCTTTTCACCTACTGCAATCTTACATCCCTCAAAGTATTTAATTTCTGTGGTGACTATCCTTCACTCATCCAATTCTTTACTATTCCTCTCTGTAGTGGGGCAGTTGCCCCACTGTGGCAGACAAAGGGTTAATAGCAGCCCTTGGGGCGACTGTGCAGAATCCAGCCAATCAGAGAAGGCTTAGAAGCAGCCAATCAGGGCCAGTCTGGGCTTTATATAAAGGCTGCAAAGCAGAAAAGACAGGAGTCTCTCCCTGACAAGCAAGGAAGGAGGACTGGCTCCTAGGGATAGCACCGTAGATAGAGCAGCGCTGGGCAGGCTGAGGGGAGCAGAGGGAAAGCTCCAGCCGGATACCTGCCAGGCTGAGGCCCCTGAAAGAAAGGGCCGAGAAGGTGCAAGGGCCAAAGGGAAGTGGCCCAGGGAGCATGAGCAATAGAAGGGAGAGAAGGAGGGCAGGACATGGCTGCTGCCAGAGGGTCCCTGGGCCGGGACCCAGAGTAATGGGTGGGCCTGGGTTCCTACCTCCCCCCTCACACTGCACCTGGCCATGGAGGACCATGGCCTGATACAGACTGTGGCTTGCCCTGAGGACTGCAGATACCCGCGGAAGGGGAGAAAACTGAGTGGGGCACAGCCGGAGGGCTGTGTCCAGAAAAGGGCGCCACAAGCCAGGGAGCACCGTGCGTCTCAGTACGGCAGAGCAGAACAATGGGTGAGACACCAACTACAGAGGGTGCTCCACAGGTGGACAGAGCTAATTCCTGGAGCAATCAGCAGGAGGTGCCACGGCGGTGAGTGTGCAACTCGTTACACTCTCCCATCCCTCACTCATTCTCTGTAACCCTTTCATAGAATCATAGAATCTCAGGGTTGGAAGGGACCTTAGGAGGTCATCTAGTCCAACCCCCTGCTCAAAGCAGGACCAATCCCCAATTTTTGCCCCAGATCCCTAAATGGCCCCCTCAAGGATTGAACTCACAACTCTGGGTTTAGCAGGCCAATGTTCAAACCACTGAGCTATCCCTCCCCCGTTTAAACTTTCTGGGAGAATATTTTAAATTAACATGTGTCGGGGACCTAGTTTTTACATTTTGACCCAGGCTTAAAGCAATTTTTCTCTTTAAGACTGTTTAATTTCATAAGTATGCATTGTCTCCTATACATCTGAAACAATAATAGATTCTGAATATTTATCAAGATATAAGTTTCTGTTCTCTTAAACAAATTTCAATGAGATGAAAATCTCAAATCTAAAGCAAACTAAAAACAGTTTTTCAGAGCAGTATTTTTTATGAGCTAGCATATGAAAAAAATGGAGAGTTATTTTTGCACTTTAAGTAGGGTTATAAATAAAACCACAGCTCTCTTAAACTGTATCCTCTCCCCACTGAGATGCTTGAGGCAAAAATAGCTTAAAAAAACTGTCTCGTCTGTTTCATGTTAAATGACTTTATGCTCCACACATTGAGATGTGATTTTCCTCTGTTTTTATTGATATCTCCTATAAGATTTCTAAATAATTTTGCCTCATGTGGACAGATATACTTGTAATGCCAACAGACCCCTGTTGTCAGCGGGCAGGATTGAACTTGGGACCTCTGGAGCTTAGTGCATCAGCCTCTACCACGTAAGCTAAAAGCCAACTGACTTAGAGTAGAATATCTCTCTCTAAGTGGTGTGTGTGGGTTATATATGCAGGTCACCATTCATATTCAGAGCTTATGCCACAAAACAAACCGAGGAAAAGAAAAAAGGAATGACAACACTGTGCTTGCCAGTTGTTCAAGAAAAGATTATGTTCAGTTTTAGGAATCACTCCCTTTGGTACCACCACATGACACCAATTAATATTTATTTCATATAAGAGATGCATGTGGATCAGGAGAAAAATAAATACCCTTCCCATATTGTATTCTAAGTTATCAGCCCATCCAAAGTAGTTGGAGTCATGCTCTGCAATATCATGACACTATAACCTTATGGTCTTTCTTAGAAATGATAAAACCATACCCGATTTTTATAACTGTGGCATTCATTTCTCAGCTGTGCAAATAATTCCTATAAGACATCAATAATAATTCCATGTTTAAATACAACATGAAGAGAATGTTTAAACTATACAGCTGAGGTCTCAAAAGACTGGCAGTGACAAAATTAGGGTTGCTCATGTGTAACTCTTATGCACTGTAAGTAGTTGCAGTCTTTAAATACATATTCATTATTTCTCAAGTAGTACAGTATATTATACATTTTGTTCCACAATCCTGGGTTTGCATATGTTGCATCTTGTATTTTTTTTTCATTCTCTTATGTTTACACAAATTTTTTTGTAGGAATGGGCCAGTATAGCTCTTCAGATTCTTTAGCTCTTCAGTATAGCTCTTTAGACTTTTTATACAGAAAGTCCTTTTCTGTCTGTTCTATTGAGCATAACAGTTATACGTGTGTCTAGGTCACTTTGACTTCAATGGAACTTAAGCAGGTGCTTTGCTGAACTGGGGTTTTAGTCAGCAGGGACAGTCTGCATTTTCTTTTCAAGCAGAAGTACCAGTTTCCTTAGCTCTAATTAAGAGAATGAGCCTGTTAATTATTAAGCTAACTTACTGGTGCATGCTTTAATTTTATTAGATGGAATTTAGGGGCTAAGGCAGTTAGCTACAAAGTTACTGGCCTCATCCTGCATACATTTATTATTGGAAATAGTGCTTACTCCCATGCTACATATCATGTACTTCTGTTGATAAATTCTATAGTCAATTGCTTGACCACACTTTGGTTCCTTATGAAATATATTCAAGAGACCAAAATAACCAATAGCAGTCAGGTTTATTGCTAAAAGTCAATAAAAAGGTTCAATGCGATACCAGTCTCTGAGAAGCCATCTCATGCAGCATTGTTACATTCTACTTCCACAGAAGGCATGCTCTGAAAGTTACACCCAGTGCTATGTTTTTACACCCTACCTGTTTACAAATAAAAGGTACTGTGTATGTCATCTGAAACCAGATTTAACCAATCAGCTTTCTACCTTGTTTTTCTGGCACCATGCTGTACCCTTATCTCTTTGTTCTGAACACATGCATTGCAGGTACCAAAGGGAGTGAAGGCACCTAGTAGGTTTGTTCTACAGTACAACTATCATATGTTTTGTCCTCTTACTTTGGGACATGCCAGTACTGCCCTACCTGTTGCTATAGTAAAATACTCATATATCCTGATCCTGATAGCTATCCTGTTTACTTAAGCCAAAGTTAACTTCAGCTAACGCAAGGTGCTATGGGAAACTTGGGTGGACAGAATTTTTGGGAAGAGTATAATTCATTCAGTTGACATAAATTCCCAACATTTATATTAATACTACACTTATATGTATTGGCTAACACTGCTCATGATAGTAGGTGCTGTACTTGTGTTTGTAGGATAGGATCTTAATTTAATTGGGAACTTTAATAGCCTGTATATGCCAGCAGTTGTTCACTGTTATTCTATGCGGTATTGTAGCGAAGCGACGACTCACCGGTGCAGTGCCTCCTGCTGGTTGTCTAGGGAATTAGCTCACCAGCCGTTGGAGCACCCTCTGCTGGTCACTGTCCCGCTTGCCCCAGTGTCCCTCCCAGACCCCGGTGCCCCTTTATCCCAGGGTTCTTCCCCAGTAGTAACCCCCAGTCTCTGGGTCTCCTCTCTCTGGGAACCCCCAACCCACTAGCCCCACCTTGCCTCAGTGGTTACTGCCAGTTATCTTCTAGCCCCCACTCCCTGGGCCAGACTGCAGTTTGTAAACCACTCATCATCAGCAAGGTGGGTAGGACCAGCTGCCTCTGCCTAACCCCAGTACCTTCCTTAGGCCTTGCTTCAGGCCTGCACCCTGGGGAGTTGCTAGGCTGGAGCTCCCCAGCTCCCTTGCCCTGTTCCCCAGCACAGGCTCAGGTACCCTGTCCCTCAGGCAGCCAGATCCTGCTCCCTCCAAGGCTGGAGAGAGTCTTCTCACTTCAAGCCCACAGCCCTCTTATAAGGGCCAGCTGGGCCCTGATTAATTAGCCTTTGCTTCTAGGGTCTCCAGGGGCAGCCCCTTCCCAGGCTGGTTTTAACCCTTTTAGGGCTGGAGTGGGTAACGACCCCGCTACAGGTATACTTAATAGTAGTGTATTGTTTAGGCACAAATTACTGTGTACTTTTCATTTAAAGACTTTTATGGGCTGTTTGCAGTGCACAGAGACTAATGCACAGTACTATAAGATACCACACATATGTATATGTTTGTAGTAAAACACATACACTATTGTATTCCTCGTGTAATAGTAGCCGATCACAGAAAATTGTGCAGAAGATTTGCTGCTGTAGCTGAGGTCTGTTCAACACTGTATCAAGCAATAGGTCAAGCCTCCCTGATTCTGTCCCTGGCACAAACTATGCATGCTGGGACCAGTCCCCAGGGGACTGTCCACCAGCAGGGGACAGACAGAACAATACACTCCTGCCATGGCCCCATCACATCTCAATATGTCCCTAATATAGGCCCTGTAGATTGAGGCTGCAAAGGAGCCACTTACACTGACATTCTGCAACTGGGAGAATCCCCCCATGCAGGGGATATCCCTAGCTGGGGAAATACAGACAGTTTCCCTTCTCTTTGCACTGTCTGAAAATCCAGTTCTGCATTGTGCTTCCTAAACAACGCTGCTCATTCTACCTGAATTTTGGAATTTCCTGAATTTTGAGAGCATGAAACATGAAAAATTTTATTAACCTAGTTTTTTGTATGGAATTTACTAGGTCTTTTAAAAGAAAAAAAAGATGGGAAGGAAAAACAAAACAACAAATAAAAAACAAAAACAAAGAGGCAGCTTCATTGTCTGAGTCTCTGAAGTTCTGTGAGCTTGTAAAAAAAATTGCAATTGCATGTGTGAATTCTATAATCTGGAGCTGTTTGACAACTCTGGAAAGTCCTGTCCTGTGCACCTAAGCAAATCTGCAGTAGGTAGCCCGAAGAACCTTTTCCAGCTACACAATGAGCCCGAGTTGAGTGCACCTTACAAAGTGTGTAATAGCCTTTCCTAACTCCTTCATACCTGATAATGTCTGTAAAGACTGAGCAAGGGGTTTCAGCAGTGCAGTATATGCACCTGAAGTATACTTTTTACCCTGCAGATAAATTGCATGTACAAGCTTTAACTTCCTTTAAGAGAATAGGGAGAAAACATGCAAAATCCACTATTCATGCACAGCATGCAATTTTAAATGTTCATACCTCAATTAAAAAAAGCAACAACAGTTATCCCTGGAATACTCAAAGTAGTTGGTAAAAGATCTTACACTGCTAGATTTTAGCTTCACACTTGTAGCTGTATTGATAGTAGAGCTGTGGAATTAAAATGGTTACAAGATTGGAAAAGTGTATTTTGCCATTAACCTCATATTAAAATGCATCACCTGAAAATTTTAAATCAGGATTAGATGCAATTCTAAAAAGACAAGATGTAACTTAGCCACAAGTTATGGGGCTAGATGCAGGAATCACTGGGTGAAATTCTATTGCCAGGAGGTCAGACTAGATTTACACAATGATTGTTTCTGGCTTCACAAATCTATGAATCTGTGAAGAAAGGGCAGAACGTTCAAAGTTTAAAAAGAGACCATCTTCCCAAAATATTTGAGTTTCAGAAAGTTGTAACTGACTGAAACAAGGGCTTTATAATGGAAATAGTTATGCACAAAGCCCTATTTGAATTGAGGGATGATTGTCAAAAAATTGCGGCCGATTTGCAGACAAGGCATGGAAAACTGCTTAAAAGTAATAATGGACCGTATTATTTGCAGTAATACAGTCCATTATTACTTTTCCGCCATTTTTCGCTGTTGACTACAGCTGTCAGCCGCTTGGGGGCTGAGAGTGGGGGTCTGGGGCTGACAGCAGCCACCGGATAGCAGCTCCCACTCTCAGTCCTGGGGTGGCCGGGGCTCCCATCGTGGGGAGGGCTCCCACTGTCACAATTGCGGTGGAAGCCTAATATTGCCAAATCTACAATTTCCACAATATTGCATGTTAAGTAGGACCTTAGTTATGCAGCCTTAACCACAGTGGTGCTGTTGCTGAAGCTATAATACTACCTAGTAGTAGTATTGAGCTACAAAACACTTTACAAACATCAATGAATTAATTTTCACAAAAGTCCTGTGAAATAGGTAAACATTATTAAAGTGATTTAAACTGTTCTTTTTATACAAGTTCCTTTTTAATGCAAGGGGGTGGGAGAAGGAAAATCCTCAGCTGGTGTAAATTGTAATAGCTCCATTCAAGCCAATTTACATCACTGGGTGTGATTTTATTATTCATTGTTCCTCTTTCACTCCATCATTTCTTACTCTTCCATTTTCTCTGCCTTATGGTTTTTTTTTCTTGTTTTTTGGGGGTTGTTTTTTTTTGCATGAGAGCTGGGAATTTCCAATGAAAGAAGAAAGTTGTGACTGATATGGTAACTACTTCCTGCTGGCTTTTCATTGCAAGACTGTCCTAGATTATCCCTCCTTCTCCTCTCTTTTAAAGAAAGTGTTTGGTCACGCCAGTAAGTACCTCATCAGCACCATTCAGATCCAGGATGCTTCCATTTATTGTTAACATTAGTGGGAGCAGGATTGGGCTGCTAAAGCTTAAATCCTTTTTTTTCCTTTTACTCATAAAATTGAAATGGAAAGAAACAGTTGTTCGAAAATCCAGCCTCAAAGTTCCCCTGTCCCAATCTATACAAAATGTGGTCTTTTAATTAAGATTAGGCTTTGAATGTATTAAGTCGATGCAACTATAAAACTTTGTTGTTGTCCCCCAAAGGAAATCCTGTTTATTGTTGAATAAATGCCTTAGCTTGGGTAAGAACCTGTAGGCACCTTTGCTTTGAAATGTAATCTATAAACTGCTCTTGAGAGGAAAAGGCAAAACCTGGCATATACATTTAATTTTGGCAGGAAAGAATCCTTAGTTCTAAACGGCAGGTTTTTTTGTCAGCCAAGATACATAGTATCCATTGTTTTCTGTCACTGTTGGATCACACTAAGGGCTGGTCCACACTAACCCCCCTGTTCGAACTAAGATACTCAACTTCAGCTACGTGAATAACATAGCTGAAGTCGAAGTATCCTAGTTCGAACTAAACAGCACTTATCACGGGTGCACACGTGGCAGGCAGGATCCCCCGTCGACTCCGCTTACTCCTCACGCGGAGCAGGATTACCGGTGTCAACGGCGAGCACTTCCGGGATCGATTTATCACGTCTAGACGAGACGCGATAAATCGATCCCAGAAGATCGATTACTACCCGCCGAATCAGGTGGGTAGTATAGACGTACCCTAAGAAAGACAGAACTGACAAGCAAATCCTGCTAAAATGGTTTGACTAGTTACAGGCGCAGCTGCTGCTACTGACCTATAAAACTGTTGGATAAGAGAGGGAGCACTCTGTTGGCATCTCTTGATGAGCAATGGGAATTGACTGAATCATAGAATCATAGAATCTCAGGGTTGGAAGGGACCTCAGGAGGTCATCTAGTCCAACCCCCTGCCCAAAGCAGGACCAACCCCAATTAGATCATCCCAGCCAGGGCTTTGTCAAGCCTGACCTTAAAAACATCTAAGGAAGGAGATTCCACCACCTCCCTAGGTAACCCGTTCCAGTGCTTCACCACCCTACTAGTGAAAAAGTTTTTCCTAATATCCAACCTAAACCTCCCCCTCTGCAACTTGAGACCATTACTCCTTGTTCTGTCATCTTCTACCACTGAGAACAGTCTATATCCATCCTCTTTGGAACCCCCTTTTAGGTAGTTGAAAACAGCTATCAAATCCCCCCTCATTCTTCTCTTCTGCAGGCTAAACAATCCCAGTTCCCTCAGCCTCTCCTCATAAGTCATGTGCTCCAGCCCCCTAATCATTTTTGTTGCCCTCCGTTGGACCCTTTCCAATTTATCCACATCCTTCTTGTAGTGTGGGGCCCAAAACTGGACACAGTACTCCAAATGAGGCCTCACCAGTGCTGAATAGAGGGGAATAATCACGTCCCTCGATCTGCTGGAAATGCCCCTACTTATACAGCCCAAAATGCCGTTAGCCTTCTTGGCAACAAGGGCACACTGTTGACTCATATTCAGCTTTTCGTCCACCGTAACCCCTAGGTCCTTTTCTGCAGAACTGCTGCCCAGCCATTTGGTCCCTAGTCTGTAGCAGTGCATGGGATTCTTCCGTCCTAAGTGCAGGACTCTGCACTTGTCCTTGTTGAACCTCATCAGATTTCTTTTGGCCCAATCCTCTAATTTGTCTAGGTCCCTCTGTATCCTGTCCCTACCCTCCAGCGTATCAACCACTCCTCCCAGTTTAGTGTCATCTGCAAACTTGCTAAGGGTGCAGTCCACACCATCCTCCAGATCGTTGATGAAGATATTGAACAAAACCGGCCCCAGGACCGACCCTTGGGGCACTCCACTTGATACCGGCTGCCAACTAGACATGGAGCCATTGATCACTACCCGTTGAGCACGACCATCCAGCCAGTTTTCTATCCACCTTACCGTCCATTCATCCAGCCCATACTTCCTTAACTTGCTGGCAAGAATACTGTGGGAGACTGTATCAAAAGCTTTGCTAAAGTCAAGAAATAGCACATCCACTGCTTTCCCCTCATCCACAGAGCCAGTTATCTCATCAAAGAAGGCAATTAGGTTAGTCAGGCATGACTTGCCCTTGGTGAATCCATGCTGACTGTTCCTGATCACTTTCCCCTCCTTTAAGTGGTTCAGAATTGATTCCTTGAGGACCTGTTCCATGATTTTTCCAGGGACTGAGGTGAGACTGACTGGCCTGTAGTTCCCTGGATCTTCCTTCCTCCCTTTTTTAAAGATGGGCACTACATTAGCTTTTTTCCAGTCATCCGGGACCTCCCCCGATTGCCATGATTTGTCAAAGATAATGGCCAATGGCTCTGCAATCACATCGGCCAACTCCTTTAGCACCCTCGGATGCAGTGCATCCGGCCCCATGGACTTGTGCTTGTCCAGCTTTTCTAAATAGTCCCGAACTACTTCTTTCTCCACAGAGGGCTGGTCACCTCCTCCCCATACCGTGCTGCGGAGTGCAGCCGCCTGGAAGCTGACCTTGTCTGTGAAGACAGAGGCAAAAAAAGCATTGAGTACACTAGCTTTCTCCACATCCTCTGTCACTAGGTTCCCTCCCTCATTCAGCAAAGGGCCCACACTTTCCTTGACTTTCTTCTTGTTGCTCACATACCTGAAGAAACCCTTCTTGTTACTCCTAACATCTCCGGCTAGCTGCAACTCCAAGTGTGATTTGGCCTTCCTAATTTCACTCCTGCATGCCTGAACAATATTTATATACTCCTCCCTGGTCATTTGTCCAATCTTCCACTTCTTGTAAGCTGCTTTTTTGTGTTTGACAAGCAAGGATTTCACTGTTAAGCCAAGCTGGTCGCCTGCCATATTTACTTTTCTTTCTACACATCGGGATGGTTTGTTCCTGCAACCTCAATAAGGATTCTTTAAAATACAGCCAGCTTTCCTCGACTCCTTTCCCCCTCATGTTATTCTCCCAGGGGACCTTGCCCATCAGTTCCCTGAGGGAGTCAAAGTCTGCTTTTCTGAAGTCCAGGGTCTCTGTTCTACTGCTCTCCTTTCTTCCTTGTGTCAGGATCCTGAACTCGACCATCTCATGGTCACTGCCTCCCAGGTTCCCATCCACTATTGCTTCCTCTACTATTTCCTCCCTGTTTGTGAGCAGCAGGTCAAGAAGAGCTTTTCCCCTAGTTGGTTCCTCCAGCACTTGCACCAGGAAATTGTCCCCTACACTTTCCAAAAACTTCCTGGATTGTCTGTGGACTGCTGTATTGCTCTCCCAGCAGATATAGGGGTGATTAAAGTCACCTGGCCTGGGCCTCATTTGCATGTTAGTTATGTGATAGTTGGAGGCATTTTGTTTAAAATACAGTTAAATTTTGTGTTTGCGGGCAATTGAATGCTATTGACCCTGTTGGGAAATGGAAGGACAAGAGACTGACACCAAATGTACCCGGGGTCACCCTGACAAAGACTGCAGTCAAGCACAGTTGGGAAAGGGAGCCTGGACAAGGCTAAAAATGCTGAGGAGAGAAAGGTGAGAGGTGTCTGACTTCTGCTGGAAGTCTCTGTATGGTGGTAAAGACTCTGTCAATGAACCTGTATACAACTGATTCTTCTCTAAAGAGCTGTGCTGAGGCTGCTTCCAAGTGGTAGATGATAGACAGCTGAGGAGGCTTTAAGATGGTGGACAGCAAAGAGCTGAGGTGGGTTGGGTTGAAATCACAGAGAGTAGCAGCTCACCTAAAGGATTCTAGTGCTGGCCTCTCTACTCAGCAATCAAAGCTGAAATCACCTCAGCTGGGTCAGGTGGTAGAGTCCCCAGATCAGTGCAGACATCCAGAATCCTTGGACTCCACCAATCCTGGACAACAAACTGAGTGGGGAGGAGGGAAATGGCTGGAACACATCTGCCATTCCCAGCTGACGGAGGAGGACTGAGGGTGGGTCTAGTATTGTTAAAGTATTAATTGCTGGGTTTCCCAGTTTCATTCTGTTGTCCCTTCTTCCTCTTGCCTCCCTTTAGTAAAGTTCTCTTTGTTTTAAACTCCTGGAGTCCATGCTTGCACCTAGGTATGTATTACTCAACACAGGTGCCCAGGGTGGTGTATACAGGGTGGTGTATACAGTTCCCCAGGTTCTGTATGGGGGCTCAAGCTGGCATTCTTTAAGACATTAGAAGAAACCCCTAGAAAACTGAACCTAGCCCTTTTTGCTGCCAGCAACTCCTAGCAGAAGGGTTACACTACTTATATGCTTAAAGTTCAGCACATGCTTAAATGCTTTGCTAGATCTGGACCTAAATACTACAGTGCCTGGGTTTCAAACATTGCAGGGAATGTTTGTTTGAAAATAATTATTTTCACTGGTTTTTTTTCTAGTTGTAAAAATAGTTCTATTGTCCTTTCATTTTTATAAAAGTCTAGCTCAGATTTAATTTAACAGTGCCCCCTTTCATTGGACTTGTGTTCAATTATTAGAGGCTATTGCAAAAATATGGAGATGGAAACATAAAACTATGTTGCTGAAGTGAGTTGGGAGAGGAAAGCAAATGAAGCCAGGGCCTGGGAGAGGAAAGCAAATGAAGCCAGGGCCTGCAGCTTGGTATTTATGCTGAACATAATTTCACTGATCTAAGCTTATATCTGGTACTTGCAGGGCCCAATACATTTTCAGTGGCTTGGTTATCATGCTTGTGGACACAGAATAAGTTTAATCAGTGTCAAAGTGGTGTCATCTTTTCGCACGTATTGCATTATGCTCACACCATTATCTGATAAAATGTTTCCTAAGTGTGCTGTGGACCTAATCTCTAATAGATCTCCTTCCCCACACACTAAGTAAAGAAACCTCCATATGGCATGTGATGCAGATGGATCAGCTCTGCGTATCTGGTTGATAGTAGTTTAAGAACATATTTGCTAGATAGCCAAGCAGATTTTAGTTGGTAACCTAAAGTTGTTTTAGAAAAAGAGAAACTTATGCACTGACAACAATAACAAAAATAATCTGCCTATTAATAGGTTCATTGCTTCAGCCACCCATCTTGTGATATCCTGTCATTTTAAGCACATACGGAAAAAGACTCAGTTATTGTACAGGATTGACACAGAATTGATACTTATGATAATGGGATTGGTAAAGGTCCATATCCTGCTCACTTTTCTCATATAAGCAGTCCTGCTGGCATCAGTGCGACTTCTCAAATGAGGGGCATAAGCAAGATTACAATAAAAAAGATAGGGTAGGACAAAGATGGAACACATAGTACAAAGTGGGAGTTTAGATTCAATGGAAAATATAGATTCTCAGTATCCCACTGTCCTTAGACCTGATCCTGCAAAGGGATCCACACAAGTAGACCCTTATGCCTGCACAGTGATTTAAATGGGAATCTGCAGAGGGCATAATATATAAGTATCTGCCTGCAGGATCGAGGTCTTGGGTATTTATAAGATGACTATCAGTATTCTATAGGATATATGTGACAGTAGGAAACTATGCCAGAAAATAGCATGGATGGGTGAAAAAGCTGGTATTGGGATTCAAGTAATATTCATATTGAGAGAGATTTTTATTCAGAAATATCCTAATGTAGCTTTGGCAAATTATCAAATATGATAAAATATGAACAGTGATGGGCAGAGGAGTGAGAACAGCAGTGTTCCAAGGGCAGACAGCTGATTTTTTTTCTCCTTTCTGTCACACAGGTGTCTGTACTGTTCAGGAGTAATTGTGAGCAATATGGACCGCGATATGCAGACAGACTTGGGAGGGCAGGGTCCAGCAACTGAAAAAGCAAAAGGGAACAGCAAACAAGAATAGCTAGAAGATAGGCAGTAGTGCATTAGCTGATGGGCAGCAGGCTTTAGAATTCAAAGGGTCAGAGCTTTCAGCCTAGTTATATTACAGCATATCTGCTATGTATCACCATGCTGCTGTGCTCTGTTGGGTGTTAATTAATTAAAAAATATAATATAAAAACTGTAGGGCCAGATGCCACTACCTTTACTCATGTTAAGTGGTTGTTTTAATCTTTGAGGAATTCCACTGATTTTGCAACTCTGTTGACAATGGAGTAACACAACTTCAGATATAAGTAGTTTTGAGACATAAAGAGTGATTTCCCCCCCCCCCCTTTTCTAGCCAATATTAGGGATCACTGAGAGAAAAGCAAAAAGGTGCTTCCAGACTGCATTCGGAACATCTAAAGATTGGATGAAAAAGGGCCATCACAGAGGTCACATGACTAAAAGTTCAACTCTAGCTTGAGCATTTGGTTTAGCATGCTCTAACCCCTTTAGCTCCTAATTCCTTTCTGATCCATACAATCCCAAATCATCTACAGTTGAATATTATCTGATTTATATTTAGAAATAATCAGCTCTCCAGTTATGGCCAATATGTGTTCCATTCAGCAAATCTGTTACTTGATTCACATTTCCTTATAAAGAAGCATGTTGACTGCTCATGAATACTGTTTCTGGGGACAATCCTGCACTCCTTATTCAGACAAAGGTTATACTGATTTCACTGTGAGTGTTGCCTGAGTAAGGTGTGTAGGATCAGGATCTCAGTGTGGAGATATTCAGAAGTCAAAGATGACCTGTTATACAAGCCTTTAGATGAAGCCATATTACAACTCTCCAGCTATGTCATTCTTTCCCACAGCTTGCAATGGAATTAGAAGGCACAAGCGACACCATCTGCTGTGAGCAGATCTTCATCCTTATGTACTGCCACCTAATATCTCAGATCACATAAGCAACATTGATAACCATGCACAAACTCTTCTTGAAAGAATACATACAGAAAAATTCCTCTTGCAAATCAAGGGGATGTTCTTAATGGGCCAGAGTGTGTCCCCTCTGGATGCAGATGAATCAGCCCTGCTTGGATGAAAGGGGAAATCACCACAGTGTCATACCTTCCCCTGGAGGTATGCTCCACTGGATTTCCACGCAGAAGGAATTGAGTGGGCGTCTGGAGATGGGGGCTGAAGGAGACAAAGTAGGAGACTGGTCATGTTCCAGAGCATAGGGACTTATCTCTTCTACAAGTGTTACATAGCTGGAATGACAGTGACTTCTATCATTAAGGTTGCATAAGATTTTCCAGCGGCAGCTTCCAGATAGCTTTTAAGGTCAGTCTGGGGCAGAATGTGTTACAACAGAGTGGCTAGTTTCATGTATCAGTGGAAAGGGCATAGTCTTTCGGACAGCTGAAAAGAATCGGAGTCAGAAATGCCTTTATTTGTGAATCCAGGAGCAGAGATGACTCCATCAGAAACCTGAAATTGTGCACTGTTGCAACTGTGAATTGGTTAAATACTCTTAATTGATTATGAGGTCACTGTTACTGCTAGACCCTCAAATTGCTTCACAATGCAGATCATCATTATTTCTGCTCTAACTTGAAAGGCGCCTGAGGCAACTATATGTCCACATCCAAATGATGAATTATTGAGAGAGGAAAATATTCCACTAAAATATTACTGTTCATGTCAGAGGTTGTATTTGCATTAACAGTATCACCTTTGCCACTTTTAATTCTTTCTGTCTGTATTTAGAATATAACTTTCATTTGGCAAGTAAGATGTCAAATACACAGTTAGCTTAACATTTGATTTTAATTTCTGCACATGCAAACAGTTTAAGTGAATGATCTTAATAAGTAATGTGGTTTGCTTACTACTAAATTACTTCACACCCACATCCCAATACTTCACCCACCACAAAGGGAAAGTAAGTATGTGAACCAAAAAAGGTTATGTTCTGCAAAGCTTAGTGGACCATGCAGGCAGATTCCTGAGTACAAATGTAGGAAACACTGGAAAAGTTCATGAGAGCAGGGTGCTGAGAAGATAAGGATTGTACTTGAAGGGGTAAAGAAGGGATTTAGTTCCCCAGAAATGACATGGTTCTATACAGCATGTCTGTGCCAACTGTTATTTTGAGAGGCCCTGTATACCTACTCCTATCTTGGCTCATGAAACTGTACCACAACATCAATTAGCCTGGAAAAAGGGAATTCAGGTAAAAGCTAAGTAGCTGCAGAATGGCCATTGAGTGTGCATTATGTAGGCTGAAAGCTTGTTGGCACTGCCTATACACCCATCTGTATGCCAATATGGCAAATGCTGTTCATGTAATCATTGCTCGCTGTACACTATATAACGTTTGTGAGGATAAAGGGGAGTGCTTCCATCCCAAATGGGCTCAGGACAAGTCTTGTTTACAAACTCTGTACAGTTAGCTGGGTCCCACCCATGTGCACACTGGTCTTTCCCAGTGGTCAAGGGAAATCAGGGATGACATATGTGCTCACATCTTAGCAAAGTAGGAAGCAAGAGGATGACATCTGAGTGTGCCCTGCTGAGGGATACCATCACACCCTGTAAACTGCCAGACATGCACATGAGGGAACACTGGAACACACTTATGGGGCTATGGACCTCTGTGAGGGATTTGTTCCTCTGTAGCCAAAGGTTATTAGGTGCTCATTTGGGTGACATTGTGCAAACTAAAGACAGTTATAACAGGGCACCTCCATTGGGTTATCACCTTGGGGTTGGGTTTGTGCTGTGAAGGGTGGCAGCTGTGTTGTTAAGTGGCCATTGTGTACCATTCAGACTTTAGCTCTCCTAGCCAGAGCACATACTTATGATGGTTTGCTTTGGGTAGAGAGTACTGCAACCCATTCTGTTTATTAACTTTTTATTATCAACAGTGCTAAGTGTAATTAATGGCTTTTAGAGAGCACTAATCCCTGGTATGGTTGAAACGGCTTACCTTTTTGAGGATGAAAGGTGCTGGCAGACACCAGTATTGCCTGGTATGTTCCCTCTTTCTTTGTTACTGGGTCTTGATTTGATTTTCAATGTGTGTAATAAAGCCCTTAAGACACTGGTTTTCAATCTTTTTTTCATTTGCAGACCCCTACAAAATTTCAAATGGAGGTGCTGACCCCTTTGGAAATCTTAGACATAGTCTGTAGACCCCCTGGGGGACCACAGGTTGAAAACCACAGCCTTCAGACATGTATCAACCCATTTTGTGTGTTTTAGGTATCCGATACATAGAAAACAGTATGTGCTTCTTAAAGCACATAACACCATACACTGCACTTTCCCCATCCCTCCCATATCTCTGTATGACTTAAGATATTTCTGAATCTTGGGGGTGAGGGAAGGCTCAAGAATATTTGTACTATGATGGCATCAGATTTTTTTACACGCTGTTCCATTACATGATGTTGGAAGCTTGTGGCCCATTCAAGAGCAAACCAAACCCAAACCACCTTCTGTTCATTATTAGGAAGGGGGCCCAACACACAGTTAAACAAAGTATAATATTTAATAAAAGTGTGAAGTAGAAGGTTTAATGGAAAGATTTTGAAACAAGAACTACAAAATATTGTTACCAAAGTAACTATTCGCAACCGAGAACATTGCCCACAGTTTAATGTCATTGCATCAATCTTGTCCGCCTCCTCAGAAACGGTGAGTGATGGAGGACAGTGACTTTTGGAAAAAAACAGGGATGTCTCCTGTGAGGGGTTTTGGGAGTTAATACATGGTGGTGTTCCAGTACTCCTGCAGGCTCAGTGTTCTCCTGGTCAGTCAGGGAGGGTTAGAGGTCTCTGCAACAGGATCCTCCAGCTCAGCTGCACCCTGAGTGGCAGCCAGAAGAGGCAGCCGTGCTGGCTGATGGGCTGGTTCTGGGGCCTCAGCAACAGGTGGACACCTCATTCTTGCAGTCACCAGTTCAATAAGCGTCTCCATTTGGGAATGCTCCCATTCCCTTTGGCATGTCTCCATGTCCATGAACCAGTTCATAAGTGTCCCCTCCAGCTGGAGAGACCACTCCTCCCGTGCTCTGAGGAATTCAAATTGCTCCTTTTTTCTCCTGTCCATTCCTATGAGCAGATGCTTCTGGATCCTTCTCTGTGTCCCTCAACTGTCTTGGGGGTGCTGTTCCTGCCCTCTTAGTGGGAGCCAAAGGTTCTGCCAATTCAAAGAGAAGGGGAGCATATTTTTGCTTTTTTGATGCAAACTGAGAAATTCCCCCACAGTGTTTTTTACAATTTACAATGTTCATATTGTCTCAATGGGAATGGGAGGAGGTGGAGGCTATGTTCTTCCCTTAAGCCTGGCCAACATTTATAGAACATAGCTTCTTTTCAAGGTACCAGAATGGAAAACAGAAGTGACTTTCCAGGCCTGTGGAGGAGAACCAGCAACCTGTGCCAGAGAGACGTTTCTGCTAATAGTCACCCCTCTAGATAGGGGTTTGGTCAGCTTCAAAGGTGTATCAAGCCGATTTGCACTGCCAGTGAACCTGAAGAACCAGCTGGAGTTTCTGCTGCAACAGATGTTTGCTGAAACATACTTACAGGAGGCAATTCCACTGACTACTGATTACATTCTTAGCTAGCATAGCGAGATTTCATGCAAAAGATGATCTGAACCATGAACCCTCCCCTCCCCCTGCTGAATTTACGTGAAAGTCCTGGCCCTGTGCTTGCCTAACAGTGAAATGGAGAGGGAAAGAAAGACAAACTACAAGTTCACTAGGTTTC